>CAWUFW010000017.1:6880000-8122955 GCA_963921515.1 Calotriton arnoldi
TGTCTGCCTGCCTCTCTCTGTCTGTCTGTCTGCCTCTCTCTGTCTGTCTGTCTGCCTCTCTCTGTCTGTCTGTCTGCCTCTCTCTGTCTGTCTGCCTGCCTCTCTCTGTCTGTCTGCCTGCCTCTCTCTGTCTGTCTGCCTGCCTCTCTCTGTCTGCCTGCCTGCCTCTCTCTGTCTGCCTGCCTGCCTCTCTCTGTCTGCCTGCCTGCCTCTCTCTGTCTGTCTGCCTGCCTCTCTCTGTCTGTCTGCCTGCCTCTCTCTGTCTGTCTGCCTCCCTCTCTCTGTCTGTCTGTCTGCCTCCCTCTCTCTGTCTGTCTGTCTGCCTCCCTCTCTCTGTCTGTCTGTCTGCCTCCCTCTGTCTGTCTGTCTGTCTGCCTCTCTCTCTGTCTGTCTGCCTCTCTCTCTGTCTGTCTGTCTGACTGCCTCTCTCTCTGTCTGTCTGTCTGACTGCCTCTCTCTCTGTCTGTCTGTCTGACTGCCTCTCTCTGTCTGTCTGTCTGACTGCCTCTCTCTGTCTGTCTGTCTGACTGCCTCTCTCTGTCTGTCTGTCTGACTGCCTCTCTCTGTCTGTCTGACTGCCTCTCTCTGTCTGTCTGACTGCCTCTGGGCGCAATTGTCCAAATTCTGAATGTGCTCACATTTAATGTTCGGGGATAGTGACTCGAAGATGAAGCTGCTGCGGGAGAAGAGAACGTCATCGACAACACAAAACAGGAAACTTCCGAAAAGCCTTTAAAAGTCAGCTGTGAAAGCGCTTACAGCTGACTTTCAAAGGGCCTTTTGACAAGCTTACCGAAGGTGCCCTGTGTGATGTCACAGAGGCCGGCAGTAAACACGGAAGATGGCCGCAGGAGCATACGTAGTGAATACGTATTTAATACATATTCACTACGTATGCTCCTGCGGTCATCTTCTGTGTTTACTGCCAGCCTCACTTCCTGGAAACGTCGAAACAGCAAGTCAAGGTCCGTGGGCCGCCAATGAAGGCCTGCCGGGCCGCTGGAGGGCTGCGGGCCGTACTAAGAGTACCACAGCACTAGACTAACGCATTTCATTGTGGCAATCCGCATTACTGCACTGAAATGCATTGTCACACGTAATGCATAGTGTCTCAGCTGTCACTGAAGCGCTGCCTGGCTGTAAAAACTGTTCAGTGTGGCAGCACGCCGTGCGCACGCTGCTCTCACAGGTTTGGGGCTGGCTCGCAGCTGAGCTATTACGACTGCTGGCAGGTTCACACTTGCACTGCTACAATGTGTCATTGTGATTCCCTGCGGCTGGGCTTTCACTGACTGATAGCCATCCAAAGCAGGTTGTGTGCTACAGGCTGGCGCCGCAGGGTTGCGTCATATCCGGCTGCCAGAGCGGGTAGTTTGTGGAGGAAACAGCAGCTAGCTAGTGGTTTGCAGGAGGCGCCGCAAATGTATTCAATTATGGCCCTTTCAGCATTGCGCTGCATGCTGCAGGCAGCTTGCACTGGCAACGCCCGGGCCGCCACGTGCTATCTGCCATTTTGTTTACCCTCCCTCCCCCTCCTGAAATTCAATAATCCCAGAGCCAAGGGAGTGGGAGAGGATTGAGTGACCCGGGTTGCAGCGGCCGCCAGGACAGTCTGTGTGTCACTAGACTGCCAGCCTGTAAGGCGACTGTCACTGTGGTGGGCTGGCAAACCCAAATTATGCCGGCCCGCGGTCTGAGTGAGCCTGCAGCTACTTCTTTGCACAGAGAGATGCTGCCTCGGCAATTACTGGAGCGCAACCGAATCTGCGGCCCCGGCTCAAGTAAGTACCAACTCTGTGTGCTTAACACAACGAATGGCAGTGTGTGATCAGGCATCTGCGGCCCTACAGAATTTGCGACTTACTAGGGACGACGAAAGCCAGTAGAACTGATTCAGACATGAAGCAGACTCTGTGCTGAGCTTTGCACCAAAGTCAGCCCTGGCAAAAATATTGAAAGCAACCCCACTCTGCTGGAGGCCATTTCTACCCACATCGCCGGACACACGCTCGATGCTATCTTCTCCTCCAGTCCCCACGTTGTCTTCAGCCACACCTCCGAACTCACCTGGACCGACCACCGCTGCGTCCACTTCACCTTCCAGAAACCCGTCTCACACCACCGCACCCTACAGATCCCGGGACGTCACTGGAGCAAAATCACCAAGGAACTACTGCAAACACACCTCGCACTCAACCCCCCGACCAACCCCACCGACCCCGAGGAAGGGGCCCGCACCCTCAGACTCTGGATGGAAGACTGCGCCAACGCCTTAGCCCCAACAAGACAACCCGCCTCCAGAGATACCAGTCAGAGAGCCAGCTGGTTCACCCCAGAGCTCCTAGCCTCCAAACGCACCTGCCGGAGACTGGAAAACACCTGGCACAAGGAGAAAACACCCGACAGCCACGCTGCCCTCAAAGACGC
Organism: Calotriton arnoldi; assembly: GCA_963921515.1. Taxonomy (NCBI): domain Eukaryota; kingdom Metazoa; phylum Chordata; class Amphibia; order Caudata; family Salamandridae; genus Calotriton; species Calotriton arnoldi. The sequence goes on from CAWUFW010000017.1 coordinate 6,882,428, forward strand.
CATCCGCAATTACCACCACCTCATCAGGACCACCAAGAAAGCCGCCTTCAAGAACCGCCTAGACAACAACGCACACAATAGCAAGGAGCTCTTCAACGTCGTAAAGGAACTCTCAAACCCCAGCTCCTGCACCAACGACATACCCCCATCACAAGCCCTGTGCGACGCCCTCGCTGCCTTCTTCCACCGCAAGATTACAGACATTCACGACAGCTTCAATCCACAGACGGACCCCGCCAACCTCACCACCCCGGCCCCACCGATACCTTCCAACCACGACCACCTCACCGTCTGGACCAGCATAACCACCGAAGACACCAGCAAAACAATGAGCTCCATCCACTCAGGCGCCCCGTCCGACCCCCTCCCCCACCACATCATCAACAAGGCCGACCGCTCCATCGCACCCCACCTATGCAACATCATCAACCGCTTTCAAGACCGCGACCTTCCCTGAGAGCTGGAAACACGCCGAGATCAACGCCCTACTAAAGAAACCCAAGGCGGACCCGAGCGACCTTAACAACTTCCGGCCCATCTCCCTTCTTCCGTTCCCAGCTAAGGTCATCGAAAAGATCGTCAACACCCAGCTCACACGCTACCTGGAAGACAACAACATCCTCGACCCCCTCCCAGTCAGGCTTCCGCAAGAACCACAGCACCGAGACCGCCCTCATCGCCGCCACAGACGACATCAGACTCCTGCTCGACAACGGGGAGACGGCGGCCCTCTTCCTCCTCGACCTCTCCGCGGCCTTCGACACCGTCTGCCATCACACACTGCGCACACGCCTCTTCGACGCAGGGATCCGCGACAAGGCCCTGGACTGGATCACCTCCTTCCTCTCTGACAGAACCCAAAGAGTGCGCCTCCCCCGTTCCGCTCCTGAGTCACCAAGACGATCTGCGGTGTCCCACAAGGATCATCCCTCAGCCCGACGCTCTTCAACGTCTACATGGCCCCGCTCGCACGCATCGCCAGACTCCACGACCTCAACATTATTTCCTACGCCGACGACACCCAGCTGATCCTCTCCCTCACCAACGAACCCCGCACCGCCAAAGCCAACCTCCACCGCGGCATGAAGGCGGTCGCCGACTGGATGGAAGAAAGCCGGCTCAAACTCAACACAGACAAGACAGAGATCCTCATCCTCGGACCCAACCCCTCAGCCTGGGACGACTCCTGGTGGCCCACCTCCCTGGGCGCCACACCTACCAACCAACCAACCACGCACGCAACCTGGGAGTCATCCTCGACTCGAAACTCTCCATGACCAACCAGATCAACGCTGTCTCCTCAACCTGCTTCTACACCCTCCGCAAGATCTACAGATGGATCCCTACCGACACACGAAAGACCATCACACGCCCTCATCAGCAGCAGGCTCGACTACGGCAACGCACTCTACGCCGGAGCCCCTGCCAAACTCCTCTGCAGACTCCAAAGAATCCAGAACGCCTCTGCACGCCTAATCCTCGACATCCCCCGCTGAGACCACATCACCCCCCCACCTGAGAAACCTACACTGGCTCCCCGTCGACAAAAGAATCACCTTCAAGATCCTCACCCACGCACACAAGGCACTCCACAACACCGGCCCGGCATACCTCAACAACCGACTATCATTCTACGCACCCAACAGGAGACTCCGCTCCGCCGACCTCTCCCTGGCTGCCGTCCCACGCATCCACAGGACCGCCTCCGGAGGCAGGTCCTTCTCCTACCGCGCCGCCAAGACATGGAACTCCCTCCCTCTCCACCTTCGGCAGACGGAAGACCCTCAGACCTTCAGGAGACTACTCAAGACCTGGCTCTTCGACCACTAGCTGCAGCCCCCCCCCTCCCCCAGCGCCGTGGAACCCTTACGGGTATGTAGCGCGCTTTATAAATGCTTGATTGATTGATTGACCTGTGGGGTGCAGTGGGTCGTGGCAGCCCAACCTACCCTGAAAGCCGTCCCTAGACTGAGGGCCATCATGAGAATGCTATAGGTGCACATTGGCCAGACAGAAGCAATGCATGGTTGTAGGGGCGAAGCCCTGGCTCTCATCGCTCTTTCTTTGGAACTTAATTGCTCAAAGCTGTTGAGAAGATTCATTGCTTGAGAGTTAGCATGCTGGGTATTGTAGCCATATGCGTATACTAGCCAAGTGAAACTACAAGTCTCAGCATGCACCATTATTGAATGAAAACTATCACCGTCTGAATGTCTTACCAGTGAAAGGCAGCAAAAGGTTATTATGTCGGATTGTTCGCCCAAGTCTTTGTCTTTTTTTGTGTCGCACTGCTCACTCAGTTCACGCTCCCAGGAAAGAATTAAATACTCACTGCAGTGTTTGATTGGTTTATTGTCTGTCGAGTCATGTGCTGCTTGCTACAGACTAGTAAGTGTCAATAGTACCTTCTCCAATCCTTATTTAATTTACTTTTAGCGCATCATGATCATGAGCCTAAGTAAACTGGGCAGTAGGTTAGTGCCCTTCCATTTCTAGTGCTTTGCAACAGTTTAAAGATATTCTTAGAGTTTCTTGTTGCTCAAATGGTTGTAATTTCTGCTTTTTACGTGTTTCCTTCATCTTCATTGCTTGATTTTGCTCGTGAGAAAATGTCACTCATAGTGGTTGAATGTCACTCTTAATTACACTGAAATTATGAAAATGTCACACCTAAGCAATCTGAAACCTTGGCAGCTATGCGGAAGGAGGAAGATGAAAGGGAGCATAGATAGTGAGAGGCAGGGACGAGAGGTGAGCGATAGCAGGAGAAGGGGAGCTGGGACGCCTGACCCCAATTGGGCACTCAAAGTTGAGCCAGATCGTGGCTTTTACTGCTGATCCCAAAAGCAAATAAGGTTGACAAAATCATTTAAAAAGCCTGTTTTCAGAGGGGAAAAAATAAAGTATTGCTTTCAGGGCCGGACTGGGAACCGAAACCGGCCCTGGCGAACTGCTCGGCTGGCCCCCCTGGAGGGAAGGTGGGAGCGGCCGAGCCGTCTGCTAGGGCCGGTTTCGGACGATTTTGTTACAGGGGGCCGATATTGCTGACCCCCGGTAACAAAAACGGCCCCCCAGGGGCCGAAAACCAGCCCCCACCCTAGCGGCCCACCGGGGAAAAACCCGGTGCCCGCTACTGCCAGTCCGGCCCTGATTGCTTTCTCTTTACGAGTTAAAGAATTGAATGCAGCAAAAAATCTGATCTAAAATTGTACCTTCTGCATTGAAATACAAGCACATACTGGGCGGGGGAATGATAAACCAAACAGTGAATATCCTCACATCAGACAAAAATTGTTCTCTGGGCTATTCGAAAATGTGATTGACCCCGTCTTCAAGCAATGGCTGAAGGTGGCTGAATGAAACGGGTCTATGGTTGAAGAGGGCTGACCCTAAGCCCACTGAATTGATGTAAACGATACATCTTGCAGACATCTACTCTATCAAGACAGACCTAAAAATGGGTACATGTGTGTTAAACTGGTCTCTGTACGTGTCTGTGACTGAGCCCTGTGATGTCATCTGGCACCAGATCTGCATTCTGCTGTGAATGTTGCTGGAATCGGGTACCACAGAGGCACCACACTGGCGGCTTATAATTAGTGCTCCCGGTTTTATGGTATTTTTTTTTTACATTTCCGTCTATATTTATCCATATTTATTTTTTGGCCATCTGATTGGTATTTATCCATATTTATTTTTTGTTTTGAGAATAAATGATGTCGTAAAATGTTATATTTCCATATTTAACTGATAAACATGCACTCAGACACCCGTCGCGTTTCACCAAATTAAGCAGCCAAATATAACAAAACACTACACCCGCAGGAGAATATCAGTATTATAATATAAATATATGTCAACATATGCCTGCATTTAGGGAAATCTCCACCTGTTTTTTAACTCCCCACGCTGCCTATCTGCTCAGCGATTGTCCTGGGATATTACAAAGGCCAGAATGAAGAGTCACTCATAGAAGCACAATTTTTTTCAGTATTTTTCAGCTTTTAAAAATAAATGCAGACAGGAAACATTTTGTTTTCTGTCTGTATTTATTTGTAAAAATCAATCAAAATGAAAAACGGGGAGCCCTAATTATAATTCCTGGTACAGTCTCAGATGCAGGAACCAGGTACTCCATGCATTCTAATGACTGCTTCTTGTCGGCTCCATTCTACAGTCAACGACAGAACGAACCAGGTGCGTAACCGCAGTTCTTGCTTATTCTCTCGCCTAGACTGAAAGGCCCCTTACTGTGTGCAGAAAGAAAGTCCAAATGCTGAGGATATCAAGAGTCTCTGGTAGTGAAGAGTATCCAGCCTCATGACACGGATGATCCAAAGCTTTATTTTTCAATTTCTTGTTTTAAATTTTGTTTTTATTGTTGAATCATAAAAGAAATTGCAGTTCACACAAGGACCGACCTAGCATCAACATTCTGCCATGTCTGTCATCTATGCAACATTATGAGATAAAGAAAGGGAAACAAGAAGAAAAACATACCCCCCCCCCCCATCCCATATTTTTCAATTTTAGCATTTTTTTTTTTAATTTGTTCAAAAAGGGAACACCCTTTGAATGATGGAGCGTCTCTTGTGTTTTTACCCTTTACGTGGCTTGGGTTACTGCGTACAGTGTGGCTTATATGTTTATGGAGAGATGGGAGCATCATCATTTTTTTTTAGACTATCCACTGTTATCCCTACCCTGCATGGGAAATTTTGAAATGTAAGCCTATGCTATGCCCTTTTATTGCTTTACATTTCTTTATAGATTTTTTAGTAACAGTTGCAGCCCTTAACACTTTCTTCCATATTAGAAACCATTACCAACTTTTTTGTTCAGCTTGGATACTTTGGGTAGGTCAGTCTCTAACTTAACTTCCTCCTACTCACAGTTGTAGAATAAGTCAATACAGTGACGTGTCTACGGTCAGATATCGTGCCGCTGCTTGTAACAACCCATGCTCTTGATCAGCATTTCATTCGACCTTCCTACACTGTAAAGAATTTCAAGGAGGCATTTCATCTTTGGGGTGCTTCAATTCATCCTTTTGTCGCCAAGAACATATCAGACATCACGAATACGTAAGCAGTTTAGCTTATTCTGAAACATCAGGTCTGCCACCGCCCACTCCCCCATGTCGCGCAGCCAGAGTGAGAATTGTGGTCTTGCAGGGGATTTCCAGGCCACAGTTCTCCTTTCTGGCTAACATCAGTGCTTGCGATTTTAATTTCCCCTGCTGTTACTTGCCTTTTCTTCTGGGAAATCAGCCCAGAAGCCACTTGGGGACCATTCCAGGTCCACCCTACCCATCGACTGAAACTGTATCTAATATGTTGTGGCAGGAGGTCTGTTACAATGCACAATTCCATACTCTACCTAGGTAGCATTCTCTCTTGCTGTTGCATATCTGGTATCTGGCTGATATTTGAGGGGTTTTCCATCCTACGCAGTATGATGCGTATTGGGTAGTTTCCGTAGCATAGTTGAAATGTATCTAGTCAAGTCTAGAGTTTATCGACCTCAGTCTTTTCGTCTTTCGTATATATGTAAGCCTCCACACACTTCATCATTGATGACTAGCAAAGCCTCATCGTCTTCTGAGGTGATGAAAACCACGAAACGTAACAATTCAAGTTTAAGACTTGGTACCACTTGGTATAGTGTAGCTATGAACACACCGCTGTCCCACAATTCCTCTTTGGCTTTGAGGCCTGGAGTTATCTAGATCCTACTGGCTACAAGAGTCAATTATTCAATACAACACAAAGGTCGGTGTATAAAAAGGCAAGTGACTGGGAGGGATTGCCAAAGTTCTTCCTGATCTCTGAGAAAGTCTTGAGATAATGGGTTTTAAACAGGTGTCCTAGCCTATCACATCTCTTTCCTTTCCACAGAGTGGTGTTGAGTTCTCTGAGCTCTTTGCGAACTGGCCAAGTACCGCTGTGTATGGGCATCTTACTTTCCAGTGGGTTTTGATCGACATCTGTTGAGCTGCAGACCTCACCTGAGACAGACTCCTATGTTGGAACCGTTACAACGGCAATAATGTGCCAGCCTGCTTTCCCTCGGCAGGTGTTTCCCAGGTGTGTCATGTGTCCGATCCACCGCCCAGCACACTGAAGATGTGCTGCCTAGTAATACATCTTGTTCTGTTAGTTTGGCCAGGGATACTGTATCTCTTCATTGCCATAAATTAATTAGCTGAGAACTGTGTTCAGTTCCCGAAAAACAGCTTTCAGAGACACTGAAAGGAATACATTAATCTCAAAAGGGCCAGGCTTTTCCTGAGGGTCCTCTTCACAAATGTGATGTTCATAGCATGAGGCAAAGCTCTGTTTTTTTAGAGCCATTAATCCCTTGTGCATATCAAGGGTTCGTCCACACGGGTTAGAATGAACCATCAACATTCTGCAGCATCTAAGTCCTGTTCCTGAAGCAATGACAGAAAATGTGCACCCAGAAGAAAGATCGTGAGAAAGTGAATTATTAGTTAGGGTGGTTGCGTGAACTCACCAAGTAATAATGTTATGATTCGGTATCGGGTCCAGTTAGGTTTGTTTAAACCAAACCATAGCTCAGTCCTGGGTACCTGTGGCACTGAGCGGTCAGGCTTCACTCAAAGGATAACCAATGTAAAGCATTAATCAGTACCAAAACAGTCAATAAGTAAGAAACAGGACACAATGAAAACCCCACTCCAGTTTATAAAAATAGTATGTATTTTCTGTCATGAAATAGACAACAAACTGACAAAACTCTGACTGGAGCGGACATTATGATTTATGCTAGGCTTTCATAAATCCCTGCAATTTTGCAAATCACTGCTTTTCGTTTATAGCGTTGGTCTATGAGCATCGAACGCGAGGGACCAGGGCGTTCAAAGTTTCAGGACTACCGCAATGGAGTTCGGGGTCGGATGTAGACACTGGATTGGTCCCGGTCCAGATTTTACCTTTGCACTTAGAAACATTTCTGGTTCTTTTTCTCGATGGCCGGGCTCATCAGCGGGTTTCTCTGCAGCATGAGTCCGGTGTTGGGTTGCACGTTGGCAGCGTTCTGGTGAAAGCCTTGGTAGCGATAGTCTATGAGCCTCGGAATTCTGAGACCAAAAAACATTCTCTTTTGCTTTAGGCTCTCAAGTTGCAATTCTGTGGGGAGAAAGAGTACACTCTAGCTCAGTGGCGTCGGGTAATTTTACTAGGGAGTGGGGCAGGGGGGCTCACACATACACCTCACTCACACCCATTCATTCACACACACACACTCATTCACAACGCTCACTAACAAATACACATGCATTCATACCTACATGCATGTACGCACCAAACAAAAAAAAAAGCACAAAACTTACCTCAATAGCAGCTCTCCGATAGGGAAGCCTCGGAGGTCCCAGTAGGATTCAAACTGCTGCCTTCCCTCATTGACTGATCTAAGGTCAGCCAATGAGGAAAGGCAGCAGTCCCAATCTCGTCACAGAGTGTGATGGGGTCAGTGAGACTGCTGATCCCACTCCTCTCTGATGAGGTGTCACCGATTGACACTCCCCCTGGGCACTTCAGGGTTTAAACTGAAGTGCCCAGGTAAGGGGCAATCAGTGATGCTTCCCTTCGTCACAAGGGGAGGGCCTTGAGGCACTTTTGCCAGGCTGAGGAGGTCACGCCCACAGGGCTGGGAAATCCCTAGACTGACAAAGTTCAGCTCAGGCAGCCGGGAGCCTGCTCACTTAGTGCATGTCTAGCTCCTGGCTGCCTGACCTGAACCAGAAGAGTGTCTGTCAGGCTGACCTTTGTTCAGCCTGATAAACACTTCTTGCCTGGAAAAAGGTGGGGGGGCATGGCCTCAGCCCATAGGGATGATCCGCTGCTGCTCTAGCACCAGGACCTGGGGGACACCTTCTGGGGGCTATGGGTCGATCTCAGGGGCTACACCAGCGGAGTCCAGGACAAATCCAGTGGCAACTGGTCAGCTGGGCACTGTGCAGGTGCAGGACTTCTTTAGCCTTTATGTCCCTGAAGGAGGCTAGTCAACTAGCCCTTTGAGTCCTCTCACTGGTCCTTGGCACAAGAGGGAACAGGTCCATCCCTTGGGGCCTCTTGCCCGGGTTTGAAGGCAGACGCAGCCCCTTCCTTTCTGAAGTTCTGTGTTTGTTCAGCAGGTGCAGTCCTTTTGTTCTTTCCAAGTCCAACAGTGTTCTGAGGCTGGAAGCAGGGGTGCCACTTTTATGTCAATTTGAGTTTGTGGGAGGGGAGGACTTGCTAACCAGTGGGTGCATAATTCCCACCGGGCAACTCTACCCATGCCTACATCCCTTCCTGTGGGGTTGGCACTAAGCAATCCCAGTGTGTGTATCTCTACCCAAATCCAAGGCAAGGCTGTTGGGGCCCTTCTTCCCTGGGTCTACTATGGGAAAACCCCTAGGGTGTGTGTCCACTATAATGAGCCACTCCTCCTGGAAAACCGGTTCTGCCATGGGTTTTCCCTCTTTGGAGAAGATGCCAGCCTGTCTACCTACACATAGGAGGGGGCAGACTAAGGTGTGACTTTTATTTGCCTATCCGAGGTGGTAGTCTATTTAAAGCTTGGCTGTCTGTGGCACCAGCCCTCTGGCCATCCTGTCGGGAGCGGCTCACACCTCCTCCCTCTAGCAGACTTTTTTGTTCCCTTTTCCTGAGAGTCATCAACACCACCTGGCGGTAAGGCAGCAAGCTGTCTGGGGTGACAACTGCTGTAGTGAATCAGAAACCGCTACCAAAACGTTTGGTCGAGGAAGTGGTGACTTTCTAAAGTCACCTTCACATTAAAAGTTGTTATAAGTTCAACTTTTTTTATTATGTCCGGTTTAATGTAGCAATTAATTTGATACCTTGGAGTGCTATACTTGGTCATCTGAAATGGAAGTTGGCATGTAGCAGTTTGGCTAGGATAACCTGGCTTGGATAATGGGATAATCGGGCTTGTTGCACTGAAAACAATTGTGAGTTTTCACTGTCAGGACATGTAAAATTTGAAAGCAACATGTCCTTCTTTTTAATATTTAGCACCCTGCCTTATGGGCTAATAATGGCTTCCCTAGGGGTGACATAAATAATAAAAAGGAAGGTTTGGACTTGGCAAAGGGGTTTATTTTCCCAACGAGGCTTCAGTGACAGACCTAGAGCCATGTTTTCATTTTGTCACTGCAGCGATGGACAAGTGCCAAGTGCTGCACTCCACTTGTAATATTTAATTTCCTAGCCCTGGGTACACTTAGTACCATAGACTAGGGTCTCATAAGCAAGTTAAAAATGCCAATCGGGTATCAGCTAATTGCACATACACTTTGAGGGGTCAGAGCACGTGCACTGAAGCCCGGTCAGCAGGACTTAAGTCAAACAGCCAGCAGTATCAGTCCAGAAATTTTAGGGGAAGAGGGGGTGATCATGAAAAAGGGGTCCTTTCCTTACAAAGTGCATACTTGCTTTAGTTGATCCCAGGCCATGATGTCGGTCCATCCCGGTCCTCTGATTCTAGCATTGTCCATGCTAGCAAAGCTAGATTCTGCACATACAGCAGAGCATCCATGTAACGCGAAATGACAGGATTGTTCCTCCCCTTTCTCCTTTTTCCTGAATCCCGTCCTCATTAAACATTCATTGGGTTCCATGGCAATGGCAAACAAAATCTTGGATGGACCAGCTGTGTTTAGTGTATTTGAAGTTTGTAAGGAGAATTGCTTGCCTGCATTCTAGCACTGTTTAGAGGAGGGCAATCTGATTAACACAATCAAAAACATACAAAACTTGCATGAAACATAATAACAAGGTAAACCGAATTCTAATACCAGTAAATTAATACCGATATAATTTAAGGAAACCGACACAATGATGACCATGGGGGTCTACTGCCGGCCAGCATGCTCTCCTCTTACATGTGGGTTCGGAAAAGTGAAGAGAATACCCTTGCTTTTGATGGAGTCAGGCTACCAAGTCAGAGCATCCATCGATGTACTCAGGCAAAAATCCTTAACGAACCGACATGCTGGCTTATACTTTGCTATATCCTCTGGTTGAAGCCACTGCACGTACCGTACTGAGATGGTTGTTCAATGCCACTTGCCAGATTCTCCAGTGAATTTGGCTAAGGAATGCAGCACGGTCTTGGGAAGGGGAAAGATTAGCTTTAGAGAGCAGGACCTTGGCTGGACAACTGTTGGGAAAGTGCCAACATGAAGGACTGGGGTCAGGCCGCTGTGACTGCACACTTTCATCCAAAGCTGAACTGATAATTGATGACCTCTGCTATAGAACCCAAGTCTTGGCTGGATTCAGTTGTAGGCAGGGCTGGACCAGCCACTACTTAACAGGTTGAAGGCAGTCTCCGCTCCATAAGCACTGGAGTGAACGACGCACACCGGTGCAACCGTTTCATTAGCATATGGATGAATGGGCGTGGCCATGTGGTCCACCAAGACTCCCAGCTGAGGTTCCATGGACAAAGTGCAGAACTTGAGAGACAAAGATTAAGCCATGCTGCCCACCACTGAAGATGGGACAAGACTTGGTTCATAGTCCCCAACAACACCCAGTGAAAACAGTCCGGGAAGGTGAAACCAACTTGGAACCCCGACACCCAAAACTATTGGGTGCCTCGTGTTCAATGACTTGGGAGACGGCTGAGATAGCCACCCACATACAGAGTATGTGGACTGCAAAAAAGAGGTCTCTCTAAACTACAGCCTTCATGGAACACAAACAAGACCTTAGCACTCTTTTTTTTCTGGTGAATTTTTAAAAAACGGGATGGCTCCTAAGTCTTTGCCAAAATAGCGCAGCTGACATACTGGCCTAGAAGGAGGGTGTAAAGTACTTTTTGGGACTGTAACATGAAATATTTTAAACAACTTTTGAAGAGCTCCTTTAAAAAAGAGACAATTTAATCAACTTTGTCCAAATAGGTCAATATACAGAAAAACATTTTGTTACCCCAGAAGAGAAGCAGAAGCCTTTAAAAGGGGTGGACTTCACGTCCCCCATATTCATAGTTTGTCCGCTGTCAGAGTGGTGTGTCTATTTTCAAAGAGAGCGATCATAGTCATGTTGGAAGAGAGCGTTTTATTTTTTTAAAAGATGGCAAGCTTCATTCACATTTTATCTGGGATTGAAGTCTTAAAACTGGAGGCATGAGAAGGGTCCAGTGTTTTTTTTTAAACAAATGTTATTGATTTTATAGGTATTACACGGTGAGGTCACACAGCCACACCATATTGCATTGTATTGTATTGCATTTGTATAGCGCTTACTACCCCTGACGAGGCGTCAAAGCGCTTTTTCGGCGAGTATCACGCTACTCCGGAAACCCATAAAGGATTAGTGGTGAATTAGTATGGTGAAATATGAAAGTAATTTGAGTGGTGGATATTAGTCAGTTATTTGGCGTGAGAAGGATAGTGGAGGGATAGAAGGGAAAGAAAGGTTTGCATTCATATAGCGCCTGTTACCCCTGATGGAGTGTTGAAGCGCTTTTCTGGCGAGTAGCAGGCTACTCCGGAACACTGTTCCCTGTAACCTGCGCGCGTGCGCGCCCGCGCACCTATTTGAATCGGAGCGCGCAGTGTCTTCTTTGCAGCGCGCACACACCATGAGAGGCAAGTCATGTTAATCCCAGTGCTGCGATTAACACGAATACTTAAAGAAAAGTAGACAATCTGCCCCCCTCCGCGCTCTGTTAAGAAAAGTCATGCAGCAAGCCTAAAATCACAACGAGTGCTTTCACAATCATTAACATATATTAGTGATTGTGAAAGCACACATTGTGCTGTTGGGCTTGCTGCATGCTTTTCTTAACATAGCGCAGCAGTTTGTGTGGCTTTTGAAAGTTTCCATGTTAAATGCAGCCCCGAGTGTAAGCATGTCGGGCCCTGCAGTTAACATGAAAACTTTCAAAAAGGCATGCAATCTGCAGCGGTTCATTAACAAAGGCAGGCAATAAGCCTAACAGCACAACGTGTGCTTTCACAATCCCCAATATGTATTAGTGATTGTGAAAGCCCACGTCGTGCTGTTGGGCTTGCTGCATGCTTTTTCTTAACATAGCGCAGCAGTTTGTGTGGCTTTTTGAAAGTTTCCATGTTAAATGCAGCCCCGAGTTTAAGCATGTCGGGCCCTGCAAGTAACATGAACACTTTCAAAAAGGCATGCAATTTGCCGCTGTCCATTAACAAAGGCAGGCAACAAGCCTAACAGCACAACGTGTGCTTTCACAATCATTAACATATATTAGTGATTGTGAAAGCACACATTGTGCTATTGGGCTTGCTGCATGCTTTTTCTTAACATAGCGCTTCAGTTTGGGTGGCTTTTTGAAAGTTTTAATGTTAAATGCAGCCCCGAGTGTAAGCATGTCGGGCCCTGCAGTTAACATGAAAACTTTCAAAAAGGCATGCAATCTGCAGCGGTTCATTAACAAAAGGCAGGCAACAAGCCTAACAGCACAACGTGTGCTTTCACAATCATTAACATATATTAGTGATTGTGAAAGCACACATTGTGCTATTGGGCTTGCTGCATGCTTTTCTTAACATAGCGCTTCAGTTTGGGTGGCTTTTTGAAAGTTTTAATGTTAAATGCAGTCCCGAGTGTAAGCATGTCGGGTCCTGCAATTAACATGAAAACTTTCAAAAAGGCATGCAATCTGCAGCGGTTCATTAACAAAGGCAGGCAACAAGCCTAACAGCACAACGTGTGCTTTCACAATCCCCAATATGTATTAGGGATTATGAAAGCACACGTCGTGCTGATAGGCTTGCTGCGTGCCTTTTGATGATAGATAGGGTGACCAGAATTTTAAAGCCAAAAACCGGGAAATTTCACACGAACAGAAAAGGGACTACACATAGCTGCCAAGGTTTCAGATTGCTATGTGTGACATTTTCAAAATTTCAGTGCAATTATGAGTGCATTTCAATGACTATGAGTGACACTTTCTTGAGAGCAAAATCAGCCTTGCTCTACCCGGTACACTAGAACCCCATTCCCAATATGAACCAACCTGCCCCACCCAGTGCATTCAAACACCACACAGCCAACTAACTCCATTCATATCCACCAGAACCAACCTACTCCTTCGCAGTCCATCTTAACCACATTCACATCCGCAGTGTTCAGTTCACCTGTGCCAAGCAAGACTCGGGCCAGGTTGAGATGGGGCTAGGGGTCATTGGTGGTGCTTTGCTGATTATTGCAGGAGAGAGGCCGGGCCTGGCCTGGCCTTTCAGGACTGGCCTCAGACCAAAGGCTGCATGTAATACCCATAACGAAGCACCGTACATTCTGTGTCAGCAGAGAAGGGCTGTTGCCTGTGTGTCCTAGGGGCTGCACTGAGTCTGAGTCCTAACGTAAACTGCCAAATGTAAACTGACTGTCGTGCCACACGCTCGCACAGCAGGCGGCAGGGCGCCTATAGCTAGGTGCTTAATCGATCTCAGTCTATCGGACATTGGGCGAAGGGTAAATCAAGCAGACATTGATTCGCTCACGTTGTCACGTGAGGTCAGTGAAGCTGAATGCTGCGCCAGCCCAGTATGGGTGAAGTTGTTACACTGTAGCCCCTAAAGCCAGCCCAAATCTAGCTGAGCCAACCCCAAGTCTGCGCAATCAGGGCTGACCGCGCTGTGCCAGCTTTCTGTAAGTGGTGCTAATTACCAGCTAGTTCTGGGCTTGACATCGGAGGATGATTCATAAATGCGTGACTTTGCATTTCAGTACGGTGATGATGACCGCCACACTAAAATGCGTTAGTCTAAGCCTGATGCGTGGTAGTTGGAGGGCTGCAAAAGGCATGCAAGAAATGCAGCAGGAGATAAAACTCATAGAAGGAATGTTCTGTGGTTGGCTAAGGACAGGACACAACAATGCATTTTCTCAGATTACATTGTGGTGCAATCTTGAATAACACAGACACCTCTCAGGGATTTAGCATTCCCATTTGACAAGTGATAGTAAGGGACACATTCTCCATTAAAAGTCTTTTAATGTAACAATATGCTTTTGAATACTGTATCCTTTTTATGTTTGTTGTATGTTGCAAACCTGCCTTAAGACCCTTAATGTGGTGCTGTATGTGTAGAAATACACTGTCTTTTCACTTTATTAAGCAAATGTTTGAGTGATAGTTCCACTGACATTTGTCGCTGCACCCACACACGCGGTTGGGTTCTTGGCGCACATAGCCTTGGCTGCAGCGCACAGAGACCTTATACTGCAGCACACAAAGAAAAAAAATTAGAGGGAACATTGCTCCGGAACCCATAAAGGATTAGTGTTGAAAATTAGTATAGTGAAATATCAGTTATTTGGATTGAGAAGGGTTAGGGAGGGGTAAAAAAGGAAAAAAGGTCTGCATTTATATAGCGCTTGTAACCCTGATGAGGTGTTGAAACGCTTTATTGGCGAGTAGCACGCTACTCTGGAACCCATAAAGGATTAGTGGTGAATTAGTATAGTGGAATATGGAATTAGAGAAGTGAACATGCTAGTCTGTTATTTTGATTCAAAAGGATAGTGGAGGGTATAGAAGAGTGAAGGATTTCTTTTTTTAAGTCATAGCAGTAGGAGGAGGCTTTTGGATGAGTAAAAAGGGTTTTTGGAGGGGAAGAGTCCGAGGGAAGAGTTTTTAGAAAGGTTTGTTTTGGGGGATCGGTACAGTAAAGGAGGTGTCAGAAGATGCAAGGAGGGGTAGAGTAGGAGAGAGTCAAGAAAGGGTTATTTTGGGGAACATAGTAGTGGTATGGCGTTTGGGATAAATGAGAGAGTGGGTGTAGAGGATATAATGATAGATGTATAGGGTGAGATAGGGTAGTGAATTGGAAAGAGTAGTAGAAAGAAGTTTGAGATGAGTCCGAAAGTTGGGCTAGAAGATATATTGAGGGAAGTATAGGCTGAGAAATAGGGTAGTGCATTGGAAATGCTAAATTAGAAGAAAGTGATAAATAATATATAGATCCATAAGTACATTGAAAGTATATAGATGCATAAAGGAGGTAAGTATATGCAGATTAAAGATATTGATAGAGGTAGCGGATGAGAAATAGGGTAGTGCATTGGATATGCTTTTTTAGGAGAAAAGTAACAGACACACAGATCCAAGTACATGGAGGTACATAGATGCCACACTTTGGACTTCTGCAGGTAAGGCCCCAACAAACTTGTCCTCTAACAACACTATTTGTATAAAACTTTACTCCCTCTCCTGGCCAAAAAACGAAGTGCACAGTCCCTATTAAACACAGTTTAAACAGCTTACAGCACATTATTGCTGTCTCAGGAGGGAAGGGGGGCTGGTTTCACTGACTTGTTAACACAAGATGGTCGCTGGGGGTGCACTGCTTAACATACAGATCTTAGCACAGAGCAAAGGAGACATTTGGAGGGAAAAACTGATAGTCACAGGGAATGAGAGGGAAAAACTACAGAGTTTGGACTGCAAATCCCACAATTCAACAGGTTAAATGGAAGCAGTCACAGGCAGGAAAAAACATAAGTTTAAACAAAAACTTGGGATAAATTATGCAATCACTGGCAGGTTAAAACTACAATTTTAAACTGTAACAACCACAGGCAAAGACAGTTAAAGAAATTTAAAAAGAAAAATAAGATGATGCAATCACAGGTAGGGAAAATCGTTTTTAAACTTTTTAGGAAAGAGACAGCACTAGTCTGCCTCCTTACCACTTCCTGGACTCTGTTCACTGCAATCTGGGGCACAGGTAGGCTGCAACTCACAAGATGGAGGAGAATGATTTCTCATGTGTTTTACATGCTACAAAGTGATTTATGGTCTAATGTGTTTTACGTATGAAAATAAAGGATATTTTTGATATAACCTTGTGTGCAGTTTCGTGGTGTGTGTGTGTGTGTGTGTGTGTGTGTGTCTGTCTCTGTGTGTGCTTTACACATTGCCTCTGGGATAAGCCCGTCTGCTCTGCCAAGCTACCAAGGGGGTGAGCAGGGGTTGTCTTGGGTGTGTAACTCCCTTACCCTGACTAGAGTGGTGGGTTCTGCCTGGCTTAGGTGTATACCCTAGCCAACCAGAAACCCCATTTCTAACACAATCTAACAATGGAGTCAATGCCCATGTGCATTACCACAGAGAGGAGAAGTCACTTGAACTCGTGACTTGAAAGACTTCTTGGAAGAAAATCAACTTGCCCAACTCCGAACTCAACACTAGATGGCAGGAGTATGCAGAGTATGTGTATCTATAGCCACATATGCCACCAAACATATATTTCTGGAGTATATTTATTCAAATGTCCATCAATTGGACAAGTGATTATACATTTTACTAGTGCATGCCCAATGACAAGTTAATGTCCCTTTAGCTTGAGCTTTGGAACCATTGTTTCCAGATCCTGTTAACAACCCATCAGACAGGGTGGCATAAAAGCTACATAGTGTTTTCATGGTCTGGGGTCACTGCTTGAGGTGGTTTTCTGAAACTAGAGGGACAAGGATTCAGCACTGCTAAGGAGTGGCTCCTTCCAGTGTGGGATCTATCCAAGATACGGTCGATCAGTACGGTGGCTTTTTTGATAGACGTAATCTTGTGAAATAGGCAATATATTTTGAAAACCATTAGGGCATTCAGAGGGAGCTAGTGAAAGTGGATCAGAGTTGAGGTGGTTTAGTAATTTTTTGCTCCTCTTTTATGAGATGGGTGGCATCCTGAAAGACTGCTTTCAAGCAGTCCGGGCAGTTTCTTGTAGACCAGTGAGACAAAGTTGACGTGGTAGAATGAGACCACGGAGCCTGTTCTAGAATGTAATGAGTGACAAGTGGGGCTTTAGCTTTCATACGAAGTATCATTAGGGGCAGAAGGTCTGCAATATTTTGACAATGAGTATTTTAAGCTCTGCTGTGCATGAATATGGAAGCCAAGAAAATAGGCACATATTACAGGAAGGGAACATTTGTTTAGCTCAGTGGGATCCAACGTAGGTTGAGGGGGCCCAGCTCCCGCCAGATTTTCAGGGTATTCACAAAAGTTAAAGGTACACTGAATAAATCTAAATGAAAATCAGTTTCACAGTGTGAGGTTATCCTGAAACTCTGACATGGATCCCGTCTCATGGACCAACACTGAGCACTCAAGGTCAAGTTGCTTAGTATCAAACCAAAGTGAAGGTAAAACACAAATGAATACTTATCCAAACATACATATGCCTTTAAGGATGTATTACAAGATAAAAAAGAAAAGCCAAGCCAGAATCAATTTTCAATCCGCTTATATAAAAGTACAGAATGAAAGAAAGGAAAACCACAAGAGGGCACGCATAAACATTAAAGGAGCCTAATGGTCATAGATTACAACTTCAAACAACCGAACCCCATCCAGCACCCCTCTATCAACAAACTTAAACAGTCTAAACAACAACATATTCCAAAAGCTTTTCTCTGGCACAGCAACATTGTCACCAAGGGCAACAAAATAATTATTTTCCTTCCTATTTCTACCTCCCCCTCGTTTATTTTGCCTATTTAGTTGGAGTGCCAAGTATTGGTTATTTTCTTGCAATGTGTAGCTTCTGTGTTTCTTTTTTCTTGCAAATGATGAAGAAATAAAAATAAAAAAAACTACATGCAATACAACATAAACAGCAGTGTGAGCAGCCGCTCGCACTCGCTAAATGTGCTCTCGCAGAAGACTATTTTCACTCAAACTACTCTTAACTACGCGAGGGGGTGTAACTGCGTTATCGGTAATTCCGTGCCATAGAGTAACACGGAATTACCAAAATTACTCAATTACTCTGCCCTAAATGAAATTCCGCCACAGGCCTAATTTATACCATTCAGTGTGTTTACCAGCTTCTCTCAGCCCATTTCTTTTCATTTCATTACAAAAACTGCATGTTCCACAATTTTGTCCTTTGAGCTGCTCTTATGAATGCTTTAAGTTTTATAAAACAAAACTGAACTCACATACAAGTTGTTGTGTTGACACTGTACAACCCAACTGGAAAACTCAAATCAATGGTATAAAATCGCTAAGAAACCCAAACTTTGCAATTATCATTACCGGCACCAAAAACAAAGAAAAATCCAATTTTCATTTCCAAAAGACGGCAGACCTTCAGTGCCTTAAGGAAGAACCCCAAATCCACTCATCACCACTCTGAAATGAATGACTACCAAACACAGCCTTAAAAAAGTGGTGATATAGAGGTAAAACAGACCTTAGCTAAATAACTACAATAATCTTCACAGTTACAAATAGCCCCACGTTTTCAAAATAAGTTAATTACAAGCAGTCAAGCCAGTGCACCACCACTACATCCAAAAACTATTAAATCAATTAGATCATTTTGTCAATTTGCAGCGAGGTAGAGGTGGTTCTAGCGACCAAATTGCTAGGATATCAATTAGAAGAGTAAATCTTTCTCGACAAGTTCATGGCATGTTTAGGTAACGGCAACGTCAATGAAAAATCTGATAAGGTAGTACCAGGCAACATACATATGCAAGTTAATTAAACAGAGCGAGGCAAATGATCATCATTCCCATTACATTGGTTTCTTACTTCAAAGAAGTCCAGGTCCATACAATTGTTTTAGGTATCCATATGGGTCAAACCTTCAAACAATTAATCAAATTAGGAATCTTGAAAGTCTGGAATGGATCAGTCCATAAAGACCAAACTTCATACCACTGCTGCTTATGGAAAAGTGAGGACATAAATATTAGCCAGTCGTGGGTAAGATGTCAAAGACAAAGGTGCAAGAGAAGTGGGTAGCACTAGAGATGGAACGTCATGAGGGGATGCAGAGCTGGTTTAACACAGGAAATATGGTTAACAGGACAATGTGAGAAAAAGTCTGGTTCTACAATATGTGTGAAAAGACTAAAAAAACAAGACTGTAGAAATAGAATACGCAACATCAACTAAGTACAATAAGGGTAGACATGACGGAAAGAAGGATCCTACAAATAAAACAGAAATATAAATGTGAGAATAGTACAGGCTAAGAGAGAAGCAAAATAAAGACTAAGCAAACAGAAGGGTGATCTAGCAGAGGACAAACCAAGCGGAGTTTGCCAGTGGTAGTTCCTCACATGGAAAATAATGCACAAAACAGGACTTGTACCTGATGCTACTGGGTTTATTTCAAACCAACCTGTATAACTGCACTAAACCAGCACGTGTTGCCGATATTCTTCATCCCAACTGGCCAGTTGTCCACTCTTCTCCACTCGTTTGGGTTTGGATGATCTCTCCACACTTCACAGCGTTTCCTTTTGGAGCGGCTTTTACATTCGCTTCCTGCGCTCCCAAGTGCTGCTGCTGTATCTCCAGCCCTCCCCTTGGTAACTCCGTGTCCCCCTGCCCTCCCTCTTTTACTTCCGTGTCCTCCTGCCATCCCTCGTGTTGCTTCCAACCACACTGTTGCTTCCACAAACATCCTGCCCAATTGCAGCACATTACATCCCATTTCCTCACAGACATTAAATGTGTACATTTCTTAATCTTTCCATATTCCCTTACCCAGCAGCCTATTGCACAACAGCTAAGCTTACACATAGGGCAATATGACTTGTTGAAATACTTTCAGGCCCTCTACCTTGTTTTTGACGCCTTTTTATAATGTATTATAGCGATCTTCTGTAGGACACCAACTAGACCCTGAGATGAGATGATAAACGAAACTCGTTCCTGTCAGAAGTAACAAAACTAAGTTAGCTAACATAGCAAGGCACAGGCTTCAAATAGTGAGAATTTGTGGGTCTGCCATTACCAGGTAGCGGTTTTGATGTATCCAGGAGGAACGAATGATAATTGAATTATGCTTCTCCATGTTTACTCTTGGAGCTTTTCCGCCGTGCCTCCCACTTTCTTTAAATCAGTGTTTCCCAAACTGTGGGTCAGACCGACTGGTGGGTCTCACGGCGATTATTGGTGGCTCTGGAAAGTCCGAGCAATAAATAGAGAGATGCCTTTAACATCTGTATTTATCTCGTCACATTTGATGTGTCTCAAAGACAGAGGTCAAATGTCAGGCTATGTCTTCTGACAAATTGCTGCTTGTTCTTTAAACATGGAGTGAAGAGATTTTTACATGAATTATGTGTGCTGGAGTACAGAGAGTACACTGTACACGTTCAGCGGTTAGGAAAGCAAACCAGCATTTGCAATGCAATAGGTCTCGCATTTGCGAGAGTTTAAGCTATTGGCATTGTAAATGACAATGGCTTTTATTTATCTGTTTTGATAATTACACATAAATAAAAGGCATTGTCATTTACAATGCCAATAGCTCAAACTCTTGTAAATGCAAGACCTATTTTATTTCAAAGAAGCGGCCACCATTGTCCCGGGCTGCTTGGAAAGTGAAAGCGTGAATGGCGCACTGAATGTTGCAGGAAAGCATGTCGTGCCTGTAGTAGGAGAAACTCATTAAAGAAAATATTTAGTCTTTAAGCACTAAGACATTCTGTGTAACAACAGAAGGGAAAGTGCCATTCCTCATGGGAGGTTACAAATGAAGACAAGGCAGTAGTAAGGAGGGACTAACAAGCCTATTAAAGAATCAGAAGCCAACATTTACAAAGGACAATGACGCAAGACAATGAAAAATATTGGCGGAAAGTGGGCGGAGCTTCACATACATACTCAAATACAGCATGCCTGGCAGAGCAGTGCGTGCGCGGCCCAGGCTCGCCCTAAAAAGAAAGATATTGCAAATCCGTTCTCATTTTCATGATCTTATAAAGAAAAATTGCATTCTCGGGAAGAGCACTTTTCTCGGGAGGAGCACTTATGAGCAACATATGATGTTTGATTGTGTCACGCAATAAGTATGTATTGACAAGAGCAGTACCATACAGTCCATCCCCATCAGATGTGCAAGCCTACTCGGTGTGCCAAGTTTCAAAGTACTGTAATAAACTCTTCAGAGATGGAGAGTAAAAATGTTACATGACCCTCAAGACAACATCACTTTGACCCGGATAGAAATAGGGCTCTGATTTTACATAAGCGGTCACAAAAAGTGTGTCCAAACTGTAGCAGAGAATCAAAAAGTAAAGCCACAGGATACACACGATATGGAAACGTATCCAAATACTTTATTTTAATTTTTTTTGTGCTCGTTTTTGTATATTCATTTTGACTTGTGGCGACACACCTATTAAACAAGACTGGAACTTAGACAGTAATAGAGTAGTTACAAAAAGGGTATAACCCAGATATGCCACCGGGACCTGGGTGATTGACAGTACAAAAAGATAAATGGTCCCAGTGGGACAATTTTAAAGAACACAAATATTTATGCAACTGCATCCATTAAATTACTTGTACTATGAACTTCTGCTCGATATTATTTATTCATATTGAACATCAATCTGAATGCTCAAAATCCAGCAAACATCTGGAACATATGTACACAAAAAAAAGTGCCCCGAATGTGTAGAAGGGAAAAAGGAAGGACTCGTGTTTAAAGTGAGGGTTAGATGAGGGAGGAAAGGGAGTGACAATATATACATCAACAATATTATTTACAAAGAAAAGGTTTGTCCTACATGACACTTGTATACAAACAAATTAGCAGCCATTCTGTCGCTAAAAGCACTGTTGCCCACACTGGCATATAAACAACAAATGTCGACGTTTCGACCCCAGCCATTCTAGGTGCCCTTGATCTTTACAAAGGGGTCTTCCTCAGGACTGTAAAGGGGCACCTGAGAATTTAACAAAGGAAATTACTTAGAATTTATTATAATTTAAAATGCAAGTACTAGATATAAAAGGGAAACTAAATTACAGTGAACCACCATTGGCTGGGTGGTTGAAATGATAATAGTGGGCCCATGGGCTCCTAGGTCAGAGAACAGACAGATGGCAACCTAAAAAGAGGGGAAGGTTGAACGCCATCAGTTATTTGCAAAATAATTTAATTTGGAATCATATTGGTGTATGCAAAGCATATCGCAGAATTATTATGGACTTCTTATTAGGTTAATTTCAATTTCAATTATGTTCCTTTCAAATATGTTCCTTTCAAACAAAGGGGCCGAGATTAAATCCAAAGGTCCCAAATTACTGTGAAGAGTAACAGACAACAGGGGACCAAAGGTATAAAACCACTCCTATCAATGATATGAGGCTTTACAGTATTAAAAGAGTGTGACTGTAAAAGTAGGACTTGTTACCTCGTGAAGTAGAGCTGACATTACGTGGTAGTAAAAAATCCCAAAGGCCTCTGAAGTACCAAGTTTCTAAAGAAACAGATGGACAAACATTGATTAACCCTATGTCCTAAGGTTCCCTCGTTCTAAAGTAAACAAGCATTGGCATAGCCAATAGGTCTCGCTTTTGGGACCTTATAAGTATTTAGTTATGCAGCACAATATCCTTGGTGCAACAACATCAACTGTTGCATGGCTAAACACTTATAAGGTCCCAAAGGCGAGACCTATTGGCTATGCCAATGCTTGTTAAACCTGCTGGTGAGTTTTTTGGGAACTACATTAGCCCACATCTGTATAAAGTGAGAAAGAGCACGATGGTGATATAAAAGGCACCCCTTCAGCTTTGACTGCAAAATTTCAATCAATCATTCACTCGCTAACACTTTTAACGGCAAGGAAAAGCCAAATGTTCAGAGGTTTCATGATAATAGTCTCCAAATTTCCCTGAATTGATGTGGTTTATAAATATTACAAGAAGAGGTGAAACAGTTTCCGCTTTCTGCAAATTTGACGACTCTTGTCAACATCTCATTTGAACTCGGGACACGGGGAGCTGCTGACAGTGGAGTAATGGGAAACCAAGCTCGAAAGCCGGCCTCGGCTCAACACAATGTGGTTCTGGACAAATCACTCAATCTCACAGTGGTCTAAAAAGCAAACAACGAGTAACTATCTAGTTCTGTTGTAAAGCGCCCTCTGTTCGCGCTATGAAAAAATACATAAAAAGCCACAGATCTCAGATATCCCCAAGTTTGAAGGTCATAACCCCCTCCCCTTTGAATCTCCTTGGCATGAATGAGTGTCGTGCCTCCCAGTTTTCCCGACAACAGCCTCCATATGTTATTGAAAGGCACTACAATATATTAGATCTCCCCCAAAATAAATGTTTAAAAAGTCACTACATTTCTCGACAGTGTCCTTAAATATTTTTGAAACATATGACTATGTCTCTGAACTGTCTCAAATGTATGTTGGCGAATAGCCCCACATTTCCCTCAACTGTATTGACTGACACCTAGCAGGCGAACTAATCTCTCTGGGGAATTTCAGTAAGCACATTATGCAAAGGTGTTTATTTGCCAGTTTCCTTCCCTTCCCGGATTCAACTGCTCGAAGCAGAGCTCTCTGCGATTCACTAGCTATTATATCTGCTTTGAAGCAACCCTGCAGTTATTTTGCAATGCTCTCTGCCAGATCCGAGGTTGCAGGCGCGCAGAAAAGCAACTGTCACGTTCTCCTTGTCGAAGGTGACAGGTGCAAGGGCTACTGCAGGGCCCATCACTTCGGGCGTCAGACACACACTGCAGTTACAACACTAGAACAAGTCCTAGGGCTGATCTCCAGAGCCCACAAAGTACATACACATATAAGTATATACTAAAGTATATACAAGAGGTCTCGAATGCTCGACCTAAAAAAATTTCTTGAAAGTTTTAGTGCGAATACACCCAAGGTCAAAAGAGGTATTCCCGAACACGAATAGGAACATCTCATTTATTGGACCTTATAAAATATGATAACCTGGAAACGCGGTGGACTGCATGGACCCGCACAGTATCGATTTTAATAAAGGCACGGCACAGCTTATAATGTATTTTCAATGTACTCGAACACCTTTCCCACTGCAGCTCGGAACAGCGTATTTCAAATAAACAGGCTTTGCTAAAATGACCACTGGGTGGCAGTGTTTCTGCGTCTGCTGGGTTGGATCAATAAATGCCACGGTTCTTCTATGTCAGATGACCTGAATGTAAATCTTCCCCAAACACAGCAAACCTAATTTAAACAAGCAGCATCCTGTCAGGCTCCCTCCTACTCCAAGCACACACATGCACACAGACGGGCGGTCAGAAGAGAAAGCGCCCAGTCATTGCTTGTTCGCCCCTAAATGCCACAGAATCCGCATTCCGTCTCCTTTTACTCAAATCTTCACTGTTGCCGCGGGCTCGTGATGCAAACTCTTCAGGGTTTTTTTGGTGCTTTCGCAGTGAATGAAACTCGAGCAGGGGTTTTCCAGTATTTTTGTTGGCAGCCGCCACAAGCGATGACGAGAGCACGCAGCAGGCAGCAGGCAGGAGGAAGGGGCCGTGGGCAGGTTTATTCTAACACGTTCAGAAGGAGCGCGAGGGAGTCAGGGAGTGTTTTTGGAAGTAGCCCTGGCAGCGTCCACCCCTGACTGACTGCTGGTCTAGACAAGAACTGGGCGTGAGGGCACGCTGGAAGGCCAAGGCAGACAACAACACGGCCTGGCTGGGGCCCCTGGGAGAAGGGGGGGGGAGCGGGGGCGAGCGAGCGCGGCAGCCTGCAGAGCTGACCAAACGCTCGTGCGTCGTGGCTGGCCTTTGGATGGGTACGCGCGGCAGACATGTGTTTCCAATTATCTGGGCACGATAATTGGAAACACATGTTTGCCGCGCGTACCCATCCCAAAAAGGCCAGCCACGACGCACGAGCGTTTTTGGGACTGCTTTTCAAACTCGCTTACTAAAAGTCTTCGCCTCTAAGCAGCGCTTGCGCGCTACTCGAGGCTCGACCTAAAAACGGGTAAAAATTAGGTCTCAAAATACCTCAAAGTAAAGTGCATCCGTTCACTGCATCGTAAACGGGGCACTGAAAGGGAAATGCCTCAAATACTGAGTCATCATGGCTCACGCGCGCAGCCTGTGTCGTGACAGACGCTCGATGCTGCCGGTTGGAGGCCATGGTATTGACGAGGCTTGTACAATGTGGAGGAAAGACTACTCTGAAATGATGATGGTTGTTGGAAAAGGCGAAGCATTTGAATTTTAAAAACGCAAAACAATTATTCATGCGTGCCAAAATAGAAATACTTATGAGCTTACATTGTTGCATTAGCGCGAGAGAGAAAATACAATTATAAAAAGGATATCATCACATGTGCAACACAGTATAAATTGCTAATAAAAGCCCGTCACATGGCACAATTGAATGGGCATGTATTGTAAAACAGGCAACATATGCATAAACGTTTGCACTTAATAGATATTAAGTGCATTAAGTGGTTCATGGGATACCAAAAATCACTAAATAAATGGAAATGAATCTTGCGCTATGTTCATGGTCACACAATGCATGGGCAGTCTCTACTAATGACATAAATCGCAAGTACATGAAAAAGGCATTTAGAGATGAATGTCAGTCTTGCGCTCTGTTCCTAGTCATAAATCCCAGGTACATAGTAAAAAGTCATTTGGAAATAGATATGTCTCGCACTCCATGCCTAATCATATAATACATTGGTATGGTACAAAACACATTTGTATAGTACAAAATACATCAAACCGTGTCTGCACCGACACAGATCCACGTACATAATAAAACTCCTTTGGAACGGGAGAGAATTAGGGGCAATATGCACAGTACGGGGTCTGAATGTTCAACTAAAGAGAAACACGGTTACTCTGAAGTTAGGCAAGATAGCTGCGCACTGCTTGCATCTAACTCATTTAAACCATTCTGGATTGTATCCAAAAGATGCATCCACTTACATACATGGACGTTCAAGATAGACTGAATGTTGCCTCCTCTGATACCAAGTGTGACCCTCTCTAAAACCAACCACTTCAAACTTTCAGCTTCGTGTTGGGCGTTCTGGAAATGGTCAACCTGGTCGCAGTACAACCGCCTCACTGAGAGGGAGGAGCTCACTATTCACTATTTTTAACCCTGACCCCTGGAT
The DNA here is from genome assembly GCA_963921515.1 of Calotriton arnoldi. Taxonomy (NCBI): domain Eukaryota; kingdom Metazoa; phylum Chordata; class Amphibia; order Caudata; family Salamandridae; genus Calotriton; species Calotriton arnoldi. The sequence goes on from CAWUFW010000017.1 coordinate 6,908,351, forward strand.
GTTCTATTAAAATTGAGTTTTAACATACCAGGTAGTTAGTTTTAACTTCACAGACACTATCCTTCACACACTCACTCTACACCCGGCTTATCTGAAGGCTTTAGTATACCTCTTGTCATCTACAACTAAAACATCCCTGAGCTCCTCCCTCTCAGTGAGGGGGTTGTATTCTAAAGAGAGATCCGGTGGTATAAGTGATAGGGTACAGGCGCCAATAGGTGGTTTCACTCGATATATTTATATGGTAAGGCTCCAAGTGGTGACGGTGCTGAAGGGTTAGGGAGAACCACCCGCCTCCCCAGGTTCTTTTGTGGCCACAAAGCAACAAGACACAATAATTAGTATACCCCAGCACACGCAAGTCATTAAAATTGATAGTTTTCAGTCGTTAATCACCCATGAGAAATAAAAGCATTTTGTTGATTTCCTCCTTCTTTAATCCGTCTTCAAATTTTTTTTTCAATACGTAAAGCATTCCCAAGCCAACACGTGTTTCGTCGCCTCAGTAAGTTTGTACATGCGACTTGTTCACGGCTAGGTAAAGAATAATATGAAACTCACATTACTTTTAATTAGCATCCATTTGTTTCAACACAAACAAATGTGCTCCCAGGAGCAAAAACCCCAATCAAAACCGTGCTTGTGCATACATGTAATGATTTTAGTGACATTATAATTTAAGTGTGAAACGGTACACGAAAGGTTCTACAGTTGCGTCATTTATTACCTTAAAACAAACAAAGCAGTGCACGTGACATAGGTAGGTTATGTGCTGCAATGTAATACTATATGTATCCTTGTCAAAAACAAAATCATTACTGTGTCACCCAGTGACAAGACGTGACTAAACACCACCATAGAGTCCCAATTAATAGGACTACTGCGTCTCAAAATTAAATTAAATTTAAAGTTATATCTCCAAATGAGATAAACCAACCTGAACGGTTTCACTGTATCTTAGTCTGTGAACAAAACACAAAGAAAACATGCCTATATCATTACCTAATTTTAAAAGTCCACATGACCACACAAAATGCTATACCTCGTACACATCTCCTTTAAAAACGGCCTATTTATACGTACTTTCAATGTGGCGATAATTCCGGGCCACATAAACCTATGGCGTGGGGTGAACTCCAAAATATCAATAAAAACTGCTGGGCAGTAATGTGTAGCTTCGGTTGCCCTGTAAATACGTTCCCGAGTTTAAAAGGGGAAAACAAAACAATCGACCTGGCTCATCAGCGGGGTGTCTTACTCGGAATGCCCCCTATTCTATAGAAAGCACCACAAACCTATGCCCCAAAGCGGCATGACCAAAGCTACAATCTATTAACCTTACTTGAGAGAAAGAGCCGCCGTTCCGCGTACTCGTGCCCCACGCCGGTCTCCTCAAGTGCGAGTGCCGGCATTGCTAATGGAACCTCCTAATATGATGATCCTATTGGATCACATGATCACGTCCAAGACGCGTAGTCACGTGGGTGATACAGCGAAAGTAAACTCCATATTTGAAGGGGCTGAAAGCTTGTATCAGATATGAGATCTCAATGCATGCCCCTGTAATCTCACATAAAACTGCGTTTTCCATTCATAATTCTAAAACAACTATTACGAAAACGAAACAGTGTTTTTACGCAATTCTCACAAAACCAAAAATTATATAGCAAATATAAGCGGTTGGCGTATTCTCTTTCTTAAAGCGGGTGAAAACCCCTGTGTGTAAGGTGATCTGCTTAAAAGCCTGTCCCCGTATTTAGGATTATACATTAAAATTCAATACTGTTTCTAGTGCGATTTCAGACTCTCTATGTGAACACCCACGTGACACGTGTGTTGCGTCGTATCTCAAGTAAGCGATACACAGGTATAATTACGTCTTTATATATAATTTCAAAACGTATACATGCATCCCTTCCCCTCGCGAAGTCCTAACTACTGTATAAAATCTAAGGTGCCTAATATGTAAGCTTCAGGCATTGCTTAAAACCGGTGAAAGAGAAATTGCATCTCATTCTCCTCGTTGATGGAGCGATCCTATGGTCAGGGTATAAGTCCTTACTTTCGCATCGATTTAAAACATTAACGTTATAGGCTGTTACGTGCACGGTTTGTAAATTAGTTATTATGTTATCAAAACATTAATCGTGGAACTAAACTTATCTATATCTTGTAAGTGGACCCACAGTGTCAGAGAGCTCCATTTAGCTAATAAACATGTACCCCAAAACTAAAATACAGCATAAATGTTCCAGTCCAAATAAGAGTATCACTAGACAATCCTATTGTCATCATTATGTGTATCTTCTTACTCCTTATTTCAAACGTTACTGTCGGTGATTATTGTGTATAGGTGACATTTCTGCATCTCAGACAAAGCATTAAATACTGTCATGTGTATTTCTTCTCCGTATGTAACAGTACATTCCATAGTATTCACACATCAGATCACATCAGAATTGCACAGATCGTTACAGCTCAATTCTGTGAACTTTGTTCCTGTCTAGGGTTTTTATCTACCTAGAAAATAGTGCATCTCATGGTCAACATTCATCCCAATGTCAGTTGTCCGTAATTTGAGAATCCAGGATGCCTCATTTCTGCGTAATTGTAGTTCTCTATTCCCTCCCCTCGGATGTCTCAGGGTCTGCTCTATCCCGTAGAAAGAGAAATCTTTGTGCTGTCCTTGTACATGGCAGTCTGTGATATGTGTCGCGATAGGGTATCTGAGGTCGCCCTGTTTGACCGCCCTCATATGTTCCCCAATCCTCTCACGCAGCCGTCTTATAGTACTCCCCACATATCTTTTATGGCATCTGCATTCAATTATGTATACAACAAAATTAGAGCTGCAATTTATGTTAGTGGTGATCTTGTAGCATCTGCCATCAGGGCCCTTAAAATCCAGTTTTCTATTGTCCGCCCATTTGCATACTGTGCAGTGTCCACAGCCATAAAAACCCACTGAACGTGCTGTCAGCCAGTTGGTATTAGTTCTTGTTGTAGGGAACTAGGGCTCAATAAATTCCTGAGACATATTCCTCTCCTGTACGTTATTTCTGGTCTGCTCTTAATAGCTCCAGTCAATGTTGTATCCTCTTTCAGAATATGCCAATGCCTGTTAAGACTCTTATTCAGGACATTTGAAAGGTTGTTGAAATTAGTGATGAATCTGACTCTAGCGTCTTTGCTCTTCTTCTTTGTATTATCTCTCAAAGTATCCTCTCTACCTGTCTTCTCAATACTTTCCTTCGCCTTTTCCAGTATACGTCTGTCATACCCCCGTTGTTTGAAGCGTTGTCATTGCTTCTGTACATGCTTTGAACTCAGGTTCTGAGCTGCAATTGCGTCTTGCTCGCACAAATTCTCCATAGGGGATAGCACTAATCTGGTGAGAGGGGTGCGCGCTTGATGCATGTAGGATTGCATTGCTTGCTGTGCTCTTGCGATAAAGTCTACTGTGAATATGATCATCCCTGACATATAGTTCTGTGTCAAGAAATGCTATTTTCTCTCTGCTATATTCATATGTAAATCTGATGTTCATGGTGTTGCTATTAAGATGTTCTACGAATTCTACCAGTTTATCAGTGTCTCCTGTCCAGACCATCAGGCAGTCAATATATCTACCCCAGAATAAGATGTAGTCAGTCCATTTTGTGCCATCAGGGCCCCAGATCCACCTCTCCTCGAGCCAGCCCATGAAAAGGTTGGCATACGAGGGAGAGAACCTGGAACCCATGGCCACTCCTTGTTTTTGTCGATACCATCTTTCTTTGAATAGAAAGACATTGTTGTCTAGGATCAATTCTATCATTGTGATCAGCATTTCTGTGTGTTCCCATGTGCTTGCTGATCGTGTATTTAGGATCTTTCTGATGGCTTTCAGTCCACACTCTCTTTTAATGCTCGTATAGAGAGCAGTTACATCTAGCGTAACTAGTGTCATATCCTTATCCCATGTTATATCTGAAAGGAGCCCCAAGACATGTTTTGTGTCTCGTATGAACGATGGTAAGTTACTCACCATCGGTTTGAGGAAAATGTCCACGTACTCTGATATTTTCTCCGTGGGGCCCTCAATCCCTGATATTATGGGCCTCCCAGGTGGAAAGGGTAGGTTTTTGTGTACCTTAGGGAGTGTATATATACACGGGTATCTAGGTCTATCAACCCGGAGTTAGCTGTATTCATCTTGATCCAAAATGCCCATCCCATGCCACTGTTTAAGATGTCGGTTTATGTGGTCTGTTAGTTTCCAGATGGGGTTAATAGTCAGGGGTTCATAGCACTCCATATCTCCCAGCTGAGATAGGATCTGGTTCTCATAATCTGTGCTGGTCATAACAATATTGCCCCCTTGTCCGCCTCCTTAATAGTTATACTTTCATCCTTTCTTATTTCTCTGAGTGATAACCTCTCCCCTTGTGTCAGGTTGTCATTCACTATATGTGGTCGATGTTTTTAGAGTCAAATCTGTCCAGGTCTTTCAGTACCAGTTTGTGGAAGATGTCGATATTGTTGCCTGTGTGCAGGGTAGGTGTCCATTTTGATTTCACTTTCAAACCACTTGCAATCTGTCCATCACTGATTACATTCAGGTCTCTCATAATAATATCAGTGGTAATTACTTCATCCTCACAATCTGTAAGCGACAGCAGCAATCTAGTATCTATTATTTCTTGAATAGTGATTTCACTCAAAGGGTGCAGTTGCTGCTCAACATGCGTTCTTTTATTAGCTTCATTATACATCATGAAATGCTTTTTAATTTTCATTTTCCTAACAAATTTGTACAGATCAATTTTTAGATCAACCACATTGCCATTACTTTTGGGACAAAAACTTAAACCTTTCTTCAGGAGAGACGCATCATCATTTGAAAGGGTTTTTGTGGACAGGTTGATTATACTAACATCATCTATTTCCTCTTGTTCCAAGATCTCATTCTCATTCCTTGTTTCTCTTCTCCTACTACCCCCTCTTTTCCCTCTCCTTGTTTTGGGCTTGTCGTAGGGCGTCGGTTTTGCTCCCTGTTGCCTCTCTTTATTCTTAAAACTTCTTTCAAAAAACGGTTCTCATTGCCAGTTGTGTCTGACAAACCGTCTCCCTGCTCTGATTCACTGGTAACTGGTGTGTCAAGTGATGTGGTACTGGAACTTGTAGAGGCTACTGTTTTGGGTATGGTGACATCATCTTTGGTTATTAGATAATCATATTTTTTCGCAAAAGTGAAGATTCTACCATTAACGTAGTCCACTTCATCTCTTTTAAGTTTCTTAGTCTTGCGCGTCTTGATTTCCGATAGGTGGCGTTTCATAACGTCATTCAAGATTTTATAGTTTTTCTCGGTGGCTTCCGGTAGATTAAGTATTTTATTTCTAATTCCAAAATCTCTATTTCTGACTGTAACTTTGCTGTTTTTCTGTCACAGTTCTCTATTAATATTGTCATAAGTTTATTGGAATTGTCTGTAAGTTCCTGTTCCCAGGCTACCCACAGATCTGTATCCAAGTCATCATAGGTGGGTATGATCTGAGAACGGAGCCCCCTAGGTATTCGCTGAACTTTGATATATTGCCGTAGAGTGGCTCCCGTCCCACCATTTCGATGCTTCATTCCTGCGCAACCTTTTCTAAGCGTGTAAATTTATCTTTAGGGCCCTCATTTTTTCTAGTGGTTGCCCCTGGGGTCATTGATGTAGAAGGCATATTATCAGCCCTATTATTAAAGAGGTCATATCTTCAAATGTAGTCATTGTGTACCTAGGCTGCCCTCTATCCTGACCAGCGTATTCTAAAGAGAGATCCGGTGGTATAAGTGATAGGGTACAGAAATGTCACCTATACACAATAATCACTGACAGTAACGTTTGAAATAAGGAGTAAGAAGATACACATAATGATGACAATAGGATTGTCTAGTGATACTCTTATTTGGACTGGAACATTTATGCTGTATTTTAGTTTTGGGGTACATGTTTATTAGCTAAATGGAGCTCTCTGACACTGTGGGTCCACTTACAAGATATAGATAAGTTTAGTTCCACGATTAATGTTTTGATAACATAATAACTAATTTACAAACCGTGCACGTAACAGCCTATAACGTTAATGTTTTAAATCGATGCGAAAGTAAGGACTTATAACCTGACCAATAGGATCGCTCCATCAACGAGGAGAATGAGATGCAATTTCTCTTTCACCGGTTTTAAGCAATGCCTGAAGCTTACATATTAGGCACCTTAGATTTTATACAGTAGTTAGGACTTCGCGAGGGGAAGGGATGCATGTATACGTTTTGAAATTATATATAAAGACGTAATTATACCCGTGTATCGCTTACTTGAGATACGACGCAACACACGTGTCACATGGGTGTTCACATAGAGAGTCTGAAATCGCACTAGAAACAGTATTGAATTTTAATGTATAATCCTAAATACGGGGACAGGCTTTTAAGCAGATCACCTTACACACAGGGGTTTTCACCCGCTTTAAGAAAGAGAATACGCCAACCGCTTATATTTGCTATATAATTTTTGGTTTTGTGAGAATTGCGTAAAAACACTGTTTCGTTTTCGTAATAGTTGTTTTAGAATTATGAATGGAAAACGCAGTTTTATGTGAGATTACAGGGGCATGCATTGAGATTTCTCATATCTGATACAAGCTTTCAGCCCCTTCAAATATGGAGTTTACTTTCGCTGTATCACCCACGTGACTACGCGTCTTGGACGTGATCATGTGATCCAATAGGATCATCATATTAGGACGTTCCATTAGCAATGCCGGCACTCGCACTCGAGGAGACCGGCGTGGGGCACGAGTACGCGGAACGGCGGCTCTTTCTCTCAAGTAAGGTTAATAGATTGTAGCTTTGGTCATGCCGCTTTGGGGCATATGTTTGTGGTGCTTTCTATAGAATAGGGGGCATTCCGAGTAAGACACCCCGCTGATGAGCCAGGTCGATTGTGTTTTGTTTTCCCCTTTTAGACTCTGGAACGTATTTACAGGGCAACCAAAGCTACACATTACTGCCCAGCAGTTTTTATTGATATTTTGGAGTTCACCCCACGCCATAGGTTTATGTGGCCCGGAATTATCGCCACATTGAAAGTACGTATAAATAGGCTGTTTTTAAAGGACATGTGTACGAGGTATAGCATTTTGTGTGGTCATGTGGACTTTTAAAATTAGGTAATGATATAGGCATGTTTTCTTTGTGTTTTGTTCACAGACTAAGATACAGTGAAACCGTTCAGGTTGGTTTATCTCATTTGGAGATATAACTTTTTAAATTTAATTTCGAGACGCAGTAGTCCTATTAATTGGGACTCTATGGTGGTGTTTAGTCACGTCTTGTCACTGGGTGACACAGTAATGATTTTGTTTTTGACAAGGATACATATAGTATTACATTGCAGCACATAACCTACCTATGTCACGTGCACTGCTTTGTTTGTTTTAAGGTAATAAATGACGCAACTGTAGAACCTTTCGTGTACTGTTTTACACTTAAATTATAATGTCACTAAAATCATTTCATGTATGCACAAGCACGGTTTTGATTGGGGTTTTTCCCCCTGGGAGCACATTTGTTTGTGTTGAAACAAATGGATGCTAATTAAAAGTAATGTGAGTTTCATATTATTCTTTACCTAGCCGTGAACAAGTCGCATGTACAAACTTACTGAGGCGACGAAACACGTGTTGGCTTGGGAACGCTTTACGTTTTGAAAAAATTTGAAGACTGATTAAAGAAGGAGGAAATCAACAAAATGCTTTTATTTCTCATGTGTGATTAACGACTGAAAACTATCAATTTTAATGACTTGCGTGTGCTGGGGTATACTAATTAGTGAGGGGGTTGTAGCCCGCACTGCGACCAGGTTCGCAGTGCGAGGAGTTTCCCGATGATGAAGCATGCCACCCAAGGGTGGGTGAGGGAATCCGTCCTATAAAAGGGCACCCCCCACACTCCTCCCCCTTTCTTTGTCTTTGACCCAGGGTGGCTTTTTTGTGGTGTTAGTTACGCTGAAGTGGATGCCTGCTTGTGCCCCAGGGGGACCTCTTAGTGCGTTCTGACACAGAAGCACTCTAGTCTGTCCCTGCTTGTGCCCCAGAGGCACTGTAAAGTGCACGCAATGCCGAAGACAGCATGGCGCTGGAAATGGAAAGGCAGGGACTGCGTGCGCGTCCCTGCTCGTTCCTGCGGCAATACTCCAGGGGAGGAAACTTTAAAAAAAAAAAAAAAAGGTGGGACATGCACCAAGCCTCAGCCAATTGGCAGACTTTCATTTTTAAATGACACGCACAAAAGCCAATCAAAGCCAATCCTAAGCAAAGGAGGAGTCAGACCCCACAAAGTAGATAGAACAGATCGCCTACAGCGCAAGTGCTGTTTAGGCTCGACCTAAAAATGAAGCACATATCTGAAAGAGACACGTTAGTGACAGATTCCTTACCTTCGAATATCCCCAGGCGTCAGGCTGGATCCGGAAAGTTTTCTGCGTAGCAGTACCCTTGCGCGTCGGTAGGCGGCGTCGTGCGGCTCCGCGTCCGTCGTCGGCGTCGTGATCGCCGGGATGACGTCGCGGGCAGTACTTAGATGCCGCCCCTGCGCGCTGACGTCAGTTCTTCTTTTTCCGCGCCAGTAAGCGCAGATCCGGGAAGAGCAGTGCCCTAGTCACTTTTTTACTATCTTTTTTGTGAATTTTTTCACTGTTTCTTCAACGAGTCTTCACGACTCCTAAGGTGTCGTAGGGATGCCCGGCTTTAAGCCCTGCGAGGAATGTGGTCGCATGATGTCGATCACAGACCCGCATCTCGAGTGTCTCTTCTGTCTCGGCCGAGACCACGACACGAAGTCGTGCCCTGACTGCCGGAAACTTAATCCGAAGGCTTTGCGAGAGCGGTCTCGAAAGCTCCTCAAAGTCCGGCAGTCGGCTCCGCGCCGCACCAAGCCCCGGTCCCGGGAGAGGTCGAGGGCCGGACGCGGAGTCCCCGCCGTTCGTCGGAATCCAAGTCTTCGCGCTCCTCCGGTAAGTCGAAGCACAAGAAGTCTAAGCGGCATCATCGCTCTAAGACTTCGCCTCGCCAGTCTCGCGACTCGGCTGAGGTCCCTGTCGGCACCGTCCCCGCGGCCCCGGACGTGCCTGTCGAGTTACCCCCGCCTTACCCGTCCTTCCCGGGTTCGGGGGCGACTCAGGCCCAAATACAGGAGTTCCTGTCGGCCATGGCCCGCCTCTTCGGGCCCCGCGGGCCCTGATGGGGTTGCTCCGGCGTCGCCGTCGACTCCGGTCCCGGCGTTGCCTGTCCCACCGGCCTTCATCCCGGCCTCGACTCTGGCCCCGGCCTCGATCCCGGCTCCGGTGGTGCCGCAACCCCCATCGACGCCGGTTGACCTGACCACGCCTCCGCCGATGTCCCCGGTGCCGTTCCTGACGCCGTCCGGGGCTCCGGACGGCGTCGTTCCCCGGCTCTCTCCGGCTCCGGACATGGAGCCGGACCGGCGTCGCCCGACGCCGGTTCCGGCGCCGATGAGACCTTGGGTCCCTAATGTCCCTCCTCCTCCATATTATGACCCTGAGGAGGACCAGGAGAGCTGGGAGGGGTCTGAGGACCCTCTCGCACAACAGTGCGAGTTTGACCCGGACTGGGTTGAGGAACTTGGGGATGTCAGTGGTCTGGACACCTCCCCTGACTCTGGCATGCTGTCTCCTCCCGTGGCTACGGAGGAGGGGGCTAATTTTGCAACGGTGTTGCGTAGAGCTGCTGGAGCCTTGAATCTCCAGTTGCCTACAGTGGCCGTCAGGACTAACCTCCTGACTGAAGTACTTCAGCCGGCGGCCTCCTCTTCGGAGACTGTGCTGCCGTTCAACGATGCACTCACTGACGTTCTTTTGGGTGCCTGGTCCAAACCCACCACAGGGGCTCCTGTGGATAGGAACGTGGCCCGACGCCATCGCCCTGCTCCGGGCGACCCCCTGTTTCTCTCCCAACACCCCACCCCTGAGAGCTTGGTTGTCCAAGCCTCTGCCTCCCAAACCGCCTTCCCTACCGCCCCTCCGGATAGGGAATCCAAGCGCCTGGATCACTTTGGGAAGAAGGCTTTCTCATCCTCCAGTGCTGGCTTGCGGTCCGTTAACACCGCTTGCCTCTTGGGCCGATACACCCACTCCCTGTGGGATTCGGTGGTGACTGTTTTGCCGCAGTGTTCTGAGGAGGTCCAGACACTGCTTACCCGTGCCATTGCGGAAGGGCGTGATGCGGCTAAATACACCATCCGCTGTGGCCTTGATACCGCCGACTCGCTGGGCAGATCGCTTGCAACGACGGTGGCGCTGCGTCGCCACGCCTGGCTGAGAACCACTGGTTTTTCAGGGGATGTCCAGAATACATTCATGGACATGCCCTTTGATGGAGTCGGTCTTTTTGGTTCGAAGGCAGACCATGCGCTGGAGCGTTTCAAGGACTCGCGGGCTACTGCTAAGTCCCTGGGCCTTGCTGTTGTGCGCCCTCCGCTCACGTCTGCTTTTCGCCCCTTTCGTGGCCACGGAAGGGGCGCCCAGTCACGTCAACAGCCCGGCCAACGGCCCGCGCAGCAAGCGTCTTCGCGTGGCCGAGGACGTGGATACCGCCGTGGCAGTTCGGGCAACCAGCGTGCGGGTCAGGCCACCACCTCCAACCCGTCCGCGGCCTCCAAGCCCTCCTAGTCCCTCCTTTCAGGTGCACAGCACGCCAGTCGGGGGCAGGGTCCGCCATCACCTTCACCACTGGCGTCCCATCACCTCGGACAGGTGGGTCTTGGACATTGTCCGAAGGGGCTACTCCCTCCCCTTCGAGACCACCCCCAGCCATGCCACCTCAATTCCACCGCATGTCAGGGGATCACTTGGTGCTTCTACAGAAGGAAGTCACGGCCCTCTTGGCCAAGAGGGCCATCGAGCATGTTCCGACCCCAGAAGTAGGGCGTGGTTGCTACTCCCACTACTTTCTGGTGCCCAAAAAGGACAAGGAGGACATGCGTCCTATCTTGGACCTCCGGAACGTCAATCGCTTCCTCCGGAAGGAGAAGTTCAAGATGCTCACCCTAGCTCAGGTCTTAACTGCCCTCGACCCTGGAGACTGGCTGGTAGCGTTGGACTTGCAGGACGCTTATTTCCACATCCCCGTCCTGCCGGCCCACCGGTGTTACCTACGGTTCACGGTAGGCCTCGAGCACTTTCAGTTCACCGTGCTCCCCTTTGGCCTTACCAGTGCCCCTCGGGTGTTCACGAAAGTGATGGCGGTGGTCGCAGCTCATCTGCGCCGGGCAGGGGTTTCAGTCTTCCCCTACCTCGACGACTGGCTGCTGAAGGCGGGCTCGTCCCAGGCAGTCGTCTCCCACCTCCAGACTACGGCCGAACTCCTGCACTCGCTGGGGTTCTCCATCAATGTGCCGAAGTCGCATCTGGTTCCTTCTCCACAGCTCCTTTTCATCGGAGCAGTTCTGGACACGACGCAGTTTCGGGCCTATCCTCCTGAACGGCGAGTCCGGGATATTCAGGCTATGATTCCGATCTTTCAGCCTTTATCCTGGGTTTCGGTAGGGATGACCCTGAGGCTGCTGGGCCTCATGGCCTCCTGCATCCTGCTGGTCGATCATGCCAGATGGCATATGCGGGCTCTGCAGTGGGACCTGAAGTTCCAGTGGGCGCAGCACCAGGGCAACCTGTCCGATCACGTCCAGATCTCGGTGGGGACTGCACAACAGTTGCAGTGGTGGCTCTTGAACCGGCAATGGGTCATGGGCAGATCCCTCTCCCTTCCCCAGCCAGAGCACACAGTTGTGACGGACGCGTCCCTTCTGGGATGGGGCGGTCACATGGGAGAGGCGGAGATCAGAGGCCTCTGCTCTCCGGCGGAGTCCCGGCTCCATATCAACCTTCTGGAGCTCCGGGCGATCCGACTTGCACTCAAGGCATTCCTTCCCTCTGTCAAAGGGAAGGTAGTGCAGGTGTTCACAGACAACACCACCGCCATGTGGTACTGCAACAAACAGGGCGGGGTGGGGTCGTGGACCCTCTGTCAGGAGGCTCTGCGCCTCTGTACTTGGCTGGAACATCAGGACATGTTCCTGATGGTTCAACACCTGGCAGGTTCCCTGAACGCCAGGGCGGACGAACTCAGCCGCAGGTGCATGATGGATCACGAATGGCGTCTTCACTCTGAAGTGGCGCAAGGACTCTTTCAACAATGGGGAGAGCCTTGGTTAGATCTATTCGCCACCGAAGAGAACGCGCAATGTCATCAGTTCTGCGCGTTGGAATTTCCAAGGCGGCACTCGCTCGGCGACGCTTTTCGCCGCGAGTGGAGTTGCGGTCTGTTGTACGCCTTTCCGCCGATACCACTTCTACCCAGAGTGTTGAAGAAGATTCGGCACGACCGGGCCCAAGTCATCCTTGTGGCTCCGGACTGGGCTCGAAGAGTTTGGTATCCCGAGCTACTCAGTATGAGCGTAGATCCCCGATCCGTCTGCCTCTTCGGGAGGATCTTCTGTCGCAGCAGCAGGGGACGGTCCTCCACCCGAACCTGTCCAGTCTACACCTGCTTGCGTGGAGATTGAGCGGCAGCAGTTGATTCCTTTCGACTTGCCTCCCGAAGTTTGTGATGTGATTCTGGCAGCCAGGCGTCCCTCCACTAAGGTGGTATACGCCTGCAGGTGGAACAAATTTGTGGCATGGTGCACAGCAAAGGCTGTGAATCCCCTTTCTGCCCCTCTTTCTGAGGTCCTTCTGTTCCATCTTTCTCTGGCCCAACAGGGTTCTGCCCTGGGTACCATCAAGGGTTATCTTTGTGCTATCTCGGCCTTCCTCAGGCTCCCTGATCAGCCCTCCCTTTTCAAGTCCCCTGTTAACAGGTTCTTAAAAGGCGTTACACACCTCTTCCCTCCTGTTCCGTTTGTAATGCCTCAGTGGGACTTGAACTTGGTTCTTACCTTTTTAATGTGCGCTCCCTTTGAGCCTCTACATAACTGTCCTCTTCGTCTTCTGACTCTGAAGACAGCCTTTCTGGTGGCCATCACCTCCGCTCGGCGGGTGAGTGAGCTCCAGGCTCTATCTTGCAAACCTCCCTTTCTGTCTGTTCATCCAGACAAGGTTGTTCTTCGGACGCGTCCGTCCTTCTTGCCAAAGGTGGTTACTGCCTTCCACATTGGGCAGACCATCACTTTGCCTACCTTCTTTCCGCCTCCGCATCCTTCCAGAGAGGAAGAGAGGCTCCACCGTCTGGACCCAAAACGTGCGCTCTCCTTCTATATCGACCGCACAAAACACTTCCGGGTGGATGACCAGCTCTTTGTTGGCTACGTGGGCGCCAAAAAAGGTCGGGCGGTGCACAAACGAACCATCTCCCGCTGGGTTACCTTGTGCATCAAGACCTGCTATTCTTTGGCTAAGAAGGAGCCTCCTGTTGGGCTGCGTGCCCATTCCACCAGGGCAACGGCTGCTACCACGGCCTTGGGCCGCGGTGTTCCGCTGACGGTTATCTGTCCGGCAGCTACGTGGGCCTCGCTGCACACGTTTACAAAGCATTACTGCCTTGACAGTCAGGTCCGGAGGGACGGCTTCTTTGGCCGTTCTGTCCTCCAGGACTTCCTTGTCTGATCTTTGTTCGCAGACCCACCACCGGGGTTGGTATTGCTGGGGTATCTATTCTAAGGTAAGGAATCTGTCACTAACGTGTCTCTTTCAGATGCACAAGTTACTAACTTAGTGTAACGATATATCTGTAAGAGACAGTAGTTAGTGACAGATTCCTTACCGCCCCACCCATCCTCCCCGTTCTGCGAATTGATTTTCTAGGGTTAAGGACATCCCTTTCAGGGCCCTAGTATTTTTCAGACACCTAGGTCAGCTTCTTTCATGGCTCTGCGTTCCTGGCGCGGAAAGTCGTGTACAGAACTGACGTCAGCGCGCAGGGGCGGCGTCTAAGTACTGCCCGCGACGTCATCCCGGCGATGCCGACGACGGACGCGGAGCCGCACGACGCCGCCTACCGACGCGCAAGGGTACTGCTACGCAGAAAGCTTTCCGGATCCAGCCTGACGCCTGGGGATATTCTAAGGTAAGGAATCTGTCACTAACTACTGTCTCTTACAGATATATCGTTACACAAGTTAGTAACTTGTGCATTAAAAAAAATAATTTTGAAGTATTTTGGAAACAGATTTTAGTTGGATCAAGACACTTTACTTGGTGATGCACAAATGATAAATATGCACAGAGACCTGATTTCCACACATTCTGATTTGTGTGTAATGTAGTTTAATCAGTAAAACTGTCTGTGCAAATTTAGTGCCTCTTTCAATGGAAAATGTAATGTCTGTAAATGACGACGCGCTTCCACACAATGCTTTAGTTGCGTTCAAAGATCGCCCGCCTGATCTCCGCTAAAAGTAGGTGGGTCGCAAAAGTTTGTTGTTTTAAAAATCGGGTTATGGTTGTAAAATATGTGGGAAGCACTACTTTAAATTACTTTCCCACTCTGACCCTTACTGTAAACGTATTGTTACATTGGAAAAGCCATCAGGGCGGGCCCAAAATTCATCCATTGAATGAGCTGCTCACACCTGGAATACGGCTTGAGCTCTCTTGATTGAATGAGTTAGTCAGTTTCTTAGGAAGAAGGAACTGTTTATTTTCCCCAGAAACTTATTTATTGAAACATCTCTTACTTGTGAAGGAGGAACTCGAGATCTCCGGACTGCATAAGTTTCTCACATTATCTGACACTGGTTCTAGGTCTCTGGACTCGATAAGCAACTCACACCTGTGAGCTGTGTAACCTCTATGCACGGCTCACTCCCGAAATAGCGCATGTGAGCTCTCTGGGCTGGAGGGGGTGCTCGTAGCTGACAAAGGACATCCTGAGGTATTTAGGGCCTGATGTACAACCTGCCAAATAGTGACTCGCAAATTGCGTCGCTTTTGCGACTCGCAGTTTGCGACTCGCTATTTGGCATGTACAACAGTGTCTTGGACACTGTTTGCGATTCCCAATGGGGTCGCAAAATGCGAGGCTCATGAATATTAATGAGCCACTCGCATTTTGCGACCCCATTTGGAATGGCTGGCCCTCCCAGGGATGGTGGCCTGCTGGGCTCCGCAGACCACCATGTCTGGGACTGCTTTTAAATAAAGCAGCTTTTATTTTTATTTTTAATGCAGCCCGTTTTCCTTAAAGGAAAACGGGATGCATTTAAAAAAAACACAAAAAAAACGTTTTCGTTTCATTTTTTAAGGGCAGGCCACTGCCTGCCCTTAAAAAATAATTTTGCATGCATTTGCAGAGGTGAAGGGGTCCCCTGGGGACCCCTTCCCATTTATGAATGCATTACCACCTACTTGAAGTAGGTGGTAATTTGCAAGTTTTTTGTGACAGCAATTGCGGTCGCAAAACATTAGTACATGGCTATGGAGTCGCTATTTGGAAGGAAACGCCCCTTCCAAATACCGAGTCGCAAAACAGTATTTTGCAAGTCTCAATTTATTTGCGACTCGCGAAAATACTGTTTGTACATGGGCCCATGGTTTTTAGCGTGCGCAAACACTAAAAACCATCGTACATCTGGCCCTTAGACTCTGAGCTGCTCACACCTGACCTGGGACAGCTTGAGCTCTGTGGATGCAAAAGGTACTCACGTCTTACGTTGGACAGCTGGAAATTTCGGCACAGTGTCCCAATATAGTGCTATTATTTTTTATGTTTAAATGGCCTGAAATCATATTACATGGGATAAACGACCAGAGCTGCCGACTTTGGAACTGGGGATACGAGTCTCGGCGTCGGCTCAACATCCTGCGATTATGGGCAAATCACTTAATTTCCCCGTGCCTACCAAAAAAATTAATGTGTCCTTGTGTAATGTAAAACGCTCTAATACCAACGGGTCGAGTTCGTGCTAGAGAGGAAATAATCGGCTCGGATGACATACTACCTGGGAATAGAGCTTTATTTGCTGTACTGAGCTAATTAATTAGCCTCATTTTACATACTTTAATGTTGTGGTGTTATGCAGTTTCTGTTTACTGGTGGTGTTGCTGTTCTGTGGCAGGAAAAGAACCCATATAATCATATGAAGAATGTCGTGTTTGTGAAGGGCACGTATGGGTGGCGTTTCACATCCGTTCACCATGACGAGTTCAGCACGGGAGAGCCTGGCTTTAAGATGTGTTTGTAAAGGATACGCGGTTTCTGCCCTTTTCTCTCAGTGAAACAGGTGTTAAAACACCTAAGTGCGAATTAGCGACACCCTGGCAGTTTATACAATACGACCCGTGATGTCACCGAAATGCTTCAACTATGAGATTGTTAGTTGGCCAGAATTCGTTTCTTGCCTTTCTTGTTTTGAACTATATTATTCGCCAGAGGGCGCTGCTGTTTCACAGACGACAGGCAGGCCTTCTTTGAAAGCTTTTAACAAGCCTTTGTGATTGTGCAAGAGACACATTACACACGTGTGTAGGAAATGACACACTCCTCGAAACAAACATACCGTGATTGTTTTAAAGGGACGTTTTTACTTTGGACTAAATTCTTTTTATATAAAAGTAGGCAAGTAGTCTGAGAAGCGCTCCCTACTGAAGTGGATGGAAGACTAGCGTCTGACCTGTTGGCCAAATGGCTCCCGTTTCATTCACCCAGTAGCCCACATCCCGGTTCATTAATTCCCCTGCACCAAGTTGCCTTGTGGTATTATTTCTCTGATGTCCTCGTTTATATTGACAGTGGTACCAAGTTGGCACACCCTTGCTTCAGAAGCACCCCCACCTCACACAGGTGCAATAAGTAAAGAACAGTAATTGCCTCCTTCAAGTACTTGTTGCTAAGAACTGCAGACGGGCAGGGCACGGGTGTAGGCTGTAGACAGTGCGGTGCCCCTACAGGTGGTTCTACAACAGCGCACACTGGTGTTGGCATTGCCAATGGAGCATGGACACTTTGGTAGTACAAAAAATAGGCCAACTTAAGACATTGATTGGCAGGGAACCTTAGAAGGCATTGATTGCTGGGGTACCTTAGAAGGCATTGATTGCTGGGGTACCTTAGAAGGCATTGATTGCTGGGGTACCTTAGAAGGCATTGATTGCTGGGGTACCTTAGAAGGCATTGATTGCTGGGGTACCTTAGAAGGCATTGATTGCTGGGGTACATTAGAAGGCATTGATTGCTGGGGTACCTTAGAAGGCATTGATTGCCGGGGAACCTTAGAAGGCATCGATTGCTGGGGTACCTTAGAAGGCATTGATTGCCGGGGAACCTTAGAAGGCATTGATTGCCGGGGAACCTTAGAAGGCATTGATTGCCGGGGAACCTTAGAAGGCATTGATTGCCGGGGTACATTAGAAGGCATCGATTGCTGGGGTACCTTAGAAGGCATTGATTGCCGGGGAACCTTAGAAGGCATCGATTGCCGGGGAACCTTAGAAGGCATCGATTGCCGGGGTACCTTAGAAGGCATCGATTGCCGGGGTACCTTAGAAGGCATCGATTGCCGGGGTACCTTAGAAGGCATTGATTGCCGAGGTACCTTAGAAGGCATCGATTGCCGAGGTACCTTAGAAGGCATCGATTGCCGAGGTACCTTAGAAGGCATTGATTGCAGGGGTACCTTAGAAGGTATTGATTGCTGGGGTACCTTAGAAAACCTTGATTGCTGTTGTACCTTAGAAGACATTAATTGCTGTTGTACCTTAGACATTAATTGCTGGGGTACCTTAGAAGGCATTGATTGCTGGGGTACCTTAGAAGACATTGATTGCCGGGGAACCTTAGAAGGAATTGATTGCTGGGGTTAGAAGACATTGATTGCTGGGGTACCTTAGAAGGCATTGATTGCCGGGGTACCTTAGAAGGCATTGATTGCCGGGGTACCTTAGAAGACATTGATTGCCGGGGTACCTTAGAAGACATTGATTGCTGGGGTACCTTAGAAGACATTGATTGCTGGGGTACCTTAGAAGACATTGATTGCTGGGGTACCTTAGAAGTCATTGATTGCTGGGGTACCTTAGAAGGCATTGATTGCTGGGGTACCTTAGAAGACATTGATTGCTGGGGTGAGAAGGCATTGATTGCCGGGGTACCTTAGAAGGCATTGATTGCCGGGGTACCTTAGAAGGCATTGATTGCCGGGGTACCTTAGAAGGCATTGATTGCCGGGGTACCTTAGAAGGCATTGATTGCCGAGGTACCTTAGAAGGCATTGATTGCCGGGGTACCTTAGAAGGCATCGATTGCCGGGGTACCTTAGAAGGCATTGATTGCCGGGGTACCTTAGAAGGCATTGATTGCTGGGGTACCTTAGAAGACATTGATTGCCGGGGTACCTTAGAAGACATTGATTGCCGGGGTACCTTAGAAGGCATTGATTGGATAGAAGACATTGATTGGTTAGAAGGCATTGATTGGTTAGAAGGCATTGATTGGTTAGAAGGCATTGATTGGTTAGAAGGCATTGATTGGTTAGAAGGCATTGATTGCTGGGGTACCTTGGAAGGCATTGATTGCTGGGGTACCTTGGAAGACATTGATTGCTGGGGTTAGAAGGCATTGATTGATGGGGTACCTTAGAAGACATTGATTACTGCGGTACCTTAGAAGACATTGATTACTGCGGTACCTTACAAGGCATTGATTGCTGGGGTACCTTACAAGGCATTGATTGCTGGGGTACCTTGGAAGACATTGATTGCTGGGGTACCTTGGAAGACATTGATTGCTGGGGTACCTTGGAAGACATTGATTGCTGGGGTACCTTGGAAGACATTGATTGCTGGGGTACATTAGAAGGCATTGATTGCTGGGGTACCTTAGAAGGCATTGATTGGATAGAAGACATTGATTGGTTAGAAGGCATTGATTGCTGGGGTACCTTGGAAGGCATTGATTGCTGGGGTACCTTGGAAGACATTGATTGCTGGGGTTAGAAGGCATTGATTGATGGGGTACCTTAGAAGACATTGATTACTGCGGTACCTTAGAAGACATTGATTACTGCGGTACCTTAGAAGACATTGATTACTGCGGTACCTTACAAGGCATTGATTGCTGGGGTACCTTACAAGGCATTGATTGCTGGGGTACCTTGGAAGACATTGATTGCTGGGGTACCTTGGAAGACATTGATTGCTGGGGTACCTTAGAAGGCATTGATTGCTGGGGTTAGAAGACATTGATTTCCCGGGGTACCTTAGAAGGCATTGATTGCCCGGGGAACCTTAGAAGGCATTGATTGCCGGGGTACCTTAGAAGGCATTGATTGCTGGGGTACCTTAGAAGGCATTGATTGCTGGGTTACCTTAGAAGGCATTGATTGCTGGGTTACCTTAGAAGGCATTGATTGCTGGGTTACCTTAGAAGACATTGATTGCCTGGGATACCAGAGGTTGATAACAAGATGGCTCAACAGTTATTGTTTAGGTGTCAACCCCATGTGGGCTGGGCTGTGACACTTTGTAAAAGTGAAAAGCTTAGCTTCCAACCTGATGGCGCTCCTTGCAAGTTGGCATTTAAACGTTGAGCGAATCTCCCTTTCCTGCAGAGCCATCCCTAGATTAGGATTACCCTAAAGTGTACCATACCCAGACTGGGACAAGGGAGTGGTGCACTGGCTGTTGCAATTGTAAGGAATGGCTGGCCAGTCGGAGGGTTGTGTGAATAGAAGAGCTTGCAGTGCTGACTTGAGCAATAAATTAAATTTTAAAAAATCGATCGTCATCTTCTGATGAGGCCTCCATGCATTAACCCGTATAACATGCCAACAACTCTCATTGTGCAGCTGGGCCTATCAAGGGCTGGACTGAAGGAATGTGTGATTTCCCTACAGGCTTGTACTCCGAAAAGTTGGGAGAGTTGGGAGATGTGACAATCTCATGCCTTTAGCTGTGGTAATTTACCTGACCTTCTGCAAATGGTCTATTTAATCCTTTGTGGAGTGTTTTTTGGACACTACACAAGATTTCTCTTGCAGAAAAAATGTGAGAAACCAACCGAGACAAGTAGACATGATACATCAATAACTAGTTCCACAAGGCAACTGGAATAAACTGGAAATTGTATTCCATGCATGTTCAATAGATTGCTATAAACTTGTGTATTGTTAGATGGATCCAGTAAAACCCGTTTTCATTGGTCAACTGGAATTTCCACCTGGGATGCCTGACGTGTGACTCACTCAGTGACAAGAGTACTTGGCAGTTCACGAACAACGGCCGGTTAACCAATAGCTACTTTTTCCCAGTACTTATTTGGTGAATGATTTCACAAATCTCCGCCCTCTTTGTTTTCTTCTTTTTTCTTTTGCTGCTGGTTGCAAAACGTGTCTTTTGTCTTCTGAGATGCACAGGAGCCGCTTTGTTCTGAGACGCGCAGCGCACGGTTCTCTCTCAAGGTTGTGCGTTCCGCCTACATAATCACTTGCTGGGGTGGCCTCTGCAGCTCATTATGGGATTACCCGCAGCAACCACCAGTCCCAATGATCGTTTTGAGTGACGCACTCAGAGGCCAAATGATGCTTTTGTGGAAATGACTTGGGTGCAGACTTAGGCTAGGGGTGCGGAGTGTGGCAAACCGTTCTTTGAGACTTGCAGGGGTTCACCTTCCCACAGATTGTGCATACAAGAACCCCCTCACCCATCCCAAATGTGAGTGCTGGGAATAAGAAGACACATATGTTTTCAAAATGCAAGCGGTAGAGCTTCAGGAATCTTGCACAGAAGTCCAGGCAGCTGCCATGCAGGTTTCCACACGGAGTGTGTCAAGCAAATTTATTACATCACCTTCTAGAAGCTTCCAGCAAGAATGCTTTGTAGCCAAGAGGCTGTGCAGCGGTGTGTGGTGTCTCTCAGTGAACCCACCCACTCCTCTGAAACTGTCTCTGTCATTAGGACAGACGACTCTTGCTCAACCACCCAACCTATGGAATTGCTTTTCCGGACCTCTGTGATAATAAACGCTTTGTTGACAAATACATTTCTGGCAATGCCACATAGACCAAATCCACCGGAATGAATATTTTTGGATTTCTTCAGTCTCCTATTCCAAGTAGAGTTGGGGTGTGGAGGTAAAGTTGCGAGGGATCTTTTACCATTTAGATTATAAATGGTACAAGACCCCTCAAAACTTTACCTCCACACCCTAACTCTACCCCACGTTTCTCCGTGCTGCCGGGTCCCTGACACCTCCATTTCAAGTACTGGTAGCAGGAAAGCTCCCGTTGTCATTCCTGACATTTCCCCTTGGGGTGGTTTTCACTATCGTTTATATCCTCTTTCTATTTGTACCTCCTATAACTCTTAGGGGACCATTGGTATGAACTAGAGGGCACACATCTTTGCCCGGGCGACCTGAGCTGCTTTGCCGGACTCTTTCAACCCTTGCCGACCTACTAAAATACTCATAGGTTGTCCCAGTAAGGACAAAAACCTAAATTATTTTGATAGTTTACTTTTATGTATGATATGTAATTTTGCTTGCTCCATTTATAGTGGCCATATTGTATTCTATATATACTCTAAGGGGCTTTGGTTCAGCCTCCTCCAGCTATTGGCTTCTTTGGCTCAGAATCTTTGAGCCACTGGCTTGAGAGATTGTCAATTACATTGTGGACCAGCCACAAAGCTGTATTTTAGTCTCCTATTCTTTCTATTGTGTGGGTACATCTTTCCGCCTCCTTTAGTAAGCACTACAGACTATTTCTAAAAAGTATAGTTAGCCCTCATTTTAATTCTTAATTATAGCCAGGCATAGTATACAATGGTCACTCCTTTTTTCAGTTGTTCTGCACTACAGCACAACCAATTCAAACTTCACGCACACATACAAAGCCCTACACAACACAGGACCAGAATACCTGAACACCTGCATACACTTTCACCAACCCACCAGACACCTACGCTCTACCTCACTCTCACTCGCACACATGCCCCGCATCCGCAAAAGCAAGACTGGAGGTCGCTCATTCTCTTACGTTGCACCCAAGACATGGAATGACCTCCCTCAACACATCCGAGCCTCCTCCTCACATCAGAGCCTCCTCCTCACTTCTTGTGTTCCGCAAGAAGCTGAAGACCTGGCTCTTCATATAAGCACCTTGGGAACCACACACCTTGCCCAAGTGCCTGGATACCCTCTCAGGTGATTAGTGCGATATACAAATCAACATAACATGCAGCAGACATTTTTATTGCTCTTGTCTGTGCATCAAACCTATTGTCTTTGCCAATGCTTCTTTTTCTTTATTGAAATGCTGCATTTTTCAATATGTAGCAGGGGACCCTTCTGCCTCATTCTTGTGGAAGTGTGAAACTGGTTTTCAAATCTGAGGCTCGGTTATCTGTAGGAAAAACTGTCTTGTGCTAGTAAAAAAAAATCTAAAGATGAAAGAGCCTGTGGCCAGCTGTTTCATATAAGGTATGGGCCAAGGTAAACCTTGCTAGAGGAATTAGCAGCATTGCATGTTTCAGAGGGAATGCGCTTTGATGGGCTCAATTTTCAACGCCAAAGGTGGTTGGAAGAAGAAAACATGGCAGTATTTATTTTATGAGCTCCAAGGTCATTTTAAGGGCAATCTTATTTTCTAGCCAGATTCCATAGAGGCTGTACTTGAAGAAATGTTTGTACGCGGGTAGGTAGGGCAGAAAATGTTCTTGGTACTAAATGGATGTGCACAGCTCTTTGGACAGAACATGTATTCTTGGAAGATGGCCCTCGTTTTCCCCCAACCTGCTGATCTAAAATTAAAGATCTGCAGCGTATGTGCAGGATTACCCTGCCTTGAGATGCAGGTCTCGACTGTAGTGTGCCTACCTGGTTCTGTGTCAGCAGGATATCTTGTGTCCAGTCCTAAGCTTTTCACTTACAAATCAGGTGCTTGAAAAGACCATTTGATTGACCGGAAGCAGACTAGGATTAAATGTTCATGGGTATTTTGAGCTTCCCGCGCAGTGCCTATATATATTGCACATTCTTGCAGCAAGCTGGAATAAAAGCCACGGGAGAAGCCAACCAGATAAGTTGGGTCAGAAGCAGATATCTGATGGCTCCATCTTCTGGCACATTTCTCACCATACGAGCGCTGCTTTCGGGCTTCAGACTGATCTAGAAAAGGTTTTTCCTGGCAGTGACTCTCCAGCACCACCAAGAGGGGCCGCACGGCTCCAGCCTGACTCTGCTTCTGGACATGATGTCTTTCTTCTAAGAGATCTTTCCAAAAAGGCACCATAGGAAGGAGAAGTCCTTTTCTTCCTTGTGGGAGAGATGTCGTTCCCCGGACCGTTTGGAATCTAGATGCCCTTCACCAGTGCCAGGCTCTTCGTCGATGTCAAGTGCACCCCCTGATTCTAAGAAGTAGAGACTGGAGTTCCCCCGTCCTTCGGCTGATCGTGCGCAGCTCGAGACCTTCTGACTAGCAATGCTAGGTATATATATTTTTTCAGAACTGCATAACCCCTGGCCACTCCTCAAGCGGTTGTGTCCATTCCTGTGGGGTTGGAGATTACAGTGACTCTGATCCCGACACAGTGCTTTCATAGGATTCAGTCCTTCAGCTAATGCGAAGGTGAAACCAGCCAAGGCATTATCCTCCTTTTATTTGTGGCCTTCCTCTGTGCCCAGTGTTAAGTTGGTGGAAAAGCCTGATTCTTCCACCGACTCTACAGGAGTAGGTATCCTCTGTGTGGCAAAGTAGAAAGTCGAGACTAATTTCAACTATGAACCATTGTGTAAACACCTTCTTGGAGCCCAAAGGTTCGCCTCCTTGGAGGAAATGTTTTGTTCAGATTTAGATGCCTTGGCTATGGAAGATGAGGACTACGGATGCACAGCCAATAACGACTCTGAAGCTGATCACCTACTGCTTCCTGATCATACTGATGTCTGCCTTCATCTGGACTTGCAGAAGGGAAGTTACCCAGACACTTCTTCATAAGTGGACATTTCCTACCACACTGGCCCTGCCTCGGATGATTTCTTGTTTTTCACAACCGTTGTCCGGTAGACAGTGGGGGTGTTGGAAATGTCCAGACTACACTTATGGAGATTGCCTTTACTGGAGCAGAGCTTTTTAGAGCGAAAGTAGTCTCCTCCTTGGGGCGTTTCCAGAACAGCAGGGCTACGGCCAAAGCCCTAGGTCTGGTCTGCCCAGCAATGTCTGACATTCCATGGTTACTCTTAGGCTGCACGGTTCCGGCTATGGCAACTGTCTGCTTGTTCAGACACCTCAGCAGAAGAATGTACTCCTTTCAAGGTAGGAGTAGATCTAGATAGCAGCATCAGCAGAATCAGGCCTCGTTGTCTTTTGCTAGCTCTACCTCCCAAAACCACTCTGACTCCTCTACCTCAAATTTACATCTTTTATCATTCCACATAACGCCAATTTGCGGTCATGGCAGCTTCGCTTAGGAGATTGGGAGTCCAGAAAGCTGATCCAGGAACATCCCCAGCAGATGACACTTCTCCACGATTTGCGCTTTTCCACAAATGACCAGAAGGACGCAGAGGTTAACTTTTTATTGCAGCAGTGATCAGCACAACCCTTCTGAAGGCTCTTCCCCACCCCTCAGAGGATTGTGGATTTTCATACAATGATTCCAATGGGTATGTCTGAAGCCCAGATCCAGGTCTTGTCAGTCTTGCGCCTGCTAGGTCCCATGGCCTTGCGCATCCTGTTAGAGCTTCATGACAGATGAGAGCCGTCCATGGGTGTCCGACGAGGCAGTGGCCGCAACACCATACAAGTCTCTCTGCTCCAGTTCAGATTTTCAGTCTGTGCCCCAGGATCTGCTCCGGTGGCTTGATCTCTCTAGCCTTCTGAGAAGTTGCCCTTTCAGACATTTATAGGCTTGGGCTACCATGGTAATGGATGCCGCCTCACTAGGCTATGGTGTTTTTCTGGGTGACATGATGATGCGAGGCCTCCACATAAGAGTGCTTTAGCTGTGGGGGATCCGTCTTGCTCTGAAGGTATGTATATACATCAGTATTGGGAGGTAATTAGCTTGTGGCTCTGGGCATACTGACTGGGAATCTCCCCTCCCCCCCCCCCCCCCCCCAAGGACTCATTTGACCAGCGCCCTGAACATGAGGGTGGATGCACTCAATCACTGGAAGATCACAAGTGGGAGCTACATCCCAAAGTAACTGAGGTGATCTTTTACAGATAAGGTTTTCTCTTTGTGTATCTGTTTTCCACAGCCCAGAACAGAAAGTGTCTTCAGTTTTGTGCCATACGCTTTGCCCTTTATGGTCTTTGCTAGATACCTTCAAGTTCAGATGGTCTCGGAGCCCACTGTACATATACCCACCTATCTTGCTTCTCTCAAGAATATTAAAGGGGTGCAGACGATTGAGCACAGATGCTTCTGATCGCTCCGACTGTGCGAGGAAGGCTTGGTATAGGGATCTGTTAACACTCCATATTTAAGGAACAATCAGAACAAACACTCTGCCTAAAGGTTTCTTTATATAGCGCAATACGTCACTGATGTATACAAAAAAGTCCTAGGTGTGGTACCTTTCACATTAATAGTACAAAAACCTTTATATGTTAGGGGTATCATTGCCTTAATTTATTTAGTCAACCGAGTATAAAAGACATAACAAATACAAATGATTCACGAAATAATACACACATCCTGAGCTGCACACACTATCAGACAAACAAGCAAACACTGACTCGTACGTACTCAGACATTACATACAATAACAATACAGTACATTAAAATGTGCCAAACGTAGTCTTATGATACAAAACAGAGTTTACATCCCATAAAGACATCAGTTAATATGGGGTACTGCGGAGCATCCAAAGTTAGATGATTGTCGTTATACAGCACTGATATTGTCCAATTTACAGTTGGTTCTCTAAGGAACAATTGCAAGAAAGGAGAGCACAATGGCTCCAGCGCCGACGCGCGTTTCGGTGTCAGACCCTCGTTCGGGTCACACCTTCTTCAGGGCGACAAATTCGTGTGCAGGCAAAGGGGACAAGAGTGCCTGGGTTACGATGCCAGGACAGCGGCCAGAGTCACAGAGAGATATATGATGCATACATTTATGGACATAGGCTTCAGAAGTACAGTAGGCACGGTGGAATATATCCAAATGATAGTGGGCCCAGCCGTGTCTTCACTATGCTAGAAGCCTCCCCATTAGGGGAGAAATTAAGTCGATGCGTGGCAAGATCGAAAGGTCCCAGTGTGGTAAAGTTAAAAGCTTAAAGATAATGTAATGGGGTCAAAAGGGACCTCCGACGAGGAACAACAGCGGTCTCGCAGCCGGGACGCCAGGAGCTCAGGTCAACACTCCATATTTAACCACCACTTCCTGTCCATGCAAAGTGGAAATGCTCTTGAAGCAGTATGATCCTGCCCTCTAGCTTTACCCCCCCCCGTGCTGCAGCTGCATATCTGGAGATTGAGCGATGCCAGGGACAGTCCTTTTATGTTCCCGATGAAGTCACCTACATCTTGATGACCATGAAACCTGCTAGTGATTCCTTCTATGCAAGCTGTTGGAATACCTTTTGAGTGGTGCTAGCCCAAATATATCTTCCCCATTGTATGTGCCCAGTCTTCTTATCCAAGATGGTATCTGCATTTCATATGGGTTAGTCTATCGCCCTTCCATCTTTCTTCCCTCTTCTGCATCCAACCGAGGAGGAATGGCTGCATAGGTTGGACCCTAGGCATGGCTCCTGTGTTACATTTTCTGCATGTGTCAGAGTTGACAACCAGATTTTTGTGGGCTGCGCTGCAGTTAAAAAGGGCAAGGAGGTGCCCAAACGCACCATTTCATTTTGGGTCATCCTCTATATCAAGAAGTGCTATGCCTTGGCCAAGAAAGAACCTTCGGAAGAGTATCCATGCCCATTCCACTAAGGTCATGGTCGCCTGCATGTCTCTTTCCTGTGGCATCCCAGTTGCTGACATCTGCCGGGCAGTTACGTGCTCGTCCTTGCATACTCACTACTGGCTCACATCTCAGGCATGCACTCATTCAAAAGGTGAGAAATCTGCGGAAAGATGTATCCATCAGAAGAAAATGCAGCATGCTTACCTTTGTAACCATCTTTTTAGTGAATACGCAATCTTGCTGTAGGTGTGTCATGAGCGAGCTCAATGATTATTAATATACCAAGGTATGCAAACGTATTGTGTGCTGTATTGGTCGTTCCTGTGTCTCTCGGTTCCTGTCTGCACGCTTCAGTGAGGAGTAGAAAACCTATCCGGAAATGACGTTGGCCTGGTAATGGGTGCCTAATATACTCTGGTGAAGTCCCCTCCGTAGGCAGAGTTGCTGCTGGAGTCACATCATCACCTGGCAGTTCTTGTGAGTCATTGCTGGGGGGACATTTTCAACAATAGTGTGAAGCCTGATGGCCATAAGTTGAGATCTGTGAGAAGATTATCCACCAGAAACATTATTATAGAGGGTGAGTTGCTTAATTTCAGAGAAAGATATGATGGATCTGTGAGCCATGTCTACCCCCACCACCTCGACCCTGCTACTTTTGATACAGGTGGTTGAGGAAGGAAGACTTGCAGGCGTCTCCTGGTACCCTTGTGGGCTTCTAGACGCTACCTAACAGGAGTGAAGCGTCTTGTTGACCAGACTTTGAAAAGGCCCATCACTAGATTGGCTCAGCCTGAAGATTTGGGTCCACGATTTATGAAAAGCTTTGCGACTGGGTGTCCCGTGACTCAGTGTGTGGACTTGGGGCCAAATGTACTGAACGCATTTACGTTTGCAAACTCTGCAGTTTTCAGAAGTCATGGATTGCACATGCAAACGTTTGATGGGCAGTGTACTAAAGCCCATTTTGTGAGTTGGAAAAGCCTTTCCGACTTGCCAATGGGTTATGCGACACATTCAGAGTAGCATGTAGAAGGAGGTGACGCACAATGTTATTTAATAGTTTGCTGCTGCAGTTGCAAACCGTTGAAATGTTACCGCCACCTCAAAGGAGGTAGCAACTGATTCCTAAATGGGATACTGTCCCTGGGAACAGCTTCCACTATTGGATCGTACTGAGCGTCCTCGAAGGAGGGAGCAGACAGTGATTCGGGGCGAACAGTGTCTGCTCTGCCGATGTCTTCCTAAACAGGGAATTGTACCTGTTCCTATAAGGGACACAACTGCTTAACCAAATCTTTCCCATTTGAGAATGCAAATGCAAGGATGGTGGTCTGTTGTCCAGTGCAGGCTACCCACCGTCCCTGCATTTGAAGTCCATTGCACAAGGTTGGAAATAGCAGCCTGTGTCATTAATATTCATTAGGCAGATTGTTTTACGACCCCGTGCAAAATTTGTGCTGCGACCTGTGAGTACATAGGTCACATCGCAAATTGCATCCCCATTCGTAAACCAGTCGATGTGCAGTTTGCACATCCTTGGTTTGCCAACTGGGAAAGTTCATCAGGCCCAAGTCCTCCCGTGCTTTGCACACCATCTCCCGTGCACATCTGAATGACCCTTCAGATATTCCTCATTACTATATAATAGGTAAATCAACAATATTTTCCTGCAATGTTCACACCCATGGTCTGGATGCTCTGTCCTATGACCATAGACAGCCACACATCTTACCAGTTGAGCCCTATATGCCACACAAAAAACAGCATGGACCCCGAATCTTGCCAAATTTCACCTTAATCGAACAACATCTTGCACTATCAGTGTGGATGTATTATGTTGTATCGGGCTTCTCTTATTGTGTGAAAGTACCTCGCGCTAGGTACCTCAGTCTTGCGCTTCTAGGCACGTGGAATCTCTTGGCCAAGAGACTCTACATTGCCTTTTAAAGGCGAACGTTCTCCGGTGGTCAGTTGCTTGCTGGCCAGCAAAGGGAGGAGTCAGCTCCATGTTGTGAAGCCAATAAAGTCACCTACCTGTGCTTGCTCATCCCGTCTACTGTGTTTCCTTTTTAACAAATGTGGCGACGAGCTGGCAAGTACGAGCAGTGACGGTGATGATTGTGTGACCGTATTTTGGCAGCGACGGTGTGACGCAACTTTAACATATTACTTCTTCCAAATAGACAGCTCTGTTACCACTTCTCCCCCTCATCAGCGAATCTACAAAAAAAACAAGTGGATCAATCGATTTACGTCTTCCCCCCCCCCCCCCCCTGAAGCCATCCCATGTTTTGGCTATGTTTCCCCACCCTCAGGTGACATCTTGCCTGGATTTTGATTTCTGCCTAGTTAGGACGTAGGACTCCCTGTTGGGATTTAGGCCAAGTCAACGCCTGCAGTATTGGGAAGCCGGCCAGCACAGACCTCCACGCCTTACCACATTAGATCCACAACGATAAACTCATTCTCTTGGCAAACTCTGCTGCA
This sequence comes from Calotriton arnoldi, assembly GCA_963921515.1. Taxonomy (NCBI): domain Eukaryota; kingdom Metazoa; phylum Chordata; class Amphibia; order Caudata; family Salamandridae; genus Calotriton; species Calotriton arnoldi. Next base: position 6,937,738 of record CAWUFW010000017.1, read on the forward strand.
TCATCCCACGGGGCAGCTCGGTTCCTTTTTCATCTCCAAGTGTGCGCGGGGGTGTAACTGTGCACCCGTTGAGTAAACAGATATGCCACAGACTAGTGTGTCAGCAAGGGGTGCGGATACCAGCTCTGTTGTCTGTCGTGGTCCCCATCCACTCCTTCCGGAACCCGTCACGGCTCCCCCTCCAGTGTGGGCACCGTGACTCATGTCGGTGAATCTGAACTTCTCGCCACCTGCCTCTTGAGTGAGCAAGTGAGTAGGGAAGAGATAGGTTTTTGTAGTACTGGGTGTCCCACTCCTTCCAGGAACTCACCTGGTGACATCCTTACTCTTAAGTTACCAGAAGCCCAGGTGTGGTGTAACCTGAGGCTACTAGTGGGCGGTTGCGCCATCTGTATGTGGGGCTGGTGGACAGATGCTCGAGTAAAAGGAACTTGATTGTCTGTAGATGCTAACCTGAAACAGTGAACCCTTGAACAAATGTGCGAGAGCCTCTGCGCTACAGCCTCATGGGGCCCTCATGCATGAATATATGCACAAACCATTGTTTATCGCACACTCACTGACACCAGGTTAAGCTCCCCGCAGTCTCATGAGACCCACAAATCAGTGGCATATGGCTGAGCTATCCAGTTCTACAGCATCAGTGGTCTCATAATAGCTTGCACAGTCGCCGTCATCACAGTGACCCATGTATTCGGCTGTCAGAACAGCCTCATGGGCTGCACACTCACAGGAATCAAGTTAAGATCTGCTAGCAGGACGCACTCATGGGCTCAGCACCTTCATGGACTCGGTATGAACTGGCATCAAGCTGAACTGTGATAGTAGTGCAGCCACATGGGCTCATCAAGGTGGTCTCTCCCTGTTGTTGAGCGTCATTGTAGCCACATTTGCTGATCTCAAGCGGAGATCTACTGAAGCCAACAACAAAGGGATAAAAGGAATGCTTGGATTAATCTCAGCCACTGGCAATTGCTCCGGGCTTGCCAGTAGCAAGGTTTTATGGGCACAGCGCTCACTGCCATCATGCCGAGCTCTAGAAGCAGTACCTTCTCATGAGCTCTACAATCACTGCCTTCAGGCTTGTCTCTGTCCATAGTACAGCCATCATCTGTTCCCACTTGATGGCATCAAGCTTAGCTATGCTGGTATTACGGCCTTCTGGGGTCTACAATCGCGGACACCAAGTGGAGCTCTGCCAGACCCACATCAAGGAGCCACAAACACCAAACTGAATTGCGATAAACTCTGCTCCCGTACTGTTGGGACTCTAGCACCGTGAGTGTTTGCGATAAACTCTGCTCCCATACTGTTGGGACTCTAGCACCTTGAGTGCTTGCAATAAACTCTGCTCCTGTATTGTTGGGACTATAGCACCATTGGTGTTTGCAATAAACTCTGCTCCTGTACTGTTGGGACTCTAGCACCGTGAGTGCTTGCAATAAACTGTGCTCCTGTAATGTTGGGACTCTAGCACCGTGAGTGTTTGCAATAAACTCTGCTCCTGTACTGAATGAATGAATAATTTTATTGTGTCAATTAACAAAAATTGTTACAAAAGATTCAAATAAAATCTCCCCAGAACTTACTTACTTCGTTACAATTGGTACATGCCTAGTGAATTTGATGTCTTTTATATACTAACAAAGTAAAATGATTTTTTACGAAAGAGCATAAAAACAGATAAAATCGATGAGGAGCTGGTATAAAACTAATAAATCAATTCAATACTAACGAATCCTTCCTCTTATCTACAAGTTTTGCAAATCTTATGGGGCCTCCCGAGTTAAAAGCGCATTCATAGCAATCTTAAAGATGTTCAACCATGTTTTAAATAAAGGATTCAGTATCATCATGAAGTGCATGAGTCCGATAATGGCATGTACAAGCCGGGTACTAAGTGAGCTGGGCAATTCCATTTCAATAAAGTGCAAGATATACAATCCTAAATGAAGCGTGCATTCTTCATACCAAGTAAATTCATTTCCAACAAGTACAATGTACACAGCTTTACTTAAGAGTTCTTTAACCTTATATGCAAACTTTGCAAACCTTGCCAATTCCATTGGAGTTTCCAAGTTAAAAAGAAGTTTCATAGCTTCAGTGCAGGTCCGCACCTTCATATTTTAAAAAAAGAGGTTTTAATAAAGTGCGTCGTGCGTGTAATAAACAATGGCATATACAAACCATATGGGCCAAGGATTCCTCGTGTTGGTGGCAAAGTCTGCAAGTTGTTATTGCCTGCTAAGGCATTCCAACGCCTGTTGATGTCTTTAATCGGCAGAACCATAAGTCTCGCTATAAAAATTTGCTTCAGAATCAACTTATTTAACGCAGCGTCAAGATATGGCTGCCGTAGTTGGTCTTCGTAGGAACTTGCAAGTATCCCAATATTGCTACTGGAAAGATTCAGTTCCTTCATATCCTCTTCCTTTGATAATGATCTAACTTGGTTTTTCAGTATAGATTTTAGGATGCCTGGCTGGTGGGTAAGGTCCTGCAGTTTGGTCGTGTCGAGGCGCAATTCAGTGCAGGCGGTGTGCAGACCTTTGCTCCATGAATTATTTTCTTTCATAAAAATTGTCTTTAAAATTGACTTCATTGTGGTGGCGCTGCACAAACCCTCGGTGGAACCGCACCATTGAGGCCCAATGCTCGTAGTGCGGTTCCACCGAGGAGTTTGTGCAGCGCCCCTCACACAATGCTCCTGTACTGTTGGGACTCTAGCACCGTGAGTGTTTGCAATAAACTCTGCTCCTGTACTGTTGGGACTCTAGCACCGTGAGTGTTTGCAATAAACTTTGCTTTGTACTGTTTGGACTCTCTGGCTCTCACAGCTCTTGGCATCCAACCTCTTTTGCTTCTGTTGTCTCCTGGCTCCTCCATTGCCCTGACCACTGTGACCAGAACACACTAGTCCTTATTCCCTGGTGCTCAGGCATCCGCTCTCATCATCGCTTGTACCCTGTACTCTCAACAATATTTCAAGTATGTGCTCTAGAAACGTGAAACATCTGCTTACCATGGTGCCCTTGGATTAATACATCAGGTTTGCTTGCACCAGGACTTGCCATTAACCACTGCCAGTAAATGGTCTTGGAAGACCAGAACATTAAATAATTCTAAACGCCCCTGGAGACCTTGTATGTCACAACAACCCATCCTCATACGCCCCACTGCTGAAGAATTACCTCTCTGAACTGCGAGTCCTTCAGACGGTGGACACCTGACCGGCCCAGGAGTCCTCTGCTCCATCACTGAATGAGAGTTTCACTTTAGAGTCCATTTTCTAACTTGGCTCCATTCACTTGAAAGGAGTCTAACACCTGGCAATTGCACTTTCTTCTGTTGCAGCATTCATTCGTGTTTAAAGGTTCTCACATCTCATTCCTGTGGCCGCTACCGTATGATCTCTGCTCTCTTGTGCCAAGAGGAGCAACCGTGAAGGTTCACAATTAAGAACATCTTTTTTTTTTTTGGGACTACTTCCTCTACAAAGACAGAAAGCCTTCGGTGTTTAGACCTTTGAAACGTCTTTTTAGGTTGAAGCCTGCCAGACTGCACAGCTGTCTAGTTGCAAAAGACTTATTGGGGACTTGTTGGTAGTTGACCTGTACAGCAACTCCGCCCATTGATTTTCTTTGGCTTTCTGTTTTATTACTCTTATTTTCTTGATTTTCATTCATTGGCTTTATTTGTTGTAGCACATCCATCTAGCCTTTGTCCCTCCCGTGAAGCACAGCCTGTTACCATCTCTCTGTTTGGCTCCTTATATCCTTCCACGAGTGCTTACTTCTCTGGAACTGTTTTTTTTCTTTTTCTAAAGGCACTTCATAAGCATACATTCTTTTCCCTGTTCTGTTTTTTCCCACTTTTCCCAGCACATTTCTTGACATAACATTGTAAATATTTCATTTTCCACAACTTTGTCCTTGAGCTGCTCTTACGTATGCTTTCGCTTTTATACAGCTTCGCCATTTAATCCGCTCTCCTGTGAACTTTAACTTTTCTTCCACCGCAAATCCCCCTCGCTTTCTTCATTTGCTTCCCTCCCCTCGCACTCCTTTGTTGCTGTCCCCAGCGCCCTCCCATGTCGCTTCAGGCTGTCCTCCATGCTTCTTCCCCCACCCTCCTGTTGCTTCTCTGCACTCCGTGAATCTGTCCTGTCTCTTCCCCCACCTGTACCCTTTCCCAACACCTGTTTGTGTTACTTTTTTTTTACTTTTTAGGTCGAGCCTAGAGCCAGCGTGCATGCGCTGCAAGACTTATTGTAGAGGAGTAGTGATTAGAAGCTCCGCCCATATTTGCCATTGGTTTGTGTCGTTATCCGTCCTAAATGCTGACTTCTGATTCGTTGATAGGCTTTAGTCCCTCCTTAGTACCGCCTCCTCTTCATCTGTCACCTCCCATGGCGACTGGCCCCTTTACTTTGGTTGTTACACGGGACGTGTTATTTAGACTTTGAGCACTATTTTCTTTAATGAGGTTCTCCTACTGCAGGCACGACATGCTTTGGTGCATTCTCTACTCCCCCCCACCCCCTCACCCCTTCCTCCCGTTGTTGTGCCTTCTCCCCCCCCACCCACCCTCCCGTTGTCCGTGCCTTCTCCCCCCGCCCTTCCGTTGTCCGTGCCTTCTCACCCCCCGCCTGCCCTCCTGTTGTCTGTGCCTTCATCCCGTTGCCCGTGCCTTCTCCTCCCCCCCCCCGCCCTCCCTCCCGTTGTCCGTGATGCCTACCATTTGCAATGCAATAGGTCTCACACCCACCTGTTTGTTAGTTTTTTTTCTTTTTTTTCTTTTTTTACTTGTCCAACTCTGATCAGTAAACAGAACAAAATGTGCGTAATTTTGTAGGCGGGTGCATGCTTGGTTTGCGCACGTAGGAAATGAAGCAGCCGGCTGCGTAGGCTTTTTTCCCTTGTTTATTAGACATGGTGGACAGTATCAGGGTTGCTGTGCAACATGGCTAAAACCATTGACAAAGCCAATAGGTCCCAAAGGCGAGACTTGTTGTTATAGCGGTCAAGGACTCCATACCCTTAAAGTACTTTCTGTCCCAAAATGCAACAGTTGAACGTGAGGGCGTCTTTTAGAGGTCATTATTTTACATAGGCTATTAAAACCCATCTTTTCCCCACAGCCTAGTGCCTTCTTCTGATTTCCAGCCTCTATGTTCTGCTTCAGCACTGGGACGCCTCTTTGCTGAGGCAGCTGTGCGCTATACAAAACATGCTAACATAACATAACACTTTGGTCAGCTAGAAGAGAAGAAAAGAACATAGGTGCTACTGGTGGCAGCGTATCAAGTTTCATACAAAAATAAATATGCCTCTCCACCTAGTCATTCTTTTTTTGTTTTGCTTCAGCCTCTGAGTGAAATATGTGTATAAAATGTTAACGGTACACTTCGAGGATTGTTTTAAAATGCCAGTAAAATTGTACACGGCCTGCAACGTGTGTTAGGCGCCAATTTAGGGAAAAAATACTCACTGCATGTTGATGCACGCGAGGCCTTTCCCGTGGGTTCTGGGCGGTCAGTGGTTACTGGGCAGTGTCCACAGTGGATTCTGTTTGCCACTATAGAATAGTCTAGAGCCACCAATACTATTGTGTTTAAAGTGCATTTATATAGCGCTTACTACCCCTGATGAGGCCTGGAATACCGTTATTGAGTAACCAAATTGCTTCCTTTGGGCACTTGACTTTCTACTTCTACAATAGAGCAGGACATGGTAAATAACATTCAATAAATGCAATGTCCAGCCAGTGATGTCCCTTCAAAGGAGAACATGACTTGTGTTAACCGGTCAGTAAGAATGATGCTAACACTTTCTAGTGCCGTGGAATTATTCCAGAGGTTTCTTCGTTTAGGCGCTATGTTTTTAAATGACTTTGTCATATATAGCAATGGTATGTGAAGGAGTGTTTGGAGACTGTTGGCTATCGGGACTCTTTGGGTTACTAAAATGTTGCCAGTGGTAAAGACATGCCAGGCGTTTAGGATACAATGTGCAAACTGGACAACTGTGTGTACTGGCGCACTAGTTGGTGATTTTCCAGGATAGACTGGAGAAATCCTCACCCAAAAACCTAAAGACGATAACCGGGCAGGGAAAGGCACCTGAAACGGAAGAACAGAGCCCAAAGCCTGCCCCTAACTAAATACAAAGCAAGCACAATACATTTAGGCATGGTAAAATAAGCCCAAAAAAAGTTGTCCGCCCCCAGAAACAAACGGCAAAACAGAAAGTGGAAAGTAGGAGTTCTCTCCAAGAAGAGGGGGGACAAACATCAAATCAATACTGTTAGTAGAGCAAACTAGTATAAGCAGGTATATGATACTTATCTTGTGAGCAGCAGCAACAAAGAAGGAAGATGGCTGCGCGTGGGGGGACTTTATAGTGTGTTAGAATGCTCCTTGAAGTTCTATATTCTTCAATTGTTGTCGCTGTGAGCTGGCAATAAAGGAGATTTGCATAATCTTAGCCTCCATGTTTTTAATAAAAATCCAGATTTTCTGCTCACCAGGGTGTGAAAAATCTACATTTTCCAGGAGAGACTGGAGAAATCCTCATCCAAAAACACCCCACTCAAACCACAAGGGTCCCACCCAGCCAAAGGAATATTGTGATTTTTACTGTGCCTAGAAACTAGGTCTCAGGCTGCTGGTGACTAGCGTAGAAGCAGCAGGTCCTATTCACCAGAGTCTGTCCACTGGGCGAGCCCTTACGGACCAAAGTCTTCTTGCAGTAGGGTAGATATAACATGGAATCTCCTAGTGCGACACACTTTAGGGCCCGCAACATGAAAGGAGCCATTCACAGTTCATGTTTCCAAGTAGCAAGGCTCCTACCAGTGGGGTAGATGTAATATGTAATCTTAGTGGCACCAAACTTTAGGGCCCACATCATGAAAGGAGCCGTTCATGTTTACAAGTGGCAAGGCTCCTACCAGACCGAGGGCACCCACTCAACCCTAGGATTAGTTCTAGCTGGGAACTGGAGTCTAGGGTGCAAGACGAGTTGGCCTAACGGCTAGGGCGGTCGACCTCAGAGCTGGGGAACCAGGTTCGAGTCTCGGCAGGGACGCTCAACATCCTGTGATTCTGGGCAAATCACTTAATCTCCCCGTGCCTAACAAAAATGAATATGTCCTCATGTAACGCAACTGGTGCTCGTGTAAAGCGCTCCGATACCCGAATCGGGTCAAGTTTGCGCTATATAAAACTCCGTAAAAAAAAAAAAAATGTGTTTACACCACAGATAGTGGTAACTCTGGAAATGGCGCAACAGGGGAGAGGGTTCAAGTGGTTCTGAAGTCGGGACCATCAGCTGGGGTGAATGTATCCAACCACACTGTGTGGGCAGGAAACCTCCAGTCCCTCAGCTGGAAAGTACAGATACAGGATGGGTCAGTGGTCTCGTCACTAGTATAGTCTTTGAAGCTATGTGGCCCAAGTGATGAATTTTCTGCTGGCCTTTGTCTTTACCCAGACTTGCTGGTCTGCATGAACTTTTCGGCCCCCGTGCAGCTCATTTTGGTTGAGGTGTGCGCCAAGCGGATAAATCTGTCAGTGTGGCCATATGTAGAGCTTTCTTTCAGGTGGTCAGTACTCCTCTCCTGTCCTCCCAGGGCTGTCCAGCTGCTTCTCTTTCACACGGCTCACAGCAGCAAAAGGACTCTTGGAACCCAGGATTGGCCCCTGTGTGAGGTAGGGTAACTATAAGCACAGGGTCTGCCCCTGGCAGACGTCGGGCCAGCACTATGATGAAGGGTGGTCCTGAAGACTAGATGGTTACGGCTGGAGTCCACCAGCACTTAGCCAGTTTTGGAGGACCAGGCAGTAGGTCTGGACCAACCAAAGTTTAACTTTGGTTACAATTTCACATGAATGTTCCTTTTGGGAGGAAGTGTCTTGTTGCCCCCTCTGTCCGGTTTTCGTGGGCTCTAGGTGTAGGTAGCCATCGGTCGTTCCAGTAAGAGCTGGTCATGGTTAAAAAATGCTTTCCACGTCGGACAAGTGCAGTCGAGCTCAGGCTTCTAGGCGACAATACTGAGCAGCCGAATCCAATGGTGTGGAATCGGGGGGGATGGCAGAACGTCCCCAAGCGGGTAATTCCGATTCCAGGGACCCAAGCCACAGGGTGAGGCAGGCTGACATATACAATGTGGACCAATGACAGCCTGCAGGGATGACCCACCAGCTCCAGGCGTCCCTGTGGCAACCCGCCAGCCCTGCTGAACTCCCTGGTACCCAGACATCTCACACAGGAGGCTAGGCAAGGGGGCAGATTTACAGGGCACTGGGCGTACATTTAGGTGGGAGTTTCTCCCCCTCTGACCCCCATTGAGGAGCAGGTAAAATGGCCTTTACACAGCTGCCACTACCAGAAACCTCTTTGTCTGGTGTAAGAGGGCATTAGCCACGTTCCCAGTTAGGGATACACTGTGGGTGTACCTCTTTTCAGGAGGCTGCGTTTAAGAAACTCTTGTTAACATGGGACTACCTCCAGTGCCTCATAGAGTCCACTGAGGAAAAAATCTACAGCAGACCAGAGATGAAGGACCAGGGGTAGTCGGCACAGGGTTTTGAAGTCACGTGGAGTCCTTCTGTCCCAACAGAGCCCAACACTCTTCTTCTGAACAGCAGTGAAATAGAAAAACTTCTATTTTGTGCAGCAATGGAAGGCTCCTTGCTGGGTTGTCGCTAAGAAGACTGGCGGGCTACTTGCGGAGTTGCTAACCTACCAGGCATAGAAAGAGCTTTGGTTCTGTGACGAGAATTGAGTAACACCTCCCATCTCTCCCACGTCCCTTAAAGAGGAAGTTTAGCCGTCCGTGTGAAGCCACCTGTTGGATGAGGTTTATGTTCCATAAGGAAAGCTTTGAATTTAGAGGGACGAGCCACCTGGTTTAGGAAGGTGGGAGTTCCTGTACCTCATCGGGGCTTCCTTTGTGGAGATGTGACGTGGCTGTACAGAGTTGGAGAAGGGAGCGTCCAACCACAGTATTGCATATACCTTGCTACTAAAGTAATTGGTGACAAACACTCGTGCTCTGCAAACTAATATTAACAAGGCAAGTTGCCTCCTAAAAGGAAGCCTCTTGTAAATTAACAGGGCCACTTCGCCAGCCACTGGGCCCCTTATAACCGTGCTTGCCTTCTCTCTGCAGTCTACCATGAAGGCTGAGGAACGGTATTAGAAAATCTGGATCCAGCCATTTAACTCCGAATTTACAGAGAAATGTTTTTAGCATGGCCTTGTTGCCCGGTAGTATCAATTCTTGTACCATTAATGCTGTGTTTGGTATCCTGGGTGGATGTGCAGACTGGCTGCTTGGGTTTGTAAGGGTGATTGTTTGAGTGATATCGTGCTACTAAATGATGTGTGCATTGGCTGGATGTTTGTGTGACCCTCACTGCTCCCTTAGTGGCAGGAATGCATTGAGTTACCAAAGCTCACACCCCATATGATTGGATGGGGTGCTTGTCAATCACATAAGTGGCTGCTTTGGTATAGGTCAGTGATTGAATGCAGAATTGAGTCGAGGCTTTGAGGCAGTAAGGGTACTAGTGTAGAGTTCATCCTGAAGAAGGAAGAACGGAGTAGTCCGTAGAACCAATGGATGAAGACAATCCTTTATCGGGAGTATAGCTTGTTGGCTTTCTTTGGCTTTGCCTAGGTTGGGTTGTTGCTTCTTTCCTAGACCTTTCCTGGATTTCCAGATCTGTGAAAGCTGCTTGTGTTTTCTTCCTCAAACCTTGGGTAGACCCGGGCGTAAAAGCTGGACCTAGGGAAGGTGTGTATCCCGCCAGTGAGCCCCAGGCGGGCTGTAGTTTCCTGGTGGTCGCGTTCCGTGCTGCTATATTTTTATTACATTGGAGGAGTTGCCTTTGCTCATCAAACGTCTGGCGAGTGTTTTTTTTGTTCAGGTGTGCCCAACACCTGGACGGTTCTGTCTGGCAGGGTCTTCATCGAAAGGGTCATCTGGCAGGATGCACATCTTCCCTAGGTCCAGCTTTTACGACCGGGTCATTGCCCTAGCGCCTAGCAGTGAGGTTGGTAATGGTCTGTGGCGAGGTCATTCGTTTACCTTGCCTGGGTTCCCTGTGTAGGGCATGAATCCTAGCAGAATATCCCTTAGTAGACCGCTAATCTAACCTGGTGCGCTCTATCCCATATCCTCCTCTGTCACACCGCTTAACTCTGGATGCAAGACCCGATAAGAGCACTACGCTGGTCACTGGCGCATGTCACAGAAATGCTACCTCCCCGTTCACAGTAAGTATAACCGTCTCCAACCAAGCACTTTCCCACGGTGTAGCGTGCTACCCGTCCAACACCGCTATTGAGGGACTCCCAATTGGGTATGAGACAAAGCAGTACAAATGCAACTGAAATATAATACACAATAGACTGTTGAGCATTCCTGGCGGAAGTGCACGAGTTTCCTTGTTGCCTGACCCTAAGAAACCTTTGCATGGGAAGACATTACCTTGAATCCTTCCAGGGACACATCCTGGACGGGAGCAGCACCCAGATCTCGTGCTCTGGGGTTTCATGTCCCCTCTCCTCCACCACAGGTGGCTCCATGCTCATACCAGGAGCTCCCGGGGGACAAGGCTGGCCTTTTGAAAGGTCCAGTCTGCACTAAAAATCCTGCAATAGGAGGGTCTGGGGCTGCTCCCGGCTTGCCTCAAGTCCCCTGCCCTCGCTACCTCCGGTCTGATCTTGGGGTTATAAAGAACAGAAGGTTAACAGGGCTTCAAGAGTCACGCTTGGTTTGTGCAGCCTCCGCTCGTTCTTACCCAGCCACTCAGCAGTAAGTAACTAAGAAGCTGCTGGGACTCGGAGGCTCAGAATGTTTCCGGGTTGCGGGGTCATGGAGGTCAAATGGTGTGTGATGTTGCTTCCGGTCCCACTGGGATTTTGGTCCCCATTAATAAAACATTGACAGGTGCCTGAGGCCACGCCCTTACAAAACAGAATGCCCTACCACACACAATTACTATTTAATCCAGGTGAGACAGACAAAAAGACCTATATAAAAGTATGTTAGACACAAGTGGTAATGTACACAAGTATTAAGTACGTACACCACTTGTTAGAAGTATGGCGGTTCTATGTTTATTAGGAGCATGTGTAAAATAAAAATGCAAGGATGATCCTTTGTTTCTATTGGCTACAAGTCACCCGACAACGCTATACAATCAATATCTCCTCAATTATTAATTCAATGCTACGTATGCATCATTTCCTCTGTACTACTTCCTATGTTCATTCAATTTAGTAAAGCGCTCTGACGCCTTAATGACAGAGTCTGAGCAATACAGCCCCCCCCCCACCCCAAAAAGATGAATTTCCCTAAGAAATGGCACCACGGGACTTTTAACTTTTGGGATATGCCAGGGTTTTCGCTGTAGCGGTTTACGCTAGATTCCCTACTTCTTATCCCATGTTCAGGGCCACTGGAATTATGCAGCAAGGGAGGACCAAATTGTGCGGCAGGGTTTACTAAATCATGCGGCAAGAAAATGCAAATTATGCAGCACATTTCGTGATCACATCAGTTCATTATTTTGTCATTTTAATACATGTTCACACTGGACAAAGATTTCACCTTATTAGTGCTTGCTTAACACCCAAATACATCAATATGCAAAAGAAAGGTGAACAGTCAACCTTTGTGAAGTGCCTTCCACTGCACAGCAACATGCATCGCTGCATTTTTTTGTAACTTTTGATCCGTTTGAGCTAGAAAATTTTTTTAATCTGCAAATCATGCAGCATATGATGGATTATGCGGCAAATCCATAATTATGCGAAAATGCTGGGGCCACGGAATCTCATAATTCCAGTGGCACGGCCTATGTTACCTGATCTCTGACCTGTACAGCAGTGATTGCAGGAGTTTGGTTGGAGAGGCGTGTGCTTGCAGTATGGCCTATGTGGGAAGAGTCGGTGGTGTGCACCAGGTTGTGACTCCTGGTCGGGTTGTCTCGTGGTGAAACTGACACTGCTGCTGTGTGTGAACGGGATGAGCATCATGCATGATCGAGGAATGGTAACCTGATGGGTGGAAGGGAAGAAGTGGGGGCGAGAGAGGAGGAACGAGGTGGGATTGAACGGTTGGTGGCGGGAGACTGGAGAGGGGTGAGAGAACCGGGGTCCAGAGGGAGGAGGAGGCCTGTTGTGCAGACGGGAGGAGGGCGGTGGGGCTGGAGACTGAAGGGCTGAAGAAGAATGGGCCAGTGGAGGGACAGGACATGAGGAGAGTGAAGGGTAGAGAAGCTAAAGGAGGGGGAGGGAACCAGAAGGGTGAGAAACGAGGAGACGGGCTGAAGGTTGGGATGGCGGAGGGCCAGCAGACAAGACAATTGGAGGGTAGAGAAGCTGTAGCGGGGGGTGGTGGAGCGGCTGGAGGGCCAGAGACACCGAAGGTTGGCGGGAGAGAGGCTGGAGGGGGAGAGAAGCTGGAGGCGGGGATGGTGGACGGGCTGGGGGGAAAGGGAAGCCGAAGCTTGGACGCTAGAGGCTGGCCGTGGGAGCAGGGTGAACGAGGGACGAGGAGGGTTGACGAGGGGCGGTGGAGGAGCGCTGGCCGGAGGGGTGACCTCGAGCTGCCCCCGGTGTGCTCCAGAGACCCTGTCTGCACAGGGCGGCTTCGGCTCCGCCTAAGATGAAAGGCTGCCCCACTGGCCTGCAGCCGGACTTCCTGCCTTTCATGTGGCCAGAGCTGCCTGTGGGCGCGAGGAGGTGTCGGGGGCACAAACGGAGGCTTGTCGCTGTGGGGTGCGAAGGGAATACATTTATTTATTTTGGGATAAATTTAGTGCGAGGTAGAAGCCCGTTTCCTGCCCGGGGATACCACATGGAATAGGTGAGAGAGGACTGGGGAGAAGGGAGAGGGGAGCCAAAGGCGGGGGGAGACGAGCAAGGTGTGGAGAGAGAGGGGAGCCATCTGAGAACAGAAAGGGGGGCAGTGAGGGAAGGGGGCACGAAGACTGAAGGGAAGAGGAGGAGGAGGAAGGGCAGAAGGGATCGGCAGATAAGGGAATCTTAGGCCCTCCTTTTGTGGGTCTAGTTGGGGATACAGGTAATTTCAGACCCGGTATCCCCTCTCAGAAATATGAGCAGGGCTTAATTTGAGACGGTGCTGGCAATGAATTGTCAACATCGGCAGTTATGACAGCTGCCGCATGGTGGAGCTGTCTAATTTAGAGACAAGCCGAACAATATTTTGTTATTAATATAATAAACATTTAAAATGATTAATAGCTGCCTCCCAAGCCTTATAGATTTGGGGGCCCGGAATAGTCTGAATTGTCATTGGCAGGGGCAATGGAGTGTGCAAACTGCAGTGGCCTCCTGACCAGGGCCCTGGCACTTATTCTTTTTTTACACATTAAGCGCTGAATATGGGGAACTCATTAAGTGGCCTTTAGTGAGGAGAAGGCTGGTGGACAGAAAGAGAGGGCTGGGTGATGAGAAGTGCTGCAGGATGGGGGGGGTGGGGGGGGGTGTACTGGGCGGATAGCCGTATTCTTGGGTGAGGGGAGGGCAGGACAGAGTAAAGGTTGTGAGTGAACAGGACTGAGGGCTAGGCTGGGAGTGCTGGAGGGGAGGGAGAGGCGGGGGTGCTAAGGCAGAGTACAGATGTTGTGGAATATAATGTCGTCACTTCCTGATTTTGGAGAGATGAGGAAAGGAGGCCGGAATGATGACACTCGGAGCGCAAAGGGTCTGTTTAGTTTCGCAGTTTTATATAGCGGGAGCTAGGCCCAAGCGCCTTGGAGCGCTTTTCATGAGCACCAGTTAATATTTTGTAGGCACAGGGACATTAAGCGATTTGCTTACAATCACAGGATGTTGTGCCGACACAGAGACTCGAACCTGCAACCCTAGTTGCAAAATGGCAGCTCTAGCAGTAATGCCACATCCTAAGGCTTAATGGTTGTAGTAAAGTGCTATAGTTTACGCACATGTTCACATGTTAACGTGTCATAAAGTACAGTTTCCAAAAATACTACAAGGACGCGGGAGGGTCTGTAAAAAGAGGGTTGAGAGGTTCGAAGGTTGGACAGACCGGCCTGGGGAGGCCCTGAAGCCTGGGAATTGCTGTTCACTCCCGTGCACTTCTTTAAGCCCTGGGATCTTCCTTCGCAGCATTACTTCCGGTGTCTATTTGTGCCTCCTGTGATTGGAGGCTGACATGCAGGCTGCAGTTCAGAATTAGGCCTGGGCATAGTTCGCGAAGTCCTACTCCAGGAACTCCAGCGAAGTGCTGAAAAAACTCTTCCGTGCTCCGCAGAGTTTCGGCAGAGTCTGTTAAGTTGCACTGCTCACTCTGATTTTTAGCTCCAGGAGTTTGTCCCGCACTATAAAATCAGCACGAACTGCACTACGTGTCATGCCAGAGGGCGCTGCTGCTTTCTGCCTTATGAGTAGACATTCTACTCGAGCAGCAACTTCCTCAACGCGAGCAGCAGATTTGCGCCTGCGTTGAGAAATCTTGCCGGAAAGAGGTCTAGAGCGCAATTTTTGTAACGCGAGCGCTTGCCTACTTAATGTTGGCAAGCCACTCGAGGAAAAAACTCCGCTCCGCGTCACTTAACGGAGTTTTGCAGAACTCTGCGCAGAGTGGGCAAAACTCCATGAACTCCACCGGTGGATCGGAATTCTTCACCCACCCCTACTCAGAATGGTTGGATGGGCCCAGAGCTGCCAGCAAGGGCCTTCAGGGGGACACCCTTTGCCCCATAAGTTGAAAGGATGAGAAGCGTGTAGGTCAACGCAGACAGGACCAGGGGAACCTGCGCAAGAGAGAGACCGGTTATATCCCCTCCACCCAGTGGTGTAACAAAACTTGAGGGGGCCCCCACGCTCCAGATCCAGTCAGGAGCTCTCATGCTAGGGCTCCGCCGCCCGTGCACAGTGCCAGAGGGGGCCCCCTGGAATTTGCCCCTCCCCCCCCGCACCGCATGGCTGTTGGGGCTATTGTTACGCCACTGCCTCCACCTAGAGACAGCCTTTGCTCAGATACCGCCCTGGGCAGAAAAACATGGCACCCATGCTGCTGCTGGTAACACAGGTCAGTTGCTAGCTCACAGCAGCGACTGGCCTTTAAATACAAACATCTGCTTCTCCACCAACACACTTTAATTACCCGCATCTTACATCCTTCACACTGGTTACTTGTTTTTGTTGGTGGGGTAATAGGGTATGAACACGTGCCATAGGTGTGAGGAAGATGGGAGGGGAATTGTGGGGGTTGATAGGTGTTAAATGTGGGTCTTGCAGCGTGCTAGAAGAAAAAAAGATTAAAAGCAGTTTAGGAAGAATCATTGGAATCGAGCAAGAGTTAGACAGGTCAGTGCATTCCTCTAAAGGTTGGCACCCTGGGGCTGGGCCCTGGGCGCCCATGCCAAAAGCCGGCCCTGCCTCCCACACACATGGGTATCGCTATACCAGCCCCCCGTATAGGTCCCATGAGACTCTCCTACTGAAAGGAAGATGTGAGACTCCATACCCTGCCCACTTGTTAACCAGTCCTACCCACCTGCTCCCCAGTGTTGAGACCTGTCTGGCCAGGAAGGGTTGCGCCATGCCGCCAGGGACCCTGTTTCAATCTAAACTTTACAACCAGTTCTTGAAATGGAAAAATAGAAGTTCTGGTTCCCTGTACCAGGAATTCGCTACTCCTGCTTTGTGGACTTTAAGGCCACGTTCGATTGCATCTCTAGAAGTCGGATATGGTCCAATTAAAGCTATTATGTCTCTCTTGAGAAGTGCAGGTACTCTCCCTCTCAAAATAAAAAAGTGCCGGCACTCTGTACCAGACAGTACCGGCCCATTTAAAGCACTGTTAGCAACTGAAAACGAGGGTTGCCACCCTTCCCAGAGAAATACACTGGCCATCTGTTCACGTTTTAAGATTCTGCAAAGGCCCGCACATGATTCTTAAATAGAACTTTATATGAAATTGTCTGTATTTATTTTTAACATGTTTACTTTAATTATCAGTCATGAGGCAGGTATAGAACACATTTTAAAGTGTTTTCTTCTAACATTTACTCTTTACAGTGTATACCAAAGGAGGAAACAGATACTGGCTTTTCGTGATTTTTCAGTTTTTTGTGTGTGTGCCAGGAGGGACAGTAAAGTACAGGTCATGCCAGTATAAAACCGGCCAGGTGGCAGCCCTACTGACAACCTAATTAATGCATTCTGGGACTTGTAGTCCTGTTGAGTCCCTTGAACACATTGACCTGAGAGGCTAGATGACAATTAATTGTAGCAGAAAAATACAGGACTGGTAATGTGGTGCCCTACAATGTAGCAAGGTGGCAACACTAAGAACAGAACTAAGAATAAGCCGCCAAATCCATAGAGCGTGCACCCTGGCGCTTAAGGGCATACACCACACCCAGAGTGGTGACAGTCTTCCTCTTGGCGTGCTCGGTGTAGATGATGACGTTCCACATCATGTTCTCCAGAGAGACCTTGAGCACACTGCGGGTTTCCTCATAGATGATGCCGGGTATGCGCTTGTCTCCTCCATGGCGTGCTAGTAGCAGGTTTGGTGATGCCCTGGATGTTGTCCCGAACCTGTACCTTTTAGCACCCCCTTTGCCGAGACCCTTTTCTCCTTTGCCGCGTCCAGACATGGTCTTCACTCACTCAGAACAGGCACACTAGCATTGTTTTGTAGTCTTTGGCCACTCTCACTAGGGCTTTTTCATGGCTTTGGAAGATAATCTATTGGGCAATTTTGCCTCTTAAATTAATTACTGCTGCTAGTAAGAAATATTTGATGGGATGAGTTTGTGGTCTCGGTGTCATGATGTGTCAATAAGTCATAAATGCTGTGTGAATTATATCGGTGTCGCTTTTTAAACCTGGACACGTTCTCAAGATTAATCATATATTAACCTTGTAGGAAAAACACCTTAAGAGCAATCGATAAACATATGATTGTATGATCAGCTGTATTTTTATGCAAGCAATTTTTATGTGAAGTTTACATCAAGTCCTGTTCCGATCCACTTTTTCTGTTGTCCTATGGAATGAATCTGTCCGGAGACCCGCTCGTAGAACCCCCTGACATCGTACGCATGGAACTATCCTATACAGAGCAGGGGGTATTTGGCGCTCTTAGACTGCCTAGAGATGACGTTCTCACTCTCCCAGTGAGTAGAATCTTCCTCCTTAGGTGATAACTCCTTGGCTCCAGCTATAAATGTACTTCAACAGGGCCTCGCCCCCTTCTTTGGCTGAACTCGGGGGCAGCCCCTTGCCACACTGCAGGAGGCTCCTTCTGCCCAAGTCTTTGGGCAGGAGAACGTCCTCTAGCTGCTAAAACGAGGGTTTGATTGCCCTAAAGCTGGTTAGGATTTGATCCTATGACTACATCGACTCAAAGCTGGTTGGAGTTCGTTCACGTGCAATCCTTGCCTCAAAGCTGGTTGGAGTTTGATCACACAAACACCCTGCCTCAAAGCTGGATGGGGTTTGAGCACACAAGCACCTTGCCTCAAAGCTGGATGGGGTTTGAGCACACAAGCACCTTGCCTCAAAGCTGGTTGGAGTTCGATATCACAAACACCTTGCCTCAAAGCTGTTTGGGGTTTGGGCACACAAGCACCTTGCCTCAAAGCTGTTTGGGGTTTGGGCACACAAGCACCTTGCCTCAAAGCTGTTTGGGATTTGGGCACACAAGCACCTTGCCTCAAAGCTGGTTGGGGTTTGGGCACACAAGCACCTTGCTTCACAGCTGGTTGGGGTTTGGGCACACAAGCACCTTGCCTCAAAGCTGGTTGGGGTTTGGGCACACAAGCACCTTGCCTCAAAGCTGGTTGGGGTTTGGGCACACAAGCACCTTGCTTCACAGCTGGTTGGGGTTTGGGCACACAAGCACCTTGCCTCAAAGCTGGTTGGGGTTTGGGCACACAAGCACCTTGCCTCAAAGCTGGTTGGGGCTTGAGCAGACAACACCTTGCCTCAAAGCTGGTTGGGGTTTGGGTACACAAGCACCTTGCCTCAAAGCTGGTTGCAGTTTGATCACACAAACACCCTGCCTCAAAGCTGGTTGGGGTTTGGGCACACAAGCACCTTGCCTCATAGCTGTTTGGGCACATGAAAGCCTCCCCTTTTCAGATACTTATGTAGGCTGAGAAGGTCTCACACTGGTTGTCATTCCCCATTCGTTTTTAACATAAGGAAGAGTCCGCAGCGGAAGCGCCGGTCTTTGTGCCTTCGGAACCTCCTTTTCAAAAGCAATTAGTGGACCTCCCTCTTCAGCTCTGTAAATGTCCTTTCTTGGTGGATGTAAAGTTGACTTTTCTCAAACTCCAAGGGATGCCGTGATATATTGAGCACCCTGCTGTCCATAGTTATCTCCTCATTAGCTGATGGTCGCAGGTACTGGTGGGCGACTCCACAACCAGCTCTTTGCATATTTGGGCTTTTTATAATTCTAAGCTCACTTCTGACAGAAGATAGTGGACTGCTCTGACTGCTGCAGGGGCAAACCTTGGTGGCTGCGCCTTGTGTCTTTCCCTTTCTTTGCAACTTACAGGGTGTCCACATTGAGAGCTAGTTTTCAAGGAGAAGGATGCAAAGGGAACAAAAAGACTGGTCAGCCAGTGAGTGCCAGTCGTCGAGTCCCCAGCCCTGAAACACTCTGGATCCCCCTTCAACCCCACCCTCAAATCTGTTAGCGGATTGGGCCATCGTGTACAGTTTGTGGGTTCCAAGCTGGGACTCGTTTCTTAATGACGCTTGCAACAGTGGATTTCTAAAGCTGATCGGGTATAGTTTATGCCTGTCTGCCCTGAAACTGCCCAATTCCATCTGTTACCCATGATTCGAGTTATGATAGAATTTCTGTCTCATAAGTACATCTAGTTATGGAAAGAGTACTTGTGTACCTGAAAAAAATGCTTTTTTTTTTAGGACAAGAACCCTCACCCACCTGAGGGGGGCATGCTTTTATCATTGGGTTTCTTCCTCATACCAGGACCAAATGGTACCTCCTCTCACCGGGCACGCCGTCTGGAGGACGCGTTTGCTTGAAACAGCTTCGCAATGTAGGTGGATTACTTAGGCTTGAGAGTAAGCAGAAATTCTACTCTGAGGTACGACGGTGGACCCTCATAACCAGAAAAGTGTGGGCAACTTACTGTATCAGCTAGCTTACTACCAATAGGCCAATACTGATTTTCATGTTTACTATCACAGGATGACTGTACCAGCTGGTCCTGATGAATGCCCCTGAACCCTGAGTTGGGTCACCCTAAGGGCAGAAACATGTTGGCCATTTAAGGGGAGCATTTTTTTTGCCAAATACCCCTTCACTTTTCTTTTATTCCTAGCCACTGGGGGCATCAGAATAAAACTTACATTTAGTGTACAAGGAAGGTAGTTTTAAATTCACCACAGCACTCTGCCTCTCATCCATAGCTAGCGCTCATCCAAAACGAAAACACCTTAGCTCCTCTCCGTTGGAGAGTTGTATCCCGTACCAGGTACCATTTGGTCCCGGTGTGAGGAGGGAACCCAATGATTAGGCATTCCACCCTCGGCTGGAGGAGGGTTCTTGTGCTAAACAAAGCGTTGTTTCACGTACATAAATACTCTTTCCATAACTAGACTTACTTATGTGTGTTTTCTATTGATAGGGAGCAGTTCGCTTCTGGTTGGGTTGGTCACTCCCAATAGACCCCTTGTGTGCATAGAGTCCTTCTGTCTCCCCATCCATTTGTAAATATTTTCTTTGGGGAATGCTTGCTGTTTTTACCGACTTGTAGGTCTGTTTTACGTTGCAGGCATTGTTCACATCTAGCTTACTTCTAACCTTGTGAATGGAAGACACACAGGCTCACGCCCCACACTCCCGTAGGGACAGGGGTCAGAGACAAGGTACTTAACCAACCCTTACTAGTGTCACAGCTTTGTCTGGCTTCAGATGGTGGAAAATGGACTGTGGTGCAAAGCTTAAACCCTTCTTTCGGACAGATGTATACTAGGAATGGAACCAGAAAGGGTGCAAGATGGGTAACAGACATGTCCGTAACAATGCCCCGACTTCTATGATGAGAATATGTGGAATGGCTCAGTTAGAGGCAGGCTTGCTAGGTGGTACCCATAAACCTCAGCACCGCACATGTACAGAAGCGTCAGTGAATGTTAGATAACAATGCAGACATGCTTCATCCTCTCATGCGTGTGTCCTCAGTACTGGTGCTCAAGATGGTTTGAAGAGGGTGCTTTTGTGAATCGAGCAATATGGCCTGGTGTCTGGCACCACAGTGTGTGTGTGCGCCGTGGTAAGGTTCCAAAGTAGTCCCTTCGGCTCCACCACCAGCTTGCAAGTTTGGGGATCATTGACCAACCGGTCCTGCACACTCCACCCACTAGACCACTTTCCCCTTTGGTCTGAAAAATTAATAGCACAATTATAAAGGTGTGGGGAGTAGTATTGTATTCAACACAACCAACAAGGTAATTTCTCTTAACCTGAATTGACCTTTATTTTTCTTATTTAATAGGAGAAAATCTGATGACACAAATTAAATTAAATCATATTGCAAAAGTCCTAATGTACAATTTATCCCAAATGGTTCACAAGATCTCAGGATCTGTGTAGTCTTTAAACAGCATGATTCTTGCTATTCCTAGTTCATAAGAAAATAGCGCATGTACAGCCAACACTTGCTTCGTGGTAAGAACACTGCTTCAGGGCTGTAAAATAATAAGTTAACAACTTCAATTTATAATATAATTGTACACAGTTTCAAAACACTTATTCACGGTCGCATTGAACATCATAAATTATGAAATTCGATTTTCAAAATAAACCATGTAGAAAGACTACTCTGTTGTACGCAAGTGTTGTCTGTCCTCACAAAATTAGAACATGTAGAGATTTACTCAAAAGATTAAAAAGAGACTAAGTAGTAAGAAAACCTAGAAAAGAGAGGAATTTAAGGATACACTAAAATTAAGGTCAATTGACCTAAACCGCCTACCTCAAAAATTGTCTTTGATACTCCAATTGTTCATCATTACTTAACAGCAATTAAAAGGTCACCGGTGTCATCCCCAGTAAGATTTCTGATGACATCTGCACCTCACTGGCTACAGTTCACCCCTCGTAAACATTTTTAAATCTATAAATCAAAAAACACACGAGTTCCATAATTATCATGCTCTGAATTAAGCCAAAAGGTATACATGTAACAATTTTTAAAAAGTCCAGTCCAAAATAGTCTCCTAATGTGCCTTCTTACCTAGTCATTCAATGCTGTGTCGCTACGAATGTGCTCAGTCACTCCAAATTCTTATAACCTATAGGTATGTCAAGTCTTCAAGAATACTCATCGCTGGTTTCTAAAATAGTGAGGGGAGAGACCAATAAAAATATATAAAGAAACTAAATATTCTGCCCCATGAATGTAGAACCCGATTCATGATCAATCCATTTACCTGAATTTCAAACCACAAAAGCACTGCAGAACTGAAGATGCAAACCTGACTCCGAAAATAAGCCTCTTACATACCAATTTCCCGCATTAAGTGTCTGAAATCCCTTCCTGTCAATTACCTTACCGGTTATTCAAAATACAAAACTGACCAATCTGCGTTCTCATTGTCATGTGACCATCCTTGCTGTGGACTGAGTACCCACCCAATCAAAAACAGGAATCCAACCTTGATATGGCTAGTAATTGCATCCAATTTCCCATTAAATACGATGTTAATATTGGAGGAAAAAATAAGGTACAAATAAAAAATTACAAAAACGAAAATTACATGCAAGGAATACTAACAATATCTAACATTTCCCTCAAATATGGCTCACAAAGAGAAAACATCCAATATCCAACCGTGGCCCCTTCCTTTGCCATGACCCCTCCTTATCAACTAGCTCCATGTTCACAGATTTATTTCAGAACGTCCATAATAATGTATCCGTTGTCTACAAAATCATTATTGTAACTGAGACCAAAAACAACTGGAATCCAATTACCTCATTGTGTCCCGACATGAAAATAAAAGGCATCCAACATATAAATACAAGTAATGACATCTACATTCCCACTTTCGAAACCACCATTCAAAAAGGTATACTACAAAATCATTGGATTCTAGTTGTTTTAGGTCTCTGTTATAATAAGGATTTTGTAGTATCCCTTTTTGAGTGGAGGTTTAGATATTGGAAATGTAGAAGCCCTTGCACTAAACCTGTGAACATAGACTGGGACGATGAGGAGATCATACGGCAAGGGATGGGACCACGGTTCGAGACCTGGCCTCTCCACGTGCCAGGTTTTTAAATATTGCCAGTATTTGTGTTTTATATTTTGGATGCCTTTTATTGGAACTCTTGTGTTTGATCTGTAGATTTTCCAATGTTTTCGAGCTGTAGCCAGCAATGTGCAGATGTCATCCGAAATCTTACTGGGGATGACACAGTTGACCTTTTTATTGCTGTTTAGTAATGATGAACAATTGTTCTATCAAACACATTTTTAGAGGTGAGTGGTTTAGGTCAATTGACCTTAATGTCAGTTAATCATTATGTTCCTCTCTTTTCTAATTTTTTTTGTTACTTAGTCTCTTTTCTACCTTTTGAGAAGTAAATCTCTACATGTTCTAATTATGTTGCGAGGACATACAACACTTGTGTACAATAGAGTAGTCTTTCTCCATGGTTTATTTTGAAAATTGAATGTCATTTTTTATTATGATGATCAATGTGACTGTGGATAGTGTTTTTTGAAATGTTGTACAATTGTTACATAACTGAAGTTGTTAACTTGTTATTTTACAGCCCTAAAGAAGCTGTGTTCTTACTGAGCAACACGTTGGCTGTACATTTGCTGTTTTCTTATGAACTATGAATAACAAGAATCATGCTGTTTAAAGACTACATAGTCTGAGATCTTGTGAACCATTTGTGATAAATTGTACATTATGAATTTTTTGCAATATGATTTAATGTTATTTGTGTCAAAAGATTTTCTTTTATTAAATCAGAAGAATAAATGTTAATTCAGGTTAAAAGTAATTACCTTGTTGGTTGTGTTGAATACAGTAATACACCGCACACCTTTAAAATTGCTCCCCCACCAACATAAGCCCTCTCACCTTCTTCCCAGAACAGTTAAGGGGTGGATTGTGTCCCTGCCACCCTCCTACGTCTGCCCCCAGCTCCAAGGAGGGCATTGTGCAGTGAGAACTGTGCAATTAGGTGCTGCCCAGAGCCAGAGGGTACTCTCACACTGGTTAGATGTGAATGGGTGTTAGTGTCTCAGTGAAAGATGTGACTCGCAGTGACTGCTCATCTTTTACACATAGGGTGTTCTCTGGTCCTTTGGGGGACACAGTGGGTTACTGAAGTGACTCCATCGATAGGGACCTATTCTGTAACCGTGCCATCGCTGGAGTGGATCTAACACATGGGGTTGGCTGGGTCCTGTGGAGTCTCTGGAGGGTGCTGCAGTGACTCAATCTAGTGGAACCTCTTCTGTGATCTTGCTGTCGATGGACCGGATCCAACTTGTGGGGTTCATGGGTGCCGCATATTCATCCTACTGTGGTGGGGACCATGGCAGTATCAGTTTAAGGGCACAGCCTTAAAAACTCCCTCTTTGTCTCGAGACTCATTTGCGGGGCGATTTATGCAGGGGTTGCTAAGGTGGGTGTATTTAATTGAGGATTTTGCTCTGCCTGGACAGGTTTGGGGATTTCCAAGCCACGTGGGTACAGGGTGGTGACCCCTCTAGCAGGAAGGGAAGTTTTTCTGGGTGTATGCAGTGCCGTAAATGCTTTAACAAAGAGCAAACCTGTGGTTTTAGGAGGAAGACTGAGGGGTTTCCCACTGTTGTGTAGGCCTGAACGAGAAATCTTGAGCACTGCGAGCAACGATTAACGAAAGTGAGTACAGGATGCTCAGACCGCTGTCCGTCCCCGAGAGGGCCTGTGATAGAATCTTACAGGGTGCTGAGATCTTCTACCCTGGCTCCTAAGACTGAACAAGGAGTTCTTTTAGTCCTTCAGAATATCCTCTGATTGAAGACTTGTACACTGTTGACATCTTCCTCAGTCCAGCAGTAGAGATCCTGATGGACTTTTACAGTGTGTATGCATCTGATCTAGTCCCTGAGAAGGCTTCGTATAGACTTCAACTAGTGCAGAACGCCGCTGCCAGACTGGTGATGGGCCTTCCCAAATACCACTCTGTCTCGGCAACTATCAGCAAGTTGCACTGGCTCCCGCTGGGTCGGAGGATTGTATTTAAAGCCCTGTGTCTGGTACACAGGGCTTTCTACAATATGGGGTCAGAAGGCATTAAACTATTTCGGAGATATGTCCCCGCTAAGCAGCTAAGATCTTCCAGCAAGAACCTGGTGATAGTCCCCAGGTTTAGGAAAGCCAGATGGGGGGGTAGGGCCTTCTCGCTGGCTGCGGCTAAACTTTGGAACTCCCTTCCTCTTTCAATCACGGCTCTGGAGAGTCATTTTCTGTTCCGTAGGGCCTTGAAGACTGGCTCTTAACCATCTCAAATCTGTAAGCCTTTTACTTATGGGCATCTCTGTATCCTGATCCCTTTCCGCAGCGCCTTGACGCCCCTGGGCTAAGTTCGCGCTTTACAAAGCTTTTATTCATTCATTCATACTTGTGCTCGGAGCTCCTTCAATCTTTGAGGGCCTCTGATTGAGGTCTTTTACAAGCTGTTTAGATCTCCCCTGGTCCCTTGTAAGGCCTCTGATAGACTTGTGTTTACCTGGTATTTAGACTTCACCTGGCCCATTAGAAAGAAGACCTCTGATTAACTTGTGTTTACCTGGTGTTTAGACCTCACCTGCTCCCTTAGAAGGCAGCTGATAGACTTGTGTTTACCTGGTAGTTAGCTCTTCCCTGGTCCCATGGAAGGTCTCTTATGGACTTTCGTTTACCTAATGTACCTGGTGTTTAGATCTCTCCTGGCCCCATGAAAGGTCTCTTGTAGGCTTATGTTTACCTGGTATTTAGACCTCCCTCGGTCCATTAGAAGACCTTTGATTGACTTGTGTTTCCTGGTGTATAGATCTCTCCTGGCTCCATGAAAGGTCTCTTGTAGGCTTATGTTTACCTGGTATTTAGACCTCCCTGGGTCCATTAGAAGACCTTTGATTGAATTGTGTTTACCTGGAGTTTAGATCTCCCTGGGCCCTTAGATTACCTCTAATAGACTTGTGCTTACCTGCTTTAGACCTCACCTGGTCCATTAGTAGGCATCTGATAGACGTGTGTTGCAGGGTGTTTGGGGCTTCTTCATTCCCTTGGAATGCCTCTGATTTAAGATTTGTACAAGGTGTTGAGATCTCCCTCAGTCCATTGCCTATGATGGAGTTATTTTATTAGATCTCCCCATGTCCCTTAAAAGGTGGCTGATAGACTCGGGTAAGCTTGTGTTTACCTGGTATTTAGACCTCTCCTGGTCCCTGAGAATGCGGCTGATAGACTTGTGTTTACCTGGTATTTAGATAATCCCTAGTCTATTTGAAGACCTCTGATAGGTTTGTGTTTACCTGGTGTTTAGACTCCTCTGGTGCTTTAGAAGGCACCTGATAGACTTGTGTTAAACTGGTGTGTAGACCTCCCCATATTCATTAGAAGAACTCTGATAGACTTGTGTTTACCTGGTAGTTGGACCTCCCCTGGTGCAGTAGAAGACCTCCGATATGACGTGTTTACCTGGTAGTTGGACCTCCCCTGGTGCTTACCTGGTAGTTAGTTCTCCCCTGGTGCCGTAGAAGACCTCCGATAGACTTGTGTTTACCTGGTAGTAGACCTCCCCTGGTGCCGTAGAAGACCTCCGATATGACTTGTGTTTACCTGGTAGTTAGACCTCCCCTGGTGCAGTAGAAGACCTCCGATAGACTTGTGTTTACCTGGTCATTAGACCTCCCCTGGTGCAGTAGAAGACCTCTGATATGACTTGTGTTTAACTGGTAGTTAGACCTCCCCTGGTGCAGTAGAAGACCTCCGATAGACTTGTGTTTACCTGGTAGTTAGACCTCCCCTGGTGCAGTAGAAGACCTCCGGTAGACTTGTGTTTACCTGGTAGTTAGACCTCCCCTGGTGCAGTAGAAGACCTCCGATAGACTTGTGTTTACCTCGTGTTTAGATCACACCTGGCGCAGTAGAAGCCCTCTGATAGACTTCTGTTGCAGGGTGTATGGAGTTTCCTCAACCCCTTTGACAGCCTCTGATTGAAGACTTGTACAAGGTGGAGAGATCTCCCTTAGTCAGTCCTGAGAAGGTCGTTTGACAAACTTGATCTGGCCGATATAATCTCCCTAGTTCCATCCACTCAGACATTATCCGGACAGCCTGGTTACTGCCATCTTTATCCCCTCGCCCATTTTCCCCAGCCCTACTGGCCTTTCAGAGGATCTTCGTCTAATCACCCAATGTTCCTTCACACCTTTCTTAACAATAAGTGTTTAAAAGCAGAAATTAAAGCGCTTTGCCAGGCGGCGACACCTTGGGACAATGTCAGGAAGGGGTCTTAAGGAAGTGGGGTCACCCCGTTGGAAACGTGCGGTGATGTCATGGGAGCCATCTTACATTGTTGGTGATAGCAGAGGCCTGGCCTGACGTCCCAGTGGTACCCACAGGAAGTGCAGGGCTGTGTGACATAGCCGGGCCGGACCCTACTCGGCGTCCGACGCAGGAAACACCTGCCCCGGCCGACTTTCCGCGATACGTCCTTTTTTTGTGCTTACAGCTTCCTCTATTTTGTAAAACGTGAGTTTATGTTGAATATTGCCCTTAGGCGACCTAAAATTGGGCTGGTCCCCTCTAATGCGGAGGTAGGGCGGGGCTGGGCGGATGGCAATTTCTCCGGATAATCCGAGTGCGTGAACTATTTCCATGTAGATTATGGTATGTAAAATAATTTTACGTGGTAATCAAGAAAACCTGGCGTGAATCCGGCGACTACCACTACAAATCGTGACGGTGCTGTGTGGAGATGGGCACACTGGTGGTCTGAAAGAAAAGGCCGGTGTAAAAATATATAACACCCTCGCATGCCATCAAATGTACAGGTTGCAGTTTGTTTCTTTGTGTGTTTAGAAGACTGCGCAGAGAATAGTCTGCCATTAAAAACACGGATAAATTAATGTATTAGCGAGAATTTCTGCTGTCCCTGTTTTCAGAAACGTAGGCACAATTCTAAATACAATTCTTACATAGAAACCTTTCACTAGCTTAGCTTAGATTATTTTATTTTTTATCGACTGGATCGTCAAGGGTACGTGTGAGATGCTTTACGAAGCACCATAAATAAATCAATGCCCAATCTATTATTTATAGTTCCTGTTTTTTGTAGAAACCCTTGCTGTCAAACCGAGACGGCTTCTGCGGTGCTTTTACGCGACTCCTCCAGTGGGAATGCACATATTTTGCTGAACTTTCCAGGAAATAAATAAACTTTAGCTTCATGTTCCACTCTCCTGACGGGAAGATAGCTCAGTTGCCCCATGCGCCTGCTGCAGGCCAGAACGTTGAATGCCTGCAAGGTGGGCTCAGAGGTTAATCTTTCAGCAGTTGTTACCGTTAGGTGCAGCTGGTGCTGGCTGTCTGCGTAGCCCTCCACCGGCCTCTGCAGAGAGGCCACAGATGGGGGTACTGGCCCCTGGTCAGGTTTTGAGGAGTCCTCGGTCTGTGCAAGTGGGGGTTGAGATGCCCAGCCGGGTCCATGTGTGGATATCCGCATTGAAGGAGGATGGGGTGGTGGCGTTTCCAGTACTGGAATACTCCAATCCCCAGTACATTGGCTCCTGCAGATCTGTCAGTACTGAGGTGCACTGGTAGAGTTCTTAAAGTGGACCCCAGTAATAGAATAACAGTGCTTTTGGTGTGACTGAGGCGCCCTGGCAGAGCTGTGGAACTGGCACTCTGTACTGGAGCAGTAGCAAGCTCTGCTATTCCAGTACTGAGGCCGCAGAAGATCCGTTAGTACTGAGGTGCACTGGTCGGGTACTGAGAGTGGGCCCCGGTGCTGGAATAGCAGTGCTTTTGGTGTGACTGAGTCGCCCTGGCAGAGCTGTGGAACTGGCACTCTGTACTGGAGCAGAAGCAAACTCTACTATTCCAGTACTGAGGTGCACTGGCAGAGTTCCTCAAGTGGACCCCGGTACTGGAATAGCAGTGCTTTTGGTGTGAGTGAGGCGCCCTGGCAGAGCTGTGGAACTGGCACTCTGTACTGGAGCAGTAGCAAGCTCTTCTGTTACAGTACTGAGGCGGCAGCAGTTCTGTTAGTACTGAGGGGCACTGGTAGAGCTGTGAGTGGACCCCGGTACTGGAATAGCAGTGCTTTTGGTGGGAGTGACCAGATAGGTCTTTTTTTTAATCAATCATACGAAACTTCAGTGCTTTGTTATAAACCCCGTGTATTTTTTTTATTTCACTGCTTTTTATACTTTCTTCAAATAAGGTTAGACCAAATAAGCCTTTCGTGTTCATAAAGTTTGGTGGGAGTGAGGCGCCCTGGCAGAGCTGTGGAACTGGCACCCTGTACTGGAGCAGTAGCAAGCTCTACTATTCGCGAATAGAGGCCGCAGCAGGTCTAGTAGGATTAAAGTGCACTTATTGAGCTGCGCGAGTAGCCGAAGTACTGGAAAAGCAGTGGTAAATGCAGACCCGGATTACGATTCACAGACTGGGCTTGGCGCTGTCTCAGTACTGGGGAGGGGGGTGTACTGTACGTGAGGCAGTACTGCGGTGCACCGGCAGAGTTTCAAGTACCAACAGCTTACGGAATGGGGGGGGGGACTCTATGTAGTAAGTGGAGGCTGCCGGGAGCCACGTCCTGGCCCCCCAGAGAGACCGGAGTAGGCAACAGCTAGCCACACTTGCCATGTCCTCTGAGGCCTGTGCTTATGTGGAGGGCTGTGAGGGGAGTACCCAATGATTGTTTTTGCACCGATGACCCCCGGTTCGCCACATGAAACTGCTTCAGTCTAGTCCAGTGGTTCTTAACCTGGAGTCCTTGGACCCCTGGTGGTCTGCGGCACCGACTCGGGGGTCCACGACTGTTTCAAAAAATGGAATGATATTAGCACACTATAATAGATTCTACCTACATAAAATGAAATGTAAAGTTGAACATTTTAACATTTGAACATCTCAAACGTTCTGTAAATGTGAAGGAATTTGAAATTGCAAGCTAAAAATTAAATGCGTATTCTTAGCTGTGTTCATGGGCGCAGCTCCAGAGCAGCCTCCTAATGGGGTCCTCAATTAAATGAGTGATCAGCATGACACAAAGCCAGCAGTAGGAGCAAAAAACTATCATATTGCTTTGTCTTTTAGCAATAAATCCACATTTTGAAATTCTCCAAGCTTCCCATTACAATTTCAATTTTTGCATCTTTCTGTTTGTGATTAAGCAAAATATTTCAGAATTGATGTTTTTGTTTAATGCACACTTGTTTCTGTAGTTTTGTGTATTATTTTGAGGTTCAAATCGTAGTTGCTTCGGGTGGGGGTCGGTGGGGTCCAGTAGTCATTCACTGGGGGTCCCCAGAAGTGGAGAGGTTAACAACTGCTGGTCTAGACAATGAGTGATATTCAGGTAAGTGCATGTCAGGCCGAGGGTGAGCAAGTAGGAGTACTTCAGAGAGCGCAAGAGTTGGATAGAGTGAAACAGCCGCTCGGCGTGTACAAAGGACAGGGTTTGGAGGGGTGGACGAAGTGTAAGGGCACATGTGACAGACAAAAGGATGAGCGACCGCAACGTGATGAAAAACAGTATTTGTCATTGTTAAGCCATTAGTGCCGTGAATATGTCCAAAATGTATTACTATATAGTTTGTAAACAGCTCCACTCTAACAAACTATTTAACATAGCTGCCCTTACATTCTTTCGGATTAGTGCTCCAACATATTCATGCGTTACTGGTTTGCGTTATACTTCTATTTCTGCCGTATGTTATGTTACTAATGTCTTAACATGCTGATAGCATTTCTGCCTTCACCTTCTCATTGCATTGCTGCCTTCACGGTCTCATAGCATTGCTGCCTTCACGGTCTCATTGCATTGCTGCCTTTACGGTCTCAGCATTGCTGCCGTCACGTTCTCATTGCTGCCTTCACGGTCTTATTGCATTGCTGCCTTCACGGTCTCGGCATTGCTGCCTTCACATTCTCATTGCATTGCTGCCTTCACGGTCTTATTGCATTGCTGCCTTCACGGTCTCATTGCATTGCTGCCTTCACGGTCTCATTGCATTGCTGCCTTCACGGTCTCATTGCATTGCTGCCTTCACGGTCTCATTGCATTGCTGCCTTCACGGTCTCATTGCATTGCTGCCTTCACGGTCTCATTGCATTGCTGCCTTCACCTTCTCATTGCATTGCTGCCTTCACGGTCTCATTGCATTGCTGCCTTCACGGTCTCATTGCATTGCTGCCTTCACATTCTCATTGCATTGCTGCCTTCACATTCTCATTGCATTGCTGCCTTCACCTTCTCATTGCATTGCTGCCTTCACATTCTCATTGCATTGCTGCCTTCACCTTCTCATTGCATTGCTGCCTTCACCTTCTCATTGCATTGCTGCCTTTCACGGTGTTATTGCATTGCTGCCTTCTCGGTGTCATTGCATTGCTGCCTTTATGGTGTCATTGCATTGCTGCCTTCACCTTCTCATTGCATTGCTGCCTTCACCTTCTCATTGCATTGCTGCCTTCACCTTCTCATTGCATTGCTGCCTTCGCCTTCTCATTGCATTGCTGCCTTTACCTGCTCGTTGCATTGCTGCCTTCTCGGTCACATAGCATTGCTGCCTTCTCGGTCTCACTGCATTGCTGCCTTTACCTTCTCGTTGCATTGCTGCCTTCTCGGTCTCTTTGCATTGCTACCTTTTCCTTCTCGTTGCATTGCTGCCTTCTCCTTCTCGTTGCATTGCTGCCTTCTCGGTCACATAGCATTGCTGCCTTTACCTTCTCGTTGCATTGCTGCCTTCTCGGTCACATAGCATTGCTGCCTTCTCGGTCTCACTGCATTGCTGCCTTTACCTTCTCGTTGCATTGCTGCCTTCTCGGTCTCATAGCATTGCTGCCTTCACGGTCTCATTGCATTGCTGCCTTTACGGTCTCAGCATTGCTGCCGTCACGTTCTCATTGCTGCCTTCACGGTCTTATTGCATTGCTGCCTTCACGGTGTTATTGCATTGCTGCCTTCTCGGTGTTATTGCATTGCTGCCTTCTCGGTGTCATTGCATTGCTTGCCTTTACGGTCTCAGCATTGCTGCCGTCACGTTCTCATTGCTGCCTTCACGGTCTTATTGCATTGCTGCCTTTCACGGTCTCGGCATTGCTGCCTTCACATTCTCATTGCATTGCTGCCTTCACGGTCTTATTGCATTGCTGCCTTCACGGTCTCATTGCATTGCTGCCTTCACGGTCTCATTGCATTGCTGCCTTCACGGTCTCATTGCATTGCTGCCTTCACGGTCTCATTGCATTGCTGCCTTCACGGTCTCATTGCATTGCTGCCTTCACGGTCTCATTGCATTGCTGCCTTCACGGTCTCATTGCATTTGCTGCCTTCACGGTCTCGGCATTGCTGCCTTCACATTCTCATTGCATTGCTGCCTTCACGGTCTTATTGCATTGCTGCCTTCACGGTCTCATTGCATTGCTGCCTTCACGGTCTCATTGCATTGCTGCCTTCACGGTCTCATTGCATTGCTGCCTTCACGGTCTCATTGCATTGCTGCCTTCACGGTCTCATTGCATTGCTGCCTTCACGGTCTCATTGCATTGCTGCCTTCACGGTCTCATTGCATTGCTGCCTTCACCTTCTCATTGCATTGCTGCCTTCACGGTCTCATTGCATTGCTGCCTTCACAGTCTCATTGCATTGCTGCCTTCACGGTCTCATTGCATTGCTGCCTTCACATTCTCATTGCATTGCTGCCTTCACCTTCTCATTGCATTGCTGCCTTCACCTTCTCATTGCATTGCTGCCTTCACCTTCTCATTGCATTGCTGCCTTCACCTTCTCATTGCATTGCTGCCTTCACCTTCTCATTGCATTGCTGCCTTCACGGTGTTATTGCATTGCTGCCTTCACGGTCTCGGCATTGCTGCCTTCACATTCTCATTGCATTGCTGCCTTCACGGTCTCATTGCATTGCTGCCTTCACGGTCTTATTGCATTGCTGCCTTCACGGTCTCATTGCATTGCTGCCTTCACGGTCTCATTGCATTGCTGCCTTCACGGTCTCATTGCATTGCTGCCTTCACGGCCTCATTGCATTGCTGCCTTCACGGCCTCATTGCATTGCTGCCTTCACGGCCTCATTGCATTGCTGCCTTCACGGTCTCATTGCATTGCTGCCTTCACATTCTCATTGCATTGCTGCCTTCACATTCTCATTGCATTGCTGCCTTCACCTTCTCATTGCATTGCTGCCTTCACCTTCTCATTGCATTGCTGCCTTCACCTTCTCATTGCATTGCTGCCTTCACCTTCTCATTGCATTGCTGCCTTCACGGTGTTATTGCATTGCTGCCTTCTCGGTGTCATTGCATTGCTGCCTTTACGGTCTCAGCATTGCTGCCGTCACGTTCTCATTGCTGCCTTCACGGTCTTATTGCATTGCTGCCTTCACGGTCTCGGCATTGCTGCCTTCACATTCTCATTGCATTGCTGCCTTCACGGTCTTATTGCATTGCTGCCTTCACGGTCTCATTGCATTGCTGCCTTCACGGTCTCATTGCATTGCTGCCTTCACGGTCTCATTGCATTGCTGCCTTCACGGTCTCATTGCATTGCTGCCTTCACGGTCTCATTGCATTGCTGCCTTCACGGTCTCATTGCATTGCTGCCTTCACCTTCTCATTGCATTGCTGCCTTCACGGTCTCATTGCATTGCTGCCTTCACGGTCTCATTGCATTGCTGCCTTCACATTCTCATTGCATTGCTGCCTTCACATTCTCATTGCATTGCTGCCTTCACCTTCTCATTGCATTGCTGCCTTCACATTCTCATTGCATTGCTGCCTTCACCTTCTCATTGCATTGCTGCCTTCACCTTCTCATTGCATTGCTGCCTTCACGGTGTTATTGCATTGCTGCCTTCTCGGTGTCATTGCATTGCTGCCTTTATGGTGTCATTGCATTGCTGCCTTCACCTTCTCATTGCATTGCTGCCTTCACCTTCTCATTGCATTGCTGCCTTCACCTTCTCATTGCATTGCTGCCTTCGCTTCTCATTGCATTGCTGCCTTTACCTGCTCGTTGCATTGCTGCCTTCTCGGTCACATAGCATTGCTGCCTTCTCGGTCTCACTGCATTGCTGCCTTTACCTTCTCGTTGCATTGCTGCCTTCTCGGTCTCTTTGCATTGCTACCTTTTCCTTCTCGTTGCATTGCTGCCTTCTCCTTCTCGTTGCATTGCTGCCTTCTCGGTCACATAGCATTGCTGCCTTTACCTTCTCGTTGCATTGCTGCCTTCTCGGTCACATAGCATTGCTGCCTTCTCGGTCTCACTGCATTGCTGCCTTTACCTTCTCGTTGCATTGCTGCCTTCTCGGTCTCATTGCATTGCTGCCTTTACCTTCTCATTGCATTGCTGCCTTTACCTTCTCGTTGCAGTGCTGCCTTCTCGGTCACATAGCATTGCTGCCTTCTCGGTCTCACTGCATTGCTGCCTTTTACCTTCTCGTTGCTTTGCTGCCTTCTTGGTCTCATTGCATTGCTGCCTTCTTGGTCTCATTGCATTGCTGCCTTCTTGGTCTCATTGCATTGCTGCCTTCTTGGTCTCATTGCATTGCTGCCTTCACCTTCTCATTGCATTGCTGCCTTCACCTTCTCATTGCATTGCTGCCTTCACGGTCTCATTGCATTGCTGCCTTCACGGTCTCATTGCATTGCTGCCTTCACGGTCTCATTGCATTGCTGCCTTCACGGTCTCATTGCATTGCTGCCTTCACGGTCTCATTGCATTGCTGCCTTCACGGTCTCATTGCATTGCTGCCTTCACGGCCTCATTGCATTGCTGCCTTCACGGCCTCATTGCATTGCTGCCTTCACGGTCTCATTGCATTGCTGCCTTTACGGTCTCAGCATTGCTGCCGTCACGTTCTCATTGCTGCCTTCACGGTCTTATTGCATTGCTGCCTTCACGGTCTCGGCATTGCTGCCTTCACATTCTCATTGCATTGCTGCCTTCACGGTCTTATTGCATTGCTGCCTTCACGGTCTCATTGCATTGCTGCCTTCACGGTCTCATTGCATTGCTGCCTTCCACGGTCTCATTGCATTGCTGCCTTCACGGTCTCATTGCATTGCTGCCTTCACGGTCTCATTGCATTGCTGCCTTCACGGTCTCATTGCATTGCTGCCTTCACGGTCTCATTGCATTGCTGCCTTCACGGTCTCGGCATTGCTGCCTTCACATTCTCATTGCATTGCTGCCTTCACGGTCTTATTGCATTGCTGCCTTCACGGTCTCATTGCATTGCTGCCTTCACGGTCTCATTGCATTGCTGCCTTCACGGTCTCATTGCATTGCTGCCTTCACGGTCTCATTGCATTGCTGCCTTCACGGTCTCATTGCATTGCTGCCTTCACGGTCTCATTGCATTGCTGCCTTCACGGTCTCATTGCATTGCTGCCTTCACCTTCTCATTGCATTGCTGCCTTCACGGTCTCATTGCATTGCTGCCTTCACGGTCTCATTGCATTGCTGCCTTCACGGTCTCATTGCATTGCTGCCTTCACATTCTCATTGCATTGCTGCCTTCACATTCTCATTGCATTGCTGCCTTCACCTTCTCATTGCATTGCTGCCTTCACCTTCTCATTGCATTGCTGCCTTCACCTTCTCATTGCATTGCTGCCTTCACCTTCTCATTGCATTGCTGCCTTCACGGTGTTATTGCATTGCTGCCTTCTCGGTGTCATTGCATTGCTGCCTTTACGGTCTCAGCATTGCTGCCGTCACGTTCTCATTGCTGCCTTCACGGTCTTATTGCATTGCTGCCTTCACGGTCTCGGCATTGCTGCCTTCACATTCTCATTGCATTGCTGCCTTCACGGTCTTATTGCATTGCTGCCTTCACGGTCTCATTGCATTGCTGCCTTCACGGTCTCATTGCATTGCTGCCTTCACGGTCTCATTGCATTGCTGCCTTCACGGTCTCATTGCATTGCTGCCTTCACGGTCTCATTGCATTGCTGCCTTCACGGTCTCATTGCATTGCTGCCTTCACCTTCTCATTGCATTGCTGCCTTCACGGTCTCATTGCATTGCTGCCTTCACGGTCTCATTGCATTGCTGCCTTCACATTCTCATTGCATTGCTGCCTTCACATTCTCATTGCATTGCTGCCTTCACCTTCTCATTGCATTGCTGCCTTCACATTCTCATTGCATTGCTGCCTTCACCTTCTCATTGCATTGCTGCCTTCACCTTCTCATTGCATTGCTGCCT
The DNA here is from genome assembly GCA_963921515.1 of Calotriton arnoldi. Classification (NCBI taxonomy): domain Eukaryota; kingdom Metazoa; phylum Chordata; class Amphibia; order Caudata; family Salamandridae; genus Calotriton; species Calotriton arnoldi. The sequence goes on from CAWUFW010000017.1 coordinate 6,973,243, forward strand.
TCACGGTGTTATTGCATTGCTGCCTTCTCGGTGTCATTGCATTGCTGCCTTTATGGTGTCATTGCATTGCTGCCTTCACCTTCTCATTGCATTGCTGCCTTCACCTTCTCATTGCATTGCTGCCTTCACCTTCTCATTGCATTGCTGCCTTCGCCTTCTCATTGCATTGCTGCCTTTACCTGCTCGTTGCATTGCTGCCTTCTCGGTCACATAGCATTGCTGCCTTCTCGGTCTCACTGCATTGCTGCCTTTACCTTCTCGTTGCATTGCTGCCTTCTCGGTCTCTTTGCATTGCTACCTTTTCCTTCTCGTTGCATTGCTGCCTTCTCCTTCTCGTTGCATTGCTGCCTTCTCGGTCACATAGCATTGCTGCCTTTACCTTCTCGTTGCATTGCTGCCTTCTCGGTCACATAGCATTGCTGCCTTCTCGGTCTCACTGCATTGCTGCCTTTACCTTCTCGTTGCATTGCTGCCTTCTCGGTCTCATTGCATTGCTGCCTTTACCTTCTCATTGCATTGCTGCCTTTACCTTCTCGTTGCAGTGCTGCCTTCTCGGTCACATAGCATTGCTGCCTTCTCGGTCTCACTGCATTGCTGCCTTTACCTTCTCGTTGCTTTGCTGCCTTCTTGGTCTCATTGCATTGCTGCCTTCTTGGTCTCATTGCATTGCTGCCTTCTTGGTCTCATTGCATTGCTGCCTTCTTGGTCTCATTGCATTGCTGCCTTCACCTTCTCATTGCATTGCTGCCTTCACCTTCTCATTGCATTGCTGCCTTCACGGTCTCATTGCATTGCTGCCTTCACGGTCTCATTGCATTGCTGCCTTCACGGTCTCATTGCATTGCTGCCTTCACGGTCTCATTGCATTGCTGCCTTCACGGTCTCATTGCATTGCTGCCTTCACGGTCTCATTGCATTGCTGCCTTCACGGCCTCATTGCATTGCTGCCTTCACGGCCTCATTGCATTGCTGCCTTCACGGCCTCATTGCATTGCTGCCTTCACGGCCTCATTGCATTGCTGCCTTCACGGTCTCATTGCATTGCTGCCTTCACGGTCTCATTGCATTGCTGCCTTCACCTTCTCATTGCATTGCTGCCTTCACATTCTCATTGCATTGCTGCCTTCACCTTCTCATTGCATTGCTGCCTTCACCTTCTCATTGCATTGCTGCCTTCACGGTGTTATTGCATTGCTGCCTTCTCGGTGTCATTGCATTGCTGCCTTCACGGTCTCATTGCATTGCTGCCTTCACGGTCTCATTGCATTGCTGCCTTCACGGTCTCATTGCATTGCTGCCTTCACGGTCTCATTGCATTGCTGCCTTCACGGTCTCATTGCATTGCTGCCTTCACGGTCTCATTGCATTGCTGCCTTCACCTTCTCATTGCATTGCTGCCTTCACGGTCTCATTGCATTGCTGCCTTCACGGTCTCATTGCATTGCTGCCTTCACGGTCTCATTGCATTGCTGCCTTCACATTCTCATTGCATTGCTGCCTTCACATTCTCATTGCATTGCTGCCTTCACCTTCTCATTGCATTGCTGCCTTCACGGTCTCGTCGCATTGCTGCCTTCACGGTCTCGTCGCATTGCTGCCTTCACCTTCTCATTGCATTGCTGCCTTCACGGTGTTATTGCATTGCTGCCTTCTCGGTGTCATTGCATTGCTGCCTTTACGGTCTCAGCATTGCTGCCGTCACGTTCTCATTGCTGCCTTCACGGTCTTATTGCATTGCTGCCTTCACGGTCTCGGCATTGCTGCCTTCACATTCTCATTGCATTGCTGCCTTCACGGTCTTATTGCATTGCTGCCTTCACGGTCTCATTGCATTGCTGCCTTCACGGTCTCATTGCATTGCTGCCTTCACGGTCTCATTGCATTGCTGCCTTCACGGTCTCATTGCATTGCTGCCTTCACGGTCTCATTGCATTGCTGCCTTCACGGTCTCATTGCATTGCTGCCTTCACCTTCTCATTGCATTGCTGCCTTCACGGTCTCATTGCATTGCTGCCTTCACGGTCTCATTGCATTGCTGCCTTCACGGTCTCATTGCATTGCTGCCTTCACCTTCTCATTGCATTGCTGCCTTCACGGTCTCATTGCATTGCTGCCTTCACGGTCTCATTGCATTGCTGCCTTCACATTCTCATTGCATTGCTGCCTTCACCTTCTCATTGCATTGCTGCCTTCACCTTCTCATTGCATTGCTGCCTTCACGGTGTTATTGCATTGCTGCCTTCTCGGTGTCATTGCATTGCTGCCTTTATGGTGTCATTGCATTGCTGCCTTCACCTTCTCATTGCATTGCTGCCTTCACCTTCTCATTGCATTGCTGCCTTCACCTTCTCATTGCATTGCTGCCTTCGCCTTCTCATTGCATTGCTGCCTTCACCTTCTCATTGCATTGCTGCCTTCACCTTCTCATTGCATTGCTGCCTTTACCTGCTCGTTGCATTGCTGCCTTCTCGGTCACATAGCATTGCTGCCTTCTCGGTCTCATTGCATTGCTGCCTTCACATTCTCATTGCATTGCTGCCTTCACCTTCTCATTGCATTGCTGCCTTCACCTTCTCATTGCATTGCTGCCTTCACGGTGTTATTGCATTGCTGCCTTCTCGGTGTCATTGCATTGCTGCCTTTATGGTGTCATTGCATTGCTGCCTTCACCTTCTCATTGCATTGCTGCCTTCACCTTCTCATTGCATTGCTGCCTTCACCTTCTCATTGCATTGCTGCCTTCGCCTTCTCATTGCATTGCTGCCTTCACCTTCTCATTGCATTGCTGCCTTCACCTTCTCATTGCATTGCTGCCTTTACCTGCTCGTTGCATTGCTGCCTTCTCGGTCACATAGCATTGCTGCCTTCTCGGTCTCACTGCATTGCTGCCTTTACCTTCTCGTTGCATTGCTGCCTTCTCGGTCTCTTTGCATTGCTACCTTTTCCTTCTCGTTGCATTGCTGCCTTCTCCTTCTCTTTGCATTGCTGCCTTCTCGGTCACATAGCATTGCTGCCTTTACCTTCTCGTTGCATTGCTGCCTTCTCGGTCACATAGCATTGCTGCCTTCTCGGTCTCACTGCATTGCTGCCTTTACCTTCTCGTTGCATTGCTGCCTTCTCGGTCTCATTGCATTGCTGCCTTTACCTTCTCATTGCATTGCTGCCTTTACCTTCTCGTTGCAGTGCTGCCTTCTCGGTCACATAGCATTGCTGCCTTCTCGGTCTCACTGCATTGCTGCCTTTACCTTCTCGTTGCTTTGCTGCCTTCTTGGTCTCATTGCATTGCTGCCTTCTTGGTCTCATTGCATTGCTGCCTTCTTGGTCTCATTGCATTGCTGCCTTCTTGGTCTCATTTCATTGCTGCCTTCACCTTCTCATTGCATTGCTGCCTTCACCTTCTCATTGCATTGCTGCCTTCACGGTCTCATTGCATTGCTGCCTTCACGGTCTCATTGCATTGCTGCCTTCACGGTCTCATTGCATTGCTGCCTTCACGGTCTCATTGCATTGCTGCCTTCACGGTCTCATTGCATTGCTGCCTTCACGGTCTCATTGCATTGCTGCCTTCACGGCCTCATTGCATTGCTGCCTTCACGGCCTCATTGCATTGCTGCCTTCACGGCCTCATTGCATTGCTGCCTTCACGGCCTCATTGCATTGCTGCCTTCACGGCCTCATTGCATTGCTGCCTTCACGGTCTCATTGCATTGCTGCCTTCACGGTCTCATTGCATTGCTGCCTTCACGGTCTCATTGCATTGCTGCCTTCATGGTTGAGAGGCTGGCCTGGTATATGATGTCCACTTATGTAAGTGTAGCACCCTGCACCAGTCCAGACAACCCTTATAGCGATTTTAGTGGTCTTCGACAACCTTGGAAAGCTCTCTAAGTGGTAGCTGTTGAGGATTAGTGCAGGAGTGTAAAGCAGCTTGTTTTACCGGAATGCAATCTTATACGTATAGATTAAGTGAAAAAGAACCGCACAAGGTATTTATAAAAATATGTATTTATTATATAGTACTCTCTAACACATACAAATATCTCCTACCCGGAGATATGCACAATGCACACAATACTTTGCCTAGAAATCACGTAAATAGCACAAAATACACGGACCCCAGGAGGGGACCAAACCATATACTAAGAAAGTGGTATAAGAACCACGACTCGGGTCAAGACAATGTCGAGAGGATGTAGAAGTGCTGGGGACCCAAGGAACCACCCAAGGTGAGAGACTAGAAGCCCCACAGAGATCGTGTGCAGTGTGGGAACACGACCGCGTTCTCCGTACAAATCAACGTGTAAGTCGCGGTTGGAATTTTAAAGATTAATGACCCTTCCCAGTGGACCCTGAAGAAACCCTGTGGAAGACAGAAGGTTGGAGAGCCAGCCAGCCCACCCGCGGATACCCTAGCACCCACGCTACCTACACCAGGGAAGCTGGGTGCATAGATGTGAAGTGGTGTCGGAAACTGCAGTCGAACCCAATGGAGGACTTCAGGAAAGTGCTGCTGCTGGAGAAGGAGAAAGTGTGCAGTGGAACACGAAGGTGGATTCAGGATGAGAAGTACCTGCAAGCAGAGGGGACAGAGTCTGTCACTCAGGAGTGACCAGGAGATCTGGAAGACGAATGCCCACCGATGTCGGGTGTTGCAGGAGAGTTGACGGTGACCTTGACTCTGCAGCTGTGAGGACCAGGCGACGCTGAGGAAGACCAGGAGCTGTGCACGAGCTGTCCCACGTCGGATGTCGGGAGTTGAGGGGTCGGTGTCTGTTGGGAGCACCAACAAGTCTTGGCAACTGCAAACAACGGGGAAGTCAAAGAAGGTGCAATGTCGGGACCAGCAAGGTCCAGGCGACTCACCACATGCAGGGGAGTCAGGGCAGGCCCCGAGCAATCAGGGGAACCCAAAAGAAACCAAGGTGACCCTCAACAGGACCCACAGGCTGGAGACACTGGAGTAGCAAGAGGACCTCGAGCAGCTCATCAAAAGATGCAGGCCACGGTGCAAATGATGCGATGTGGGCAAAGACTTTGGTCACTGGATATGCTTGAGGTTGGGGTTACTTGGAGCCCGAAGATCTTGGTGAAAGGAAGCCAACAAGCCTTTGCAACAGCAAGTCAACACGGTGCACAGGGGTTCGGTTGCTGGGGCTCCCACGAGGGATACTGGCCTCAAACTTGGTGAGAGGGCAGGGCAGGCCTCGAAGAACCACCACCCGTGTTGTTGAAGCTTTCGGACTCCGTAGGAGCTCAGGATCAGCAGATCGGTCAACTTAGTTGCGGTGCCTTGCAGATGCAGGGAAGTGACTCCTTCACTTCCAGGGAGATTTCTATAGGTGTCTTGGATGCCCACATGCCTTGGAAGGTTCCTGTATGGTGCACAGGCACAGACGATGCAGCAGACTGAAAGGGGGACGAAGGCGAGCCCAAACGAAGTCCAGCGAAGTCCAGAGGGCCCAGACAGTAGAAGTTGAAGTGGTGTCTGAATTGAATTGTGTCCCACGACGAATCTAGGGACCCACCCTCAGGTAAGCCCTTAAGTACCCTAAGGAAAGGTTTGGGACGATTCAGGGGACCCTCCCAGGGGAGAGTTTGGACAGGGGGAGGATACTCCCATGTCCTTTGTCTAGTTTCACGCCAGAGCGGGAGCCAACAGCTCCCAGAGCTGGTTTGAACTGGACTATCCACGGAGGCACCAAATGTGCCCCTCATGCAGACTAAGTGGCGCTGGCAAGCGCACCCACCCGGGCCCAATACACTAAATCCTGTCTGGGAGGTGGTCACACCATTTACGGTGTGGGGGTATGATTCCAACATGTTTGATACCAAACATGATGGGATTCATTGCAGCCAATTTCGAGATGGTCATCTCATAATTACGCAGTGCCCCTCTATATAGTATATGGCTGCTTCACTTACAACCGGGGAGAATGGACTCCGTAGGCTGTAGGGGTGTCCTGCTCATGCAGGGGCACCCTCACACTTAGAACCAAGCAACCTGCCTTTAGGATTGCAAAGACCTGCTATAGGGGTGACTTATAGGTTTTAAGGGCAGTGACCCTAGATATAGGAAACCTATATCTTTCGTTAGTGGTGCTAGCACCAGCTTACACAGGCTGCAATGGCAGGCCTGTAGTTACAGTTTGAATTCTCTCCCATGGGTGGCATAATACCTGCTTCAGCCCACGGGGGGCCTCTGGGGTACCTATGCCCTGGGTACCTTATAAGGGTACCCCAGTATCCAATCTGGGATGTACCCAAGTACTGAACATAACAATGTAAGGGAGAAAGCAGAGAGACTGGGGTCCTGGTTAGCAGGATCCCAGTCAGGCTAGTCAACCACAGCTTAGCACCAGCCAAAAAGTGGGGGTAACCATAAAAGCAGATCCTACTTCCTACACAGGTCTCATTGCTGCCTTCATGGTCTCGTTGCATTGCTGCCTTCACGGTCTCGTCGCATTGCTGCCTTCACGGTCTCGTCGCATTGCTGCCTTCACGGTCTCGTCGCATTGCTGCCTTCACGGTCTCGTCGCATTGCTGCCTTCACGGTCTCGTCGCATTGCTGCCTTCACGGTCTCGTCGCATTGCTGCCTTCACGGTCTCGTCGCATTGCTGCCTTCACGGTCTCGTCGCATTGCTGCCTTCACGGTCTCGTCGCATTGCTGCCTTCACGGTCTCATTGCATTGCTGCCTTCACTTTCTTGTAGCATTGCACCTTTTTCGTAGCTTCACTGCCTTCTCATAGCATTATTGCCTTCACGTTTTTGTTGCATTACTGCCTCTCCGTGCTTGTAGCATTACTGCCTTCATGTTCTTACTGCATTACTGCCTCTAGGTGCTTGCTGTATTACTGCCTTCTCGTAGCATTACTGCCTTCATGTTCTGACTGCATTACTGCCTCTACGTGCTTGCTGCATTACTGCCTTCATGTTCTTACTGCATTACTGCCTCTAGGTGCTTGCTGCATTACTGCCTTCTTGTAGCATTACTGCCTTCTTGTAGCATTACTGCCTTCTCGTAGCATTACTGCCTTCATGTTCTGACTGCATTACTGCCTTCATGTTCTGACTGCATTACTGCCTTCATGTTCTGACTGCATTACTGCCTTTATGTTCTGACTGCATTACTGCCTCTACGTGCTTGCTGCATTACTGCCTCTACGTGCTTGCTGCATTACTGCCTCTACGTGCTTGCTGCATTACTGCCTCTACGTGCTTGCTGCATTACTGCCTCTACGTGCTTGCTGCATTACTGCCTCTACGTGCTTGCTGCATTACTGCCTCTACGTGCTTGCTGCATTACTGCCTCTACGTGCTTGCTGCATTACTGCCTCTACGTGCTTGCTGCATTACTGCCTCTACGTGCTTGCTGCAATACTGCCTCTACGTGCTTGTGGCATTACTGCCTTCACGTTCTTGCTGCATTACTGCATCTGCGTGCTTGTGGCATTACTGCCTTCACTTTCTTGCTGCATTACTGCCTTCTCGTAGCACTACTGCCTTCACGTTCTTGCTGCATTACTGCCTCTACGTGCTTGTGGCATTACTGCCTTCACGTTCTTGCTGCATTACTGCCTCTGCGTGCTTGTGGCATTATGATGATGGATTAAACCCAGATCAGTTGACTGGGGGTGAGTGCTTGCAATGTTCAACACTCCGTCCATCATCCCCTTTGGTTTTGCTATGTTCGCCCTAAGTTGGCAGGGTATGCCCAGACGTGGGTCCCTTGCTCACTTTGCCACTGGATTCAAGATAGCCTGGCTGATGACGGCTGTAAGCCAGAAACCGGTCCCAGGATGCTTGTTTCCGGTCCAGGGAAGACATGGCTTGGCAGTTCGGGCTGGACTGTTCCCATGAGGCACAGGGTCAGACTGATTTGCATATGGCCATGTCTGAACTGGGGTGGCGGAGTGAGCTAAAGAATGATGATGGATTAAACCCAGATCAGTTGACTGGGGGTGAGTGCTTGCAATGTTCAACACTCCGTCCATCATCCCCTTTGGTTTTGCTATTACTGCCTTCACGTTCTTGCTGCATTACTGCCTCTGCGTGCTAGTCTCATTGCTGCCTGTCCTATTGGAATATTAAAACAAGCCTACTGAGGTTTTCGTGAATATCATCGCAGCGCATCAACAAAGGCAGTATGGGCAAAGCATGCCCACGCTCTGATGGGCTCAACTGTCACACACACCACAAGAGATATTGTAGGGTAGAACCAAACTTACTACATTGCTTCATTGACGCTTGTTTGGTTATGGGTGTTCCTAGACATTCACAAACACCCACCCTGTTCGCCTACATGTTGCATAAATGCAGCTCCTGCGTCTTGAATAAACAGTACAGACTCCATTGTCCCCAAACAACTGCCAACATGTACCGTTGAGGCTGCGCTCGACTAACAAAAGGGAAACAAACTTTTGTGAACATCTAATACAACTTGGCTCATAGGCTTTTAATATGTATACCACTTATTATATTTACCTACATCATTGAAATGTTAGTTGTTTTCAAACATACTAAAAAAAACTCTCACACAAATCATCCAGAGGCTAGCCTCAACAATTTGTTAGGGCCACACATCTACCAAAAACTAACTTCTCTGAGAAACTAAAGTTAATAGAGTTACTGTTGATGGGATATTCATAGTGTCTATAGCGCGGAACATAGAAAGGCTTGAAAATTACAAGTCAAGATGGTTCCTCCATTTAACAACTGCAGAATCAAAGTACGCCAAATTTTGCAGACACATATTCCTCGGCTTTTATGCTTTTCCTTGGGTTGATGAATTTTTCTCCTGCTGTTTTTGTTATAAAACAAAAACAAGTCGTTCTGCATGCATTTTCCAGTTCTATAAACATATTTAATTGTTCACGAACAATGGAGGCTGATGACGTTGTGTAAGTTCTGACTCAGCATATCTTTCTTTTTCCACTCGCTGTAAACGTTTAACATTACTGGCCAATGACATTGTAACTAAAACCATGCAGAAATGTGGTGTGTTTGCCTACGCCCGGGTGGGCCCAACTATCACCCCTAGCACGTGCACACACCGCGCCAGAAGTTATGTTGATGTAAATAAAAACATACACTTTAATGGGGTAAGCTTCTCTTTCTGGAAACCTTGGTGTACAGTAGTCCAGAAACAGGGACTCCTTCGTAGCCACTTAACAGATTAAACCAAGCGTTTAGTAGTTCAGTACTATCCGATACACTGCATAGGCCCAGCCCCCCCATCCACTTACCTGGGACTGGTCCTCCGACCAGTCTAGGCGCTTTCAAACCATATCTTGTTCCTCGAGGGTTCCGCCTCGCCCTCTCTGCAGCCACCTCTCACCTCTCTCTCACACTCGCCCTCTCTGCAGCCACCTCTCGCCTCTCCCACTCGCCCTCTCTGCAGCCACCTCTCACCTCTCTCTCTCACTCGCCCTCTCTGCAGCCACCTCTCACACTCACCCTCTGCAGCCACCTCACACTCACCCTCTGCAGCCACCTCTCGCCTCTCCCACTCGCCCTCTCTGCAGCCACCTCTCTCACACTCTCCCTCTCTGCAGCCACCTCTCTCTCTCACACTCTCCCTCTCTGCAGCCACCTCTCACCTCTCTCTCACACTCTCCCTCTCTGCAGCCACCTCTCACCTCTCTCTCACACTCGCTCTCTCTGCAGCCACCTCTCTCTCACACTCGCCCTCTCTGCAGCCACCTCTAACCTCTCTCTCACACTCGCCCTCTCTCTGCCATTCCCAATCTCATGCCTTTTTTCTGCTCTCTCTACACTTTTGTGCGCTTCTCTTTTTTTAGCCTATCTCTCATTTCGCCTCTTTTGTGTTTTCTGCTCTCTTTTAGCACTTGGCTCCACTTTTGCGCCCTTCTCTCTTTAGGGCCTCTCCATTTCTGTGCAGTTTCACTGTGTCTTTTTTCCCTCTCGTGCGCCTTTCTTTTTTGGTGCAATTTTCTCTTTTTGGCCTCTTTTCTACTTTTGTGGTGCTTTTCTCTTCCGGTTCTTTTGCCGGCTTCAGGCCCCCACACGCTTTCCCCCTTCTGCCTCCCCCGCTCCTTACCTGCTTCCCACGTCGCCTTCCCGCCTCTTCTTGCTGCTCCTTGAAGTTCCGCCCCTGCATTACTCCCCTGTCCCAGGACCTACTTAATGACAGCCGCTGCGCAACGGTGTAGCGGGTGCAGCGCTGGCACGCCAAAGGCAAGCCGATCTGCGCCCGTCTGCTCCTGAACTGAGCCCAGCACCACAAGCCCATGTCTGATCAGCGACCCAGGCCGTTGTTCCAGCTGCTGCCGAACCGCACCCCACACCACGGTAGGACCATTTACTTGAACCCACGAACCCACTGACTCTTCACCTGCAGCATAACACCCACATACGTACCTGTGCACCAACATTTTTTCCGCCCACGCGGGCAAACGACTCAAAACACACCAAACACCTCAACAACCACTTGTATGCATGCATGCTTCTCAACACCAACTCGCTCTGCAAACATGCAACTGAGATCAGGGATCTCCTCAGCAACAGCGCACCAGCCCTCCTTTTCCTCACTGAAACCTGACTCAACCTCGCATCGGCACCCCACATCACCGTGGCCATCCTAGCAGGCTACAAGATCACAAGCCAGGAGGAGGACTCCCGATCATCCACAAGGACACCGTCAAATGCGCCACATCCAGACACATTGACACTCCTTTCATGGAACACATGCACTTCTGTCTGTAAACGAACAACCGCTTCACTCTGAAAGGCACTCTCGCATATCGACCACCTGGACCATGAACAACTTCAGCAACCTCATTACAGGCTTCATCGCTGCCATCACCATCAACAACAAAGAACTTCATTATACTCAGCGACCTCAATTTCAACATCGAGGACCCCACAGACACCTGCTCCACAGCCCTCCTCGAAAGCCTGAACAACATCTGACTCACCCAGCTCATCACAGAACCCACACACATTGCAGGACATACTGTGGACCCAATCTTCACTACCAGCAACAGGATCACCTACACCTCCGCCTCACCACTCACATAGACTGACCATTCCATCATACACTTCCAAATCACCACACCACAACTCCATGCACCCACCAGCATCAGTGTACTAAGCCGGAACTGCAACAAAGTAACGGAGGCTGACTGGTTCAACTGCCTCACCTCGGACCAACCCAACACCACCAACAACCTCGACAAGGACATCACCAACTTCAACGAATGGATCAAGAACTGTGCAGACTCCTTCCCAAAATGATTTATGTCCCCACCACATCTTCAACATGGGAGAACCACCAATCGGCAACTTCCTCACCCACATCAATCTCTCCATCAAATCCGCCACCTTCCCAGAAGACTGGAAACCTGCAACAGTCAACACCCTCCTCAAAATACCATTGGCGGACCCCCAGCAAAGTGAGCAACTTATTACCCATCTCTCTGCTCCCATACCCAGCCAAAGTGATGGAGAAAGCCATCAACAAACAACTCACCAACCACCTCAAACGCCACGATCTACTGGACCACACCCAATCAGGTTCCTGGAGCAACAACAAGACAGATATAGCACTCATCTGGTCCACAGATGACATCAGCACAGTACTGGCCCGTGGAGAAACTGCAGCCCTCATCCCACTCGACCTCTCTGCCGCCTTCGATACAGTCTCGCACCACATACTTGTCACAAGACTGCACAACAGAGGCATTCAAGGACCAGCCCTCAACTGGATAAACTCCTTCCTCACAGGAAGGACACAGCAAGTCAGACTACCAACCTACACATCAGAACCCAAAAATCTGATCTGCAGAGTCTCCCAGAGTTTATCACTCAGCATAACCCTGTTCAATATCTACATGACACCACTCACTAACATCAGGGCATAAGGCATCGCCATCATATCCTACACTCGACAAGACGTAAGTGCTAATCTTCGGGACAAAGAACTCTCCTTGGGACATCACCTGGTTGCCATCAGAACTCGGACCCAGAACCACGCCAACCAACTAGGCATGAAACCTGGGAATCATTCTGGCTGACAAGCTCCACAAATACAGTTCAGGTCAATGCAGTCAGCTCTTTCTGCTTCCACATTCTCCACATACTCTGCAAGATCTTCAAACGGCTATCCCAGAACACCAGACGCCCCGTCACGCAAGCCCTCATCACAAGCAGATTAGACTACAGCAGTGTACTATACATCGGGAATCTCCAACCATCTCCTCCACTGACTTCAGACTATCCAGAACGCTGCAGCGAGACTCATCCTTGCCCTTCCCCGATGCACCCACATCGCACCACACCTTAGAGAGCTCCACTGGCTCCCTATACACAAACACAGCCAATTCAAACTCCTTAATCATGCATACAAGGCACTGCACAACATTGGCCCAATATACTTGAACAACTGACTTTACTTCCACCAACTCACCAGACACCTACGCTCAGCCTCACTCTCACTCACACACCTCGCATCCGCAAAAGCAGAACAGGAAGTCTAGCATTCTCCTACATCGCAGTCAAAACCTGGAACGACCTTCTCAACTCATCAGGGCCTCCACCTCCCTTCTTGAACTCCGTAAGGAGCAGAAGACCTGGCTCTTGTACTAACTCATCGAGCCGACACCCAATACCTTCAGTCTTATGCCTACACGCCTGATCCAGAGGATACCCTCACAGGTGATTAGTCGTGTTAGACAAATCCACATAACACTGTAAATAGTGACACAATCCGTCTTCTGCAAAATACAATACATGTTAATCAGTGGCATAGTAAGGGGTGGCGTTCCGCCCCGTGCGGCACGAGATTTTGAGGAGACGACCCCTTCCCCCCCCACCCGACGTCCCCCCCTCTTACATGCAGCCGTCGGGCGGCAAACGCCAGCCACCCGCTCTTAGATTAGGCCACCACAGGTAGCAAAAGCAGGGACCGCCACGGGCGGCACAAGGCCTAGCTACGCCTCTGATGTTAATAATGCAAAAGAGGAGGCTGCACAGCAACGATTACAGTAGCTGTACTGGAACAACCTTTTTAATGAATTCTGAGCTCAGTCTTCCATAAATAAAACGAGCAGCGTACTATGAAGCTCTGCAAAGTGACTGCGCGGTGCTTGGGTGAATCACGTGAGGAAGCACAGTAAGTTAAATATGCAGCCACCAACCCACATAACCATCACAGAGGCACTGTTGTAAACCATCCCCTTTCCACAAGCTTACCAGGCGCAATCTCTACACCAAGAAAGATCGACTTCATGCATACACCAATACACCTGTACTCTGAGGCAACCGCAACAATATACTCGCAGCAGCACATTCATGGGCTTCGAGCTCTGTTGCGCATACTACAGTGAATAGCTGTTGCACTACGTAATCTTGCAGACCAATGAGTTTCATGCTTCAGAGTACACAGCGTACAAGCCACTGAACTACATATTTCAGCACACCCGCTGCAGATGGATGCATAACATAACGTGTATTTTGTAAAGCACATTTTCACCTGTGGGCCTCTTGGCGCTGAATAACAGATGTTTATGGTCACCCAACTCAATGGTACTTATTTTATCGACCTCCTAAGGATGAAAGGGTGAGTGGGCCCACGGGGATTTGAACCTGTGACCATGAGGTTGGACACGGGCCCTACAGTGGACGCATTAGTCCATGAAGCCACCAGACCAGGGTGCAGGGGCGCAGTTGTGTGTACGATTGATGAGATGCGTTAGGTGAGGGTTAGGAGACACCTGTTGTGCTATATGTTCTTCTGTTGCATTGTTCACGAGGTGGCCCCACGGATAGGTTGAGTGGGGGTTGAAAAAGACATGTTACATATTCGCAAGACACCCTAAAGTCATGGGTTGAGTAGTTTGGAAATTCACAAGATGTTTTGTAGTGAGGAGTTGAGCGAGGGTTGAAGATACTCATTGCAGTATTCACAAGAAACTCTGATATGAGCTGAGTAAGTGTTGAAAGGACACAAGATTTCAGTTTTTGGTTGAATGAGAGCTGCAAGACACCAATTTCTGAGCTGCCATTTGCTGCTTCTGTTTCAGGTTAGAAAAGTGTTTTTTCGAATGTTAAGGTCTTGCGTGGAGTTTACATGTTGCAAAGCTGTAGTATGTTCTTATATCTCGTTGTGTCCCTGTAGTTCTTGATTGACCGTCGCTAGAGGCATCTGATATTGGGCTTTCATGTATTTGTCTCTAGCTCTTTGCTTCCTCCACGAGTCTGTGCTCCTGCATGATGCTTTATGGCATGTTGCTTGTATCCTGGACTAACCAGTCTGCTAGTTACACCAGTTGGGACCTAAGGCTGAGCAAGTTAGTGCCAACTCCTGTACCGATGTACATGTAACCGTAACCTGTAACTAAACCGGATGTTTCCCGATCCTACATTGATGTGTTCTTAAAGCTACCTGTTCGTGCAGCAGAGCCCAGACTGGATACTGTGCAACGGGGCTCCACCACGCCATGCTTATTTCCCTTGGATCATATGTGGAACTTGGCATAACAATTAGTCTGTAAGAACTGGTGACTCCTGCCCACTGACCTCATCGGTACTAGGATGACCACAAAAATCATTGCTTTTTGGCCTGATATTTTTGATTATCAACATATAGAGAATTTTGTAGGCCTGGGTGTGAAATCCCGATCTGCTCACGGAGTTTGCAGAGTTTTTTTCCAGCTCCGCGTAGCGCACAGAGTTCCGAAAAACTCAGTGGAGTGGAGTTTTTTCCTAACGAACGAGGAAAATCTTACTCCAGACCACCTCCCGGGGAGATTTCTCAATGCGGGCAGTCGCGGATGGTCGCCACTGCTCGCGTTGAGAAACCTTCCAATCACGTTGAGGAAGCTGCCGCTCGAGTAGAACATCTAATCGAGTGGCGGAAAGAAGCAGTGCCCTCTTGTGCTGCACGTGGTGCTGTTTGCGCTGATTTTACAGCGCGGGACAAACACCCAGCGCTAAAAATCAGCGCGAAGCGCGCAACGTTACGCACTCTGCCGCTTGCGGAACTCAACGTAACGCGGCAGAGTTT
The DNA here is from genome assembly GCA_963921515.1 of Calotriton arnoldi. Classification (NCBI taxonomy): domain Eukaryota; kingdom Metazoa; phylum Chordata; class Amphibia; order Caudata; family Salamandridae; genus Calotriton; species Calotriton arnoldi. The sequence goes on from CAWUFW010000017.1 coordinate 6,988,267, forward strand.
TTTGGTTACTTCCGCGAACATCACCAAGGCCTAGTATTTTGCAGACCTAATTGCCACTTTCTACACACTAATTGCCGCCTTCTGCAGAACAATGGTATTGTTCAACTGACGCCTAGGTTTAACCTGTTGTTAACTGTCTCCAAGAGAAACAATTTTTTGATTTGGGTTAAAAATCAATCCTATTTCATAGTTTATGACCATCAATTAAAACCTACAGATCACAAGTTATGGTGTGTTTCAGAAACCAGCCATAGAGCTATCCAAACTTCGAATACACGCATTGCGACAGGGTGCATCGGCATATAAAAGAAGTACCACTCAGAATGTTTGTGAGCACTCTATATATGTTTAAAAAGACCAAAGACTAGTGCTATATGATGTTCAAGCACATCTATATGAGCAAAAAGAATTAATATGATGCTTACCGCTACCATTATAAGAGCTGCAACACTATCCAAACAAATGAAATTCCCTCAAAACAATGAAGTTGGGGAAGTTGGCACTGAACAGGTATTAATAGCGAATACAGTACTTAACCTCAAAAGATAACAAATGACACAGTTAAAGTGGTTAGCTGGAAATGGTGCAGCACGCTGCATAAGAGTGCTATGCATATCTCTGGTAATCCAGCTGTTGTCACAAAACGGCTTGCAAATATTTATTTGACAAATGCCACTCAATCTCTCTGCCTTGGACTGTGCCTAAAACTGATTTCAAAATAGGGAAGAATGGAAAAAATAGTCTCTCTCTCGCTCTCAAAACTAAATAGATGTTAAAGATTTTTAAAGTGCAGTTCTGTTGCTGCTAGTTAGCACTGGAGAAGACTGAAAAAATAACGCAGCTATTTACTCCAAGTGCAGCCCGAAGCCAACTGTTGGTCTAATTCTCAAACGCAGAGTTTGATTTGATAAATTGTTAAAGACAAAAAGGCAAAAGATTCACCCCAAAACTCAGAAAAGCAGGATTTTTTTTTTTTTTAGGTTTACTCCCACTTACTTTATGCCTGCGTTATCGCTACCTCTTGGAATATCTCAAGCCAATCTTGTGCACTCTGCTGGAGATGGAGTCTCTATCCACCTAAAAAGATCCAACATTTCTCTTTTTTTAACAAAACAAAGTGGTGGCTTAAACTATAGGGTTCGCAAATTAGATAAGTGGTCACAGTAGGAGGAAATGAAGTAAAACAGATAAGTACTGTCCCAATGGTAGAGCTCCCTTGGTACCTACACCCTGCCACCACGGGTGGAAAATCCGTCCTACAGTACGGTCCCAGCACAGTAAATATAAGGAGAAAATGGTACCAAAGCACACGAGTCCCAACTGTTTACTTTAGACAATGGTAAGTCAATTGTAATGGTAGACAAACTTTTCTTTATCTCTGACTTTATTCTTAACCAAATCTTCATATCACATACAACACATCTCCAAAGAGCCGCCGACACGTGTTTCATCTACAAGACTTTTTCAAGGCTGCAAAAATTGTACATGAAAAGGCTCAAATCACTGAGGTGCTATGACAACCCAGAAAACACAGGTAACCCCTGTAGGGTTATACTACATTCTGAAGGATGTAGGAAGACAGGTCACCCGTGAGGGAAGAAGAGGTGCTAAAAGTGTAAGAAAGTAATTCCCCCATAGCCATTTAGGAGGAGAAGTCGTCGCGGTTAGGAACTCGTGTTGTGGCTACAGCCCGAAGAGTACAGATAGTGTGATAGGTTGCCCCTGTTCATACAGTGGAGACCGAGCCAATCGGCACACCCTAAAAGATAAGTGAACCCGAGACATCTATATTGATTAGTAGGGCTGAAAAGTAGTCACTCGGCCCGTGTGATTTGTACCTGTTTGGCACTGTGAGTTGTGTAGTAATCAGTTCGATGTCAAGTAAAGAAAATAAATCTGTGGAAAAAGTATATAGGTATACGCATGTAAGTGGTAAGAAATGTTGGAAGGGATAAGCAACTATGCTTATGCAACTATGCGTTAAAGGTCACACATTAGACCTACTTGACACACCTGGTGCCCTGTATCATATAAATCCAAAGAACAATTCCTCACCTGCGCCATTTAACTGTGATGCATAGAATTCATCCTTAAAGGCACTCCGGTAGCCTGGGTACGCTGCCACCCTAAATTCTGGTGGTCATGCGATTGGACAAACTGGTCACTACTTGTCACTGGGTGCCCACAGACACATTTGATAGCTGTAAACAGAAAATAATAGAAGGAAACTAAGGCTATGTTGCCGCACACCTAGAAAGGGCTGAGTGACTACTCTTCAGCCATGCTAATAACTATTGTTGCCTCAGGTTCACTTATCTTTTAGGGTGTGACACTGGGCTCAGTCTTCACTGTATGAACAGGGGTAACCTATTACGCTATCTGTACTCTTGGCGCTGTAGCCACATATCAAGTTCCTAACCCCGACTTTTTCTCCTCCTAAGTGGCTATGGATGAATTACTTTCTTAAACTACGGACTTTAAACTGTAGTATAACCCTATATGGGTTACATGTGTTTTCTGGGTTGTCATTGCAACTCAGTGATGAGAGACTTACCAGATAGACTGATAACTGCAGATTACTTACCATAGAATTTCCCAGGCATCAGGCTAGATCCGGAAACTTTCACATGAACAGTACCCCTTGCGCGCGCCGCCGGGTGGCTCCATTCGGCTCAGTGAGACGTCGCTGGCATCGTTGGTGTCTTATGACATCGCGGTCACCCATACAGGCGCTACCAAGGCGCGCGGACGTCAGTTCTTTTCTTTCCGTACCAGTTAAGCGCCGATCCGGGGAGAGCTACTCCTATTGTTGCTTTTTTGGCAGGTCTTTTTTGACTTTTTGTCGACTTCGAAAATGTTTCCATTGTGTATCGAGGGATGTCTTCGAGGAAGACAGGATTTAAACCGTGTGGCACTTGTCATCGCGCCATGTTGGTTACAGATCCCCACCTCGTCTCCCTTTGGTGTCTCGAGCGCGACCACGACTCGAAGTCGTGCTTGGACTGTCGGGCCATGGCTCCCAAGGCCTTGCGAGAGCAGGCTTTGAAGCTTCATGCGGCCCGGCAGTCGACATAGGCCAGAGAGACTCCGCGGAGATCCCGGTCCCAATCGTAGAAGAGGAGGTCGCAGGATCGCTCCTGGAGCCCCAAGTCCTCTTCCTCCCACTCGAGGTCCTCTGGACACTCCGGGTAGAGGCACAAGAAGAAGTCCAAGCGGACTTCGTCTTCACATAGACTGTTGTCCGTCGACGAACGATGCTCTAGCACGATTCTGAGGAGCCAGAGCAAGGGTCGACTTCGCGCCTCCCTCCCTTTCTGGGAGCCGAGTGACCTCCGCTCAAATTAAAGAGTTCTACGAGGCCCTGCACTGCGTATTTGAGCGGGCTGACCCCTCTGGCGAGCCTTTCGCCCCCTTTGGGTCGGAAGGGCCCCCACAGATTTGACGCCGTTGGCTCCAGCTACGGCACCGGTGTGGCCTTGGGGATCAGTTTGCGGGACGGCACAAGTCATGCCAACGTGACCTTCCCTGGCATCGGACCCAAAGTCGGTGCCTACGGAGCTGCCATCTGTGGTTTCAGCCCCATCCTCATCCCCGACAACACTGAGTCGGATAGGCATTGTTCGATGCTGATTCCGGCGCCGGTATAACCTAGGTGTTCTATGTGGTCACCTGTGCATTTTCATGACGTTTCAGGCACAGGAGAGGACTGAGAGGGGGTCTATGGACCCTTTAGAACACCAGGATGTGTCTGCAGAGCAGATGGACTGGTTTGAGGAACTTGAGGAAGCCAGTGGACAGGACACATCCCCAGATACTGGCATGATTTCTCCACCAACTGTGGCTACGGAGGAGGGGGCATCTTATGCCATGGTGGTAAGGAGGGCAGCTGAGGTCCTTGGACTGAAGTTGCCCTCTGTGCATGTCAGGACTAATCTCCTAGCGGAAGTGCTTCTGCCTGGGTCTTCCACCTCTGAACCCCTTCTGCCCATTTAATGAAACACTGACTGATGTCCTGCTAGGCACGTGATCCAAGCCTCGCACTGGGGCTCCTGTGAACAGGACAGTAGCATGTCTCCATCGCCCTTCTCCGGGCGACCCAAAGTTCCTCAGCCAACACCCCACCACTGAAAGCTTGGTGGTGCAGGCTTCAACTTCCATGGGCTTGTTCCCATCCGTCCTTCCGGACAGGGAATCCAAGAGGTTAGAATTACTTGGAAAAAAGATGTTTTCTTCCTCCAGTTTGGCATTGCGGTCGGTGAATACTGCATGCTTATTGGGCCATTTCTCCCATTCCCTCTGGTAGGCGGTTGCGCATGTGCTGCCACAAGTCCAGGAGGAGGCCCGGGCTGTGCTCTCTTAGGCAGTTAAGGATGGGAGAGATGCAGCAAAATTCACCATCCGGTGTGGTCTTGACACAACTGATTCGCTGGGCAGAGCGATTTTCTTCAACTGTGGCCATACAGCGCGCCACGCCTGGCTTAGAACATCTGGCTTTTCGGGTGATGTCCAGGCTAATTTGATGGACATGTCCTTTGATGAATCCTGTCTGTTTGGAGAGAAAGCAGACTCGGCCCTAGAGTGGTTCAAGGACTCTCGTGCTATGGCCAGATCCTTGGGCCTCTCTAATACACCCCGTGGCCAGTCTACCTTTTGACCCTTTCGTGGCAAAGGAAGGGGGTTTTAGCCGTGCCAGCCCTATCCCAGTCACCGTCCTGCACAGACTTCCCAAGTTGTGCGGGGACATGGGCGCGGCTCATTCCGTCCTAGGAATGGAAGCAGAAGTCGGCAGCCACCCTGCCCTCGGCAGCCGCAGCCTCCAAGTTCTCCTAATCCGACTCTGCAAGACCACGCCACTCCAGTGGGAGGGAGAATTCATCATCATCTCTTCCAGTGGAGGCCCATAACATCGGACAAGTGGGTCTTGCAGATCATTCAGGAGGGCTATTCTCTGCCTTTCCTTTCTTTTCCTCCCCCTATTCCGACAATTCAAGAAAGGCTGGCGGAGAATCATTTAAAGTTACTCCAAGAGGAAGTTATGGCTTTCCTGGCCAAGGGGGCTATAGAGAGGGTCCCGGTTTCAGAAGTAGGCAATGGCTGTTCTTCCCATTACTTTCTGATTCTGAAGAAGAACAAAGGGTTGCGGCCCATTTTAAATCTTCGGCCCTTCAATTTCTTCCTCAAGAAGGAGAAGTTCAAGATGCTCACTCTAGCTCAGGTCTTCTCTGCCCTAGACCAAGAAGACTGGATGGTAGCGTTGGATCTGCAGGATGCGCATTTACACATCCCCATCCTGCCGGGCCACAGGCGTTGCCTGCGGTTCAAGGTGTAGGCCACAAGCACTTTCAGTTTACCGTGCTCCCCTTTGGCCTTACCAGTGCCCCTCGGGTGTTCACCAAGGAGATGGTAGTGGTCGCAGCTCATCTGCGCAGGTTTGGGGTGTCAGTCTACCCCTACCTCGACGACTGGCTATTGTAGGCGTCCTCGCCCCAGGCTGTTGACTTCCACCTTCAGGCTACGGAGGACATCCTACATTCGCTGGGGTTCTTCATAAATGTGCCGAAGTCACACCTGACTCCTTCTCAGATGCTCCCCTTCATCGGAGCTGTTCTGGACACCGTGCAGTTTCGGGCTTATCCTCCCGAGCAGCGAGTCCAGGATATTCAGGCTATGATTCCGATATTTCAGCCTCTGTCCTGGATTTCGGTGAGACTGACTCTGAAGCTGTTGGGCCTCATGGCTTCCTGCATCCTGTTAGTAAGACACGCCAGATGGCGTATGCGGGCTCTGCATTGGGACCAAAGTATCAGTGGGCACAGCATTGAGGAAATCTCACAGACGTGGTCCAGATCTCTCTACCTCATTTTTTTGCTGTTTCTTGTCCATCCCAGCTTGCTCTCATTGTCACTGCTTACATATATTTCTCTTTCTTTTTATCTCTTCCTTTTCTGCCTTTTCCTCTCTATTGCTCTGGCTTAAAGTATAATGAAAGATAAATCCCAGTTTCCAAAAGTACGTGCTGTTACCACCGGCACAGATTAAGCAACTGGTAATAAACCCAAGTTTATGGCCACAGTAGTAAACGCCACTAAAACTGTGGCAAGAAGGCGTCCCAGTGTGTGGTTTGCCTGGGATATTTGGGAACATCTACAAAAATGTTTGGTGGGCATTCCCAAACTCTTCTTCACCCATTTTTCACCTTGGAAATGGTTGGAGATTTACTCCAGCCAGATGCTACAGGAACTCCGCTTCCAGGATGCAAAGGGGAAACAGATCATACCCAGACTTGCCCTGGGGGGTAGGGGAAGGGATTTTTTTAGTGGGGTAAATGGTTTCCCCATGGAAAAAAAAAGGTATTTGCAGAGGTGTCCTTTTTAGGTCGAGCCTGGGCAGCACATGCGCTGTTCTGCTTGTCATGCTTCATTAGAGTATGGACATGAAGTTCCGCCCATATTTTTCATTGGCTTGTGTCATTGTCCTTTGTAAATGCTGGCTTCTGTTTCGTTAATAGGCTTGTTAGTCCCTCCTTACTGGCCCTTTTACTTCTTTTGTTACACGGTATGTCTTATTTAGTATGTAATCTCTATTTTCTTTCATGAGTTTCTCCTACTGTGGGCACTAGATGCTTTCCTGCAACATTCAGCGCGCCATGCGCACTTTCACTTTGCAAGCAGCCAGCGACAATGGTGGCCGCTTCTTTGAAATGAAATAGGTTGCGCATTTACAAGAGATTGAGCTATTGGCATTGTAAATGACAATGCCTTTTATTTATGTGTTGTTTTAAATCAGATAAATAAAAAGCATTGTCATTTACAATGCCAATAGCTTAAACTCTCCCAAATGCGAAACCTATTGCATTGCAAATGCTTGTTCATCCTGTGCCAATTTCTCTGCTATCACTAACTCTGCACAGGGAGAACAGGAGCCTTAAATGGGCCATCTGGGGAATGAAATGATAGAGCTCAAAACCCAAGCAGACGTCATTAAACAACGCGAGACAAGAGAACGCCTGTTGGTTATGTTAAACATATAGACCTAGGGAAAGAATTGTATTTTCCTCTACAATGAATAGCGTATCTGAAAGAGACACGTTAGTGACAGATTCCTTACCTTAGAATATCCCCAGGCGTCAGGCTGGATCCGGAAAGTTTTTGCGTAGCAGTACCCTTGCGCGTCGGTAGGCGGCGTCGTGCGGCTCCGCGTCCGTCGTCGGCGTCGTGATCGCCGGGATGACGTCGCGGGCAATACTTAGGCGCCGCCCCTGCGCGCTGACGTCAGTTCTTCTTTTTCCGCGCCAGCAAGCGCAGATCCGGGAAGAGCAGTGCCCTAGTCATTTTTTGACTAACTTTTTGGGTGAATTTTTTCACTGTTTTTCTTCGAATAGACTTCAAGGTGTCGTAGGGATGCCCGGTTTTAAACGTTGCGGCGCCTGTGCTCGGATGATGTCCATCACAGACCCGCATCGGGAGTGTCTCTTCTGCCTCGGCCGAGGCCACGACACGGAGTCGTGTTCCGACTGCCGGGCCCTCAACCCGAAAGCTTTGCGAGAGCGGTCTCGAAAGCTCCTCGAGGCCCGGCATTCGGCTCCGCGCAAGCCCCGGTCGCGTGAGAGGTCCAGGGGTCGATCGCGGAGTCCTCACCGGTCGCCGGCATCGAAGTCTTCTTCGTCCGGTAAGTCCAAACACAAAAAGTCCAAAAGCATCGTCGCTCTAGGACTTCGCCTCGCCGGTCTCGCGACTCGGCTGAGGCCCCTCCCGGCACCGTCCCTGCCCCCGCGGCCCCGGACATGCCTGTGGAGTCGCCCCGCAATACCCGTCCTTCCCGGGTTCGGGGGCGGATCCGGCCCAAATACAGGAATTCCTGTCGGCCATGGCCCGCCTCTTCGGGCCTCAAGGTCCCCTCCGGTGCGCCTTCGGGCCCTGCGGGCCCTGATGGGGTTGCTCCGGCGTCGCCCGGCGGCTCCGGCCACGGCGTCGCCCGTGCCTCCGGCCTCGATCCCGGCTCCGGCCTCGATCCCGGCTCCACAACCCCCATCGACGCCGGTCGACCTAACGACACATCCGCCGGCGCCGATGTCTATGGTGCCGTTCTCGACGCCGCCTGGGGCTCCGGGCGGCGTCGTCCCCCAGTTCCTTCCGGCTCCGGACATGGACCCGGACCGACGTCGCTCGACGCCGGTTCCGGCGCCGATGGGACCTTGGGTCCCAAATGTCCCTCCTCCTCCTTATTTTGAACCAGAGGAGGACCAGGAGGACTGGGAGGGGTCTGATGACCCTCTGACACAACAGTGTCAGTACGATGAGGACTGGACAGAGGGTCTAGGGGATGCCAGTGGTCTGGATACTTCCCCTGACACTGGCATGCTGTCTCCTCCCGTGGCTACGGAGGAGGGAGCCAATTTTGCAACGGTGTTGCGTAGGGCGGCTGGGGCCTTACGTCTCCAACTCCCTACTGTGGCGGTCAAGACTAATATCTTGACAGAGGTGCTTCAGCCGGCAGCCTCCTCTACGGAGACTGTGCTGCCGTTTAACGACGCCCTCACTGACGTTCTTTTGGGCGCCTGGTCCAAGCCCAACACGGGGGCTCCTGTGGATAGGAACGTGTCCCGACGCCATCGCCCAGCTTCGGGCGACCCCTGTTTCTCTCTGTCCACCCCACTCCTGAGAGCTTGGTTGTCCAAGCCTCCGCTTCCCAAACCACCTTCCCTACCGCCCCTCCGGATAGGGAATCCAAACGCCTGGATCAATTTGGGAAGAAGGGTTTTCTTCCTCCAGTGCTGGCTTGCGGTCCATCAACACCGCTTGTCTTTTGGGCCGATATACCCACTCCTTGTGGGATTCGGTGGCGACTGTTTTGCCCCAGTGTTCTGAGGAGGTCCAGACACTGCTTTCCCGCGCCATTGCGGAAGGAAGGGATGCGGCCAAATACACCATACGATGTGGCCTTGATACCGCCGACTCGCTGGGCAGGTCTATTGCAACGACGGTGGCGCTGCGACGCCACGCCTGGCTGAGAACCACTGGTTTTTCAGGGGATGTCCAGAATACTCTCATGGACATGCCCTTTGATGGAGTCGGTCTTTTTGGGTCCAAAGCAGACCATGCGTTGGAGCGCTTTAAGGACTCACGGGCTACTGCCAAGTCCCTGGGCCTTTCTGCTACACGCCCTCCGCTGACTTCTGCTTTTCGCCCCTATCGTGGACACGGTAGGGGCGCCCTTCACGTCAGCAGCCCAGCCACCGGCCCGCGCAGCAGGTGTCTTCGCGTGGCCGAGGACGTGGATTCCGCCGTGGCGGATCGGGCAACCAGCGTGCGGGTCAGGCCACCACCTCCAACCCGTCCGCGGCCTCCAAGCCCTCCTAGTCCCTCCTTTCAGGTGCACAGCACGCCAGTAGGGGGCAGGGTCCGCCATCACCTTCCCCACTGGGGTACCATCACCTCGGACAGGTGGGTCTTGGACATTGTCCGAAGGGGCTACTCCCTCCCCTTCGAGACCACTCCCCCAGCCATGCCACCTCAATTCCACCGCATGTCAGGGGATCACTTGGTACTTCTGCAGAAGGAAGTCACGGCCCTCTTGACCAAGAGGGCCATCGAGCGTGTTCCGACCCCAGAAGTAGGGCGTGGTTGCTACTCCCACTACTTTCTGGTGCCCAAAAAGGACAAGGAGGACATGCGTCCTATCTTGGACCTCCGGAACGTCAATCGCTTCCTCCGGAAGGAGAAGTTCAAGATGCTCACCCTAGCTCAGGTCTTGACTGCCCTCGACCCTGGAGACTGGTTGGTAGCGTTGGACTTGCAGGACGCATATTTCCACATCTCCGTCCTGCCGGCCCACCGGCGTTACCTTCGGTTCACGGTAGGCCCCGAGCATTTTCAGTTCACCGTGCTCCCCTTTGGCCTTACCAGTGCCCCTCGGGTGCTCACGAAAGTGATGGCGGTGGTCGCAGCTCATCTGCGCCGGGCAGGGGTTTCAGTCTTCCCCTACCTCGACGACTGGCTGCTGAAGGCGGGCTCGTCCCAGGCAGTCGTCTCCCACCTCCAGACTATGGCCGAACTCCTGCACTCGCTGGGGTTCTCCATCAATGTGCCGAAGTCGCATCTGATTCCTTCTCCACAGCTCCTTTTCATCGGAGCAGTTCTGGACACGACGCAGTTTCGGGCCTATCCTCCCGAACGGCGAGTCCGGGATATTCAGGCTATGATTCCGATCTTTCAGCCTTTATCCTGGGTTTCGGTACGGATGACCCTGAGGCTGCTGGGCCTCATGGCCTCCTGCATCCTGCTGGTCGATCATGCCAGATGGCATATGCGGGCTCTGCAGTGGGACCTGAAGTTCCAGTGGGCGCAGCACCAGGGCAACCTGTCCGATCACGTCCAGATCTCGGAGGGGACTGCAAAACAGTTGCAGTGGTGGCTCTCGAACCGGCAATGGGTCATGGGCAGATCCCTCTCCCTTCCCCAGCCAGAGCATACAGTTGTGACGGACGCGTCCCTTCTGGGATGGGGCGGTCACATGGGAGAGGCGGAGATCAGAGGCCTCTGGTCTCCGGCGGAGTCCCGGCTCCATATCAACCTTCTGGAGCTCCGGGCGATCCGACTTGCACTCAAGGCATTCCTTCCCTCTGTCAAAGGGAAGGTAGTGCAGGTGTTCACAGACAACACCACCGCCATGTGGTACTGCAACAAACAGGGCGGGGTGGGGTCTTGGACCCTTTGTCAGGAGGCTCTGCGCCTCTGGACTTGGCTGGAACATCAGGGCATGTTCCTGATGGTTCAACACCTGGCAGGTTCCCTGAACGCCAGGGCGGACGAACTCAGCCGCAGGTGCATGATGGATCACGAATGGCGTCTTCACTCGGAAGTGGCGCAAGGACTCTTTCTACAGTGGGGAGAGCCTTGGTTAGATCTATTCGCCACCGAAGAGAACGCGCAATGTCATCAGTTCTGCGCGTTGGAATTTCCAAGGCGGCACTCGCTCGGCGACGCTTTCGTCGCGAGTGGAGTTGCGGTCTGTTGTACGCCTTTCCGCCTATACCACTTCTACCCAGAGTGTTGAAGAAGATTCGGCACGACCGGGCCCAAGTCATTCTTGTGGCTCCGGACTGGGCTCGAAGAGTTTGGTATCCCGAGCTACTCAGTATGAGCGTAGATCCCCCGATCCGTCTGCCTCTTCGGGAGGATCTTCTGTCGCAGCAACAGGGGACGGTCCTCCACCCGAACCTGTCCAGTCTACACCTGCTTGCATGGAGATTGAGCGGCGGCAGTTGATTCCTTTCGACTTGCCTCCCGAAGTTTGTGATGTGATTCTGGCAGCCAGGCGTCCCTCCACTAAGGTGGTATACGCCTGCAGGTGGAACAAATTTGTGGCATGGTGCACAGCAAAGGCTGTGAATCCCCTTTCTGCCCCTCTTTCTGAGGTCCTTCTGTTCCTTCTCTCTCTGGCCCAACAGGGTTCTGCCCTGGGTACCATCAAGGGTTATCTTTGTGCTATCTCGGCCTTCCTCAGGCTCCCTAATCAGCCCTCCCTTTTCAAGTCCCCTGTTGTTAACAGGTTCTTAAAAGGCATTACTCACCTCTTCCCTCCTGTTCCGTTTGTGATGCCTCAGTGGGACTTGAACTTGGTTCTTACCTTTTTAATGTGCGCTCCCTTTGAGCCTCTACATAACTGTCCTCTTCGTCTTCTGACTCTGAAGACAGCCTTTCTGGTGGCCATCACCTCCGCTCGGCGGGTGAGTGAGCTCCAGGCTCTATCTTGCAAACCTCCCTTTCTGTCTGTTCATCCAGACAAGGTTGTTCTTAGGATGCGTCCGTCCTTCTTGCCAAAGGTGGTTACTGCTTTCCACATTGGGCAGACCATCACTTTGCCCACCTTCTTTCCGCCTCCGCATCCTTCCAGAGAGGAAGGAGGCTCCACCGTCTGGACCCAAAACGTGCGCTCTCCTTCTATATCGACCGCACAAAACACTTCCGGGTGGATGACCAGCTCTTTGTTGGCTACGTGGGCGCCAAAAAGGTCGGGCGGTGCACAAGAGGACCATCTCCCGCTGGGTTACCTTGTGCATCAAGACCTGCTATTCTTTGGCGAAGAAGGAGCCTCCTGTTGGGCTGCGTGCCCATTCCACCAGGGCAACGGCTGCTACCACGGCCTTGGGCCGCGGTGTTCCGCTGCCGGTTATCTGTCAGGCAGCTACGTGGGCCTCGCTGCACACGTTTACAAAGCATTACTGCCTTGACAGTCAGGTCCGGAGGGACGGCTTCTTTGGCCGTTCTGTCCTCCAGGACTTCCTTGTCTGATCTTTGTTCGCAGACCCACCACCGGGGTTGGTATTGCTGGGGTATCTATTCTAAGGTAAGGAATCTGTCACTAACGTGTCTCTTTCAGATGCACAAGTTACTAACTTGTGTAACGATATATCTGTAAGAGACAGTAGTTAGTGACAGATTCCCTACCGCCCACCCATCCTCCCCGTTCTGCGAACTGATTTCTAGTGTTAAGGACATCCCTTTCAGGGCCCTAGTATTTTTCAGACACCTATGTCAGCTTCTTGCATGGCTCTGCGTTCCTGGCGCGGAAAGTCGTGTACAGAACTAACGTCAGCGCGCAGGGGCGGCGCCTAAGTACTGCCCGCGACGTCATCCCGGCGATCACGACGCCGACGACGGACGCGGAGCCGCACGACGCCGCCTACCGACGCGCAAGGGTACTGCTACGCAAAAACTTTCCGAATCCAGCCTGACGCCTGGGGATATTCTAAGGTAAGGAATCTGTCACTAGCTACTGTCTCTTACAGATATATTGTTACACAAGTTAGTAACTTGTGCTTTAGGACACGCCACATGACTTTATCAGATGTACTTCTGGAAACCCACACCGAGTTCAGCTTTCCAGGAACCTTTCTGAACAGCAAATAAAAAAAAGGTGGAGCTGCCAATGTGTGTTTTCGTGAGTAGGGCAAGGATGCCTTTTAATTCCACCTTCTAGGAATCAATTTCAGGATGTTGGTGTTTCCCTCACCCAGAACTTTAACAGCAGCAGTGTTTTGAAAGGCACACTGATAGCTTTTCTGAGACCGGTTTACTTTCTGAAAAGCCTGGCTTGTACCACGTCCTCGTTGTGTTACCTACATCTGGTGTTTACCTGGATTGAATTAGGCACGGTTCCCAGTTCCAAAATGACCCACCCTCGCCAGAATGGCTCCTTGCGCCGGATGGCGGGAAAGCTGCTTCCGACCTAATGTCTTCTTTGGAAACCGTCGCACAGGGCTCATTTTTTTTCCAAGGGGACATTGGACGAAATTCTTCTGCATCCGTCCACACCTCATCTTGCTGCGGCCTGATAACGGGGAGGGAACCGTGGGGTTCTCCTGTTTAGCACCTGCTTAGCTTTGCTATTTTTAATAAGGCTGTTTTAAATTACAAAAGACAATTTTCAGGTGGCTAATATGTGACGTACAAATTCTACACGTGATCAGAAATAATGTCCACTTTTAAAAAAGCGTGGCGTTTCATATTAGTTATGAAGGAATTTTTACCACATGGCCGTCCATACTGCCTTATTTTGCTGCCAGCCATAAATGTAACAGATTAATTCTTTATATAAGATGACGATCGTATTTTTATGCACTTTGCAAAATTATCACGCTACTAGTATATGGTGTAATTTGTCCCCCTCTCTTCACAGGAATATGGTTCTGATCAGGGAAAATAAAATTATAGTAACACATTGTTGTTATCATTTTATTCTTATTTTTCTGCACGGAGCCAGGTTTGGGCGGGTCTGGGCTGGTTCACAGGAGGTGCATGGCAGTTTGGCCGGCCGTCTTGTGCCGGCCAAACCATCATGCACACTAAGCATTTCTCCACCCGGCTCTGTTGCACAGCCGGGTGGAGAACAGTCCCAAGGCGCCCAGGCACTGCCTGAGCGGCCAAATATGCCGCTCAGACCAATCGCGACGCTGCTGTCATGCTTGTGATAGCAGCGTTGTGATTGGCTTAGGGGAGCCTGAGAGCTTCCAGGAGTCAGAAGAAAGACGCAGGAGAGGTGGCGGCCGTAAACAGGTACGGGATTTTTTGTTTTTCCAACTCAACCCCCCCTCCCACCCGCCACCCCCATTCCTTACCAACTGCCACTGAATGTCTTCCTTAATTTTTCGTCAGTAGAAACCGCCCGAGGCGTTAGATTGCTGAAATGACAATGTAAATACACGTTTCTATATCACAGATGCCATGTGGCACCATACATAGCACCTTTGTTCGTGAAGGCGCCGCCACCTGAGGAGTTGTGTTGGCTGCATTAAAGGTCAGCCTTGTGGCCATGACATTTGTTTCTTTATACCATTCTCGAGACACCGCAGAGCTCTATTTTAATATTTTTTCAGTTTTCCTTGGTGAAATGCTGCACCTGAAATGGGGCTTAAATCCCGCACTAAATGCAGACAAAAATTGTCTGTCTTCTGGAGCTGTGCGTGCTGAGTGGGGGGTTGAGCACAACACTGATACCTGCAATTGCTACCAGAAACGAGCATTGGCAAAACCAATGGGTCTTCCCTATGCAAAAGCTAATGTTTTAGCTATGTTGTAAAGCAGTGTGGCTGTGCAACATGCAGTGCCGAATTAAACCCTGTGAAGGGCCCTCGAAATTTCGGGGTCCCGCTAGCAAATTATCTCCTAATACCCAATGCACTGGATTTTTTTTTACAAACTGATTGCTACCAGAAGATAAGCTTTTAAGAGACAAACTGTTATGTGAATCTGATGTCTCTGGTTTATGCACTTTAACTTGTTAATAGGTACATTACATTAATACAGTATTTTCTTTATAGTCTTTAATGTAAAGTTTTCATTTCTTGGAGTTGATTAACTTTTTTCTATCTTTTGGAAACAATATTTAATAAACCTTGATTTGTAATTTTCTTTCAAGATCAAATCAATATTATTTTGATCCATTCTCGCGGGGCCCCTAAAAGGAATGGGGCCCATAGGCCGGTGCCTACTTTGCCTATTTGCTAATCCGGAACTGGCAACATGGCTAAAAGTGAAGTTGGATAAAAAGCAGTGTGATTTGACCACGGCTGGCAGCGTCATAGTGCTTTTTTCGTATGGCGGGTGAGGGCGTGGCAAAACCAACAATGGGGTTGGAGGGGGTTTTGCAACTCCAAACAGGGGGGCAATTTGCAACCTGGACAACGGGAGTGCTAGGGGGACTTTGCAATGTGGACAATGGGGTGGGGAAGAGTCCAGGAGCGTGAAAAAGCAACACGGACAATGGGTGGGAGGTGGTAAAAGCAACATGGATAACGGGGTGGTTGGTAGGGGGAAAAAGCAACACTGACCTTGGGAGAGGGGTAAAAGCAACACGGACAATGGGAGAGGGATAAATGCAACACGGACAATGAGGGCTGGGAGCGGGTAAAAGTAACATGGACAACTGGTCTTAAAAAAAGACAATCTGTACTTGGTCTTTGCTCCAGAAGAAAGAAGAGAAAGTGAAGCTGGCACATGCTGCCCAATTGGGAGGCAGAAAATAAGTGTGACAATTAAGCCAACAAATAATAAGCAATGGGTGGGTTCCAAGCCCCTTGTTGCATACAGTATCTCTCACAGGCGGGAGAGCTTTCAGCGCCTGTGCTATCACAGGCGAGATCTAAAAAAGAAATGAAAGGAGATCTTTACGGGAGGCTAAAGGTTTATTGGCCTTGGATGGAGGCTCAGGTAAGGTGCCCGTATCCCATTCTCCGTCTTGAAACTGGGACAAAATTTCTGAGTAGATCCACCATTCTTTTAATTCTTTTACTACAGATGGGGCCTCTTACGAGGTCCAGATGAAAGACCTCCAGGTGTTGCAGTTTTTATTCACAGGGGCGCAGTTACCCTGTTTGTGCTGAAGTTGTCTTGCATGTACAAATGAGCCTCTTTATGCCCTGAAGAGAATACGTTTGGTGCCCTTCCTCTGTCATTCAATTCGAAACAAGTGGCAGCCTCCCAGGAAGCCATGCTTGCCGTGTTTGAAGTTAGGGTGCTGCCCGCCACTTTAGCCTCTTTGGATCCCATTGCCCTTTTAGGGCTTAATTTTGCTTCCCTGATTTCTAAGATATTGCAGCAATTTTGGTTTTGGCATTACCAGAGATTAAAATTAACGGCGAGTCCTCGTACATTGCTTCTGGCATTTTTTCCCCTCTGGTCTGATTGCGCTCTTGGCACACCACCATGCCATCCTTTAGGATTTGGTAGTCAATGCAGCAAAGAGGTGAATACGAATAAGAGGAATCCTCTCACAAAATTCCTGTTGAGGACTGTTTAAAGCTTTTTGAGGAAGTTTGTTACAGAGGACCCTTCCTTCCAACAGGAACGATGGTGATGGTTCGGAAGCAGACCGCCCCTCCTACTGATTTGGGTAGCAGGCTGCTAGCTGACCATGAGAAGACCAGTGACCTGGACACCTCCCATGAGGTGTCTCTCCTGCGTTATTCCCTCTGCGGAGGGCTCCTTCCTTGGAGTGGTGATTGGGAGTGCTGCAGATTCTTCCGAAATTGCTCTTTCCTCTACTAAGGAAATTCATACTGGCTGTCGATAAGTCTGCGCAGCCAGGGCAGCAGATACAGTTCCTGTTTCTTTAAATGAAGACCTTTGTGGGCCAATCATGGCAGGTAAGAGAAGGTGATTCGCTGTCGTAAAAGCCCAAAAAGCAAATGGCTAGGAAAGATCATCAGACTTAAAGGATTCTGGCTTCATGAGGGCTCGCCCAGCTCTGGAGAACCTAGTATTTTCGGCATCTTCAGAAAACATGGCCGAAGGCTCTTCCCTGTGCTTTCCTGGTAATGGAAGCAGCTGAACCCTCTGGGGAGAGAAGGCTTTCGTAGAGGGCCTCGCTTTGAGGCCTTGAAATGGCTCTTGTTCTATTGGCCCTAGGGGAGATGTTCACACTGGCTAATTCCTGTCTGCCTCAGCACAGCAGAGTCCATTCAACAAAATGCTAAATGGCGACGAGGCATCGAATCATATGATGCAAGCATGGCTATCACAAGGGTGGCTGCGGCAGAGCACCAGATCCTGTGTTTCCCGGGGGCCTGTGCTCTCGCTTGCAACAGCTGACCAGGAGATGGATGGAACGTGGCCAGGTCTTGACTCTAGCATTTCAGCCCCAGGTGGGAAGAGATGAGAAGTGATTATTTTGCAGGCTCTATGTAAGTACGGTCGAGGGCCCTTGCATGCAGCGAGGGATGCACCCTTCTGTCACATTGTTACACTTCAGTCACTTCCTTAATTAAAAGGGGAATAACATGAACACCCAATACTTGCAGCACCTGGTCCTGAAGTATTAGCGTACAATGGCATAGCTATCAATGGTGCAGTGGCACCGGGCCGGACTGTGTGAGGGACCCACTGCACCCAGAATATAGCTGTTGTTTATATCCAGCCAGGGGTAAGTGTGTCCGTATTCCTTGCTTGAATTGGGGCCCATGGTACCCGTGTTATGCCATGGTCAGTGTCCAAGGAAGGGACTTCTGCCAGAAGAGGATGTGAGCAAGTTTGCCTCAAATATGGACAGAGGCAGACGTGAGGGCTAGTGTGGTTCAGTACTGGGGAGGTGAAGGGCTACATGTAGGTCAGGATTGAGGTCCACTGATAGATGTGTGTTAGCTAGGCTGCAACAAATTTGGCTTTGTAACACCTGTAGGTGTATCCACGTTTTGGAATAAGGCGAGGTGTAGCCTGCATGATAGAGGTCCATTTGTAAAGTTGTTGAGTCTGTTAATTACTGAAAAGGGATGCTGCAGGATATGATTGAGGTGCAGGAGTGTCGAGGCCTCTGTGGGGCTTGGTAAACCTGCTGCTCTACCCTGTGCATTTTGTGAATATTGTTACAGTTCTTCTCCAGTGAAATTTGACAATGTGCAAACGCACTACAGATGTGCCTGGTTTTAACACTGTTGGTTGCACACATAGAATGACACTCTGGTTCCTGAATATATAAAAGGCCTCCCACCTTGGTTATAGTTATTGTGGCAACTCCCCATCACCCCAGCCTATGAGTTGATTGGCATTGGTGGCAGTGATGACAGGTCCAGGCTACAGGCCTTTCAGCTGTACCGATGGTGAGAAAAATGCCTCCTGGTTCTCTCTGTCAAAGGGCCGTCCAGTCCATTACTAGTGTCCCCTGCCTATCATATGTGGAACTTGGGCCTGAGTAGGTTTGTGTTGTGTTCAGCTGGGTTGGGGGAAGTTTGCCATTCCTTTATTATTTTTTGTTCAGAGGCTGAATGAACCGCCCCTGCCGCCTTCCTCTGTTGCTAGCTCTCACTTAACAAAAGGGGCCTTTTGCTTGGCTTAGTCTAGAGCGTGAGATGTTCCACAAGACCATGGTGTACCTGCTTCTGAAGCCCATGAAAACTGAGGAAAATATTCACTTCACCCCATGACGAGAAAAACCTACATTTTAAAGAAAGCAGAACTCTGGTTCAAACTTCCGGCGTGTGCATTGAAGCTGTATAACCACTTGTAGCACTTTGTGTGTCCTCTGGGCTTCGTGGCGGACTTTGACTACTGTGCTGGATGGACTTTTGCCGGGGACAGAACCTTTGCTGGTTGGTGGCTGTGCTCCCATCAGGACCTGACCCCACGCGAAGACCTTCGCATGTCACAACTGACTGACTAATCATCAGTGTTTGGAGAACGTTTTAGCATTTATACGATTCCAGGGTCTTTTGGGTGTTACGGACAGGTCTGGAGGTATTTTTTGATCTATTGGTAGCGTGAGAGTAAAGGTGACTAGAGAATGGTTTGTCCAAGTTCAAGGGGCAATGCCCAGAATTTCTGTGGCTTCAATATTTGAACAAAAGGTCTAAATTATGGCTAGCTCAATCAGTGGAACCGGTGATCCATTGTTTCAGGCGGAGCATTTTCATGTTGTTCTCCAGTTGTCTGCAAAGAGGGTCTTCAGTGTTCTCGAAGTGTACGTTAAAATCCCCCATGACTAGGTGTTGATCGTGCTTAATACTGGGGTTAGCTGTGCAAGGAGGTTGTAGTCATTTGGGGCTGATAGCCTGGTGGTCTGTAAAGGGCTGCACCTCCAAGAAGCTTTTGTTCTTTACGGAACAACTAGAAAGAGAATATGTCACAATCTGTTAGAGGTAAGCTAAGTTTCGTAGAGCAGATAAAAATATATTTGAAAATAATCACTATGCCTCCTCCAGTGCGGTCAACTCGATCACACTTCAATATCTTATAGCCTAATGGTATGGACAGCGATATTTCGGGTAGAGTCTAGTCCTCAAGCCAGCTCTCTGTAATAAACACTAGGTCCAGCTTAACCTCTGAAATAATGTTCCAAATCTCTAAACCGTGTTTAGGTAGGGACCTTGTGGAGCTTAATTTGAGCCTGTGGTTTCTGGTGCTCAGCATCGGCACTTAATCATCAACACCGGTGCTTTTCATGAAGACCAGGTAATGACAAATTAATTTATGATAGACACAGGGAGATTCGGTGATTTGCCCAGATTCACAGGATGTTGAGCAGACGCTGAGACTCGAACCTGGTTTCCCAGGTCAGAAGTCGGCAGCTCTGGCCATTACCCCACATCCTCTCACCATTGTCATGGTTCTGTTTTAGGCGGCGCTAACAGGAGAAATGGGCTGGTGCAACCTGCCTCCTGACGAGAGCCCCAGCAATTATGTTTTTACAAGTTAACCACTGGGACCTTGCATTAAAATACATGCATTTTCAGAGTTAAATCAGTATTACTGATTGATAAGTAAGCTGGTGGCTCCTTCACTGGCCAATTCAGCCATTCACAGTTTAAACAGGAAAACTGTGGTGGTTGAGGCTGAAGGCCAGACTTGAAGAACTTTGTTCTGGTTTTAGTACCAGGATGGCACATGATACTCAAGGTCAGGATTGGGGTCTGCTGCTAGAGCTGCCTTTTCACAGTGCTAGCATTGCATGGGTCTTTGTAGATTGGGATTGAGGTGTTCTGACAGAGTTTTGTGGGTCCCTCGTCTTAAATAGCAGGGGCGGTGCAGGTCCAAGCGGAGGCGCATTGGCTGAGCGTTTGTGTGTTTCCATATTAAAATAGTAAAAGGTGCTGTATGTTAAAATTGAGATGCAAACATCCAGGGTCAGACTGGCCTATAGGGCAGTCAGACGGAGCCCGATGGGCTGGTGTGACAAGTCAGTGTTTGGGCCAGTTTTTGGCTGTTTGTGGGCCTGTTCTATGGTCCGGTGGGGTGGTTTTTACTCTCGATTTCCCTAATATTACCACAAATCTTGCCTGGGGCAGGCTCACATCCATAAAGTCTTTCATACCTTGCAAAACACTTATCCAGCATCTTTAGAAGTTCAAAACTGTCCAAATTTGGAAATATGGGCCACTTTTAGCTATCTTTTCGCTTATCGGGGCACTTTTTAGGTCTTGCCTAGGCAGCGCTGTTTCTTCGAGAAATGCTGTATTTAGGTATGGACTTGAAGCTCCTCCCATTTTCTGCCCATCTTTTCAATTAGCTCCTCTTACTGTCCTTTGTAAATGGTGGCTTTTGATTCATGAATAGGCTTAGTAGTCCCTCCTTAGTACCTCCTTTTCTCCCTTTGTAACCTCCCATGACGACTGCCCCTGTAACATGTGTTGTTACTCAGTATGTTTTATTTACAGTCTATGAGCACTATTTTCTTAAATGACTTTCTCCTATTGCACGCATGACATGCTCACCTGCAACCGCTTGGGGTTTTTTGGTGCCAGGGTCGATTTTCTGTCCTACTCTGCAAACTCATACGTGAGGACTGCGAGAAGAAGACGGACGAGGAGGTAATGAGGGCTCTGGACTGAGACCTGCAGGCACTGCCATACAAAGAGGCATCTGCAAAAAAGACCATCTCTACACCAATAAAGAAATGTAGAATTACTTGAAAAGCCATTGTCTGTGGGGTAGTGGATGATGCAGGTGGACAGTGAGCAGGCTCTCAGGCAGTGTGTGGACTTCTCACTCGTGGACAGGTTGAACTGCATGTGACGCATGCGACGAAAGCAGGGCGTGGCCTAGCTGCGACTCAGCCATGTCACAAAAGTCGTCCTCCCTGATACCCAGGCGTTTTCTGCATGAGGGGACATGCTGCTGGTCCTTAAAGGGAAAGCAAAGCTAGAAGTCCCAGAGTCCAAAGTGATGGCTAAACAGCCAGGACTGGGGGCGAGGGAGCACATGGTTTTGTGACTGTCGCCAAACTGGGAGCTAGATAAGGGAACAGGGTCCATGTGAGCACATGGGTGAAAGGTGCATGGGCAAGAACAGAGAGGTTCATGCAGGGGCGTAATACAAGGCCCTGCTGTGCAGGGTGGGGGTGGCAAACCCTTAAGGACCCACCCAACCCATCAGGGGCCTCTCCCTCAGGCCAAGGTTAATGAATAGCTATAGGATATAGGAGACTCCGGGGCCCCTCAACACATTCTGCAGGAGGCCCCTTCGTTTTGCAATATGCCACTAGATGCAGGATGCATGAAGCTGCAGGACAGAGGGGTGCAGCAGTCACATGGTGTAGGGGCCAGAGAAGAGGAGCAGCGCAAGGGTGATGTGCAAGGTGATTTGATTAATATACCCTTGGACAGGCAGGTATTATTTACGATTTAGTGAACCATGCCAAGCCCTCCCACACTTCACATCAACACTATCCCTGGTTGGCGGGTTCAGTTTGCTCCTCTTTCCCTAAACAGAGGCTGCACCCCAGGCCTCAGTGGGAGGTGGTGCTGGGGGAGTGCGCTGAAAATATATCCGCATTCTCCTTACGTACTGCCTGCTCGTGCAGCACCATGTGGGTGTCGTCACATTGTCACGACTCCTGGAGTGTGGGATTTTTCGGGAGGGTTTGAGGGGGAGAGTGTTTTCTTCCAAAACCAGTGGGCCTTGAATATTATTTAGTTTGGTATAATCTTGTATTCATTGAGAAGCTGCCTTCCATGTGTAGGAAGCTGGCTCTGTATATGCTATACCAAAATATGGTATAGTGTGCACAGAGCTATAGGAATACTTTACAGTATGAGAAATACTTTTGTGTTGTCAATCAAAAACAGTAGCAAACTTACCAGTTGTAAGAGATAGGCAGGTAAATGCAATGCAATCCTATGGAAGGAAACCAGTTATATGCATTAACAGGTAAGTACACAACTTTCTCTTCCAGTCTTTGGAGGTTTAGACCAACACTGGGCAAGGTTTAGTTTAAGGTAGGTACTGCACCACCATTGGCACTGGGGTGACCGGGTGCAGAGGTCACTGGGCCCAATGTTTGTCAATGGAGACTGGGGGCACCCACAAGAGGTGCAGTTTGCAGTTAAGTACCCGCGCTTTCAGGGCACAGGACCCGAGGGTTAAAGCAAGCACAGGAAGGGCCACAAGGCAGCCTCAAAGCTACACCACCAGCGGCACAGGGGCGGAAGGGTGCAGGGTGCAAATCGGTGTTGGGCTCCCAATGCTTTCCAGTAGGGACTCTGTTGCACAAAGAGGCGGCAGGCTCAGACCAGGAGGCTGGATGAAGTTGACCACGAGCTGGACAGGTAAGTTGAGATGTCAAAGGAGGGCTGGGCACCATCGGCTGGGCTCCCTAAAGTCGGGGGCTGAGGATGTAGGGGTGCCCTTTTATTTACTTGAGTCGGTCACTGTCAGGGGGACCATTCGTGTAGAGGCTGCAGGCGACTTCATGGGGTCCTGGAGAGGTCAGCCACCAATGGAGTCGAGGTCCGGATAGCTGGGGAGACGTCACTGGGCAGGTGAGACACTCAGATGTGGGCCGTGGGCGTTGGATGCAGAGTGGGCAGAGGCCGCGGATCCGCCTGGATCCAGGTGTCCTTGATGATTGAGTTTTCTGGACAAGGCCGCTGTTCTCAGGAGATCTGGTCTTTGTTGAAGCGTGGCAGTCTTCCTAGGGTTCTTGGAAGTTGCTGGCCACAGGACAGGCGTTGTCTTCTTCGTAGGCTCTTCAAGCTGGAGACAGGCCGGTAGGGCTGGGGCCAGGTCAGTCATCATCTTCAACCTTTGCTGCACAGCGTCTTCTTCGTCCTTCATCTTTATAGGTTGCAAGAATCTGAGAATCAAGGTTCAGGGGTGCCCCTAGATACTGAATTTAGGGGTGTTACAGGTACTGGCAGATGGTAGCCAATGGGCTACTTTCCTTTTAGGGTGACTACACCCTTTGTATGTCCCCTCCTTTTGGGGAGTGGGCATCCCCTAACCTGATTGAGTAGATTCCTTTTTCTAAGATGGAGGATTTCCTAAGGAGGGGGTCACCTCGGTCCAGGGTACCTTAGGGGTGGTCCTGGCAGAGAGGGGACACACCGCTCATGACTACTAATTCTCCCGCCTACCTTGCCATCAAAACTGGGGCTTTGTCAAGGGGGCAGGCATCTCCACTAGCTGGAGAGGCCCTGGTAAGCATAACAAAGGACAGGAAGCCTTTGAGGCTCACCTCCCTGAATGCTGTTCCTGCTTGGGGGTAGGTGAGAAGCACCTCCACTTCAAGCAGGCTTTGTTCCTGAGCCACAAGAGCATAAGGGCTCCAACCTCAGGGAGTCGGAAACATGTCTGTGTGTGGCAGGCTGGTGCAGACCAGTCAGCTAGTCATAAGGGAGTTGGTCATTTTTCACTGAGCATTTCTAAGATGCCCTCTCAGTGCATTTTACAATAAATCCACCACTGGCATCAGTGTGGATTTATTGTGCTAAGAAGTTTGATACTAAACTTCTTAGCATTCAGTAAAGCCATCATGGAGCAGTGGAGTTCGTAATGACAAACTCCCATCCCATATGCTCAATATGACTTCACTGCACTTACAATGTCTAAAAATGGACTTGGACACTGTAGGGGTATATTGCTCATGCAGCTATGCCCTCACCTGTGGTATAGTGCACCCTGCCTTAGGGCTGTGAGGCCTGCAAGAGGGGTGACTTCGCTATGCCACATGCAGTGTTTGTGGGCATAGCACACAGGGATGTATCCCACGTCGACTCTTCAGTTTTGTCTGCACCAAAACAGTTTGCAATGGCAGTGTGTATGTGTTAGGTGAGGGGTCTCTGGGGGTGGCACAATACATGCTGCAACCCTTAGAGGCCCTCTCTGGTTACAAGGCCCATGGTACCACTGGTACCTTTCCCAAGGGACTTGCATGTGGACCAGAGGTGTGCCAATTGTGAAAACATAAGTACAATTTTGGGAAAGAACACAAGCACTGGGAACCTGGTTAGCAGGACCCAGTGTGCACTCAAAGTGCATCAGATATCTGGCAAACAATGGGGGGGTGGGGGGGGGTGGACATGCAAAAAGGGGAACTTTCCTACACCATGCCCCTCCTCTCTTGCCCTTCCTATAATCCCACCATTCCAGTCTTCTGGGCACCCTGAAGGCAGTGCTTTAAATGCATAGACATTTCTAACCGGTGGGTACAAGTACACTCCAAGTACAAATATCTGTCCGTTTAAGTTTCAGTCATTTTTATCAAGTATGTCCACAGACTAGGATAGAGTAGGGCATCTTGCCAAAAGGGAACTTGAATGTCCACAGTACAAGGAAATAATCTGATTTTGTTACATATCAACAACGTAACATGATCCAGAACATGTCTAGGAAATGGAAGATGTGGCAGTGGTGCAGGGGGAATAAAACGTAGTACAACTACTTGAATCCCTTTTCATATGAATTGCTCCAGCATAGGACCTCTCGAACAAATCCAGAGACATACCCATACCTCCTTCCTCCAGCGGAAAATCGGAATCGTGCAGTATTTGTGAGACCGACACGTAGCAAAGAAAGGGAGCGCATGCGGCTACAACTTCAGGTCAGGGTTTTGATACAGTCTCTGGTCTCTCCAAGAATTTTGCCCTTCATGGAAAGTCCCTACTGCGGTGGATGGAGGGAACGCCTGAACCTCCCCCATCTTGCACCACTTTGAACCTCCAGGTGCCTCCATGCGCCTCTTCATCTTTTTCGTAAGCTGGGGTACCCGTTTCGTCAGTTGCGTCACATGACATACGTCTGGGAAAACACGAATTGTGCTCCCATTTCATGCCGTTTTTCTTAGCGGCGCTCGTAGTCAGCACCTTTCTTTGTCAAACGCTGACCAGGTCTACAGTACTGGAGCCGGTGTCATGGGGGCCTCTGTTAAAGATTCTCGTTGCCCTGTGTACATCCCGCAGTAGAGATGGGGTGACTGCAAAGATTTCATTATGGAGGAGGTCAAGGAGATGGCCTTAATGTCCTTGTTCCCTGCAGTAGGCACTCACTCTTTTGCCGGTAGAATTAACTGTTCGAAATTCCCGTTGTGCCATTAAAGTGTTTTTTGATGTCTGAGGATATCCATTGGTTTATTTGTTTGCTTTTAACTATAGAAATGTATCTCGTAATTCCAGCTAGATACAGAGAGTTTGGTAGCTGATACGGTACATATGTATCCAGTGAGATAATTTGCAAGCATGGAAAACGCCCCATGCCACAATCGGCGAATTACAGCCACAATGTGGGTGCAGAGGGCCCCTCACACCAGTGGGTCCCTGTGCCACTGCACCTGCTGCACTACTGATAGCTAGGCCACCGACTGTGGCCCTGCCGGTGCTCGTAGTCTCCTGCAGGCGGGATAACACTATAGCGCCTTTCAGTTGGATAATTTGTTAGCGTGTGTTGTAACGCTGCCCTTCCTTGCCTCTTGGGTTTAATCGCCTATCTTCCCGCTGTGCCCCCTCCGGCCTCCACCCCCCACCCCTCTTCCTATAGCCGATAAACACATTAAAGCCTGACTTCCCTCTAATCCACCCATAGAGGAGTGAAGGAGGGAGGGCAGGAGCGTGCAGGCCCCGACTACCCGGCGTGGAGTTCCTTGTTGCCACGGAGACAGCAGCAGATATGTATGCAACGCGCCTCGCGCTCGCAGGCCGTCAGCGCCGGCCCTATTGACTTTGCCGCGGCATGACGTCAGGATGGGATTGACCAATGAGCACTCGATTCCGGTTGTCTTGCTAGCGGAGCCCTGGAAACAGGCGCGCGCACTCCGAACGCACCCCGGCGAGGGGCCGTCTGGGAAAGCATGCACTTAATATTTTATGTGCATCGACAGTAGGACTGGGGCTTTTGCACGTATGCTGGCCTCGGCGTAGGCCTTTGTGTGCAGATGTGTTTTTATGTATCTCTACTATAGCACTACTATGCCGCCTCGTAGCGCTCTGAGACATCAACGTGCTGTGATGCTAAAAAATGCAGTGCTCAGGCAGTCGCGTAATACCGAACTATGTTCAGTGAAAATCATCCTGAGATCAATCATGCCCTTATGGGTCTGACGAGGCAGTCAGGTTATCAGTAGGGTCTGGTGGTTTAATGGACTAATGCGTCCACTATAGGGGCCTTTGTTTGACCTCGTGGTCACAGGTTCACATCCCTGCGGGTCCACTCAGCCTTTCACCCTCTTGAGGTCGATAAAATGAGTACCGTTGGGTAACAATAAACATCTGTTATTCAGCGCCAAGATGCCTACGCGTGAACGTGTGCTTTACAAATGCATGTTATGTTAGTTTCTTTCTTTTGAGGTTAACAAGGCATTGACTCACCTGTGTGCTTGGCACAGTTCTTTGAGCTACCAGATAGCCATCATGGAAACCCGAGATGGGATATTAAAGGCTATTTGCCCACTAGGGTGCCAACTCGTCTGGATCAGGTCTGTTGCGTGAGCCAAGGTTCCTTCTTCCTGACAGCAGATACTTGGAAGTGCTGCTGGGGCCTCGTGCCAGGTCCCAAGTGACAACGCCAACTGTGGAACTCCCAGCTGGGTTAGGCTTCGCTGGGAGCCGTCTTTGCAGAAGAATGAAGCGGCGCTCCTTGGGTGGAGGGTGTGTCTCTTTGAACCATAATCTTATTTGCAGTGCCTACTGAACGCCAACTTAATACGCTCATCTCTGGCCATGTGCTGTGATCCTCTGAATGCCAACGTGGGGTTTATATTTGCATGAATCCGGAGCTTGTCTGTCACCGTTCTTCCCATGACATTACACTGTGAAAGGCATTTCCACACGCAGTCTGCGTGAGAAGAACTGGCATTTGGCGCTGCTTGTCTAAAAGCATAATGTAACCATGTCCTGTACGCAGTGGTTGAGCTAATATGTCCCTTTTGTCTCTTTCTTTTGGACTGATTTTCAGCATGAGTTTTAACAGTGATGACATTGGCCATATATAGCGCTTAACCCAAATTAAAACGTGTCTGGGCGCTTAAGATCGGTACTAACCAAATTACTGGCGTTCATTTCATTGCCTCCCGGGCAGTGATGTGTGGAGTCTGCACGCTGGATTTGAGAGTGTGACCTGTGCGAGGAGGGTGTTTGTATAAATACTGTCACACTCACTCTTCTTAACCCACAGTGAACAGAAGGTTATCATGTACGTTACTGCTTTTGAGTAAACGGAAACAAATTAAGCCTACAATTCCCTGAATGCGTCGATTGGTTAACTAAATTCCGAGGACTGGAAGCCCTGTGTCCCGCCGACGGAGACGGATTTGGCCACCCTAGCTCGGCGTCTCTGCATTTTTCGCTTACCCATCCCAGGGCGCCAGCAGCCCAGCCCCCACCAGGCTGCTCTTATTTGGAAGCGGACCACTGTGCAGAGTAGACGTCTGGCAGCCGTCCGCGCTACTGCGCATGCGCTTGCCTCTGTGCTAAGAATAGCTCCAAATCCCCCTGGCTGGGCTCCAAATGCTGAGGAGAGAACACATTCCTGATCTCCGGCTGCGCTCCCTCGCCATCCAGAGCCGCCCCCTCTCTTCCCCAGCCCGGCGTGCACTCCTGAGGGCACGTGGTGGATTTAAAGGGCCTGTCGCTCCTCCTACACCAGCGTTGGACTGGCCACCTGGAAAACCTAAAGTTTTGCCAAGAGGCCGCCGGTGCTACCTAAAGGCTGGTATGGCTGGGGACACAGTCCGTCACATATCAAGCCCTTGCCCCCTCGAGGGCTGGGTAGAGCCAGTTGGAGGCTAAGTAAGCGCCGATAAATGGTCACTAGGGCTGGGCCAGAGTTAGGCACAGGTCACACGTGTGTGTGAAAGGCCAGTCAGGCTGGGTCCTAGTCTGTCACAAGTCAGGCTAGTGCTTCAGAAAGGCCGCAAGAGTTGGGGTAGCGTCAGTCACTGACCCAGTTATTTGTTGTTGTCATTTATGCATTGCACAGTTTGCCATTATTATGGTGTCGCAACCAAATGAGTAGTGCCACTGAAATAAATTTAGGCAATGTCTATTTTATTTATTATTTGCTGTTGTATACATTACAAGCCAGACCCACCAGGGTAGCAGAGTGGTTTACATACTTTACTGCATGTACAACACAAAGAATAAAGAGTGGGAAAGATATATCAGATGCATGTAGTCAAATGTTTCACAACAAGTAGGGTATACCTTCCTTGCTCTTGCCCCCTCCCTCTGAGAAGCTCAACCATGCACCCTTCATACACCCTGAAGGGTCTGGACGGTGCTATACCCGCAGTGACCACCACTGGTGTCGCTGTAGCTGTGACTGACCCCTCGAGGATCTTTGTCAGAAGTAAATACTAACTATCTCTAGAAAGTAGAGATTCCGGCGTGCCACCAGACCTCTAAAAGGCCTTACAGCACCACTTGTGTGAGGGCAACTGACGGCCAAGCATGAGGTTCCCAAACACCCTGCTCCTTCTATAATGCTAGAGTAGCTGGACCACCGTCTCTCCTAGAAGGTGAGCCCTATGTCCCGGGTGGTGGCCATCTTAACGTCAGGCCTGGTCCGTGCAGAAGGTGCACATCCGTGATCAGAGGCTCCCACATTAATCCGTCTCCCTCCATTACTGGCCACCATTGTATCCTATACCCCCCTAAGCCTCTTCTCCAATTTCCTAACACATTACATAGTGATCTATATTTTCTATACTTTCAAGATGACCACCAAGTTGCATTTAAATGCAACGTGGTTGCCATCATACTGCTATAGAAAGTAACTTTACAAGATGGCTGACTTTTATTTCCTGTACTTTAAAGAATGCTCCAGGACGACAGCCTTTAATCTTCACCTCCCCCACCTGGCTTATGGGGCTCTGGAACAACACACATAGGGTGACAGTCCTTTCAAGTCCCACCACTGCACAGGGCAACTGCCTTCTTGTCACAGTGATGCACCAGGGCGACGGCCCATAATGTTTACCGCGGGCACCACCTGGCATATGGGGAACACGAACAACATGCATAAGGCGATGAGCCCCTATGGGTAACGGCACTGCACAGGGTGACTGCCCTTTTCTCGTCCCAGTGATGCCCTAAGGCGACTGCCCTGAATTTTCACCACGGCCCTCACCTGACAACCTGGAACGAATGCACACGGGCAGACAACCCAATCGGTGCTGCGGTCCCAGTGTGAACCAGAATCTCTCACACTGCTTCAGGAATGCACTCAACAAGATCCCCACTGAACCTTGCTCCGTTCCGGTGCACTCCTCCTCCCCTGTATCCTCTTGTCTCGGCAGGCAGGCAGATGAAGATGCTCCATGGCAAGTGGTCCTGATTCTCCTGGGTGATGCCTTCTCACCCAGCAGACCTTGGTGACCAGACCTGGACACAACAGGCAGAAGTCGTGCTGAGATTCTCCACGCTGATGCACAGCTTCAGTTTGACAGTGTTGGGAGGCTCAATCTCCTCTTTTTAGGTCTCGCCTGAGCCAGCGCATGCGCTGCTCTGGCCGAGACATTTAGTAAGTGGGCTTTTAAAAGTCCGACCACACGCTTTTGCTGGCCTCAAGCTTGCGGTTACGCGCGCGGGCACGCGCACAGCCGCCATCTGGCTTTCCTCGCGGCACCCTTACAGCGCGCGATGAGGCGCCATCTGGCTTTCCTCTCGCTTGCTCTCCCAAGCGCCTTGCTCCGCCCATCTCTCGCCCCATTTCTCCCGCTCTTTGCCTATCGGCCCTCTCTCTTCCCCTTTCTACTCTCTTTACATGCCTCCCGCTTCCCTGTCTTTCTCCCTCCATCACTTTCTCTGTTTGCCATACGAATGAGCGAACTCTATTCAAATGTCCTCACCGCAGAATGACAATCACTTAAAACAACAACAACAACACAGACGTGCCACATTTAAAGTTGCCCATGCGTGTTGCATTTAGAGACGGCGTTGCTCTCAAGGATTTACAAGTTGGCGCACTTGTATGCATTCACACCTGATTCATATTCACTAGAATTTCTGCTTTTCGACGATACTTTTTAATGATTTAATAGTCTTTTCAAAAAGTTTTCTTATAACTGTTACTCCACAAAGCCAGCATATCAGCTAATCAAAAGCATTCAGCTACAGATGTTGAGTCATCGTTAAAGGCTGCAGCGCGTTCTTTAACCTCCTTACTTCTTATAAAGGTAGGCCACAGAAACTAAATGCCAAAACCCATTGAGCAGGGCGCACTGCTCAATGCCAGTCAGCACAAGCACACCACAACTGTCAGAAGAGTTGAGCCGCAGTTCAGGGGGAAAAATGTAGCGCTTCGGTAACCTCACATCAATCATTTTTCCACAGGTATCAATAATTCCGCAATACTCCACACGCATTAGTAAATTCGGTTACAAAGTTACCAACCTATTGCAGGTCGGACTGCAATTGTCCCCTTAGAAACGGGGGGTTAATGAGGGACTCTAGATCACCGCAGCCGATTCCCTTAGGCAAGTCCCCAATTTGTAGAAGGTTCCAACCTAGCGAGTGCCCCTGAATAAGCCTCTAGGCGCTACAGCACCTTCTTGCATGACCCTATACTACTACCACGTAGCATCATTTCATACTAATTTTAAAGGATAAGGGTGCTATTTATTCGCTGGTTTGTTTTGGGGACCCTTTCGCTGCCCTGTCCGTCTTCGATAACACATGACCCGACTGTGACATTCAATTTGGTGACACGCTATTGTTCGAGATCAAAAATATTAGCTTATGGACATACAGCCCCTGACGAAAAGGATCTATTCTGAAAGGAGCCATTGTGTACTACTTAGTTGTAATTGACACGTTCCACAGTGTCAAACTGGCATGGACGAGCACATCTAAGATGGAATACGGAAGCGGGAACAGTCCAAGTCCGGGGTCAAAGGCTGACCCGAGGGTCGCTTCACTGACCCAGCGATCTTCATTAGCTGGCAGCAAGCAGGAGACGGGAAAGGGGCGGGGTTAGGGGATAAAGCAAGGCAGCAAAAGAGCAAGCAGGTGGACGAAATAATTCATGCAATACACAACATATTTAAGCTTAAAGATGCACAACACGAGGTGGTGGTTACGGTTTAAAGCACTAAAATCGATATCTTTAATATGCACCATCTGTCACCTTGATGCAAATATTCTCAACTATCAAAAGCTGAAGCAATTCTTTACAATATGCTGGGTGCCGCTGCAAACCATGCGTATTGTCAGGCACAGAATTTGATGTTTTAACTCAGTTTTTAAACTGCATATTAAACGTCATCGTTTAATGGAGAACATCGGGATTGTAATTATTTACTTACTTTAAGACATGAGCTTTGTTGCCATTTATAGGGAACAAGAAACGGAGACATCAATATAGATAAGGCGACTGAAATTATCTGGCACTGGAGGAACAAGTTATGCGGCACAGGAAAGAAAAACAAAACTTAAATTACGCAAATGCAAATTATACAACTGTTCTGTGACCTACTTGTCAGTTATGTATACAGGAATTCCAGTACTATAATACACAGCTCTTAAAAAGGAAAACTATACAGTTCAGCCAATCCTATTCAAAATTGTATTCACCACAATTAATAATTTGGTCTACTCTGAGGCACGCAAATGGCATTTTGTTAACAGTGGGCCATTGTGTATCACCCAGAGAAAAATAGGATGCGTAAAACATATTCAGCGTTGCACTCAGGAGAAACCCTACCTCATTATTCACCACCTCCCAGTTAAGCCTTGTCTCCTGGGTTGGAGCAACACTATGTTCATAGCTGAGGTCCTCCTCACCCTACTGCTCCCCTGCATCCCATCTGTCTGTCTTGCACAGCTCTAACACTCACTAGATTCACTGGATTGCCAATAGGTCTCGCCTTTGGGACCTTATAAGTGTTTAGCCATGCAACAGTTGATGTTGTTGCACCAAGGATATTGTGCTGCATAACTAAATACTTATAAGGTCCCAAAAGCGAGACCTATTGGCTATGGCAATGCTTGTTTTTTATAATCTTCTAGGCACATATGTGATTTAGTGTCTTCCTCTTTGAGGTTTGTGTTGTGAGGGTTGCCCACTTTGAAGTGCCTACTCCTTTGTCCTGTCCTTCGCCCAGGAATCAATCTGTGACTGCAGGAGCGACTCCACTCATGATCAGACAAATCTGTTGGGGCGGCTTCACCACTTCTACAAGTCTCTCCAAGGGCCTGAGCTTCCAATACGGAACCAACGTGCCTTAATTTACTGTGCCATACACAGGCACACATAGATCACAGCACACACACAAAATCTCCAGTGATCTGCTCAGTGCATAAATACCAACATGATATAGTCCAAAGATGAGTTAGATATACAGCGGCAGTGACACAGTTGAAAGGATCTGTTCACTCTACTGATCACTTAATTAAAAATGATATGCTGCCATCACCACCCTCGTGCTACTTAAATCTTGCTAAGGGCAGTATCCTTTTAGTACAAACAGGGTGACGCTTTATACTCCCCTCCCAGTCTCAAGGCTGCAGTCCCTGAGACGGGCCTAGGTCATGGTACACATGCATGATCCGTGTTCACCCACGATGAAAAATTGGTATCAGTGACCCAGGTATTGCTGCAGCTGGGGCACTCGGGGCAGGGGTGCACATCCATCACTATACAGGGGACTTTTCCGCCCCAACAATGGACCGGAAGAAGTTCTAAATAAAAGGAATGAAACATATTACCTGGCTGATTTGTGAATTTTTTTTTTTTATGTACATTATGGACTGTAATTGGAAGACCAAAGTTCCTTGTATTAGAAAGCTGTAATAGAACTCTGTGTTTAATTTGGAAATTGTGATTAATTGCTGTGTTTTGGAAACATGAACTGCTGCATTGGAACTTGATATTTTGAAAATGTAAGGTGATTTGTACATGTTGAGATGGTCCTAAAACATTACATGTGTAGTGTG
The DNA here is from genome assembly GCA_963921515.1 of Calotriton arnoldi. Lineage (NCBI taxonomy): Eukaryota > Metazoa > Chordata > Amphibia > Caudata > Salamandridae > Calotriton > Calotriton arnoldi. Next base: position 7,021,397 of record CAWUFW010000017.1, read on the forward strand.
CATTTAGATTTAATGTTGTACATGAAAGTGATTATGATGATGTTGCCCTGTAGATACAAGCATGTATTTCATAACTAATAATCTATTATATTGACAAATGTGTAGCAAACACGCAGGATTGGGTTTTATAAAAGCAGAGCTTTGGAGCATCCTCTCGTCGAATGTAAATGCCAGTCAGTAGAATACTTGCATGATAGTAATCATGCCTGTCAAGTATCACGCATCAGGTGTGACGCTCACGCATTTCAGTGTGGTGTTCCGCATCACCGCACTGAAATGCATTGTCACGCATTTAATGCCACTCACCAGCGCGCGCCACCGGCGGCGCCTGTGCACCGGCTCTGCTGCTCAGAGATGCTGCCAGCAGCTGCTTGCTGGGCTCAGTAAGTGCATAAATAGTTAAGATTGTCTGCTCTCAGCTCTGGCTGAAAGCGCTACAATGTAACAAATCTGCCCAGCCTGTGTCCTGCCTGGCTCCAGGCAGCATATTAATTACTGCGGCGCCGCGCGGCTTTGACACACTGCTGCCAATTACCAATGGGGGGGTGGGAGGGGAGTGGGGCCTGCCCTCTCAGCAGTGGTTGCTACTGGCTGTCACTGTGGCACACCATGGGGGCCCGGGATTACCGGATGTGACCGTACTAGTGCCGTCACGTCCAGAGGAAGTGAGGCAGAAGCGGCGGGGGACTGTCACCTGGCCGATGGTGTTAACTTCTGCCTTTTCTGCATTTGACAAATCCTTGGCTCGTAAGTGCAGGTGAGGATTGTGAGGCACATTGACAATGCCCTGCTAAGCCCCAGTACTCACAGGACACATCTGAGGATTTAGATGCACTGACAGCTCTACTTACAGGGCGGACGTGCGAGTGAGTAGCTTTGACAATGACAAAACTGTGCTGAGTCTCAGTACTTGCATTTAAGGGTCGGATTACATAAAGGTGGCATTTCGCACCATGTTACATGCTGTAAAATGCTGTTTTTTTCAACTCAGAAACGCAAGCTACCAGTGCTATATGTAGCAGTGTCCTATGTGTGTTAGCACCACCGGAGCATTATAAGAGGGAGATAACGGACAGTGAGGGGTATGGGTGGGCCCCAGTTCTGGAACAGCAGGTGGCGCTCATGTGTGGACCGAGGTGCACTGAGACTTCTGGAAACAAAACTGAAGTAGCAGGTGGTGAACCAGCTCCGACCTGTACCGAAGCCCCATTCCCCTACCAGATCAGTAGGGGCGTAGCATGTCAAGACGGAAGTATCCCCGCAGAGATGTGTATGGCTTCCAGTACTGGACAAACAGAGAATGTTGCAGATCAGAATTATGGTGCACTGAGACGGCGGTGGGGTTCCTAGTGTAGTAGGTCAGCTGGTTAATGTAATCACTGCAGCTGTGTGTTTGTAACATCATTGACACAGAATTGAACCCTGGTTGATGCATTGGAGATTAGTGACATGTATTTGAAGTGCTACGAAGTCCCAGCCTCTTGCAGCACTATTAATATGCATGTCATGATTTTCAAATTGTATAACACAAGGTGAAAGAAAGGCTGTAATAACAATGTGCACTAATATCCAGGGACTATTTAGGGTTTGGCAGGGGCATAACTTCACCCCCTCTACCCTCGGAGTGCGACTGTGCCCCTGGCTCCCAATATTGAAAGTGGCGCCTTAGCAGATGTATGCATTTACGATCGTGTCTGCTGTGTTAAATGTTCAGCATTTTCTCTAGTCAGTTCTCGAACAGAAATGAAAAACAAAGTTAGTTTCTCTTTCAGTTTGACCAGTCTCAGAGAAGCCCGATTTACGGTATAATCTCTTAGTTGCACTTGCCATGCTATGAACTTAGTTTTTTAGGCTATTACTCAGACATGGATGATCAAATCAATGACCTCTTCAGAGCAGCATCAGTGCCTGCCTGCCTTTTGCTACTGAGAACTGCAGACACACAGTCTGTTAGTGCCCTTTCATTTCTTTTTAGAGGTTCTCCTTACTCAAATGAGTGTAATTACTGATATTTATATGTAGTTTCCCTCATGTTCACTGCATGATTTTGCTCGCGAGAAAGTGTCACTCATAGTTGTTGAAATGTCACTCATAATTACAATCAAATTATGAAAATGTCACACATAGCAATCTGAAACCTTGGCAGCTATGAGTAATGCTTCTGTTGTAACCGGGAATGGCCCTGGGATCTAACAGTAGATACACGAGTAAACCAACAGAACTCCATTTCTTGCGTGGAATAAATGCCCACTGTTCATCAATAGATGCGTCCAGTGCATATATTTTATATAGAGATTCCTGTGAGTATTTTTGTCCTTCATGACATGAAGTCATCTTGTAACCTCAGGTTAGGTAGAGCATTTAGGCCAGTTTACTGTCCTGTGCCAGCCGCAGAGTGGTGGCAGCGGTGGGATTTCATCTCTCTGTGGTTGTAAGCTGGTTTTACTCCATGCTCCTAGCTCCTGAGCTAGAAGGAAGATGGGGTTTAGTTGCATTGTTTATCCAGTGGTGGAAAAGTGGCGTGTTTGGCCTAGTCTTGGCCTTGTTGTGAATTGGAAAGAAAATGGCGTTGTTCTGGCAAAGCCAAGTTGTGATTCCACCATGTTTGAAACGTGAGTTGGATTACTTCCCTGTGGGTTGGAGGTAGGTTCTTTTAATAGCTTATTACATTATGCGGACCTGCATATTTAGTTTATGCCATGCTTTTTTTTTCATATTTTAACAATATTTAACCAAAACCATTATGCAAGGGGTTACATTTTGTGCAGCATGGTAAATTCACACTAAAGAGACCTTTGGACTATTAAGGGAGTTGTTTCTGTGGGTAAAATAATTGTTACATGCAGACTGTGAGGCAGCAGAAAAAGTTTCATCTCAATCTTGGTGTACTGTGATGAAGAACTCGAATGTGGCCTTTGCATTGTAATAATAAAAGCGTGAATGTGCGTTTAGCACTATAGCTTTTCTAAATACCCCGAGTTATTGGCCACGTTTATTTTCACAGCCATGGCATAAACTGTGTTAAGGCCACTACACTAATTGGGGTTTTAGCGGTTTGTTTTTTATTAATGTTGATTGATTAATTACTTTATCACTGGTATTGCTGGTGGTGCTGCTAGGAAGGGGCCTGGAGGCCACAAGTGGCGCAGACCCCACCAGAGCGATTCATTCCCACATGAATGTTTTCAAGTAACAGCCATGTTATCTAACAGAATGAAAATGGAACCCTGTTTATTGTTTAGTAATGTTTCTACATTTATTTGTAGAATGTGGTTGGGGGTTCTTTGTTTCTACAGCGCGGCTAAGGCCACGTTGGCAAGCGTTGCAGAAGAGACTACACTTCTGTTGTCTGATCGGCACCGAGGGATTTGAGCAAGCAGGTGTGTGCGTCTCTCCTCGTGTGCAACACTAAATGTGATGTTACATCAGGGCTCGGGTTCCCAGGTGTGACTCTGGCCTCTTCTCGTGCTCAGTGGAGTATCCGCGCTCTCATACGCCCTTCCCTGTCTTTTTCGTTCTTTTTTCCTTCACTCTCCCTTCATTCCAATCACTATAGTGCCCACCTCTTATGTGGCAGTTTTTAAACGCAGCGTCAACCATTCCCACAGTCTCCTGGAGATTCCAGAGACAGGGGAGCTCACACACACTTACTCCCTGCCTCGTGACATGAGCACAGTCCATTAAACCAGCCTGGATAACTCGTTTGCATTTCTTAGCTTTCATGGCCTAATCTCCTTCAAGGGCCCGGTGCATTGTGGATCTTGAAGTCCTGTATTTTGCACCCTCAGTCTGATCGTGGCATCAGACACACTTACACAGCTGTACGCATACACACTGAGATGGGACACACACAAACACACTCAGCCACCGACACAAGACACACAGACCTAGACATAAACACCTGCATCCTGATAGAGGCACACACCCAGACACACACACACGTATATGCAGACACACAAAACGATACACTTGCAATTGAAAACACATATATAAATATATAAAGCCCCCGATAGAACAGTGTGTATATTTGAATTCACACACATTTTGTGTGAAAGGTGACATACAAGCACATTCGTATAGCAACACGCTCACGTTTTACACACACTCGTGTGTGTCTTCACACACTATACGAGTTTGATATTTTCAAGCCGGTACGTGTGTCCCATCTCCTGGGATACCTAGCAGCCCGTGTGCCGGACTCAGCCCCAGGTTTGTGCAGTCGTACAGACACACCTGTTTGGTGTCCTGGCTGGCAGCAGTCATTCCTCCGATAGTATTTTGTGCTGCACGGCGTGAGGTGTTTGTTCCTTGGGGTGGGGGAGGGGCCTCATTCTCGGCTCTTAGTTTTGGGAACAGATAACAGAAGCTTGGGTGGGGTCGCACTCTTCAGGCTTGTGTGCACTCCAGAAGGCATGTCTCTCGTCACACCCCTGGTGCCCCCCTCCCCCCATCCATCAGGCCCGTCTGCCTCTGCTCTTTGGCACATGCCTCGGGTTGTCTGGCTCTTTACACACCCTCTGCTTCCAGGTGGGGCGTGCGGCGCAGATGTGTACGCTCACCTGGGCCCAGCTCACCCTGTTCCCTTCGGTCTCGTGGTGTACTTTCACATGAAGTGACCTGAGCGAGAGCCTGTCCTCGGCTCACCCTTCCTTTCCACTGCCAACAAGTGCGGGAGGCAGCGCCTCGCTGCCTGTGCCCGGCTCTAGCAGCACAAGCGGGCTCTGAGCTGAGCAGCAGCGCCCTTACCCCACCACCAGGGGGTGCAGTGCGGGCTAGAACCGGAGCCCCCTCGGAGCTACGTGGGATCAGAAAAGAGGGTGGCGCGCTGTAGTGATGCACTTTTGACGTACTGTAGTGATGCAGCTGTGACCCGGGGTGCTGCAGGCTTGAGTGGCTAGAAGCTGTTTACATTGGAGCTATGGGAAAGGGTTGTGTGCGGTGTTGTCAGGAGAGACTGTACCGCATCAGTGGATTCGGGCGAGGGGTGCAGTATAGCACTGACAGGAGAAAGTGCTGTAACCATGGTGATAGGCGAGGGATGCTATACTCTTCAGTCGGGTAGAGGATGTTTAAAGCAGTTCTCCGAATGGGTGCCTTGCAGTGGAGTCGGGCTAGAAAGCGCTACAGCAGTAATGCCAGGATAGGAGCTGCCAGGCAGTGGTGTCAGGGTAGGAGGCCCTGAGGTGGTGCCAGCAAGTGACACGCTGTGCAGTGGGGCCGTGTATGTGACACTGCACTGGTGTCAATGTAGGAGAGGTGTCAGGGCGGGAGCTGCAGTCCGGTAATGCCAGGAGAGGAGGCCCTGCGCACTGTAGACCGGTTAGAAGGTGCTGGGTAGTGCTGTCAGCGCGGGAGGGCCCTGTCCAGTGGAGTCAGGGTAGAAGGTTCTGGGTAGTGCTGTCAGGGCGGGAGGGCCCTGTCCAGTGGAATCAGGGTAGAAGGTTCTGGGTAGTGCTGTCAGGGCGGAAGCTGCAGTCCAGTAATGTCACGACAGGAGGCCCTGCACACTGGAGACCGGTTAGAAGGTGCTGGGTAGTGCTATCAGGGTGGGAGGTGCTGGGCAGTGCTGCCAGGAGGCCCTGTCCAGTGCACTCTGGTCAGAAGCTGCTGGGTAGTGCTGTCAGGGCCAGAGGCCTTATGCAGTGTTCTCGGGATAGAAGGTGCTGGGCAGTGCTGTCAGGACAGGAGGCCTTGTCCAGTGGACTCGGGAGATAAGGTGCTGGGTAGTGCTATCTGAAAGAGACACGTTAGTGACAGATTCCTTACCTTAGAATATCCCCAGGCGTCAGGCTGGATCCGGAAAGTTTTTTGCGTAGCAGTACCCTTGCGCGTCGGTAGGCGGCTTCGTGCGGCTCCGCGTCCGTCGTCGGCGTCGTGATCGCCGGGATGACGTCGCGGGCAGTACTTAGGCGCCGCCCCTGCGCGCTGACGTCAGTTCTTCTTTCCGCGCCAGTAAGCGCAGATCCGGGAAGAGCAGTGCCCTAGTCACTTTTTGACTATCTTTTTTGTGAGATTTTTCACTGTTTTCTTCAACGAGTCTTCACGACTCCTAAGGTGTCGTAGGGATGCCCGGCTTTAAGCCCTGCGAGGAATGTGGTCGTATGATGTCCATCACGGACCCCCACCTCGAGTGTCTCTTCTGTCTCGGCCGAGACCACGACACGAAGTCGTGCCCTGACTGCCGGAAACTTCATCCGAAGGCTTTGCGAGAGCGGTCTCGAAAGCTCCTTGAAGTCCGGCAGTCGGCTCCGCGCCGCACCAAGCCCCGGTCCCGGGAGAGGTCGAGGGGCCGGACGCGCAGTCCCCGCCGTTCGTCGGAATCCAAGTCTTCGCGCTCCTCCGGTAAGTCGAAGCACAAGAAGTCTAAGCGGCGTCATCGCTCTAAGACTTCGCCTCGCCGGTCGCGCGACTCGGCTGAGGTCCCTGTCGGCACCGTCCCCGCGGCCCCGGACGTGCCTGTCGAGTTGCCCCCGCATTACCCGTCCTACCCGGGTTCGGGGGCGACTCCGGCCGAAATACAGAAATTCCTGTCGGCCATGGCCCGCCTCTTCGGGCCTCAAGGTCCCTCCGGTGCGCCTTCCGGCCCCGCGGGCCCTGATGGGGTTGCTCCGGCGTCGCCGTTGACTCCGGTCCCGGCGTCGCCTGTCCCACCAGCCTTCGTCCCGGCCTCGGCTCCGGCCCCGGCCTCGACCCCGGTTCCGGTGGTGCCGCAACCCCCATCGACGCCGGTTGACCTAACCACGCCTCCGCCGACGCCGATGTCCCCGGTGCCGTTTCCGACGCCGTCCGGGGCTCCGGGCGCGTAGTTCCCCGGTTCTCCCCGGGTCCGGACATGGAGCCGGACCGGCGCCGCCCGACGCCGGTTCCGGCGCCCGATGAGACCTTGGGTCCCTTATGTCCCTCCTCCTCCATATTTTCAACCTGAGGAGGACCAGGAGAGCTGGGAGGGGTCTGACGACCCTCTCACACAACAGTGCGAGTTTGACCCGGACTGGGTTGAGGAACTTGGGGATGCCAGTGGGCTGGATACCTCCCCGACTCTGGCATGCTGTCTCCTCCCGTGGCAACGGAGGAGGGGGCTAATTTTGCAACGGTGTTGCGTAGAGCTGCTGGAGCCTTAAATCTCCAGTTGCCTACAGTGGCCGTCAGGACTAACCTCCTGACTGAAGTGCTTCAGCCGGCGGCCTCCTCTTCGGAGCCTGTGCTGCCGTTCAACGATGCACTCACTGACGTTCTTTTGGGTGCCTGGTCCAAACCCACCACAGGGGCTCCTGTGGATAGGAACGTGGCCCGACGCCATCGCCCGGCTCCGGGCGACCCCTGTTTCTCTCCCAACACCCCACCCCTGAGAGCTTGGTTGTCCAAGCCTCTGCTTCCCAAACAGCCTTCCTACCGCCCCTCCGGATAGGGAATCCAAGCGCCTGGATCACTTTGGGAAGAAGGCTTTCTCTTCTCCAGTGCTGGCTTGCGGTCTGTTAATACCGCTTGCCTCTTGGGCTGATACACCCACTCCCTGTGGGATTCGGTGGCTGATGTTTTGCCGCAGTGTTCTGAGGAGGTCCAGACACTGCTTACCCGCGCTATTGCGGAAGGGCGTGATGCGGCTAAATATACCATCCGCTGTGGCCTTGATACCGCCGACTCGCTGGGCAGATCGCTTGCAACGACGGTGGCGCTGCGTCGCCACGCCTGGCTGAGAACCACTGGTTTTTCAGGGGATGTCCAGAATACTCTCATGGACATGCCCTTTGATGGAGTCGGTCTTTTTGGTTCGAAGGCAGACCATGCGCTGGAGCGTTTCAAGGACTCACGGGCTACTGCTAAGTCCCTGGGCCTTGCTGTTGTGCGCCCTCCGCAAACGTCTGCTTTTCGCCCCTTTCGTGGCCACGGAAAGGGCGCCCAGTCACGTCCGCAGCCCGGCCAACGGCCCGCGCAGCAAGCGCCTTCGCGTGGCCGAGGACGTGGATACCGCCGTGGCGGTTCGGGCAACCAGCGTGCGGGTCAGGCCACCACCTCCAACCCGTCCGCGGCCTCCAAGCCCTCCTAGTCCCTCCTTTCAGGTGCACAGCACGCCAGTCGGGGGCAGGGTCCGCCATCACCTTCACCACTGGCGTCCCATCACCTCGGACAAGTGGGTCTTGGACATTGTCCGAAGGGCTACTCCCTCCCCTTCGAGACCACCCCCCAGCCATGCCACCTCAATTTCACCGCATGTCAGGGGATCACTTGGTGCTTCTACAGAAGGAAGTCACGGCCCTCTTGGCCAAGAGGGCCATCGAGCATGTTCCGACCCCAGAAGTAGGGCGTGGTTGCTACTCCCACTACTTTCTGGTGCCCAAAAAGGACAAGGAGGACATGCGTCCTATCTTGGACCTCCGGAACGTCAATCGCTTCCTCCGGAAGGAGAAGTTCAAGATGCTCACCCTAGCTCAGGTCTTGACTGCCCTCGACCCCGGAGACTGGTTGGTAGCGTTGGACTTGCAGGACGCCTATTTCCACATCCCCGTCCTGCCGGCCCACCGGCGTTACCTTCGGTTCACGGTAGGCCTCGAGCATTTTCAGTTCACCGTGCTCCCCTTTGGCCTTACAAGTGCCCCTCGGGTGTTCACGAAAGTGATGGCGGTGGTTGCAGCTCATCTGCGCCGGGCAGGGGTTTCAGTCTTCCCCTACCTCGACGACTGGCTGTTGAAGGCGGGCTCGTCCCAGGCAGTCGTCTCCCACCTCCAGACTACGGCCGGACTCCTGCACTCGCTGGGGTTCTCCATCAATGTGCCGAAGTCGCATCTGATTCCTTCTCCACAGCTCCTTTTCATCGGAGCAGTTCTGGACACGACGCAGTTTCGGGCCTATCCTCCCGAACGGCGAGTCCGGGATATTCAGGCTATGATTCCGATCTTTCAGCCTTTATCCTGGGTTTCGATACGGATGACCCTGAGGCTGCTGGGCCTCATGGCCTCCTGCATCCTGCTGGTCAATCATGCCAGATGGCATATGCGGGCTCTGCAGTGGGACCTGAAGTTCCAGTGGGCGCAGCACCAGGGCAACCTGTCCGATCACGTCCAGATTTCGGAGGGGACTGCAAGACAGTTGCAGTGGTGGCTCTCGAACCGGCAATGGGTCATGGGCAGATCCCTCTCCCTTCCCCAGCCAGAGCACACTGTTGTGACGGACGCGTCCCTTCTGGGATGGGGCGGTCACATGGGAGAGGCGGAGATCAGAGGCCTCTGGTCTCCGGCGGAGTCCCGGCTCCATATCAACCTTCTGGAGCTCCGGGCGATCCGACTTGCACTCAAGGCATTCCTTCCCTCTGTCAAAGGGAAGGTGGTGCAGGTGTTCACCGACAACACCACCGCCATGTGGTACTGCAACAAACAGGGCGGGGTGGGGTCGTGGACCTTCTGTCAGGAGGCTCTGCGCCTCTGGACATGGCTGGAACATCAGGGCATGTTCCTGATGGTTCAACACCTGGCAGGTTCCCTGAACGCCAGGGCGGACGAACTCAGCCGCAGGTGCATGATGGATCACGAATGGCGTCTTCACTCGGAAGTGGCGCAAGGACTCTTTCTACAGTGGGAGAGCCTTGGTTAGATCTATTCGCCACCGAAGAGAACGCGCAATGTCATCAGTTTTGCGCGTTGGAATTTCCAAGGCGGCACTCGCTCGGCGACGCTTTTCGTCACGAGTGGAGTTGCGGTCTCATTGTACGCCTTTCCGCCTATACCACTTCTACCCAGAGTGTTAAAGAAAATTCGGCACGACCGGGCCCAAGTCATTCTTGTGGCTCCGGACTGGGCTCGAAGAGTTTGGTATCCCGAGCTACTCAATATGAGCGTAGATCCCCCGATCCGTCTGCCTCTTCGGGAGGATCTTCTGTCGCAGCAGCAGGGGACGGTCCTCCACCCGAACCTGTCCAGTCTACACCTGCTTGCGTGGAGATTGAGCGGCGGCAGTTGATTCCTTTCGACTTGCCTCCCGAAGTTTGTGATGTAATTCTGGCAGCCAGGAGTCCCTCCACTAAGGTGGTATACGCCTGCAGGTGGAACAAATTTGTGGCATGGTGCACAGCAAAGGCTGTGAATCCCCTTTCTGCCCCTCTGTCTGAGGTCCTTCTGTTCCTTCTCTCTCTGGCCCAACAGGGTTCTGCCCTGGGTACCATCAAGGGTTATCTTTGTGCTATCTCGGCCTTCCTCAGGCTCCCTGATCAGCCCTCCCTTTTCAAGTCCCCTGTTGTTAACAGGTTCTTAAAGAGCATTACTCACCTCTTCCCTCCTGTTCCGTTTGTAATGCCTCAGTGGGACTTGAACTTGGTTCTTACCTTTTAATGTGCGCTCCCTTTGAGCCTCTACATAACTGTCCTCTTCGTCTTCTGACTCTAAAGACAGCCTTTCTGGTGGCCATCACCTCCGCTCGGCGGGTGAGTGAGCTCCAGGCTCTATCTTGCAAACCTCCCTTTCTGTCTGTTCATCCAGACAAGGTTGTTCTTCGGACGCGTCCGTCCTTCTTGCCAAAGGTGGTTACTGCTTTCCATATTGGGCAGACCATCACTTTGCCCACCTTCTTTCCGCCTCCGCATCCTTCCAGAGAGGAAGAGAGGCTCCACCGTCTGGACCCAAAACGTGCGCTCTCCTTCTATATTGACCGCACAAAAACACTTCCGGGTGGATGACCAGCTCTTTGTTGGCTACGTGGGCGCCAAAAAGGTCGGGCGGTGCACAAGAGGACCATCTCCCGCTGGGTTACCTTGTGCATCAAGACCTGCTATTCTTTGGCGAAGAAGGAGCCTCCTGTTGGGCTGCGTGCCCATTCCACGAGGGCAACGGCTGCTACCACGGCCTTGGGCCGCGGTGTTCCGCTGCCGGTTATTTGTCAGGCAGCTACGTGGGCCTCGCTGCACACGTTTACAAAGCACATTACTGCCTTGACAGTCAGGTCCGGAGGGACGGCTTCTTTGGCCGTTCTGTCCTCCAGGACTTCCTTGTCTGATCTTTGTTCGCAGACCCACCACCGGGGTTGGTATTGCTGGGGTATCTATTCTAAGGTAAGGAATCTGTCACTAACGTGTCTCTTTCAGATGCACAAGTTACTAACTTGTGTAACGATATATCTGTAAGAGACAGTAGTTAGTGACAGATTCCTACCGCCCACCCATCCTCCCCGTTCTGCGAACTGATTTCTAGGGTTAAGGACATCCCTTTCAGGGCCCTAGTATTTTTCAGACACCTATGTCAGCTTCTTGCATGGCTCTGCGTTCCTGGCGCGGAAAGTCGTGTACAGAACTGACGTCAGCGCGCAGGGGCGGCGCCTAAGTACTGCCCGCGACGTCATCCCGGCGATGCCGACGCGGAGCCGCACGACGCCGCCTACCGACGCGCAAGGGTACTGCTACGCAAAAAACTTTCCGGATCCAGCCTGACGCCTGGGGATATTCTAAGGTAAGGAATCTGTCACTAACTACTGTCTCTTACAGATATATCGTTACACAAGTTAGTAACTTGTGCGTCAGGGCGGGAGGCCCTATGCAGGGGTCTCTGGATAGAAGGTTCTGGGTTGTGCTGGCGGGATCGGACGCCCTCTGCAGTGGCATCGGAATAGAAGGCATATGTAGTAGTTTCAGTATAGGAGGCCCTATGCAGTGGACTTAGGTGGTGCTGGGCAATCCCGTCTGGACAAGAGGCCGTGGGCAATGGCGTCTAGACAGGAGGCCGTGTGCAGTAGTGTCTGGATAGGAGGCACTGTGCAGTAGTGTCGTCATAGGAAGTACTGTGCAGAGAACTCGGTATAGAAGGCGTTGGGCATTGGCGTCAACCTAGGATGTTCTGTGCAGAGGACTCGGTGTAGAAGGTGGTGGGTGGTGCTGTCAGTCCCTCATTTATTCTTCGCCTCCCTTCCCACGCACCTTCGTCTCAGCTTCCAATATCTTTCCTTCTCTTCTATTTCCCTCATCCCTCCCTTTATGCTCTCCGTTGTTACATAGTTCCTTCCCCCCTCGTTTCCCCCTTCTCTTACCCCTTTCATCTTTCTGCCTTTCCCTGCGCTCTCTTGTACCTCCCCTCTGTCGTCATTCGTTCTCCCTTTCATTCCGTCCGCGGCCCTTATTCTCCTCATTCTCTTTGTCTCTCCTCTGCTGATTAGGTTCCTCGTTGCTCTTTTTTTTTTGTGTGCAGATTTATATAGCGCGAACTCGACCCGAAGGTATTGGAGCGCTTTACATGCGCACCGGTTATGTTACACAAGGACACATTCATTTTTAGGTCGAGCCTAGCGCAGCGCGCATGTGCTGTTCTAGGAGAGGGCCTCTTGGAAATGCTACAGCTTTTCTTGAAGCTTGTGCGTGTGGTGCTCACACGCTATTGGGCTTTGCGTGCGTCTTCCTAACAAGACAGCACGCAATTGGGCAAAGGCAGGTGCATGTCCCACCTTTGTATCCGCCCACGGCCTACGGCTTGCGAGAGCGAGCATCAGCGCCATCTGTTTCCAATTATCACGCCCGCGTCTCGCGGTCGCGTGAATTGTAAACCGATGGCGGTTGAGCAGCGACTTTCCTCCCTCGTCATGGCTCATTAAGCACAGCGTCCCGCGAACACCCCTTAAACCATTTTAATAACTTCAAATAAGCAGTGTGACGCTGGAAAGAACACAGCACTTTTTAACGATTGAGGTGTGTCCAATATTTTTCTGGAAGCATGAAATGCACATATATGTAGATTTATGAGAAAGCAGCCCGCACAAAAGGCATACCTGTAGAACACGAACAGCACGGTGAATTTTGCATTTTCACTCAAGGGATGTATCGCCTTCGCAAGCGCCTAGTGGCGGCGCGCGAAGCCGGTAGGTAACATGCAGTGAAGGGTGGCCCTTACCTGCAGCCCCCGTCTCCTCAGGATGCTGGACTCGTCCATGGCAGCGGGTCCCGCAGCTCCCCTCCTCAGTCCTCCCGCGGCAGACCCTCCATGCCGTGCTACAGGAGCCAGACCCCACAGCAAGGCGACTCGCATCCAGCAGCCGCCGAAAAGTTACATCACGGCTTCTCCCATTGGAGAGGGGTAGTCTGCTGCCCTCGCTGAGTTATTCACTCCAACAACTTCGGAGATCCCGTCTGCCCGCAGCACACTGTGTGGAGGAGCAGCAAGTGGGCTGCAGGCGCCTGGAAGCGTAGGGAATCCTGCCAAGGCTCGGGGCAGTGAGAGCGCTCCGCACTGCTGGCAGCAGGCTGCCACCGGCACTGTCCCTAGGTTACCGCCTAGAGCAGTGGTTCCCAAAGTGTGCGCCGCGGCACCCCGGTGCGCCGTGATGAGAAGCCAGGGGCGCTGCGCAGGATGTGGGTCGTGGACGTTGCAGCCGCAGCGCAACAAGCGTCGTACGTGCTTTAAGACATTGGCGCAGAGTGTGTTCTGTCCACTTCCTGCTCTCAATCTTGTAATCTATCGCATCACAGTGAATTTGGCTGGGAGAAAGAGCGGTGCGTCCTGAAGCATTAACTTGGATAGCGAGCGTGCTGGAAATGCAATAAAAGGCTGCAATGTTTGGAGAACAGCTGGAGGGGCTTTAAATTAATTCTGACTGTTGTGCGCGTTGCACCGCATCGATCTGTTTGAGGCCGTGCTGCTGTTTCAAAGGGACCATGTAGCTCTGGTTTCGCATTACAGTTCAGCACAATTACACTTGGAAGTTATTTTGCCAAATTGTTAGTGAATAATCATTACACCAAGAATTTGAGGGCGAAAAGGGGTGTGGGGTGGGAGGAAAATACGACTTTGAAGCGGATGAGCCAACACTCATGCAGCTAGTATGACGTGGTGAAGTACTCCTACATTTATGTAAATGCAGGGCTTTAAGTAGGATGAAAAAACTGGGGGGGTCTCAAAGGGGCGTGGCCGGTGCAATAAAGGGCGTGGCTTAATCTGTGCTCAGCATATTGTGCTGCCTGACTGGTAATTTGCTGCTTCTGTCATTGCATCCAGATATATAATACAACAAGTAACATTACACCTACAACAAGCCAGGACTATTGGCTGTGCCAATGATTCTTAGTGGCATAACACAAATAAGCAACAACTATGGCTTTGTTGTATATAATATTGAAAATGATTCAGTTCTGAAATGAGACTGTGAAAGAACTATAACAAGTCTCTTTGAAGTTACCTCAAAGGCAGTGAAGTGACTGCTACAGAGTTAAGATTTTTTTTTTTCATCCTGAGGCTGAAGGCAAAAATGGAGAGCCCGATAGGGACCCATCTTGACACCTGCTTTTTAGAACTGCACCGGCAGGACCCAGCCCACTTAAAACACTGGGTTGATGGGATCTGGTGAGCCATCTTGGGTTCATCAGAGCCCACCCCATGTAAACTTCTTGTAACGCCACAGAGCTCCTTGAGCCTTTCTCTAGCATTGAGATGTACTTTATAAGATCTTTGTGATTGCAAATAAAGTTTTATGATGGTGATGGCTACTCTCTGAATCCTTAATCACGTCTAGGCTTGATTCTTCATGTAGACCAGTGGTTCCCAAAGTGTGCGCCGCGGCACCCCGGTGCGCCGGTAAAAAAATGGTGGGGAGCCACGGCCAACTGCCAATTAGGTCAAGGGAGCCACGGGTCAAAAAAGTTTGGGAACCACTGGCCTAGAGCGTCAGCTCCAGGATCAAAGTGTTATGAGGCTGCAGCAGCGACCACTCAAGGGGAGCTGCTGAACTTGGAGGTGGGCACGGCTGGCCGGGGTAGCAGCACACATCCACCCCTGCTGGGTCTTACCAACGGAACCAAAGACACCAAGCGTAGCCCAGCAGGCATGCAACCTGCCAGCAATGCGCAGAGACAGACCTGTTTCCGTCCGCGCGCTGACAGCCCTTCACTGCCATGCGTGGGGAAACAAACAAGTCAATTGTTTTCAGTCATAGACGCAGACATTAAAGAGAGCTGGGGAAAATGTGAGGACGGCAGAAACAAAAAATAATTGACTGCAAAACGAATCTATATTGCAAGCAGGAGAGGCGCAGCGCTGCCGTGCCCATCATGAGCAATTTCACAGTCTGCCTCAGCTTGTTTTCCTCGCTCGCGCTCATCGTATTCCAATTCAATGCGAGATGAATATTAAGTGTCCTGCCGGCCACCCAGTGCTCCAGTCATAAACGAGGACTGCAGTACAACGCGCGCTGCAGGCGCACGACCCCCCCTGTGTAGACCGCTCACAGAGAACCAGGCCCCTGGGCAGTTTTACGAGCTGGATGTGACCAGCAGGCTATCTATATGCAATACGCTATAAAATAGCAATATCTCCCTAGGTCTGAAAAGGTCAAAGCAGGCTGACATTAAACACCCAGGTGCAGTAAAAGTGCCAGTGACTGTAAGCGCTTTCCATTTAAAGTATCTTCAGAGCAGTGTGCAAATCCGCAGACCAGCCATGGGTTATAATGTTAGAAAAGAGTCAGAGATTCGCATTAGTGCTGCCTGATAAATGCAGCAGCCTCTTTCGTTTGCAGCGGCATTTCTCTGTCACTCACACTTACACATAGCTGTTTGCCCATGTGTTGTGCGTGTCTCCATGTGCCTCTTTGTTTCCTTTTCACGTCTAGAGAATAGTCTGTTTATTGTGTGCCTGTTTCCCTGAGTCGCACCTTCACACTGATTACCTGTCTTCATCTGTGTGTGTGTGTTCATCTCTTTGAGGATCTAGCTTGTGCCGGTGGTGTCTGTCAACCCGCAAGCTCATCTGTTCATTCCTGTGTGTGTCTTGGCGCGATCAACAAATCCAGACTGCTCTGCAGCAGCCTCTGCCTCACAGAATGAGCTGTGTTTACAGAATGTTGATCATTGTAACCACCCGCTGAATTACACACAGCAGGAATTAACACATCTCGGCAAGGACGCGCAACATCCTGTGATTCTGGGCAAATCACTTAATCTCCCCGTGCCTAATAAAAATGAATGTACCTCATGTAACGTTACAGGCGCTCTGATACCCGATACCTTTGGGTCAAGTTTGCGCTATATAAAACTCTCTAAAGAAAAAAACAAAAAAAAACACCAACATTTCCATGAGACCTGTCCCGGTGTGTTCATTATCATGCAGTTAAAGTATAGAAGATGCATGGAACCTCCAAAAGTGACAAGGGTGGGAGTAAAATAAAGCATGGGGAGAGGGCAGAGATCGACTAACAGAGTTACTGACACTTTTATGAAATCATTTGATGGATCTACGAAAGTTTTATTTTTGTAAATGTGTTGCAAGAGGCAATAAACAGTAACTTCTCCATGCCCTACGCTCTTGCTAGAGGCTTTGAAAGGAATTCCCTCCTTACAGTAAGAGTCACTGAACGAGAAAGCAAATGGGGCTGAGTGTGACCCTCACTCTTCCTCCACGCATGTCTGTCTGTGTCCCCGTCCCTCTGACTCTGTATGTGTGTATCTCTCTGCCCCATCTCTGTTTTTCATTATATCTATGGCCCTCTAACCTCTTTTTGCCTGTTCCTCTCTATGGGTCTGTTTCCTTCTGTGTTATTCCAATCCTGTCCTTCTGACTATGCCCCTGTTTTTCTTCCGGCCCCTTCCTGTTTGTGCCTTTATCTCCGTGGCACCCTCTACTTCTGCCTATCTGTCCTGCTTTGGCTCAGAGTACCAGTTGTACAAGAATAACACTTTAAGTACTTCTCAATGCAATGCTATAATGTACCTATTAGTGCCAAAGAGTCCACGTTAAAGAACAGTAGAGGATGTAGCACCCAGGATAATCTGTTGCATGGTAAATACTTATAAGATCCCATAGGCGAGACCTATGCCAATGCTTGTTTTGGTAGGCACGGGGAGCTTAAGTGATTTGCCCAGAATCACAGGCTGTGGAGTCGACCTCGAACCTTGGTTTCCCACCTCCAAAGTAGGCAGTCTGACCACATCCTCCTTGCTCTTTCCGCCTTCCTCTAGCTCGCTCTCCCTGCTGTTGTCTTCCTCTCCCCTCCTCCCGCCACGCTTTGAAATCCCGGCCTCGAGGACTCCGCCACTGAGATCATATTTGGGGTGATTTAAGGACAGGGGGTTGCAGAGCGTGCTTGAAGTATTTGCTTTCCCAGCTCGTGTCTGCAGCACTGCGCATGCGCACTCCTCTGTCTACTATGCGTGTGCGCGCTGCTTCTCCTTGAGCGCGCGCTTCTTCTCCGTGAGCGCGCGCCTCTTTGCCTCCTATGCGTGTGCGCGCTGCTTCTCCGTGAGCGCGCGCCTCTTTGCGTGCCTGCACGGTGTCTCTTTGCAACTTTGTCTGTGGGGAGCTTGTGCGATTCCCTCATATCATGGCGTCTACGCCAGAGCTGGGGACCACGCTCGAGTCTCGGGGTGGGCTCACCATCATGTGATTCTGGGCAAATCACTTAATTTACCTTTTGCCTACACAAAATGAATGTGACCTTGTGGGATGTAACTAACTGGTGCTTAGGTAAAGCGATCCGATACCTTAGGGTGAAGTTTGCGCTTTATAAAATAGCTAAAAATATATATTGAGTACCTCTGTGGGCATGGCGATATATAATCGGGGAGGTTGGTGTGGGGGGAGGGGGTTCAGTCTCGTATTATGGTGCCAGGTGCCTCCGGGGCGCTGCATGTCTAGCCCCGCCCTTTTCTACCGCTGCCTCCTGCCATTGGTTGGTCTGCACTCTATCCTGCCATTGGTCAATTCTCCACCGCCATTGTGGACGTGCTAGGATGCAGTTTCGACCGGCAGTGTCTGCTTGGCTGTGAATGTGTAACCGTGGTCTGTCTGCACCTTACCTGTGAACATGCGTGAGATTTTCTTGCATAGAGCAGGTGTGGAATGCACTTGGGTGTACGCACTCCCTGCCTGTATCAGCGGTAACTGCTCTGCATAGAGGTGATTCTAGGTGTATGCAATGCATTTTATAAAGGAGTAACTTTTATTAAATAGAAGTATATAGGCTCTCAATTTCATTTCCGAAAATAAGTTGATACTTTCAGTATATATACCGCCGTATGATTTCTATGTTTCCATTCGGTAGAAGAAAGAAAGAATTAGGCGTGAATAAGGGTGTATGTCTGGTTAAGTTTGGCTTTATTCTCTAGTAATGGTTGATGTCTTACATGTGTTTTTTGTTTTTTTAATTCAACCAATTTTTATTGAGACAAAGACGGTAAGTACAGCTTGTATATCAAATATATACACCAGGACAGTTCTTGATGAGCGAACAATGACATGGAATTTGCAATCATGATATAGTACATTTTGGCATGTTAGAATATGCTCGAACACGAACAAGGGATCATATCGAAGAGTACATAGGAAGCAGTGAGCCAAGTGGTTTGAGTGCAACGCATCTGAACTATACACTAAATAAACGAGAAAAGAGTGTTATGAAGGAAAAGAGGGTGTTTGCTATATTTTTGTTTTTCGATGGATTGGAATGCGGCCCGAGCGGTGGCCTGTGGCTAAGATTAATTCAGGCATTTCACCCATCATCTTGTAGTTGTTGCTGTATTTTTGTTTTTCAGCAAGGTATCAATTTACAAATGAACTTGACTTATAATAACTGTTAGAAGTAATACCAGGAAGACAGTAAGTAAGCAGTGCTTCTTTATTGACCATCCGGCTCTCCACACTCTACATGTCCCCAACATTCCAAGGTGAGCTTCAGGTTGGGAAATACCAAAGGAGGGCTAGGGAGAGGGGGAGACGGAATGTACCAACCGGGACAAGTGCAGGTTACAACACACCTCCCACCCTTCTCAATTATTATTACATGACAAAGGGGGAAGAGAGAGATGTGCAATTCTCAACCGGGGGATACAAGGATGAACATACATTCAATAAAGGATCACATACGGGATCTTACAATTTTGTCATAACTCCACCATTGTCCGTTATCAAGTAAAACCACATTTTTTAGGGCCCTGACAACCTTGCATGGGGGGTAGAACTTACTCTGAGTTTGCCAGTCTTTGGTGTTCCTTCTCACTTGCACCACATCCCCCACTTCGGCACTCTAACCCCATTTTTTTTATCATACCATTGTTTGTATTTGGCTTGGTGTTGTCCAATCCTCTTAGCTATTTCTTCAGGATTTTGACAGATGGTCTTGCCACCCTCCAGCCATATGGGGTTGAGCTTGGTGCACGGTTCTCTCCTACGGAGAGACACAAATGGAGAAACCCCGTGACTCTGTTGGGCGAGGTGTGATACGCCCAAAGACATTCCCTTAGAGATGTTTCTATGTCGTGACCATTAACGATAGCTAGTTGAATGTTCTCTTTGATCAATCTATTAGCTCTCTCTACCAGGCCATTAGCTTTCGGTTCATACAGTGTGGTGGGCTCGTGCTTCACATTCATTTTCTCAAGGAAATCCCTCATCTCCTGTGAGGTGAATTGTACCCCATTATCCGTCACTAGCGTTGCGGGTATACCTTCCCTGGAAAACACATCCTTCAAAAATTCAAGGACCTGCCTCGTTGTAATGCGATGTACGAACTTCTGTATGATCCAATGTGACGTATAGTCAATTAAGACTATCATGAATCTTCTTTGGATACCTAAGTTTTCCATTGGCCCTATTATATCCATTGCAAGTTTACTCCATGGTTTGGTTGGTATCTTGACTGGAGAAAGAGGTGCTTTCCGTACTGTTTTAGATTTATCGCTGGTCGCACAGGCTATGCAATCTTTGACTACTTGTTCAGCCAAGGTGTCCATCTTTGGGAACCAGAAATTCGCCCGAACTCTGCTTTTAGTTACACTGCGACCCGGGTGTCCCTCATGGGCTAGCTCTACAAATCTTTGCCTGAGGCCCGTAGGAGGTACCACTCTGTTCTTCCTGTATACTTTATTTCCAATAATGCTTAGCTCATTCCGTATCTCCCAGAAGTTCTTGAGTACGTCGTCCAGTTCATTCCTCTTATCGGGCCACCCTTCAGTTATGATGACCTTGAGAGATAGTAATTCCTTGTCTTCCTCCATACACTTCTCCCAATCCTGTTCTTTGATGGCCGGATTGTCAGTCATCATGATAGGGCTGTCTAACACTTCATCTTGTTCTTCTGCCTCTAATGGTGTCCTTGATAGAAAATCAGCAATCCTGTTGTCTTTTCCCGGGACATATTCCACTTTAAAGTTGAACTGCTCGAGGCCCAAAATCCATCTACTTATCCGCGAAGTACAGTTCTCTAGACCCTTGACAGTAAAGATGAACGAGAGAGGTTTGTGATCCGTCCGGACAGTGAAACTTAAACCCCACAGGAAGAATTTAAAGTGCTTCACTGCCCAGAAGCACGCAAGGGCCTCCTTTTCACGTGGGTTCGCATCCCATCCTCGTCGCCAGTGTTAGAAGTAAGTAATTCCAGGAAGACGGTAAGTAAGCAGTGCTTCTTTATTGACCATCCGGCTCTCCACACTCTACATGTCCCCAACATTCCAAGGTGAGCTTCAGGTTGGGAAATACCAAAGGAGGGCTAGGGAGAGGGGGAGACTGAATGTACCAACCGGGACAAGTGCAGGTCCTTTCTGCTTGACATAATACATTAATGGATGTAAAGATAAGTGATTATCGTACTGTCCCTTCAAAAAAAATCGATTCAAAATATATATTAGCGAAAGTATCAATATTATGATAAGATGGGTATGTTTGTGGGCACCGAACATGTGTACCTGTTTGTCAGTGCGGGCTGCCTGAATGTTTCTGCAAGTTTGCATGCACCCCTTGTTAGTTTTTTTAAACATTTTTTTAGGGTAGAGTGTGTTCTTGTTCTCATTGTACTGGTTGCTTCCTGTTGTGGACTGTGTATGTTTGGTGTGTTTACATAATCCGTATCTGTGCTAACTTAACATGTGCACTTTACCTGTTAATGTGTGTTTTTTACATGTGCGTACAAAAAGTGATTGAATGCTAATCATGCACATGTGTCAAAGTTATCGGGTATGTACGTGTTTTCTTATGTATATGTGCACACTTGTGCACGTTACACTGTGCCAACTTCTAAGAGCTTGTTTGCCTGTTTTCACTTGTATGTACAAAACGTATTAGGAATGTGTGACAAGTCTGTAATTTCTGAGTGCACGCAGAACTGATCCTAAGTAATGTTTTGAAATTGATTTGAGTTACAGCAAACAAATGATGGACGGAATGCTGACAATGCAAACATTCTCCCCCAGTCAAAAGATCTGGGTTAAATCCATCGTTCTTTTGCCCACTACGCCACCCCAGTTTGGACCCAGCCATATGCAAATCAGTCTTGACCCTGTGCCCCATGGGAACAGTCCAGACCGAACTGCCTGGTCAGATCCTCCCTGGACCGGAAACAAGCATCCTGGGACCGGTTTCAGGGTATGTCACCCTTCTTCAGCCAGGCTAGCTTGAATCCAGTGGCGCAGTGAGCAAGGGACCTATGTCTGGGCATACCCATCCCACTTAGGGCGAAAAGTGTTACAGCAAACAGATGGACGGAATGCTGACAATGCAAACATTCTCCCCCATTCAAAAGATCGGGGTTAAATCCATCGTTCTTTTGCCCACTACGCCACCCCAGTTTGGACCCAGCCATATGCATTTGAAATTGATTTGAGGCAGATTAAATGGAAAGGTAAGCGCCTTATCCGTTGCATGTTTGTGTGATGATGTATATCACACACTCCCACCTTTGTGTTCAAAGTGCTATTTTTAGGGATTTCCTGGACAGCACATGCACTCTCTTCAAGGCCTTTAGTTTTCGAACAGTGGGCTTAGAGGATGCTCATTGGTTGGCTCCATTGTCACTCCATTTGCTTGTTTCTTATTGATCATCTGCCGTAGGCTCCTTTCCTCTTCATGTGTTTGTCTCTCCCTTGGAGACTAAGCATTACATGCAACATTCCTCTGGTTAAATGCAAAGAAAAAAAACCTAGTGTTTAAAAATGACCACTCTACCAGACAGTGTTTTTTGTCAGCTAGCTCCCTTGTGTACTACTTCTCCCGCCATGTTCCTTCCGTCCTCCCTCAGCCGTGTTGCTTGCCCCCGCCCTCGTCAGTGTTGCTTACCCCCGCCCTCCCTCATCTGTGTTGCTTACCCCGATCGCCCTCCTTTGTCTCTGTTGCTTGCCCCCCGCCGCCCTCTCCTGTCTGTGTTGCTTGACCCACCCACACTCCATCGTCGTGTGGCTTGCCCCTGCCCTCCCTCGTTCGTGTTGCTTGGCCCCATCCACACACCATCCCTAGTCTGTGTAGCTTGCCCCCACCCTCCCTCATCTGTGTAGCTTGCCCCCAGTCACCCTCCCTCATCTGTGTAGCTTTCCCCAGCCACCCTCACTCATCTGGGTAGCTTCTCCCAACCACCCTCCCTCGTCTGTATAGCTTACCCCAGCCACCCTCCCTCGTCTGTGTAGCTTCCCCCAGCCACTCTCCCTCATCTGTGTAGCTGTCCCCCACCCAGCCTCCCTCCCTTGTCTCTGTAGCTTTCCTCCACCCAGCCTTCCTCCCTCGTCTGTGTAGCTTGCCCCCACCCAGCCTCCCTCCCTCGTCTGTGTAGCTTGCCCCCACCCAGCCTCCCTCCCTCATCAGTGTAGCTTGCCCCGCCCTCACTCTCTCGTCTGTGTAGCTTGCCCCCACCCACTCTCTCATCTGTGTAGCTTCTCCCCACCCTCCCTCGTCCATGTTGCTTCCCCCACCTGCCCTCTCATCTGTGTTGCGTGCACCCACCCACCTTCCCTCGCCTGTGTTGCTAGCACCCTCGTCTGTATTGCTAGGACCCTTGTCTGGGTTGCTTGCCATCCCACCCTCCCTCTTCTGTGTTGCTAGGACCCTCGTCTGTGTTACTTGCCATTCCACCCTGCCTCGTCTGTTGCTTACCATCCCACCCTTGTCTGTTTCTTGAATTTCACCCACAGTCACTCCAATTCTTGTACGTGTTTCTTGACACCACTCACTCATCAGTTTTGCTTGCCCCACCCATCCTACCTCATTTGTCTGTATTACTAGCCTCCACCTGCCCACGCTCATCCATGTTGCTGGTCCTACCAGACCTCTTACCCTCCCTTGTCTGTATCGTTGCTTGCCCCCCCCCCCCCCCCATCCTGCCATAACAAACAAGAATTTGCAATGCAATAGGTCTCGCATTGCTGAAAGTTTGAGCTATTGGCGCTGCTAATAATGTAATGTCAATAGCTCAAACTTTCAGTAATGCGAGAGCAATTGCATTGTAAATTAATTGTAGCACTCACGCTCTAGATATAAACATCTTAAGCTAAAGCGCGGGTTCCGCGTTTGGTTCAAACGTTAAGAAATGGAAATAACGTTTTTATCTATTTCTTTACTTTGAAGCAATCATGGCACCTGCGCTTTAGCTTAAACTGTTTAAAGCTAAAGTGCGGATGCCACCACTGTAACCAAAGTAAATAAAATGAAAATAAGGCGTGCAGCCGCTTCAGATCGCAACTAACCAAAAGAAAGGCGCGTCCAGCCAAGGCGTGCCGCACTGGATAAATAAATGAAAAAAAAGCATTGCAGGAGAGCGTGTTGCAGGCAGGACAAAGCTATTTAAGAAAATAGTGCTCCAAGGCTGTAATTTAAACGTACTGAGTAACAACACATATAACAGGGGGAGTCCTCATGGGAGGTTACAAGAAGAGTAAAGGCGCTACTAAGGAGGGACTACTAAGCCTATTGGCCAATGAAAAGCCACCATTTACAAAAAACTGACAGGAGCCAATTAAAAAGATGGGTGGAAAGTGGGCGGAGCTTCATGCCAATATCCTGAATACAGCATGTCTCGAAGAGAGAGTGCAAGCGCTGCCTAGGCGAGACCTGAAAAGTGGTATGGTGCGGACAGTGTTGGCAGCGCCATAGTGCTTTTTTCCCCTTATACCCTCCATTGTCTGTGTTGATTCCCTCATCTGCCCTCCGTGTTGCCTCCCCTGCCCTCCGTGATGCCCCCGCCCTCCCCCCCCATCATGTTCTTGTTTTAAACAGCAAATTATTACTGACCTTCCCCTTTTATTTGAAGGTTATTTAAAGCTCCTGATAAGTCACCCTACTGTTGATACTGACTTCCTAAGAGAGAGAGACTGTGCATGTGTGAGCCTGAGTGACTGTGTGCGGAGACCTGGTTTCTGCGTGTCCAAGCTCAGAGTGTGTCTGACACCATGACCTGCTCTTACAGCTGGACTCTGCAGATATATACCTTCATCATTGTCAGCCTTTAGTCCCACTTCTATGTCTGGTCTGTCCTTGTTTTTACTTCTCAAAATGTGGTCACCCTAAATCAAGCTTCTAACGTGGACAAGCCAGTGAAATACCCTGGTAGGTTTAGTACCAGTTTCAGAGGTGTGTGGAATCTGCAGGTCACAGGTTCCAGTTCCAGTAAAGCAGGTTAGATAGTTGGCGCACCCCTGCCGACAGAGGCGTATAACGACTTGTCCCATTAAGCTAGGTCAGAGGGTTGACACACCACTATCAGGAGCGGGGTGTAATCAGTAGGTCAGAATTCTGATGCCGCCAGCCTATCCTTCCATATTTTATAGGTTAACAAAAATGAGTTTAGTTTGGTAACAATTGCAGAGGCTTTTAAAAATCCCACAGACAGATATTCTTGCTGATGCATGATGTGGAAAAAGAACAGATGATGGACGGAATGCTGAACCAATCAAACATTCACCTCCAGTCACAGAAGTGGGTTAAATCCATCGTTTTTTTGCACGCCATTCCAGTATAGACTCAGTCCTATGCAAATCAGATGTGGTCGGCATGCTGGAATTGGTGCACGCATAAGCGCAGCACACTTCTGCACACCCAACCAGTGACGGTTTGGCTTTGTACATATCAAAGTAGGCTCCAATTGTCGGTCTATTAACTGTAGGCCACTCTCACCTGTGCAAGGATGAAGGGAAGTGTGGTCCCCAGGTCCCACTGAAACAAGGGAGCATTTGTTCTTGTGATTGTGGCTGTGCGTACTGCTATGTCTCTTGGTTACCTCCTTGAAGTGGGTGTCAGCTTTCTTGTAAATGATAGGTTAAGTGCTTGTCTGGCCACTCAGACGGCTGTGGGAGACACTTATGTTTCTGTGTGTGTGTTTGTGCATGGTCGGGTTGCAACAGAAAATTGGCAAAATTGAAAGTGCCCCCACACCTCAGTGAATCAAGATAGCTAAAAAAAAAAAAGTGGCCCACTTTTACAAATCGGGGCAGTTTTAAACTCTTAAAGACACACGGGATAGGTGTTTTATAAGGTATGGGAACTTTCATGCATTTGTGCTTGCTGCAGGAAATGTTTGTATTAGTATCACTGAAATCAACAGTAAAATATGGCCACAAGGACCAAAGAAAAGGCCCACAAGCAGCTACAAAACTCGTCCACACACCGACCTGTCAGACCAGCCTTTCTGGCCCTGCCGGATTGTCCTTTAGGCCAGACAGACATGTCTTAGTGTATTCACGCTGACACTTTGTTGTTGTGCTGGTGTTACTGTTTGTTCGTAATGCTCTCTGCGTGTGCACACTGAGTGTATGTGATAGTGTCTGTGTGTGTAGCTGTTGTAGGCGGCTGTTTCTGTGTGAGTGATCTTGCTACATGCCTCTTCTTTGTGACTGCCAGTCTGTTTGTGCCTTTTGTGAGTGGCTGTTTGTATGTATTCCTGTGGCGGCTGACTGTTTCTGTATCAACATGCCTGCTGAGAATGACTGAATTACCACAAGAGCATATTGTGAACATAAGTTTTATATGTGAATGTGTCTGTTATGAGACCTTCTGTTTTAGTTGTCTGCGAGTGTCTCTTGCAGTTGAATGTTCTTGGAAATGTTCCTGAAAACAGTGCTTTTAAGTTTCCAGAGTATGTGTATGTGTTCATCCCTTCCATTTCTAGGTCAGGTGTTAGCGAAGACCTTTAGGTTTTTACTAAAATTATATGTAAAATATACTTATTTAAATGGGCTTTCAGACTTTCCTTCTCCCACTGACCGCATTCCATCCTTTCGCAAGGAGCACGTCTAAACACAATGTAGTTCACCTAAATGCTAGGAACTACTATGGCAATATGTGCTTTTTTAGGCCAAAAAATATATTTTGCTTTTTGCTGATTTTTATTTCTTTTTTGGTCGATGAGCACCAGGCAGCTTTGCAATCACAAAAGTTGATGGGAGGAATGCTTGCAATTTGTCTAACCACTGGCAGCCACTCGGGGTAGCGTCCCAACCCATCGTTCTTTTGCTCACCATGAAATCTCATTTTGACTCCGCCATATGCAAATCAGCCTTGACCCTGCTCCTCATGGTAACCGTCAAGCCTGAACTGCCAGGCCAAGTCCTCCCTGAACCGGAACACCAACAACCTATGGCAGCTTTTCCAGTAGAAAAACACCACAAAACAATGGTTGACAAAGCATAAAGACTGGGAGTCAACACAAACAGTTTGGCTTTGCCAGTGCTTGTTTTTTTTTGCATTGTCAGTTGAAGTCCTAGTTATCTGATTAGTATGCATTCAGGACCACAGGTACCACAATGTATAGATAGAGGATGATAGGGAGAGGATGTAGCCTTATGGCTAGAGCGGTCGACCTCGAAGCTGGGGAACCGGGTTCGAGTCTCGGCAATGACGCTGAACATCCTGTGATTGTGGGCAAATCACTTAATCTCCCCGTGCCTAACAAAATGAATCTCTCCTTGTGTAATGAAACTTGTGCTCATGTAAAGCGCTCTGATACCCGATGTCTCGGGTCTAGTTCGCGCTATATAAAACTCAAAAAATAAAATACAATTTAAAACCAAGACTAAATGAGCTTCCTGCACCCGACTAAGGAGGCCCAATAGGCAGAAACTGGTAGCTGGTGTACTTACTGGTTGAGTAAGGACCTGGCATGGCATTTTGAGACTCAACTGTTCTTACTGGAGCTGGACCAAAGTTGGTTTGCATATGTCTTGGTCTACTCTGAAGTGGCATGGTGGGCACAAAAACAATGGACTCGGATGCATCCCAGAGCAATTATCAGTGGCTCTTATTAAATTAATTCAAGCATTCCATCCATCACTCTTCTGTAATGTACATTGCATGATAGTGTAGGTATGTGCATGCATAGTGATGTATCCACGCATCTATAGAATGATACGATCAGCCATAGTATTGCGTCTTTTTTTGCCGATGCTGCACAGACTTTTGCCAATATTTATATTAAGAAGTTGTTCATGATTCTGTTTTCTGTGGAGTGCCATATTGTATTTGTTTTACATTAACTCTGGGAGTTAGACAAGGTGGTGTTGATAAAACACCATTCCTGTGCTTCCATGCCAGACAATAACTAATTGTATGGGTTTAACATTTCGATTCGGATCTGCTGAATGTGTAACTTTCTTTCTGAAAGAGCTATGTTTTTTATATAGCCTTGTGATCCTTTTTAAAATAAATGCTCGGAAATGCCAAAATACCTAGCTAATGCTAGTCATCCAGGTAGTTTGCCTTAAATTGCTTGATATGCGGCATAAGCTTCTTTTTGTTGTATCATAACATAGATGCTTTTTATTTCATACCAAAATGTGGTCCCCTTTGCCAGATAATTCCAGTGGTCCCGCCAATATTCATTTCTTACTAAGGACACTGCAATGTCTGCTTTTGTTTTCTGTTTCCTCCCTGACCCTTGTCTGTGATGAGCAGGTAGTAGGGTATCTTTAGGGTGGCTCAGTCAGGAGAATGGCCTTTCTTCGCTCACCAGTGCGGATATGAAGAGTCCAGGAGTGCGTGTTTCTGCCACTGCACCCATAGGTGGCTCTGGTTGTGCGTCTCCCACATCTGCTTACTTGACGACACTGTGTAGCGCCACGATTCTGAGGGATCCCGGTCAGTCTTGTTCCCAGGAGGTGCAGGCCCCTTGTTCCCACTGGGGCTGTGGAAATGCTCTATTACTTACCGGTAATCTTCATTACTCCGGGTCCCGTTGTCCTCGTCCCATTCATTACTAAGTGGAGATAACCATCTCCCGACAGAAAAAAACAAGAGGAATGCTGGGACCCTAATACTGCCCCTCCCACCGGGAGTACATAAGCAGTACTTACCCAGCATCCCGCCTGTACAACCAAGCCCAGACAGGAAGGCCGGCCGCCCGGGAGGGAGGGAGGGGCGTATGAATGGGACGAGGACAACGGGACCCGGAGTAATGAAGATTACCGGTAAGTAATAGAGCATTACCCCCAGGTCCCTTATGTCCTCGTCCCATTCATTACTAAGTGGAGAATACCAAAGCAGAAAACCGGCCTTCCGAACCCACAAGCACACCCAGGAAACCACCACAAAAGCAGCAACCCAAGGGAGCACCGAGAAGGGAGGAGAAGGGGGACCGCAGGAAGCAACCGGCCCGCAACCCAGAACAGGACAACAGGGACCAAACAAGGACCGGAGACAACCAAGAAAAAAACAGAAGACCAGGGCCCGAAAAGGAGGCCGCCAACCAGAGAAACCGGAGACAGGGCAACCAAGACCAAGACCCAAAGGACACGGCCAAGAAACCCACCGGACAAGGCCGCCCAGCCCAGAACCACCAGGAAGGCACCCAGGACCCGGCAGCCACACAGACACAGAGCGAACCCCGACCTCCCCGAAGAAGGCCAAAGAAAGAAGCCAAAACCGGCCAACAGAGCGCAGGCACAAGCACCAAGTCCAACAAGGAAGGAGGAAAGCACAGGCCAGAAACCGGCCCAACCCACCAAACCGAACGACCCGGCCCCAGAGAGCCCAGAGGAGAAGGCCAACCAAACCCCGCCGAGGAGGCCCAGTAACCAGGAAAGAAAAAAAACAGCACCCCCAGGGCCCCCAAACGACAAGCACCCAGCCCAGAGGGAGGAGCCGCAGCAAGAGCCCAGGGGCCGAACAGGAGCGAGACCCCAACCAAACTGAGAAGGACAGGGAAGGAGACAGAGACCCGAAACCCCAGGAGGCCAAAAACCCCACAGGGAAGGAGGCCGCAAACCAAACCAGGAAGCCCACCAAACCCAGAACAGCAGGGGCAGAGGAGGAGGCCAACCCAAAGACCACAGGCCAGAGATTCCCCCAGAAAGAACCAGCCGAAAGCCGACCAACAAAGGAGAGGCCAACAAAGACCGGAAACCAACAACGAACAAGCCCAACAAGAGAGGGGACAGGGGCCACCGGCCACAACCCCCAAAAACCCCCAACCCCAAAAGGGAGGGGAAAACAAGGCAGGACGGGAGCCCAGAGCAACCAGGAACTCCCAGCAGCCCCCAACCCAGGAAACAACCAGGCAGGAAACCAGCGAACCACAGAGGGCAGAAGAAAACAGGCGCCAACAGGGCGGAGGACCGCCCAGGCACCCCACACCCAGGCCAAGCACACAGCAAGGGCAGGAGCAGCGGAAAAAAACCAGCTCCAGGGCGCACAGCACCCAGACCAAAAGCCCACAAGGCCCGACCCCAGCAACGCCAGAGAGGAACCAAGAAAACAGCACAAACCAGGGCAACAAACGCAAAAGGAACCAGGAAGCCAGGAACAGAGCCAAGCAACCCACCAATGCAGGAGGACCCGCAGGCCCAACCAACCCCGGAAGGAGCCCACGCAGCGCCCAGGCCAAAGCAAAGGGCAGGGAGGAGCAGGGACCCCCAGCACACCACCTCCGGACCACACACCGAAGGCCGGAAAAAGAAACCGGGAAACCGCCAAGCGGAAACCGAAGGAAGCAGAGAAGGCAGAGGGCAAAGCAGCAGCAAAACCCCAGACAACCCGCAGCCAGGAGGTCAGACCCCACAGAGGCAAGAGGAACACCACAGAACCGCACCCGAACCAGAGAAGGGAGGGGGGAAGGCCCCCAAACAGACACACACCGGTAACAGAGCCTGGGGAAGCACGAGAAGACAGGAGCGAGCCAGGACA
Source organism: Calotriton arnoldi (assembly GCA_963921515.1). Lineage (NCBI taxonomy): Eukaryota > Metazoa > Chordata > Amphibia > Caudata > Salamandridae > Calotriton > Calotriton arnoldi. The sequence goes on from CAWUFW010000017.1 coordinate 7,051,219, forward strand.
CCAGAACCAGGAAAGCACCAGGAACGAGCCAGGACACCAGAACCAGGAAAGCACCAGGAACGCCCAGCAAAACACACCCCAGAGCCGGCCGAAAGCGACAGCACAGCCAGCAAGCCAAGGAGGCACAGCCCCAGGCCACCCGGAACCAGCAGGAAGCCCGTAGACCCAGAGCAACAGGAGGCAAGCAGGACCCCACACAGGCACGCCAGGAGGAAGGGCCAACGAGGAAGGAGCACCGGGGCAAAGGGAAACCCGAAGCCCAACAACATCCAGCGGAAACCCCAGGACCAGGCAAAAAAACGGACACCCAACCAGAGGTGAACCAAGCCCGGGAAGAGATCCGCGGCAGGAGCAGGCCCAGAAGGACCCACCAGGACACGGCCACAAACCAGCAGAGTGCCCAGCCAGGACACACAAAGAGAGCACAGGCAAGGACCCACAGCCGAAAAGGAGACCAACAGGCGCACAAAACCCGCAGGAGCCGGAAAGCCCCAGCAGACACCCAGCCAGCCAGCCACGACAGGAACCAGACGAGAGCAGGACCCCACAGGGAGCAAAGCACCCGGAGCCCAGACGGACCCCCAACCGGGAGAACCGCAGAACAGAAGAGGGGAAAAGGCGCCACGCCAATGACACGGCAGCCGGGAAAGACAGCCAGGCCCAAACAGCAGCCGCCGGCAGAGCCAGGAGGGGTGGCCAGGGCCCACCGAAGCGAGCCAAAGGCAAGCACAGGGAGCGCCAGGGCAGGAGCAACCAAAGACAGAAGCACCCAGCCAGGAGGAGGCAAGCAGCCAGAGACAGAACCAACCAGCCAGACCCCCGAAGCAACCGAAGCTCACAGAAGGCCCCGGGACAAACACCCGAAGACCCAGGCTGGAGCAAAGGAGAACAGAACAGCCGCACATGAGGCAGCACGAGGGAAAGAAGCAGCCCAGCGCAAGGCAGGCCAACCCACAGAACGGGACGGAAGCGGGCAAAATGCAAACAGGACCCACAGGCAGCAGGGGCAGAGCGCCGCAGAGAGCACCAGGCACGACACCAGGAAGCCCCCAAGAGGAACCAGGCAGAGCCAAGGGACGGGAGGGTCCAAGCCAAGAACCAGGAGCCCCCGATCACCAACCCCGACCAGCCAAGCAGAAGCCAGGAAGTGAACACACGCACACCCAAGCGGAGCAGAAGCCACAACCGAACAGGCCGCCTGCAGCGGAGGCAAGGAAGCCCGAGAAAGGGTGGGCCAGACAGACGGACTCAGCACATCCAAGGCCAGGCCAAAAGACCCGCACCCGCCACACCCCGAGAAACAGGGACGCACAGGGGCAGCAAAGAAAGCGAGGCAGCAGGAAAAAAAACGGGGCAGACCCCGGCAGGGCAACAAGAACCCAGGGGAGCCAACAGGAACCCGCACATAGCAGCCAAAGGAGCAGGAACACAGACCCCCCCCCCCCTAGGGGGCAGGGAGCCGCGAAGGAGCCCGGAGCAGGGAGGGCCAGAAAAGCACCCCAAGAGTACGCATCCGGGAACGCCAAGCAGCAGGGGGCAGAACACAAGGACACGAGGCCCCGGGACAACACCCGCACCCCCACGAGCCACAGCCGCCCAAGGGAGCACAGCCCACAGCACCAGGACCCCAGTACAGTGCACAGCCCCCCGGAGTACCCCCAAAAGGAAGCACCCACAAGGCCCACGCTGAGAAGAATCCAGCAGAGAAGCAAGGCACAAAGCCCCACTCCCAGGGGGACACAAGGCAAACACTCCCAAAAAGGAGAACAAGGGAGGCCAGGTGGAAAAGGAAACAAAGCCCCCAGTGAGCGCACAAGCACAGAAGTCCGTGCCAGGAGACAGCGACACCAACCCCCCGCAAGAAACAAGGGAGGACAGGACAGTGGAGCCGCACCCCAACCGCAGAGAAAGCGGGGCACACCGCCACACCACGGAGCACCACCAGCAGGGCAACCGGACGCTGCAAACAGCGACAGAAAACACCAGAGCCAGCACACCAAAAAGGGGCAAAGTCCCACAGCAGGCGGGAGCAGTGCACGACAGCCCGCACCAACAGGGGCCCGCCGGACTGGCACAGGAACCCCGCCGACACCGCCAGGGGAGAGCACCGCCGTGAGGAACCCGGAAAGGACTGCGACCCAAGGCAGAGTCCAACAAACCGCGGGGCGCGCCCCCCTCCTGGGGGGGTCGTGGCAGCAGCCTCAGGGGGGAGGGCAAAAGGCTCACAAAGCACATGCCCGAACCGGGCCACACAGTGCCAAAAGACAGATGCGCCAGCCCCCTCGCAGCACCACCAAGCACCGGAAAGAGGCAGCAACGGCCACAGCAGGCCGGGGAAGGAAGCCGCCAAGCGGAAATGGGGGCCACCAGACAACAAGGCCCCCACCGCCAGCGTAGAGCAACAGTGAAGGATGTCAGCATCACCCACTACAGTCCTCCGCTCTACCAACCGAGCTATCGAAGGCTCAGTCGGGTCACACCAAAGCCCCGCAGCACACACCCCAGCAGTGCCGAAGCACCGCAGAACAGCGCACAGGGGGCAGCAACAGCAGGGAAACAGGCATTTTAGAAGGAAGCAAGGAAACCGGCAAGCGGTACTCACCCGGAGTGGGGGCCAACCCCAGGAACAAGGCCCCCACTCCAAACGCCAACACATCAGGAGACCGGTAGGATCCCATCCAGCGCAGCACGCCTCACCCGGCCAAGAACAGGAAGGCGAGCCCGCGACCCGGAAGAAACCGGGAAATCCAGCCCCAGCCGCAAAGGGCCGGGAGGACATGCAGAGCATGTAGGACACCGGCTCCAACAGCGACTGACTCCCAGCAAGCCCGGCAGGCCAGGAGACAGTCCAGGGAACCCCCACGCCCGCACAGCCAGGCAGCCGGGCGGGGGGGAGAAGAGAAGCAACGCCACTCCAGCCCAGCAGGAGCAGCACCAGCATAGTCAAGTCCAATCTGTCGACAGACAGAAAAAAAGAACAGGCGGGATGCTGGGTAAGTACTGCTTATGTACTCCCGGTGGGAGGGGCAGTATTAGGGTCCCAGCATTCCTCTTGTTTTTTTCTGTCGGGAGATGGTTATCTCCACTTAGTAATGAATGGGACGAGGACATAAGGGACCTGGGGGTAATGGTGTTCTGCAGTGTAATCATGTGGGTGCACAGATCATGGGCTGCATCCTGGCATGAAGCGATCAACCAGCACTGTCAGAAGTGGTCCTCTGAGCACTCATTGCTTGTCCAGACTATGGCTTCTCAGATGCAGAAGCAATGTGAGGACCTTTCACTCCTCCCCAGGAGGATGGGTCACAAGGACAACACTGGCCTACTAAGACTTGCCTTGGGGCACCAGACAGCTTCGGCCTAAGAGACCCAGGACAGTATTATTTTATTCAGTTTATGTAACATTCTTGTACAGCCAAGTTGCACCTAGAGGTATTGGTGAACTTTCTTTTGCAACAGGAACATACAATGTTAGAACCTTTAGAAGCAGCAATAGCATTGCATGAGAGAGCGGCAAGAACAGCTCTTGATGAACAGAGAGGCCGATGGTCCAGGGATTCTCAGCATCATGGGTATGAGGATACACCGTACGGAGGGAGAGCTTGTTGATTAGCCTAGACGCATCTGGAAGACCTGCATCTTCAACCCCTTTGTGAAGGAGAGAAGAGTGGGTTAAGTTCTCATACGGGTGAAGAGAGAGTTCCATACCTCTGCAAAGAGTCTGTAGATTAGCCGAGCAAGGTGGATTTTTCTAATAGACCGCTTTAGAAGCCGAACAATTTAAGAAGTCCTGTTTTGTAACGAAATGAAGCGTAGGTCTTTTTGGACTGATAAAATGTGGGTTAATTTTCTCGTGAATAAGACGAGTCTGGCTGTTGAAGAAACAGTGGCTTTCACTGGGGCCAAGGTTGATTAAAGGGGATCAGTTAAAATGTCGGGCAATAAATGCATGTTCTGCCATTTTGATTTGGGCGGTGAATAGGTATTTTTTTTAAATTTATTTTAAATGGAGTACAGATAGAAGTTAGCTGATTTGACGCACTGCATCATGTGAGCGGATAGAGAGAGGGTGTTATCCAGGGTGAAGCTCCATGAACTTACTTCAGGGACTGGAGTTAAGATGAACCCATCACGTATTTGTTCATTCAGTAGAGCTAAGTTAAATCTTTTTCAAACTTTGGAGTTGATGAGCAGGAATTCTTTATTTCCTGCAGATTTAGCATTAGCAGGCCACTGAGGCACCAGGACAACATTGGCCTCAGATTCTGGGAGCACCAGAGCACCATTGGCCTAATGGTGGTCTGGAGGAACTAAGACCGCATTGGCCAAAGACCCCTCGGGCACCTGGATAGCATTGGCCAGACAAAAAAACGACAATCACAGGCCACATTTCACAAGAGTATCAAACGTTTGGCATCTCAGACCACATTACAGATATCTTCCTTAGCTGATCGGGTGAAAGTTGAGATTACTTGTGTGTGGGCAGATTGCAGTATAGCAGGTGGATTCCTGATGGGTAGAATGATCACTGTACTAAAGGAGGGTCACCATAAAATGAGAATTGGGGCAACATTAAGCTTTTTGCGGACCAGACCTGTGACCCGTGTCGTGACCCTCCTGGGCAATGGGATCACCAATGGTCATGGGGAATTGTGGATAGGGCTGGTGAAAGACGTAGCATCGGGTACTTCTTTCAGGGTCAAACTTAAAGTACATCAGCAGGTAAGGGATAACAGCCAGGTCAGTGGCGTAACAAAGGCCCCCGAGGTGCTGGGGCCCGCGAGCTCCAGGGGGCCTCCCTGGCACAGTACCCTGACGTGACCGCTCCTGACTGAGCATGGAGGGGGTCCCCCTCCGTGTAGTTTCCAAGGGGGGCGCCTCAAGTTTCGTTACGCTAGTGAGAAATGTGGAGGTAGGGCCATCTTGAAGTCTCAATATTATTGGAAGATCTGACTTCTAAACGGAGTCTTGTGATCCTCCCTAGGATAAAAAGAGACTCTGGCGGCTTGTGGGAGTGTTGTGCAATGGGACATTGAGGGAAGGTAACCTTCTGAGGTGAAGTGAAGCGGGGCAGTGGGCAATAACACAGGTAGCAGTGCAAGCAGGAAGGCTACAGGCCTTCCAAAGACCTGACCTGTACCTCATGTTGGGGTGCGGGAGTTGACTCTTCCTAACCTGTAAGAATCCAATTGGTTTCAGGGGGAGAATTTCGAAAAGGGACTTTGAATACTTAGATGGGAATTTAGTCCAGGGCGGCATCGCGTTGGAGCAGCAAGAAGCATCTGTAAGGTGGTGCTTGAGTGAAGGTCTCCTTTTTCTTTCTTTAAAGTTGTTGCACCTTTTGTGAATATTGTTACATGTGAGGCTGTGTCTGTAGGCAGTGGCGGCTCCTTTGCGAAGGCGTAGGAGTGCCACCCCACTGCTATTTCATCAGTGCGAAAAAGAAAATGATAATAACATGACGTTATCATTTTCTTTTTCTATGCGGGAGTCGGGCGGGGCTGGCTCCGTGATGCCAGAGCAGGGAAGGAGTGGCTTGCACTCCTCTAAGTGCACTTGACCGTTTGGCAGGCCCTTTAGGGCTGGCCAAATCGTCATGCGCACTTGACATGTTCTCCATTGGGCTGTGTTGCACAGCCTGGTAGAGAACATGCCCAGCCTCCCCAGGCACTGCCTGAGCGTCCTAACAGGACGCTCAGACCAATCCCGATGCTGCTCCTGCAGCATCGTGATTGGTTGGGAGAACCCGGAAGCCTCAGTGCTTCCGGTGCCTCCAACAGATGGAGGAAAGGTGTGCGGTGGCTGGAGAGGCGTGCAACGGCACGGCGGACAAGGTAAGTTCATTTTTAAGATATTTTTTTAAACACCTACTCCCCCGTTCCGAGTGAGCCGCCACTGTCTGTAGTGACTGTTGGGTCTTGTTTTCTTAATAAGCGTGAATAATTTTGGTAATTTTCATCTTGTTTTTGAGCTTTGTACATTTGGTTTGTCTGTAACTGGCGAGTGACTGTCTTCCCGTTTTCTTTTTTTTTGTCAATTATCGTTCCATTTTTCAGTGTGCGTTTGTGTATGTTGGTAATATTCTTTCCATTATTTGTCACCAAACCTGGGGTGTCTTTGTTGTAGTCGAGAAAATGCTTTGTGCTTTTTTTCAATGCTAGTGTTTTTGTACATTTTCTTTTCTTATGTTTCACTGTTTCTTTTTTAGGTCTCGCAGACCTGCGTTGCAGCGCACATGTGCTGCTCGCTCTGCGAGGCTTTTTGTAATCGAGGAGATTTCAGAAGTGGGCTTGAAGCCCCGCCCCTATTTTTCATTGTCTGACGTCATCCTTTATGTTTAACGCTGGCCTCCGATTGAAAATGAGGCTTCCTTGTTACTACCCTGTCTCCTTTTGGGACGGCCCATCCGGACTGGATGTTTTGCTTGCGGCGTTATACTGTCTCCTTAATTAGTCAGTAGGCACTATTTATTTTTTTCACAATGGCGACAGTTTATTTACGGACCCCAGGCGGCGCCGGGTCCTCCTGTCGCCATCTCCCTCGGGCACCGCCGAGGCCGTCCAACGTGTCAATAACGCAACTGGTGCTCATATAAAGCACTCGGATACCTTCAGGTGTAGTTCGCGCTATATAAAACCAGTTTCTCGCTTAACCGCTGCTGCTCATTCCCTTTATAAATATCATTAATGTGCTCCGTGCGCGAGCAGTACCCGTCCGTCTTACCTTTGCTCCTGCCCCCTCCCCCGTCCCTCCTCTCTCCCTTTCAGCATGCTCCGCGGTTTGCCATTATTTGCACTTCTAGTCAAGTGAGCCCCTCGCCTTTGCACTCAATGGCTGAGAGCTATTCCCCAAGAGTCCTGTCTGGGCCCCCAAACTTAAGCACAGCTGTGAACACACGGGGAAAGGAGATACCGTGACACGGCTTCCTGGGGCGATGCTGCGGCTCATGATTACGCAGTCAGCAAAAGCACTCCACTGTTTCTGTTTGTTTCAGATTACAGTCCATGTTTTGCTGCTTCTCACCAGTAGGGTAAGGAGAGACCTGGGCAGGAAGCTCAGTGTGCGAGTGCACCTACTGCTGACAGCTGCGGCAGACTCAGTCAGCCGCTCATCAATCCGTGGTATAAAAACACGGAAAGAGTGCAGCGGAGCTGGGAAGCGCCTCGCGAAGAACACTATTTAATGCAGGCATCTAAATCCGAAAGTATGGGAATTTCCGCAAGCAGGCTGCCGACTGACAAACCTACAAAATATGCTGAAGTGGAAACAGTAACTTTTGAGAGAAACCGCACGACCGCCATCAGATGCATATCGAAGTCTGCCCTTAAGGCGAGGCTGAGCTCCCGGACAGTCCTTTCTCTCTTGCCTCTTAAAACAAGCATTTGCAATGCAATAGGTCTCGCATTTACGCGAGTTTAAGCTATTGGCATTGTCAATGACAATGCCTTTTATTTATGTTTTAAAAACTAAAACAAAAATAAAAGGCATTATTTGCAATATCAATAGCTCAAACTCGCATAAATGCGAGACCTTTTGCATTGCAAATGCTTGTTTTCTGTATGTGTCTTAGCACTGTGTATTTAAACAATAATACAGATGTTGGCTTGCTTATTGTTCTCTTGTGTTTTGATGTCTCCCTTACAGACAGTTCTCTGCCTGTCTGTCGAAAGACCGATTGTGGACCACATTAAAACTTGGGCCAGCTCATTGCTTAACATTGGCTAGATTCTAATCACTCATTTGTTTGCTTCTTCTTCAGTGGCTGTCTGTCCTCTTCTTGGGTTTGTCCCTCCCCTGAAGCATAGCTTCCTTACCATCCTATTGATTACTTGTATCCTTCCATTGTTGACATTCAGGGAGCTAATTCATTTTTTTTTCCTTCAGAACTTCATGAGCATGTACGTGGTTCCTTGATTTCTAGCTTGCGTGCTGTTTCTCTTCTCAAATACGTGGTCACTGCGTGTTGTTCCCTCCACTCCCAGCTCATCCATTGCTTCCCGCACCCGGGCTTTTTTTCCTTTCGTTTTTTTATTCCCCCTACTTCTGCCTCAGACTTCAGTTGCCCTACCTCCCATTTCCGCGTTGTTCCTCTGTTGCCTTCTCCCCCATCCGTTCCCCTGTTGCTTCCCCACACCTCCCTTTGTGTGGATTAATAAAAAAAAGCTCTAAGTGCTGTCCGCCATCTTGAAACCTGAAATAAAAAGAATTAGCAAAATGGCTTCTGCATCACGCCGTATGCGCACACATGCATGTTGACGCATGCATTAATTCTTGTTCGCTTTTTTTTTTCTTCTTTTTTTTTGCCTATGCAGCACGGCTTCAGCTAAAAGCATGGCCAAAGCCAGTAGGTTGAAAAGACATGGCAAGACCTATTGGATTTGCCACTGCTTTTTGAGGCTTCCAGTTTTCAGTTTTTACTGCTTTTTACAGATAGAGACCCAAATCAATCTATCTCCTGTCTGTATTTATTTTAAAAGTGGAAAAATACAGAAAATTGTCCTTCTTCTGAGTGACTCTCCTTGTTGTCTTTCATGAATTTCAGACCAACTACTAAGACACCATGGGGATTTAAAAACAGGATGAGATTCTCTTAAATACAGGCATGTGTTAACATATATTTGTACATAATGCTAATATTTACCTGTCTGTGTAGTGCTTTGTTATATTTGGCTGCTTTTTTTTGCTAAAACGGGAGTATTAGTGCATGTTTATAAGTTAAATAAATGTGGCAATATACTATTTTACGACTCCATTTGTTCTCAAAACTTAAAATAAATATAGATAAATACCAATAAAATGGCAAAAAGAAGGGCGTGGCCTGAGGCGTCAAGATGGCGGTCGCACTCTAAGAGTGCTCCTGGACCCCTCCGTCATCCGCCTCGTATCCTGCGTTCTTGGCACCCATCTGCCATCCTTACCTGCCTGCCCTGACTCCTGGGGCGCGGGGCATCGTCCGGAGCGGTCCGTCGCCCGTGTCGACCTCCTGGGTCGACCTGCCGGCTTTCGAGTCCCCGGGACCTCCGAGCTCCAAGATGGCGGCCTTCATCGTGCACCACAGACGGGCCTGGCGCTCCGGCCCTGCGGACGGCGCCTTGTGTCGCTACTTCCCCCTGGCCCGGCGGTGACTTCCTGGCCCTCGAAATCTGATTTGGCCTCTGCCCTGTGCGCGGCTGGCCTCGTTGGCTCCCCCGCACTCCGTGGAGGTGGAGTGGCGGCGCTTGGTGCTCTGGCCCGCAGGACCTGTACTTCGGCCGGCGGCCTGGCTCCCGCGGCGGCGCTCCCGGATCCCCCACGTCCTCGTCTGGGGTGGGACAACCGCCAGCGCCTCTGATCTGCATCGGGCGTGGGCTCTGCCCGGGGCTGGCGGTGGCCCTCGGTGCGGCGGCTACCATATCGGGTAGCGGAGAGTGTGTGCGGGGCTGGTGACTGGTCCTCCCGGGCCCCCTCTTCTTCATCCGCACAGCGCCGGATCACTTATCAGAGTTGTGGCAGTCCCGCATTTGCTGCCATCTGCCTTCCTGGGGTCGCAACTGGGGGGCCCATCGGCTGTGCGGACCGAGCAGCGGGCGCCCCCTTCTTCCCTCACGCCGCCCCCATCCGAGGTGGTGCCTCACCCCCACTGGCCACCGCTTGGACATCCATCGCCCCTGGAGTTGGGCGGTCTTCTGTGCCCGGCGGCCTACGCTGATCCTTGGGCCGCCTCCTGCCTCTCCTCCGGCCCGGCTCGTGGGCCCCGCCTTGCCGGCGGCGACCGGCCAGCACCCGTACACAGGACTAGGCCGGTGAGTGGGGAGTGGGCCGGGGGTTCGGCCGCCTTGCCGGGCGGAGGGCCGGGAGGTTGATGCTGGGCCTTCCCGTAGGGGGGCCCCCCCCGGACCCTCTGAGGTGCCATGGCGGCCTGAGACTCCACACCTGGTCGTACCCGGCGGAGCCCTTGGGGCTGTGCCGGTGCCGTGCCTTCGCCGAGGGTGCTTGCCTCCCCTGCTGGACCTGCCCCAGCGAGCCCCTGTCCTCCCGCCGGACCTGGCACTTGTCGCCCTGCTGGGAGGGGTTGCGGGGCTGGGCGCTGTGCCGCCGCCTGGGTTCAGGGCGTTCCTGGCCTGTCATCGTTGTCCACGCCACGAGGCCTAATCCTGCTATACCCGGCCTACATCCTGCACGGGGCCGGCTCCTCCCCCCCCCCCCCCCTTTCTATCGGCCGGCATTTCGGGCGGCGGGGCACGGCTTGACAATCCAATCCCCCTCTTCAGGTGGCTCGCCCCTTCCTAGCCGACGGCTAACTGAGTGTACCTACAGGGGCATCTGCAACCTTCATCCTCCTCTTCTCCCTGCCAATAACATACGAGTACAGCGGTGTGCGACATTGGGGTGGTCTGAAGCGCCCCTTGTTCCCCCCCCTTGACGGATAGTGATTACCCTGCCACAGTGGTAGATTGGGCTGACTCTCGCTCCTACAACTGGACCTTTGGCTGGACTTGACGCCCCCCTACTCCAGCTCTCACAGCCCCTGCGGCCTGTCCGGCTGAAGGTCATGGGAAGGGACCGGGCCCCTAAGTCCGCGACCGCCCCCACGCAAACCAAAATGGACCGCTTCACCACCCAGGGGCCTGAACCACCTGGGCAAGTCGACGGCGCTCCCCCTATCCCGGGTACGGACCTTGCGACCATCTTGCAGGCCATCAGCTCTTCGCAGGCTTTGGTGGAGGGGAAGATAGGGGAAGTCAAGGTGGACGTGTCTCTCCTCCGGCAAGATCTCCGCAACGCTACGGCCCGAATAACGGAGGCTGAGTCCCGAATCTTGACGGCGGAGGACGATATTCGCCAGCTTAAGGACCAAGTGGCCAGCTTAAACTCGCACACCAGAGAACTCCACCGGCGCGCCGAAGATGTGGAAAATCGCGCACGCCGCAACAACCTCCGACTGGTGGGGTTCCCGGAAGGGATTGAGCAGAACCAGGCGGCCGCCTTCGCAGAGGCTTGGTTTTTGTCCTGGATGCCAAAAGGCTCCCTTTCTGCCTGGTTCGTGGTAGAGAGGGCACACCGATCTCTTGCCCCAAAACCACCGGCCGGGGCCACTCCTCGCCCTTTCATCCTGAAGATCCTCAACTTCAAGGACCGAGATGCCATCCTGCGCGAAACACGCTCCCAGGGCATGTTGAAGTTACAAAATCACACCATCATTGTGTTCCCGGTCTACACCAGGGAAGTGCAAGACCAGCGTCGATCCTATACTGAGATCAAGAAGAAACTGCGATCCCTGGGCCTCCAATATCAATTGCAATTCCCGGCACGCTTACGGGTCATCTTTCAAAACGCAATGCATTTCTTCGACTCCCCTCAAGCGGCCTGGACTTGGTTAACAGAGGAGCGGCCCACCAGGCAGCAGTGCATCCCGTCCCCCGGACCGCCGGGCTCCCAGCCTGCGCGGCCCCGGCCGCCGGGGCGCCATCGCCGGCGACACACACTCCAGCAGGAGACGCCGGTCTCAAATGGCGTCCCAAAGATCCTCAAGCCTCACAGTTCTCGGACCTCGAGGATCTTCCAACTCCTCGGCCTTCCCTCCCTGTCTCAGAATCCAGGCTTCTGGTGGCCCGCTGGTGGACCCTCCACTTTCGGCTCGGCGGGACCTCCCGGGAGCAGACACCGACCTCTCTCGCAGCCCGACCATTTGATGCGCTGCTGAGCGACCGCTGAAGCGGCTGACGCTTTGGGGGCGGACCCCGACCTCCGGAGGGTCCGGGGTTCTGGCAGACTGCTTGCTCAGACTCTTCGTCTTCCTGCCGAGACACTGTACATCTGCTCATATGGAGGGGTCCTTCCACGCTTCTCAACCCGAGCGTTTTAGTTTGGTTTTCTGGTTTCTAGGGGAGTCGACAGATGCTTCTGTTCTCGAAGTATAGGGTGGGGGGCGGGGGAGGGATTGGGATTGTTCTTTCCCAAGGTTTGTTTTTTGTTGTTTTGCTGCACCAACACTCGCACGACACTCGGATCTGTCTCCCTGTGGGACTTACACACACGGTCCTTCCCACCAGCGTGTTTTCGCGCCTGCTCAGGGCCCCACAGTTGCCATCGGCTCTCCAAGGTCTGACAAAACACTACAGCGACCTCCAGCCCCCATGACTGACATACCCTCTCCGAAAGCAGCCCTCCACATTTTATCCTGGAACGTTAATGGTCTATTGGACCGTCCTAAACGAACGGCCGTCCTGCGCTATGCACAACGCCTCGGTATAGAGGTGCTTCTGCTTCAAGAGACACACCTGCTGGGTAATCACTGCCCCTTTCTCACACGCTACGGCTATGATAGAGTTTGGCACTCGGGCTTCGCTCGGGGTTCACGTGGAGTGGCCATAATACTGAAGCGCACCCTTCCCTTTGTGCTTTCGCAAGTTATTCATGACCCGCAGGGCACGTCCGTGACCATTTGCGGTACACTGGGTGGCACTCCCCTTAACCGTGTGTCCTTGTATTCACCCCCCTCGATGCTTACGGCGACCTTGAAACAATCCACCGCTCTGCTGACTACCCTCCCTCTGGGGTCCACTGTTATCAGAGGCGACTTTAACGCGGTTTCCACCCCACTCCTCGACACGACAGGTCCAACTACCTCCAGGTTGGCGCAAGCGAAACTATTAACTAACTGGGCTGAATCCCTGGGCCTTTGCGACGCATGGCGAACATGGCATCCACACACTAAACAGTTCACTCACACCTCCGCCGCCCATCACAGGCAGGCGCGCATAGACTCAATCTTCATCCCGTCCATCGATTGCACCACGATCCAAGACGTTCGAATACTTCCCAGAGGTATCTCCGACCATTCCCCGTTGCTCCTTAGCACAGGGACTCCCCCCCCCCCGCCTCCCCCTCCCGCCTCCCCCCTCCCCACCTCCCCCCGCCCCCACCTCCTACTCACGCCCGACATGGCGGTTGAACGCTTGGTTCCTTCAGGATAAGGACTTTAAGAAGGCCGTGGGGTCGGAGCTTAAGCAATATTTTTTAACCAATGTGGGATCGGTTCCTTCTCCGGGTACCCTGTGGGAGGCGGGCAAGGCAACTATTCGTGGCTTTGCCAAAGGCCAAATTAAACGTCAGAGACAGGCCCAGCTGGTACAAATCACTTCGCTTGAGGCGCAAGCGTTGCGCCTTGAGCAATCCCCTTCCATTGATGGCGACGCTTCTCGAGAGCGGCACCTCGCCAGTGTTCGGGCCGAAATCAAACCGCTCTCCTTGGAGGCCGCCAAGCTCCTCTGGAGACCTTCCGTAGCCAGAGTTTATGGCTGGGGCGATTAAAAACAACACAATCCTTCATAGGCTCGCCACGTATCCCAGAGCAAACCGCATTATCCTGGAGATACTGGATCAGGATGGGTCGCCACAACGATCGCCGGTGGCGATGGCCGGCGCGTTTGCCGCCTTCTACCGTCGACTATACACCGAACGTACCCCAGTAAGATCACTCCTCGAGTTGCTGGACGCTGGTGGTGCTCACCTCCCTCAGCTAGACGCTGCTGCTCAGACTGATCTTGACCGCCCAATCTCTCATGACGAGATTAACGAAGCTATTGCTCACACTTCGTCGGGCAAGACTCCTGGCCCAGATGGCCTCCCCCAGGAGTATTATGCGGCATACCGCGATGCCCTCATGCCTCACCTCACTGACCTCTATGCTGAAGCTTTGGAGAAAGGTTCCTTCCCGCCCGAGACGGACATGGCCACCATCGTGGTCCTCCCGAAATCACAACCGCCATCTCCCCACTGTGCGGACTATCGTCCCATTTCCCTCATCAATACGGACATTAAACTGTATGCTGCAATTCTTGCCCAGCGGCTGAAGCCCTACCTTACCACGTTGGTCCACCCAGACCAGTGCAGATTCATGCCCCAGCGGGGCACCAGACACTGTCTCCGGAGGCTGCATCTGGCCCACCGCCAGGTGCTTACCCCTTATTTGGCGCTTCTTCTTATCGATTTTGAGAAGGCTTTCGACTCCGTGGACTGGACGTACCTGGGAGATGTGCTGGCCGCGATGGGTTTTGGTCCTCGCTTCCGTCAGCTGGTCGGGGTTCTGTCCGTCCGGCCTCAAGCGCGTGTCTTGGTCAATGGGGTTCTTTCTGACGCCTTCCCCATTCAAAGGGGAACGAGACGGGGGTGCCCCCTCTCGCCTCTTCTATTCGCGTTGGCGATGGAGCCTCTTGCAACCTTGATTCGGTCCGAAAGTCTCGTTCGGGGATGGGAATGGCCCAACTCGGAGGTGGACAAGATTGCACTTTACGCGGACGATGTCCTGCTCTTTCTGGCTGAACCCGCCCAATCGGGTCCTCTTTGTCTCCAGATCCTTTGGGCAAGCCTCCGGCCTTCGAATGAACTCTAGTAAGTCGGTCTTGGTCCCCTTACATCTATCTAGAGACTGCTACGACTGGCAATCCACGATACCGCTTCGGCGTCAGTCCTTTAAATATCTTGGGATCTGGGTTGCTCTCCTCCCGGAATTGGGCTGGTCCCTCAATGTTGCCCCGCTCGTGAAGAAAGCTAGGGCGGATCTCCACAGGTGGCAGAATCTGCTCCTGAACCTCCTGGGGAGGGTCGCTTTGTTTAAAATGATTCTTCCCAGATTTCTTTACGTTCTCCAAAACACCCCCTTCTGTTTTCCTCGGGCTTGGTTTCGGGAGCTGGACACTATGGCTACTAAATTCCTCTGGGGGAGAGGAAGGGCCCGGTTGGCGTTGAATCTCTGCTGGATTCCATCATTCGACGGGGGCATGGGGATGACTCATTTATACCTATACTACCTGGCGACTCGCCTATTGACTATACATGACTGGTTTAACAGGGATTGGTCCGACCCGGCCTACAGGCTTGAACTAAGCGTGCTCGGCCTACCCAACATCCAGTCCCTAATGTACGGGACATCTATCCCTTCTACCTTGCCTGAAGTCACGCGCTCTGCGCTCTTGGCCTGGCGGGCAGCTCTGCGCCACACCCAGTGGACACACAAACTCACCCAACACACGCCTCTATGGCATGGTACATGGTTCCGGAAGGTCAGTGGGCTGCAGGGGTTTCGAACATGGGATCTTATAGGGATCTCTCCACTCGGAGACGTGTGGGCGAGCGGTCGCATGTGCTCTTTTCAGGATCTCCAATCCAGATACTCCCTGCACCCAACACAATTTTACAAATATTTGCAACTACGACATGCCCTCCACGTACATATATCGGACGGCACCAGGATCCCTGAATACAGTCCTCCCGAGGCGCAGACAATGCTAGGCGACTTAGGGAAAGGGGGTATTTCCCGCATTTATCGGACACTGGTTAATAACACCCCGACCTCATTGGACCGACTTAGGGGCCAATGGGAGGAGTGGGTGGGTCCCCCTAGAGGAGGAGGATTGGCGTGATGCCCTCATGTCACCCAAGACGGTCACAGCATCCGCTAAGCTCCGCCTGATCCAATCATATTATTTACATGCTGCCTACTTAACCCCGAGGCGCCTCCACCGAGCTGGTTTTTATCCGACTGCCTCGTGCACGAGGTGCGGCCACGATCCGGCCGACTTTTTCCACATGGTATGGGCATGTCCCCGACTGGCTCGGTTCTGGGGTGAGATCGAGGGGGAGCTTACAGAGGTCCTGGGATGGGAGGTTCCCCACGATCCACGACATTCACTTCTTGGGATTACGGATGGGCTAGACGGGTCCAGGAACGAGAAACTACTTTTCAATACAGCCATGGTGGTGGCCAAGCGGGACATAGCCGCCTCATGGAAGCTTCCCACACCACCATGTTCTGAGAAGTGGCGGAGGGGGGTGGACTGGTGCGCGGCACAAGAAAAACCCATGTATGAGGCGCGGGGATGTCCTAAGAAATATCGGAGGGTATGGGGCAAATGGTTGGGGGCCGTGGAGTAGCCTGAACTCTGTCCACAGTGCTTGTATTCAGTGCTACGTGGTGGGGTCAAATGTAATGTTTTTGCTCTTTCAGTTGGATGTCTGTCAATACTGTCACTATCTGATGCCGTATTGCTGGTGCCTGTTCTTTATCAAAACAATAAAATCGATTATCAAAAAAAAAAATGGCAAAAAAATATGGATAAATACAGACGGAAATGTAAAAAAAAAAAAACATAAAACCGGGAGCCCTAATTATATAAAGTGCAGTGCTTCCATTAGTGCTGCCTTTTGGCACTGATGGATATTTCGGTTACCGCACTATCATGTGGTGATTGCGGTAATGCGTGTATACAGATATGCGTGAGTTGAAAGGAAGGGTAAATACTGTTTTGCGGTGTGTTTTCGCTTAGTTTCTGTCAACACGGAAACGAACGATTGCACATATTTGTGTCTGTATTGTATGGAGATATTTCGTAACTGTTTACCAAGACTGTTTTGCTGTGACTGAGAGCCCGGGTGCTCCCACGTGTCTGTCAGCCTTGTGTGTATCTGTTTATTGACCACGCCTGGTTGCACAAGGCTGTGTGTGTGTCAGCATGCCCGGATCTCTTCCTCCCTGTCTGCAGGCCTGCCTCTTGTGTACTCAACGTGTGTGTCAGCCTGTGCTGGGTGTCTTTCAGTCTGCACTCACTCCTCGGAAGCAGTCTCCTTTGTGTGAGCATCACGTGGTAGCTTGTGCTGGTTGTCTGTATGCAACCCCTTTCTGTGCGCCTATCTGCTCTATCCGCGTTTGCTTACTGTCTGTTTTAATCGCCTGTGAGTCAGTCTCTTGTTTATCCGAGTGTCAGCGTGTACTGGAGGCTGTCTGTGCCGTGTGTCAGCGTGTACTGGAGGCCGTCTGTGTCGTGTGTCAGCGTGTGTTGGAGGCTGTCTGTGCCGTGTGTGTCAGCGTGTACTGGAGGCTGTCTGTGCGTGTGTGTCAGCGTGTACTGGAGGCTGTCTGTGCCGTGTGTGTCAGCGTGTACTGGAGGCCTGGCCGTCTGTGTCGTGTCAGCTTGTGTTGGAGGCTGTCTGTGCCGTGTGTGTCAGCGTGTACTGGAGGCTGTCTGTGTCGTGTGTCAGCGTGTACTGGAGGCCTGGCCGTCTGTGTCGTGTCAGCTTGTGTTGGAGGCTGTCTGTGCCGTGTGTGTCAGCGTGTACTGGAGGCTGTCTGTGTCGTGTGTGTCAGCGTGTACTGGAGGCTGTCTGTGTCGTGTGTGTCAGCGTGTACTGGAGGCTGTCGGTGCCGTGTGTGTCAGAGTGTGCTGGAGGCTGTCTGTGTCCACTCTGTCTTGTCTGGGCTCTGCTGTAGTTATGTCTGATGGCTTGCTTCTGAACCCATGTGCCTGTCAGTGTGTTCTTTATGTCCGTCGCTGTCTGTCTGGGTGAGTCTGTCCCTTGAGTATCGGTTAGTTTGTCAGCCGTTGCTGGTTGTGTGCTTTGTGCCCGTACTCTGTGAACCTGTCTGTGTACGAGCATGTGTTCCTGTGTGCTCGCTGGTGGTCTGCGTGCTCTTGTCTTTTGTATGCGCCTGCATGTCTTGTTTGTTCTGTTTGTGGTTGTGCCGTTGTGTGCGGCCAACTTGTGGTGCTCGTACCCGTGTATTATCTGAGTTCGGGCGTGTGCAGTTTCTTTGTTTCTGTGTACTCGTGCCCTCTCTGGGTGCGTCGGTCTTTCATGTGCCCACCTGTGCCAGCTGTGCTGTCTTCCTGTACCCACTTTGTGAGTCAGCCTCGTTAATGCCATTGTGTGCTGCAGGCCTGAAGCCTGCTCTCTGTGTGTATACTGTCACAGACTGGCTTGTTTGCTCCCGCCTATACAGTGCTGTTTGCTTGTTGTGTTTGCAGGTGGGCGTGCCCGGTGCCCTCGGCTCACTCTGGCTAGTCTGTGCATGTAGGACTGTTTGTTTAATAATGTTACCAGTGCTTTCCCGTGTGTGTATTGTATGTACGTGCATGCATGCAGTTTGCTTTGTTTGGAGATACTTGTTGCTTGTGTTTGTCTCCTGTGTAGTCGTGTCCTATCGCGCCATCTCCTGTGCCAGTTTGCACAACTCCGTGCTTTCGCCTGTTTGAGTGTTTACCATAGCCTGTACTTTGTATGTTCGTGCGCCTCGCTCTTCCGTTTCCAAGCCCGTGTCCGTGGGGCCTGCGTTCGCCTCAGCCCCTCACTCCACAGGTGTCGGGTAGTCTGTGGTGAGGCCGAGTGTCTGTGGGGCCTGCTGCCGCCTCAGCCCCTCACTCCACAGGTGTCGGGTAGTCTGTGGGGCCTGCTGCCGCCTCAGCCCCTCACTCCACAGGTGTCGGGTAGTCTGTGGTGAGGCCGAGTGTCTGTGGGGCCTGCTGCCGCCGCCTCAGCCCCTCACTCCACAGGTGTCGGGTAGTCTGTGGTGAGGCCGAGCCGTCCGTTGGAGGATGACAGACGGGGCCCACGGCTGTGGTAAAACTGAAGCCTTGGGAAGGCGGCAAGGGCCGCTGTTATAAAGTCTATTTTATTTTATTTTTGAAGCTTTGTATAGCGTGAACGAGGCTGACATTGCAATGTTATGACAAAGCGCGGCTGCTTCAGAATGTGCCCGGTGTTTGCAGGTCGCACCGGTGCTCGGTGCATGGCACTGCGTCCGGCCCGGATCCTGGGGTTGGCGCTATAATCGGTACGGATTTGAGATCTGTCTAGGTGCCTTCTTTTATCCCAGCACTGGCTTGGCGGGAGCCCTTCAGTACCAACGGCAGAGCGCGAGCGGCTGCAGTTTGCTTTGGGGTTTTCTTTGTGCTTTTTTTTTTTTAAGAGCGAAATGCATTCTCACGTCACTCTTGTGCTAAAATACGGTCCCAAATGCCAGTTTTACTTTAAGCATAATTACATGTCATTTTGTTGAAATTCTGCATAACTACGAAAAAGCAAATTGCATAAATTTCTCCCCCCCCCCCCCCCTTCCAATCATAACCCTAAAGTCCCCTACGACTCTTCTATGCCCCATTTTATTCTGAGGCGCAACTTGGTCGCCGGACAAAGCTTCAAACATAAAATCAGCTGCCCATAGAACCTTCTTATAGCAGCAACCTGCGGAGGGGGGGCGGGGGGGGTCTCTTATTTTCAGTACCATCTGGACCCAACACAAGTTCCTCATTTTAAGGGGGCGTTGGCACTCCTTTTATTCCTATCTCATCCTGACTGAGAGCTAGCCAGAATCTAACACATTGACACCAATCCCATCATGGAAAGAAAGACCCAGCTTCTAACTTCACCAGTTACCCAGTTGGCAGCAGGTTTTTGAGTTTTCCAAATTCTGTATGTATATGCACTGCAAGAAAGTCAAATACATCGGTCTATATGAGTAATTGTACTAATAGCATTCATATGGCACTTACTAATGCATGCTTAACATTATCTGAAGGAACCCTTTCAGCAACCTTGCAATAACGATAGGCCGAGAATAAACGTATTTTTTTTATTTTTTTATTTTTCAGAGTTTTATATAGCGCGAACTTGACCCGAATCGGGTATCAGCGCTTTACATAGCACCAGTTGCATTACATGAGGACACATTCATTTTTGTTAGGCACGGGGAGATTAAGTGATTTGCCCAGAATCACAGGATGTTCAGTGTCATTGCCGAGACTCGAACCCAGTTCCCCAGATTCGAGGTCGACCGCCCTAGCCGTTAGGCCAACTCTTCTCCCCTGAATGACCCATCAAAAGTGGATTATTGTAACTTTGGACCAACAGCTAACACAAGCATCTCTGCAGCTAGCGCAGCAAACTGGTGAGCTATCTACATAAAGTACAAATGTTACACGTCTTTTGCTGCAGGCACATTAAGACTTTATTCAACACAAATGGTCCTGCACTCGAAATTGACAAAGTAAATACTCAGTAGAGGAAATTGTTATCCATAGTCCAACACAGAAAAGCTTATAAGTACGTGTCTTCCCAAATAAGAGAGCACAGGGTCGTATTTTTGATTGTAGAAAATCGTTCCTTTATTCTTTTAATCCATAAAAAGTTTCTTTAAAACCACAGCACACGACGGACAAGACTGCCGACGCGTTTCGTCCCCCACGGGACTTCTTCAGGGCTTAATAAATAAGTGATAAATATCAAAAGTAATTTGAAGTCTATTTCTTATATAAATATTCAGATCAGTAAAGAGACAAATAGATAGATAGTCCTTCTCCAAAATTGAGTAGCGATGTCCGGTTCTATAATCAAAGAGCCGAGCATCTACAGAATACATAAATAGCACCTCTCCTGAAGTAAAAAACACGGGATATGTATTTCTCAGGCGTATAGGTTGGCGTCCGGTTCACAATGATCAATAGACAATGATCACTAGACTTCAAAGAACTTTTGATATTTATCACTTATTTATTAAGCCGTGAAGAAGTCCCGTGGGGACGAAACGCGTCGGCAGTCTTGTCCGTTGTGTGCTGTGGTTTTAAAGAAACTTTTTATGGATTAAAAGAATAAAGGAACGATTTTCTACAATCAAAAATACGACCGTGTGCTCTCTTATTTGGGAAGACACGTACTTGTATGCTTTTCTGTGTTGGACTATGCATAATAATTTCCTCTACTGAGTATTTACTTTGTCAATTTCGAGTGCAGGACCATTTGTGTTGAATTGAGTGTGGTGGTGTGTATACCACCTATATGGGATGCATGTAGGTCACGTCCCAGGTCTAGTGCACCTAACTTCTTTCTTTATATTGTGGCCACGACACGTTGTAACGACTGGTGCTGGATTTCTGTGCTCTGACCTTTCCTTTTGTGCCTCTACATTAAGACTTTATGCTGAGTCAGACCTGTGACTAGACTCCTTACAGATCTCTCCAGCAAGTGCATTAACCACCTGAGTAATCTCACTGCTACTGTACGCTGGAACGTGCTGGAAGGTCGGAGATCTTGGCAGTTTGTACCTTGACTGCATAAGTTATTTTAAAATGGATCCTGTTTGTGACCAATTTAGTAATCCAGAACAAATTTCCTAATGATCACACACAACTCCTATTTAATCTGGAATAAATACTTCAAATGGTTTCCTAGAGAGTAAAACCAATCCCCGTAACCAGTAACACTGGATTTACCACTAATTTGGGTTACGGAGTAGTGTGCTACCCACCGTAAAGCGTTTGTACGCCTTGTCAGGGTCAGTATGCACTATATAAATGCATATAATCCTATTAGGTTTATCATTGTTGCCTATTTCTTCGCACTGTGTTTTGAAAGAATGAATGTATACTTTTACGGTCAGTCTGCCCCTCAAGACTCTGCTCTTTTCTGCTGCCAACCCTCGACTTCCAATTTATGGGATCCCAGAGTATTTCTTTTTCATTTCCAGAACTGCTCCAAGCCTCGGTTTTGAAACTTGTTCATTCATCACAGCCTCCCTTATTCATTGGTCAGCCCAGGGGGTAGACCCAGTCTCTCTTACTGGCCTTGTGTGCCATCTTTCATATGCTCTAGTAGTTTATGTTCCCTTTGTAGAATGACTGTTTGCCATGGTGAAACAGTTGGACATCCTTTTCAGGGGCAAGGGGGGTAGGGCTAGTCTCTCTTCCAGGCTATGAGTGGTTCTCCGCCCTGCCTTGTGCACCATCTTTCATATTCTCCAGTAGTTTGTTCCCTTGTCGAATGACTATTTGCCATGGTGAAACAATTTGGCATATTTTGGTGTCAGTTGCTACGACCATACGTTACTCTATTTCTGTGTGGGGTGCACGGAAAGGGGCTGCCAAACAATATGTGGCAAATATTTGTTGGTCTCAGCAAGGGCACAAAACACAGCTTACGTGGAGGCTTCCAATACACAGAGGCTGTGCCCTCTGAGCCAGACTAAGTAGGGTTCCATATTACTGTATCGCCGAGGGAGGACCACTCTAGTGATGCACTGTTCCTTCTTGGCCTCCCCTTTTGGGATTGATATTCAGTACCCCCCATCTTTGTGAGGCACGTCCTTCTGCCCTCACCTTGAGAATATCTGATTTGTGTCTCTAGCGCTGCCTGTTTAAGATGGCCTTCATCAATTTCACATCTGTTAAGGTGATGCCATTTTTCTCTCTCCTCTTGTGATGTCAGTTGGAGGTCATTGAGTTGGACTGTGACAGAATCACATCTCTCTCTTAGAGGTCCCATCTTGTGTGAATAGATGTTCAGAAGTATCCCTTTCCTCCCTTTGAAAACATGTTTTCAATTGTTTTAGCCCATACGTTGATGGCTGTTGAGTCCGCTTTGGACAGCGCTTTGTCTCTCTTGAAGTTGCCTTCATTATTTATTGTCTATGGTCTGTGATGAATATTAATGAAGTAAATAGTTGAATGCACTTTGATATCTGTTTTCTTTAGAATTGCCCATCCAGATCTGAGGTGAACCAAAGGTAGTACCCTGGGGTGCACCCACTTAATACCTCCAGGCAGGGGCGGCTGCTGACATTTGAAAGTGGTGGGGTGTAAAATTATTGTCCTAATGCACGGCAGCGAGCGAGCGAGCGTAGCGAGCGAGCCGGAACAACCTACGGAGGGTTCGGGGGGGTTCTCCCCCCGAGAAAATTTTGAAAAAAGAGTGGACAAATGGTGCATTTTCAAGCAAATTTGAGAAAGCAGGAAGGTTAATAAAGCAATTGTGAAAGTGCAGTTATTACATTAATAAAGAGATGTCATATAACATAGGTAGCTGCTTATTCAGTATATGTGTCTTTGCTCTCCCTGTGCCCTTACATATCACTCTGTGTCTTTGCTCTCCCTGTGCCCTTACATATCACTCATCTGTATCTGCTCCCCCTGTGCCCTTACATATCACTCCTGTGTCTTTCCTTTGCCCGTATCCTTACATATCTCTCATCTGTGCCTTTGCCTCTCCATGTGCCCTTACATATCACTACTGTGTTTTTGCTCTCCCCGTGTCATTACATATCACTCCTCTGTTTGTTTTCCTCTTCTTGTGCCCTTGCATATCACTCCTGTCTGTCTCTGCTCTCCCAGACCCCTTACATATCACTCCTCGGTGTCTTTGCTCTCCCTGTGTGCTTACATATCACTCTTCGGTGTCTTTGCTCTCCCTTTGCCCTTATACATCACACCTCTGTGTCTTTGCCTCTCCACGTGCCCTTACAGATCACTCCTCTGTACATTTTCTTTTCCCTGTGCCCATCCCTCCCAACCCCCTTTGCCTTTATCCACTACTCCTAGATCCTTTGCTCTCAGTGCCCCTTCTGCATCAGTCGCTGTGTCTTTCCTTCTCCTATCTGTTTCACTTTTGCCTTTAACTTTATCTCGTATCCATCGCTCTGTCCCTTGCTCTACTTGGGACCTTATAATAATCTGTTTGTCTCCGTCCTCTCCCTGTGCACTCATGCACCTCTCCAGAAAACTTAAATAAAACCATCATACTAAGGGGCTGCTAACCGTATCTACCTGCCAAAAATGCACCCATATCCCACAGCACTCTATCTTCAACCACCTCCTTCATCACACTCTACGTCCTGCGACGCGTCCTCATGGTTTGTTTTTATTTCAGGGCTTTAAGCACCAAACCTATCTGCCAGGCACACCACCAAATCAGTGTGCTCTTGTCTGCTAAAAGTCGGGGGAGTAGCTACCACCGGTGCAGCAGGTGCAGTGGCACCGGGGCCTAGAGCTCCGTGGGGCCTACTGAATCCTGAAAATTGCTCTAATTACTGCCACAACTGCATTCAAAGATGCCACTTTCCTTGCTTGCACCAAGGCCCATGGCATCCTTTCTATGCTACTGCTAAAAGTCATTCAAGTAAATTATAGAATCAGTGGGCCTGTATAATGCAGTGTTGCAAAGTAATCCCCTCAATGAAATTTCTGGATTGTCTGACCAGATGCACAGAAGATAGACAAATGATAGCTGTGGGTCTCTTTCTAAAGAAAGTTGACTGGGCTCAGTACAAAACCAGCAAGAAGACCAAAATAAGCCTTCTGACGCTAAAAATTATAGAATGTTTCACTTGAACAACAAACTTTGGGAATTTCAGTAAACAATGTTGGTTTATGAACAGGTCTCTCTTTGCCCAAAATTTTAAATATGTGAAATTGTAAATATAAGTAATGTAACTGTGTAATACCAAGAAGCATTTTGGCATTTTGGTGTCAATTACCTTGTATCAGTATCACCCCAGCACCCATCATTATGTATGACACTCATAAGCAACGTATCTAGCTCCCGATAAATTACATAGTATCAGAAATCACGTTAAAAAAACAAATGGTGCTCAAAGTCGTCAGATATGATAAAAGCTGAAAATATAAAAAGGTGTGTCTCTTCGACTCCCAAAAAGCAACCTTACAGTAACAATATGAAGGAAAAAACATGACAACATAAGCATCCTTTTCCAGCAAGCGCATAAAGATGTTCTGTGAAATCTAAAGAGCCTCTGCAATTGGCATTAGCAAGTAAGCAAGAGCGTAAAAGAATAACCATTTTCAAAAAACAAACATGAAACCCTAGTCATTTTACACCCAGAGCAACCAACAGAGTTGCCTATTAGTCAAGAGGCAGGCAGAGAGGCTCACTTTCAGTGGCGTTTCACAGCAGCAAAGTTAAAATATCCCAACTGAAAGAAGACGTCCACCCTCTCAAAGACCTCCTCCGTGTGTAGACATTGTTGGCAGTATTTGAATCAAACAGAATTCACCCACAGACAACCATTCCACAATAAATAGCATTGTATCTCGGTGCTTCATCGTCGTACCTGATATACACAATGCACAGCTGTCGGGTACTATTAGGCACCGTCTCCCGCCGCGGCGACAGCTTCCTCGCGGACACCTCTTATTACTTGCGACATTGCTGCATTCAAGCGGAGGCATACGATGCCACTGCCACACCTCTGCTGCCACCCTGGCATCACCAAGCTGATGGTTAAAAACGAATTGCTTTACAGGGGGTTGACCCCTCTCACTTGCGCACTCCAAGTAACAGACGGATAGGCATTGTCGTTCTCTTTCTTTAAACCGAGGAGCATTTTTCTACCTCCCCCGTGCCTTTTTTTGTGAATGTCAAACAATTTTCCCAGAATCATTGTGTCCGTATTAACACGCCTGCAATACACTGAGTCCGCTTCAATGAAGATAACAAAGCAACCTTTCCCGATAGCGTCATAGACACGCAACAGCTCATTAAAAACCCATTCCTGCCGAAGGGTTAAAAATCCTCAACCGGCCGCAACGCTTTCTGATAATGCAATGTTTGGCAATAAAGGCACTGGAAGCGCTGGAGGGTGGGGGATGGGCTGCCTCGAAAAGGGCAATGACGATTTATGGCTTAAAGGCGAGCGAGAAGTGTTATTTAGCTCACTGTCCATTCATTTGCTTGTCACGTGGCCCCGCCGTATTGTGCACAAACAACTACACAGCACATCACACCTTTGGGTGCTGGGTTTTTCACTAGCTTTAAAGGGTGTAGCTATCAAAACCACAAAGCGGGGGAGGTTATTGGGAAAATTACTGTGTATTGCCCTGAGAGTATCCCCTCCCCCTTAAAAACAACATGCTTACGCCTGTACCTAAGCTGCCTTAAATGTACAGAGGTTTTAGAGGCTGTGGTATTTCACCAAGAAGGCCCTCAGTCATGTGTCGTGAGACATCAATTAAAAGCCTCCGCCTGGTCTGTCATTTCCAAAACCAGTTCCATCACTGCTAGTTCACACTTTCTTCATCTTATTTATTACTTATTCGTTGTAGTGTTTAATGACCATTGTTGGCACGTGGTTGTTAATAAAAATTGTGCCAGTGGTGCTTGTGAGCCAAAAGCAGACTTCGCGCTGGTGGCATGGAGATATCAACGCCTTACCTTGATCCTGCTGGGCCAGGAATTAAAGACTGCCTTGAAATGTTTTAATACCGGCGAACAGTTTGGCAGTGAGTGTGGAACGCAAGTCGGGCCCACAACGAGTGTGTTGGGGGGAAAGAGGCCTTCTCCAGAAAACATTTAAAAAATGGGACAAATATTTTACAGAACCTTTTTCAAAATATATATTGGCTAAAAAGCATGAGTTTTTTTAGAGCCAGTCCGAAGATAAGCTCATGAAATATTTCGATGCTTCAGAGTTCGATATTGGTGGAGGGCTTTGGGTGGTGGATCCCTCATTGATATAAAGCGCACTGTTACTACCCAGTTAAAGTTGCACTTTAAAAATACATACCATTACACACATACAAAACAGTAGTAACGTGAAACTTACATGGGTACAGGTATTTAGTCTCTGACTATTGTGCACTCAGTCGCGGCTCGCATGCATCGCAATACTGGGGGTGGTTGTCGCGCGGGGGTGGGGGCCGGGGAATTTCCGAATTAAATATAAAAACTAAAACTTACCTCACAGCCGGTCCGCGCCACCTCTGCTCCCCTTGGCGCCTTCACGAACGGCACTGGAGTGGACTGGCAACCCCTCTCAGCCAATCCTGGCGCTGCTCCAGCAGCGCCAGGATTTGCTTGGGGCACGGTTACTACTCGCCCGCCTGCCCATTAGGAGACCGAGGTTTGAGCCTTTGCTCAACCCTCGCTCTCCTAATGGGCATGCGCAAGCCAGTGCAAACAAGTGCGCATGACTGGGCACAGCGGAAACATTCGCAGACCTTCCCCACTCATGCACACTTGTGCTGCTGCCTGGCTGTTGCCCCTGGTCTGACGATCATGTCAGTCAACAGGATGTATGACGATACCACGCATGCATTACATCGCATGCCATTAGATCGCGGTTTTAACAACGCAAGTCGTTACAACGACTTGCGTTGGAGGGCGCTGGACTTAGGAGTAGTTTAATTTACTATTCCAACTCCAGCCTACGTACAGTAGGGAAGGTGTTGGATAGTAATTTAAACTACTCCTTGTCCTATAGCGCCCTCCAGTGCAAGTCGTTGTAACGACTTTCGTTGTAAAAACCGCGATCTAATGGCATGCGATGTAATGCATGCGTTCTAAAGGTTGTTTCCCCAGTCAACATGACGCGTACCGCCCACCCCCTTCAGACTCTGAAGGGGGTGAGCGGTCCGACGTCATGCTGACTGACATGATTGTCAGTTCTCCCTCGGCGTCTTTGAACTTAAGTAAACTGATTCAGTTTACTTAAGTTCAGAGACGCCGAGGGAGCTGCGGGCGGGGGGGCTACGCCCCAACGTCCCCAATGGACGCACCGCGCCTGCCTCCAGGGCACCCCCTGTATTATAGAAAGACACTTCTCTGGCGCATTTTGTAATTGTGATCTCACCTTTCGTGCCTGGGTAATGCCAACTTTGGCATTACCCTCATTTTCATGGAGGCTTGACTCCTAGCAAAATAGAGAATGCCATAAACCCGCCACACAAGTTATCGGGAGGTGCAGTAACTGTGCTCAATATAGGAAATGATGCATTGTTTGCCGCTTGAGGGTACTTTTTTAGAGGGCAGACAGAGGTTCCTGGTACCGGTCCAGGGTTTCCTGCAGGCGAGCGCAGCCTTACATTGGACCTGTCTGCCAGGTGTCCCTTGGCCCTCTCTTCAAAATCAGACCGGTCTGCTGGCAGATAAAAATGGATGGTACTTCGAAACCGCAATATATCTGTAACTACTGTACTGTCCTCCTAGCCAAAACTGCACCTGCTGTGGGACAGCATAGGTTTTTGTGGTCCATTGCATGGTCTTTGTCTCTGCCGAGCACCCCCGATGAAAGTGCACCCAGCCCAGATCACAAACGCACGCTGGTTTCATTTGATAAGGCCCAGTGTCATGGTCTTCAATTTTGTCACTTTTCTCTTTGCTGTCCCAACTTAAGACCTTTTCAGAACTGTACATTGAGAGTTTAGGTCACCATTCAACAATATCTGATTTTCCCAGGCTTTCTTCCATTGCCTGTCTTCTCAAGGAGGTCCCTTTGATGCCTATTGACATAAACTTGTACATTGCAACATTTTGTCCAGGGTTGTCTCCTTCCTGACCTAATTTACAGTGATATCCTCCAGCAGTTGTTGTGTTGGCCTCGTACACTATCAGGGCTCTCTTTTGTTGTTGCTGCCCATCTTCTCTCGCTTTTCTCTGTTGCACTCTCTGTTCTGGACTTGTCCATCAGTAGCTGCAGATTTGTTTTTCAGTAGTTTGACATATCTCCCTCCTTGTTTCAGAGTCTTCTGTCTTCATTGGTCCTGTCCTTTGACAACCATTGCCTTGGCCATTAATATTATCATATCTTTTTGTCACCCACTCTCTGGCGCTGTCTTGTATTAGTTGAGGTAGGTTTGAAACGTAGTGCAGCTGTTTGTTGCCCTGACTTCCCTCTATTCTCCAGCAAAGTTGACAGCCGCTGAGCTGGTCTTCATTAACATCATTTCACTCTTTCACCCTTACTTTCTCTCTATCAGCACTCTGTATAAAATTATTCAGTTGAATGTCAGCATCACACTTCTGTAAAGCCATCTTTGTTCCTTTCTCCCACACTGTATATCAGCAGTCACTGAGTTGGCTTTTATTCATATCACATTACTTTATTGCTGTTTCTACTCTGCCACTTTCGGTTTGGGTTTTGATACTCTTATACTGCCCTCTTTTCCCTGGTGTGGCCCATCGGCAGCTGTTGGGTTGGCCTTTGATCGTGTCCTGTACTGTCCTCTGTGTTCCTTCTCTTCTGTGGAGTGGTTCGCTGACAGCTGTTAGGTTGGCCTTTGATCATGTCCTGTACTGTCCTCCGTGCTCCCACTCTTCTCTGGTGTGGTCCATCGGCAGCTGTTGGGTCGGGCCTTTGATTGTGTCCTTTACTGTCCTCCGTGCTCCCACTCTTCTCTGGTGTGGTCCATCGGCAGCTGTTGGGTTGGCCTTTGATCGTGTCCGGTACTGTCCCCCGTGCTCATACTCTTCTCTGGTGTGGTCCATTGGCAGCTGTTGGGTTGGCCTTTGATCGTGTCGTGTCCTGTTCTGTCCTCCGTGCTCCCACTCTTCTCTGGTGTGGTCCATCAGCAGCTGTTGGGTTGGCCTTTGATCGGATCCTGTTCTGTCTTCCGTGCTCCCACTCTTCTCTGGTGTGGTCCATCGGCAGCTGTTGGGTTGGTCTTTGATCGTGTCCTGTTCTGTCCTCCCTGCTCCCACTCTTCTCTGGAGTGGTTCAGTGGCAGCTGTTGTTGGCTTTTAATAAAATCCCATATTTCCCCTCTTTGTTGCCCTCTCTTTTCGGACCCTCCTTACCTTTGATTGGATCTCCTTTTGTAGTCATCTATTTGGCAATATCCATCAACAGCTGATTTGTTGCTTACTTTTGATAGTATCCATATCTTCTAATTCACTTGCATCTCCTCCGACCCTCCTTGACCTTTGTATCCCACATCTCTTTGTTGCCCTCTCCATTGATCGCTATTCTTGATCTTTCATTCTAGGTCACTCTTTTTGCCCTCTCTTCTCCGATCGTCTTGAACTTTGATTGTATCCCACATTTGTTCCCCTTCCCTCTTCACTGTCCATTACTATTTGTTGAGTAGGCCTTCGATTGTATCCAATTTCTGTCTTTTTTGCAGGTGTTCACCCAAGAGTACTTGACTTCCAATACCATCACTTAACTTGGTCTCCCCATCGACAGCTGTTCGTTTGGCCTGCAATAGTAACTCCTATCTAATGTTTTGCCCTCTCTTCTCCACCCATTCTTGTCCTAAGGCAACTCTTGTGTCTCTCTTTTTGGCCTTCTGTTTTCATCTGCTGGGTTGGTCTTAAGCAGTGTCCGGATCTTCCTTTTTGCTCTTTCTTCTCCACCTCTCCTTGGCTTTTGACAGTCACCCACCTTTCACTAAATTGCCCTCTTCCACGGCCCCCTCCACCGAGAACTGTTCTTTTGCCCTTTGATGCTTTCTGTCTCTATTTTCTGTCCCATGTTTGGGTCTGGCTTGACAGTGCAGCTGTCTGCTGACCTGTTGCTAACAGTTATCTTTAAAACATACATAGAGTGGGCTTTCGCTCCGCCCAGAGAAGTACTTTTTTCAGACCTCATTCTTTTGGCTATCCTTCCACCTCCTATGCAGTGATTGTACTGCAGTGCACGAGCGAATGTTCATTCCACTTCCTATGCAGTGATTGTACTGCAGTGCACGAGCGAATGTTCATTCCACCTCCTATGCAGTGATTGTACTGCAGTGCACAAGCGAATGTTTTAGATCTTAAAAGTACCAAGACTCTGCCTCACACATTGAAATCTTCAACTGTTAGATGCATTGTAGACATGAAACGCAAACTGTCCCTCTGACAGGCGCCCGATGGAGGGAATAAGTGTTTGAGTTCTGGGCTCACATCACCACTAGAGCCCTGGTGCTGGCCAGGAAGTGTCCGGAACCTGCCCTTTGGGATGCCGGATGGTGGTGGAGTGATGGGAGAGGGAGGCAGGAGGGGGTCACAGAGGAATAGAGGCAGAGGAAGCAGCAGATGAAAAGCTGAAACCGAAGATGAATTGATTGAGGGGGGGGATGCAGGAAATGGAGCCGGTGCCAGCCGCTGTCTGTGAGCTGCCTCCCCAGACACCGCTACCGCAGAGTGCAGGAGGGAGGGGGTGGGAGACGAGCCACCGGGGGTCAAGGGCACGGCCTGGGAAGGGGCAGCGAGACGGGGCATTGTGCGCTGGATGTGTACCAGAACTGCCCACGCTCAGAAAAATAAGTTTTGTGTGTGTGTGTGTATATATATATATATATATAAAAAACTAACCACAAAGTGATCTGTTTAGTACTGCATTTGTTGGAAGCAAGGGCTTTTGGGGGTGGAGGAGTTTGGTGTTTGGGCTGGCCTGTTGCTTTACTGTAAATGGTCACTTACTGCCTCTACCTATGAAAACCTTAGCATCACATAGAAGAGGGGGCTCTGGGCATTTCTGCCCTGTGCCTGCCCCTCAAACCTGTCCTCTGCTAGGGTTCTGCTTTCAGACAGCAGCCTGGCATAGGCCCAAAGGGACGGAAGCCGATCTGGGAGCAGCCCAGAGCTGACAGCTGGCAGCAGCAATGCCTGTTTGTTCTCCTGGCATAGTGAGTGTGTCCCAGAGACCCCAGGGCAAAGGTCTGGTGGGGCTGGAGGGCACACTGCCATCAGCAGGGGCTGTAAACAGTGCTACCTCGGTTCACCGTACTTGGGGGTTCTGTCCTCTCCTTGCATACAGTGCTGTCACCCCCAAAGAGCCCCTTCACACACAGTGCCCTCCAATCACTGCACTCGGTTCTCCCTGTTGTCACCTCACACATTGTACTGCCTCCCTGCACCACACTTTGGGCCCGGTCTACTCAATTCATTTCAATAATTACTTTATTCGATTGTATTTAACAATCATAAAAGTACAATAAAACATTCAAACAAAAAACGGTAAAAGCAGCAAAAAATGTCATTAAGTAGATACACTCCAATTCGATGTCAAGCATAATACACTGCTATTAAAAATCTCGCCACATAGCAACAGACAGAATTTTCTTAAAATTGTAAATATAAAAGGGCAGGTCTCGCCTGTTTAAAATTCAAATGTGCAAATATAGGGCGTATATACTTTTGGCGCAAATTGGCCCATTTAGGGCAAATTAATACAATGTGTAAAGTGTCTAGTGCAGAAGACTCATCACAAGAACATACAGGAAGATCTTGTTGCCTATGCCATCCTACCACGAGCTCGGGAACATATTCAGTCTAAAGTATGTTAAAAGTCTTCTATGGTTCACCGGCATATCCAGTGTTAGATAAAGTTCCATTCTTTCACTTCTTTAGACCATTGTATGATGTACTCACTGAATACAGTACCTTCTGACAGATACCGCTAACCACGGATTCTTCACCTCTTGAAACTCCCCATGCGCCACAGTGCATCCAAAAACTCTTGCTGTAGCCCCTGCGTGCCTACATATGGTGCCATCAACCCCCGTTGTGACTCTGCCCACTCTGGACAGGACACAGATTGGCACAAAAGCGCACCCCTGCATGCTGACCTCGGTTCCTCTTTTTCCCTGTCCAAAGACACTTCTCTAGAGAGTCGCTCGTCCCAATTTAGATTGTTCACCAAAGTCCCAAATGCAGTGGGCAGGGGTGTCCCTCCCCAGTGGGCTGGGATGTTCCTCCCCAGTGGCCAGGGATATTCCTCCCCGAAGGTGACCGGTTTCAAGCCGTGCTGCACGCGTCTGAAGCAGATCTTGGTGACTGGCCACACAATGTCCGCTTATGGTGCTGGGGATGAACCATGACTCGAAGTAGTGTGGCAAGTGTTCCTTGAGGCACCCGAAGCACATCGGGGAAGAAAAGGCCAACCTCTAAGTCTCTGAAAATGAAAAGTGAGGCTGGTTTTGGTTGCGGTCACCCTAGTCAGGTAGGTCTAAAGCAAAGTCAAAAGACAAGTTGACCAATAAGCACAACTGAAGCATCTCCACGTCCAGGTGCTTCCACTCTAAGGCGAGATCATGTAGTTAACGGTCATCGCACCTAAGTCAGTGTTCAGTTTCCGGCTTGGGCCCTATGCCAA
This sequence comes from Calotriton arnoldi, assembly GCA_963921515.1. NCBI lineage: Eukaryota > Metazoa > Chordata > Amphibia > Caudata > Salamandridae > Calotriton > Calotriton arnoldi. Next base: position 7,083,614 of record CAWUFW010000017.1, read on the forward strand.
ACTTTCAGTCAATTCGGTTGGAGTTCCCTAAGCCCTCTTTGACTCTGGAACAGATTGTGGCCTTTAATGAGATCATGCTGCAGATTTTCAATTTAATTTTGGCTACCTCTATTGTGTTTTCCATCTCCATGGCCTCTGGCCTCCAGTTGAACTTGTCCGGAGAGGCCATTCACTGGCACTGACTGACTCTGGATGAAGTCCGCTCATTGCACCAACAGCACCGGGCTGTGTTTCCACCCTTATGCTTTCTGGTCTCTGTCTGTGCCAGACCTGGTCTTGGCTCCATCATCGGATGTGCAACCGTCTTGAGCTAGAGCTAGTCCAGTGTGGAGGTACATGTTTACCAAAGCAAGTGCTGTGGCTGCTGAGGGATTCCGTCCAGTTCCTTTTGTCTCAACAATAGTACATCTGGCGGATAAAGTACATTTTGTTGGGTTGGATTCGGGGGCCATTCAAGGCCTCCAACATGTCCAACATTATGTAGATAATTTTCTTCAACCTCATTATATGGATGCTGGGTTTTATCTCAATTTGGAAAACACCAGTGGCATGGATACCTTTCTGAAGTTCCCTGGATTCACTTTTAGGACACCCTATTGAGAAAAGTGCCTCCTTTGCGGTACTGGTTCGGAGGAAGAAGTCCTGGAATTACTGATCCCTTCAGAAGAAACAAACTCAGAAATTTTGCAGCATGCACTGTCGACCTCGGAGCCCTCCCCGACTTGCAACGCTACCCTGACTGACTCTTTCATGGCTGCTTGGTCAAAACCATCTCCAGCTCTTCCTTTGAGTCAGGCCAGCGGATCCAAAATTGTCCACACTACATTGATCACTGGAAAGCCTTGTAGTATAGTCCTCCACAAGTAAGGTAAATGAACACTATAGGCAATTGCAATTTTGGTATTACGTTCTCTGAATGAAGTTTGCTTTTTGGGGACACACGCTGCCAACACCATCCATGGCCAGAGGACATGCACAACGGATGGAATGCTTGAGTTAATCTCAGCCATTAGTAATTACTCGGGGATGCCTTCTTGTCTATTGTTCTACCTCATGCAGGAGTCAGCCATAGGCAAATCAGCCCTGGCCTGCTCCAATAGGAAGAGCCCAGCCTGAACTGCCTGGCCAGGATCCCTCTGAATGGGCACTCAAGCAAACCCAGGCTGGTTTTCGCATATTTGGGCTTAGTCAGAGGGGTGCAGCTTGATTCCTATTCACAGTGAGCACAGGACCCGCGTCTGACATACCGTTGCTATATTCTAGTCCATCGTTCTTTTGCCCACCATGACACCTCAGACCGAAACCAGCCATACGCAAATCAGCCTTGGTCCTGTTCCAAAAGGAACAATCCAGTGATGGATCTAGCCTTTGGCAGAAGACTGATGCAAACTTAAAGAAATTCTAGGACAGCAGCTTTATGCTCCTCTCACTGGGGTTGCTTTCCCCTGCTTGCATATTCCATCTGCAAAATACAAAGTTAAGAGGATAATCAAGGAGTCCCTTGTATCTCCAGCAACAATACCCCTACACTATACAGGAACCCCTATAGGTGTAAAGGAGGTTCTACAGGACGAGGCCACCTACAGCAGCTACAATCCTTGCCCTTCTCTTTGCCAAGTGCCACTGACAGACCTTTAGTTTGCCTTCCAGTCACATGTTAAGACCAGTAGGCAGCAAAATCCACCACGGTTTCCCTTTCTAGCGTTCCGCCACACTGGACCTATGGGTCCTTCAAACTATTCAAGTTGGTTATGCCCTTCCCTTTATACGTGCTTCTCCCCATATTTACTCTCAGGTGTTGGCAGATCACGCCATAATTCTTCCAAAGGAAGTGATAATTTTGCTCCAAATGTGCAATGGAACAATTACCAGAGGTGGAGAAATGAGTGGGTGATACTCCAGGTATATTCTGGTCCCCATGACAGGGGACTAAAACCGATTTTAGACCTCCGACTCATGAACTCCTTCATTGACAAGATCATGTCCTCCAAGCCTTGGATCCCGAGGACTGCATAGTGTCCTTTGACAAACAGGATGCATACTATCATGTGTCAGTCCTGGAGTCTCACAGGAAGTACCTCTGCTTTGCAGTGGGGTCAGACTATATCAAACTTACTGTACTTGGCCTTTGGATTTATTTTGCTCTCTCTAGTCTTTACAAAGGTTATGTTTGGGGTAGATCTTCGCAGTTTGGGGATACATGTTTTCCTGTACCACCATGACTGGCTGCTAAAGGTCACCTACAGAAAACAGTGTCATTGTTGTACACCGCAGGGATCTCCATCTCCTACCCCATATCACATGTCCATCTGGTGCTCAGGGTTCCCTTCATACGGCCCGTTCTGGGCACCATTTCTCTGACTAACATCTTTCCCCCTCAAAGAGAACCAGACATCTAAACTATGATCCCTCTGTTCCGGCCTTGATGGTCCTGAGGCTGCGTTGCCTATTAGGATGCTGCTGGTGCACATGTGGTCCCTTCATTGGAATCTGCCACTGCAGGGGGGCCAGCGCTGGGTATTCCTTTTGGACAGAAACTGCACCTCCGAAGAGTGGCCAGCTGCTTTCCTGGCCTCCTTCAGAGCTCAAAGTAGCGTTGGATGTGTCCGCTCTGGGCAGTGGAGGTTCCTAAGACGAGGCAGAGTTAAAAAAATCTTAAATCAGAGGTCTCTGGTCAGAGATTGAACAGTGCCACCATATAAATGTTCAGGAACCGCAAGCCCATCCACCTGGCCCAATAATCCTTTCTGCCTTCCATTAGGAGCTTGCCGATCCTGGTGCTGACGGACATGACAGCAAATTTTGTATTGCAAAAAAGGAGGGCAGAGTAGGCCCTTGTGCCTTCTGTCTGCAGGCTCTGAATCTTTGGTGATGACTAGAGGTTCAAGAAATTTCCCTGGCTGTCAGTCACCTAACTGGATCCCTCATCATCACAACAGACTTACTTCGCACCCATCATCTTGTTGATCGCAAGTGGCACCTGCAGTTGGGATGGGATATCTTTTTCCTGTGAGTTTTAAAAACAGTAGACCTGTTCAGTAATGTTAGAAATACCCACTGTGGAGCCTTGTGCGCTCAGGGGTTTCCTCCTCCAGGGTCTTTAGGAGAAGTGTTCTGGGACACCAATCTCCTATATGCATTTACGCCTCTACCTCTGTTCCCAGGTCCCGAAAGCCAGCACACATAGCAGCCTGGCTGAAACATGTAGACCTGACCTTTTAAAATCAGGATATTGGAGTCATAATTTTACCTCCTCATATATCCGCTTTGTTGTTTTTAACACTGCCAAGGGCCCATGATTAAAAACCCGTTAATCATAAGGGACCCATTGGACAGTTTTTAATTCTCACTCATTCACATCTCTTCACTCTCACTACACAAAACCAGCTCCGCTGTAATCGGGCGTCGTAGCACACCCGGGGTGCACTCGGCGCCTTGAGTGGGACCCAATGATGAAGCATGCCACCAACTAGGTTGGTGGGTGAGGGTCTTCATAAAAAACAAAAGGTTTTTCTTCCAAACATGAACGTATAGCTTCCACAAATAAGCTAGTTCTCATTGATACTTACCATACTATGGTAATCCTACTGTTATCACACATCTAACACTGAAATCCAGTTTGATGCAGGCACTGTGCCCACAAGAAACCCAGAGACTGAGGTCTGGTAGGACAAAATTAGGATCCTCCAGTAACTAGACAGTGGGTACACAATAATTGTCTTGTCATCCTGTTGCCTCCCTTTCAAGTGTGCCAAAAGTTACGTGTTGCTCAACAGATCTGTCAAACAGGATTTAACAAGGTGCTGTCAAAAGGAGACCCGCAGCCCTCACCCTTGCACATTCCACTGACCTCAGAGGAGTCTTCTCTGCCCATAGAGAGCCACAGCAAATTAGCCTCCAATAACTTTAGGCAGAAAAGAGGTAACATTCTAAAAGTTACCTTTCCTTAATATTTATTAAAAAGTTGACTCGACCATTGAAATGAATTTTTAATAACTATTAACAATAGTTTATTTTTCTAGCTACAGTATTAGTTTTTAATCTGTACTCTGGTTTCCTACATAGGACAGTTAGGCCTGCCACAGAGAAAATAGCTTTTAGGTTCTTGTCATTGTAGAAACATGATAATATTTATTTTCTACATGTGCCACTTTTTAATACCGTGCATTCTACTTTGTAAGCTAAATGGGTGACGTGATGACTTACTAATATTCAAAAGGGAGGTTTTTACCTATCAAAGTGTTTTTTTGACAGGTTGCAGTGCATGTTTTGCACTGTTACAGCCAGGCTACAGTGGTAGGCCCGAAGTCATGCTTGCACTGCCTCTATAGTGAACGGCGCTACTGGTGCTGCAGTCCACTAGTGGCATTTCACGTCCAGGCTCTTGGGTACATTTTGTAACATAGACTAGGGACTTAAAGGCAAGTCAAATGTACCAAATGGGAGTATGCCAATTCGACCATGTTTAGAGGGGGGCGCACAGCCATTTTCCTACTAGTTAGCAGGGGTAAAGTGCACAGAGTTATAAAGCCAGAAAAAGTATAGATTCCAGCAAAAAGTAAAAAGTCCTGGGTGACAACGCAAAGAAAGATAGCTTTCCTACACTAATGAATTGTACTTTGCATCAAATTTTTATGCCTTGGCTGAAAGGATCCTCTGAACGGCTTTTGGGTTCTTTCCACCATAGCAAAGGCTTCTACTACTACTTTAGGTTGGGCCATCTGGTTTTGGACATCAGCCAGGCAGCCATGAGGGCATCAGTTCATACTTTCGCTAGGCACTACTGCTTGAATCTCAGGTCAGCAGAGAGGGTGTCTGCTCCGTCCTGCAGGACGTCTGGTATAAAAGTCGCTCCTCAGACCCATCTCCTTGAAGGGGCCACTGCAGTGAGGGATCAATTCTGTTAGCTACCCTCCAAATTCTTGGGTGCAGCATGTCTACTGATTTAGTGGTGCAATGTGCTGCACCTTTGTGTGGCTCTGTTGTCCTGTCCAGAGGCAGAATGGAGTCGCAACTTAGGTTGATGACTATAGTAAGAGTTTCAAACCCAGTCTGTAGCCTGGGAAGATTCACGAGGTGAGGCATCTGCAAGTAGAGTATTCATCAGAGAGAGCCTTACTGAAGGCAAGATATTCACAAGGCCCTCTGCTCCCTCTGGTCATTGCACACTGTCCCCCCGCTTACTGTGTACAGTGCCTCTGCATTCTCTGTTTACTGTGCCACCTCTAACTAGTGCAGCGTGATGCCCATGCACCGGACATAGTGCCCCCGTTTCCCGCACCCAGTGACCACTCTGCTCATTGTACATAGAGCCACCTCCGCTCCCCCCCATTCTTGGACTTTTTCCCTGGTGAACACAGTGCTGTCACTATCATAGTGCAATCTAGTGAAAAGGCACTGGAGCAGGAGTATAGCCTCTGTATGTGCCATTGTACCTTAGACTGGGCCTCGGTCTGCAAAGCCTCTTTGTGCTGTGACCTTGTGAGGCGCGATGGTCTGGTCTGCCTGCCAAGCAGCTGGACTGCACCTGTCCGGAGGAATGGCCTGATCTCCTGGAAGACCTGCACAACGTCCAGCTAACAGGAGACCTACATGGACAGAGCCCATCTCCAGCAAGACGCCAGGTCACCAGCACCACTGGGAGGACCAGGGGCTTAGGGGAAGGAACAAACCTTAGATGTTGGATGCTTTATAATTTTTCTGTGTGAGTCCTTTAGTCCTGTCCCTGACCTCTTTTAGGCATAAAACCAATTCTGGTACCTGCCCGGCAGTCAAGGTTGGCCCAAAACTGGAGTTGAATTCAGAGTTCCTGCATCTGTGTCCCTTGTCCACCTTTTAGACCCTTTTGCAAGAATATAGATATCGCTAAAACCTCAGGCCCAGAGCGCCGCCAGAGGTCCAGTGTTAACCCAAACCCCATAGCATAAGATTGTCCATATGGCCAATGGGAACAGAAATCCAGCACCCAAACTCCCTAAGACACTGTAACCACATGAGGGGTTCTCTTGGCCACAAAGATGCTAGCATTATCTGTTACTTTGTGTGTATCTTCTGTTTAACTGAATTATTTACTCACCTGTTAAGGTACATGTATTTCCCTAAAGTAAGGCTCTTGGTTGAGTTTTGTACTGAATCCACGCCGCCCCACCCTCCCCTCCTTAAGCAAGCTGTGCCTGCTCGAACCTGATGCTCTGAAAAGTCAAGTACCCTAAAGCAGTTGCTTGGCCATTGCAGTCCACCAGAACTAGTATTGTGGTCCTCGGACAGTAGTGTACCCTGTTCAGTAACTACCTGTCCCAGGATACGGCCTTTCATCTCCCTCCCCCTCAGCTGGTCCTCTGTACCCCTCCCTTTGTGCCCCCTCTTCCTCCCACCTCCATCCGCCTCTTCGGAATTTTATCCATTTGCCCGCTCTCCTCCCTCCCGACAAGGTGTACCTCTGACCTCCACCCTGTGCCTTCCCCACCCACGTGCCTCCTCCTCTCCTCAGCCTCCCATCTACCTTTCCACAGCTCCTTCACCCCTCAACATTCCCGCCACTCTACCTCCTCCCGTTTCTCAGCCTCATCAGCACGTGCCTCCCATGCTTCCTCTTCATTTTCCACATTGCCCCACAATTTCTTCCCCTCACTTTGTACTTCCTCCTTACACCTTCCTTACACCTTCCCCAGTCCATGTACCTCATTTTCTTGTCTCCCTTCTACCTCGTCATCTGTATCCCCTTAGTTAGCACTCTCTCCACACACTGTACGTCTTCCTGCTCTCAGCCCTCCCCTATGCGGCATGCCTCCTCCCTCATCTCTGCCTCCTCCCTCCTCCCCCCACCCCGAGCCTCGTGCCCTGCGCCCCTCTCTCTCCCCAGCCCCTGTGCTTCTCCCCAGCCCCCCTGCCCCATCACATGGCGCTCCTCCTCAGCCCTGACTTATGGTTTTTTCCTAGAAACCAGATGCTGGCTGCAGCCTGCGTGACCGGCTCTGCTGCTCGCAGTTATATAATGGCTTCCCTCAATACGCCGCCTGTCCTGGTTTCAACTCCGAGAGGCAGCGCCTCCTGTTAAGACGGGGCCCTGAGGGGGGAGCTGGGACTGCCGACAACGCAGACACCAGCCGCAGGAGCGACGGGAGGGAGTGCTGCCAGGGAGGTAGGGCCAGGGTGTTGGAGACCGCAGCAGTAGAGAGCAAGAGAGAAGAAAGACAAGGGAGTGATGCGAGAGGTAGGGCGAAGGTGAGGGAAAGAGAGGTGAGCGCAAGGAATTGGGAAGAAAAAGAGAAGCAGAGAGGCAGAGCGATAGGGAAGAGTGGAATGACCGAATAGGGTGAGGGCAGAAGTGGAGGGTGTGATATCTAGAAGCATCGAGATGGAGAATAGGGAATGGCAGAGAAGGGAGTGCTACAGAAAATAAGGCAGAACAAGTATTAGCAAAGCCAATAGGTCCTAACTGCTTTACAGTGGCGGCTAGCTTAAAAATAAAATGATAGGGAGCGAAGGCGCACAACTCAACATTTATCCGGGAGCTCCACCGGTGCAGCACTGTCCGTGAGCAGGAAATGGAAGGTCTTTCTTCCTGCTAGTGAAACGCAACTCCAACCAATCCTGGAGCTGCTTTCGTGCTGTGAAAGCAGCTGGAGGAGTGGTGGGAGCAGGCTCACCCAGCGCTCATTTTGAGGCTTGGGACCTGTGTCAACAATCCCCCAGCTGTTACACAGCCTTTGGATTGCTGGGTCTACAGTGCGCACATCGGGCCTGCCATCGCAAGATGACTGGCCAATCCATCATGCGCACTGTTGACCAGTGCTGTAATCCTGCATTTGCCCGATTCAGCCCAGCCCCCAACCTCGTACTGTACACAGAGCAAGCTGGTGGGGTGGCAAATAAATAAAATGGCATTGACATGACATTTTATTTATTTGCCTGCGAGCGACAAAGAAATAAAGCCAGATTGGGGTATGAGGGGAAAAGCAGTACATGAGGAAGACAGCAACACACGGGTGGAAGGAGAGACTGAGCAGCACATGAGGAAGAGAGCAACGCACGGGTGGAAGGAGAGACTGAGCAGCACATGAGGAAGAGACCAACGCACGGGTGGAAGGAGAGACTGAGCAGCACATGAGGAAGACAGCAACACTTTGGGTGGAAGGAGAGACTGAGCAGCACATGAGGAAGAGACCAACGCACGGGTGGAAGGAGAGACTGAGCAGCACATGAGGAAGAGACCAACGCACGGGTGGAAGGAGAGACTGAGCAGCACATGAGGAAGACAGCAACGCACGGGTGGAAGGAGAGACTGAGCAGCACATGAGGAAGAGACCAACGCACGGGTGGAAGGAGAGACTGAGCAGCACATGAGGAAGAGACCAACGCACGGGTGGAAGGAGAGACTGAGCAGCACATGAGGAAGAGACCAACGCACAGGTGGAAGGAGAGACTGAGCAGCACATGAGGAAGAGAGCAACGCACAGGTGGAAGGAGAGACTGAGCAGCACATGAGGAAGAGACCAACGCACGGGTGGAAGGAGAGACTGAGCAGCACATGAGGAAGAGAGCAACGTACGGGTGGAAGGAGAGACTGAGCAGCACATGAGGAAGAGAGCAACGTACGGGTGGAAGGAGAGACTGAGGAGCACATGAGGAAGAGAGCAACGCACGGGTGGAAGGAGAGACTGAGCAGCACATGAGGAAGAGAGCAACGCACGGGTGGAAGGAGAGACTGAGCAGCACATGAGGAAGAGAGCAACGCACGGGTGGAAGGAGAGACTGAGCAGCACATGAGGAAGAGAGCAACGCACGGGTGGAAGGAGAGACTGAGCAGCACATGAGGGAGCGAGCAACGCAAAGCTAATTGGCCAGCGAGAAGCACACCAGGTAGAGAGCGCTGAAAAACATGTGCACTCATAGAATACTTAGCAAAAAAAGAGAAAAATAGCTCCCTTAAAATGAGCAGTGGAAAAATACCAATCAAAAGGATGGTTAAGAGGTTGTAGTGACGACCATAAAGTGGGACGTGGAAAGCCAATAAATAAGCAAGCCAATAAGAGTGACAAAGACAACACATTGCAGGCGATGGGCGGGTTGTAAGTCCACTGCAAGTTCTTGGTAAGCCCACAAGATACCCCATTCCCTCTGCTGTAGTTATTTAACATTTTTTATGCATTTAATTGTTTATGCAGTTTTTTTATAGCATGAAGGTGGCCTGAGGAAATTAGAGCATTTTATAAAGGAGCAAAAATAGGTAACTTATAAAAATCAAAAAAGTCAATTAACACGTTCAGAACCCGGTAAAATATAAATCACTGTCCGCGAACAGAGGCAGAAAATAAGATGGAGACAAAAACGATTGAGATGAAAATAAGAACAAGCATTGGCAAAACCAATAGGTCTCGCTTTGAGGATCTGTTGGCTTTGCCAATGTTTTTAGTCATGATGTACAACATCCCAGAAGCTGTGCAGCATGGCTAAAGAAAAAAAAAGAGGTACTATATTGCGGCGGTTAAATCTTTTTGTAGGAGCATGCATCACGCATGCTACAAAATGACGCAAGCTTTTTTTTATTTGAGTAAAATGGGCAAAAAAATAATTAGCTGGTGTGAGGAGCAACACGGAGGGCGTGGGTAGGGGGAAGCTCAGCAAAGGTGGGGTGGAGAGAAGCAACCGACGAGAGGAGTAGGGCTTAAGTGGGGGGAAGGAACATGAAGGGTGGGGAGGAGAAGCGATGGGTGAGAGAAAAATGGTGTGGGTGTGGAAAGCAACACAAAAGGTGTGGATCGGAGGAGAAGCAGCAGGTGAGCGAAAGAGGGCGTGTGTGGAAGACACAACATGGAGGGTGGGGTGAGGAGAAGCAGCGGGGGAGAGCAAAGTGGAATTGGTGTTGAGAAGCAGACGGATGAGAAAGCAACAAAGGAAGGGGCAGGGAGAACCACAAAGTGCAGTGGGAGAGAAATACACTAGGGAGAGAGCTGGAAAACGCATGCACTTTGAGCTTAACCCAAAAGAAAAAGGCAGGGCTTGAAAAGCAAGGAGTGGAAGCGGAGAAGCTAGCCAATTAAAAAAAGATAGTAAAGAGGTGTTGCTCCATGGGAGGAGGAAACACAAGACTGACAAAGCTGAGAGACGAATGAGAAGCAGGCAAATGAGAGTAACAGGAAAGCCAACCAATAGTAAACAAAGAGTGGGTTCCAATCCCACGTCTGTTCTTTGGAAGCCTTCAATATGTCATTACCAACCAGAGAGCTGCGCTTATGCAATCGGACAAATACGTTTTCTGGTATGGTGCACCTAAAAACAAGCAAATTTGTAAGAAAAGCAAGCCATTGGGAAGTTCCAGTAAGAGTCAACCGAGGAAACCAAGAATGGTACTCAGAAAGAAATTAGAGAAGGGTGAAAACAGAGGGCAGTGAGACGGTTAGGACAACAAGGTGGAGGAAGGAGGGGGAATTAGGCCCAACTTGGGCACCATGGCTTGGGTATGAGAAGAGCAGGCATTGTTCTTAGTCTCGTACTACACTGACCTTTCAAACACTTGCTCTTCATAGTCTGACACAGTGACCTAACTGAGGAACACTCCTGGCAGTACATCCCCAGAAACCTAATAAAGCAACTTTGTGCAACATTTAGAAAGTTATCCACAGACCACCAAAAGGGCTGCATAGCCATTCTAACAGTGCCGAAAAAACACCAAAGTCGTGCCAATACTCGTTTATCTGTCAACTTCAAGAATATGTAATGATCTTTCTTTATCCTGTCCCACCTCTTTTCCTTTTGTGTTTCACATGATATACTGCTCCATGTGTATCATTGCCAGAACCTCTCACTCTTCCCCCTATCAAAATCAGGATTATGTACCCCTTTTGTTCTCTACCTTTCCTCTTTCTTTTACCTTCACATATGTGTTCTACTTTGTATGCTCCACTATACAGCGCTGTCACACACCTGGGCCTAGTTCCTGCTAAACAAAACTTACATATAAATAAACCAACGTCTTGTGTAAGGTATGGAGATCAGCTCAATAGAAGGAAGCACTGGCAAAGCAATAGGTCTTGCCTTCGACAACTATTGGCTCGGCAGTTACTTTTGTTGATGCTGCACAGCATGAACAAAAGGAAAAAAAACGGTGACATGATGTGCTGCGTCATAATGTATGTGCGCGACACAGGCGCCATTTTTTTTTTTTTTTTTTTTAATTACCAATCTAAGATGGCTAGGTAAATAATAAAAGGTGGGAAAATAAAGTAGCACTGGTGTGCATTTTTTTTTATATAGCAGAAGGGCCAGCAGCACTTTGCTTACAGGACCTCCAACCCCCCTCAGAAAATAGTAAAATTAAAAAAAGGAAATAAATAGGAATGTGGGGGAGACACAGGCGCACAGGGAGTGCGGGGAGGAAGGAAAAAGAAGCCTTTGATGGAGCAACAAGAAGGGCTGGGGAGATTCACACAAGGATGAGAACACCGGAGCAAAGGGAGAGACACGGTTATAGCAACGCGTAATGCGTGAGGCAGAGAAGCACACAGTCGAAAGAGAGCAATACGGGGCAGGAGAAACACATAAGGAAGAGAGCTGGAAAACACACTCTCAGGGAGTGGTTAAGCAAAAATAAAAGATCTGAAAGAGACACGTTAGTGATAGATTCCTTACCTTAGAATATCCCCAGGCGTCAGGCTGGATCCGGAAAGTTTTGCGTAGCAGTACCCTTGCGCGTCGGTAGGCGGCGTCGTGCGGCTCCGCGTCCGTCGTCGGCGTCGTGATCGCCGGGATGACGTCGCGGGCAGTACTTAGGCGCCGCCCTGCGCGCTGACGTCAGTTCTTCTTTTCCGCGCCAGCAAGCGCAGATCCGGGAAGAGCAGTGCCCTGGTCAATTTTTGACCATACTTTTTGGTGATTTTTTCACTGGTTTTTCCAACTTTACGGTGTCGTAGGGATGCCCGGCTTCAAGCGATGCGGCGCCTGTGCGCGGATGATGTCCGTCACCGACCCGCATTGGGAGTGTCTCTTCTGCCTCGGCCGAGGCCACGACACCGAGTCTTGTCCCGAATGCCAGGCCCTCAACCCGAAAGCTTTGCGAGAGCGGTCTCGAAAGCTCCTCGAGGCCCGGCATTCGGCTCCGCGGAAGCCCCGGTCGCGTGAGAGGTCCAGGGGTCGCTCGCGGAGTGCACACCGGTCGTCGACTTCTTCGTCCGGTAAGTCTAAGCACAAGAAGTCCAAGAAGCATCGTCGCTCTCGGACTTCGCCTCGCCGGTCTCGCGACTCGGCTGAGGCCCCTCCCGGCACCGTCCCCGCCCCGCGGCCCCGGACTTGCCTGTGGAGTCGCCCCCGTCATACCCGCCCTTCCCGGGTTCGGGGGCGGATCCGGCCAAGGCTACAGGAGTTCCTGTCGGCCATGGCCCGCCTCTTCGGGCCTTCAGGCCCCTCCGGTGCGCCTTCGGGCCCCGCGGGCCCTGATGGGGTTGCTCCGGCGTCGCCGGCGGCTCCGGCCCGGCGTCGCCCGAGCCTCCAGCCTCGATCCCGGCTCCGGCTTCGGCCCCGGCCTCGATCCCGGCTCCACAACCCCCATCGACGCCGGTCGACCTCACGACACCTCCGCCGGCGCCGATGTCTCCGGTGCCGTTCTCGACGCCGCCCTGGGCTCCGGGCGGCGTCGCCCCCAGTTCCTTCCGGCTCCGGACATGGACCCGGAGCGACGTCGCTCGACGCCGGCTCCGGCGCCGATGGGACCTTGGGTCCCAAATGTCCCTCCTCCTCCTTATTTTGAACCAGAGGAGGACCAGGAGGACTGGGAGGGGTCTGATGACCCTCTGACACGCACCTGTCAGTATGATGAGGACTGGACAGAGAGTCTAGGGGAGGCCAGTGGTCTGGATACTTCTCCTGACACTGGCATGCTGTCTCCTCCCGTGGCTACGGAGGAGGGGGCCAATTTTGAGTACGGTGTTGCGTAGGGCTGCTGGGGCCTTACGTCTCCAGCTCCCTACTTTGACGGTCAAGACTAACATCTTGACAGAGGTGCTTCAGCCGGCAGCCTCCTCTGCGGAGACTGTGCTGCCGTTTAACGACGCCCTCACTGACGTTCTTTTGGGCGCCTGGTCCAAGCCCAACACAGGGGCTCCTGTGGATCGGAACGTGTCACGACGCCATCGCCCCGCTCCGGGCGACCCCTGTTTCTTTCTGTCCACCCCACTCCTGAGAGCTTGGTTGTCCAAGCCTCCGCTTCCCAAACCGCCTTCCCTACCGCTCCTCCGGATAGGGAATCCAAACGCCTGGATCAGTTTGGGAAGAAAGGTTTTTCTTCCTCCAGTGCTGGCTTGCGGTCCGTTAACACCGCTTGTCTTTTGGGCCGATATACCCACTCCCTGTGGGATTCGGTGGCGGATGTTTTGCCCCAGTGCCCTGAGGAGGTCCAGGCACTGCTTTCCCGCGCCATTGCGGAAGGGAGGGATGCGGCCAAATACACTATCCGTTGTGGCCTTGACACCGCCGACTCGCTGGGCAGGTCGATTGCAACGACGGTGGCGCTCCGGCGCCACGCCTGGCTGAGAACCACTGGTTTTCAGGGGATGTCCAGAATACTCTCATGGACATGCCCTTTGATGGAGTCGGTCTTTTGGGTCCAAAGCAGACCATGCGCTGGAGCGCTTTAAGGACTCACGGGCTACTGCAAAGTCCCTGGGCCTTTCTGCTACACGCCCTCCGCTGCCTTCTGCTTTTCGCCCCTATCGTGGCCACGGTAGGGGCGCCCCTTCACGTCAGCAGCCCAGCCACCGGCCCGCGCAGCAGGCGTCTTCGCGTGGCCGAGGACGTGGATTCCGCCGTGGCGGATCGGGCAACCAGCGTGCGGGTCAGGCCACCACCTCCAACCCGTCCGCGGCCTCCAAGCCCTCCTAGTCCCTCCTTTCAGGTGCACGGCACGCCAGTAGGGGGCAGGGTCCGCCATCACCTTCCCCACTGGCGCACCATCACCTCGGACAGGTGGGTCTTGGACATTGTCCGAAGGGGCTACTCCCTCCCCTTCGAGACCACCCCCCAGCCATGCCACCTCAATTCCACCGCATGTCAGGGGATCACTTGGTGCTTCTACGGAAGGAAGTCACGGCCCTCTTGACCAAGAGGGCCATCGAGCATGTTCCGACCCCAGAAGTAGGGCGTGGTTGCTACTCCCACTACTTTCTGGTGCCCAAAAAGGACAAGGAGGACATGCGTCCTATCTTGGACCTCCGGAACGTCAATCGCTTCCTCCGGAAGGAGAAGTTCAAGATGCTCACCCTAGCTCAGGTCTTGACTGCCCTCGACCCTGGAGACTGGTTGGTAGCGTTGGACTTGCAGGACGCGTATTTCCACATCCTCGTCCTGCCGGCCCACCGGCGTTACCTTCGGTTCACGGTAGGCCCCGAGCATTTTCAGTTCACCGTGCTCCCCTTTGGCCTTACCAGTGCCCCTCGGGTGTTCACGAAAGTGATGGCGGTGGTCGCAGCTCATCTGCGCCGGGCAGGGGTTTCAGTCTTCCCCTACCTCGACGACTGGCTGCTGAAGGCGGGCTCGTCCCAGGCAGTCGTCTCCCACCTCCAGACTACGGCCGAACTCCTGCACTCGCTGGGGTTCTCCATCAATGTGCCGAAGTCGCATCTAATTCCTTCTCCACAGCTCCTTTTCATCGGAGCAGTTCTGGACACGGCGCAGTTTCGGGCCTTTCCTCCCGAACGGCGAGTCCGGGATATTCAGGCTATGATTCCGATCTTTCGGCCTTTATCCTGGGTTTCGGTACGGATGACCCTGAGGCTGCTGGGCCTCATGGCCTCCTGCATCCTGCTGGTCAATCATGCCAGATGGCATATGCGGGCTCTGCAGTGGGACCTGAAGTTCCAGTGGGCGCAGCACCAGGGCAACCTGTCCGATCACGTCCAGATCTCGGAGGGACTGCAAAACAGTTGCAGTGGTGGCTCTCGAACCGGCAATGGGTCATGGGCAGATCCCTCTCCCTTCCCCAGCCAGAGCATACAGTTGTGACGGACGCGTCCCTTCTGGGATGGGGCGGTCACATGGGAGAGGCGGAGATCAGAGGCCTCTGGTCTCCGGCGGAGTCCCGGCTCCATATCAACCTTCTGGAGCTCCGGGCGATCCGGCTTGCACTCAAGGCATTCCTTCCCTCTGTCAAAGGGAAGGTAGTGCAGGTGTTCACAGACAACACCACCGCCATGTGGTACTGCAACAAACAGGGCGGGGTGGGGTCTTGGACCCTTTGTCAGGAGGCTCTGCGCCTCTGGACATGGCTGGAACATCAGGGCATGTTCCTGATGGTTCAACACCTGGCAGGTTCTCTGAACGCCAGGGCGGACGAACTCAGCCGCAGGTGCATGATGGATCACGAATGGCGTCTTCACTCGGAAGTGGCGCAAGGACTCTTTCTACAGTGGGGAGAGCCTTGGTTAGATCTATTCGCCACCGAAGAGAACGCGCAATGTCATCAGTTCTGCGCGTTGGAATTTCCAAGGCGGCACTCGCTCGGCGACGCTTTTCGTCGCGAGTGGAGTTGCGGTCTGTTGTACGCCTTTCCGCCTATACCACTTCTACCCAGAGTGTTGAAGAAGATTCGGCACGACCGGGCCCAAGTCATTCTTGTGGCTCCGGACTGGGCTCGAAGAGTTTGGTATCCCGAGCTACTCAATATGAGCATAGATCCCCCGATCCGTCTGCCTCTTCGGGAGGATCTTCTGTCGCAGCAGCAGGGGACGGTCCTCCACCCGAACCTGTCCAGTCTACACCTGCTTGCGTGGAGATTGAGCGGCGGCAGTTGATTCCTTTCGACTTGCCTCCCGAAGTTTGTGATGTGATTCTGGCAGCCAGGCGTCCCTCCACTAAGGTGGTATACGCCTGCAGGTGGAACAAATTTGTGGCATGGTGCACAGCGAAGGCTGTGGATCCCCTTTCTGCCCCTCTTTCTGAGGTCCTTCTGTTCCTTCTCTCTCTGGCCCAACAGGGTTCTGCCCTGGGTACCATCAAGGGTTATCTTTGTGCTATCTCGGCCTTCCTCAGGCTCCCTGATCAGCCCTCCCTTTTCAAGTCCCCTGTTGTTAACAGGTTCTTAAAAGGCATTACTCACCTCTTCCCTCCTGTTCCGTTTGTAATGCCTCAGTGGGACTTGAACTTGGTTCTTACCTTTTTAATGTGCGCTCCCTTTGAGCCTCTGCATAACTGTCCTCTTCGTCTTCTGACTCTGAAGACAGCCTTTCTGGTGGCCATCACCTCCGCTCGGCGGGTGAGTGAGCTCCAGGCTCTATCTTGCAAACCTCCCTTTCTGTCTGTTCATCCAGACAAGGTTGTTCTTCGGACGCGTCCGTCCTTCTTGCCAAAGGTGGTTACTGCTTTCCACATTGGGCAGACCATCACTTTGCCCACCTTCTTTCCGCCTCCGCATCCTTCCAGAGAGGAAGAGAGGCTCCACCGTCTGGACCCAAAACGTGCGCTCTCTTTCTATATTGACCGCACAAAACACTTCCGGGTGGATGACCAGCTCTTTGTTGGCTACGTGGGCGCCAAAAAAGGTCGGGCGGTGCACAAGAGGACCATCTCCCGCTGGGTTACCTTGTGCATCAAGACCTGCTATTCTTTGGCTAAGAAGGAGCCTCCTGTTGGGCTGCGTGCCCATTCCACCAGGGCAACGGCTGCTACCACGGCCTTGGGCCGCGGTGTTCCGCTGCCGGTTATCTGTCAGGCAGCTACGTGGGCCTCGCTGCACACGTTTACAAAGCATTACTGCCTTGACAGTCAGGTCCGGAGGGACGGCTTCTTTGGCCGTTCTGTCCTCCAGGACTTCCTTGTCTGATCTTTGTTCGCAGACCCACCACCGGGGTTGGTATTGCTGGGGTATCTATTCTAAGGTAAGGAATCTATCACTAACGTGTCTCTTTCAGATGCACAAGTTACTAACTTGTGTAACGATATATCTGTAAGAGACAGTAGTTAGTGATAGATTCCTTACCGCCCACCCATCCTCCCCGTTCTGCGAACTGATTTCTAGGGTTAAGGACATCCCTTTCAGGGCCCTAGTATTTTTCAGACACCTGTGTCAGCTTCTTGCATGGCTCTGCGTTCCTGGCGCGGAAAGTCGTGTACAGAACTGACGTCAGCGCGCAGGGGCGGCGCCTAAGTACTGCCCGCGACGTCATCCCGGCGATCACGACGCCGACGACGGACGCGGAGCCGCACGACGCCGCCTACCGACGCGCAAGGGTACTGCTACGCAAAACTTTCCGGATCCAGCCTGACGCCTGGGGATATTCTAAGGTAAGGAATCTATCACTAACTACTGTCTCTTACAGATATATCGTTACACAAGTTAGTAACTTGTGCTTCCCTAAAAGTGAGCAGTAGAAGAGCACAAGTAAATAGGCTATGCTCTAGGGGAGGTACAAACACAAGATGGACAAGGCAAGCCATCGAATAGGAAGCAAGTAAAAGAGAGCGACAATGAAGCCAACCCATGATAAGCAAAGAGCTGGCTTTAAGCCCACTGTAAGATCTTGGGCAGCTGACAATGTCTTTTGCAACCATGCAGCTTGGTCTGCATGGTTGTAGGCTCCACCTAAAAATGTAGGTAATATTCTTTAAGGTTCTCCAAAATTGCCCAATGATATTAGCTTATATAATTGCCATTTATATAGCTTGAGTCTACATTATAGCACCAACAGTAGCCATGGGGTGACTTTCCCAAAAGTATTTAACATTTTCATCACAGACCGAGTCTGATTTTGCTTGAGAAGCTGTCATGAGTGGTATGAATGGGTTTGATTCCTAGGAAACTCAGTCCTTTTCAGTGTGTTGCGGGTGAATGTTCTTGTTATTTAGCGGGTGAGATCCTAGGGCTATTAATAGAATCATGGGGAAAAAAATACTATTGTGTGGCCGCTGTATTTCTTATGTAAACATACATTTTCAGCACTTGCCATATAATCCACCATTTGCTGCATAATTTGCTGATTTGGAAATTGCTGCATAAGAGGATCAGTGCCACGCCTGGCACGTTAGGAAAATTAACTGGTCACATTCGGCCATTAATTGCTGTTAAAAGATAATGATGTTGCCAAGATAGTGAATGCAACCCTATTTGTTGGAGAGGGGAAGGTATTTTATCTGCAGGAGACTATAAAAAAACTTCCATGCTTACTTTTAAATCAGTATAGAATGACTATTTCTTTGTTGTTTTTTCCAAAAATGTAATTCAATATTAACACAAGCTTGTGTTTACACCCGACACTGATCTCAGAGCTGCAGTTATTTCAACAGGGCGCTCCGTCTTCAGAAAAGTCCCATCGATAGCATGTATTTTTTCAGGTCTCAGGCTCTTACCCTTTAGCGTGACACAGACTTAATTATTATGAAATGTACTGTACTGTGACGCAGAGCTATTTTTAATGACA
Organism: Calotriton arnoldi; assembly: GCA_963921515.1. Lineage (NCBI taxonomy): Eukaryota > Metazoa > Chordata > Amphibia > Caudata > Salamandridae > Calotriton > Calotriton arnoldi. The sequence continues at coordinate 7,102,018 of CAWUFW010000017.1, forward strand.
GAGGGAGTGCATAATTTACCTTTCTTTTCTGCATAAATGATTTGGCCTCGTCAAATAACTTGATTTCGCACTGCCGCATAATTCCAGTGGCCCTGGCTGCGAAGCATGCAGGGCAGGGCTCATAAGATAACATACCTGGCATCCTAAAGTATCCTATAGTGTTTTTCGAGGCTCCTCATCTCCGCCTAAATAGCTGCAAGAAGTATCACTTTAAAGCCAAAGCACCCAAAAGGGGGTAGAAGCTCAGCAGTGGCGTCACTAGGGTTGGTGTCACACAGTGCGGTAACTCCTGAGTCGGGGGGGTGCGGACCGGGGCGGGTGACACCATCACATGGGGTTGGGTTCCTCCTGATTTATGTAGCGATTTAAAGCAGAGGCTCACGGTGTCGCCCCATGTGATGGTGTCACCCGGTGCGGTCCGCACCCCCCTAGTGACGCCACTGTAGCTCAGAAAATCAATCAAACTTTATGTACCTACTTGGAAATTCAGCAAACACAAGGAGATGATGGGCGGAGTGCTGAAACTTTTCAGACACTCACTTCCAGTCACAGATCTGGGTTGAATCCATCATCGTTCTTTAGCTCACTTCACCACCCCAATTCAGACCCAGCCATATGCAAATCAGTCTTGACCCTGTTCGGGCTGGACTGTTCCCATGCGGAACTGCCAAGCCAGGTCTTCCCTGGACCGGAAACAAGCATCCTGGGACCGGTTTCAGGGTTTCCATAAATGGAAATTCAGCAACTGACAGCACAAGCAGAAATGTTACAGATCAGTTACCCGTTTGCAGAATAGCTGTGTGGTGTGAAAAACACCAAACCTTCCCGAACGCAGGGTGACAGACCATTGGCTTGGGACAGGCAGACCTGGAAACAAGGAGGCACAGCACTTAGGAGACCTTGCAAAGGAAGACACTGGCTTCCCAGAATGTAAGTGGTGAAAAGCTGCAGAACCCCTGGCAGCATGACCCGCTGTTGGGCACATTAAAGATCAGAGATGTGCAAGAAGGCCTACCAGTGCCCTCACTACCCAGCAGACATCCGGTGTCCCTCGTGTGTGTATATACTATCTTGTTGGGACTGTGCCAAACTATTACATGATAAAAACCAGCCATGGCAACATAGCATTACTGTATATTGTGTGTGTGTCCTGTGTCCTCTGTTTGGCTGTCTTTGCCTCTGCCGCTGTGCAAGCCTTCTGCCACTTTGTGTTCTCTGCCGCTGTGTGCACCAATGTCCTTGTGTGTTCTGCCAGTGTTTAATATTGTGCATGTATGCCTTGCCAGTCTTATCTGTGTATGTGTTTTTGTTTAGGTCTGTCGTTAGCCGAGATCTTTTGTTTTTTAATTAAAAAAATATCTGTACCATACTTACTTACAGGGGCTTACAGTTAGCCCTCTTCGTCCATTGGTCAAGTGTAGTATCGTTCACATTTTGGTTCCGCCCACCACAGCATGGAGCACAGTCGGCCCGCTTCAGGCATTGGCTTACCTCACTGTGAGTGAGGGCATTCCACTCTTACACAATGTGCACATCCGCACCATAAGTAGTACCCTCCACTGCCAGGGACTCCAGGTGCAATTTGAGTCTTTACATAAAAAAACCTACATTTTAACTTTTACACAATGCTTATTTTTGTACAGTGCGTCCCTTAATGTAAAAACCATTCACAAACAAAATAAGCATTGGCAAAGCCAAAAGGGCTGCAGCAAATGACATAACTACTGACTTTGCCAATACTTGTCTCTACTGGGTGATGCTTTTGCACTGTGTGTGTCTAGTGTGGGTGTGTCAACGTGCCTCTCCTGCTATCATTTGAACGTGTGCATCTTGCCAGTTGTTGTTGGTGTGCATCCTTACACTGTGTGCCTTGACTGTGCCCCCTGCCATAGGTGTACTGGTGTGTGTTTGCTCTGTTGTTTTGTGCCTGTGTGTGCATTTGTGGTTGCATGTGTTTACTTTTTATACTGTCAGTGGTAAGACTTATTCCCTATATCTCCCTGCCGTTGATGTGATTACGGCCACACAACTACATCTTGCGTGGCTTTCAGATTTTCAAAAGAGCTGTTGCTCCAAAGACGGCGTTCAGAAAAAAAGTCGAATACATTTGTTTTACTTCTAATACGCAATAGGGATTGTAAAAAAAAAAGGGAGATTTTAAAAGTTTTAAGGAGCTGGAGTAAAGAGAAAGCACTTGGCAGACAGGAGACCCACGTAGTAGTCCTGCACCCCATTCCACCAGTGGATGAAACACCATGATTTTTTTTGGGGGGGGTATGGGGAAGGGTGTTGAGAGTATTTTCAGTTTAGGCACGAGTGCTGAATTTCACAGCATCTCGGGGTCCTGTTGGCTAAGTTGTATTCTTGTACTGAAGTTTTATGAGCTAATGTGTGTGTGTGTGTGTGTGTGTGTGTGTGACACCCACACCTGGGTATACCCGTGCCACTTAGGGTGATACATGAAGGTGGCATGGAGAGCAAAAGAACAGTGGGTTGGGATGCTACCCCAAGCGGTTGCTAGTGGTCAGACAAATTCCAAGCATTCCTCCGATCACCTTTTGTGTGTTTTATGTGCTGCCCTAAGTGGCATGGGTGTGCCCAGACGTGCACCCCGTTCTCACTGTGTCACTGGAACCAAACTGTACCCTACTGATGATCCCATAACTAAGGTGAAACCGGTCCCAGGATGCTTGTTTCAGGTCCAGGAAGGACCCAGCCTAGCAATTCGGGCTGGACTGTTCCCATGAGGAGCAGGGTCAAGACTGATTTGCATATGGCTGGGTCCAAACTGAGGTGGTATGGTGAGCAAAAAAACGATGGGTGTGGATGCTACCCAGAGCGATTGCCAGTGGTTAGACAAGTTGAAAGCATTCCTCCCATCACCTTCTGTGTGTTTCATATACCTAGCTTAGGCCACTGTACAGAGCCTGGCCATTCCCAGCTCAGGGTATCACACAGAGCCTGGCCATTCCCAGCTCAGAGTATCACACAGAGCCTGGCCATGCATGCCGAGCTCAGGGCATCTAAAAAAAAAAAGCATACTCCTCTCCGGGCATCATCAGGGAGGGACGCACCCACCTCAGGAGATATAACAAAGCAATCAACATTCCATTCCCTATAAGGCTTCTCTGCCTGCCTCTTGGCTCCTAGAACTTGAGCTGTGCAAGGCATAGCCCTGAGGACGTGATGTGGACCACTGATGGTGACCTGGCGAAGAGACAGGAGACGGTGGTGCGCAGGGAAGGAGGACTGACACAGGACTGGGAACATCTGTAGGTTTGCCTCCTGTATCCCAGTGGACCTACGAATGACTCGGTGGGCAGAAGTATTCATCACATATGACCGCAACGGCTGTGGGCTCCAGGGACTGACTTGGAGAACTCCAGTCACCAAGATTCACTGGGAAGCACTGGAGGAGAATCCTAAACTCCGCCTCAGACCCCCACTGGACAAGAGTAAGCAAATCAATTTGAAAGCAAAATCCCACCAAGATATCGGGCGTCGGCCGAGATGAAGCCAGTAGAGAACGCTGTCTCCCCATATAGGAACAAGAATCAATGGTGCTCTTTCCCAATCGAAACAATGCGCCTGGTCTACCCACAGAGTCCACTTTCACACCCTCAGATCTTGCTCTCTGCTCCGTGAAGTTACTGTCTCGCTCTAGAACATTTGCCCCCCTCTCAGCGCATGGAAGAGTGCCTGCTAGGACTGTCCTCAGCCGCTGCCTGACCACAGAGGTTGCCTGAGGAACCCTGGCTGCTCCTTGCATTGCTTGCTTTGGACATTCAAGGACACCTTGCAGAAGATGGGTTAATGCTTTTATGGACACACCCAATAAATATTCGTCCCAGTCGCTGGCCGTCAGCGTTGGAGTTTCCTATTGATGGAATCATTTGATGGGCGCTGAGACCAACCAATGGAAGTGCAAAGCAAGGCTCTATTCAAAGCTGTTGGGTGGGCATGCTTCACTGGTGACATCATTAGCCAGTCTCTGATAGCATTTAAATAACATGAATTTCCATGCACTGAAACTCCAAAGACACAGTACGGGTGCATGGGGCCTGATGCAAGAAAAGCAGAGGGAGCCCATGCCCCCTGGAGCCATAAGTGGGGCAGTGGCCTCTGATGCCCGGTGCCCCTGTGATTTACAATGTCACTCATTAACATAGTCAGTGGTAATTCTGATGGCCTGGATCTGCCCCCCCCCACCCCCCTCCCTGGAGCTGCTTTGGACATCCCTGCCCTCCACGGTCTCCAGTGGCCCCACGCGCAAGCTCCTGCTCTCTCAACAGTAGAGTTGCCCTTGTTTTTTGTCCTAGCTGTTCTCAGGGCTCTCTGCCACTCGATCACAATGTGGGGTGATTTTACAAGAAACAATGCGGGCCTCGACTTGCGATGGCAGCTGACAGAGGGGAATGGAGATGAACTGACACTGTAACAAAGAGAGGCCATGGACAGAGTCCCTCGTGACCATGCACTGTTACCAGTGGCAAGGCCAGAGTAGTGCACAAAGTGCCGGTCAAGGGGGAGCAAGGCCAAAAACATTGTTTTGTGTTCCTTGCAGGACAGAAAACAAGGGTCAGTGTTCGAGATGTGGCAGTAAAGCACCCCCGCAGCTGAAGTGAAGGAAAGCACGAAGGAAAACCTGTGCAGGCTCCCCAATTTGAGTGATGTAAAAGAATGACTGGGTGTGGTAGAGCCATGCCTGCATTAATGCAGACAATTGTAGAAGCCTGAATTGGACTGAGCTCGGCTGGGTGGTATTTTTTCTTTTTTTATTGTCGCCTACCTATTGTGCGTTTACTAACAACTTGCAGTGAACTTAGAACCCACCTATTGCTTACCATTGGTAGGTTTTACTGTAAATCTTGTTTGCTTGCCTCTTACTGGATGGCTTTCTTGTCCCATCTTGTTTGTCCATCACATGGGGTATATATAGCCTTTTTTTTACCATCCTTTAGACTGACCTGTATGCTTTTCCATTGTTCACTTTTAGGGAACTGTATTTTTTCTTTTTGGTTAGGCACTCAATGAGAGTGAATGTGTTATATTTTGAGGTTCCCGTAGCCGTGATTTGCTGCCAGGCAATCCACTTCAAACAAAATTGCTTTGGCACACTTAAATAATTTTTTTATTGCCTGATCTATGCTGCGCTCACCATCTTAGACCAGTCAATTAAAAAAAATGAAAATAGCACCTGTGTCATTCTATAGGCACGTGCATGCAGAGTGACGCAACCACCGGCAGCAGCTGCACCATCATGACTTTTTTTTCTCCAAGGATTGTGCTTTTTTCCACTGCTGTTCAGCTAAAGCAAAAAGCATTGGCAAAGCCAATAGGTCCCAAAGGCAAGTTTTTAGTGGCTTTTACCAATGATTCTTATTTATTTCAGTGTTTTGTAGTTAGTTGGGGGGCACTGTGTTTGGCGAGTCCAGTCTGTCAGAAGATGAAGGTTGTAGCTCAGTTGCTGTATCTGTAAAACCCAGGAGAGCGCTGAAGAACGGTGAAGCACTACATAGCAGTTGGATATTACCATACTTTTACAAGGCAGCAATCAATCAGTGTGGTGGGCCTCTCCTAGGCCAACCTGACCCCCTCTCCTTTGTAGGGCTCTGGACAAGCTTTTACCCAAACTACCCATGCAGCTCGTGCCAGTTGTGACTGCGTTGTGGTAGGCTGCTGTTGGTGGGCTGAAGCGCACAGTTCTACTCAGTCCCTGCCCCAAAAGTCAGTTGGATGGGTCCAAGTACACAGTTTGTGCTCCCTCACCTGTGGGTTCTCAAAGTGCCAAATCTTGAGCATAATGTCATCTAGCTGCCTTATAATTCCTACAGAAAGTTTATGGGGTGGCCAAAAGGGTTTGGAAACCCAGGAGAAAGGCCAGACTGGGAACTTAAAGCAGCCCTGGTAAATTATGTCAGACCAGCCTCTGTCTGATGCACAGGGAAATGCAGTAAGCAAGCCTTACCACTACTAAGAGGGCTTTGGGGGGGGGGGGGGCGTTCTCCCCCCAAGAAAATATGGGCAAAAGTTGCGCAATTTATAGCACTTCCTTCATTATACATTTAATTGTATTCGCTTCTAAAGCATAGTAAATGATGACCTTACAGTGCATCAGGATACAGCAGTCTTTAGTGGGGCTCTCCAATGATTCCCTCACTATCACCCTCCAACGGTGCCCCTCCTCTCTCCACAGAACCACTCTCCCATGTATATAATTTGTTTTATAGTGCCTCTCATACCAGTGTAGGATGTCGGAGCACTTTACATCACACACAAATAAAGATGCAATGAATCACACGTGTGTAAATCAGTGTATAGAAAATGTTACATAAGGCAAAGGGGACTACAAGGTGTAGGATTCATGTCATCCATTCTGGTAGGCATTTTGTAAGAGTGTTTGGTCTGGAGAAGCACAAACCCAGGATTCAGATACTAATGATAATTTATTTCTACCCAAACAAACCCTTTTTAGCAATGTTAGGATAATGAAAGACTTAGGAAAAAAACATAACTTGCTAACCTGTACCATGTAGTTTGCATGCAGCTCTTTGGTGACACTTCATAGCTCACTGTGCTAGATTATGATTGTAACTTGTGAACTGCACAGTAACAAAAAGGTCTCTGTGACAAAAGCAGTAACTGACTGAGCTATGCACATAGAATACAGTACTGTGGTCTGCAAGGTACAGGTCCTTTGCAGCAGGCACATTAACCCTCTGCGCTACATTAGATGAGTCAGATCTCTCTCCAGCAGGTACATTAATCACCAGAGTTATCTTGACACTTATTGTAGCGTTAAAGCTACTGGATATACAAGGAACTCTGCAGTGGGTGCTTTCAAAACTGCTGCACTGCTACAAAAACGACCCCCAGTAGCAAAACTGCCCACCCCACCCTTCCAGCCCGATGCCCGGTAAGACCAGACCAGCCTTGCCCAGGAGCCATATTAGGCCAGTCAAAAGATAGAAATCATTACTGCAGCTGAGCAACAGGCAACTAACCACTCACTGCAGAGCAAAGGTGAGTCTGCCGAAATATCATATGTACAACATAAGACACTGTTAAAATCTACAAAGTTCTGATAGATATTTCTAACTGCAGATTACTAACCTCAGAATATCTGCCAGGCGACAGACTTGATGCAGAGGTTTTCCCATAGTAGTGTTCATGCATGCTACTAGCTCGCGTTACCAGAAGTGACGAAGCAGAGCTGCATAAAAGTGCCGCCCCTGCATGCTGATGTCGATCCTTTTTTCTGTGCCTTCCAGTGCGAGTCAAGAGATCCACTCCTGATTTTGTCAGTTTTCCAACAACTTCCAAAACGATTTCACAGTGAAAATTATGAGTTTCAAACCATGCTACATCTTCATGAAGCAGATGTTGGTCTTGGACCCGCACGAGGTGCGTCTTTGGTGTCTGGGCTTGGGACATGACTCTAGGCTGTGTTATATGAGCGCCCTTTTGCACCTGAAGGTGATCTGAGACTGGGAGGCAAAGGTGTATGTTGCCGAACACACAAAGAAATTGTGACCTACATGTAGGCTCCACTCTTGCTCCAAATTGTAGGCCCAGACTCAGTCCCAATTCTGGTCCTGCAGCCATTAAACTTCACGCTGAAAATCCTCCAGTTAGTTCAAATGCAGGCATAAGAAAGTGAAGTGGGACTTGACCCCATGCCGCTATTCTTACTCCAAAGAGAAGACACAAGGCCCTCCTTCAAGGTATCCGACCATGGAACCGATTCCTCAGTTGGCCCTGATGTGCCCTGAATTTCCCAGGCTGTCATCAACCCCACACCAAAGAGGTCATGCTGCAAATTTCAGTGCACCTCCTGTTCCCTCTGGTAGGCCTGCAGAGGCTTCCATTGGGATTAGCGCCTGTGGGTCCCCTCTCCAGCGCAGTTTGTACCGATGCGGTACAGATTTCTACTTCAGGCCCAAGATCCATGCTGGTTCCTGCCTCCTCCATGCTGTGCTTGTGTCACTGGCTCCAAAAGATGATCCAGTGCCAATCTTGATGATGGACCACAAACGGACATCAGCCTGAGACCAACTAACGTTGTGCTACGAAATCACAAAAATGCAACCAGTCGACCTGCACTCTTACTCCAACCGTGCACCTCTGCTATGACTGCCATAACTACCAGCAGAGGCTCCATTATCCTTTCTGACTCGGATCCTACGCCAGAGCAGGATGCACTCCGGGATGATCTTGATGTAGATGGCTTCCTCCGCCTCATTATACTGATGATGCCTTATACCCTGATTTGCACAGCACCAGTGGGCTTGATGGCTCGATGGCTCTTTTGAGACCGAGTTTAACTCCGTTCATGGATCACCAACGGCAGGGAGTGCATCATTTGCAGTGGTAGCTTGGGGGGGGGGGGGGGGGTAAGCTAAGGCATCACAATTAGAGCTACCCTTCATTGAGGCCAAAACAAATGCTCTCACAGAAAATGTTCACCCTGGGCCAGAAACTCAGATGACTACTTAGTTGAAACACTGCTCTCGCCTGCCTATGAACAGGCAGGTATTCTAGACCAGTGTCTGGTGAGATGGATTTTCTCACTAAGCACCCCATTCCAGATATCGTTATTGTGCAGGCTTCGACCAGTAAAGTGAAGACAAATTAATTTCCAACAATTTTGCCAAGCGCATTGTGGAACAAAGAAACACGTTTTTCAGATAATCCCAAGAACGACATTTAGCGCCAAGATAGTGTGTTGACTGATGGAGAACATCCAACTTGGTCACTAGACTCCTCCTGAGATTGAAAACAAAGCCACTGTTCATACAAATCTCCACAGAGGTCATCTGGTTCCCTGTAAGATGAGGTCTGCACAAGCATAGTGTTTTAGGCTTAACAGGTGAGCAACACATTCCTGCACCCAGGAACAGTGTGCACATCCCAAAACACGATAATAAATAAAATGCCAAACTTTTAGCCTTGTACAGTGATTGACAGTAAGCAGTGATGGGGACAGCAGAAGTCTCAAAACAGAATCGTCTAGCTCCATTTTTCCATGGTTAATGAAGGATGAAAGTATATTTTTGGGGTTGAGGAGAGGACTGGTCAGAAGGTCACAGGACATGAGTTTAGAGCTGCACATGAGCTTTATTTCATCACGGGCACAGTTTTTTTTTTTTTGTATCGTCCACAATCCCCTTTTTTTAAGCACAATTAAAAGCATCTTCGATGGACATTAGTGTCTCTTGCTCTTAATTATACCTCTCTCGTTCCTTTCATTCCTGTCCTCTATTTCCTATATAAACCCCTGACTTCTCTTGAACACTTTCTCTGTCATACTGCACATATATCCTATTAGTACCCAAAGCACAGGGACTGTGCAGAACATTATGAAGAAACTTAATTCTAATACAAACATGCCCCAGTCCCTCTAGGGCACGGGGAATCTCACCACCGTTCCTTCTCATTGTGGTAATAACCAAATAACCGTATCCCCTGCTTCCTACTGTTGTGAGAAGTGCCCCTTAGCTATTTTCAAGTAGTGATCCATGGACTGATGGATAAGGGTCATGGCTTTTATATAGGAACCTAGTTAAGTCCTCATCCTTTCTACACCTCTTTCCTAACTTCAATCTCTGTGCTTATTATTTCACCATCATTGCCAAGGAGGGGTTCTACGAGAATTTGCCAGGTGGCCGTGGCATTTGCCTGGAGACTAACGACAAACAAGCATTTGCAATGCAATAGGTCTCGCATTTGCCAGAGTTTGAGCTATTGGCATTGTAAATGACAATGCTTTTTTAAAAACCTAAATAAAAGGCATTGTAAATGACAATGCCAATAGCTTAAACTCTCGCAAATGCGAGACCTATTGCATTGCAAATGCTTGTTGGCAGGTGGGCGGAGAGCTGAGGGGGAAGTTGTGTCCGCAGGGTGCTTGTCACTGCATCCTGTCCTGCCAGCTCGGGTGAAAGGGGGCTTTGTGGGGAGGGGGGGAGGGGGGGTGTGAGGTGGTCCTTGGAGCCCCATGTCCTTCTCGTTCAAGCTTGCTGAAGGAAAATTGTGACTTCAACAAGCGGTTCTTACCTTCTCTTTCTTCCCCTTCATTCGTTCCCCTGTGAAATGGATGAAAAAAAAGAAACCCTTTTGTTAAAAGGTCGTCTGTCTCTGCCATTTTTGTTCCAAACTGCAGCCTCAGGACAGAAGGGGTAAATAAATGAAGAAAAAAAACAGTTCTAAATATGGGAAAATAACTAAATAAGGCAAAACATAGTGGCCGCAAATTGGCCAGATTGGTTTCAGTCACACGCAAACACATTAGCGCCACTTTACAGAGTGGGCCAGTTTAAAGCACTACTTTCGTTTTCTCCTCTTTCCTGGAACAGCAGCTTTGAAGGTGAAAGCGCGCATGGCATGCTGAATGTAAGGAAAGCACGTCGTGCCCGCAGTAGGGCTAAACCCATTGAAGAAAATAGTACTTACAGACAAATTCAAACATACTGTGTCGCAACAGAGGTTAAAGAACCAGACGCCATGGGAGGTTTCAAATGAAGACAAGACGGTACTAAGGAGGGACTAACAAGGCGAATAAGGAATCTGAAGCCATCATTTACAAAGGACCAGGATAGAAGCCAATGAAAAATATGGGCGGAGAGTGGACGGGGCTTCACATCCCGAACTCAATACAGCATGGCTCGCAGAGCAGCGCATGCGCTGCCTAGGCTCGACCTAAAAAGTGTTCCAGTACATACTTGACGGGGGGATTGGGTTAGAAATCCTCCGGGACTTCACACCCCCCTTGCTGAGAACACAGTGCCCTGTCAGGTGCATTCTCGCAAATGTTCCATTTCCTATGTCTGTAGGAAAGCTGCAGTTGCTTTCTAGATCCAGGAAGCTTATTCGAGGATTAACTTCACATCCACAAATTCCTTACTTCTGTGCTGTCAAGGGAGAAGTAGATGGATGACGGTGTTACCGCACCGTAGATGTGACCATGTGGATACCATTTTCAGAGTGCAATGAGGACACCAGCTAAAAACAGCCTCATTGGCGTCGTAGTCCATCAACTCCATTGTCTACTTATGATGCCCATCGGTACTTTCATATCTTTTTCCAAATTCCAGGAAAATCAATGAAGATGACAAAATGAAAGGTTACCTGAAGCCCAGGTAACCTTTTCTTTACAGCAGAATGCATGCTTTTGATCAGGTCATAATGCACATGGCTGCTGGCAAATTCAGAGAGAATGAAGGCCGTATTAAATGCCAAAGTACAGCTTACTAAGTGTGTCGTTGTATTAGATGTTCTTTTAATGCTTCCTATGATGGCGTCTGCTATTCGTGAGGCGAACTGTAAGAGCAGTTAACCTGTGTCTTTGAGCAAATGTAGCAAGCTTTGATTCAACTTGCTATACCTTACTAACTCCCTTCCCCTCCCTGAATTTCTCCTTCGGCCAACCTATCCTCATTCTCCAGGCACCTATTCACTTCCTCATCCAACGCAATGGTGTTAGCCAGTGAATTTGTACTGCCAAAAGCTTTTCCCAGGTCTCCCAGTATACATATTCGCACTCAGTGACTAGTAATGTTCCCTTCCTCTAGAGCCCCTTCCAGTCTCTTTTATACCCATGCTATTCATCAGAATGATAGCCACAATGCAAAATGTACCTTTGCATATGACTGTAGCCCACCAGGTGCATGGTTGTTTTTGTGGCAGAGAAAACATTGTGCGGGGCTTGGAGATGGGTAGGATGCCAAGGGAGGGTGGTTCTGACTGTTGGAACAGTGTGGTTTTTCCCTTGCCGCTCTAGCGTGGGAGAGTTATTACTCCAGTAGTGTGTGACCAGGGCAGCTTCTGTTCTCCACTACTTGGGATCCCTGAGAGAAGTGTTTAGGGGTTGAGTGTATTGTACCAATACTACAGCATCTAACAAATCTTTTACTTCTACTTTCAATCTCAACTTATCATCATTGTTACATGTAGAGAAGGTGATATTATCTTGTAAGACAATGGTAGAGCGATTAACAGCAGCACTATTACTTTCTTATATACACAGTGCCCCAGTTTTCTTCAGGCAGCTATTTACAGTGCAGGGCTCTACTATCACTACAGAAACATTCCATGCTAAAGGTGGATTGGAATTCTGAGCAGGTTTGAAGATAGTTAATGCTAAATCCCAGCATCTCTAGGCTGAATATTACAGTTGGGTATTATTTCAGTTTCATTTTCAGCTGTCCATCACACTTGCACATGAAATTCTCTCTGTTTGCGGTCCAGGCTGGGAGGGAGCAGGTCATGGTAGCAGTAGAATTAGAAAGAGCATTCCTGTTGTGGCAAAGAACAGCCATACTACCCAGCGCCATTGAGGCCCTACCTCACTCAGTTGTTTTCCTCTGCCGAAGATGGTATGGTGGGGCAGCAGTTTCATTTTGTAGTGGCTTATCCTTTTCAGCATGTAGTGACAAATCCTTTGCACCATGTTGTTGCAAATCCTATTCATTTTCAAGAGAGAGGTTTCCAACACAGGACTCCTGTACGCCTTTCTGTCTCTCCCTCTCCTGCACGTAGTCCTGCAGAAGATCAACAACAACCAGGTCTAAGTCATCAAAATAGGGTTGAATTTGACCAGGAGAGTGTGGTTTCCAGAACTTCTGGGCATGAGCATCGATCCTCTGATCAAATTGCCACTTTGCGAGGACCTCCTGTCTCACCAACGGGAGGATCCTCCACCAAAATCTACGCAGACTACACCTCCATGGTGGGGAGTGAGCAGCAGCAATTGACTGCGTTTGATTTGCCCCCTGAAGTGGTGGATGTCTGCCTTGTCGCCAGGTGCCCATCCATAAAATCCATATATGCCAGTTGCTCGGACAAATTTGTAACCAGGCGTGGTGTTTTTAACCCTAGCCCCTTATAGGCAAAGCTATTCTTGTTTTGTTTGTCTTTAGCTCAGAAAAGCCTTGCAGTGGGCACTATAAATGGTTATTTGTTGGCTCTTTTGGCATTTTCACGTTTAACGAACCAACCGTCCTTATTCAAATCACCTGTTGTGATGTTTGTAAAAGGTTTGACACACACATTTCCTCCCCAGCTGTGTGTGATTCCATTGTGGGACCTTAACTCGATCTTGACATTTCTTATGTGTGCATCCTTCGAGCTGTTGCAGAGTTGCTCGTTGCTTCTCCAGATGTTGAAGACTGTCTTCCTCATTGGGATTACGTCTGTAGCCTGAGTGAACTGCAGGCACTTTCAGTGCAACCATCCTACAGCATCTTTTACCTTGACAAGTTGGGGCAGAGGACTCGGGCGGCCTTCCAACTGAAAGTCATAACTCCCCTCCATGTTAGGGATCCATTACTCTACCAGTCTTCTGTGCTCCCTGCTCACCCCTTGAAAGACCAGAGGCTCCATCAGTTGGGTCCCAAAAGGGCTTTTCACATTTACAAAGATATAACCAAGGACCATCAAGTGCTCGACCAACTTTTTGTGGGGTTCTCTGGAACAAAGAAAGGGAAGGCGGTGCAGACGACTACATAAATTCTTCACTGTGGCCAAAAAGCAGACTCCAGAATGTCCGAGGGCCCATTCCACTAGGGCTAAAGCTGCTACCACTGTATTGGCATGCAGAGTGCCTGCCCTTGACATCTGCCAAGCTTCGATGTTAGGCATCCGTGCTTACGTTCATGAAGCGCTAATGCCTGGAAAGCCAGGTTTGGCAAGGAAGGAAATTTAGCCTGCTCGGTCCTGCAAGACTTTTTGATCTGAGCCCACTCTGCTGACCTTGTACTTGGAGAGGTACTGCTCTGGTATCGGTTCTAAGGTGAGGAATCTGGGTTGGAAGTATCAGTCAGAAAAACAAGTTTCTTGTCTTTGTTAACTCTTTCTGGTGAATACTTTAATGGTAGATTCCTCACTGTTCTCCCTCCTTCCCGTTCTGTGGAGTGGCCTATTTATAAAATCTAAATTGGCCCCAAGTCAGAACTCCACACACTTACCAAAAACTGTTCCCATCCACGTCTGAGAGCGCGGAAAGGGTAGAAAATTAACTGACGTCAACGCGCAGGGTTGGTGCATATATGCGGCTCCACTACATCATGCCTAGTGTGGTATGGAGCCAACACAGAACTGCACATCACCACCTAACAGGACACGAGTGCTGCCATGGAAAAGTTTGAAAAATCTCCAGTTCCAGTGTGGTACCTGGGGAATATTTGAAGACGAAGAGTCTGCGGTCACGTAGAGTATCCACCAGAAAAAGGTTTACCAAAGATAAGTAGCTTGTTCATCTACTCAAACCAGTTCTAAACTAAATCTTGAACAAACTCTCTTCTGACCAAACACAATGAAACACTAGCAAACACAATCAGTTGATGACCTTTCCAAGTCCTTCAAAAAGGGATCAAGATATGGAATGCGTGACAAGGCCATAACAGTTGTAGCTAACGTTGTAGAAATGTGAATAAATGAATGTGGGGAATACCTGGTTTGTTCTTCTTTTCAGTATGGTTCTATCAAATGGACATCGGGGAAGCTCAGGTTGCGAAGGAGGCCCCAAGTCATTTTAGTGAGTACTCCGTTTATACTGGTCTGTGCTGGGCCTAGGCGGTGTGAGAATGAATATTTGTAGTGGAAGTATTCTGTGTGCCAGTGAGGAGAACTGAGGAGGAACTGCACATAGGAGGGAACCCTCAGTAGCAGTTCAAAGACCAAGTGTCAGCCCTGCCCATCTTTCTAGCTCATCTCTTCCAATCTTGGGCTGCTTCTTCGCAGGATGGACACACGGGCCACGTTAGGAGTTTTGTTCAGTTGACATGTTCGGGGTTGTTTCACAAAAGGCTGTGCTATGAAGGGAAGACCGTTTCATTCCAGTTGCATTACAGAACTAGTTATGGATTTGAGTTGGTGTCTTTGGTTTGTATGGCTTTCAACCAGCGAAGAACCTCTGTTTGTTCTGCTGACACATTCAGTCCAGCGCTCAGAAATACGTGCCACAACTGGGCCCAGTAGAAATCCAGTTGAACTGGAATTCTCACGGGGATCCAGGCATCTGTGTTCATATAAACCTGAAGATCTCCACTTCATTGAGAGCTGACCACACTGCATGCCAGGGTGCATGAAACATGCACAACCCTTGAGCTCTGTGTTGTAGCTGTCGATGAGGTACATATTTTATTCAGGATTTGTGGTTTAAACCGTGTACCTTTTGAGTCATCCTACTCTGGACAATCTCCAGTGTGGCTTTATCCTTCAGCAAACATGGCCTCCAGAGTATTCTACAACACTAGAGGTGCGGCCTCCTCAGTTGGCGAACTCTTCCAGTTGCTGTGTCTAGAACTGGACATAAAACTACAAATATTGCCCCCAGAGCTGGAAATGGCTCTCCAAGTGTCCAAGTACTCGACACAAAACTGTTGTGTATAGTCCAGGAGCCAACAATTGCAATCTAAGTCAAAGCTCCAGAATTTGACACAATATTCCATGTGTGACCTCCCAAATTAGACACAGTAGTTCATATTTTCCGTAACTTGAAGAGGTGGAAACAATCTTCTAGATTTGGTCTCCTGACCTAAACCCAGTTCACTAGATGTACCCTTCAGAACTGGACACAATGTTGATTGCGCTGCCTCCATCCACCACCAGGCCTGGCACCTGAGTACTCTGACATCTGTTGTATAACGTCCCCTGTTCAGTATTTAGTAGCCAATGTCTACTTCAGGAGCCCCCAGATTGCACCATTGTAGCGTGATAATCTGCATCGTAATACAGAACGATGGGGACCCCAGATTCTGTTAAATCACAGATCTAAAGATATCTCAGGCGGAGGGCTCGATTCTTCTCTGCCAAGGGGTGGCGCCCAGACAACAACCACTTAAGTCCCCCAAATCAAATGAAGCAGTAGGGGTGGTCTGTTCAGTGTCCACCAAAGCGCTTTCTTGATCTGTCTTTTTCATACTAAATTGGGAATCACATCCTTTGGTTATTTGTGGCAATTTGTGTGGTTAAAAGACATGCTTCATTAAATGTCTAGCTTATTAATTGTTCATGTTGGTTCCGTGCAAATAGAATGAGTTTGATCCAGAAAAAGGTAGTCCGAGATGTGTTAGGTGCATGAATCCGCGAGCGGAAGGACTTGGATCGTTTTGTTGCGCTAAGTGGTCGGTTGTTGATTGCTGGCCTATGAAGAGTGTTTCCTAGGCAAGTGTTGCTAAGCAGGCGTATAGTTATAATGCGGCGGTGTGCGTATCAGGGAGTGGTAGTTCCAAGCTGTATATTGTTGCAGTACTGTTGAGTAGACAGCTTAGCCAAGTATCTTTGGTGTCATGCTGAGCAAGAGGGTGGCGGAGTTCTGTCTACAGGGTTCTGTTAGGTAAACGCAAATTATAGGCATCATTAAAAAGGTGTTGTGCAATGAATATTGTGTAAACTTGCCACCGTTTTTTCCCCACCTTAAAACTGTGTGGGTTCCATTTTGGTACAAATTGTGGCCCTAGGCGGAACAGCGTAGGAGACAGGGTGAAAAAGCAGATTGGGAACATTCGACAGAGAGCACTTCATTATATACATAAAGCATTGCTTTCCTGTCCTGATTGCAGATGCCAGGCAGTAGAGGTTTCTGAAAAGGCTCAGGTTGGTTGGACAGCAAATATATTTTTGCCACCTTTTTTGTTAGAAGGTTCTTTGGATCCTAGTGCTGCCTTCCTGGCTCCTCAACTTCCCACCTTTAGCTCTTTCCCATTCTAGATTATGGGCCAGATATACAAATATATGGTCTCAATATGTTGGTGACCAGTATTTTTGTGACTAGTGAAGATTTTTAAGAACAGACCTATGTACTAAAAGGTCGGTCCTTAAGCATCATAGAGGGTCAGAATCTGAACTGACTAATGAATATTAATGAGGTAGATCACAAATTGAGACCCACTACGATTGGATACCATCACTGGGATGGTGGCCTGCTGGACTCAGCAGACTATCATGTCTGTGATCGCATTTCAATAAAGACAGATTTTTTTTATGCAGCCTGTGTTCCTTAAAGGAAACCGATCTGCCTTTAAAAAAAAAATTTTTTAAACTTTTTTGGTTTAAAAGTTTACAGCGGTGTCAATGACCATTACCCACTCCCAAGCAAACGCTTTTTTTTTTTTTTTAACATTCACTAACGGGTTATCACCCCATCTTAGGGGTGGGTAACTTTGCAAATGTTTTGCTCGTAAACCATTGATACATATGGATAGGAATTGCTGTTAAAAAAAGGACATCTACAACACACTCCTTCCAAATAATCTTTATCTATTTCTGTAACCAGTTTAAGAGTCTGTAAAGTTCTACTCCTCAAGTGGGCTTAGTACATTGCTAAAAGTAGTGTTTCGGTCACAGACTCTGAGTAGGGCCGTTTGCGACCCACAGACAGCTCAGTATCTGACCCTTTGTTCCTGGAGCGCGTTTGTGTCTGTCCCTTCCTCGTGTTCTGCCTTCTCCAGCAGGGGGTGTCCCTTTTAATGGGGATTGCTTGCCCCCTTGGAGTGTCTTTACGGGCCTGTAGGGTCCATGGGCGGTCTTAGGTTGGGGAAGCCCCCTCACCCCCAGCTCTGAGGCTGACAGCGCCTTTCTTTCTCTGCCAAGCAGGCCGCTGCTCTGGGGCGCAGCCAAGAACGTGCAGAAAAAGAGAAGACAAAAAAAACCTGAAGCAGCTTGGAAAGAGTCGAGCTCCCGGCATACTGCGTACATCCCTCCTCCCAGCTGGCTGTCAAGAGTGAAGAGACCGCAGCAGGCCTTGGGAGAAAGGGTTGTGTTGCACACACCTCGCCGCCTACGCCCTGAAGGGCTGGACTTCTCTAGGTGGCCCCGAGGCCTCCTGCAGAAGGCCCTCCTTTGCACGAGTGATCCCAGAAAAATGCGGTGTTTTGTCCAAAGAGGGTTCTTGGTCTGCAGGTAGACAGCCCTTTATTTGTTTGTTTTGTAGAGTGCTGTGCGTCTCCTTTTGGTTCCTTACCAGCTCTAGAACACTTGGAAACAAGCATTGCCAATAGGTCTCGCCTTTGGGACCTTATAAGTGTTTAGCCATGCAGCACATTATCCTGTGTGCTGTGCCACCAGGGTTTGAAGGGCCACACAACTGCTGCAGACTGTGTACACTTTATAAGTAGCAGCCATCTGCAAATGGTCTGATTTACTAATGAATTTTGAGGCAGGTGGTACTTGTAGCATCAGACACTCAGTGTCAGGAAGTGGCAATGAGATCATCCTAAAACCTCCACTGTGAGGAACTGGCAAACATAACATCTACTATCAATAATTAGGGCAGGTAATATATCCCAGACACTCATTGTCAGCAGATAGAACTTTAAACACCCCAAAGCATTCACAGTCAAATAGTACCACTTGTAATAACCCCAGATACTCGTTGTCAGTAAGTTGAAAGCATAGCACCCAACATCTTCCACTGCTAGAAACGGGTACTTGTAACATCACATGACACTTGCTGCCCAACTGTCCGAAAATGGCATTTTAATATTGAGATACTAAAAGCCAGAGAAGGGCGCTTGTAGCATTACAAGAAACAGCGCCAGTCAGTGGAAATGATAACACCTGAAGAAATCAATTTTTAGAAAGTACCATGTAACAACACCCTAACACAGAGTAACATCTAAAACCAGAGACATCCAATGTTAGAAATGGGCCCTGGAAACCTCATCAATATCAGATTTTGGAAAATGGCATGCACAGCAGCTCAAGGCACCGAGTTCTTAACATACATTAAATTACAGAAAGTCTCATTCATGGCATCTAATCACAAAAAGTGACACTTGTATCACCTCCAAAGCACTCACTGTGACAAAGCAAAATGTGAAAAGAATGCTGTAAGCCAATACATTTGTACCAAGAGAGACCCTGAATAGCGAAGTACGTGGAGCAAATATTGTGCATGAATGCAAGCTTAAATCAATGCATGACTTTGTGCCGGTTTTTTCTGGCACACCAGGCAGTCGCAGAGTGGAGAGATGCTTAGAAAAAGACAGACATAGAAGGGAGAAAGGGATAAGCGGGAGGAGAACAAGACAATGGATGAGATATAGGTTCTACTGATGGAAAGGAAATGCGAAAATGTGCGTGTGAGAGAAGAGTGAAAATGTGAAGAGAGGATACACACAAGCAGGGAAAGGCGGTAGAGAGAGCTGGGTTAAATGGGAAAGAGCAGAGGGCAGAGACAAGGAGAGGAGGAATAGATGGAGAGGACATGCATGTGGTGAGTGAGAAAGACAGATGGATACAGAGTGAGGCAGAGAGCGAGACAGGAAGGTGTAGAGAGAGGAGCGGAGGAATAGAGGCAGGAGGCGGAGTGGGATCTGGAGGCGGAAAACGCGAGAGGCCGGTAAGGCGGGACAGATGCTGCTAGTGGCCCTGTGCTCGCAATATGCAGTCTTGCCTGGGGTTGTATGCAGAAAGTGTGTAGTGGTAGCAGGGCCTGATTAGGGTGCAAGTGATGCACGAGAATGACGTGGAGCATGCGCGGTACATCAAGATCTGGCTGCACTTCTGCATGGCAAAAACACTTTCATCTTGTTAATCAACAAAAACACACTTAATGAGCATCACAAAACTCCCACTTCGAAACTATTATAAAATGCAGCAAGTAGAGTGAACCCGACCCGAAGGTCTTATAGCACTTTGATAGAGCACTGGGTACATGACAAATGGTCATATACATCGTCTACAACCTACGTGCCTCATGTTACCAGGTAATTTGCATATCAGACGCTGACTTCTGCGTGGTGAAAATACTTTGGGCCTGTTAGTCAATTTAAACTATTCCGCTGGTAAATCTATGCCGCAGCCTCGGCTCAAAATCATGTGCAACAGTCTTGTAGAAGACTCCCTGGCATGAGCGCAATCAAGAATATTTGCCTAGCATCACAAGCTGTGATTTACCCAACACAGCAAGGTTGGCATTTGGATTTTCTGCTTTTTCTTTTAGCGCCAAATCAACTCAAAGGTATCGGAGCGCTGTACGTACCCAAACAGACAATCTACCCCCGAAGCGGACTGGAAGGGGGGGGGGGACGCAAATGCCCACACTGGTAATGCGCCACCAGGCCAACGGTTCCATTGGGCAACACAAGGACCCAGATGTATGAGCCGCCTGCCAACAAGATACACGGACCAGTGCTGACGGTCCGATAACCGTAGGACACTCCGATTTCCCACCTTACAGTCTTGACCGATGGCGCTGCATATTTGCGCCCGCAACACCAGGAGGCCGGAAGTGTTTCACTTTCTTAAGATGCACAGAGCCGTGTGTGGTGCAGGAGCGTCACGCCTGTGACTGCAGCATACAGCTGTAAATTAAACTCTTGTCAACAGACCCGTTTCCTAAACAAGGACATGGGTGCAGACTTTAAATGACACTGTCTAGTTCAGACATGTCAATAAGACGTAGTAAGACGCACGGCCTCAATTGTCCATGTCTACAGATGCAGAGCAGTAATTAGCAGTACAAAACCTTTGAGGAAAACAACTTTAAGAACAAGCACAAGTGCACGCCTCGCGCGTCAGCAGAGGGAGGGGCGAAAGGAGGGGGCCAGCGCGATTCCCTTGCGGGAGCGAGCGGCAAGCGCGATAATTAACATATGGCGCCAGCTGCTCGCTCCCGCAAGTGAATCGCCAGACGTGCACGCGTTGCCATTGGAAGCAATGCAACGCGTGCATGTTTTTGCAGGGAAAGCTGTGCCGATTTCTAAAGGTCTCTCCTAGGCAGCGCATGCGCGCTGCGTAGGCGAGACCTAAAAATAGTCCTTCGGGTGCTGCTTCAGGGTATAATGGGTGTGGTGATATTTTGCCGGTTCATTTGCGACCTCCTTCCTGCGCAGAGGTCAGTGGTGTAGGCAAGCCTGAAAGACTCACTTTTTATTTGTTTCTGAAATACGCAAGTTTGTTTTGGGTCTCAGCTCTGGGTCGTGGACGTTCCACATCCTAGCGCTCTGGTCTCCCAAGGATGTGTCCTGTGAAGGATGGGAATGGTGGTTTAGTGGACAAATGCGTCCACTGTAGGGGCCTGTGTTCGACCTCATGGTCACAGGTTCAAATCCCATCGAGTCCACTCAGCCTCTCATCCTTCTGAGGTCGATAAAATGAATACCGTTGAGTATCATCTGTTCTTCAGTGCCAAGATACCCTTGGGTGAACGTGCACTTTACAAATCCACGTTATGTTTAGCATGTGTCTAACATTAGAAGGTTCCTTGGGCAGGGTCGGATTGGTAATGCGGGCACTCGGGCAATGCCCGAGGGGCCGGTATCCGAATTCCAGCTGTGGGCTGCTTTTTTGAGCAGCCTGGGGGGCCGCTTTGGGGGGTTTCTGCGTTGTTCGATGCCGCCAGCGGACCAGTTGGTGCCTGAGTGGCCTTTCTGGAGGTAGATGGGCGGAGGTATCACTCCCTTTTATCGACCACAGAGGTGTCACTCCCTTTCTCTCGCTAGGCCGGCCAATTAATATATGCATATTGAGCGGGGGCAGGGGACCTGAGCAGAATTGGTCTCACTTGTTTTCAGGTGTGTTTCACCAGTGTAAACTAATCCGTGTATTTTTTTAAACTCTTCTCCCACCCCCCTTTTTTTTTTTCTTAAAATTTCGCCAAAGCAGTGTTTTGCGGAAAGGCAATATGCAAATGTGGGCCACTTTTTTTTTAGCGTGCCCGGGCCGATTTTTAATCCCAATCCGACCCTGTCCTTTGGTGAGGCAGTTTTCCTTAGTGGTAATTGCTAGAGAGTGTGAGTAGTCAAGATATTTCCCCCAAAAGACTTTTAAGCTGATGGAAGCGCCCCACTGAGAGCCCATGGAGCACTTTTAATGCTAGATAGATTGAAGGTCCAAGCACATCCCGACTGCCTGGGTGTGCAACCTTCAGAGCCTGCCAATGACTATCTGGAGTAGCTGTGTCTAGATACCAACAGCTGCACTTGGCAAGCAAATTGAAGAAGAACGAGTAACGAGGAGAAATTGTTGCATATTGACCCTTTCATTTAACCAGTGTGTTCACTTGAGATAGGAACCCCTTTCTGGAGGACAGACCATTTATATTCAGGACATCTCTCTGCGGTCCAAATCTGCCCCTCCTTATGGAAGTATTTTCTGGTAGAAGGGTGTCTAGATAGAAACATCAGCCCCCAACTCCAGACTGTACCTGCTTAACCACCTCAGCACTCCTCTCCGAGTGCCAGACAAAGAAAGCAACCAATCCAATACCCTCTGCCTAATCCACAAGACATGCAGTGAGTAAGGGTCCCTTTTCGTGTGATCACCCCATCTTTTCTGGACTGCTGCTGCTAGTTTTTTTTTTTTACTGTGAACTGGGACCCAGCTAAATGGGGACCCGTGCAGGTGCTCTGGCTCCTAAAATCTAGTAAAAATGTCTAACTCCTAATTGACACATTTAACTTTGTAAGAAGGCTATAATGTATGGTGATATATGGTTTAGAAATACATCCATGCCTTGTAAAGTTACATGTCAAACATGACTTCAAGCCTAGCATTGTAGCCTGACTGCCGCAGTTTAAACCTGCAGTCCAATCTGTCAAAGTAACCTTGTGCATTGTATTTAAAGTGTGACATGTAGTAATTTAATGTTACCATGTCCCTAGAGTGACAACCACTAAAAACTATTTACATCCTGGAAGGCTCTAGCTGTCCTATGAGGAAAACAAGTACAGATAAAAATATTTTAGTTCTGCTTGCTCAGGTTTGGGACAAGCTAGAGAAGTCGTTCAGCCACTATTTTTGATATTAAAAATCCAGTTCAGTGCTGAAGTTAGATTTTCACTAAATACTGAGGAAAAGTGACTTTTAGAAAGTTGGCTTTTGTCTGCCAGCAGCTGCCATGTCAGTGCTTGACTTTAATGAGGTGTGACGCAGAGAAGGACAGTAATTAGGCCTGGCGACAGGTTGGGCTGGTTGTGGGGCACATGATCCCTATCAACTCCGGAAGGGCAGCTGCGGAGGTTCCAAGAACTTCATTAATTTGAAAGGAGCAGAAGTGAGGTCTGCCTGTTCATAGTTTACTGTAAGGAGAGAGCTCAGAGGAGAAAACTCTTTGATCCCAGGCTACATAGTAGCCAGTGGGATTGGTGGCTAGTTCCAGACCAGTTTGATGTGGTTTAGGAGGAGGGGACTTCTCATTTCCCCAAACGCACCCATGTCTGGCACACAACCTCCCTCCAAGGGCAGAAGGCCTGTGCCATCTTGGATTCCCCCTAAAATAGTGCTTCTGGGTAGTAAGGCAAGCAGGATGTGCTGTAACAGTGGGTAGGGTTGTCCTGGGAACTTTTTCCCCATTGGTTAGGGAGTGTCTAGTAGCCCCCCTCTGCCCCCACCCACTGGCTACTAAACTGTGCAAAATGGACCTCACCACTGGCCCCTCCGACCACCCTCTGGACCTGCAGAAGAACAGCACCTGCTATTTGAGACCTGTGAAGAAACTGAAAGACTGGACCCGCTCCTACCTGTACCCAGGACAAAGAAGTGGACTCCAAGGGTCAGCTGGCTCGCCTTCTATGTGACTACTTGTACATCAAAGCTGCAGGAGAACTTTTTCCAAGAGTGACCATCTGTAACTGGAAGAGATCTGGACCCAGCTAGTGGCGTCTGCTGGTATGGGTGCTGGACCCAAAGTGCTGTCCCTGAGGTCCTGAAAGCCTTTGTGGTGTCCAAAGGACTTATTCTGAAATATTTGGACTGTAAACATTTTGATCATACAGACCTCTGGAGGACCAGGACCAACCACCCAAGTCAATCCAACCAAGGTGTGACCTCAGAGGGTGAAAATTTCAAGTTGGTACTGCTCGGAGCTTTTCTGTACTTAAAAAACATGTTCAGCGGACTATTCGGTGCGACCTTCCCAGATATAGCCTGCAGTCTTGCCCCACTGGAGGATTCTAAGCTCCAAAAAAGAGACTGCGTCCAAATGAAGAAATCCTGACCGGGTGAAACCGTGAAAAGCATCTGGCTGGCAAGACAGCTTCTCTGGGTGCGAAATTTCAACTTTACCTGCTCAGAGCTTTTCCTGCAAAACCAACGGCTTGATCAGGATTTTGTCCAGTGGCTATTCAACTTAGAAAGGACTTCCTTGGATACAGTCTGAGATCTTGCCCCTCTGGAGGATTTGGGATGCCATTTCAGAGACTGTCAGAATGTAAAAAATGTTATTAGGACGAACTGGTTTGGTATATCCAACCTGCACTCCACCACAGGCGGCCTGAAATCGTGCCCAGTCACACGCGAAAAGCACTTTCTAGTGGCTCTTAACTTTTTCTTGGTGTTTTCTTGCTTAAATCTTTTAAAATTCACATCTTCGGTTCCCTTTATTCGATTGTTTGTCATTTTGGTGTCCTTTTATTACAGTTTCTCTATTTTTGTTTATACATTGAAGTGGGATTTTTATTGTGGTGTTTTTGTCTTTTTAACTGTATTAGAACTTCTAAATGATCGACAGATTTTCTCCAATTTAAGCCTGCCTGCTCTATGCCAAATCTACCGGGGGTTGAGCTCTGGTTTAAACGATTGAAACCTCTTGTCTGAACATAACTGGTTAGTGACTTTATTCCTTTTGGTAGACTACCATCCACCCCAAATAATAATTCACTCCCTTACACATATCATGGCATTACTCCGTGGTACCTCTGTTATTTTCTAGCTGTACCATCTAGGCAGGCACTTTAGGTCCACAACCCTGAAACAACTCACCATCCACCAAGCCAGATGGTGAAGATGAAGTGTGAAATCTCTAATCATTCAAGATTCTAGTTTTTGGAGCGGCCTCCCTGCGCATCTCACACATTGAAGCCAGTTTCTAAAATATTGCAGATTTCTGAAAACCTACCAATGTTTGAGTGCAAGAGGGCTCCATCTAGCTAATCCAGGCCCTTTGAACCATCACAAGCCTAAGACTTGGCCAATCCCTAGATAGTGGGTCCCGAAGGAATGCCACATGGCCCTCCACTAAACATTCGCAAACTGCTCTGTTCAACAAAGCACTTACACTGAATACTGCCTGTCTGAAACCTCATGCATCTGAATGTCCTTTGCCTTCTCCCTTCAAAGTGGTCTGAGATAGCCTCATCAGCGAAGTGCAGCCAGCTTACTTTGTTTAGTATTTATAAAGCACAGCAATGCAAATTTTATTAAACGTCAAGGCACATGTACAAACAATAGAAAATTGTTCAATCATAATACAAAACAATGAACAAAATAAAAAGATAAATAAAACATTATCTGACAACTCCCCCCGATTGAAACATATAGTTGAAGCCCATGCCTAGTTCTAAGAGCGAACATCTGAAAACCCAGCAAAGGGAAAGTCAGCTGCCATTCGTTTAGAGGTGAGACTTCAGTCTAATTTTAAAAAGTGGGAGAATATGGATATTGCAGCTGGTTGGAAGTAAGGAGTTCCTCGTCTTTGACCTTGAAACTTTGAGGGATTGTACAGCCCAGGTTTTTGTGTGAGCATCTTGCCACCAAGAGTTTGGCTCATTACTAGTGCGCAGCCTTCTCTAATGTATCTGATAAGTAATGAAATCTGTCAGATGCTTAGGTTTGAGACCTTGATAGACTTCCATATAGAATACAGGGCCGCGAGGTGCCTGGAAGCAGACATTGTAATCTAGCCCTGTTGTTGGAGGCTATCTGAAAGATGGTTGTATTTTTTAGGTCAAAAATGACACAAAGCTCTTTTTTGGACTGCTTGAAGATTGGCCAGCAGTTTACCTGAAATGTTAAGTTACGCAGCCATATAGTACTGCGCTAGACATCCGAACAACTCGCACCAAAGGATTTCTTTCTTCAAAATGCACCAGGGATAGGCTGTACAGAGAGAACAGGGATGCTCCTGAGCTGACTTCACCGCTTGCATGACCTGAGGCTCGAAAGAAAGATTGCTTTCAAACATTACATCCAGATTCCGCGCCCAGTCAACGGGCGAAGTTACAATTACCATACAGTCAGACCGTGACAAAAGGTATTACTGAGCAACTATCTCCGCTGAGGAGCAAGACTTCAGGCCTAATGCATTTCGACTAACGAAGACCATGTTTCTCATTTAGCTCTAATGAAATAATAAATGCAAATAAGTATGTTACAAGAACATTATCTTTGGTAAGCCCAGCCTGTCCTTTTTGTGGAAGTAATTCCTTTCATAAGAACACTGCATGATTGGACCATCTCTTCGGTGACCCAAGTATGCACCTTCTATTAAACTTGAGTCCTTTTGTCATATTATTCAAGGTTGAGCTTCAATCCAAAATGGACAGTCTCCAAACCTTCCCCTAAGCTCCGGAGAGCTCCAGAATCCTCAACTAGTCTCACATAAAGTGTTTGCTATGCATTCGTGTAGACCTACAAACTTTCTCAAACGGGTGCCATGCAGGGGGGAGACACGGTGTGAATGTTCAGTGGCTTTGTATCAAGGTGTTCCTTCGGTCCCATCTAGAGCATGTGTAGCCAACATCGGTCCAGTAAGGCTGGATCTATGCCAGGTTTCCAGTATATCTCCTCATGGGAATTTACATTTTTAACGAAGGGCGGGGATATCCTAAAGTCACTCTCAAACTTGCACATTGTATAGAAGAGTAGTTTTAGATGTATTTGCTTTTCTCCTTTTTATCTGATTATCCTATCACATTTTTAACTCTCGAAATGAATTTATGCAGTGTTATACTGTACTTGTATTGTTTCATTCTTTTTATTCTTTTATCGGTTATGCTGAAATAAAGATTTATTGATTGAATTTAAATACGAGTCTAGCTGGGGATATTTGACACAGTCAGTAGTTATCCTGAAAGTCTAACATGGATCGTCCCTCCAGTCCTTTGATTAAACCCCCTTGATTAAGGTGAACTATATTTATTTTTTTACTTGGAGTTTTGTATAGGATGAAACAAATCAGGTGACATCAGAATGCTTTCAGTTGAAGTGATGCTAGACAGTACATACAGAAAACACATAGTTTACATCATGAGATTCAGTTGCACAGATAATACTTTTTATATAGAACGGATTTGAATAGCAAGATGGCAAAACGTTATATAAATGCACTCTTTCAAGATATCTCATACTCCAATTAGAAATTTCAAACAAAGGGATATTCTAAAATTCTTATTGTAAGAAATGTAGTTGTGGATTTGCTAAAGAGACCTGGGCCTTTTCCATTCCATTGGTTAGGAAGTTACGATAAGTACCAGTTGGTAGGGAGGGAAGAGTTGCGGGTGGGATGAGGAGGGTGGGTGTTGGGGTAAGAAACTGTAGACATGCGGAGATACGAGATATGTTGTTCTGAACAAATTATAGTGGTTTACACTGGGGTCATGGACTATTAGCGTCCGTGCCAAATGCTTGTGACTAATAGTGCAATGTCATGAAGACACCCGATAAGATATGCACACAACCTGAACGCTTACATGTAACTAAAAATGAACCATTTATCTTGTATCATGATATGTATCGCAAAACTCAAATAAAATTGTGTTTAAAAAAAAAAAGGAAGTTACGATAAGACCTGCCTGGCTAAGGAGCAGTATTGTCTGAGCCTTCCAACTACTAGCATTTTCACATTGTGCAGTTTTCTCGACCAGTATCCTCTTCAGTGTTGGTAGTTTCACCGGAATTATGTGGCAGTGGAGAACCAAATTGTGCTCAAGAAGTACCTAGTTGGTGGCAAGGAAAGGCAAATTATATTGCATGTTAGTTTTCTTAAGAAATAAAAAGTAAGAAATTGAGTTATTAGTTTAGGGGGGGGTAGGTACCCAGCGAAGTTAATAACCATGATCCTTGTCCTTGTAAACCCTCAAAGTCACTCAATTAACCTGAACTCAACCCCCTGGTAGATATTGCACAGAGCAGTCAGACTTAACTTGGAGGTAATATGTAAAGTATTTATGAAGTACTAAAGCAGTAATAAAGTCGAAATACAAAACAACAAAAATCCCAAACTGAATAAAAAAAAAAAAGATTAAAAATCATTAAACAAAATGACAAAAATCCAGTAAGAGGAACTAGAGATATGAATTTTGAAAGTTTTGAGTAGAAATAGCGCCATGGAGCACAAAGTGCCAATGATAGTCAATGGTGTTTGTAGAACAGGACCGAGGCTCAATTTGCCGCTTACCGCGATGGAGCACAGGTCGGATCCACTAACCAGGTTTCTCCCCGGACAAAGATTTTACATTCTGACTTTAGTCCTTTAAATCCCAATTCACACTTCCGAAACCCCCCAGGACCTCAGGGGATGCTCTTAGAGATTCACAGGGTGGCAGGCAGGGGCAGCAGGAGGGTCCAGTCCCAGTTGCTACTGGATAGTTGTTGGAAAAGGCCTATTGTAGCTTGTTGTGTCCCTGTAGCTATAACGGGAAGTCAGCCTTATGACACTTGAAGTCCACTTTTTGTCATGAGTACGAGAGAAAGAGCAAGTCCAGTCTTCTAGCTTCCTGTCAGATCTCGGACAGTAAGTTCAGTCCCTTTCTGATCTTCCAGAGTTCTAGGTGACTTCTGAAGTGAGTACCTGGAGATGCCACATTTATGCCTGGCACTAGCTTGTGGGTAGGAATGACCCTGTGGATACTCTAAACAATGGAATAAAGATTCCGGAGTTTAACCCTACCCACCTTGGGAATTTTCAAGATATCCTAGTGTCTCCCACATCTAACACCAAAATCTAGTTGTACGCAGTCCCTGTACCCACAACAACCTCAGAGACAGAAGTCTGGCAGAACAAAGCTGAGTTTAAGTGATCAGACATAGAATACACAAGAATTGTTTTAGCATTCTGGCTTTGCCCTTTGAGGTGCACCCCAAATGATGTATGTAAACCCAGGAGACCTGTCAAACAGGCTGTGACGCTTAGTGTGAAAAAGAGGCCCACTGTGATTGGAGTCTGAATGGCTGAAGGGGACAAAAGAAGGGCTCTGCCCAAGCGTCGGCTAACATTTGCCTGTGACATGGGAGGCCTCTTTGAAGTGCACCCCAAGTATCATATGAAAAACCCTAGCAGACCTGTCAAGCAGGATGTGACACTCAAACAGGACTTGACACTTTAATGTCATCTCTGTCTGTTCAGGTCAGCCTATTGTCTGCTCCTGCGCGCAAGTTCACACCTCTTCAAATGCTAATTACTGGCTGGTAAAAGTGGCAGAGCAAAATGCGTATTTAGCTTTCAGGGACTTCAGGCAGGGCAAAGGTAACTTTCTAAAAGGCATCTTTTCAAAATATGTATTAGAAGTCTAACTTCAGCAGATTAGGCGCAAAATAAATATTTCAAAAAGTCAAAGAAATTAAATTTGTTAGTTGTTTCCTAGCCAGATATAGTTCTTAATATTATATCCCAATGCTTTCCTATGGAACAGCCAACTCTGCTACAGTGAAATGAGCTTTTAGGGCTTTTTTCACTGTAAGGACATGTTTAACATTAAGCTTTTGCATGTTCCACTTTTAACCTCTTCCATGCGTCGGACGGCCCCCGGCCGTCCGACGTCACGGTGGGCGTGTGCAGAGGACGGCCGGGGGCCGTCCGTTCCGCGCACGCATGGAATTCTCCCGCACAGCGGGGGAATTCCAGCCTCGTCGAAGCGGTTAAAAAACCATGCACCCTGCCTTACGTGCAATAAGGCCTACTTATGGGTGACTTACCAATATTTAAAAGGAAGGTTTAGGCCTGGCACAAGGGGACATTCTTTTTGACATTGGACTTAAACAATTAAGTAATTGTCTAGAGGCTTTTCAATTGGTCCAGCTTGGTCATCATCTCCAGCATGGCACAAAATCTAAGAGCCTGCCCTTTCTCAACTTTTAAGGGATACACTGCCGACTCTCTCGGGTGATGCCGAGATGGCAGTAGGACAGGACTCGAGTTGGCTCATGTCTGCCACTGCTATCTTAGCCCCCTTAAACAGGTATAGAATCAAGCGAGCACATCCAACGGCTCCTTGGTTTTCAGATTATCAACAGGCCCTCAAACAGTCTTGCAAAAGACAAGAAAGAAAGTGGAGAGTTAGCCACAGTGAGGGTGAGCGGGTCAGATATAAGAGCTGTCTGGCCCTATTTCAGACAACGATTCGGAAGGCAAAGTCTTCATATTTCACTAATAAAATTGAAGCATATGGGAAATCCTCAAAAGAACTCTTTTTGACCATAAAGAAACTTACTACTGACCTCTTCCATGACGACAGAATGTAGTCCGTTCTTCTGTGACTCCTTAGCAATTGCTTTCTGCCGTAAAGTCGAGGAGGTTTATAACAACTTCTCCTATCAACTTCTCCAAACGTAATTCTTATTCTCCTGTAGTTGTAAGTTCCTCCTTGCAGGTTGATCTAGCTCCTTTACTATGTCATTTCCTTCCTCCTTCGGCTGAAAAAGTCATGAAGAGGATTAAATCTTCCAAATCTGACTCCCCAACAGACCCGTGTCCTCCAAGAGTAGCGTCTCTGGCTGCTGAGGTCGAGGTCCTAGGGCCAACACTGGCTGAGATTTTCAATCTGCTGTGTCACTCAGGAACTTTTCCATCAGTCTGGAAGACAGGGTCAGTCTGACCATTGCTAAAGAAACCGACACTTGATCCTTTAGACACAGGTGGTTACCGGCCCATCTCCTGCCTTCGTCTACCTGCTAAAATCATTGAAAGAGCCCTGAATGATCAGCTAGTGGATTATGTCGCTACCCAATTTGGGGTTCGGGCATGACATAGTATGGAGACGGCCCTTATTTACAGCAACGGTGGAGATCCGGATGTCCCTCGATCAGTGAGCCCTTATTCTGCTTGATCTGTCAGCAGCCTTTGACACGGTGAGTCATGGGCTGCTGATGGATCAGCTGGGTAGGATCGGGGTGACTGGGTCAGCATTAAAGTTGCTCAACTTCTTCCTTTCAGGATGCGAGCAATTGTTAATAGTGGGAGAGTTCTCTTCCTCTGCTTTCTCTCTCCCTTGCGGGGTCCCTCAGGGATCCCCGCTGAGTCCAACACTTTTTAACATCTGTTACACCCTTAGCCGACCTAATCCGTTCCTTTGGCTTCACATTAACATCATACGCCGATAATGCACAAATTATGGTGTCATTTACATTGGATGACCAAGCAGTGGCTGGCAATTTCTGCAATTGCTTGAGAGAAGTTAGTCACTGGATGGCCGCAAATTGTCTCTAACTTAACGCCAGTAAGACCAAGGTGCTGTTGTTTGGGGCTCAGCCATCGTTTTGGTCTCCTTCGTGGTGGCCTTCTGAACTGGGGCCCAAATCCTTCTCTGGTTAAGTCGGTTAAGAACTTGGGTGTTCTCAATGATAAACTTGATATGAATCAGTTTAACGCGGTTACTTCTGCTGCTTTCGTCACTCTAAAAATGGTTAAGAAAGTTTTGCCTTTTATCCCGGTCTATTTGCAGAAGACTGTGATTACAGCACTGGTACTATCACGTGTTGATTACTGCAGCGGTCTGTATATGCAAGCACATCAGCTTGTTCGGAATAAATGGCCGACCCTGCAGAATGTGGCAGCCGGTGTGCTCCTTAAGATTCCTAAGTACCAGTCAGTTTTCCAAGAACTTAAGAAATTACAGTGGCTTTCAGTTAGTAAGAGAATTATTTTCAAAGCACACTGCCTAGCGTTTAAGGTACTCCATCAGCAGGGCCCTCTCTTTTTAAGGAATAGTTTTTCCTGGTACACGCCAGGTAGGTCCCTACGCTTGGCCTCGGCCAATCTGGTGGTTATCCCCAGATTTAAGGGTGTGAATTGGGTCGTAAGAGGATTCGGAGTTGGAGCCTGAAAGGCCTGGAATGGCCTACCTCCTTGTCTTAAAGCCATACCTAATATTTTGGCGTTTAGAAAGCTCTTGAAGACATGGTTGTTTCCTTTTATTTAAATCTGCCCGGGTTCGCAGTGACTACTAGCTCAATTAGTGCTGACACCTTTTTTGTATTTGAGCGCTCTATAAGCGCACATAACATTAGCTTAAGTGGCCTTATTAAAAACTAGGACGGTGCGGGCCCTGACCAATGTCGCCTCATTGGAGGACTGCCTTCTAGATTTTGAGACCCCTGCATGCCTGGCACCAGAGTGCATCGGCTGGATTGGTGCATCATTGTAAACGGAGCAGTTTGCTGAATGGGTGCCATGTTTTTTGTCCCCTTTCTGCACAATTTCAGGATGGGAGTTTGTTTCAGTAAAACAAACAAGCATTTGCAATGCAATAGGTCTCGCATTTGTAAGAGTTAGAGCTATTGGCGTTGTAACTGATAATGTCTTTTATCTATGTGTTTTGGTTTGAATTGTAGTGAATGTATGAACACAAACACAGTACGAAGGGGAAAAAGATTCTGTTTTAAAATCGATAGTTTCACTGTTTGGAAGCAAAATGTAATACCCAAGGTTTTGAGTAAGAAAGAAAATGAGTTCATATTTAAACTTTGTACAAGGTCAACCAGGAACCTGAGAGGAATGAATAAGAGGTTCTGCTTTGAGAAACTCAGCATTAACTATCACAAGCTGAAAGGCAGGCTAGGCATCAATGTACGTGGCACAAAATGGCGCTTTTGTTGCTGTTTTCCACGCTAGTGTCATCTCTCAAGGTCACTAAGGAAATCAATGTTTATCCTTTCAGGGTAGTTAATTGAGGCATCAGGAAACAAGCACTGTAGTTGCCGGCCTGCTATATTCAAAGAACCCTTACATAATGCAATCTGGCCATGCCATGCTGAGCAGCTGCAGCGTTGCTCTGAGGCAGCGTCGGCTGCCTGTAGGAGAGAGGGGAGAGGCATCCTTGGGTGCGTTTTGAGGACTCCTCTTTAAGCTGTGGTGATGGACCGGTCCCACCCCTCTGGTTAATGGAAAGAAAATGAAGACGCGCAGCTGCTATTGTTAAAGCGCGCTGAGCTGAAAAAAAAATATTTGTTGCAAATCAGCAAGTTTCAGCAGAGATGCACGTGAGGCGAGGCAAACATTTTGGAAAGAAAGGCGCGCAGCCGCAACAGCCTGCTTACTCCAACAAAAACAAAGGTGTGCGGCTGCTGCTGTTAAAGCGTGCTGCGCTGCTAAAAAAAAATAAACATGTTTATAAATCAAAAGGTGCAAGGCGCTCATTTTAAAAATATCACGTGCTGCCGCCATTGCTGATAAAAACAAGTCGGGCGAGCCGCGCATTTTGAAAATATCAAGCGCGCTGCCATTGCTAATAAAAATGAAGCGCTGGGAAAAAGCATACAATGTTGCAAAAATAGAGTTGGGCGCGCGCCGCGCATAACAAAAGAAAATTTGCATGGCCACCATTGGTAAAGTCCAAGCACGGCGTGCTGCGCTGCAAAAAAAAAAGTCATTGCGTTGGGGAAGAGCGTGTCATGCCTGCAACAGCAGGTAGGAGAAAGTCATGTAAGAAAATAGTGCTCACAGACTGTAAATAAAACATACGGAGTAATAACACAGGTAAAAGGGCCAGTCCTCACGGGAGGTTACAACATGAAACAAGCACTGGCAAAGCCAATATGTCTTGCTTATGGGCAAGCTATTGCCTTTGGCAATCAGGTGGGGGTAGTGAACGGGAGGGCAGTTGGGGGTGGTGAACTGGAGGGAGGGTGGGGTGGTGAAAGGGAGGTGGGGTGAAAGTGGTGAACGGGAGGGCGGTGAAAAGGAGGGCGGTGAAAAGGAGGGCGAGTGGGGGCAGTGAATGGTACTGTGCTTTAAAAGATGACGGAAACAAACAGCTATAAAGCAAATTATATAGGTTTGTGCACAGTGAAAGAAATTGTCACCAAGCATCACACTCAGATGTACAGCGTGGTCTGCAGCAGCGCATGCCTCACTGACAGAAAGAACACCTCCAGGTCAATGGAGCAGTTCAAGTTTCCTCACCCATGCAAAACAAGGGCAAAACTGTAGCAGTAGTGCAAGCTTCCATTATGTGCACAATGCTGCACAGACATACATACAAAACCAGTGCATGGTTTCCTGCCACACACACAATGGTTTCTGATAATGTAGCAGCAAAGTACGCTTCCTCAAGCGGACATATCAGAAAAAGCAGCAGTCCAAGTTTCCTCGCATATACATCACAGGCAGCAGCAGTGCTAGCTTCCCTCCGCATGTGCAACTGCGTATGATTGCATATGACGGTGAGTGAGGAATCGTGTGGTGTATTAGAGTGAAGTGTGTGGCTAGTAAAAGATCACATGTGTGATATGGTGCAAATCACAAGGTGAAGGAATGATGTATCAGTGTTGGTGAATGATGGAAATACTTGCAAGAGAGAAGAGACAGCGACACAAGGTTGTTCAAAGTTCCTGCCTGAGCGTCATGAAGTACTGCTCCACACGATGCAGGACGACATGGATAAGGGAAGAGGGGGCGGGCGAGAAGAGGCAGGGCACGAGCACCAAAGAAAGGGAGAGGCAGCATTCACGCTCCTGACTTCTAGCTCGACAGTTGCCTGTTCTAGCCCATCATTAACATGGGCAACTCCCATCATTAAGTTGTAACTAGTTGTAATTACCAATACCAACTGCAAGTATTAATACCATGCATAAAGATCATGTGACCCCCTTCATTACCACTTTATTTGCAGACTGGCGAAAATTGTGTGAAAAACCTCCGGCAGACCAGCGCAAAGGTGATTTGCGACATCTATTTGCACTTATGCATAAATCACAACGTGCATATGCGTCCTATCCCACGCTCTGTCCATACACAATTGAAACCTGTGCTGCAGTTCCTGTAAGAGACGACGCTCGTCAGCAAACGCATGCAGCATTCCTTGGAATCCGCGGAGGTGAAGTCACTGCACACTCACTAAAGAGTGCAGCTGTCAGTGCGTGCATCGCAGGCTCCAAGGCGCTAATTATCCGCTGACCTTGGAGCCGAGCCTGAGAACCTGTCAGAAAGGTGCTCACAGTGCTAGACATCAAGCGGCAGCTGCGTATGCCCGGGGGGCACAGCGAGCTGCTGCAGCCGACAGAATTTAGTCTATTTTTTAGTCTTCAATTCCCTGACGCTCGCGTTGCACGCGGCAACAAGCACGCGTACACAAGCACCGGCGCACGCGTCACTCAACCCTCAATTGCCGAGGCGCAGTCTCGTAAACCACTTCACCAACCTTGGTGACCCATGCCAGAACGTTTAAAACTCAAAAGTCATATTTTATTTAACGATGAATATATGTTTAAAGTCTATTCTGCAGGCTATATTCGTTTTCCTGTCATGTGCCCCACTTAACTAATCAACAAAGCAAAACCAGTGGTGCGCGCGCACCACAGAAGAGCGGGGGGAAAGGGAGCGCGGCAGCGAGGTGAACGCGCACTGCTGCGCGTGCTAGACACCGATGGGAATGGGCGGAGCAAAGGCGGGACATGCACCCGCCTTTGCCCAATTGCGTGCCTTATTTTTTTAAAAAAACACGCTAAAGCCAATGGCAGCCGGTGAAAGCAAAACCACACGCACGAGCGTGTGGTCAGCTTTCAGAAGCCCATACAAGAGGTCTCGCGCTGCGCGAGCAGTGCTGCACACTGCAACGCTAGGCCCGAGACCTAAAAACACAACATTTTATGGTGGTTCTAACATGTAAATCCAGTCATGGCCGCCCTGCCTTAAATAGGTTGAGGTGGCCGTCACTGGACAGGCCGTCCTTTGGATTACTGACCCCTGGGTCAAGGTTTTTGTTTCTGACGGAGCCCCCATCAGTAGAAACCATATGGCTTCCCCACATCGAAATTGGGCAGGAAAATGTGAGGTCTGTGCATGGGGCATCCACAAACCTCTAATTGACGATCCATGTTTTCGAACTTCTCACAAGTTTCCGGTTTGCACTGTGTTCACTAGAGTCTTTGGAAACACTCCTTTCCCACAAGAAATATCCCTGCAGAGCTATGTATGACATCTTTATTGTGCATGTGACTAAGATTCAAGAACTCAGACCTTCCAATGAGGTGCACAAGGGTTGGGATGCCTCTAAAGCCAGAGATAGCTGCTGCGTTCATATATAACACTGTGATGTAAACATGGATTTCCATGAAGAGTTAAACAAAAGATGCTAATAATGAGGAAGGCGCCCTTCTTTCCACCGTGATAGAATTCGATTCAAATATATGTGATTTTTATTTCCTGCTGCAAACAAATATGCCTGCTCCAGTTCTTCAGTTTGGGATACATACTCCATCTGGGCAGCCTTCTCACCTCTTTAATGCTTGAATACAATAATTGATAGGTCAAATGTGATTAACTTTGCAAAGTGTTTGAGAGTGGCATGATGCTCTGTGGGCAACGATTTTTAGTGACTTTTCACCGTTTGTACTGAAAACATTTTTGGGTGGAAATCTGAAATTATGCAGCATTTGATTTAGCTAATCCAGAATTGAGTTGGAAACGCTACAGCCATGGATGGAGTAGCGAATTCCAGCAGCCCTGTCAATAGTTCAGTTTGTGTGCGTTGTATCAGTTGAAATCAGTCAGATGGGTGTCCTTCACGTCACTGCTGCGACTCAGTTGCTCCGGTGTATCTGCTAGGTGTTGCTGAGACCCCCTTTGTGGTTGCATTCAAATGGTGAAAAAGCCAATGTCTTTTGGCGCAATTATGTTGATAGAAACTGTTTGACATAAATGTGTGTATTACATCATCTAGTATTTTTGTATGTATACATTATGTAGCACCGAGGAGGCTCTAGCTGTAGGCGTTTTTGTAAGGAAGATATTTGGCAGAAGGAATCTGATTTATCATTTCTCGTCTGAGAATTATTCTCAGCATTTACCCCTATATGGTGTGCTTTGCTGTACAATTGACTGGATGGTTGTTATAGGCGCACACGTGCTCAGTGTTCTAGGACAGCCATAGTTGAGTGAGTGCTGATGCAGTCCGTAGGATGACGGATGGGGTTTATGCCTGACTAAAAGCAGTTAAGAATTAAGAGATGGGCGCTGGCGGAGAGGCAGGAAGCAAAGGATTGCGCCTGAAGATTGGAAGGAACTGTGAATTGTTTCTCCCAGAAAGGACCTTCCTGGAAAAGAGTCCAAATGTAACTTTTTACTTAAGTAAACCTACCTGGGACCTTCCTCGTACTTGTCCGGGAAAAGGTGCCATACTAGTCAGGTACAAGATCACCGACTCTTACTGCAATGCGGTGCTCTAAGTGGAGTTGTGAACCCCTTGTTATAGGGTAAAGGAACCTTGGTTTAAGCTGCATTATTGGAAGATCTAAACATTTTCCCCAAGAGGTGCGGATTGCCATGCCAGAGGATAGGAAACAATGAACAAGAGAAAGAATGCTGCTAGGAGGTCACCTACCTTACTCAACCTAATAGATGCTTCAAGGGTGCCTTACTCCAGATATGTTGTTGGAAATGAGTTGCAATGTTCTTGTACAACACAGAGCTACAAATGTTACTGAGTTTCTTCTACAGAGAAGAGTCCATTCTCAGAAACGTCTCTCGCAGTGGTTGTCCGTGGTAAAGTAAAGCAGTGCCTGACTAACTAGAACATGTCAGATTACAGCGGTTACTACAATGACGCAACGAGCTGGAAACACCTAGAACAGGTATATGATCATGCGGATACTCGCAACGAGTTAGACCATGGACATGTTATGATGCCGCTAGATCAGAAGTATTAGCATCTGTGGGAGAAGATGGCGTGGTTCTGGAAGATGCCAGTGGCCACGCTTTATTTAATAAGAAAGGGTAAGACGTAGTATTGTCATGCCTTAGTTCCTTGGAGCATACAGCACATAAAGGCTAACCGTCCTCTAAGAAGTTAACAAAATGTACTCTTACAGGCATTTGATGCAGAATACAAATAGATGCCTTTATGCACACGTTCTGAAAACCGGCATAGTAATCTAAGAAATGTTTGTATTTGTTAGTTTTACCAGTTTCAGTTCCGTAGTAAATTAAACCGAATTATCTACTCATAAAATGTACTTGAGTTGACGGAGTATTATTCAAGTGACTTTGTGACCCTCTATATGTTCGTGCGTCCCCCGCCCCCTCCCCCCCAGCACAAACTCCGTCTAATGCTTCCAAACTAAAGACAAGAGTAATAGTTAAATAAAATATTTTCTTTAAAAAATACCAAATCTTGCCACAAAATTATTTTTCATCCACATTTTCCATCACTTCGTTTGTCTATCTGTAGTTTTCTACCGAAAGATCTAGTTCTGAAAAAAGCACTTTGACGGTTATCCACACCCACCCACTACTGATGGATTCCAGTTGAGCATTTTTGGTCAAATATTAGCCGTAATTTAGAATAGCGAAGGGCAACAGATAAACTCAACAATTCATGAGGAACTCCCTTTTTCCCACCTCTTGTGACTGAGGATCAGCGGTTTGTTACGTTGCTGGGTATCTGTATAGAGCAGCATTCTTCCATTACTTAGCCTCTTGGCGCTTTCTACAGACTTTATTTATGATTCGACCTAAGGAGGGTTTGAACTGAGGGGGTTTCCTTCCTGGCTTACATTAGTTATGTGTGTGTTGTTAGGGGTTGGGGCTTATCCCTATAGAAGTGGTTCATAAGAAGAGAGTATCTAGGGTCCGGTCAGCCTAATCCATGTGAAGGCTCAGTATCCAGGGGGTTATCAGTAATGGGTTGGATCGTGCTGCTCCCCACCTAACCCATGATAGATTTCCTTCACCTGACACAACTTTGATTCTGACTGACCTCTTGCTGGTGTTAAACACTTCTCATCTTTTACGGATGTCTTATGTACTTTGATGTTTTTACAGGAATCTAGCATGGTGGCTTCTGGCTGCCTAAAAGTACTAGCCAACCATGTGAATGATGAACAGTTGGCAATGTGAGTCCAGCAGCAGAGTGTTTGCTAGGGAGATAAAGGGCTGTTTTATTGGCGTCAAAGGCGGTGTCTAAGTTCTCATAGATGCAGTAGCTGGGCTGGGGAAGCTTAGAAGTAGACATAAGGGCCATTGGTAAGCACTCTGGAAGCTGAACATCTTCTGGTGAAGCAGCGTTTGGATCTTTTCTACCCAAGTCATGTCTCACTACCCCTTTGCAGAATTCTACTGCCCCGGTAGTATGCGTTACTTCCACCATGCAATCCCTCTAGCCATGCACCTGCCCTTAGGTGAAGAGGGAGATGGCTGGGGCTAGTGTTTTGCCTGTACATCCATAAGTCATTTTTTTCGCTTTCTTCATTCCAAAGCTGTATATGTATTGTAGGTGGCTTAAAACCACTCTTAAGGGAAATGCGGGAATTGGGTGTGGCACAAGGACCGTAGTATTCCCGTTTGACTATTACAGCATTATGTTCACTGGAGCCTAGGAAAGACTACAAGACTCGAAGATAGGATGACTGCAGAAGTCTTGTTCTGATCGTCATATGCTGGCTCAGTCCTGTCCTCGTGAGGATTCCCCTATTTTCTTCTCTCTATTTCTTGTGCTGTGAAGCAGTGCTTCTGATGTGGCTTTTTCAGTCTGCCAAACTGTCCACACTTAGTCTGAACTTCCAAGCTTCAGAATGCTCCTTATTTGTAACCCTGAGGAAGTCGGTGGGATATTCTCCACGAGACGAAACGTGTTGGCTGCATCTTTGTTTCTTGGACTGACTGTATTAAAGCTGAGTTTGGAATATAACAAAGATTAACATTTTTGCAATAAAGCAAGATTGAAAACTAAGAAGATATCTACGAAAGAATATTTGGGGACTTGATAATAAACTGGACTATTGCTCAGGATAAATAACTTCATTTGCATTAAGACATTTGGGGACTGCTGTCCTCGAATTTGGAGGCGTTGAGTGGCCGTTTCCTTTTATTAGGTCTCGGCCTGCACCAGCGCTTGCGCTGGTCTGGCCGAGAGTTTTAGTAAGCGGGTTTTGGAAGTGCAAACACTGGCTTTCGGCTGGCGACCAGCTTGAGTTCACGATGGCGTGCACGCGCAGCTGGCATCTGGGTTTCCTATCTCTTCCTCATTTCCTCACCATGGCTCATTAACTCTCTGGACTCTGATGTTTCAATCGCAGCAGCAGCTCACATTACCAACTGAGGGCCCTGGACTACAGTCACATGAAAAACAACAGCGATTAGCATTGAAATGGAAGCTTTTTTTTTGTCTAGTTAGAAATATTGCTTCGGTGGGTTGATTTCACCTTATATCGCTATTTGTTTTATATTGGGAGTCACAGCCTAATTACCAGTATTTTTGTCTCTCACTGTTTTTTTTTTTTTATATTTATTCGCACAAAGCTATATTTAAGGTTACTTTTTCCGCGTCACTTCTTCACTCTATTTAAACTCCACACCCCCCACTCTTATTGTCTCTCTCCTTCTCTCTCTCTCCCCTCTCTAATTCTCTCTGTAATTCTCTCTCTACTTAATTAACTCTCCCCTCTCTTTTTTAGCCTTTCATTCTCTCTCACCCCTTTATCTGTTTCTCTTTCAAACTCCTTCATTCACTCTCTCTCCCCTTCTTTCTCTCTCTCTCTCTATCCCGCTCCACTCTTTATTCTATGTACACTCTTTCTCTCTCACCACCCTCTCTAATTGGGCATTATATCTTCACTCTATCTCTCACTCGGCAACACCACAGCATCACTCAGCGCAACCACAGCATCACTCAGCGCAACCACAGCATCAATCAGAGCCAGCACAGCATCAATCAGAGCCAGCACAGCATCTCTCAACGCCATCACAGCATCTCTCAACGCCATCACAGCATCTCTCAACGCCATCACAGCATCACTCAACGCCATCACAGCATCACTCAACGCCATCACAGCATCACTCAACGCCATCACAGCATCACTCAACGCCATCACAGCATCACTCAACGCCATCACAGCATCACTCAACGCCATCACAGCATCACTCAACGCCATCACAGCATCACTCGGTGCAACCACAGCATCACTCGGTGCAACCACAGCATCACTCGGTGCAACCACAGCATCACTCGGTGCAACCACAGCATCACTCGGTGCAACCACAGCATCACTCGGTGCAACCACAGCATCACTCGGTGCAACCACAGCATCGCTCGGTGCAACCACAGCATCGCTCCGCGCAACCACAGCATCGCTCCGCACCACCACAGCATCGCTCCGCACCACCACAGCATCGCTCCGCACCACCACAGCATCGCTCCGCACCACCACAGCATCGCTCCGCACCACCACAGCATCGCTCCGCGCCACCACAGCATCGGCTCCGCGCCACCACAGCATCGCTCCGCGCCACCACAGCATCGCTCAGGGCCACCACAGCATCGCTCAGGGCCACCACAGCATCGCTCAGCGCCACCACAGCATCGCTCAGCGCCACCACAGCATCGCTCAGCGCCACCACAGCATCGCTCAGCGCCACCACAGCATCGCTCAGCGCCACCACAGCATCGCTCAGCGCCACCACAGCATCGCTCAGCGCCACCACAGCATCGCTCAGCGCCACCACAGCATCACTCAGCAACACCTGAGTATCATTCAGCATCACCTCAGCATCGTCTCCGCAACAGTCACCACCACCACCACTACCACCTCAGCATCACTCAGCACCACCTCAGCCTGCTCTCGGAATCTGGCATCTGTTGATTCTCCCCTAGCGTCTGGCCGCTGCTAGTGTTATAATACAGGTACTAGTTCCCAACCTTCACCCTCCGATTGTTTATGCCCCCTCAAAAAAAGCTTTAACAAACAACCATTGCAATAGGCAGAAACAAGTTGCCAGCATTGCAAGAACAAAAGAAAACGGAGGAAATTTTTTATTGTAAATACTTTTTTAATATGGTCGTTCAGTTTTACATAATGCCTTCTTGGTCATATATAAAGTAACAAAAATGCTTCTGACACTTTTTTATTATAACTTTTCAGCATGCCGCACAGCAGCCACACTTCTCTACAGCACAGCTTGAAGACATAGCTCTGGCTAAACACTTATAAGGCCCCAAAGGCGAGACCTATTGGCTATGCCAATGCTTGTTCTTTGAGCAGCCTAATTTGCGAATTTATTTGTGTATGACCCAGCGCATATTCTTACCCTGTCACTAGTTTATTTTGTATCCTTCTGGTATCTGTTTGCACTTTACAAATCTTTCATTCATTCACTCGCGGTGCTTGGGGTACTATGAGGGTATGCAAAATTGCAAGCATTTCCTAACACAGAGGCATGCAAAAGCTTTAATTATGCAAATGTGTGTGCATTCTGCAGAATGCTCTATGGGTAGGTAAAGTGAAAATGAAATGTAAGGGCATACCTTGCATTCAAAAGTCACTCAAGATAATGGCAAGTGGACGGACTGGTTTGCGGTGAAAATCTCTTGCAACACGTTTTCAGTTCAAACTAGTCTCCTGCAAGTCATTTTCCTAAAGCAGTCCTCTCAAAGCTCCGGCTCGATCCAAATGTCTGGCTCGGCTCTTGTCCCGTGGGGACTGTCGTGGGCAAATGGAGCCGAACAGAGCATCCCTGATACTGCCCCTTCTGCTCCTTAATACTGTATTTATAAGACAAACGTCTAAAAGTTGGAGAGCTGAACCTAGTCCTAAAACTCAAGTGGGCTTTTCAATTGGGAAGGTTTCCACAGAAACTGGACATAAACACAATGACTGAACTTGTCTGTCTGAAGCCATGCTGTGTTTATGCTTTACATGCCTCTTCATGAAGATAATTATTTAATTGAGATGTTGAGCCTCTCCTAAAATAGTTCTGTTCACATCGAAAACAGTAACATTAGCATAAGTATATCATCTCAAACCTTACTTTACCATAATTTAATTAAAAAAAAAAATATATATATATATGCAACAATGTATCCAAACTACAGACACAAGGATACGGACGAACTCCTCGGCAAATTGTACAGCAGATGTTTATTTCAAAGCGTGTACACACACACACACACACACACACACACACAGAGAGAGAGAGAGAGAGAGAGAGAGATATATAATTCATGAAATATTTTAACACAAAGCATTGAACTTTGATGTTAAGCAGAAGAGAGAAGGATGTACCCCTAGAGTGGCCGAATTTTACTATGTGCAACCAGGAAACATGGGCTCAAATCCCATTGAAGTCATTCAGTTAATAATTTGAGTTATACAAAATCTCACTTGTATATGGGTAATATATGAAATGACCTAGCTTCACATTCATCGGCAATATAACCCATATATACAGTCAACACGACAAACTGACACATCTTGGGAAACTTGTGGCAACCTTGTTGGAACATGGGGGAATATTTCATGTTTAACAATGTTTATTAATTGTCACTGAATGCAGATATAATCGTATGTACTTATTTGAAACACTCGAATGTTCAAAGATATATATATTTTTAAATTAAAGAATGTGTAGCATAGTTGTTCATGACATTTGTTGCCTGGTGTAGATGCTACATCTTATATGGACTCTGCTCGTGCTTGGCTCAGCTCTGTATTGGAAATTGCTGCACTGCCCACCTCCAAGATTATTCTCTGCTTTTTTTTTTTTGCTTTTTTTTTTTTACTGTTCCTTTGTCTGACTTTCGCTTGAAGGTAGGGTGACCAGAATTTTAAAGCCAAAAACCGGGACATTTCAAGGAAATAGAAGGACTACAATTTTACTTCAAGAATGACAGCGCTCCTCAGCAGAGAATTACAAATGAAGCAGTTAGAACATACATAAAAAGCAATTTTTTAAACCCAGTAGCTTGCCTGATAATTAAATTGTTTTCTTGAAACAACTGATAACTTTCCCTGCTTTGTAAACATTAAAAAGCACCTCCTGCCGTTTTCAGTCGACCCTCTCTAAAAACCGGGACAGGAGCTACATTCCCTGAAATCTGCCGGGACAGCTGGTGAAAAACCGGGACCGTCCGGGCAAATCCGGGACGCCTGGTCACCCTACTTGAAGGAGCCCGTTTCTCAGTTTCATTTCTCTTGCCCAGGTGCAGGTGAGCAGAGATTGCTCAATCGGTCTGCTGTTTAAAGATTATTCAGAATATCTATTACGAAACACGGCCAGGCTTCCTGCCTGGCCTTGCAGTGCAGTGCTCCAATTTCTGCACACCTTAAATAATAAACCAGCTCTGAATACTCGATCGCTTTTTACTCTGGCACGTGCACATCCACTGCTGTTGGCCTCCTGGGTAAATTGGCGGGAAGGCATGTCTAGTTGGGCCTTGCTCCTTTTCTGAGTGGCTGCGCCGCTGGATCCTGTCCACAGGAGTCCTAGGTTGGTTGAAGCCCCTTGAGCCCTCCTTGCCCAGGGCTAGTCCTGCCAGAGCCCCCCCACAGCGCATTTGCACACCTTCCTGCCACCCCCCATCTTCCGGTGGGAGGAGCCTGCGTGCAGCGCGTGACGAGGACGCAGAACCTGTTCTGGACCCGGAGCACCTGTTCAGCGGCCGCACTCACCCATGCCCCGTACCAAAGCACCGACGCCTCCCTGTGGTGCCAGGCCCTCCTTGGCAACGGCGGGGACGCCGCACTCTACGACAACTGTTTGGGATGCTTGGAGCTGACAGAAAACGGCTCGTGCCGACAACCACACGCCTGACTGCAAAGGAACGTAATAATTATACGGCCGTTTGTTGAAGCCTTCATTCGCTAGCTAGGTGCCCTTGAGTGGGTTAATTGGCCCCGTCCTTTTGCGCGGAGCAG
Source organism: Calotriton arnoldi (assembly GCA_963921515.1). Lineage (NCBI taxonomy): Eukaryota > Metazoa > Chordata > Amphibia > Caudata > Salamandridae > Calotriton > Calotriton arnoldi. Next base: position 7,146,583 of record CAWUFW010000017.1, read on the forward strand.
AAGAACCGGGTGGTAGGGGCCTTTCTCGCCTCCGCTCCCCCATCTCCGCTCTGAATGCTGCAGCCGGCGCGCGGCCTTCAGACTCCAGGCGGGGAGGGCAGCGCCTTTTCAGTGTCTCATCCTTGTCCTGCGCCGCTCGGATTGTTGGCGGTAAACAGCCTTTGAGCGAAGGCTGGGGGGCGAGGAACAGCCTGTTCCGGAGGCAGCATGTCCTGAACTGGGAGGCCTTGGGTCACTGGCGAACAAAAGAGCCCTGCATTACCCAGCAAGCATTGCCAACTGTTCTAAAATCGATGCTGTACAGCATTATCACCAAAATGATGCGAATGTGCACATGAGAGCGTGATGACGTGTGCAGGGCACAAGTCCTAATAAAAAGTGGGGGACTAACCATGTTACCAGCATGCAAGTGACATCGTGGTGTGCGACATCACACATGGCATCCCAGGTAGTGGCATCACAACACATGACCTTACAGGAACTGACATTAGATCTTCGGACCTCACATATGTTTAGCAGATCTATCATGAGTACATTTAAGGGCATTTCAAAACAAAGGAGATTTTTCATCCGGGTTGCGTCACTTTTGGCAAAACCCCAACGCAAAATCTGGGCCTTAACTTACACATTTTAATTTTTAAAACACTGCCACAATCATGTTGGCTACAAAGAGAAACATGACAGTAAATCTGTTCTGCTTAATTGGTTGCAAAGTCTGCATTTTAAAATATCTTATGGGGTTAAGGCACCTGCTGCAGAGCTCTTTGTGTGCCCAGTAAATCTCAGGGAATAATAATAATGAAAAGATAACCCTGGAGGAAAACTTATTTGCTGGAGAGATCTGTGTTTTGTCTAGTTCCAGTTTTGAATCAAAGTAGTATAGAGGGTTAATATGTCTCTTGCAAAGCACATGATGTAACACGCAGATGACAGATTTCTATTTGATATAAATGGGTAAGTGGGTTACTGCTTTTAATACAGGGATCCTTTTGTGACTTGCAGTTCATAAATTGTAATCCTTCTAATATAGCACAGTGAGCTATGAAAGGCATGTGACTCCTACACCTTGTAATTCTCGCTGTCTTATGTAACACATTCTGTCCATTGATTTACACACACATGATTTATTGTGAATGTATAATGTGTACGTGGTACGTAATACACGCTTACAGTCTGCATTGGGATGACTAACGCTATAAAAGAAATGAAACAAATTAATGGCATTTAAATTATTTGTGTAAATACTGGGACAGACCAACACATCTGACATTCTTACCTTGCATGGATATCTCTTATACACAGGGACAGAACAAAGTCAAAAGCATGCCTCTTTTAAGTACCTGTTAAGTGATAAGCTGTGTGCCTTTGTTTCCCCTCCATTGCATTTAGGTATGAGGCTTCTGATAGGTCCCAGGCAGGGCATTCCAACAAAAGGAGACCTGATAGCTCCTTAACTTCAGCCTTTGTTATGGACCCAAAAGACACACAATTGATGGACGGAATGCAGAACAAATCAAAACATTCACCCCCAGTCAAGAGATCTGGGTTAAATCCATCATTCTTTTGCTCACCATGCCACCCCAGTTTAGACCTGGCCATATGCAAATCAGTCTTTACCCTGTGCCTCATGGGAACAGTCCAGCCCGAACTGCCAAGCCAGGTCCTCCCTGGACCGGAAACAAGCATCCTAGGACCGGCTTCGGGTTTCACCCCTCTTCAGCCAGGATAGCTTGATTCCAGTGGCACAGTGAGCCCAGGACCCACGTCTGGGCATACCTGGCGCACTTAGGCGAGAAAGCAAAGACACACAATTGATGGACGGAATGCAGAACAAATCACAACATTCACCCCCAGTCAAGAGATCTGGGTTAAATCCATCATTCTTTTGCTCACCATGCCACCCCAGTTTAGACCTGGCCATATGCAAATCAGTCTTGACCCTGTGCCTCATGGGAACAGTCCAGCCCGAACTGCCAAGCCAGGTCCTCTGGATTCAAGCTAGCCTGGCTGAAGAAGGGTGACATACCCTGAAACCGGTCCCAGGATGCTTGTTTCCGGTCCAGGCAGGTCCTGGCCTGGCAGTTCGGTCTGGACTGTTCCCATGGGGCACAGGGTCAAGACTGATTTGCATATGGCTGGGTCCAAACTGGGGTGGCGTAGTGGGCAAAAGAACGATGGATTTAACCCAGATCTTTTGACTGGGGGAGAATGTTTGCATTGTCAGCAATCCGTCCATCATTTGTTTGCTGTAACACTTTTTCCCCTAATTGGGATGGGTATGCCCAGACGTGGGTCCCTTGCTCACTGTGCCACTGGATTCAAACTAGCCTGGCTGAAGAAGGGTGACATACCCTGAAACCGGTCCCCGGATGCTTGTTTCCGGTCCAGGGAGGTCCTGGCCTGGCAGTTCGGTCTGGACTGTTCCCATGGGGCACAGGGTCAAGACTGATTTGCATATGGCTGGGTCCAAACTGGGGTGGCGTAGTGGGCAAAAGAATGATGGATTTAACCCAGATCTTTTGACTGGGGGAGAATGTTTGCATTGTCAGCATTCCGTCCATCATTTGTTTGCTCTAACACTTTTTGTTATGGACCCAGCTGGAATCGGATAAGCCTCTTTCCCGCCTGTACGTTGCTGCTCTGAACGAAAGCAGACAGCGTGCAGGCCCTGCTGAATTTGTCCCGGTGTCTGAAACTTACCCCCGGGATAAGTGCAGCATATTTCTGTGAGTCCCAACCTCTGTGAAAAGAGTGGGTAGAAGCCGTCTACCCGTGTGTACCCTCGACTTGTGCCCTGCATGTGTCACCACTCGTGCACACACCTACAACATAGCATGGGCGCTGCACCTTTTTTTTTTTAATCTACTAATTGAAGATGGCAGATGGCAACTGGAGTGGTAAATTAAGTGTTTGGGCCGAGAGTATAGGTGAAGCAATAAGGAGTGGATGGGGAAGGGAAGGAACAAAAAGCTATGGTGATTTTTAATGGACGAGGTGGGGGGAGGAGGCAGAAAAACAGGTCATGTGGGGTTGGGGGTGGCCACTGAACAGGAAAAGTGGCAAACGAGGGAGAGAGTAAGTGGCAGGAGGAGGAAACAACAAAGAGCATGGGCTGGGTATGAGAGGGGGAGAAACAGAACACAAGAGAGCAAGAAAACACATTCTTATGGAGTACATAAAAGATAAAGTATTTGCCTAAATGTGATAGTAGAACGATACAAGTCATTCTGTCAAAAGGATGGTAACATACAAGAGGGAGGGACAAACACAAGAAGAGGAAGGAAAGTAATCACATAAGAAGCAAGCAAACGAGTGATGAGAAAACCAAGCAGCGGTAAGCTGTGAGATCTCTACGCAAAAAGAACAATTGATGGACAGAATGCCGAACACTGTCATACATTCACTCCAGTACAGAGATCTGGGCCTAAATCCATCGTTTTTTGCTCACCATGCCATTCCAGTTTAGACCCAGCTATATGCAAATCAGTTTTGACCCTGTTCCCCATGGGAACAGCCTAGCCCGGACTGCCAAGCCAGATCCTCCCTGGACCAGAAACCAGCATCCTAGGACCGGTTTTGGGGTTTCACCCCTCATCAGCCAAGCTAGCGTGACTCCAGTGGCATGGAGACACGTCTAGGCATTACCCGTCCCACGTGGGGTGACAAATGCAAAAAGAACAATTGATGGACAGAATGCTGAGCAATGCATTCACCCCAGTATAGAGATCTGGGCTTAAATCCATCGTTCTTTTGCTCCCATGCCATTCCAGTTTCTAATCCCACTGAGTTTTTGGTATGGTACACAAGAGGTCTTTCACAGTCAGCTAAAAGCTGGATGTAGGTAAGACCTAATAACTAGAAGGGACGCATTGCATTAACTGGTTGGTTTGCGTTTTTATGGGCAGATCACATACCACATATCTGTGCTCCATGATGCAAAGAGATTGTACGTGAGCTAATTAAATTCTGTCTCGGATGTGTGGTGGTTCCTGGTGGCGGGGGTGGGGGTTTGGCTGGAATTTGGGAACGGTCTCTGATCGAAACACCAAGAGTGTGAATGTTTTATCAGAACTGTGCTTGACACACAGGAGACCCCTGCCCGACACACTTTGACTTGAATTACAAATTTGTGATCATTGATGGGTCCATGGGCATTTCGGGATCTAGTTTCAAATGTAAAAAAAAATGCTTGTTATCACAATGAATCTGATGGGGCCAACATTGCATTTTTCATCGTTGGTTGCCTGAATGGGGAATTTCAAAGAAAGCATATTGTTGTACTTACAGCCACTTCGAATTCAGAATTATTGCTGACTCTTCTACTGGTCGGTTAAACCTACTAATGCATTCAGACTTCCAGTGCACTTTGTAGATGCAGTGCAAGCCCATGTGCATTCAGGGTGTTGACTTGACATGGTTTGAGAGGGCTTGACCTCTGATTCCAAACAGTGATTTCTAAATATATCCTAGGGCAAGACGCTTCGTCATTCTGGTTTTCCACATTTGGTGTTCCCATTCCCTGAGGTATATCCTGTTGCTGTTGTAACTGTAGAAAATATCTGCTAGCTCTGTCTGGTGGCCACCTTGAGATGGGATCTGAAGTGCTATGGGTGGCGACGTCTGTCTTGATGGAAGTTGCACAGCACAGACATTCAGCCCTATCCTGAGCCAGCAAATGCTTACAAACGTTCTGAGGATACATAGTACTTGAAAGATGCAAGTCAGCTGTGTGCGTTCACAGGGATTATAGCTGTGTTTAATTTGTGCTAAGTAAATGGTTGGATCCACATTAGGACGGCACCAGTTGAGCCAAATATGGCAACTGTCCTACGCATTGCTGCCTTCTGTATCTCCCTCGGCACTAGTGCCCCTTTCTTCAACATAGCTGTATACTGCCATTACATTCAAATCCCCTGTTTCTTTGCAGTCACTACTTACTAAGTATAGTCCTACAGGTCTCGGGAGACTGTACCTCGAGGTCCCCTTTTTATCTGTTTGCAGCGAGGCGCGGTCCTCTGCCTCTCCTAAGGGGCGTTTCACTTGTCATTCTTGGGTGGAAACCCTGTTTCTACACCGCAATATGTGTAGTATCAATCTTTTTAAGTGGGTACCCTACACCTAATTTCTTGGTGTAGGAGAGTAGGATCTGCTTCTTATAGTTACCCCCACTTTTTGCTGATGTTTCACTGTTTTCGACTTGGTCTGCCTGGGATCCTGCAATTCAGGACCCCAGTCTATCTGCTTTCTCCTCTAAATTGATTGCATGTACTTTAGGTACACTCCAGATTGGATTCTGGGGTACCCTTATAAGTCCCTAGTATATGGTATACTATGTACCCAGGGCCTAGGTACCCCAGAGGCCTCCCAGGGGCTGCAGCATGTATTATGCCACCCCTGAGAGACCATTTAAAATGACACAACAGGTCTGCTACAGCAGCCTGTGTAAGGTGGTGCATGCACCCCTTACTTAGATATAGGTTCACTATATCTATTCTAATCACTGCACATATAAACCTATCGGTCACCCCTATGGCAGGCCTTATCAATCCTGAGGGCAGGGTGCTGGGTTTTATGTGAGAGGGTGCCTATGCATGAGCAGAGCCCCTCTGCAGCCTTCGGAACCTCTTTTCCGGTGTTGTCTGTGATGCAGCCAGCCATATATACTTAAGTGCATTATAACCTCGCGGTAAATGCTAACTTTAAAACGGCTGCATGGAAACATGTCGTGTTTGGTGTTAGTAACTGGTGTGGGAGGTATGATTCCACCCTCCTAGAGGGAGAAATATGACAACACCGGTACACCCGGTACCAGCTTTCTTGACCCTGGCATCACAAAATGGATGCTGCCAGCCACAGACACGAGTCTGCCCTCCTGCTGCTGGACGAAACTCCGGCTGGGGAAGGTTTGACAATAGGTTTCCTGTCACAGGGAGGTGTGACCACCTCCCAGACAGGCTTTAGTGTATTGGGGCTGGGTGGGTGCACTCTGAGAGTGCTTTGATGTCTGCACTGGGGGCACATTTGGTGTCCCTGTGCATAGTCCAGCTCAAACAGGTTGCAGGAGCCATTTGCTCCTGCTCTGGCGCGAAACTGGACAAAGGACATGGGTGTAGCCACCCCTCTGTCCTGACCCTCCCGTAGGTGGGTCCCCAGAGTTTGTCCCACCCCTTCCTTGGGTATAAAGTAGGAACCCCTGACTACAGGACTTTGGATTTACCTGGACTAAACTCTGCTACAGAAACCAAGTATTTCGACTATCTGCACAACGCTGGATGACTGAAGAATCTCCCTTGGAGTAAAGGAGTCACTCCCCTGCTGAACAGGCACCTAAACGCATCTGACCGGTTTGCATCTACGAAGCTCCTGAAGGACTCCGAAGATTTCTGCAACACAGGAGGTGGGTTCCCGAGGTCTCTGAGGTTGATCTGCGCTCTCGGCAATTCTGAGGCCTGTATCTCTCGTGGGGACCGTGAAACCCGTACCCCTGGGCACCGTGTACATTTGCAGCAGCATATGCTTTTCAGCGATCCCTGAAGCTGTGCTTTGGGCTACTTGTAGTCCTGACCCCGAGCAGTCATTCCACCGAAGATTTCCGGCCTACACTCCACGAGTGTTCTGTGGGCTGGTACTTAGTGATTCCGCTCGAGGTCCCTTCGCGATTCCTGGTCCGTTGACCTGTGGGTCCCTGTGAAGGTAACTTTGACTTTCAGTGGGCTTTCCTGGTTGCTCCAGACGTGCCCTGACTCTCCATAGCTTGGAGAGTCCCCAGGACCTTGCTGGTCCTCACAGAAGCATCTTTCCTCTGACCGCGTGGGTTGCAGTTGCCAAGGCTTGTTGGTGTTCAATCCGGACACTGACCCCCCAGCACTCGACATCCTTCGTGGGACAGCTCGCCTCCGGACTGTGGTCGTCGTCTCCTGGTCCCCGTGGCTGCAGAGTCAAGCTTCACCTCTTCTCACCTGAAGCACCCGACATCGGTGGGCATTCGATTGCTCCGCTCCTGGTCACGTGAAGTGACCCAGACTTTGTCCCCTCTGCTTTCAGGTTCTTCTCATCTCCGATCCAGGCTTGGATCACACCGGACACTTTTCTTCTCCATGGCAGCAGTACTTTTTCGCATCACGCCATTGAAAACGACGAGGGTTTCCGACACCACTTGACCCCTATGCACCCGGCTCCTCTGGGATGGGTAACACGGGTACCTCGGTACTCTCAAGGGTGCTGGCCTATGTTTAGCTGGGTTTGCTTAAAGTCCTCTCCGAAGTGTCCTTAATCTTTAAATTTCCAACCGCGACTTTCCCATAGAGTTGTACGGAGCTTGCGCCTTTGTTCATACACTGCACCCGTCCTCCGTGGGTCCCCTGTGTCACTACCGTGGGTGGTTCCTTGGGGTCCCAGCGATTCTACGTGCTTTAGGCACTGTCTAGTCAAGTCGTCGTTGTTATACCACTTTCTTAGTATATGGTTTGGTCTCCCCCTGGAGCCCACTGTGTATTGTGCTATTTACTGTTGTTTCTAGTGATTTAATATTGTGTGCTTTGTTCTCTAATCTCATAAAGAGGTTAGTAGAGTGTTTAGTAATAAATACATATATTTTATATATACCTGGTGTGGTTCTCCTTTCATTTGGTCATTCAGGAGGTTATATACTGGTAAAACAAGCTGCTTTACATTCCTTCGAGACTTAGCCTGAAGGCTCCTCTCCACAGCTACCACTTGGATAGCTTTCAATAAAGGTTGTTTGTAACCTAATCATCAATAAAGGTCGTTTGGACTGGTGCAAGGTGCCCACTTTAATTAGTGGACAGCATATACCAGGCTAACTTCTCACACTTGGGACCCGCTCTTTAATTCTATAGGGTAGGTGTCAGCTTGGTCCTGATGAAATGCCATTGACCCTCCTGGCTTCCTGGGGATGAAACATGTCAACCTCTATCTACATGCACCATTGATATTTGGGTCCATAATTACTCTAGATAGACCTTTTTGTTTTTAATGCGTCAAGAGACCATCACTTTATTAAAATTCTGCCGGTTTTCTTAGACTCTTTTAACCACTTTCTCACCACCCTATATCACACCTCTCCACTTGCATTCATCATACGGCTTAACGATCAGAAGATCCTCGCTAAAGAGCCCCCTATGAGGGGCCCTTCGAGCATTGCAGTGGGGGCCCGACGCGAAGCGCCCGATGAAGCATGACATCCTACCAGGTGTATGAAGGCACTTTGATCTGATCACTTAGATCCCCAGAGATCCAATTGGTCGGACCCCTTGATCCACCTATTAGGGCCCTCCCCTTTTCTGTTGGAGGAACTGTCCCCTCTGTGGTTTTTTTGTACATTGACCGTGGAGGAGTTTGGGTGCATGACCTCTCTAAATATCACCCCTCCTCCCCCTTTTTGATTTCTGGTATTGCATTCAGAGATATGACGCAACAACCGACATAAACCTAAAACAAGCCAGGCTTTGCCAATGGTTGTTAGTTGTATAAGATAAATGAGCAACAACAATGCTTTTGTTGTAAATAATATTGAAAATGTTTCAGTTTTGAAATTGAGACTGTCAATTAAACATTACTGAGGTCTGTGGAAGGGGCTGTGGCCTTTAGAGTGTCTCAGTTATTCCTGTTCTGCACTTCACACCATATCCCTCTGCAGTCTGCGTTAGACATTTGTCCTTTTTGTGTTCACATCGTCTGAAATCCTCTATTTCCATATCTCACACTTCATCTCTTTCCTCTTCAGCCCTGCCTTTTCTCTCTCCAGTGTATGTACTTTCTCACATATCCTTCACTTCACCACCCCCTACACACACACAAAACGCACCTACTCCCCTTAAGCACTACATTTTCTTTTCCTTACGCCACACCAATATTTGACCATTCTTTCTCCTTCACTCACATTAGCATACAATAACAGTTGCAATTGATATACATGTCCATTGCTCTGAGCACTCTGCAGAAAGGCCAGGGATTGGATGACCACGTATTCTGACACCTTTTTGACCCAGTGACCGCCACTATGAGAAGCTTGCACTTATTCAGCCTCAACTCCAGAATCCTCAATCGTAGTCCATTATAAACACATGGATGCGACTCAGTTCAAAGTATTCAATATAAAAGAGTAATATGCAGCACAAAAAACTACAGAAACATCACATCGAAGAAATAAAATACACTCTTAGGGAATGTAAGATTAAGTAAATCATGTGAAATATAAACACACTTAATTGCTGGTTTGATTGTCTACAAAGTTAAGGACATGATTATAGGGGCAGAAAGGGACTCATTTCAATGTTAGCTTTTAATTAGTCCTTGGTCTAAGACCTAGAGGGACTCAGCTCACTTAAAGCCCTGGGTGTCAGTAGACTTTACTCTCTCTTGAGACACACAAAAAAATCTGGCCATACTAAAGATTAAAAAAAACTCAAGATGCTTCCAACACCATTTTGTGACTTCTCTGGTTTATGGACAGTAATCCTATGCCGGATATGCTGCCACGCTTTGGGTACTCTTCCAGGTCACAGAAGAGGCTCTAGACATCCCATTACCAGGGGGTGGCCTAAGGCTCTCTGCACATGCTACATTACGGTAACACCAGGCCCAAACACAAAGTCAGGATACCATATTTACAGGTAGGGGTGTACTCGGGATAGGGGTACACACACCCATTCACCATGCAGGGGACATGACCATCCCAACAGCAGATCGAGTGACAGCAGCAGGATTGTCCTGATTCTGATGTGGAATATATCCTAGTTGATAATGGTGTCAGAATTCGCATATTTATCTATACATTCCTCTCAGTGAGTGAAGCACACGCTCCACAGATCTAGTTGTAACCTACATTTCACTCATGCCCTAACTGTACGTGTTCTTTTGGCGATAAAGCTTCTACTAGTCTGGTCTGCTTAATATGTTCTGCATGGATTGGAAGGTTGCACTTGCTTCATTCTGTGAGAGAGGGAAGCTTGCTTCGGTCTTGCCATGACGTACCTGTTCTGTGAGTAAGCAAAGCTTGCACTAATTTGTTTGTGTCTTGTGATGAGGAAAGCTTGCTCTGCTGTAGCTGCACCTATCCTCTGAAAGAGGGAAGCTGCACTCTTTCTAACAGGTGTACCTGTCCTATGACTACGGTGTTTCCACTGCTGTTGTCCCAACAAAGGACATATGGAATGCACTTGCAAAACTTGCCCTGTGAACCAGAGACTTTTTCGCAATACTCGACGTGAGATCTCAAGACCCGTCATCCTGAAAAGGCGCCTGATCGCTTATGGGCAATATTCACTCACACACAATTTCAATATAGGTCTGGCAGTTAAAGGAACAATTTAAATGCGGTCCCAAGGGACATAGCCTTACCTAAACTAAGGAACCCATAATTAGGAAACTGTACAAACAGTAAACAGAAATACTCTGACGTATATCACACTAGGTGTGGTATACCTCATCAGTATGCGCATGAGTACATGAATGTATGATAGTTCCATAAGAGGGTTGGCTGTCTTACGGAAGTTTTGTACTTCTTGTATATTTGTCTACTTATGGAGATTGTGCAACAGTCCTTTAACTCCTCTTACTCCCGCCCCTCTTTAGAGTGTTTAACTGTTATGTATGTGTGAGAGAATTGTGTGTTGTTCTTCCTGCTCCTTGTCCTTCTTTGTGTTACGGAAAGATGTGCTAATTTTTGCTCATTTTTTAAAAACTCATTTTTATTGGTGTTATATTAAGGGTACACATACCGTTCAGAAAATGTGCACATCAGTTAGTTATCGGGCAGATGATAAAGGGAGCAACCAATTTTGGATTAGGATCGTATCTGAAGCATACACGAATAATGTTGACATGTTTGCGGGTACTGGGGACCACCCATAGGCCATGCCTAAGATGTGCGATGAGAATTCGGCCGAAGTTGTCATATTCATTAATAACATACAGTGGAAGAACGTCGACAAACCTCAATGTGAAAAACCCTATTCCTCCCCAGCCCATCTCCTGGAGTGTCCCTTGACCTGCATTATGGGGACGAAGGTGGGTTGCAAATCAGTGCAGAAGACTAAGCTCTGCCTATGTCCCTGGAATAAATCTGATGGGAGCGGAGGCTCTTTTAAGACAGGTCTGTGGGAACATCAGACATACGTACGGGATGTTAGAAGAGCATTATGGACTGGACTGGTTCAGGGCACACTATGGAGCATGAAGCGGGCCAGTAAGACTGTTGCGATAACTCTGGAGGCAAGACTGAGGGCAGTCTGAGGTTTCCAGGTAAACCAGTGAGAGGGAGGGTGGTTGTTCATCATCTTTCCCATAGTCCTTGACCTCTTGGACTAGGGTGTCCCAGTAGGTTGTGATTTGCCATTTGCGCAGCCCCCTTTTTAGGTCTCGCCTAGCGATGCAGCGCATAGCGCTGCTCGCTATGCGAGATCTATTGTTGCCGACTTTTGGACGGAAGCGGGACAGGAGATGTGCATGCGCATGGTGCGAGCAGGAGTTGTAATAACGCCGCAAGCCGTACGCGTGCACATCAACTGTCTGTGCCGAAGCTTAACAGACAGGAGATGTGCATGCGTACGGCTCGCGGCGTTATCACAACTCCTGCTCGCACCATACGCGTGCACATCTCCTGTCCAGGCGCGGCAGGGCCGCGCCCTCCCGGTGTGTCAGGCGTCTTGGCACACACCGGCCGGCTCTGGAGTGCTCGAGTCGGGCGCTGTTACGGTCTGAGGAGCCCACAGAAAGGTAACAGGGCGTCTCCATGACCACAGCGAGCTCCGTGTGCGGCGCAGCCACCCAGGCCTTCAGCGTAGCGTCTGCGGCCCTGGGCTCAGAGGCGCGCGCTCTTTTCTTGTTTATAATGTATTGACATGCCGCTGGAGCCCTATGGCACTTCTGTTTCATAGGATGCCTTTGCAAATATTTTGTGATTGAATAAATAACACAACCAATATTATTGATATGGATTGGAAATATGATTTAAATATATTATTTGTATTCATTGATAGTTGATATTTGGTGGGAAATGAAACAAAAGAAGAAATAGAAAACCCAGCTGTCTTTTCCGTTCACGGCATTCAGAATCCATGGAATACTAAAAGCATGGTAGCTCGTCCACACCTTGAGTAGTAATGGAGGGCTAAGCGTGGTTACTCAAGCTCTGCTTTATTGTTGTTGGAGGGCCAGCATATGAAAGGAATCGCGTGTGATGCCAGTGTGGCCTTCCTCACGCACACGTCCTCGTTTTGAGTCGGGACTTGTAAAAGTTGTGCACTAATATCCCACTTCCATTGTTGAAATTCTCTTTGCCTAACATGCGGGATTGAAAAAAAAACGCCTCCTCAATTAATGAATATAAGAGATTGAAGAAGATGCAGCCTTCGCTGCAGAATTTTCTGGATAAAATCGCTCGTGAATTTACAGAGAGAGTCTGAAAATCCCTGAAACATGAGATGTTTGCATATGCCAAAGGCCACTATGTTCTCAATTCTTGCTTGAAAAACAAAATCTATTAGATCATCAAACCTGTTTTGACTGCAGCACCTCGATCTTCTTTTTTCTTTTGGGGGGAGGATCTTGCTAAAGACCGCTTTAGGTAATTGGCGACATCATTTCAGCAAAACACACAATGTATACAAAAATGGGTTCGGGTCAGACTTCTTTGTCCATTACCTTATTTGTCAAATGCTCTTCAGGCATTGGTTCGCTCAGTTGTTTGTCACTCTTTGGCCCCAACCCACAGCACTTCGTGGCTATATGTATGCACAGTTATATAAATTGGTAAGTGGTCAAAAAGCAGGTCTTTCATAGCAACTCCGTAAATGCACACAGTGATATTGACACTTTCACTTACCAGAGTATTTGTGCACTTGCGCAGAACTTTTCACAAACATTTTTTTAGGTTGTTTAAACACTTGTACCACTTTTGGTCTGTATGTGTAACCATAACCATACATGCAGTTTTTTCATCACATTTAGATTTATATATGGGTGCAAACCTGCTTCAATCTCTCGTTGCAGGCTGAAGATGTAATAAAAAAGTGTATATTTTAATTTTTGGTTTTGTTTGTGCAATATTTTGTTGCACTTCTCAAATGGCGAAACTTGTATTCAGAAATGCTAAGCAAAAAAGTGTTGCTTTGAATTTCTGTAGTCCGAGGGCACCAAATATGTCTGGGTTTCTTAGGGGATGTAGTGTGCACAATCAGTTATGTAATATTTAACACCAGTCACAAAATTGTGCCAGAATTACTGTTTATCGTGCACAGGTCATTTCATGGCTGATAACTAACTTTGGGCGATATGGAAGCAGTAAACTATATTTTCTAATTCTGTACAGCTTAGGGAATCTGTTGGTGCAAGCCAGATCTCCCTTACTGTGACTGGTTTGCCAGTAGAAAACCCAGGTAATTCCCTTCCGCCTCCTTTGTGCAGGAACATATCCCTGCTTACGTTAGACCCCCAGTTTTGATCCACTTAGCCTCCTGCATATGGGGTACCAGGCAGGCACTGGTTTTTATGGGTTCAGGATGCCTAAAAGTGATACACTTAGTGCAGTGAATCTGGAAAGATCGGAAAGCAACTGAAAGCAAAATTTGTATTGTATGAACCCGTCTTTTGTTGACGGGTAACACTGCTGAACTGTTTAGAATCATGCCGCAACCATATATTTTTTTATCATCTATGAATCCTGAGGTTTATTTCTTGGGTACTAGAAATCCTTCACCCCGAGTACCTTGCCTGCAGGTTTCAATGAATGGATCACATGTTTGATTTTTAGCATAAATGTAATTCCATCCAATCTTCCTAATGCAGGAAAGTATATATGCCAAGGCTCGACCCCTTGCTTTGTTCCTTTTCCTGAGCATCTGGGTATCATACATGTATGGGTTTTATGTGAAGACAAGAAATAAACTAGTTGCAGTGCATTTTGAAAATATAAAAAGCAACTGCAAGTGAAATGCTGATTTTGGTTAATTGTTGTTTGGCCGCATGTATTACCTCCAGGCTGGGGTGTGTAATTCCTTTAGCACAGCGCCCAGGACAAGGGCAACACATTTTCAGGTTTATTTTGTCCTTTGGACAAGTAGGCCCAACACCCTGCAACCCAAGCCCATTGGCTGCCAATTTACAGTACCACAATATGGAGCAGGGAAGGAAGTTGTCTGCAGTTGAGTTAATATTTGTGTCCATATATGAATGCTGTTCGAACTTGTATTTATTATTAGGGTGAGTGCTCTAAATAAATGTTGTAAACTCGGACTGCACTACTGACAGTGGTTTCAGTAAAAAAAAAAGCATTTGCAATGCAATAGGTCTCGCATTTGCGAGAGTTTAAGCTATTGGCATTGTAAATGACAATGCCTTTTATTTATGTTTTAAAAACCAACACGTAAATAAAAGGCATTGCCATTTACAATGCCAATAGCTCAAACTCTCACAACTGCGAGACCTATTGCATTGCAAATGCTTGTTTTTCTTCCCTGTGAAGAGCCCCCGCCCAAAATTCTACTGCCTGCTTCCATTCAAGAAATGTTGGGAGTGGATTTCGAACACAGTGGTATAGCGCGCTTGGCTAAAAAAAGCGCACAGTACAGAATGTAGTTGTAACCATGGCTCTCTTAGGTGAGAGAGAGATTCACAGGAGACCTTCTGTGAATACACTGGTGCCCTTTGTGGTTCTTCATTGTATGGCCACCCTGATCTCTCCTCCCACCATTCCCTAAGTGGCTGTAGGGACAGGAGCGGCCGGTATGCTGGGGGAGGAGGGGGTGTGGTGGGAGGGGGGGGGGGAGGAACACTAGTGGTCAGGGGGGGGGGAATAAAAAAAATAACAAAAAAAAACATAACCTGCAGCCGTCCCAGTCACACTCTTCTTCACCTCTCCTGGAAGGCACAGGCTCCCAGAATGCCCTGCGGCCAATCCTGAAGCTGCTCTCGCGCAGAGAGCAGCTTCAGGATTGGCCTGAGTGCACTCAAATCGCACTCCAGGGCAGACTGTGAACCTGTGCCTGCTGTGTCCAACCCAGCTGCGTTGGAGAGCGCTTTCACTGCGCATGATGGTTTGGCTGGCCTCGGCTGGCCGGCCAAACCATCATACCCAGTTATGGGAGCGCGCTACCACTCCCATCAGTGCCTAACACTACCAGGCCCCGCCCCCAAAGACCCGACGGGAAAGGAAAAATAAAACGAGTGCAGTTTTATTTTTCCTTTCATTCCGTTTTTTTGGGGGGGGCGACGCTCCTACGCCATAGCGGAGGAGCCGCCGCTGTGTAGGTATACCACGCTGTGATCTAATACTGCCTTATAAAACCAGGTGATTAGTCTACCCCCGTGTCCTATGGTATGTAGAGTTTGAATCACTGCCTGTGTGGGAGGTTCCCCTCTGTCAGCTCCCCACAGCCAGTGTAGTGTGTGTATAAGCTTACCATAAAGTAGAAACAGGCCCTCTTGTAGCCTCGTGTTATCGACTAGCACTTGGAAAGGTAAAATAACCCTTGCTTTGTAGAGTTCTCCCAGTGGATGGAATCCTGCCATCTCCCCTCGTCTTAAGTACTGGCTTGTGAGTGGGTCTCCTGGAGGAGGGAAACCCAACCACCAAGGTAGTAGGTAAGTATCATGCTAAGTGGGTATACCAAATACATTGCTTCACAACTATCATTCCTGTTTTAATTGAGGAGATAGCTGGCAGTGGGCTTAGCAGTCGGGAACAACACTCTTTGTAGTTCCCCCTCTCAGATCTGGGCGGTACTCAATGGAGTTTACCCAGGTGGTGTCCCACTAGCCAATAGGCTGGCCATTGGAGCTGCGCCGCATAGTAATGTCCCTTAAAATCTGGGGCTCCCATACCTCGTCTAGTGGTGGGGAGTCTGAACCTCGCCAGGCTGACTCTTGTGCCATTCTTGTTCCTATATTAGCTCAACCAGGAGGGCATTGAAAATCCGAAAATATGATGTAGGAATGATCAACTGCAGGTTCACAAAATAATATAACGGGAGAGGAAGCAGCACCATCTTTGCTATTGCTATAAAGCCCAGTATCGTGAAGGGCGGCCCGGTATCGTGAAGGGCAAGGTGGACCTAAAAGCCACTTGTGAATGTAAGGCACTCATTGTTTTGCCCATATCACTGTCTAACAAGTTTGAATGGGAATGAAACACGTGGATACCTAGATATCAAAAAGTGTGGGATGTCCATTGGATTTTCCTGGACCTTAATAGGACCGGCGAGGGGGGTTACATGATTAACCCATAGACCTCAGACGTCGCCAAAGGCTTGTAGAATGTGAGAGAAATGTGAGAAAGGAGTCAGTTCAGTTATGTTACGAATATAGAGCAACATGTTGTCTGCATAAAGAGAGACTATATGCATATCTCTCCCTAATGGGATCCCCCGAGTCCTCGCCTGCGCTCGAAACTTAATGGCTAAAGGCTCCATTGCTAGCACAAACAATAACTGGAAAAGCGGGCAGCCCTGCCTGGTGCCCTGGGCTACTTTAGAAGGGTCCGGGACTGCTGGTCTTGACCCGAGCTCCAGGCTCGGAGGAGAGTAGTCGAACCCATTGAATCAGGGATACCATAGCAACTCAGGACCTTTCTCAGGTATGCCCAGGCGAGGGTATTGAAAGCCTGCTATAAATGCAAGGCCAAGCAGGCAGATTGGGTCTACTGTGCTGCCTCAAAATTCTGATAGAATCAGTGTATATTGCGGGAGGTGTTATGGCGAGGGACAAACCCGTTCTGGTCCACATGAATAAGCCCAAGTAGAAGAGAGCCGTTCAGCCAGGAGTTTACTTAAAATCTTGTATTCTGTGTTTATTATGCAGATTGGTCTGTAAGAGGACAATAAAAGTGCATTGCGAATTGGTTTAAGGAACAGTGTAACCACTGCCTTATTTATGGATGCCAGGAGGTTGCTGCAATCTTTAGCGGCCTGATATTTTATTAGTTACCTTTTTATTTATTTCTTGCTCGTAAATAGGGGCAGCTAAGGCCTCAGCTGCCATTTGTGACACATGCACATAAACCATGTCCCGTAGGAAAGCATCAGTCAATGCAACTCAGTCTAGCGGTGGGCTGGAATAAAGTGCGGCATAGTGGTCTTGAAAGGATTGGTTATTTTTCACTTTGCGTGCGAACAGTCTGTCCATCCTGGTCTGGGATAGACAGTATGTGCAGCATTTGTGGGGTGAGGAGTTTTAGAAGTCATGCTGAAAGCCTCCTGGCCCTGTAAGCTGTTTGATCTAGACTGTGCAAGCGCTCCATCAGCTCATTATAGGTCTGTTTGGCCTCTCTGAGAGCCTCAGCCTGCTCAGGATCCACTATCACAGCTCGTTCCAGAGCCATTAGCAAGCCTTCAACATGCTTCAGCCTCCCACTCTAAAAGGGGCGAGGACAAAGTATTGTTTTCCTGGAAGTAGTTGATAATGGTGCCCCTCAATTCCTCCTCGATGACCGGATCTTCTAACCACAACGACTGAAGTTTTCATGCGGGGATTGGAGTAGGTATTCTTCCCAATGCAAGCCAACCTCTAGAGGGTTACGAACCAACATTTTCTTTCCTTTGAAGGTAGTGTGGTAGACGGATGCTTGGAGCAAGCCAGAACAAACAATCCGGTCCAAGCGAACGTGTAACTCCTGTGGTAGAGACTTAAAAGAATATTCTTTCATCCTTTCGCTTCTGCATCTCCAGGAGTCTGAGGGAGCGTTCTCTCAGCCAAGCACTCAGGATTCGAGCATTGCGCACTACTGGCGAACTGGGCAGAGGTGGATGAGAGCAGTCAATGTCTATATCACGAACACTGTTGAAGTCGCCCTCAGTACCCAAGGTATATTCCCCCCATTTGGCCAGTTTCTGTGATCAAGCTTCCAGAAAGGTAGGCTGAACAATGTTTGGGAAATATACACTCCCTAATACTATTGTGTGGCCATCTAATCTCCCCTTAAGGAGGACATAATGTCAGTGGGGGTCTGTGTTACTCTTCCTTAGTGAAGCATAAACCCGGTATCCGCCAAATCGCTGCGCCCCAAGCGTAGGTGGAGTGAGTAGTGTTGAACTGTTGACCCCTCCATTTGTGTAATTTGGCCCCCTCTGCTGCCGTAAGATGTGTGTCCTGTCGGAATACTACTTGTGCCCCCATGCCAGAATTCTATAACGCTTGCAAACCGTGCCCAAACCTCTCACATTCCAGGTTGTAAACATGTATGTACCCTTGATTGTCATGTCTTATAGTATGATCTAATGGTATGATAGACTAAAAATCAAAGGGTTCGTGGTCCCAGCTGACACCTGAGCAAACCCTCTTCAGGACTGTTAAGTGGACACTCCAGATTGGATACACTTGCCCATAGCCCCACAGTTAATTCCCGATCAGTTGCCAAATGGCAAACCGACCAGGACCAGTGCAAAGCCATAACTATACTAGAACTGTAAACTTTGTAAGCACAAAAGGTGAGCTGCAGCTTGGGGGTGGTCCGTACATACTGGACAATGTCGTCCTATCAAAGTCCTCCAGTATACAGCCCGTCACTGAGCTACCAAGTCCCTAAGGGGTGGAAATGTAGGAGTAACCTTAAGAATAGCAGTAATTTGCCACCATGGGCTTGCGACTGTGGGAGCCCCCACGATCTCCTCATCTTGTATATGTCTGCCACAGGGAGGAAAGGTGACTGTTCTGGTCATGGCAGCTGGCTTTCAGGACCCACCATGAAGCAGAACAGAAATTCAAGAGTGTTGGTGGCGGGCGGGTAGATCCCAACATCAGAATCGGGAGAAGCTGCCCAATTTAATAGCAGCTCATCTGCGGTTTAGGGAGTTGCCAAGGGATCAAAACAGGAGTGGTCGCTGGAGTCTTAATCTTCCGACTTGTTACGTCGCCAGCTGCAGGAGTTGAGGTTGCATCTTGTAGAGCCGCTGCCTTTGTAAGGGCCGCCCTATGCTCAACTTGGATCTTGTAATGTGAAGGTGCGACCCTTGCCACCCTCCTATGGGATTGCGTGGCGTCGGGGGTTTCGCCGTGGGGGAGATGATTGGGGTGGGTTCCTGATGTGTGCCCAGAGCCCGGCGCATTTTGATATTGGTCAGTCCAAGCCCAAGCGTCTGGGTAAGTGAAATGAGTATGTTGATCAGCCATGATTTTCAAACTTGAGGGGAAAAGCAGGGCATAGGCCAGGCTGAGTTCCCTGAGTTTCGTTTTAACACACAGAAAGGTTGGCCCTGCGTTGTTGCACTGCCCGTCTGTAGTCTGAGAAGAACAGGGTCTTGGAATTCCTAAGCATCAAGGAAGGCCCAGTTCGCGCCCAAAGGAGTATTGTATCTTGATCCCGGAAGTTTAAGATGTTGGCTGTAGTGGAGCTCCTGTAAGGGATTTTTGGCAGGGATCGTATGTGCTCTTTCCACCACAGACATTGGGGATGGGCCCTGTGGGGGCAACATCAGCCAGCACTCGATATCTGATATAGAGCGTAGCGTTTGTACCTGCAGGAGACCACAATGTGGAGGTTAATTCTTCTGTTTCAGCCTTCAGCGTTCTCCGCTCGATGTTCCAGCAGGGTGACCCACTGAGTGAGGCCTGTTAGATCTTTCGCCGTAATAATCTATGTGAGCAGGTCCCGGAGCGTGTTCTCATTCCGTGTGATTCTGGTGCTCACTTTATGCTGGTCATCATGTAGTGAATTAACGCTTATAGCCAGATTGTCAATTTTCTATGGGTGCTCCGGGTGTCTCCAATGGCAGCCAAGATTTGGTCAAGTTGATCTGTCGCTGTGTCTTCCACCGGTGCCACCAGATGATCCAGCGAGTTTGTGGGACGGTAGGGGGGGGGGGGGAGGGATGTGCTCCAGCGCTGTGCCATCCTGGCTCCCCCGGGGGCCTCTAAGTGTTCCTGGGTGCTCTGACCCTGCCCATTTGTAGGAGACTTGGCGACCACTGCTATATGGCAGGTGCAGAAACTCACTGGCCAGGTAGAGCGTACTCCGGTAGCCCACATGGCACTCGTAGGGTAAGAGCTGCTACCCACCGGGTTGGCACAAGCAGCTCCAGCATGCCTGCAGGGTTTCAAAAGGTGCAAAGTAAGTCTGCTAGCCAAGGATAGTTCATTTCTGGGTTCGAGCCTCTAAGACACCTATCCTCCCAGCAGGTATGATGCGCCCCTGTCTACCAAGCTCCCTGCCGCCATCTTCAGCCATCATTGGTGTGACCAGCGAGAGCATGAGTCCTGCGAGGCTCAGTAGAGAACTGCAAACACCCTTGTGTACATTCTTCAACGAACCGCCAGGCCATCCCAGAACACTGCCCCCCCACCCCCCCAAGGAGAGGCGGCGTGACCCGCAGTGTACCACTTCAGCGCAATCCGATCCCTGGATAAGAAGCAGGGGAGTAGGAGGCTGACCAGGGGGAGCCCAGTTGAATTGGGAAACGGAAGGAAAGCACCGCTGGTCAGGCCAAGAAGCCCGCAGGGCACAGTGTAAGCCTTACCAGGCCCCCACTCACCTGGTCCTTAGCACGCCTCAGGGCCTTGGCTGCGCGTCCAGTGCAGCGTACAGATGTGTTGGGCACTCCAAGCCCCTAGATCCCAGGTAAACGAGAGGGTTCTCATCTACCCTGATCCTCTTCTCTGTTCCCCATGGGAGGGGTGGGGGGGGAGATGCGTCCTGATCACAGCACATCAAGAGCAGGCCCCGCGGAGCTCTCAGCCATGTGGCCTCAGCCGGCTTCCGCTGCAATGGCCGCTCACCTGCTTCAAGCAGCCTGGTCCATATCGACCAAAGACTGTGACGGCCCAGGGTTCCGACTCATTGGATGGTGTTGAGCGGTTCAGGCTTGAGCTGGGAGCTTGCCTTTTACATATCCACTATGTTCGGCCGTTGGCCACGCACCCTCACTGCTGCCTCTTATGTTGCGCCTTTGTTGGGCTGTGAGACTTGGTATAAAGCTTTCTACTACATGAAATATAAAATGATTTGCATTGCGAATGCTTGTTTCAAATAATGCATGATGTGAGAACAAAATATGTGAGCAGAGTTTACTCTTGTTTTTCTTGTGATACAGGCAGTTTTTGTAAGTCTGTAAAACGTTAAAACATAGGGACAAGCGGCTCCATGTGACGTGTAACGTCTTGTATCAATTCTGGCATTTTATACAATAGCCATTGGGATTCTTGGGTTCAGAGTCAATAACAACTGTTAAAAGCACAGGCAACATGATGTTAGTTAATAACCCTAGGATGGCTGATGGTATCATGTGTCGGCGTCACTTGGTAGATTTGTGAAATGTAAAATAAAATTCAGTTCCTGACTATTTTACTTGAAGGACATAAAGTATTAAGCAGCCCAGAGCAGAGACAGCCTTCCAAATGCAGAAGGAAGCATGTTACTGCTAAAGGCCTAACATTAACTCCCCTTGGATGAAGAAAGTCATGCCAAAAAGAGGCTAGTTACCAGAAGAATGCCAGTAGCAGCTGAGCATGTCTTCTTGAGTCCATACTCGTGCTGAAGGATGCTGTGGTTAGGTGGAGCACCCGTAGCACCATTGTGATGCACCCTGCCTTGAGCAGATGCTGCAGATGTTGGCCCGCCAGTGGGGCGAACACATTTTTTTGTTATTCTACCACAAAGGAGGGCGTTTAATAGGCATTTGAGAGAGGCTGGTGTATTGGTCAGCGTGTTGACCAAATGGTAAAGGTATTAGATTGAGAAACTTGAAGTGTTGGTGTTAATGTATTTGAGCAAGCTTCCTTCAAAAAGAGTGGGAGTGATATCTTATTTAAAAATGCACACCTTTTATTAAAACACTTTCAACCATGGGGAAATTATTGGACAAACTACTTAAATGATCTGGACGGCATATTAGATATTCTTGGTTTACTCCGTTATTGCGCTTTACACATCGCTTTCCTGATCGATATAAAAGATTGTCTCGATATATATGGCACCGATCAAAAATGCTGCTCTGCACTTGGTACTTTATATTCTTCTGTCTGTCTTCACAATGGCCTGATTTTATTTCTTTTTGTGCTGAATATAGCTCTCTGTCCTTTTAATGGGCTGCTTTATTTTTTTGTATGCTGAATATTTTTAACTATCACGCCTGTTTGTTAAGGTTTTAATTAACCGTACAATAAAATTGACCAAAGACCCAACGGACATTGCGAGATATTTTCAAGTGTCTCCTGGTATTTAACACAGGGTGGCGGATCGAAGGGCGAATGAAGTTTAAATAAGTGTACGTGTTTCTTTTTCTCTGTCTTTCGCGTATTGTTAGATTTTGCTCATTTTTAAAAATCTAGGGGAACTAGTTGTGCCCATTGTTGTAATGTATAACAATAAAGCACAAATTTAAAGAATGCTATTACTGTGTGAAATTAAATATTTAAACATTGCAGTTGCATTAGTGCGTTTTTTATTATACGTAAAATGATCTGTTTTTTTAATGATATTGATAAAAATCAAGGAGAGGATACGACGTTACAGCGAGAGCTGCCGACTCGAACTGGGGAACCAGGTTCGAGTCTCGCGTTGGCTCAACATCCTGTGATTCTGGGCAAATCACTTAATCTCCCTGTGCCCCAAAAAAATGAATGTGACCTTGTGTAATGTAGCTGGTGCTCATGTAAAGCTCTCCAATACCTTCTGGTCCAGTTCGCGCTATACTGCAAAAATAAATGAATAAGTGTAGTAGTCTTTTTGTAAAGGGCTGGTGCTGTGTTTTTTTAGTGTTCTAAGTTTCTATGATTGTGCTATGTATCAGCCACTAACAGTATTTTTGTTTCTGTATCTTGAGTGCTGCAGAACATTGTGTGCTTTATGATATTAGTTTATCACGACAATAAAGATTAATTTATCTTGAAAAAAACAATTGCGTGCTTAAAAAGGCCGTTTAGTTAGCTATGACGTTGTAGCAATGTTGGGAAAGAAGAGTCTATAGACAAGAACCTGGTAAAGTGACCTCTGCTTCAGACAGGGCCATCGATGTATGGGTGATATTCAGAAAGCATAGACGTGTATAGGGAAGCCATCTTTGAGGTGGGAAAGGAGCAGTCACAAACCTTAGTAAGAGTTGGCATGAAGCCAGGGTTAGGGCAACACCAGCCTCCTAAGTAAATGTGGAAACAGAGTAACTTAGTGTGCATGGTGGCTTTTTCTGAACTAGGCATTTTTAGGTATGACATTAGCCAAGACCTTTAGATTTTACTAAAAAGCGTTATATAATAAACTTATGGAGGGTTTCAGCCCGCCCTCCACATTCATTGGTGTTAGTGTTGTTCATATTTTTCTTCTGCCCACTACGGCGTGGGGCAGTGGGTCAGCCCACTTCAGTTATTGGCTAATATTAATGAATGACACATTCCTTCCTTTCACAAGAAGCATATGCAAACACAAAGTAGTTCCCTCATGCGCTAGGGATTCCTATGGCAATGCGTGTCTTTTGGGACCAAATAATATTGTGGCTTTTAGAATTTTTATTTTTTTTAATTAATGTGTGCCTGGCAACTTCCTGAAAAATTAAGGTTTGTAAAAACCGTGATAAAAAAACTTTGGCAAAGTCAAAAGTTTGGGGGTGAATGCCAGACCTATCAGGTTAGCCAGTGTTTGTTTTATGTCGCACTCGCGCTTGCTCGTCTCTTGGCCTGCAGGTAAGTGATCCCTCACTGGCTTCAGACCTTGTCTCGTGCTCTTCCAGTAAAGCTCTGGAGCGTATAAGGTAAATATTTTCTTCCAGGAGCCTTAGCGGGGACTAAATTGAATTATGTTTATCTCTTAGGTTTCAGTGATAAAGAGGGTGCCTTCTACATGGGCAGAGAAAGATCAGGAGAGGGGAAGTGATGGAGTAAAAATCATGTCTGTAACATAAGCGGGAGACGGTGAGGAGGGGCAGAGGGAGGGAAATGGCATCTAACAAAGGGCAGAGATTGGACCTTTCCGGCCTCTCTCTGCGGATTGACCTGCCTTTAATGCTTGTAACATCTAAACTTCCATATCTAGGAGTTGCTGGTATTGGCATAACGTTGCAGATGATCCGCCCTGAGATATAACTGAGTCTGTTCTGTTGTGATGTTGATATTATGTCACTACCTTCCCGATTGCATGTCTGATGGTCCATTGAGAGACTTGTGTTATCTGTAAGTTCTAATGCTGCCTTGTTGGAATGAACCATAAATATAAAACATTTAAAAAGGGAGTGAGGTAGGTGAGTAGTTTATTAAGTGTATTATTCTGCCTGTGGCATTCTTGTCTCAGATTTTCTGGTAAATATTGGCCTTTTATTTCTCTTTTCTTCTGTGGTCTCAATTTTGGCTCTCTGGTGTTAGGCAGTGTTATATTTCCTTATCTGTTGTTCGCTAGTCTTGTCTTTGTATGTGACATTTGATGGTTCAATTTTTCTTATCCGCTTACTGACGGGCTTGTCTTTAGGGTATTCAGTCTTTGTTGGTCTAATTTTTTGTTAGTCTTAAGAAGCCTCTTCTTTGGTAGTCTCTTTTTTTTTTAATCTCAACTGTATCTGTATTCTCTGTATCAGTATCTTATGGTTTGGCTTTCTTGTTCATTGGTTATCTGGTGTTTGGTGGCTTTGCCTTTATTTTACATTGCAGTTAAATTTTTCCTATTTGGTTAGCGGTTCTTTGACTTTCTCGAATTTCGCTGGCTGTTTCTGTTTGGTAGAATTGTTGCTGCTGTTCTAGTGCTTTGGTAGCTCCATTTGGTTAGCTTTTCTTTGAAAGTCACCTTTTGTAGCTGTTCTTTCCCTTTCTTATTGTCGGATTTATTCACATTTGGTGATCTCATATTTGTATTATTTAGTCCTTGACTGTTCCGGTTTGATCAGCTGTTCTTTGGCCTTCGTAACTTTTGTTAGCTGCCGTTTGGCTCTCTTATTTTTTGTTTGTGATGCTTGGTAGCCTTGTCTTTGTAGATTTAGAGTTTGACTCTGTTTGGTTAACTCTTCGAAGGTGCACTCCTTAATTGCACCTGTTGAATTGCTTTTCTCTTTCTCTGCTTAGCTGGTGTTGGGTGGCCTTGCCTCTGTCTTTCCACTGTTTGGTTAGCTGCCCTTTGGATTTCTCAACTCTGGTTCGGTGTCCTTTTAGAGTTCTCATTCACTATAGCATTTCTTTGCCTTGCTCGTACCAATTTTTTGTTAAAGCTAGTCATTGGCTGTCCCTTGTTTGGTTAGCTTTTCTGTTTTGTCTGTTTTTATTTTGATCGTCTTACCCTAGGCAGTCACAACTATTTCCTTAATGTCATTGGTATCAGGAATTACCTGTTGTTCCAAGAGAAGGAAACTGTAGATTATCTTAAACTAAACCCTTCCTACCGATCCCCACTCTTGCTATGCAGTAAACCATGAGAGGAAGGCCCAGGTGAACTGAGGGAATCAAAACATGTGGGAGGCAAAACATGGGGTCCGGAATAGAATCTCTGGATAGTAACCCAGTGGGGAGAAGAGCGTCAGGAAGCTGACCCAGTGGGGTGGAGAGCATCAGGAAGCTGACCAAGTGGGGGAAGAGCGTCAGGAAGCTGACCCAGTGGGGAGAAGAGGAAGCTGACCCAGTGCGGAGAAGAGCTGGAGCGGCCAGTGCAGGTAAGAGCGGTGGGGAGGGGGGAACTCAACAGACGAGAGAAAATTAAATTATTTCCCCTCATAGTCGTCAGTCGAGTAGCACCCCGCCCGCCCACCGCTCTTACCTGCATGGGCCGCACCTGGAGAAGAGCGTCAGGAAGCTAACCCAGTGGGGAGAAGAGCATCAAGAAGCTGACCCAGTGGGGAGAAGAGCATCAAGAAGCTGACCCAGTGGGGAGAAGAGCGTCGGGAAGCTGACCCAGTGGGGATAAGAGCGTCAGGAAGCTGACCCAGTGGGGATAAGAGCGTCAGCAAGCTGACCCAGTGGGGAGAAGAGCGTCAGGAGGGTGACCCAATGGAGAGAAGAGCACACAACAGCAAAGAACTCTTCAACATCATAAAGGAGTTCGCCCAACCCACCAGCGAGTCCACCGACATCCCTCCCTCACAAGACCTCTGCGACAAACTCAGCACCTTTTTCCACCACAAAATCAAGAGCATCTAGAACAACTTCGACGAAGACAACTAACACACTGAACCCTCACCAACCACCCCCGACACCCTGAAGCCAGCGATCGACAACTGGACAGCCCTCACCACCGAAGACGCACTGAAGACGAAGTTAATCCACTCCGGGGCCCCCACGGATCCCTGCCCCCACCACATTTTCAACAGAGCCGGCGACCCCATCGCACCCATGCTCTGCCACACCATCAACCGCTCCCTGGCAATCGCCTCGTTTCCCGACGACTGGAAACACGCCGAGGTCAACCCCCTCCTGAAGAAACCCTCGGCGGACCCCACCGACCTCAAAAACTACAGACCCATCTCCCTGCTCCCGTTCCCAGCGAAAGTCATCGAGAAAGCCATCAACAGCCAACTCTCCACATTCATCGAAGAACACAACATCCTCGACTCCTCCCAATCCGGCTTCAGAAAAAACCACAGTACGGAAACCGCCCTCCTCGCCACAACAGACGACATCCGCACCCTACTGGACAAAGGAGAAACAGCAGCCCTCATCCTCCTCGACCTCTAGGCGGCGTTCGACAGTCTCTCACCGCACCCTAATACGCAGACTCCACGACGCAGGGATCCAAGACAAGGCCCTCGACTGGATCCGCTCCTTCCTCTCCGGCAGAACGCAGCGGGTCAGACCCCCCCTTTCCTCTCGGGCCCTACACCAACCACCTGCGGAGTCCCCCAGGGGTCCTCCCTCAGCCCTACGCTCTTCAACGTCTACATGGCTCCGCTCGCCCCCATCGTCCGAACCTACAGACTCAACATTGTGTCATATGCAGACGACACCCAACTCATCCTTTTCCTATCCAACGAACCCAATACCGCCAGACACAACTTTCGAGAAGGCATGGAAGCCGTCGCCAAATGGATGAAAAACAGCTGCCTACAACTAAACACCAACAAAACAGAAGTACTCATCATGGGCCCAAACCCCGATGCCTGGAATGACACCTGGTGGCCCCCCGCCCTCGGAAGCCCTCCGAGCTCAAAATGGACCGCCAGATCAACTCCGTCTCGTCCTCCTGCTTCCACACCCTACGTCTCCTACGTAAGACCTTCAAGTGGATCTCCCTCGAACACAGAAAGACCGTCACTCACGCCCTGGTCACCAGCAGACTCGACTACGGCAACGCACTCTACGCTGGAATAAACAAAAACCTCACCCGCAAGCTACAGAACATCCAGAACGCCGCCGCAAGACTGGTCCTCGACCTGCCAAGACACTGCCACATCTCCCAGCACCTGCGCACACTCCACTGGCTCCCCATCGAAGCTAGAGTCGACTTCAAGATGCTCACCCACGCTTACAAGGCCCTCCACGACACCGGACCAGCAAACCTGAACAGCGGACTCAAATTCCACGCACCCCAGAGGACCCTACGATCAGCCCAGCTCTCCTACGCCGTGGTCCCCCGCACCAGAAAGACCAGATCGGGAGGCCGCTCCTCCTTCCTCGCGGCCAGAGCCTGGAACGCCCTTCCACTCCACCTCAGACAGACATCGCTCCCCATCTTCGCAAGAAACCTCAAAAGCTGGCTATTCAACAGACCCCTCCCCCCCCTTGATGGACTGGTACCAGCCAACACCCCCTCCTCCCCCCCTTTGCCTTGAGACCCTTACGGGTGAGTAGTCGCGCTTAACAAATGCCTGATTGAGAGCATCTGGAAGCTGACCCAGTAGGGAGAAGAGCGTCAGGAAGCTGACCCAGTAGGGAGAAGAGCGTCAGGAAGCTGACCCAGTGGGGAGAAGAGCGTCAGGAAGCTGACCCAGTGGGGAGAAGAGCGTCAGGAAGCTGACCCAGTGGGGAGAAGAGCGTCAGGAAGCCCCAGTGGGAGAGGCGTCAGGAAGCTGACCCAGTGGGGAGAAGAGCGTCAGGAAGCTGACCCAGTGGGGAGAAGAGCGTCTGGAAGCTGACCCAGTGGGGAGAAGAGCGTCAGGAAGCTGACCCAGTGGGAAGAAACGAGTCAGGAAGCTGGCCCAGTGGGGAGAAGAGCGTCAGGAAGCTGACCTAGTGGGGAGAGGGGAGAAGAGCGCCAGGAAGGTAACCCAGTGGAGAGAAGAGCGTCGGAAGGTAACCCAGTGGGAAGAAGAGCGTCTGGAAGCTGACCCAGTGGGGAGAAGAGCGTCAGGAAGCTGACCCAGTGGGAAGAAACGAGTCAGGAAGCTGGCCCAGTGGGGTGAAGAGCGTCAGGAAGCTGACCTAGTGGGGAGAGGGGAGAAGAGCGCCAGGAAAGTAACATAGTGGAGAGAAGAGCGTCAGGAAGGTAACCCAGTGGGAAGAAGAGCGTCTGGAAGCTGACCCAGTGGGAAGAAACGAGTCAGGAAGCTGACCCAGTGGGGAGAAGAGCGTCAGGAAGATTACCCAGTGGAGAGGAGAGAGTCCGGAAGCTGACCCAGTGGTAGCCCCCTAAGAATTGTTTTAGCTCCCTGAGACGTCCGGAATATGCAGCCATGTTTAGGACAGGGCACAACAGAGAACACTGAGGAAGGATATCGTAGTCTGTGACTTTCTTAGAAGAACCCCACAACCAACCTAATCACTTTCGAGTGACCCAAAGTAGAAAGCTGGTAACGCACCTACAGCAAACCAAGAACAAACTTGGCCTAGGTCTCGAGCTACTGGAAAGCTTTCAGGAGGAGCAGGATTGAAATGCAGAAGGTGGGCCGCTGACACAGAACTTGCAATTAAAAAAATCTCAAAAAGAATGAGGGAACCAAAATTAAACGGAAAACACTGTGAGGGGACGAGGTGCAAGTGAGCATACTGATCGCAGGGAATGACTGTCAATACAATGCACTGTTGCCAGGCACGTACCTCACTCAGACTTACTGCCTAGAAGGACTCAGAAGTACTCCAGGAGTGGTTTCCTCCACTGATGAACCACTAGTTTGCCATTCTTTGCAGCAGCTAGTCACCACTTCTCTGTCCTCTACAACTTCTAGTTCTGCCACCCTTGAACCCAAGGAACCGGTCCATCCTAAGGCCTCGTTACTAGGAGGCGTGACCCTTGCATCTCTTCAGCCCCTGTAACCTCCGAGATCTGACAGTTTGTGGTTAGACATTTTAGGCTTCTTTGCAGTAAATGCTTAGGGCTTCCGAATCAGGATATGAACTTTGCAGAGACCTCCTCACCCTCCAAGTTTTTCTCCCGTAATGTTACACCAACAAAAACCAAGTGGAATTTATCTGGTGAAAATTGGATGGAACGAGTGAAAAATCGGCTGAAATTCATGCTCAAACACAGATTCCCATAGGTACTCTTCATTCACAAAGCACTCCAGCTTGAGAATGTTATTGACGTCATACTGGTTGTAAAGTTCTATGCTTTGTGTGGAAGTTCCACACTGGTCACTTGGTCGGCTGGCTAGTGAGGGAGGACCGCGTTGAGGCAGTTTCCTATGATAAAGCATGTGTGTTCATTCTGCCAGTGTGTTGGTCATCTTAACAAAATTGGCGACGACCACCAACACAGCTTGTGACATGGCCTGGGGGTCACATTGAGATGTCCCAGCCTGCGAAGTAAGGTGCAGACTTATGAGGAGCTAAGGAGGATCTGAGGGGTTTCTTCTTTTACATGCACAGCTGTTTTGTGAAAGACTGTCTCTTCAGCCGTGAATTTAGAGTATGTTGTATAAAGCCATTTTATTTTATATACCCTATGGCGCGCACTCCGCAAGATCTGTTTTAAACTGTTGTGCTTGAGCTCAACTTGGCCGCGAGCCCCGTAATCGTGTTTTTGCTGCGAGCCGTACATAATTAATGCCAAGTTGGTAGCGAGCTCTGTATACGCAAGCTCGTATGGAGGACCTGAAATGCTGGATCTGCAATATTTTCTCACGCACCTGCATATTTTCTTACCCCCCATTTCTTGGCAGTCATCCTCACCTTGGTGGCCTCACTTATCCGACTTTCTCCTACAATCGTTGTGTGGCAACTCTGAAAGCAGGAGTAGGACAATGTTTCTAGAGACATTTGTGCCACAAAAATAGTAAAAGGACTATTCCTGCTATGCATTGAGATAATAAATCATCATGCAGTTAGCAAATTCTTAAAAATAATGGTGGAGATATTATTCCTGAACTTAAACATGGTGTCAATCCATTGATTGGGAAGAATGGATAAATATGTTTAAGAACTTTTTGGAAGCACTTGATGGACAAGATTTTCATCCATCCAGAAAGAGAGCCATTCTGTTAAGCACTCTTGGCAAAGAGGGTCAACATATTATCAAGTATTTACCTATTGCTGTAGATCATGATGGTCAACAATTCACGGACACAAGTAAGCAAAGAAAATATTAGAAAATATATGTTCGAGGCACGTGTGCTGTAGATACACATGCTTTGCATACTCCAGCCATCTAGTGTTGGGTCCGGATGTTTGTAAGTTGTTTTTTTCGAAGAAGTCTTTCCTAGTCACGAGGTAAGGTGAATCTTCCTTTAGGTGATTGTGCGCATGGGCATCGACTCCATTGTTGGATTGTTTTCTTTCGCCCATCGGGTTCGGACGTGTATTGCTGCGCTCCGGTTCAAAACCATCCTTCGGGTTCCCCTCGATGCGCAATCCACTCTACCCTCGGCGGTATTGTTATCGTACGCGTTTCCCTTTCTCCGCGTATCCATTCGATCCGAAAGTCTGATATTCGGTCGGAAACATTGTGGGCGGCCTTCGGGCCTAGCTGCGTCGATCTACCCCTCTGCCGATGGAACGGATCCGTTTCAATTATGTCCTTGGTGCTGCTCGAAGTACCCTTGCACCGATCTACACCAAGTCTGCAACTTGTGCTTATCACCGGAGCACAAAGAAGAAGACTGCGAGGCCCGTCGCTCGTTCAGGTCGAAAAAGACTCTTCGAGATCGTCGGACTGGACAACGAGAAATGCAGCGCCAAAGCGCTCAACAGACTCCGGAGCTCTTAGGAGAAGAGTCCGAACTAGAATAAGCGGCAGCCGCAGAAGAAGAGCAGGCCTTCTCAGTCGAAGAATACAATTCCGACCTCGAGATCGAGTTGGAGTCAGAAGACATTCCAGCGGGACAGGGTGTTGTGGGTACCAAAACCCCTATACCCATAAGCTATCTTCCACCAAACATAAGGCTTTGGCACCACCTCTGCCTTCGGGCTTTGGTCGGCACCAAGACGACGTTTCTGACACCCCGCCCTCGGGCCCGGCACCGAAACAAGTAGTCAAGCCTTCCGGTTGAAGCGTCCTCCAGTAATCCATCATTGTCTTTTTCTTGCAAGTCTTTATAACTCTGTAATATTAAGTCTTTATCCTGGCTTTCAGGTTTTATACTCCGGCTTGCAAAATCAGTGGTACATGATGGTACATTTTATTTATATCAATTGTTTCAGGTACCAGCTCTTCAGAAGCTACCCGATGATTATCTTTTAAAATGGTCTTATTAATGACCTGTTCTTCCCCACCCTGTTCAATTAAATATTCATCTTGCGTATTTGGTGCAGAATGAACCTGCGCTATAATCATTTCATGGTTATTTCTACAACTTGAGATCTGTTTAATTTCTCTAACTTAAGGTTGGTGAGGACCAACAGTCATACGCTCTACATTTAAACAGTTTATCTTAGAAAATGCAGGTATTGGAACCATCGGGGAGGGCTGTGAGGCTCCCTGTGTTGAACTGTTAACGTGTACCTCTTGAGTCACTTGATACGCTTAGTTCCCTATAGAGGATTCTAAGCAGGTTGTCAAATCAATTAGGTCTCCTTGTTTTCATTTTTTTTCAATACCACCAATGGTCGTAGGTATGCCAGGAACAATTTTGTCTACTATCAATTTCATATAGTCTTTGATTGTCAACTTCGCACCTCTTCTCTTTTTCAGATTTTGCCCTTGACTTATCAGATTTCGATTTTGGTATACCTTTTTTTAGATCTTTATAACTAGGGCTCCCGGTTTTATGGTATTTCTTTTTTTGTCATTTCCGTCTGTGTTTATCCATATTTATTTTTTGTCAACTTTATCTGTATTTATTATGGGTTTTGTGAAAAAAGTGAAGCTGAAACTGGTATATTTCCACATTTATTAAACTCCTAAATATGCAGTCATGCTTGAATGCCTGACAGGTTTCAGTGATATGAACACCCGCAGAAGTTAAATCAATGCACTTATATGAAAATATGCACATTTAAGTATCAGCCTTGTGCATAGCTACTGCTGTTTAAGCCTCTTTACTAAAATTCCTTTCTTTTTTAACCCTCTTACCTATCAATCCACACAGTTATTGGCCTGGCAGTCATGGCAAAGTGTATTTAGAATCACTCAAAAAGCACCCAATTTCCGTTTTTATCCACATTTAAAAATGAATACAGACAAGAACATAAATGGTTTTCTGTCTGTATTTATCTGTAAAAATCAGTAAAAACTGAAAACAGGGAGCCTTATTTGTAACTCACAACCCTTGACTGTAGTATCCTTAGTGGACTCTTGGACATCGGTTCTATCCATTATGTGTGGTCATCTTTTGGTGTCTTATTATAATATCGTCGGTCTCAAAGGAATATTATCACAAATACCGGAGCGCATAGGCTGAGTAGTCTATATTCAAGTAGGATTCTTGAAATTGAGGAATTTTATGTAGGTGTTTTTGGGCACTATTTTCCCCTTTCCGGGACCAGTTGGCATTGATGGGATAAACAAGTGGGTGTAATAAACAAGTGGCTGTGCCAAAACAATAAATAATTAATAGCATAGTGCATAAAACATTGTGACACTCTGGGGCAAAGTAGATAATATCCAACTCCCACTGATCTTCAATCTTCTGCAGGCTGTTTGGGTCAATCGAGTAACATCTGGCTCCCTCTGCTATTATGGGCTACTATTTCTCTGTAAGAATTGAAAAAGAAGCCAGCAACTGCCATCAACTAAACAAGCTAATTCCTTTGTATCTGTTTAGGGAGCTTTGGTTCACAAGCATAATATTGTATTGTATTGTATTGTAATTGCATTTATATAGCGCTTACTACCCCTGACGAGGCGTCGAAGCGCTTTTTCGGCGAGTAGCACGCTACTCCGGGACCCATAGAGGATTAGTGTTGAATTAGTATAGTGAAACATGCAAGTACATTTTAAGTGATGGATAGGTTAGGCAGTTATTTGGATTTGGAATGATAGCAGAAGGATAGAGGAGGAAAAAAGGTTTGTATTTATATAGCGCTGGTTACCCCTGATGGGGTGTTGAAGCATGCTACTCTGGAAGCCCATCAAGGATTAGTGGTGAATTAATATGGTGAAAATATGAAAGTAGTTTCAGTGGTGGATATTAGTCAGTTATTTGGAGTGAGAAGGATAGCGGAGGGATAAAAGGGAAGAAAGGTTTGCATTCATATAGCACTTGTTACCCCTGATGAGTGTTGAAGCGCTTTTCTGGCGAGTAGCACGCCACTCCGGAACCCATTAAGGATTAGTGTTGAACATTAGTCTAGTAAAAAATGAAGTAACTTTGATTAGTGGACATGTTATTCAGTTATTTGGGTAGAGAAGGGTTCTGATCACCAGTTATATCCACCAGCCAAGCAGTAGTATGTAGTAAGGTCGTTAGACCAATGCAGTTGATCAAGCAGCGTCTCATCCTCTCCTCAACGTGGCTAACACAGCTGGACCAACGCTTCACACAATGTGGCCTCTCCTCCTCTTCCGCGTTCTCACTCTCCAATCCAGAAACAATCTACTAAATAGTAGTAGAAAAAAGGCTGTAGCAAGTGATAATGGCTCAAACCCTACCTGCCTGAGAGATGGCCATAGGTGGCCTCAGATCATGCCTTGTGGCTGAACCCGCTGCTGGCTCCGGTTCGGGCGTTGGCCTGCACTTTCTAGGGGCACTGTTTGTACACCTTAGTCCAATCCACTCTGGCCCGCTCCGCCTTGCTCCCTTCGATGCTCAAAGGTTCCAGGTGCCGAGAAGGGTGACAAGCTCATGGCTGTGTGCGGGCATGCAATCCGTAAGCGAGTGTCAGGATCTCCAGAACCCGATCCAAGCCCAGGCACCAGCTTCAGGTCCCAGAATCGGCCCTGCCAGCTCCACTTCGGGTCTAAAGCCTAACCTAAGCTACTCCTGAGCACCTAAGTATCCAGGGCCCAGAGCATGCAGCTGCAAGCCGTGTCGATGCCGCCTTCCCTTCGGAGGCTCTCGGAGCTGCCACCTCCCGTTATAGCTGATCTGCCAATGTCTATCGAGTGGCGAAGATTAGCAAGACCCCCTAAGGAGGCCACAACTACCGGTGCTGGTACTGGTCAGGAGCACGAGCACACCAGCGCTTCTGCGGCGTCTACCACCTCACTGCTTGCTACTCACTGCCCGGCCGTTCAGCAGTCGATACGATATACTTTAAGTGATTTATTCTTGTGTTTGCTGTTTAAAGTTTACATTTCTTAGGCTTAAAAATTCCGGCTTTTGATGTTTTCTCAATTTTACAGGGTTTTTAATGAAAATAAATGGCCCGATGGTTACCCTCTGGCATTCCAACTTCTAAGAAACTTTTCTGGGGCTACTCGACAATACTGGTAAAATATGTGCACCACAATGTGCTGTCACTGACAGGAATTACTCTGTGATTGCGAGAGAGGCCTTGGCTGCTGCGTGGGGAATGCAATATTTCAGGACGTATATTTGCAGTATTCAGATAACGCTTCGCACAGACCACAAACTCTTGGTAAAAATGTTTGTACCAGGGTGTGCAGGGAAAAGGTCAGCAAAATTGGCACGGTTGGCATCTCGCCTTCAAGAGTACCAATACTGCATTGAACATGTTCACGGCTAGCGTACTATTCAGGCTGGCTTGTTTGTCATGTTTGCCTTTAGATTGCTAAAGTGTGGATAAAATGAATGTGGAAGTTTTTTCAAAAAGAAGGTGCTGTGGCAAGTGTTGGAGATGTGACTGCACTCAGGGTTGCTGTGTCGAGGGAAGAGTGGTGTCTGGGACTGAAAAAGGATTCCAATCTGAAGGAAGTGGTTCTTATGATTATGAAAGGAAGCAGAAGAGAGTACTGTGAGTGTACATATTCGGCCGTATGTGAAAGTGGTAGATGAGTTGTCTGTGATGGGAGATAAAGTCATAATGAGAGGGGATAAATGTGTTCCTCCATAGAGTCTCAGAATGAACATTTTCAGTTTGCTGCATTAGGGTAATTTTGGACAAACTTGGACTAAAACAGGGTTGATTGAGAATATTTGATGGCCAGTTGTGGATGTATGAGTTGAGCGGTATGAGGATAGCAAAGAAGGTGAGTAAAGGTTAAGAGTTGGTAGACAAGCGAGTGGAGGACTGATACTAGAATGGTGTAGCACAATGTGTGTATGGATTTTTTTAGGACATTGTGAACGTTTGGGGTGGGGGGGTGAGCTTAAGTTTGCTTTAGACATTGGTGGTGTTCATTTCAAGTGGCTGATGGTACAATTGTTCAGAGAAGTTACCACGAAAGCCACCATAAAGGCAATGGAGGAGATTTTTAGGGAAGAGGGATAGCCTTCTAGGTTGATTACAGACAATGGTACTCAATTAGTGAATGAAGAGATGAGGAATTTTCTAGAATTGTAAGGCATGAAATATTTTCGCACTAGTTTGTACAACCCACAAACCAACGGCATTGTGGAGAGTGCTAATTGTATGATGAAAGGTGCTATTCAGCAGAGACCAATTTAATTTGGGCTTATCGCACAGCTAAAAAATTGAGTTACTGGAGAAGTTCCCTCTGACATGATGAGAGGAAGAAAAGTTGGCGTAAAGTTCTGTGCCTCTAATGGAAGTTCCACGCTGGTCAGTTGGTGAGCGAGGACCGTGTTGAGGTATTTTCTACAACAAAACATGTATTCATTCTAACAAGATGCTGTCATCTTCAAAAAGGGTGTTAGACTTGGCATCTTTTGGCGTGTTTCCCCTGACTTTTTGCTTTCTGACCTCCCGGTTTTGACTCTGTTTTTGCTGGTGTAATGATTCTGCGCACTTTCCTCACTGCTGTCCAGTGGGAAAGTGCAAGTGCTCCTGTATAAAATGTGTTATGGATTGGTGTTTCCATGATTGGCCTATTTGGTTTATGTGTCAGTCCCTTGTAAAGTGCACTGCGAGTGCCAGGGCCTATAGACCAAATGCTGTTGGTGGGCTGCAGCACTGAATTGTGCCACCCACGCAAACAGCCCGTAAAGTGTAACTCGGGCCTGCCATCGCAGAGCCTCTGCGCAGCCTGGGGCTGCCATATCGACTCGGCAAGTGCGCACACTTGCAAGTCCCTAAACCATCCCTTTTCTACATGTTAGTCACCCCTAAGGTAGGCCCAAGGTACCCCTGTGGGCAGGGTGCGTATGTATGCGAAAGGTAGGACATGCCCTGGTGTGTGTGGCATGTCCTGATAGTGAACTACAGCCTAGTTCGTTTTTCACTATTGCAAGGCTACCTGTTCCCCATAGGCCAGAACGGGCAGTTTTGATTATTACAGCTTATAATCCTAACTGACCCGGGAACATGGTAGAAATTCGAGTTTAGTATGCCTGGACTCAGAATGATAAAATGCATCTTTTAGTGAAGTTGGTTTTAACATTCTGTGTTTGAAAATACCACTTTTAGAAAGTGGGTATTTTCTTGTCTAACCATCCAAGCCTGCCTCTGCGAGGTTGTGTATTCCTTGTCTGGAGTGTGAGTGACAGGGGCTGGGGGATGCCAGGAGACAGGGTGAGTCAGCACAGGGCTGAATAGCAAGATCTACATGTAGATGGGTGGGAGGAGTTGCACCTGGGCCCTGAATAGGACAGTGCCTTCCCTCCACAATGCTGGCTCCACCTCCTGTGGTCCGTCTGATGTCCCTGGCCTACTCTCTGAAAGAAGGGACGGAGACTTGTCAACAAAGTGCTCCAGAACTGGTTTGGACTAGGCAAAGGCCTCTCTTCCTTCAGAGAACAAAGGAATTTGGGATATAAATATTGGGGCCCTGACCCCATGAATTTAGATCTCGCTGGAATCAAGGAACCT
This sequence comes from Calotriton arnoldi, assembly GCA_963921515.1. NCBI lineage: Eukaryota > Metazoa > Chordata > Amphibia > Caudata > Salamandridae > Calotriton > Calotriton arnoldi. Next base: position 7,183,636 of record CAWUFW010000017.1, read on the forward strand.
GCCAAGACGAAGAGCTGGAAGAGCTGCCAGGAGGAGTACTGCCCCTTTTCTGTGTTGTTGCTTTGTTGGGTTGGCCTGCAGCTGCTGCTTCTGCCTTGGGCAGTGAAAGGACTAGACTGAACTTTCTACAAACTTGTGCTGAGTATCTCCAAGGGCCTGAAACCGAGCTGGCCTCCTGTTAAGAAGTCTCAGGGACTACAAAGACTTCACAAGCCTCTGGGTACCGCTTCTGGAACGCTGTTTCAGTTGCCACAGAGGAAGGGAACCGCAACCGAATCCATCCCTGACCGGTGACCTGTGTGCACCGCAGACCGCATCGCCCCGCTTCGCATCGCAACCCTGGTCTCACCGTAGGCGACGTCCGACGCCGTCAACACCGAGCCGCTGCTTGCACCGTGACCTGTGGGCACCGCAGTTCGCATCGCTTCACTGAACCAGCCGGACCCGACCGACGCGGACGCTGCAACTGGCTCAACAGTTGTGACCGAATCGCATTTGGGGCACCGCTCGCACGTTTGCGACGCACCGCTCCGACTCGCACCTCTGTCCGACGCCAGCTCCCGCACTCCGGCTTGGTCGCCTGCATCGCAACCTGTCAGCACCGCATTGTGCACCGTCTCGCCCTGCACCGCACGCCTTGGACTCACCGACTCCGTCTGCACGACGCTCATCGAGCCGCTGCCTGCACCGCATCGAGGGACACCGCACCTTGCATCGCTCCGTCTTGCACCTCTACCGCGACGAACGCCAACCGGCTCGTACACTCCGTACCAGCCACAATGAGAAAGGTACTGTGACCGAGTCTGTTCACGACTCTGCTGGCCCGTGGCGACGCGGTCGGCTGGAACTGTTGGACTCTGTGTAATTCAGCATCGCGGCAGACAAGGACGGGGCTACCGACTCGTACTGAACTTTGCTTTTGTGTTATTCCTGCAAAGAAGTTACCTTATCAAGCATTCATTTTTAAAGTATAGTATTGTGGATTTTTGTCGTAATTGGTCTTGTCTTGAGTATATAAAAATATTGGTTATTTTTCTAAACTGGTGTGGTGTCCGTTTGTAGTGCTTACACTGTATTACTGTTGGTTATGTGCAAATGCTTTACACACTGCCTCTAGAATAAGCCTGACTGCTCGTGCCAAGCTACCACGAGGGTGAGCAGGGGTTATTTTAGGAGTGTAACTCCCTTACCCTGACTAGGAAGAAGGGTCCCTACTTGGACAAAGGTGCAAGCCCTTGCCAACTAGAGATCCCATTTCTAACAAAGGGCTACCACCTGCCTTGTGTTTTACCTGCCTGCGTGGTATTTTAATGCCAGAAAAAGAAAAATATTCTGGAAAATCGTTAAAATCCTATAATTTTCCCTTATGAAAGAAGAACTGAAAGCAACAAATACAAAATAGAAATTTATTAAAAGAATTTGATTTCTGTCTAGAATATTCCTAAATGTTTTAAAGCAATTAGAGGCAGTTTTACATAAACTGTACCTAAACTGTTATGCGAGTACCAGCCCCTTGCGCTTTGATAACACCAAACAAACATTTATAAATGACTGTGCGGCTCACCGTTGCCACAGATCGCCTCGCTTTAAGGGAAGTTAGGAAGTCTCAGGTTAAACTTTTAAAAGACCTGGCGTGGCTAATGCCCTTACTGGAGAGATCTGTGTGGAACCATCATTAAATGTCCTGGAGGCTTGGTATGCACGCTGCTGCGCGTGGCAGTCACACTTCCACATCCTAGCAAGAGTTGTCGTTGGGTTAAAAAAAAATGTGCAGAAAAGATAGAAATGCTCATTGACTGGCGCGGGTGGTGCGCCCGAGAAAGAGGGTGGGTTGGAAGTTTAGAAGGGGTCCTCGACAACTTTCCTACGTCGATGGAGACAGGTGCAGCAATCTACCTAACAACTGACATCTATTTTTTTTGTTTTTTTAAGTTCACGGGGAAAACCACTGGAGAAGCGCATGTTGCCAGTACAATGGTGAAACCGCCCCAGCCGAGGGAGGTCACAGTGACCCTGGTTCAACGCCAACCAGTGGCCGCCATCCCAGCGTCCCTCGCGCGGAGGCCAAACTCCTGGGTTCACCCTCTGGAGTAAAAATCAAAAACTTGCGGAGGACTCCTCGCTCCCCTCCGCCCTGGGGTGTGGCGAGGGCTGGGTGAAGGTTCACTGTGCACGCTGGTACTTCTGCACGTGCAGGAGGTGGTTGCTAAGGAACCACGCGGCTCTGTGTGCCTTTCACAGGCAGCTCATAAATATTCTATTTACACTGAGGCCTACTGTGCTTGCTGTACCGTGTGTTTGGTGGGGAGAGGGGGGCGAACAAAAACACACATGGCTGGTGTACGAGAACAAACAGTGGCCTCATACCTTAAGGCGCCCCCGTGCCCCCTCCACTGGTCGCGTTCATTACACGGACTCTCGCGTATTTCTCACAATTACAGGCCCCTAGCACTTTAGTGTGTGGATTCGCCCATGCCCACGTCACTGGCCTCATGCATTACAACGATGTCTCACTCGTCTCCTATTACTGCCTCATGCACTTAAATGAAGACTCACTCATTCACAATTACAGGCCCCAAGCACTTCGTTGGAGACTCATTCATGCTCACTACACTGGCCTCATACATTACAATGAAGACTCACTCATCTCCTATCACTGCCTCATTCTCTTTAATGGAGACTCACTCATTCACAATTACTGGTCTCAAGCACTTCAGTGGAGACTCAGTCATGCTCATTCACTAGCCTCCTACTCTTCACTGTCAGCATACAATTCAATGAGGCGTCTCTCTGCTCCCACCTATGGCCCAGTACAATACTGTGGAGACTCACTCTTTCCCCATTGCCGACCCCACACGCTTCCAGTGAAGACTCACTCCTTTCTCGCTGTTGGCCTCATGTCTTCTAGTTTTCCACATGCCTGTCTGCGTATACATCAGTCGCGTCTTATTCAACCCCAAGTGTCTCCCTGGTATTCTTGGACCCATTCCACCCAAAGTGACATGGGGTATCCCACCTGCTGAAGGGGGATTTCAGGGTGGCATGGGAATCGGGCGTGAAACCACACACCAGTCTTCAGTTAACAGAGCTAGCATGGATCCTGAGCTCAGTGGGCGATTGCAGAATTCATGGGGTCCAGTAACCGCTCCTTCTGGTTCTGAAGTCCAAGTAAATCACTGGTGCTGGGAGCTGGAGGGAGTACCCATGGCTATCCCTCTGGGAGCACCACTTTAGGGGTCTGTATCTAACAGGGAGCTAGGTCAACATTTTCCAGTGACTGTTACACTCAAGAAGTATCGTATTTACTGGAGTCACTGGGGCCTACCAGCAACTCAAAGAATTGCTACTTTAAGATTGGGGTCTGCTCTGCTATTTAGTGACGTTATCTTCAGACTCTTGGGTCCAAACGCAAATTTCATCAGTGAAAAGCTTCTTACTCTGAAAGAAAAAAATACCACATCTTCAGATAAAGTAGCTTTGACCCCACTAGGGAGAGTATCAATGGGGAAGGGATAATCTTAGCCTCTGTGTCTTTAATAAATTCCAGAGTTTCTGCCCAACAGGCTGTGAAAAATAAAAACTTTATGGCATGACACAGAGGCTAACATTATGCAAGTTTAAAGTGCATTCAACACACTATCAATTGCGCTTATAACAGGTCTAAAGTAACAACTTTAAAACATACTTTCATTGGACCAATCCGCAGCCCTAAGGATATCCTGTAAACCTCCCCCCAAGAAGAAAGCTTTGGTGGCTGAAGCACCCCTGAGAGAGTGTGCACCAAACATAGTGATATCCACACCGGCTTCTTTCATTACCTCTTTGACCCAACTTGCTAAGGTGGGGGAAGAAACAGCTCTATCAGGCCATCAATGGGATATTAGAAATTGTTCTGTATTTCCTCTCAAACTCTGTCCTCTTTTCATACTCCATCAAGCAATTCACCACGCAAAGTCTTTTATTCTGTGTAAAGAAGGGGTAGAAAACAGAAGTTGACATGGTCTTTGTTCTCCTTTTCAAATAAAAGCAAACCCCTTCAGGTTGGTAGGCCCTGCTGGTGATGTTCAAAGCCTTCACATCTGAGGACCATCTAAATGATACCAGACAGAGTAAGACAGTAAGTTTATGAGAGAGACGTTTCAGGGATAGGTCAGAATTGCCACCCCAACTCACTATGACCTGTAGAACATCTCCAATGTCCCATAGAGCAGCGTATACTTCGCATGGTTTTCTTAGTCAGTAAGTTCTGCCCCACGGACACTCCATCTACTTGACAGTGACCTGCTGCTATAGCCGATCTGTAAACATTAACTGTTCTTTAAGAGAGTCTTGATATGAATAAGTCTGATTAGTAATTAACTGCATGTACTAAATCAGTTGAAACGGGATTGTAATTCCGTCGAAGACTTCAAAAAACCCATTTCTCCCAAGTGAATCTATATGCTTTCCTTGTGCCAGATGCCCATGACTCCGATATGCGCCTGAAAGCATCTGCCGAAAGGCCTGGGATCCGCCACTGTCTCCTGAAATCCTCCAGGCCATCAGCGTCAGATGTCCCTGCTCTACAAGAGGGTGTGACTCTCCTTCTGGACTTATAATTATTTCCCATAAATTTGGAATTAAGATTGGTAAATCTATGCTAATTTCTAGTAGGATTGGGAACCAGGCCTGTGACCTCCAAAGAGGTGTTATCACTACCCTGATCTCCTCGTTCCTGCGTACATGCAATACTAGTCTTGGTAGCATGACAAACTGAGAGAAGGCATAAGGTGCTAGACCCCTCCAATTCTGAAGGAAGGCATTCACCCCGAGGCCTGAGGGTGCAGGCCTCCAGCTGAAAAATTTAGACAGCTGAGTGTTCACTCTTTCTGTAAAAAGGTCCATCGCAAAGGTGCCCCATCTTGTCTTTATACTGAGGAAGATTTCCCTGTTCAACCTCCAATTGCTGGAGTCTCTGAAATTCTAGGAGAACCAATCTGCTACACCATTGCTTAGTCCAGGGATATGTCCTGCTACTACTGAAATGCCCTTGCTTAAGCAGTAACCCCAAAAGACCTTAGCTAAATCCGCAAACCCCTTGGAGTGAGGGCCTCCAATCTTAGTGACATATCTGACCGCAGATACGTTGTCCATGCGTAACATCACACAAACTTAATTACGTCCTTGGTAAAGCAACAAATTGCAAATGAACCTGCCAGTAATTCCAGGCAGTTGATGTGCAGCAACTCCTGATCTGTCCAGCTTCCCCCTGCTGAGGAGTTGCCACATCTCGCACCCCATCCTTCTAAACTCACGTCCTATTCTACCACTATCTCCATTTCATCTCCAAAAAGGGGTCTTCCATTCCATGCTTCTGCATTCTTTGGCCACCATAATAGTTTCTTCTTTGAGTTCGGGTCCAGAGACAGCATTTGAGAATAAGATTGACTTGTTCTCAATGTTCTTGCTTTGAGTCTTTGGTGTGCCTGGTAGTACCGGGGGCCTGGGTAAATTGCTTGGATCGTTGAAGACAGAAGAACCAGGATCCCTGCTAAAGCCCTCAAGGGGAAATAGTTCCTCCCTAATATTTTCCTCAATTCCTTGCGAAGGTTCCTTAACTTTCCCCTTGTAATTTAAATTCTACTTGCATTGTGTTTATGACAAAACCCAAGAACTACGTTTCATAAAACCCAGGTGTTCTAATAAGTTTATGGTTAGGTCTGTGTGACATGAAACCACCTCTCTGGACTGAGCCATTATTAGAATATCGTCCAAGTAAATGATTAGTCTCACCCCCCCTTGTCCTGAGCCAACCTGCAAAGGGGCTTAGAACCTTGGTGAAACACCAAGGGGCCGAGGAAAGCCCGAAAGGGAGACTGCAAAACTGCCAAATGCCCATCCAGGTAAATTGAAGGAATTTTTGATGCAGTGGCCAAATTGGGATTGTCAGATATGCATCCTTTAGGTCTAACCGAGTTAGCCAATCCCCTTTCTTAACACATCTCTTAGGAGGTGTACTCCTTCCATTTTGAAATGATGGTAGACCACCCATTCATTCAGCTCTTTTAGATTTAACACTGGTCTCAGCCCTTTGTTCTTCTCCACTAGAAAAATATTGCTGACAAAACCTGACCCCGTTTCTTCTCGAATTGCCCCTTTGGTCAATAAGTCCTCTACCTCCTGTGATACTAGGATTTAATCTTCCTGTGAGAAAACCATTTCCCGAGGAGTTTTCCTTTGTATTGGTGTACCTATAAATTCTATCTTGTATCCCTTAACTGTGTCAAGGACCCAGGAATCATGACTCACTAAGTTCCAATTTTCACAAAATTGGGCCAGTCTGCCTCCCACCTTTATAGGGGTATCTTAAGGGTCTCTCATAGCTCTTACTTATTGAAAAACATCTCTGTCTCCGCTCAACTCTGAAGCCTCTCCCACAAAATCTCGGTTTCTGGGGGTAGAAGGTCGAGTGAGTGGTGAAGCTTGGATGTGTAAACCTTGCGCCACGTCCCAGGTAGGGTCTTGATGAAGCTTGGCCATGGCTGAGTACCAGACCCCGTGTTCCCCTGGTCCTGCCAAAAACTTTGTCTTGGAAGATTTTCTTAATGTCTTTTCTGCGATTTTTGTATTGAGCTAAATACTCACACATATTTGGTCAGATCTCTTATGAAGTTGCCCCAAAGAGTAATCCCTGGGAAGCAGCTCCTCCTTCTCTACAGGCCAGTTCAACCAGTTTATGGTCTATTTTGAGTAATATGCTTCTTCTCCTCTCATTTGAGAGTGCGGTATTCGCGTTCCCTAGGAGGCAGATGGCTCTTTGCGCCCATTGGCGCGACTCTTTAGGGTCAATGAGGGTGTCTTTGAGATAAGGTACCTCGGCCATCTCAAGTATCTTTGTCAGTGGGCTAGTAATGTCAAGAAGACGGTCTTGGCAGGACTTTAGGCATTTGTCAAGACCTTTTCTAGGGTCCTTTCCATCCTTGGCGATGAATGCCACCACCTTTGCATCTAGCTCTGGGGTTGAAGCAACTTTATCTGGGAGGGAGGGGCGGGAGCACTCAGATTTTAGACAAGACCTTACCTCTTTCAGAATTTTCTTCCAAAGCCAAAAGGAAAGGTACTCCGCAATGTGCTGAGACAGAGCCCACTCCGAAGACAAGAGGTGTTTGATGAGGAGAGTGTCAAACATGCTTTCCCTGAATGGGTCAATAATGCCCATTTTAGACTCGGAGGTCTTAGATGCCTCGTCGGTTATTCCCGTATCTCTTACCTCTATCTCCTCAATATCTGTATCGAACTCTGAGTAGTAGGAGAGGTTAATTTCGTCCTCTAAACCTTCATTGCTATCAATGAGAATCTCTGGGCCTTTTTCCTGCCCATCTGTAGTGCCCAAGGCACCATCCGTGTCACCGTCTATGCGTGATGTCATTTGGTTTGAGGGCTTTGGGCTTTTTTACTCCCGTAGGCAGGGTTTCCCCTGCAGCCCTTTTCCTCTGGGCCTTGGCCACCCCATCCCCCCTTCAGGGTGTCCTGTGCCCGCAACTGGCCATCCTTTCTTAGAGAGGAACTCTAATTTTTTATTAATTGTCTCGTCCAGTGACTCCATTACCTTATCCAGGGCTTTGTTTATAAGCCCCTCCAACCTATCCTCCACAGTCTTTCCTAAAGGTTCAAGGGACATGGTAGTAGATGCGTATTTTTCAAAATACTAGGGCTGTGCGCAAAGAAACAGCTGTTCCCACAGTTGGTTGAACTACAACTGCCAGAATTCAATTAGGTTGCCCAACAAGCTAAACTGGCCACTCCAGTGTTTTTCACACTTTATCCCAAGCCATTAAAATGGCCACCGGCACTTACAGAGCATGCCTGGTTGTTTTCTAAGGGCTTTTCCTTTAATTGTGAAGTCCTCTCTTTATTACTATGCCCCCAGTCATGTCTTTTCCTTCTTTTTTTTTTTAAATGATTAATTGACCGGTTTGATTGGTATGCATCACATCGCTAGACATATTTAGAGCAAGCCGGCAGCTGCTGGGGAGAGGGAGGGCTGCCGGCAACTCCGAATTATGGATCTAGCTCCCTGCCGAGGCTGCGATGCCTGCGACCACAAAGTGACTCCGCGAGGATGCTGCCGATGTGAGTCACCGCGAGTAGCTCGTTGGCCTCGGTGGGAGGTTTCCTCTGCGAGCCAGCCTTAGAGGGGGAGACGGCTCGCACGGTTATCTCACAAAGCCCCCGCTGCAATGGCAGCGGGAGCGTAGGCTCAGCTTTCCAAAGAAAGCCGGCCCGCTGCGGGAAGGAGCGCGGCACGTTTTTTTTCAAAGGCATTTTCCTCTGCTTTCAGGAGCCAAAAGAAACACCAGGATGTGTCGGGTACGGAGGTGGGTGAACCTCTGGCCCGGTCCTATAAGAGAAACAAGCATTTGCAATGCAAAAGGTCTCGCATTTGCGAGAGTTTGAGCTATTTGCATTGTAAATGACAATGCCTTTTATTTATGTGTTTTGAAAACCTGCAAGCGGTGCGTAAACACGCACTTTGTACTTAAAGTCCTTTTGAGAAGCAAGGCTGGCAGTAAAAGAGGCGCAGTTACTGCCAGCCTTGCTTCTCATAAGCAACAACTATAATAACAAAGTGTGTGTTTACGCACTGCTTTCAGGTTTTCAAAACACAAATAAAAAGCATTGTGGTTTACAATGCCAATAGCTCAAACTCTCGCAAATGTGAGACCTATTGCATTGCAAATGCTTGTTGAGCTCTGAGGCGGAAGCAGCCATAGGAAGGCAGGGACCGTGACGCCAGGCTGTGTATTTCAAAAGCAGGAGGGAGGAGGAGGCAGCTGCAGCCAAAACAGTCACCTCAGTCTTTGAATGCACAGCAAACGTGGCAAGATAAGGGCAAGATTCACAGCCCTGTTTACAACAGAGCTCTGTACACCACAAGCACTGGTCTCCAGTGCTCCATCTTAAAGAAAGAAATAGTGCTCACAAGCTCTGAGTAACAACAAATGTAACAGGGGCAGTCCTTGAAAATGGGTGGAGCTTTTAAAGCCCATATCCTGAATACAGCATGTCTCGCAGATACAGAACAAGCGCTGCCTAGGCGAGACCTAAAAATGTTACACACGAGACTCACCCTCCTCCCCAGAGAGAGAACGGTATGAAAAAAAGCAATTAAGTCTAAAAGAGCTTAAAGCGGAGAGTTACGACCTAGATGAAAAAAAAGATGTAGGATTACCCCGCTCTACAAGGGAGGGAGGGTTCAAGTACAAACAAATGCAGTTAAAGTATTAGAGTGTAAAGGCTGTACTTAACTTGTGAGCAGCAGCAAGAAACAAGGGAGAAGACTGCGTGTGGGGGGACTTTATACCTTATAAGAATGTTAGTTGAAGTTCTATATTCAATTGTTGCTGCTGTGAGCTGGCAATAAAGGAGATTTGCATAATGTTGGCCTCCGTGTCATGCCATAAAATCAAGAAGTATTGTATCTACTGGACTCACTGGTGCCTACCAGGAACTCAAAGAATTGCTACTTTAAGATTGGGGTCTACTCTGCTTTTTAGTCCCGTTATCTTCAGACCCTTAGATTGTGAATGGATGGTTCCAATGGTTCTGGAATCGTGGTAAACAGTCTAAGCCAATGGGGGACACCAGAGGACCTGGGTATGAAAGGGAAAAATTCTGATGCCCCTCTCGGACTATGAAAGGGGGCAATACTTGCTCCTACAACTTTTGGTGTGCCAGGATGTAGTGCAGGCTTCCCAGCAGGTGCAGCAGTTCCCAGCAAGCCCTTAGATTGCATGGGCAATTACATTGCATGTTGTGTTCAAAACTGTAATTTCAAACTAATTGATGCAGAAGGTCTTCTCACATTGGGGCAGGTAAAGATGCCCTAAACACCTGTACTAAAAAACATAAGGTGCCCCACTGTCAGTCACACCGCTGCCTGCTTTCTGGTAAGGAGGCAGTGGTCACACCCACTTTAGGTTTGAGTACACTTTTGGGGTGCCCTTTGAACGAAAGGAGAGGATGTATTTATGCATTATACACTGTGTGCTGACATTCATCAAGGCAGTAGTTTATTTGGGCTAAAAAAAAAAAACTGTCATTTGATTTCATGATTTAGTGAGAACATTTCTGGAATGTCACGAAGTCGTATCTCTTTTTTTTTTTTTTTGTGCACCATTAAATTTAAAAGTTTAAGGGTTTTGTGTGACCCCATGTCAAACCCTGAGAAAAGTAAAGCTGGAGGTAAAACGGTGAAAACGGGTGTTGGGAACCAGGCGAATTACAGGAGTATACCATAGGGAAATGGGAGAGGTACACATTTGCTAGGTAACTAAAAGGAGAAAAAAGATTTAGCGAACTGAAAAAGACTGCTCTAACAACATACATCTGTAGGAGTACAAATTATCCGTCTCTGTAATTTAGGCGATCAAGACACCACTACAAGCAAATTTTTTTTACACTGACTTTTCGGAGTGCAGGCAGTATACTGTAGCATGACCAAAAGTTACTTAATGAAGCAAAGTATATGTGGCTGTAATCTGCACATCCTTACACAAGGAGCGAAAGTTATGCAGAGCTGAGTAATCTCAAGAAAGTTACTGCAGTTCTCCAGCATTAGCATTTTTCATGGATTTACATGTTTGAATTAATCCCCAGTCTTCAGGCTGGACCCCTTGGGATTCCCTTTTTAACAGAGCAGTTTACACGCATACTCAATCAGCAGAAAGACAGCCATAGAGACTATTTGTAGTCTATCAGCCACATTTTCTCATCGAACTCTGGCCAGTGAAGATGAGTGACTCACTCCCCGCTCCAACTCCTTAGAGGGGCTCCAATTGGTCGATTGCCAAAGCTCCCCAAGAGTAAGGATTTGCAGCCTCTGGAATGGGAGCGGGGGTTGTATGTGAATCCATGAATAATACCAGTGCTGGAGACTTCAGTTAGAGGAAAGGAACGATTTTGTGTCCAACATTAGATCTTTCATAAATTCACCTGCTTCAAGTATGACTCGCAAAGCAGTATCACAGTTATTAAAAAATTGGAATGTTGAGAACTCCATTGAATCCAATGGAGTGCTCCGGGCTTCTAATGGCCGATAGAAGCCCGGAGCTCCAACATTCCAATGATTGTTCACAGCTGTTGCTGTGATCAAAGGCCTCACGGAGTCGATGGGGTTTCAACTCCTCGGGCTTCGTGAGGACTTTGTTTTACAATTTAGAACATACTGCCCTCTAGGGGCGGGATGTTCTAATAGCCTTAGAGCCCTCCGTAGCAGGCTCTACCGGCCATTATAGGCCCGCTCCCTTGTTAAAGACCTTCTCCTTCGGTCTTTAACGCTGGAGCGGGTTTTTAATGGCCGGTAGAGCTCGCTACGGCAGGCTCTTAAGGCTATAGTATAAGCAAAAACAGGTTGGCATGAAGGCCACTTTATGGAAGAGGTTGTGCAGCACTGCCCGTGCCACTGCCTCCTCAGATGTAGTCTGGATGTTGAGTCCGTAATCTTTTAACGTGTGGACGGAAGCCTTTGTTATTGCCTTTCAAATGTTCTTATGGAGCGCTCCAGGAAAAAAATGCAGCTGCCCCTGTTGCGGAAGCGGCACCTATTCTGAGTCAGAGAGGCTGTCAAGCCTTGGCAGAAGATGCAAGCTCTGATGTAGCGGGAACTGTCCTTCGAGAAAGAGTAACCTTTGTTGGAATTACCATAGGAAACAAAAAGTTGTTCTGACTTGCTAAAGTCCTTTGTTCTAGCATTGACAAGCATCAACCAATGTTTAAGACCCAGAGAATGTAGGCCTTCTTCTACAGGTGTAGACTGTTACACAAAGGGCTTCTGAAGAAGCCGGAGACCTTTGACCTCCATCATGCTGATGTGCAGTCCTTTCTCCTCAGATGTCCCCAGACCGCATGTGGAAAGATCTTGTAGGTTAGCGACTCTCCCCTTGAAAGCATCTGTCGTAAGTTTAAACTGCTCCCTGTCTAGCATTTGAGGTTTTAGTGGTAAAGGCCTTACAGATACTGCAATCCTTAAGAAAGTGTCAAGACTTATGAAGTAAATTAATTTTGTATGGGGCTAAGCTGTGTAAATTGCCCTCACCCCACAAGGGTCTATAGGCCGAAGAGAGGCTTTGTTTGGGAAGGTCGGTCAGGCACCCAAGTCCAAAAAGTGCAGGAACCGTTTACTTCCTACAGCTGGGGATAGGAGGGATCCAATGGAGAAGAATGGATGGAAAGAAATATCTCCTTTCTACAGGAAAGAGTAGAGCTGCGAGGTTTACCTGTTAGCTTGACATGCAGTAAAAGATCTGACACTTTGCACGTTTGTGAGGAGTTGGTGGCCTAGTCTCTCGACCTTATTGGCCAGATATCACGTCTTAAAATGAGGTAGATAGGCTATAATTAGTTGATTAAGAATGTGTGTACGGAGTTATATTAACGTTGACTACTGGGGTTTTCCATTCTAACGGGGAATCATTGAAGCAGGAAAAACTATTGGATCCAGTGCTGGAGAAATTATTTATCAAAGGAATGTAGAATCCCAGATAATGTAAACGCAAGTTATTTACTGCAGCCTCCTACAAATGCAGTTAATACAGGACTGCATACACACAGGTCATTTATTGCAGCATCTAGGTGCTAGGTAATGCAGGGTCAAGCAAGCACTAGTTATTACTTCTAATAGCTAATCTGAAACTTAAATGTCATTGGACAATAGCATCACAGGTATGTATCTCGCTGACATAGGCTTTATGGCCAAAGCACAAGTTACTTGTCTTGGTGATTTTGGGGGGTCAAAAGATACCTGACTATATATGTGCGCAGGTTATATATTTCAACTACTTTAGATGGGACAAGACTAAAGGGGTAGATTTTACTGATCGATTTAGAGGCTCACGTGACATAAGCCCGAGTACCAGTTTTTTTTTTCTCATAACAAATTTTATTGAGTTTCCATGGCACATGATGGGCTGAGCCCACCGCATACATTGTAAATACAGATCGGATTAGAGAGTACTAATTGTTTTTAAACAACAACATAGCCTGCAAACCAGCAGGCCCGACAACTGGAACTTGACACAGGCTACCACACAGTTCACTGAACGCAGGATGTCTAAATGTATATGTGTTGACGACAGAGCTACGCAACTTGGGCATCATAGTAGTCAGATGTATGGGCCGAATTTTATGGAGGGTCCGTTTGCGGCAGAGGGAGTATATCTATGACTGAGTACCAGCTTTTAGTTATCCATGCAGAGATGCGATGTATAGAGCAGCATTAGCCATTACTTGAACTCTTAGCGCTTGCAGTTGGGATTCATCCAGTAGAGGTTCTCCACAAGGGGATTCTATTGTCAACCATGTTGAGTGTGGGTTATCCCAATGGAGGCGTTCGATAACGGGAGGGGGATTGGTATGGCAACCTACCACACTAAACCATGTGTATGTGGAGTGAGTAGTGGGTTGTTTCCGGGGGTAGTTTGGGTGTTGAGGCACTGCGTCCAAGCCATCCCAGCTGCTGTTCACCTACTACAAGTTGGGAAGTGTTGTTATTGCTAACAACACAATCAAGTGATTCATGTTTGCTCGTTCACACACTCACATGGCCTCCTTTGTAGAAAATGTTAATGCCTTTTTCTTTTATTCTGTTTTGAACACAGGAACTAAAGCATCCTGGTTTGATGAGGAGGAAGAAGGGAAGCAATAATGGGAGTAAATCATGTCTGCTCCATTGGGCAAGTTCCGCCACTTTGCTGCAGAACACAAGATGAGTGACACAGGTAAGGTGGTCTGCTGCCTTCTATGTATTGGATTATCTTAGAGTTAAATATTTATAGTCCATCTTGATTGTTGGTAAGAATATTATTTGGATCATGGCTTCCCACAGCTGTGCTTCCCCACCCGAACCATTTTTCTAGACCTGTGTTTGTTCCAGTGCGCTTGACAATCGTGCAATGCAATTGGAGGTGTTCTATGACGTTTTGGGTCTTTGTCCTCTGACATTAGGGTAACAGCCCCTTTCTGAGTGAGGATGGCTACAGTCCTTTCAAGGTGGGCTGCGCGATGAGTGGTGGTGGCAGTATAATTGCAGCCCATGGACACAGGCCTATTTAAGTGTTCCTACTCTTGAAGATGACTCCTGGCTTTCTGCAGTAAAGGTTGTTTCCAGTTCCAATAAACAAGTTCTCTTCATTTCACATGTGTGGGACATCTATGAAGGATGTATGTTGTGTTTGTAGAGGGTTCAGTTGGGCCTTCTGGTTCATGGATAGGCTGGTGGGGTCCGTTAGTTCTTGCTGCACAAATTTGTGGCCTCCTATTTGTGAGCTGGTTATGTCAACTTTGGACATAAAGGTGGCTATATGGATCTTAAGCATACCATCCCTTTTTCTCCCATCTCCGAAACATGTATACCTACTGGGTGTGGAGCTTTTCCAGCTCATTCTTTTTGACTTCTGTAAAACTCACCCATCCACCATATCCTATGTGATAGCCATCTGTGACAATGGCTACAAATGCAGTGCTGAGTCTTATCCAATACTGTGACATCTAGAATAGTCAGAACTTGTCCAAGAAGTTTGGGCAAGCCAGCAAAATATGGCCAGAAACAAGAAACGAATGCTCCTTCAGGATGGGAGAAGCTCAAACTTTTGAATGTTTTAGAATCGGGTTCACACCTTTTCTACCAGAGGGTTTAAATACTGGACCTTTCAGCCAGCAACGGCTTGGACCTCTCAGCCCGGCCTCCTCCGTAAAAGAGGATGGCTAATGAGGCTTCGCTACACATCTAGGAGAGACAACATTAAACCAGGAGTATGGCCTCTGTGTGGTTACCATTCTCCCTCCAGTCTGAGCCTAAATCTGGGAAGTCTTTGGAGTTGCCTTGCTGCTGTGACGAATGTAGAGGAGAGCCTAACTTCTTGGTGAGTTATCGAACTGTGTCTACCAGGAGTAACTGACCTGATCCACAGAAAGACCTGCACAAGGCCAAGGTGACTAAAAGATGTGCTTGAGGACATAGTCATGAACATAAATTCCTTAGACCCTAAGAGGACACAACAGTCCACTTGCCCAGGAGGGAATTCAGACCTTCAGAAGAGCACCATACCAGCTGAGGAACTGATCTGTTGCCTGTGATCACCACAAGGGTAAGCTTACACCACCCTCAAACCAGTTCTTAGGGTGCCTTTCCCGCCCTCTCACTGGCCCCTGTAGGAGCTGGAGACAGTCTGACTCCACACTCCAGCATGGAGTCTGGTTCAGTTTGCTGAAGGCCACCCCAATGCTGGATGTTTTAGTCAAGTTCAGAAAATAATGTTAAAGATTATAACAAGCTGATCCCAGTTGGTCCTGTAAGTCCTGTGGGAACCTCCTGCCCAGCGGGTGCCAGCACACTGGAAAAACTAGACTGCGACCAGTGGTTTTGAAGATAACCTCCAAAGTAGCACATTAGGCTCAACCTAGTGAGTAAATGCTTACTAGTCTATTTTGGTCCAACTAAAACAGGACTGTGATTGAGTTACTGAACTGGAAATTGGTCTCCAGTGAATATGGACAATTCTACGGTGTTCCTGACCACACTGGGCCACCAGGATATCACCAACAGGAACACTGTAATAAAACCATCAGAGTTTTGTTGAGTGTGGCCTAGTTGGATTGATTGGGGAATTCTGGGATACATACTAGTGGGGACTCCGCAGCACGTTTCATCCAGGACTTGAAGAAATGTGATCATCACCCCCCCCCCGATGGAACTCCATTAGACCCTCTTGCCGGCCCACACCATCTTCAAAACCAGTTCATTTACAAAGCCTTCCTGTCCAGCACCTTCGCTTATCTTGCAGAAAAGCTTGCCATCACTAGTGGGGGTCTTGGCACACCCGCTGCCAGAACACCATCAAACTGCTGACTGGGTGTAAAAATAAAAATGGAAAAACGAGACAGCAAGCCTTTTCCATCCCTGCACCCAGGATCTAGAATAACATCCCTGTATCCATCAGGACCCACCTCAATGCTGTTCCAATTTAGGAAAGAGTTGAAGACTTCTCTCTTTAAAGAACACTACATAACAATGCATAAACCATCCTCAACCCAGCTTCTGCTCCTATTACTTGTTGACTTAATGCTGGTCTTTGTCCCTGCACAGTGCTCCGCTGCCTTTTGGCTAGATTTGCGCTATAGAAGTAGCATCTACATACATACCTACATCTTTTATTCTAGCACTATCATATTTTTTGGGTTAACACCTTTTATTCTGACTTTGATACCAGCATGGTGCCCATGGTTGGTCCAGGACAAACATTTCCCAGAGTCTGTAGCCCTTGCTGACATTCAAACACTTTTGTGGATTAGTTCTCACTAAATCCTGAGCACTCTACGAGATCCCGAGTCAACCTCAGCAAAGCAACATGGGTAACATTGGCCACAGGTTCAATGTTTTCAGAAACCTAGGCTTGGTACTAAGACACGTTTAGTGATATTTGAATTCATATACAGAGCCAGAAGATGTTTTTATCTGAATTATCTGATTAACTTTTTGGTTGCACGTCTTCGCTTACCTAAGAGGGTCAAATGCACAAAAGTAGTAACTTGATTATTCGGTTGGAGTGCATTAGTATTGTGGCGATAGGACACCAGTGGCAAAAAACAGCACTTACGAAAAATACTGACCAGTATCCACTAGTTGCCACAGGACCCACAAAAAGCATCATAATAGATTATCTTCAGAAGGCGACACTTTTTACTAAATTGTATTCTCGGGGAGTGAGAGGGTCTATAATCTGGTTATAGTCAAGGTAGTAAAGTAGTAGAAAGACACTTGTTCGGGGTGTTCTGACTGTGGATTATTGTCATTTGGTCCGCGTGAAACTTCAGTATCTT
The DNA here is from genome assembly GCA_963921515.1 of Calotriton arnoldi. Classification (NCBI taxonomy): domain Eukaryota; kingdom Metazoa; phylum Chordata; class Amphibia; order Caudata; family Salamandridae; genus Calotriton; species Calotriton arnoldi. Next base: position 7,200,493 of record CAWUFW010000017.1, read on the forward strand.
TTCAACAGCTCAATGATATTGCCGCCATGTTATTGGTATTGTCACAGTGTTGTTGGTATTGTCTCAGTGTTGTTGGTATTGTCTCAGTGTTGTTGGTATTGTCTCAGTGTTGTTGGTATTGTCTCAGTGTTGTTGGTATTGTCTCAGTGTTGTTGGTATTGTCAGTGTTAATGTTATTTTCACAATGTTACTGGTATTGCCGCACTTTTACTGGTATTGCCACAATGTTATTGGTATTGCTGCAATATTACTGGTATTGCCACAATGTTATTGGTATCATCTCAATGTTATTGGTAATGTCACAATGTAATTGGTATTGCCGCACTTTTACTGGTATTGCCACAATGTTATTGGTATTGCTGCAATATTACTGGTATTGCCACAATGTTATTGGTATTGCCACAATGTTATTGGTATCGCCACAATGTTATTGGTATCATCACAATGTTATTGGTATCATCACAATGTTATTGGTATCATCTCAATGTTATTGGTAATGTCACAATGTAATTGGTATTGCAGCACTTATTGTGGCAATACCAGTAAGTTATTGGTATTGCTGCAATATTACTGGTATTGCCACAATGTTATTGGTATCATCTCAATGTTATTGGTAATGTCACAATGTTATTGGTATTGCCGCACTTTTACTGGTATTGCCACACTTTTACTGGTATTGCCACAATGTTATTGGTATTGTCAGTGTTATTGGTATTGTCAGTGTTATTGGTATTGTCAGTGTTATTGGTATTGTCACTGTGTTATTGGTATTGTCACTGTGTTATTGGTATTGTCACTGTTATTGGTATAGCTGCAATTTTACTGGTATTGCCTCAATGGTATTGGTATTGTCAGTGTTATTGGTATTGTCAGTGTTATTGGTATTGTCAGTGTTATTGGTATCATCACAGTGTTATTGGTATCGTCACAGTGTTATTGGTATTGTCACAGTGTTATTGGTATAGCCGCAATTTTACTGGTATTGCCACAATGTTATTGGTATTGTCAGTGTTATTGGTATTGTCACTGTGTTATTGGTATTGTCACTGTGTTATTGGTATTGTCACTGTTATTGGTATAGCTGCAATTTTACTGGTATTGCCTCAATGGTATTGGTATTGTCAGTGTTATTGGTATTGTCAGTGTTATTGGTATTGTCAGTGTTATTGGTATCATCACAGTGTTATTGGTATCATCACAGTGTTATTGGTATCATCACAGTGTTATTGGTATCATCACAGTGTTATTGGTATCATCACAGTGTTATTGGTATCATCAGTGTTATTGGTATCGTCACTGTGTTGGTATTGTCACTGTTATTGGTATTGTCAGTGTGTTATTGGTATTGTCAGTGTGTTATTGGTATTGTCATTGTGTTATTGGTATTGTCACTGTGTTATTGGTATTGTCACTGTGTTATTGGTATTGTCACAGTGTTATTGGTATTGTCACTGTTATTGGTATAGCTGCAATTTTACTGGTATTGCCTCAATGGTATTAGTATCATCACAATGTTGTGCTCATCTATGTTGCTGATGTTTTGTTTTCTAAACACGTTGAATATTGACAGAATTGCACAAAAGTGTTGAAGCGGCTAGACGAATCTAGGGATTGCAAGGGAAAAATGCATTCCGTTTTCAATTATTACTGGAGATCCCTTGACTTGGAGCTCCCTTTAGCATCCGATGTCATTTATCGCTGTTCGTGTTCAAATCACGTGGACTGCAAAGTCTGCATCAGGTTTGATGGCTTGCGTAATGTGAAAGGATTAGCCCAGGCCTGTCTCCCTTTCCCTGGGCCACATTCTCTTGTATGTTGTTTTGTGTGAAAGTTAATTCCATATAGATGCCGACTTTCATAAACGAGCATTGGCATAGCCAATAAGTTTTGCCTAGTCTTGACTATTGGAGCTATTGGTTTATCATTGTTTTATGGCTGAGCTGTACAGCGTAGCAATGCTGTACAACAGCACGGATGCTTTGCAGTGTGGCTAAAACAAATTTTTTAAAAGCACTATGACGCAGCCAGTGCCAATTCACTTAGTTTTTTGTAAATGCATTAGCGCTGGTTGCATCATAGTGCTTTTTTTTTGCATTATTTTTAGCCATGCTGCTATACAGCATGGCTACAAATCATTACCAAAGTCGGCAATGCCCATGCTGTACAGCATGAACAAAAGGAAATGACAGAGCCAGCGGTCTCAAAGATGATATCTACTGGCTTTGCTAATGCTTGATATGTCTCGGCCAATACCCCTGCAATTCTGTGTGAATCAGTTTATCTCCCCATGCATGAAACAGGGCAAAAAATGAAATTTGGCAAAAAAATCCTATCCCGTTAAAAAGCAATTGCGCCAATGTCTTAGTGAAAATACATTTGGAAGCAGATAACATCTGTTGTCAAAATAAACATTCAATTCAAAGGAGAAAAAGGCTTCTTTGAAGTGAGTGTGGCATTGTAAAACATAGTTGCAAATGGCAAGAAGCTCAACAAAGACAACCGGGAAGAAAAAATAAATAAAAGTAGTACCACAATCAAAGCGCAAACAGTGGAAGGACAGCGATCAAACTGAAGCAATCAGTACTTGGTCCGGGCTCCAGCCGAAAGAAGTGAAACCAGCACGTGTTTACCAATTAGAAGGCAGCAAATAAGAGTGCCTAGGAAGACAAATGTTAAGCAGTGGGCGGGCTGCAAGACCCTTGTATGTAATTTTTCTCGGAAGCGAGAGCGCATGTGCTGTCACAAGCGAGACCTAAAACGAACAGTACTGCTAATCCAAACTTGAATAATGCGCAGTGATTTATTGAAATCATCGGAGTCCCATCAGGTCTTCGGTTTGACAGAAGTGTGCTTGAATGTGACTTGTAAAACACAACCATATATGCAAAGGTACAAAGCTCTCCAAACAACGGATGTGTTACAGGGGATAGTGCTGAAGAAGGGGGAGACGGAAGGAAGGAGCAGGGAAAACAACATCAGAGGTGGAGGGGAGGAGTGTGTTGGAGTGAGTCTTAAATGGAGGGTCAGGCAGCGTGGGGATTGACATAGCAGCAGGTGAGAGTGGGAAGGTTTGGAAATTGGCATTCCGGCACCTGGGTATTTTTAGTGTGGAGACGTCTAGCTTGAAGAAAGGTTTTCTGCTCCTTGCAGAAGCAGAGCAGGGATTGAGCCTAGCAGACGTGGAATGGGATGTGTGCTTCCTGGTTTCCAGCCTGGTGAGGCCACGTTTCATGCTTGCGTCACCAGTGTGTGTAATTTTGGTTACTAGTTACAGGGTCTTTGAACTCCTAGTCACTGCCCCAGTAATTCGTTTGTCTCTGGCTGAAGGTTTATGAGAATCTCCGTCCCACAGCTACAAGAGACTGGGCTAAAGTGAAAACCGACCCATTTTCTGAGTGAAGGACGCAGACTGCCCATTACTACTAAAGACGTACATCTTTTGTGACATTGCAGGTGGTCACATTGTGTTGCAGCCAGAACCATAGCATTTGAACCAGAATCCACAACAGCTGAAATGTACCTGTCTTGATTGACCAGACAGGGTGGGGTTATGTTATAAGGTGTCTGCCTTTTCCCATCGCTTTGTTCAGCATGAATTGGCTTTTCTTTCAGGTCTTTGGAACAATTTTGTGTTTAAAATTGATGTTAAATCTCTGTACACCGAAAGCTGGAACTATGAGAATAGTAACGTCTGGGTCTGCGTTTTTCATGGCCAGTAATGATGTTTGTAATTCTACAATTTAGGCCATGGAGTCAACTAAGGTGTTACTGTAGTTCTACAGTGGTATAAAGTCTGCGCACAGTTATCTGTATGGAAAACAGCGTTTTATGGCTGTTAAACATGGTTTTCAGAATGGCCAGATGGTATTGCAAGAGTTTCTGGGTCCATACAGTAGGATTGTAGGTTACATCTGTCTCCTGCTGATTGAGTGGAGGCTAAGGGCAGCCATCACACACACACAGTGATCTGGAAGTGATATGCCACCCTTCAAGGCAGCTTCTAAAGTAGATATTGAGAATATCATAATTCTTTTATTTCCCTGGACTGTTGGTCCTTCTTTTAAAGTGGTTGTTTGTACTGCTGTCAGTTTTGTTTTCTACAGCTGCTAATTATTTACTGCAGTCAAGTACAAATTTATCATTTGTACACAGTGAGTGTTGTCTGCCCTTGGTTGTAGAGGACATATGTGTAGACTGCTGTACTTGGAATAAACCCTTCTAGTGTGATTCAGTTTATTACTCCTGGTTTTATATCCTGCTTCTTCAAGAATAGTTCGTATTCTTTCTACCTGGTTCTGGTGCGAACCAGGGTTTTACTGTGTGTTCATAGAAGAGTGACCTAAAACGCTCACTGCCTGATATCGGCTGTCAGTTAGTTTTTCTTTTGATATCCTGTTTAGTCTGCTACATAAGAGGGTACCGTGAATGAACCTAGGGTTTATATCTCCAGGGGATATTGGATGGAGTTGCCTCTGTGCCAAGCTGAATGATGTTATGAAGAGCGGGGCTTGTTTCCTATGCCACTGACTTTACAGTGAGTCCGAGAGTGCTGTGAGTTGGTGTCAGTTCTGATTTTATTACCTCTAGGTGCATCTGTGATTAAGGTTGGCATGCGGGGGCCAGTCTCCAACCCCCATTATATCATATACTTTTGACGTCATTTTATGGCCTTTCCATGTCCTCATATTGAATATTGACACCAATAATATTGTGGGCATACTAATATTGACGACAGACTATTGAGGGACAAACTATTGAAAGGTAAGTGCATATAGAGAAGTATAGATTTCCTATTCCTAACCCGACATCTACGTACCTTGAAGGTATATGTGCTGCATAGGTGCACATATGTGGAGTTTGGTTTAGAAAATCTAGACTTACTAACCTGTTGATATTATACTTTCAATATTCTTTCCTCGATATTCTGTCAAATCGATATTGTTTCGATATTTAGGGGTCACACCCTGTGCCCTTGACCCTGTGGGTATCGGGAATTGCAGCCCTCAGAATGGCTTTACCTTTCTGCTGTTTGTTGTATGGTTTTTCCTGCTCTCATTCTCGTAAGAGCTTGCTCTGTTCCTCCTTCTTGGTTTTAGCAGAGATTTGGGTGATCCGGTACCTAATGCCTCTCTTCCCTTTGTGTTAAAAACACCTTTGAGAGTCTGTCTGATCGTTAAGTAAGCCACTATGTTTTTTATATTATTTAAAATTATTTCAGAAATTGTCTCATAGTCACCCAAGATATGCATTGCAATATTCAATGCAAGGGATGCCATGTGCTCCTCCTGAATATTATACCGATCTAGATCATGCATTGCATTTCACAAAGTAAATGCTAACAAATCCGCTCCACCAAGTATTCCATCCCCATCGGAAGGCACATGGTCATGCTCTTGATTTCTTTAGGGTTAGTTCAGTGGTATATTGCATCTAGCTGTGTTTCCAGGAGGTTTCTTCCTGTTTACATTGGCCCACAGACCTTCATAGCGCGTATGGTTTGTGGATCCATGTCCTCTGGGTGCGCCTTGAGGAGCAGATGTACGGGATCCTGTGATGTGTAAGATGTACTGTCTTAGCACTCTGTTGGCAGGGTCCAATTCTTCTAACATTGACTGACCTGAAAAGGATGTTGGTCCCATACTCAGTGGTGGATGTACCCTTTGAGACCGACCATGTTTGCCCCGTAAGTAGGATGTTGATCAGGTTGGGTCGACTGGATGTGCATGCTGGGGTGCACCATTGTAACGTATGCATGAGACCGCTGAGCTCTGCAGGGAAATGTAAAGAGAGTGCACGCTGTGCTGTTAGTGAGAGAAGTTGTGCTGCTGTCCACTACGAAGAGACACAGTAACACTCTGGTGGAAATAATCAAGAAACATTGGTCACTGAGTCAATCTATCGGTTTTACTAATGATCTCCAGTGTTCTCATCCAGAAAAGGATAGACCTTGAGTGGCCAACTGGTCCATGCTGGTGTTAAGAGAAGTAAATCGACAAACTTACAGCGTAGTGGATCCTTCTCACTGTGGGGATTGCATGACGGTCAATGTCACTAAAACCAGCAAAGAGTTCAAACGCGCTACCATCAGTCACACACTCAGACAACTCTTGAGTTGTATCTCTAGGAACTTGATTTATGCCATCTAATATCCTTGTGAATTGATTTACACAGATCAAACGACACAAAAAACAAAGACCCTGCTGTGCCTACGTCGTAGCAGAATCAGTTGCAAAGTCATGTCCGCCCTTCTAGTCACCCACCTTTCAGGGTGAATTTCGGTGAGAATGACACATGATGTCAGGTCATTGATCTTCTGGTCACACCACCACGTGGTGGTGGCCTTCAGCAGAATCTTGCTGGATTCTGAAATGTGACAGCATTACAAATGGATTAAAACACAATGGAAAAGTGTCATTCTATAGTTTTAACTTAAATTAATTGCATTGTCCTGCCACATTCATACAATGTTACATCCCATTCTTTGTTTTTTGTGATTATATGGTTCATGTACCAAAAAGTGCATAGACTGGTTCACACTCTGCATTGTTGGTAGAACTGCTGGTAATTAATTTGTAATTGAAATTAACTATCATGTTAACTGAGTATCAATATAATCAATTAATTACTGTGTACGAACTGTTTAAAGTGAAGCATCATTCACATTGATCACTAATAAAGTCAATGTACCACTTGTGCAGTAGCTAATTTGAGCGTCAACCATGCTATCTCCTCTTAACGCCAGCCAATAACCAAGGCCTAAACAACGGTTTCATGATTATATGTACTTTTGCATTATGATGATGTGCTCGCTTGCCCTTATTGGTTTGCATTTATGTTCGTGACCTTATACACAACACTTTTGGTCTACATTGAGTGTGAACACTCCTATTTCACTTGGCTTTTAAAACCGGTCAGCACCATGATGTACTTCATATGACCATACTCTTGCCTTCACCGTCACTCGGTGAGATGCTGATATCACATGGTGTGCACATATTAACTGGAAGCCCCTTCAGAGAGTAGGTTGTCAGCTAATTCTTTAGAGGTTGTGTGCAGCCAGGGCCTTTTATGGGATGTGGAACCTCCCTCGGACACTGGCAGCAGACTCAGCTTTGGTTTTTTTTTGGGCAACAAGGGAAGGAGGCAGTAAATTTAAAGTGCTTGGGCTGTGCTTGGCACAAAGCTCCGCCCCCTCCTTACACGGTGAGCATTTTTCACAATTTAGCAGGTCTGAGACAGGAAGAGGAGGATTGTAAATAGGCATGGATGAGTAAGAGTCCAATCATCTCCAAAATATACAAAAATGGAGAGGAGACTTAAAACAAGGAGACTTTGAGATAAAGGTTTCCAAGAGGAGACTTACTGAAAAGGGCAGAGAAAATTACTATTTCTGGGGGATGTGGAGTGACTTACCCAAACGAGATAATGTTCTATACTAGGACCAGGCTGTTAGCCTTGCACAGAAGAGAACTCTCCACAGATGGTCATTGCAGTGAGATTGGCCCAGAAGAGACCGCTATCCCCAGAAGGGAATAGAAGTGTGAGATTCACACAAAGCGGAGATAGGGCTCATCAAGTGGATGTGAGACTTGATCCAAATGGTCCTCGCCTATCAGGGTTCTATTATCAAGCTTTTTGTTTTATGAAATTCGTACTTGTAAAGCGCACTTATACCCCCAAAGAGGTGTCCTGGCGCTGTACGCATACCGCTGTGGAACCCTTCCTGGCTTTTCCCTGTGAAATGTCTACTCCTGGGCACCCCCAGGGTGAAGCCAGGCATCCCAGCGCTGTTGGGGCCGTTGTGGAGATTAAGCAAGCTATTGCCCAGAGTTGCAGAGTGGGACCCATGATTAGAATAGGCACCGAGGCGAGAATTATCAGGTCCGAGGAAATTGAGCCCAAGACCCGCCGAGGCGGGAATTGAACCCTGGTCCCGGGCCAGATCTCTGAATCAGGGTCTGCCGCTCTAACCATTGAGCCACACAGTTTGATGAGTCAGTCACATCGAACCAAGGGGCATTAATATACAGAAGGATGCAGAGGTGAAGCTCATACCAAAATAATCTATTGACCAAAATTAGTAGAACATTGACCGGACAAACTCATCCAAAGAAAACCATGACCTTCAGACGTTACTCACACACATAACCAAGAATGAGGAAGTGCCAAAGGATGCAAAGTGAAAGATTCACTCTAAGACCTGGAAATGAGCGCCCAAGAGAGATGCGGCGATCACAGTCACTCAGAGACAACAAGTTGAGAATCTTCATAGGAAAATTGGTATTTGTGATTTATCCATAAGATACATTCTTATGGAAGGTGGGAGAGAAGTCTGACTTGCAGCAACACCACTTGCCTCTGATAGTAGTTCCTCCAGCAGAGAAGAAAGCGAAACATTCACTTCTTAGGAAGTGACATTTCAGAGCGAGGCCAGTTGTCACTGGGTGGCACCTGGGGTTAATATCCAATGAAGATAATGGAATTTTCCCATCACTCATTAGACACTAAGGCATCGTCATATCTAGGAATCAAACTCTCAAAGAGGACACAAAGTTAACAGATGAAAAAGCAACGCCCATTTTCCCTTCAATAGTGGTTGTGATGGTCAGTGAATTAATTACTTTATTACATATATACAAAGATTAAGCACTCTTGAAGCTTTGAATAGAAGGTGGCATTCACTGACACTACTGGCATTTGCAGGACATATGTGAATATGATGGTCGCCAGTCCACCAGACACAATACTGGTAGGATCATGAGCTCATCTTCTGATAGAAATCCGTGTAAACTCCAGTTTGAGTGAAGAGTTTTCTCCTTGTTTAATTTTTCCACAATGGGTGTGACTGGCTTGTCGGTTGTATGACACGCCTTAGATGAGGTATGGGTTTGGCAGGATCCAAAGTGGCTGCAGGCAGATAAAGTTTGGGAAGGAAGCCTGGTTTTGTACTGTGCAACTTGCCTGTTTGTGTTGAAGTTGGTGGTAACCGGGACATGTGTACTCCACCCCGCAGCAGCAGGGACAGTCTAGACATGTTGGGCAGTGAGGAGGCCTGACCGGTAAACGGATTGGAGATGAAGTCGATCACTTCTTTTGGTTAAGGTTATCCAATGGTGGAGAGGCTTCTGGGAAGTGGAGCAGGATTTCATATGATCGGGGTGTTTGCGGGCGTACAAGGGTGCACTTTGCTGCTCTGAGAAACTGTTGAAATGTTGTTTGGGAGCCGTAACCAGTTGTTCGGAACAGGAATGGGAAAGAGAGGAAGATTATATAAATGGGACCAGTAGAGTTTTTCTTCTGAGGTAAAAATTAGTCCATTCATGAAAATATTCTCTGTATAGTTATTTTTTTATCACCAGGACAGGAACTTTATCACCGTAGAAGCCAGGCACACCACATTATTGGTGAGGCCCAGGTCGCATGATCCAATTTTGTATTAAAATTGGGAAGAATTACCGATATAACGGAAGTGTGATGGGCTTATACACTCATAAAATCTAAACATTTTTATAAATTTTACGATTGGGCGATTAAATTCACAGCACTGTCCAATCTGGGTTCCTGCCCCATCTACGCACACACTACCCCCTCTGCTCATACACTGTCCATGTGCTTCCTACCATTTCCCCCAGTGATCTTTGAAAGGGGTGGGACATAACAGTTGCCCTGAGTTACAGCCAGGGAACAAGATTTCCTTTTGGAAATTTCAGACAATTCAATCCCAAGTAATGCATTTTTAATCTCATTTTCACATAAATATGGTAGAAAGCCATAGGCTTTGAAATGGTACTCATGTCGTATAACAGTACTTTCCTGGCGTGCCAAGGAAGCTTAACATTCCTAAGGAACTGACCCCATTTTAGGTGTTCCTTAAAGACCGCTTTAGTTGTTTTACCAGCCGTATGTTTTCCAAAACATTCAAAATAAAATAAACTCCTGCATATACACGTGCGTGGGCTTTCAGTCAGCCATCTTTATCCATTGGTCTGTACAAGGGCAATTAAAAGTTTGCTTCAATGGCCCCACAGCATGGACAACGGGTCCGCTCCAGTGGCGTAACATTAGCCCCCGCAGCCCCTGCACGGGCATCGAGCCCCTGGCCTGAGAGCTCATGACTGAGTGGGGGGAGGGGGGCCTCTTGTACTTTGCAGGGGGCCCCCTCAAGTTTCGTTATGCCACTACTCCGTGTGAGTGTATGTGGGGGGCGTGGCCGGGTGCCGATGTGAGAGGAGGCAGGCACCAGAGCTCCGGCCGGTATACCCCCGGTAAATGTTTATCCTGAGCCCTGGACACATATATTTTGTACCTGCTGAACGGCGGGCTGTCCCGGGAGAGTTTTGCTCCCATTATTGCAGCTAGGCAGGCTGTATGACGGAGGAACGCAGGCTGGAGATGGAATGACGGCGAGCGGCCCGGAGCGATACAAGATGGTGGCTGATGCGGGGATGAGTAACTAGCCCCCGGCGAACTGACTGAGCTCTGAGCAACCAAGGACCAAGAGTATCCCCCGCGACACTCAGTGCAGTGGGCCGGGAGTGGAAGGCACCACACTAGTGAGGGAGTTGGCAAAAGACCTGGCGGACCCCTCACGGCGAGGCGAGGACGGGGACTGCACTTGTGGCCGAGAAGCGGAGCGGCCTATGGTGAAGACAGCACCCAGGGGGGGGCTCGTAGACTCCTGGGTGCGCGCCGTGGTGCAGATTCATCGGCCGGCGGCCGCTGTTTCAACTCTCTGAGGCCCGGTAAGGAGCGCACCGTGTGCGGAAGCAGTGATCCGCCATTGGGGTGCCTTGCGGGAGAGCTGGCATGCGGGACGGCCCAGCCGCGCCATGATTGAGAGTTGGAGGTGTATTTCCGCCCCCTGTGTAGTGTACCGCTAGCTGGGGAGTGTGGCAGTGGATGGCTCCTCAGCTGAGAGGGGATTGCTGCAGCAAGCAGGACGGTCCATGCCGAGTGGTGCTGGAGGACGCCTAGGGCAGACCGGGCATTGGTGGGCCTACGATCCGTTGCTATTAGCCAAGGGCCGCGCGAGGAAGGCAAGTGTTGATCTGAGGGGGGAGGACATGGAACGGAAGCCCTCATCTCCCTGTTTGCGCAGTATCTCCTGCCCCCCACCGAGAAGGAACTTACGTGGGCTCGCTGAAGGGAATCCCCCTGCGAAGCTGGATATGGCCCATATGTGTTAGAGCCCTGAATCAAGTAGAAGGGGGGCCAGCCCATCACAAGTGCAGCAGGGAATCAGACCCCTGGTAACCGGGTGCTTCCTGACAGACTAGCAAGAGGAGAGAAGGAACCAGCAGAGAGCTGAACACCCCGATTGACCTGCAACCGTGTGATTCACAAAGGAGTGAGAATATTAGCCTGATCTATCATGCATTGCCTTTGATAGGAGTGAACCTTAGTAGAAACTGCAGTAGGTCTGTGCAGCTGACACATTCAGTGCTTGGGCCCCGGCCTGGATATTAACCCCTCCGTGACAAAACGATCACGGCCTGACATTGCCACTTACTTGGGAAGAACGACCTTTATAACGATTTTAGGTGGCAACACAATAGGACCGATGGGGAAACCATCGAAGAGGAGGGGGTATAGCGCCCTCAGCACGGGGGGCACAAGAAACAAGTCGGATGAAGAGGAAGAACGTGTGGAGTCGGGGAAAGAGGCAGGTACCATCGCCCCCACTCTGGTTGACCTCATGCAGGCCATTAATGCGTCCAGAGAAGCACTAGAGGCGAAAATTGGCGCAATTGGGACGGATTTAAGTCTCTTAAAAGATGACCACCGCAAGCTTAAAGAGCGAGTAATGGCCTCCGAAAAAGCTCTCACTGATCTCCCGGGAGAAGTAGTGGCGCTCCAAAAATCACTTGTCATGGTCGAGGCCCGAGTTAAAGTGCTTGAAGCACATGCTGAGGACAGTGAAGGGAGATCGCGCAGAAATAATATCAGGATAATAGGAATCCCGGAAAAAACGGAGGGAGCAGGCATGGTGCAATTTCTTGAAGACTGGATTAAGACCGAGGTAGCCCCCGAGGGTCTCTCTCCCTTTTATGCGCTGGAGCGCGCCCACAGAGTCCCGGCCAGACCACCTCGCCCTGGAGCCCCTCCCCGACCTATAGTGGCGAGACTCCTTCATTTTAAAGATCGGGATCATGTGTTGCAGCAGGCTCGTCAAAAGCAAGACCTGCAAATAGACAACAGTAAAATTATGATCTTTCCAGACTTTACGAGGGAAGTACAACGCCAGAGGGCCTCATTTATGGCTGTTAAAAAGAAATTGAGGCAACTTCAAATTCCCTACACCATGTTGTTTCCGGCCCGGTTGAGAGTGGCTGATCGGGCAGGAGCACAGTTCTTTCTTACACCACAAGAAGCCTGGGAATGGTTGGAGGCTCGACGAGATCAGAATGGAGGGGCTACCTCACCAGTTCCTTCCCAACGATTCGCAGAGAAAAGTGCGCCCCATCCTCAAGAGAGGCCAGGTCTGAGAGGCGTAAAGCACTGCAAGCAGCAGCGGAACTTACCAGAGGAGACTCCAGTCCCGGCTTGGGCAAAACTTGCCAGGATGCAGACAAATCAGATGGATCGGTGATTGCCAGCTCTGTGGAGGACTCGGATGAGGACTTACCTAAGGTCACACCTCAAATGGCGGATGACATTGCTTGAACATGACAGCGTGGGTGGCCCAAGGAAGTGAACCAAGTGCTTCTGGTAATCTTATGGGGATGGGGGGAAGTGGGGGTCGACGTGTCAACGGACTTGCTCCTTCACCTGCTACTTTACAACCCGGGGATAACAATCTCCTAGTCCAAATAGCTGGGGGTGTGACTTGGAGGAGTTCGGGGGCCGGATGGTTCACCACACAACCCCACATCTATAAGAACACATACCTGTTGGAGTATACTCCAAGTTTGGATAGGATCTTGTTTGTTTGCGCCTGTCCTGGGGAGGGGGAGTTGGGGTTTTCTTATTGTTTTATTTAGGGAATTGTGTTTAGGGGCCGAGCGTGTCACCGATCAGGGTAGCATTCATGAGGTACTGCGACTGTTCCAATGGTTCCCCCTATAGACCTTAAATGTATCTCTTGGAATGTACGGGGGATGCATACACCATCAAGGAGGCATAGAATTCATGCTTATCTAGTCAGGAGGGGAGTACAGATTGCATTTCTGCAAGAAACGCACATTATAGCACAAGAGGGAGCAGCACTTCAGCGAAGGTGGAGAGGGCAGGTATTTTATACCAATTATTCAGCTTGCGCACGGGGGGGTCCTGATTTGGGTGAGGGCAGGAGTGCCCTTCCAGTGTACCACACAAATGACCGACCCCGAGGGACGATACCTTATACTCTCAGGTAAATTGGATGGTAGAGACATTACCCTGGGTAGCCTATAAAGCCCTAATACGGAGCAGGCTACATTCTTAACCCAGCTCTCCAGAATAATGGCCCCTGTACTGACGGGCCCGATATTACTGGGAGGGGACTTTAATTGCGTCACTAATACTGAATTTGACAGATCGCATCCACCTCTCCCGGATGCCCCCACGCATATGGTAGCGGAGGCGCGTTGACACTGGCAACAGAGATGGGGTTTGGTGGACTCCTGGAGGGCACAACATCCTAGGGACAGGGAATATTCCTTCTTTTCTGCACTGCACGCACTCCACATTAGATTAGATTCTATATTGTGCTCCCCGGATATCCACGGATCTGTACAAACTAGTGAATACCTTGCTAGAACAATATCGGCTCATAACCCGGTATTACTGGGTCTAACTTTGTCCCGCGAGAGACCCGCTATCCCGACTTGGCGACTGAAGCCAGAAGCCTTGGCTGATCAGGTCTTCCGGACGACAGTGGGCACAGCAATCGAGCAATATTTTGCAGAAAACACAAATAACGGCATTGTCTAAATTGGTAGAATGGGATGCATTTAAGTCGGTTATTAGGGGTCGATGTATCTCTGAGTCAGTGGGGGTACGCAAGGTGCTGTTACGAGACACGATGACTGCAGAACAAACTCCGGGACCTGGAGAGGGAAAGACCAGAGAGGGGAGATAAACAGGAGGAGCCGCTGGCGGCTAGGGAAACGGTAGCTGAACATGTTGAAAGGCTACGCTGCTTTGACTATAAAAATTATATTACCAGAGCCCATGCTGAAAGGGACAAATCTGGCACTCTGCTGGCTTGGTTGGCCAATCCAGCTAGAAGGGGCTCGGTGATTCTAGAACTAAAAGGTCAAGGGGATGAAAGGTTGTGCCGCCAGCAGGATATTAATAGTAGGTTTTTCGAATTCTATGCGAATCTCTATAAAAGCAAACAGGCCCCAACGCCGGAGGACTTGGCTGGTTTTCTGAATGACGTAGAGCTTCTGGTGGTGTCGGAGGAAGTAGCAACGGCTTTGGGGAGAGACCTAGAGATGACCGAGGTACGGAAGGCAATAAGAAATATTGCCAGAAATAAAACGCCGGGTACGGATGGACTCCCGGTGGAGTTCTATTCGACCTATGCTGACCAGCTCACTCCTAACCTGGTAGAACTATACAGTCAGGCGCGGCAGGAGGGACATCTTCCCTGTACGACAAGAGAAGCGGTAATCATACCACTATTGAAACCGGGGAAGGCAGCATGGGATACAGCGGCCTACCGGCCGTTGTCTATGCTTAACATAGACTATAAAATCCTAAGTCGAATACTAGCAACTTGGCTTCTCCCCCACATGTCAACATTAATACACAGTGACCAAGCAGGCTTCATCCCCACAAGGAATACCGCTTTGAATGTCAGACGGCTTTTACGGGTTTTGGAGGAAAGATCCAGTTGTGAAGATAATGAGACCATCTTTGCGTTAGATATTGAGAAGGCCTTTGACAGCCTTGATTGGGCCTACCTATTCGAGGTTATGAAGACATTTGGCTTGGTACCTGAATTCGTTAGGTGGACGGCACTGTTGTATGTAGACTCTACTGCTCGGGTCAGGACGGGTAGACTGATCTCCAGAAGCTGCAAGGTGGAACGAGGTACGCGGCAGGGGTGCCCATTATCGCCCCTACTGTTTGCCCTGGCTATGGAGCCGATGGCAGCCAAGGCGCGTACAGGCCACTACCGGGGTTTGGAGGAGGCTGGTCAGATCCACCACATTGCACTTTATGCAGATGATTTGATATTGTTCCTGGCAAATGCGGGTGGGGCACTCAGGGGGGCAATAGGCCTCCTTTATGAGCAGGGACGTGTAGCGGGCCTAAAGGTAAACTGGACCAAATCATCTCTTTCCTGTTCGGGCGGGCGGAGGTGGCCCGCAGGAAACGGAGGGAGGACGGTGGGAAACTCGTTGCTTGACGTACCTAGGCACTCTAATATATCATTCCCACGAAGACTTATTGAAAGGGATCATAGTGAGAGCCCTGAGAGCGGTTAAGAGTAGTTTTGAATTCTGGGGGACCCTGCCTTTGTCGGTGGCGGGTAGATTTGCCCTCCTAAAGATGGTGACACTCCTGAGACTACTGTATTATTATGGAGTGTTGCCGGTTTGGATTCCGCCGTGAATATTCACCCAACTCAAGTCACTGGTGACGGCATTCATTTGGGGGGCCTGGAGACGGAGGGTGGCACTAACTACTCTTATGAGGCCAGGAGCAGAGGGAGGGCTAGCGGTCCCTGACTTCGAGAACTACTATATAGCAGCACAATTGCAATGGCTCACAAAATGGGTGGCGGAAAAACTTAGAGGACCAGTAGAACGAAGGGAAGAGACCCCAAGCTTGCGACTTTTATCAAGAATAATATTGAGACTTCCTTGCAGGGACCGGGACATCCCTACGGACCTGAGGACAGCACGTAAATGTTGGAACAGAAGCCTGAGACGTTCCAAGATCAGACACCCTTACGCACTAGAAATCCCGTTGATTGTATGTAGGACACTCCCCCATGGTGGTGACTGGCGTAGGTTGGGGGCCTGGGGAGACCTAGGAATATCCAGAATGGGTGACCTTTATGAAGAGGGCAATATGATCCCATTCAATGATCTTCGAGACCGCTATGACATACAGGGTGGGGATTTTCAATTACACACTGCTCTTACAGCAGCCATAAGAAAGCAGTGGAGGGAGGGATTCTCAGAACCAGAAACCTCGATGGGGTGCCAATATATGGTCTCAGCGGCTGGTACATTTAAAGCAGTCTCACATGCTTGTATCGGTGTCTCACTTACGCAGCACCCCCCCCCCCCCCCTCTGGCTAAGGTACATAGGGAATGGGAGGTAGACTTGGGCAAACCCATAGGGGACAAGGACTGGAGAGTATTAATGGAAAGGGCATGGAAGAGTACCAGGAACGTACGATTTCAGTTAGTGCATTTTTACATGCTGCACAGGGCCTACCTTACTCCGGATAGGATTAATAAGTACTTTAAAATGCAAACAGCAGCATGTCCGCGCTGCCACACAATAGGGGCAGACTTTTTACACATGTTTTGGTGCTGCCCACGTATAGGGACCTTCTGGGAAGAAGTAACCACGACCATAGCGGAAGTGATTGAAAAAGAGATAGCAAATACCCCTGATCATTGTCTTCTACACTGGTTCCCCCACACTGCTAAGAATAAAGTAACAAGTAAATTCCAGGACCTTGGGTTGGTCTTGGCCAAAAGGGACATCACCTGCCACTGGAAGTCGAAAGATGGCCCTAGTACCATTAGATGGAAAAAAGAGTTTATAAAATGGGCTGAGTGTGACAGCACTGTTCGATTGCAAATAGCTAGACGAACAGGAAGTGAGAAGTCGCTGGAGTCAGCTAGAGCGTGGGCAGCGTTGCTAGATCTGTTAAAGAACCCCGAACATATAGGAATGATGGATCAAGTAGGAGAGGCCCACGACATGAATGACTGATCCTCCTGTATTGGATTAGCAACATCGGCAAATGCATATGTGATATGTCCCCTATGCTGATACAGATACTCACTGAGACTCTACATGGGGTCATAGACAAAAGTGTTTTCCTGTTATTGTACTGGTTGCAAACTGAAGGACCTAATGTGACACGCCTGGGTGGGAGGGGTGGGCGGAGGGAACAGTTGGGGACAGTTTGAATAGTTACATAAGAACTGCGGAGTTATAGCCAAGTAATGAGTAATTATTGAAGTGAGCAGACAACCGTGAATGCCTTGGAAGTGAATTAGTGGGACTGAGCTATTAGATGGCATTGATAAATGCCTTACCACTGCGGGGCATTATCGCACGGTGTCACAATAAGAACTGGACAAATTATTTAAAATTGTATTGATAAATGTGATACTACTTGCCAGAAAACTCAATAAAATATGTTAAATTATTTTTTTTTTTTTAAATGAGTGTGAGTGTATGCAAGAGTGAGTGAAGAGTGGTTCCGAGAGTGTGAGGTTTTGTGTTATCGACATATATGTCGATAGTGCACATTCACACAGATACCACATGCAAACACACAAAACCTCACACTCTCTGAAACACTCACTTTCTTTCACTCTCTCTTGCATACACTCACACACTCCTACTTTCTCTCACACTTTCTCCCATACTCGATCGCTCAGAATTTCTCTAATGTGCTCACTCTCGTATCACGTGCCATCACACTCACCCTCTCTCACGCACTTACTTTCGCTCATACATTCACATCCTCTCGCACACTGTCACTCATACTCCTGTTTTTTCCAATCGGCTTGAGTCATGCTGGAAGAACTTTACACTGCTGCTATCACTGCTATACCGTTCTGGCCTGCTAGTGAAGGTTGGTAAAGACATTTTCTATATACATTTTTCAAAGCCAAATTAAATGGCACTGTGTGAATGAAATATGATAGATGAACAGGGTGTATCTTTAGATTTAAAGGCGAATAAAGCAGTAATTGTATTGGAAATGGACAATTTTGTAAAATGTAAAAACATAGCTTCCAAGTCATCCATTGTATGTCATTTACGACTCCTTAAGGCATTCCTGGCTTTTTAGCCGTAGGTTGGGGTTTTCAGACACTAAATACAATGTTTATTAAAAAACAAATTACAAGCTGCAGAATGCTCCAATGTGGTGCCTGGAAAGCCTGGTTGAAGTTGTAGAACCAGGCAATGAGCCACTTGGCAACTATGAAAAAAGTGTAAGAAATGAAGTTTCCGTTTGTGCTTTGCACCTTTGTTATTGGCAGCATTCAAAGCTGCCTCAATGAAGTGGTGGAAGGGCGGTGAGTACATTTCAGGGCCAGATTTAAGAATTCTGTGCTTAAGAGCCACCGTTCATAGGCCTCTAAATCGATGTATAATGCTTAAACGCACTTGCCTGCCACAATGTAAGCCTTCGTGAGAAGTGTCCTGTTCTTCAGATCATCTGCAGCCCTCTCTCCTCCTGTGGTCACGCTGGGTAGCAGCATGAGCAGTAACTGAATGCATCTGAAGTGAGAAGATGGAAAGGAAGCCTCATTGCTGGAGCCTAGGTTTCCATGCAGAGTCCAGGGTTTGGTGTGCTTTCATGGCCCCTGAGAGGGAAGATTGCTAGTGCTCGAGCCCAAGTGCCTCACAGAAGTTGGCACTTGTGTATGTCACTTGAATAATGTGTTAAAAACTTTCTTGCAAGAGGAGCCTTTAGGTGGAAGAGACTCCTTATAACAATCTGCCTCAGGAACAGCATCCTGTGTAACCGCTCGAGATAGGAATAGCCACCAGTGTGAGTGTGAGCCTCCTGGATAACTAAGAGTGGCAGAGCATCCCGTGGAACCACCCGAGATGGGAACAGCCACCAGTGTGAGCCTCCTGGATAACTAAGAGTGGCAGAGCATCCTGTGTAACCACCCAAGATAGGAACAGCCATCTGTGTGACTGGCAGAGCATCCTGTGTAACCACCCGAGAAAGGAACAGCCATCTGTGTGACTGTGAGCCTCCTGGATAACAAAGAGTGTCAGAGCATCCTGTGAAACCGCCTGAGATGGGAACAGCCACCAGTGTGAGTGTGAGCCTCCTGGATAACTAAGAGTGGGAGAGCATCCTGTGTAACCGCCTGAGATGGGAACAGCCACCAGTGTGAGTGTGAGCCTCCTGGATAACTAAGAGTGTCAGAGCATCCTGTGAAACCGCCTGAGATGGGAACAGCCACCAGTGTGAGTGTGAGCCTCCTGGATAACTAAGAGTGGGAGAGCATCCTGTGTAACCGCCTGAGATGGGAACAGCCACCAGTGTGAGTGTGAGCCTCCTGGATAACTAAGAGTGTCAGAGCATCCTGTGAAACCGCCCGAGATGGGAACAGCCACCAGTGTGAGTGTGAGCCTCCTGGATAACTAAGAGTGAGACAGCATCCTATGGAACCACCCGAGATGGGAACAGCCACCAGTGTGAGTGTGAGCCTCCTGGATAACTAAGAGTGAGACAGCATCCTATGGAACCACCCGAGATGGGAACAGCAATCTGTGTGACTGCGAGCCTTTTAGATAACTAAAAGTGGGAGAGCATCCTGTGTAACCACCCGAGAAAGGAACAGCCATCTGTGTGACTGGCAGAACATCCTCTGTAACCACCCGAGATGGTAACAGCCACCTGTGTGACTGGAAGAGCCTCTTGGATAACTAAGAGGGGCAGAGCATCCTGTGTAACCACCGAGATAGCAACAGCCACATGTGTGACTGGCACAGCATCCTGTGTAACCACCTGAGATAGGAACAGCCATCTGTGTGACTGCGAGCCTCTTGGATAACTAAGAATAGGAGAGAATCCTGGGTAACCGCCCGAGATGGGATCAGCCACCTGTGTGACTGGCACAGCATCCTGTGTAACCACCCAAGATAGGAACAGCCATCTGTGAGACTCGCAGAACATGCTGTGTAACCACCCGAGATGGGAACATCCACCTGTGTGACTGGCAGAGCATCCTGTGTAACCACCCGATATAGGAATAGCCATCTTTGTGACTGCGCAGCCACCTGAGAGATGACGAGACCCCTTTGTAACATCAAACAAGTTCTATGTAACAGCCTTCCTTTGAAAAAGTCTCATACACGGACGTCCAAATTCTCCAGGGCAACCATCTGAGAGAGGAACAAGCTCCTGTGTAGCTGCCTGAGACAGAGAAAAAGAACCTCTTGCGTAACCGCCCCAAATACGGGATGAGACTGCTGTGAAGCACTTAGGAAGAGCATCCTGGTTTGCCACCCAAGATAGGAAAAGCCTCCTAAGCAGAAGATTTTGTTACTCTGATGCAAAAGCGTTTACTTTGAATGTATCCACGCTGGCTCAGAGGAACTGAATGCCTTTTCCCAGAATGACGAAGAGCACTCCGTATTCAGAGAGAGAAACCTAACCTTACATACAGGGCTCAAGTCCTAAAAAAAGAAGAGGGGGGACTAACCAAGTTAGGCAGTATGCAAGTGGCATCATGACGCGTGTCATCACAGCGCATGACGTCACAACGCGTGACATTACATGTGGCATCACAGGAAGTGACCTCACTGGAAGTGACCTCACAAGAAGTGACATCAGATGTTAAGACCTCGCACGTTTATCAGGTATATCATGAGTTAGAGCATTAGGAAATTTAACAAATGAGATTTGGAGTCGGGGTTGTGCCAAAAAAGTGGCACAATCCCACCGCAAACTCTGGGCCTCGACTAATACATTGTTTTTTTAAACCCTGCCACAAAGAAATTGGCAACAAGGAGAAGCATGTGAGTAGATCTGTTCTGCTTAATTGCTTGCAAAGTCTGGATTGTAAAATATTTTATGGGGTTCAGTCATCTGCTGCAGAGGGGCCCTGTAAATCTCAGAGAATAATAATAATGGTGAGAACTCTGGAGGTGTTAACGCATTTGTTAGAGAGATCTGCGTTTTGTGTAGTTCCATCTCCGAATCAAAGTAGTATAGAAGGTTAAGGTGTCTCCTGCAAAGCACATCATGTTACAAAAGAAATAAAATAGTGCTATTTAAATTATTTGTGTAAATACTGGGACAGACAACACATCTGACATTCTTACAGTGTATGCACTTATATACAGGGACTGAACAAAGTCAAAAGTGTGCCTCTTAAGTACCTGTGAAGAGACAAGCTGTGTGCTTTTGTTTCTGTTGTATTTGCATTTAAGTGTGAGGCTCCAGGATGCCTCCAGTCAGGATACTGGATTTAAAGGACGCCTGATGGATGGCTTCTTAACTTCTGCCTTTATCTCTAGCCCAGCTGGAGGTGAAGAAAAAAAGCCCCATCGCTGCCGGTACGTTGCTGCTGGGAATGGAAAGCAGACGATGTACAGACGCTGCTGAACCTGTCCCGGTGTCTGAAAATGACACTGGGTTACGTTCATCATATTTCTGTGGGACCCTACTTCTTGGCAGGGTGGACGGCGTCCACCCTGTGAAAATAGTGGGTGGACGGCGTGTACCCCCGACTGGTGCCCTGCTTACATATGCTTTTGTAGATGCTGTGGCTGGCAAAGGGCACATCTTTCCAGCCAGCCACTCGTCTGGGTGAGGGGAGTTCAAGGTAAGACTAAAATATCTTGTCTTCTTAGGAAGGCTAAAGGTTAAAAATTGCGTCCTCTGGGATTGTTTTAATATATTGTTTCATTCGCACCTTCTTTCATATGCCAAACCCTGACTCCATACACACACTCACCATTCATAAAGGTCTCCGCTCAACTGGTGGCTACAATGTATTGGCACAAACACCTATTGTTCATAAGGTAATGATTGTAATTTATTAAAACCATTTATTATTTTATACAAAATTAAAAAGAAAAAAAGAAATTAGTTTCAAGTTAAAACCATTTTTGTCCATAGAATCATCATGAAAAATTTGTAACAATACTAAAAACAATTGGTCACATTCACAATGCTTCAAAAAATCATAACACGAGAGTTAAAACAGACAATAATCTTTGTCATAAATCGCCATAATCCACAGTTAAATTTATGTACAAACACCCTGGTGCCTTGTGTATCATCAATATCTAGGGTGATGTTCGTATAGATGGATTTGTGGCAACAGAAAAAGGCGTCGACGCGTTTCGAAGGCTTTCTCATTCCACCTTCTTTATCAAGACCGTTATATTATGTACTCCCGTCCTTTAAAAATTAGTATGAATCTCCTAGATGAGCCCACTACGGCGCGCTGAACCAGTCCCCCGTTTTATGATTCCATCACACGCATCTGGCTTGTTTTGGGCTCGTTAAAATCAATAGTGAAGTATACCCGCTTATATTCCAAATGTGCGCTTGTTGTTTCAAGCTCGTAACAAGGAATGCTTATCCTTTAGAAATCTGTTCCTCATGCGAATTTCGTCTGTTCCTTTTCACATCAGAGCATATTATACCTTGCTCTTGCCGAGTAACCAAACTGGCGGCCCCTTCTTCCGTCCGAGTTGTTTGTAATAATCTTCTTAGGAAGGCTGCCACGGGTCTTGTAAAGGTCCTCTTGATGCCAAATTGTAGCATTTGGAAGGAATAATCCCAATCAACCACTTTGAATCATAGGTATTTTTGATGCTTGGAGTGGTAGATGAGCATGTGGAAGTATGCATTCTGCAGTATCCAGGGATGCTAAACTCCCAATCCCACGAGGAGCTAAGGAACTTTTTGAGGATACCAATGTATAAGGTTTTTCTAAAAACCCGTTCAGTTAGGGCAGATCTAAAATTGGATGTTAGTTGCTGGATTTCTTCCTGACAATGAAACATCTGGAGTAGAACTGCTTGTTTCACTGGGATTTGGGAACTGGTTTGAAGGCCCCTTTTTCTATCGTGGGCAGTTCCAGCCTGAAGATGTTGGTGCATTGTCTTTCATGCTGGCACTTGAGGGGGCTTCTGGTTGAACTCAAGGGTTTGACCAAATTTCCCTTAGTCTAAATTCTATCTATCTGATGTGTGGAGTAGAGCAGAGATGCTCCATTCCCAGCCAGCCTGCAAAGATGTTGGTGTTTTCTGTGGGTTTGGCAGCTGCGTCCTGTACTATGGTTGCAGATAATTCCGGTGGTAAAATTGTTGATTTATTGAAATTGGTATGTTAAATATCCTCCTTCACAAGAAGACTGGCCCTGCCTCTGGCTTAGTAGCTGAAGAATTCTCAGCAATCTGGCAGTATCCGTGTCAGTTTTGGAATGTTGTAGAGCGCCGTCCACATGCTTGCCTACCAGTGCCCATCACCGAAGGTCTGAATGATGAAATGCCCCGGTCACAAGTTGGGTAAGCAGCGTTTGGTTCTCCCACTGGGAACAGGTGACATGAATAGACTTTTGGAACATTAGGAGGGGAATCGCCATTCCCTACACTATTACCTACCCTCCCCAAACAGAATCAGCTACGTTATGTATGGGATATGGAATGGTGTATTAGACCATACTAGTGCCACCATCTGTAATTTGATCTTTCTTTTCAACAATGATTTTGGTAGTCCTACTCGAAAGAATTGTCCATACAAAATGATGGGGTGTTGAATACTATATGGGACTATGCTGTTTCTTTTTTTGCATACAAATACATAAAGAAAAAGAACTGGTAACAAGCTACAAAAATTCCAAAAGTTATTTCAAGTTTGGGATGGATAATTGAAGCCGCTTGAGTGCCTACATTAAATGGGCTTATGAGAGTGTGACCTGTAAGGGTTTGAAGTTATCTGATTAAATAAACAATAAAAAAAATACCAAAAGAAGGGACGTTGTAGTACGGGGGTTGGTAATAATAATGGCACTTATACAGATCAACAGCTACCTCCACAGAGGTGTCCCGGCGCTATAGCAGAAATCGGGTAGGGTGACTGGCCATGTGCTAATCCTGTCTAAAAAGCCAGGTCTTCAGGATCTGTATGAACTCCCGTTCGGTATCCAAACCACGCATATGTGCTGGCAAGGCATTCCATAACTTGGCTGTCATCACGGTGAAGGATCTGCCTCCAATTCGGGACTTAGCAAAACGGGGTACACAAAGCAAGTGCTGGGAGTTTGATCTTAGAGTGCGTTTAGATTGGTATGGGCGCAGCCTGTGACTGAGATACCTAGGCCCCTTGTTATGTAGTGCACGATGGGCTAAGTTTAAGGATTTAAACTCGATCCTTTTTGCAACTGGGAGCCAGTGCAGTTTCCTAATATGTGGGGAAATATGGTGGCGGAACGGTACCCGGCGGATGAGTCCTGCAGCTGCATTTTGTATCATCTGAAGTCTATAGATCAAATAAGCAGGGAGCCCAAGGTACAGGCTGTTCGCGTAGTTCAGCTGAGATGTCACTGTAGCATGGACTACTACCCTGCGACTTTCTTCTGGTAGGAGGTGCAGGAATTTCCTAAGGGTTTTTAGTTTCCCGAAGCAGGACGCCGTAATGTGCTGGACTTGAGTTACGAAGGAAAGGTCCGAGTCCCACTTAATGCCCAAATTCCTAGCGGACTTTGCTGGGGTTGGGGGGGAGCCCAGTTCCTCTGGCCACCAAAGTCCCTCGGACGGCGGTGAGACCTGGCCAAAAAATAGGACCTCGGTCTTATTCGCATTCAATTTGAGTTTGTTCAAGTTCATCCAGCATGCGATGTCTTTCAAACACCCTGATAATCTGGCAAACGAATCCTCAGAGTGGTCTTTAAATGAAAACACCAGCTAGGTGTCATCAGCATAAGAGACTGCTTTCACTTCCCAGGTATTAATAATAGAAAAGAGGGACGCCAGGTAAATATTAAAAAGAAGCGGGCTGAGGGCAGAGCCCTGTGGCACGCCGCACCATAATGGCTTATAGTCCGATTGATGCGGTTGGAGCAAGACTCTTTGTGATCGATCTGTGAGGTAAGACCGAATCCAAACAAGAACTGTGTTCTGTATCCCTACCAGTTGGAGCCTTTCCAGAAGAATGTGGTGGGCGACCGTGTCGAAGGCTGCCGACAAATCTACAAGTATCCGCATCGCAGATGCGCCTGCATCTACCGACATTCTCACAGACTCTGCCACCTCCATCAAAGCTGTCTCAGTGCTGTAACCTGATCGAAAGCCAGACTGAGTATCCTGTAGGATGTCCTGATCATCTTTAAAATTGGCCAGTTGCTGTTGGACCAATTTCTCTAACATCTTAGTGGGTGCAGGTAACAGTGCGGTAGGGTGGTAGTTACCAAGCTCCTTGGGATCTGCATTCAGCTTTTTCAACAATGGGAGCAAAAAAGCATGCTTCCAAATATCAGGGAAGATGCCAGAAGATAGCGATGTATTCCAGATTAGGGTTAAAGCTGGATTGATCCATGGAGCCAAGGATTTAAATAGCTTGGGTGGGCAGGGGTCTGATGGGGAACCTGACTTGCACTTTAAGATTTCAGCCAAGGATTCCTGGAGGGAAATAGGGCAGAACTCTGAGCGAGTTCCACTGGGTTTGATCTTATCCGCTAGCTGAGGTGCCACCGTATGCTCTCAATCCTTAAAGGAGGCATAGACTTTCCGGATTTTCTCATCAAAGAAGTTAGAGAGGTCAGTACATAGGTACGAGTAGGACTGAATCTTTTCCTCAAGAGCTAATGGACTGGTGAAGGATCTTACGATCCGAAAGATCTCTTTACTCTTTCAATGCGCCGGATGGAGAATTCTCTTCTAGCTGCCCTCATCATTTTTCTGAGTTTTTTTTTTAAGGCTTCCTTATATGCTATCTTGGCCTCCGAGCAGTAATCTTTCCTCCAGAGCCGTTCAAGTCTTTTACACCTACTCTGTTCAGTTCTAAGCTCCGTCGAGAACCAAGGGGCAGATGGAGACTCTCTCGCAGTCCTCACCGCTCTCAGAGGAGCCACTGTATCAAGGGCAGAGGTAATCCTCGAATTGAACGCGGCCGCGGCCTCATTCGGGTTACCCGTACTCTGTGGTCCTCTTGCTAGGAGCACAGGGCCCAAGCTATCAGTTGTGGGCTTTTTCCAATTTCTTCTCAGCACCATCTGTTTACTTCCCTCACGCCGTGTAATCCCCAGGCTGAAAAAGAAAGGGACCATATGGTGGTCCGTTCAAACCAGACATAGAGGGACCTCAACTCTCATAGTCGGGATGCTATAGAATATAAGGTCCAGAGTTTGGCCAGCTCTGTGTGTGGAAGCATTTACATATTGAGTGAGGTTAGCTCCACTAAGTGACCTTACTAGCTGAGAAGCCTGAGAAGGTAAGAACTGGCTCGATCGAGGCAAGCAACCTGGAATAGGACTACATTTCCCAAGTTCCCCAGTGACGTGGACATATGACGCGTCACGTCTCAAAACGGCATGTTGCCCTGGCCCGATTTAACTGCAGCAGCCGCCGGGCACATAATCAGGAGAGGAAGTGCACCAGCGGCGACTAGGTGAACAAATGGAACCTGAGCCTGGACGAAGGCCTTTAACCAAGCTGATTTGGAGTAATTACACTTTTCTAGTAATATGGCCAGTTCTACTAATGTTACAGAATATGGTTATCCCTATATTTATCATGACGGTGGGGGCAGAATTTGCGCTCAATAGCTATTAATGTGTAACATAGTAAGGTTAACCTAGGGATCATAAAGAATATACAACAACCATCACTAAAAATAGTATGCAGTATTAAGATTGTGACACCGCATATGTATTTCTTTGGATTAAAGAGCAGATGTACTGCTGCAGAGTCAGGAATTATGACATATAGTTGTGCTTTATTATAAGAGTCAGTAAGCAGCGGAAATCTGAGAAGTCTTCTCCAATAATTGACTTGATGCAAAAACATCCAAGTGAGAAATATGGGCTGTCCTAGTCTGAAATATGTTATGCTGCCATGTCTTACATTCTACCCCCGCTTTGTTTCACACAAGTGTGACTACAGGAGTGGTTCCTCCCTGTTGTGACTGCTAGCGTTAGAACCCGACAATATTAGGGTAAGTAGGTGCACTAGCTGTGCGTGCTTTCCGGTGTGTTTTTAACGTGTCAGACAAATTTGTGCAAGGAACAAGAAAAAATGCAAAAAAGTGGTTACCGATTAAAAGGACAGACGTTTAGGGTTTTAAAGTTTATTTTGGTATGTTTTCCTACAAGTAAAAAACCGCAGGACGGGCAGATAATCTTACCTGCATGTACAAATTAGTACCGACACTAGGGGTATCTTTGACTGTCCTGATGAAGGCCCTAGACCCTCTTTCTGAGGGATCTTATGGAGGCTGAAACAAATTGGCGATTGAAAAGTAGAGAGGATGTTTAAGACAGGCTGCCGGTAACATCCCCCTGTTTGTTTTTAATCCAGCCCTGTGTATCCAAAATAAATGGAACCCATGGGTTTACGCAGAGGTAGTTTTACATAAAACTCTGGACCCCTTATATGACCAGACAACATTTATTCTGATCTTACTCTCAAGACGTTTAAGACCAACATGTTGGTATCCTCGTAACATGGTGAGATGGACTGACCGATGATGAAGCATGTCACTAAGTGTGGGTGAGGCCTTTCCATCCAAATCTTATTTTTGCTTCTTGTTCCATTAGATATAGTCTTGTTATTCCAGAATGAGTACAGGAATATACGACCTGCTGTATTTTTTGTGGTATTGAGTTTCATTTTGGACGATGTTCAGTGGGAAGATCGCTAGCTCTCTTGTGTGAGACAGCCAGTCCGGGTAACCAGCAAGGACCTCAGAAATAGCTGGGAGTAAGAAGAAGTCTTCAGTAAGTTTGATATTTGATATTTATTCATTTCTATAGCGCCCGAATCACCCCAAAGGGGTATCTCCGCGCTTGAACGGTATGCTATAGCCAAACCAGAGGGCCTCAGAAAAGGTAGGTTTTTAGAAGTTTCCTGAATTGAGGAAGGGTTTGGCAGTCGCGAAGCTGGCGGGGGAGTTGGTTCCAGAAAGTCGGGGCAAGATGGGTAAATGCTTTGCCACCCTTACGGGCCTTATTAATTCTTGGAGTGCAAAGGAGAAGCTTGGATCCAGATCGGAGGGGCCGAGAGGGAGTGTACCTAGTCAGTTTGTTGGACAGGTAGGAAGGACCCAAGCCATTGAGAGCTTTAAAAACCATGCAGCCGATTTTGAATTTCACCCGTTTTCTTATAGGGAGCCAGTGGAGTTTGTTGAGGAGTAGAGTCGAGTTCCTTCTGGGAGGGGCATTTGTAACTAGTCGGGCTGCCGTATTCTGGACTACTTGTAACTTGTTTAAGGCAGCCTCCTTGGCCGAGGCCAGCAATGCGTTACAGTAGTCCAGACGGCTTAACACTAGGGCTTGCATCAGTGTTTTTCTTGTAGAGGAGGGTAACAAAGGAAATACTCTTCTGAGTAGGCTGTGTGTGTGAAAGCAGGTACCCGTTGTAGTAGCGGCGTGAGCTTTGAGCGTAAGATTCTGGTCAATCCGGATTCCTAAATTCTTGACCACTTCTTTTGGAGAGGGGGCCGCGCCCAGCTCCTCTGGCCACCACCTGGGAGACCAACTTATGGCTGCTCCTCCAAACAACATAATCTCTGATTTCTCGGCGTTCAGTTGAAGGAAGTTGGTCCTCATCCAGGCGGCAATGGTCTTCATGCCCTCTGAAAAGATGAGTTGTATATCAGGGATGGATTTATCAAAGATGAGGAGGAGCTGGGTGACGTCTGCGTAGGAGATGGGACTAAACCCTAGGTTCCTCATTAGGTTAGCCAAGGGAGTAACATAAATGTTAAAGAGGGTAGGGCTCAAACAGGAGCCCTGCGGTACTCCCTTGGTAACTTTTGTGGTTTTAGATCTAAAGGTGCCTAATGTGACTGTCTGGGTTCTGTCTGTTAGAAAGTCGGTCAGCCATTTTAGTGCAGCCCCCTGTACGCCAATGTCCTGAAGTCTCTCCAGTAGGATATGGTGCGAGATGGTGTCAAACGCCGCCGATAGGTCAAGCAGCACCAAGAGTGCCGCCTGACCTTTGTCCAGGCACTTTTATCCCTTTGCTATAAGTTCCTATGGAAGTCGTCCTGATGCAAGTGATAAAGGATGCTGAAGATGCGCAAAGATGCTGTGAGTGCAATGTGGTCGACCAAGGTCTTCCTGTGGCTCCCCCATTGTCCACGGAGGAGGTGAGGTGGCACTACCCATGGGGATCGACATCCCTCGAAGTCCTCTCCATCCTGGCAAAAGTCCAGTCGCCACTGGACTACTAGTCACCCGGTATTGCGGCTGCAGGGGAATATTTCTTGGAGCAGTAACTTGCCTTCTGGTCAACTAAGCTGCACTCCAACTGCTCTCCTGTTTCCAGCAGGCTCTGGTGCAACTTTGACGATCGGGCCCTGGTCTCTGGTGTGCATGGTGATGAGAAACAGTGGCTTGAAGATTTGGACTACCAAGTTGCCCTAGCAGGCTTCTTGAGCTTTTCTGGCCCTGTGCTGCAAACAGGAGGTCAGCCAACTGACCCTTTGAGTCTCCTGCTTCGGCTGGGCTCCAGAGACGACGACTTCACAAGCCAGACATAGTAGGCACAGTCCTTTCTCCTTTGCTAGCCACCAGGTGCAGCAGGTGCAGTTCGCGTCTGTGCAGCCTCTCTTCGCCAGGAACTTAGTGCAGCAGGGCAGTCTTTCTTCTGTCCTTCTTCAAGTCCAGTCGAGATCTGAGTTTAGGGTCCAGAGGTGCCCTTTTCTGCTCAGAAAATGCCCGGGTAGGATGCGGTTGGTGGCTAGTGGGCTAGCAGGTTCCCTTCCTCCCGATGACCACTTCCTACGAAGTGTGGCATCTGGCTACCTAAAGGTGTATCATTCTACCCACTTCAATCCTGGCTTAACCCTTCTCTTGACGTCCAGAGCTCCCTACCCCAACTCAGAGGTGTGGCTATGAAGGGGGCTACACGCCCCTGGAAAATCGGTTTGGCAACAGGCTTTCCCTTCCCTGTCCCTAATGCCAGCCTGTCTACTTGGACATTAGAGCAGCCCTTTTCAGGTATTTCCGATTTGTCCTTCGAAGGCAGCTTCTTCTTTGAAACATGCATTTTGGGCTCACTCCCATGTGGCTTCCTGCAGATAGGAGGTAACACATCTCTCCTGTTCAGGCTTCTATTGTAACCTTTCCTGGGAGCTGTTAGCACTTCTCCTCAGGAGGGCAGAAATCTGACTTGGGGACAAATTCCCATGTGCAACCTAAGGGCATAGAAGACTAAAGGCAACAAAGTGGCAACTTTGTTAAAGTTGCACACTGCAACAGGTTACATTAATCCCGACTTCAGTATCATGTCAGACTTATTGTAACAAGTTGT
Organism: Calotriton arnoldi; assembly: GCA_963921515.1. Lineage (NCBI taxonomy): Eukaryota > Metazoa > Chordata > Amphibia > Caudata > Salamandridae > Calotriton > Calotriton arnoldi. The sequence goes on from CAWUFW010000017.1 coordinate 7,230,637, forward strand.
TTGATAACTTGGTGTACCAACTTAGGTCCAACTGTTCCTGAGCTAGCACAGCTGAGGGATCGGTATGTAACTCTACTCGCCAATTGGGCAACCAAGTCTTTCCCACAGTGAAAATGACAGTTTTGTGTATTTACTGTCCGAACATGTAAAATACATGTTCTGCTAGTGAAATATGCTGCACCCCGCCTTAGGGCTCGGTAGGCCTGCCATAGGGGTGACTTACACGTATTGGAGGGGGAGGTTCACTTTGCAATTGCTTTAAATGACAACGTTGGGCTAGCAGTTTAAAACTGCTTTTACAGTCCACCATTTCAAACTAGAAGACTCGTTTTACCTGTGTCACACCCAGGCTGGCACAACCAGTGCTGCAGTCCCTGGGGTGACCCTCTAACTTGCAGTCCCTGGTACCATATACTAGGGAGTCATTTGGGTATAAGCCAATGCAACATACGCGTCATAGTCTGGGCACTGGCACTGAGGTCTGCTTAGCTGGCCTCAGTACACTCTGAGTTGGAAAACCAGCAGCATCAGTTCAAAAACTTGGGGGGGACCATACAAAAATATGCATTTAAGTACACAACTGTATAGACGAATATTCTTAAACAAGTCATGTTTGTGGAAAGAAACTTTACCTTTAAAGTACTATTTGAGAGCTATCCTTAAAATTACAAACTTGTATTTACTTTGCAACTATTGTTTATCTACCTGAGCAACTGGGAAGCATCCTCATCACTTTGAAAGACTTAAATATTTTCCTCATGGTGCACATATTTTATTAAGCTAGCGATATAGGTTAGTGGTTTGTTGACATCCATATAAACTGTATAATTCTGATTAATATTTGTTATATTGCAGTTTGAGAAAACAATCTTTGACATATCCTTGAGGCAGAAAGCCTGTTCGGGCAAAATAGAATTTAGTTACCTTATCAGTGAAAGAAGTGAGATAATCCTTATGACTGTAGCGTCTTAGTTATTTGTTTCAGTTTTTAGGAAAATAGCAAGTTGGAAATAGAGAGAGACAGTGAAGATATATTGGTTTGCAATAGAAGGTATTAGTTGTGTAACAAGTTAAGATAATAAAGATCTTAATCTCATGTGTAGCTATTCACTATAACCTAGCAGAAGGCACTGACTGGTCAGAGTTGAAATATCCATTGTCTATTTCCTTTCTTATCCGAATCCCATACTTGATGTCTGGTGCTAACCAACATATTGCTCTTGCGTATGGTTGGCAGTGGATTCGGAGAAAGGCATAACATACGCCAGTCTTGTTGAAGCTGAACTATAAGGTTAGTGCTTTCTGATACCTTGACTGTCATTTATATTGACCTGTATACTGGTCCACAGGACCTCATCCTTGGTGATGAAGGTTTTCATTGATGTTGGAAGAGATAACTTGCTTTGCTATTGCTCTTGTTAGACATTAAAGTGATTCTGCAATTGGAAAAGATCTGTAAATGTGGTGTTGATAAGGGTACTGTTGATTGAAATGTCGTCGACTGAGATGGTGCTAATGTTGCAGGTGCCAACAGCATCGTCAATGAAGCAGTGCCAATGGTGACTGTGGGAAGTTGGGCTTTCAGTTAAGAAAGCAACGACTTGGGAATGGAGACTGAAGAAGGTGCTAGTGCTTATGCTCATTTTACCATTGGCAAAACTGCTGACGCTATAGATGGTGTTCCCAGTAGAGGAGATAGGTAAACATTTGATGATACCATGGTTCTAGCTGGCAAGCTAGAGGTAGAGGCCATTGAAGCTCTGGGTGTTGAAAAGACTGCTGACAATGATTTTGCTGTAAACCTTGTACTCTTTGAGATTTCCTCAGGATGAGCATTATATTGTTCAATAGATTTTTTTGTCAGCCTTTTCTTTAAACTTCAAATGGAGTAACTTTGAAGTAAAGGCCATATAAGGAAAGAGCAGCTTTCTTCATAGTTTTGAAATCTGTATGCTCCCTTTTTTCTACTGTTTTGGGGTGAGCTGGAGGGTTACATTTGTACTTACTTGATACCAAAGAAACTGGGTATGCTTACCTTTTGATGTTTGAGGTGGCAGCGGTGATGCATTCTCTAGATTTTCAAAAAAGACTGAGTTGGTTTTTCAACCCCTTGACACTAAGTACTTAGTCAATGTGCCAACCCAAATCATAAAACCAGTTGTACTGCAAAGTTTCCACAACACACTGGCTGCCATTTCAGAGAGAATGTGTTTCAGGTAACAATCCACTTCCAAAATAAAAGAGAGGGGTCCTACTCAACCAAAGGGACAGGACACCAAAAATAGACACTTCTGTCAAAAGTAAAAATCCCTTTGGACTCTTTTAAAGCATACAGCAATCCCTACTTGCATCCAATCACAATCCACTCACCAGCACCCATCAGAAACCAAAAACATAATATAAAAACTATCATGTGTTTTTTAATTTATTAGGATCCTTTTAATTCCAAATATCAAAAATTTATACAAAACACATATATCATCAATGCATATATATTAAAAACATTTCATTCACACTTAAAAAGGGAGAATTTTGTCATACTATAAAATCATCAACAACCCGATACATTTAGAAAAAAGTGCATAGGAATTTTTGTTACTGAAATCCTAATTCGATGATACATAGAGTTCCTTTTCTCCTATTTTGGCTTGGTGTTACTTGGGTGTTTTCTTCAACAGAGCGACGCGTTTCGGTGGTATCATAATATTCCCCACCTTCTTCAGGCTAAAAACTATTATTCAAAGTCTCCCACAATATTGATCCGATAAACAATCGACAGAAGGAAGATATATCTCTCCTCCCTAATAACGGCTTCCTTTTTCAGATAAACCGCGACATTGTTGCTCAGGATAAGGGCATACACGTGTTCCCTTAGGACTTTCTTTCACTCTGTAATTTTCTCGAAATAACGATCAGAATAGGACCAGGGACCACAACCTCACTGGTTACGCTGCCACTGTTTTAAGAGACCGAATATCCTTAGCCACCGGAGCTATGGCCCTCGAACTTTAGGATGGTCTAAAAAATGTTATGGACTTCAAATAGAACGGCCCTTTATAAATTGGTGCATTCAGCGTCTCCAAATGGACTGCGGGGACTCAAAAGTCTCCTCACGTGCTCCTTTCTCCTAATCTTCAATCGGTTTAGTTTAGGCATACAATATGCATTGTAGCCCCAATGAAGACAAATAAAATGGCAGCAATTTTTACCAAAATGTAAATAATAGGAACCACTTTAACATGATTGCTATTATAAATCAATTACAAACAATCCTACCCTCGTTCCGCTACTTATAAGCGTTTATCTAATTCTAGCACAGCAGAAAATAAAACCTGTTTCGAGCTTCAGAGATGGTACACACCTGCATACCTCTTTGAACAATAGAGTTCTATGTTCAATGAAATATCAAGCTTTGCTATTCTTGTCTTGCAAGGCCAGCTGCACTGATAAGTCGGTGAGTGAAGGCTAAGTGCCTCCTGTCCCAGTAGCCTTCATTCAGGATCGGGGATATGACTCTGTATGGCCTGTATTTGTTTCACGTGGCTTGAAGAATCCCTACTACCCTTCACTCTTTGCACAACTTTTATAACATAATCTCATTGATATTAGAAACTCTTAGCAAAAACAATTAACAGAAAGTGGCCTGATGCCCTTTCAACTATTTTCATTCCAAGAAATTGTGTTCTTTTGACTAACAACAATAAACGAGATACTTAGTTGCGAATCTTCAAGAAACCTAGAAATCATTAACAAGCTAATGTACAATTAATTTAGATTGAATACTGCAAATAGTCATGTAAGATTATCACATTGCAGAACTTAATAATATAAACTAAACGGGTATGATATTAATCACACGTATTCAGCATTTTGAATGATTGATTTGCACATCTAAATCAAACCGAGGAATGCCTAGAATAGATAAGACACAATATTCATAGCAGTGGGAGGCGGCCATCATGGTCATAGATAAGAATTTTAAGAATATTTTGCTGTCTTCGATCCTACGGTAAGGGTACACGCAAACCTTGTAAGGCTAATTTTCCATGCAGCCCACCAGGTCTGAAGAGAGTTATTTTGGGGGAAATTCACATATGCCCATTTTCTTTATTCTGTCCTTGTTTACATACCTCAGATATTCTGCTTAGACATATGGCTGCCAACAGAGTGGGAAATCCACTGAATGGTAAAGTCAATTATAGAAAACCTATATTTATCAAGTGTTGGCAAAGCCAGTAGGTCTTTGCTTTAAAAGGTTGAGCTATTGGCTTTGTTAATGCTTTTTCGTCATTCAAAAATGAATGCATGCGTCAAGACGCATGCAAACACAAGGCTGACAATCTTGCAAAGGCTGCCTGTGTATGAATGTTTCCTGACACATTTATGTAGTGATGTGTAAATCGTAACAAAAAAGTTACTTGTCTTCAGTAATGCTCTTTCTGGTGGTATTCAACCTACCTGCAAATTCCTCATCTTCTTAAAATCCTAGGTACAAACTGGTTCTGGATACTTTCTTAAAAGCTCTTCCATACCAGTAGAGGCTACTGGTTTTGTGTCTGTGCTGGGAACACCACCATTTAGATGTCACTTAGCCTTAAAGTGCCCCTTCCAGCGTCCAGATGTCTGTTTCCCATCCATTTTTTTCTGTGCTTTTGAGATACTTGGGATAAGAATCAGATCATTATTTTCAAGGTGTACTGCAACAACTAACTTGGAATTTTATTAAGAGGATAAACTGGTCACCAACCTTGGAGATGGGAAGGTGGGAGGAATCATTGAAGAATCTGCCGGTAGAGTTTTCACCAGAAAGAGCATTGCCAAAGTTGATGAAGGCTGGTCATACAAGGAAAATCTAGACAGAAATATATCCATCTCTACTAGTTTCTGAAACTAAGCAATAATGCTTTGTAGAGGTGTGGAGAGATGACCATGTTGCCACCTTGCAGATTTCAGCCAAGAGGACTCCCCTTCCAAGGGATGAAGATGAGGATTTTGCCCTCGTGCAATGAGCTTTTAAGCCCTCCAGAGGCTTCTTGTGGGAAGGTGCATTGCGCATCTTGATCCACAAGATGATCCGCCTGGAAAGGGTCCTCTTTTGTACCTCCTTGCGCTTCCTGTTGCCTGTGTACCCTATAAAGAGCTTGGCATCATTTTGTGTGCCCTTTGTTCAGTCAATATAAAAAATAACCCCCCTCTTGGGATTTAGCCTGTGGAGCCTCTCCTTCTCTTTGGTGGAATGTGGTGGAGGATAAAGGGAGGGTACATTAATATATGGACCTAAACGAGCATTGGCAAAGCCAATAGGTCTCGTCAGTGCACAAGCTATTGGCATTGTCAATGTGAATGTCTTTTATCCATGTTGTCTAGCAGCTCATTTGCTGTTCAGCATGGCCGAAAGTCACTGACAGTCCAGAATCTCAGGATGTTGAGTCAATGGCAAGTCTCTTCGCCCCCCCCCCCGTTGAGTTTATTGTCCAGCTCCTCCTAACGCAAAAAAGCAATATGACGTGGTCTGTGCTGGCTGCATCATAGCGCTTTTTTCAGTGATTTTCAGCCATGCTGAACAGTTGTGCTGCTAGACAGCATGGCTAAAAGACATTCCCATTTACAAGGCCAATAGCTCTGGCATGCCCGAGATCTGTTGACTTTGCCAGTGTTTGTTCGGTGTTGACGGTGTCGTGCTGAACAAATGTGGAAGTGATAAGTGAGAAACAGTTGAGCTTTGAAGTGAATCGAGGATGTGGCGTAATGGCCAGAACTGCTGATATCGGAACTGGAGAATCAGGTTCGAATCTCGCGGTTGGCTGAACAATTTGTGATTCTGGGAAAATAACTTCCGCTGCCCCCGGCCCATGACAATGAATGTGTCATTGTGTAATGTAACTGATGAGCACATAAAGCGCTCCAATACTACAACTGGTGGTAGCACTGTGGCAAAAAGGAGGACGGAACAAGCACTCCAATACCATTATTCAACCCAAAAAAAGAAGCAAGTGCTGTTCATGTTTTAACAACTTTTTAAGAAATGCATTTGTTTTTGTACACGCACATGCATTTTACTGATGTGTGTATGTGTACAAGGGAGATGGCCTGAGAAGACAAGTGCTCCTTTCTTTGTTTTCATGCACTCCATAGAAATAGCTCTGCAAACTGGGCGCTGTGAGATGAGACGCACTTAATCCATGCGCTATGGGAGGGCCAAACACAAGAAGAGGGCAGGATTCCCGCATGCCATGACCAATGGCATCAAAGAAAATGAGTGACTCTGAAGTCTACCACTGGTAGGAGATGGGTGGCCTGCAAGCCCACAGATCGAACACAACACATATGTTCGGTACAGCGCCTGCGCTGTCCAGCCGAGACCTAATAAAAAGGAGCAGCTACCTTGGGCAAGGAAGCCGCTCTTGTATGGAGATTTAACTTGCCAGTAAAGAAGCAAGTGAACGATGTGCAGAAATTTAGTGGTTGACACTCGCTGACACGCTCACAAATGTTATTGCAATCAGAAAAAACTGTTTTAAACATGAGTAACCTTAACCAACAACTGTGCATAGGTTTGAAAGGGGAAATAAAAAACAGAATGAGTTTGAGATGCCATTGGGACACCATGGGAGGAAACAAGTTGGTCAGTCCCTTCAGAAACTTTATAACAATATATTTAAATAAGGATGGTTGGTCTTGGATACAGAGGAAATCCAGCAAGGCTGCCAGGTATTCTTCATAGTGCCCACCACAACGCTCTGCTGACCCATCAATAATATTTCTAAAGACAGTGGTCCCTAGGCAAAAGTCAATGAGAACAAGGATTGAATGTAGACCCGGTCTATATATCGGATACCGAGAGGACGTTTATGCCCCCAGAGGAACCGGACGAAGATTCACACATTGGAGACATATAACCTGGACCACGGAGATCGCCATCGCGGCTCCTTGCAAGCTTCCCACCGCCCTTGCGGTGCCATAATCCATCGCGATTCTGCCCTGCTGTACCCCTTTAATTCCCGGGTCCACCACCATGATTCAAGTCCTCTTCTATTCTACCACTTCCCCGCACGCATCATAAGCCGTCCGGTTACCTGCCAGGTTCCCTCCCCGCTCCCATCTCGGTCGCTCACCCTGCCACTGTGCACAGAGGAGACTGCACACACGGATGCTCCTCTGAATACCCCTGCCTTATCCGCGCAGGACACAATACCTTTTATTACAGGCATATGTTTACAGGCATGTCATCTCTAATGTCCTGATGATGATCCTAGTATGTTCTTTATGGATCGAAACGCCGTCGACTTGTTGCACACCTATACACTCTCGTAATTCACAATTTTTGTGTTAAGGTGTCTCTTTTAGGATTTGTTTGCTATATCAATAACGTGTCTCTTACAAACAATTCGTTTTGCCTGAGCCTTTTTCTGTTTCTTATTGTACGTCTTCCTTGTTAAAGTTGGATGGAGGCTTGTGTCCCACTTAAATTTTTCTTTGTGTAATTCTTGTATGAGTAACTTATTGAACATTAAATAACTGTCCGGCTGGACAGCTTTCAAAATATAGCACTGACAGGGTCTATATTCAATCCTTGTTCTCATTGACTTTTGCCTAGGGACCACTGTCTTCAGAAATAGCCAATCACCCAAGGTCCCTGGCTGACTTTACTTGGGCTCTCTTGTTTTGTATGACCCATCAATAAAGCAAATTTTAGAATGTCTGACAGGTGAACTTTTAAGGGATGCACATTGCTCTTGGCACACCATGTGACAAACCTATTCACCTTCAATGTTCTGGTGATGTTTCTTCATGCTTATAAAATAACATCCACCACTTCTGGAGGTAATATAATGAAGGCTTTTCTGGAACATGTTTAAGTGCCCCTGCCCAATCTGCAGGCATGTAGGTAGAGGCTGTGTTGGTTGGAGTGCAGCACTTGAGCCTCCGACTGGGAGAGTGGGCCTTCCTTGAGAGGGAGAAATAGCGGAAGACCCAGGGGGAATTGCAGAAGGTCTGCATATCACCCCCTTCTCAGCCAGTCTGGAGCAATGAGGATTTACTTGGGCCTGGTCTTGGTGAATCTTCCTCGGAACCCTAGGAATCAAGGATATGAAAGGAGGGGTAGTGAAGTAGAAAATTCTACTTCAACCGAAGTGGACACCCCAAGGCTCCCTGCAACAGATACTGCAGGGCACAGAACTGTGGGCAAACCACACTTCTGCGAGTGGCAAACTGGTCCACTTAAGTGCCCTTTAGGGAAAATGTATACTGCACCACCACCTAGTTGAGATGTCACCCATGTTCGGAAGGATGACGCTAACTGATGCTTATGGTTGGCGACCAGCCGAATACTATGCTGGTGCGCCCAGGACCAGACTCATCACTTCCTGACAGAGAAGATGAGATCCAATCCTTACCTGCTTGTTGACATACTACATCAGAGTCATGTTGTCTGTCAAGATCTGGGTACCCGTCCGAAAAGGTTAGGGAGGAAGGGATTGAGCTCCAGCAGAATCGCCCTCATATCGAGTATGTTTGTGCTGCAGAACCTGCTCCGCTGCAGACCAGAGTCCTCTGGTCTCCAGTTCCTCTAGATATGCTCCTCACCCCAGGATGGAGGCATTTGTAAAAACCTTGGACACAATCCAGTTGGTAGAGGGTGGAAGGACATCCCTCTTGAAAGCTTCTCTTCCACTGCCTACCAGGTCAGATTCACTGCAGCGTCCCAGCAGATCAGAATGGTGTCTGGTAGATCTCCTCAGTGCTGGAACCACTACCTTTGGAGGCACCAGTGGAAAGGTTTTTCTGAAATATCAGAATCATAGCTTGAGTGTCCCAAATCCTCTGTGTAGCAGGGAAGGCTTGAAGCGATGTTGTACCCCCAAACTGTCCCTATGAACAGAAGGTACTGAGAGGGCCCCAGATTTGGGCATGTTGATTGAAGCCTAGATTGAACAGTAAAGATGCCTTTGCCTTCATAGTGCAACACCATCTCTGGAGGCAAGTCCTCCAGATACAGGAACACCGGGCTCCCCAAACTCCTGAGATGAGCTGCTACTGGTACAATCACCTTTACGAAGACTCGAGGTGCTGATGCCAAACTGAACAGTAGGACAGCCAACTGGTAATGAGTGGACCCCACCATAAAACACATGTACTTACCTTTCAATTTCAGGATCAGTATGTGAAAATATGCATCCTGCAAGGTGAGGGACACCAACCAGTCTTCCGCCTCTAGCGCCAGCAAAATCTGAGCCAGGGTCAGCATCTCAAACTTTTTCTTGTGTGGGAAGAAATTCAAGATCCTGAGGTATAGTCATGGACGCAAACCACCATCCTCCTTTCGGATCAGGAAGTACCAGGAGAAGCACCCCCCTACCTAATTTTCTGCTGTGGCACCAACTCCACTAATCCTATTTGTAACACTCTACGTCCTGTTGCAGAATGCAGAGATTGTCTTCTGAAGGGAGTGATCTGGGAGGGGAATGGCCTGTTTAAAGAGTAGGGCGGGACTCCCTTTGAACAGTCTGAAGGACCCACGAGTTCAAGTTATGGCCTTCCAGGCATGTGGAAAGGAGGACACCCCGTCTATCACTGGTACTCCGTAACTCAACAAGAGTGACATTGAGCAGCTTCTTGGGTGCAGTTGGGAGCAGGAGGCTGATTCCTGGATAGTGTGTGCTCTCCGTTTACAGCAATCCCGGTATTGTTTGAAGTACAGGTTCTGAGTCAGTTGTTGGGACTGTGGAGATTGTCGCTTACTAAAATTGAAGGCCCTAGTGTAGACTTGAAACTTAAGGAACTGCTTATAGTCCCTCTGTTGAGGTTGATAGTAAAGGGATGCAGCTATAGTTCTGCTTTCGTTGAAATGTTAAAGCACAGTCAGCCTTATTCCCGAATAGCTTGAAACCATCAAAAGGTGAATTCATTACGGTTGACTGGACATCAACACAGAAACCTGATGAGCTTAACCACACGTCTGCGGAGGGATACACATGAGCCCATTGCTCAACATCCAAGTCCACAGAATTTAGGCTGGATTGGATGAGCTGGTGAGCTGCTGCTTTTCCATCTTTCACTGGATCTGAAAATTGTATCTACAGATGATTAAGCAAATTACAGGTTATTAACTAGACCATGCCCCATATTTTATCTGTTTATCGACCAAAAAGCCAAATCGTGTTTAAAGATTTCAAGGCCAGACTGCTAGCAGAAAATATTTATTCCCAAAGGCTTTCGATTTCCTGTTTGCGGGTTAGACTGAAATTCCCCAGGAGATACTCTGGAATGGCGTGAGGCCTGGACTAACAGACTTCCTGGTGGGATGGCCTGATAGAATGGATCACCAGGAGCAGGTCTATAGCACCTACCCACGAGTTTGTTCACTGCAGGGGAAAGAGGTGGCTTCTCCCAGGTAGCCAATACTTGGTCCAGTAAGGCATAACTGAAGTGTAGAAAGGGCTCGGAAGTTGGAAACGCTGATTGGAAGACTTCAGGGAGTGTCTTAGCTTTCATCTTTACTGAAGGTAGAGCCAGTTCCAAAACCTCTGCAGACTTTATTATGACGGAGTTGTAAGAAATGACTTCTGGTGGAGGAAGACCAGAGGGGTCGGCAGTCTCCAACACTGGAAAAGTGTTGTTGCCAATATCATCCCTTATTTCTTTTAAGTCTGGGTCTTAAGAGATGTATTGCACACATCACCACTGCCATTAGAGTCCAGCTGCAAGCCGTCTAAAGGGACTAAGTTGCTGCCAAAAAGATTCTGCATCCTTTCTATATAGCGGTGCTCTTCGACCAGCCTCTGTGCCTCCCTGTGTGACTTGTGTACCATAGCTGGTAGAGAAATTTAGGCAGGATCGTTGTCTGAAGTGTCGACACTGAAGGACCATGTGCAGAAGTCAGCGCAGGCATAATGGGGAGGAAGCCATAGCCAGCCCCGATGGCATTTGTCGGTAGCAGTCCGAAGGGACAAATGGCACTGAGGGAAGCTCCACCGGCCAGGTACTGTAAGGGGGCCCTTGAGGTCCTAAGGGGGCCAAAGGCACCGCAGGGGTGACCATGGCCCTCCACAAAACATCAAACATCGCATTAAGGTATAACCTGGGGTCCGCTTCCAGAGTCGGGAATTCCAGGTAGGCCTCTGAAATGTTCGTGGCATTGAAGGCATGGTAGCTGGTGCTGAGTCTGTTGGAGCCTCGGGCGCTGGTTCCTCAGACAGGATAATGACTAATTCAGGCTCCACTGACATACCTGCTGGGGTTGAGGATTGCTTAGGAGACTTGCCCTGGAAGATTGCTTGTTTGAACATTAGGCATTTATTCTTTTATTATTGTGTTTTCACTGCTTTCCACCTCAATGACCGTGACTTTGACTGAGATCTAGATTTTTGTCTGGCTCGACGGTCGTCATATGCTCTGACCATAAAGAGCTTAGCCTTTCGCTCTTTGATGGCCTTGGAGTGCATGCTTAGGCATGACTCGCACGACTTGGTGTTGTGCTCACTACCCAGACACCATACACATGTCATGGGGGGGATCAGTTATTGGCATTTGTCCCTCACAATCTGCAGGGATTAAAACTGATCTCTTGGGAGTAACGTTCTGTCACTGCACCTAAGAAACTAGTGAAATAAAGTTATATCTGAGGAGAATTTTCTTTCAGCATGAGCTCTGAATCCGTGTCGAAAGCTGGAGCACCCTCATTATGGCTGCGGTGATGTGTCAAGGCCATAGTTTCCGGCACCAGCATGGAGCCAATGCCCTCTGCCAACATCGAAAAAGCTATTGAGAACGTTACAGAATCCAGTCTGTGCTTGGGATATTTAGAAGTTGAAGAATCTGCAGGTAGAAACATCAATCAGAAGCATGTGGGTACAAGTGTCGTGAAACATGACGGCCATTTTTAATTTACTGTACTACAGCACACTCTATGGAACTACAGTAGTGCGAGTAATCTCTGAGAAGGTGAAAACACAAGCCGTAAGATCATCAACCCTGGGCACCTGCCAATTTACTCCAGTCTGACTGTATTTTCACAGCATGAGGGACCAGGATCTAAACCTCCTGCTTCAGAGACTCTGCTGCATTTTAGAGGCCAGCTCTACATCTGGGCATGAAGGCCCAAACCTGTAGTTGCACCAAAGGGTCAAACTTGTCTATCATTGTGCGTGATGCTGAATCCACCCCTCTTTTTAGGCTTGTGCCCATGACCATAGTCTCTTATTGCTCCACTGACTCGAGAGATTAGCACCTATGATTTGCACGTTGCTCCTCCTGGAGGCGGTCCCTGTCACAGTTCCAGTCTCCAAACTCCTCCGCATCCCTCCACGGTTGAACCTGCTTTTTCCACTTAACTGGTGGTTGTTGAGAATGAGAATTTACCCAGGCAGCCAGAGGTGAGCTTCACTGTGGGAAGAAATACAGGAGGCAGATCTCCCTTTGTGCTCAGACAATTTAAATTCGCTCTGAAACACAGAAAGCTTAAGACTTGGGAAAACACCAGGAGACATCAGTTCCATCCGCAATCACCAGTGCAGTTTTCAAGACCTGAAAATCCGCCTTTGGCATCAGTCAACGTACCTCAACCGACACTGCTGTTTTCAATCCAGGTATTTCCTTCTGTCTCAATTCCAATCACAACTGCTGGTCCTTCTGGGGTGGACGATTGCTCCGTGGTCCCCTCCTTAAAGAGGGACTACTCAGAAATCCAGACACAGACTAGGAAACAGCCTCAGAACACCAGACTGACTGTAACGTAAGCGCTCACACCAGCAGGTTGGACTACGGCAACACTTTCTACGTCTGAATCTCCAAACAAATCCTACACAGACTTCAGACCATCCAGAACACTGATGCAAGACTTAGAATCGACCTCCCATGCTGCACCCACATCACATCACACCGCACCACAGGAAGCTTCACTGGCTCCCCATTCATAAATCCAGCCAATTCAAACTTCTTACGCACACCTGCAAAGCACTACACAACACAGGACCAGAATGCCAGAGGAGCTGCATACGCTTTCAACAACCCACCTGACACTTGTGCTCTGCCTTACTCTCACTTGCACAAATTCTCAGGATCTGCAAAAGCAAAACTGGAGGTCGCTCATTCTCCTACATCGCACCCAAGACATGGAACGACCTCCTTCAACACATCAGAGCCCCCTCCTCACTTCTTGAGTTCCGCAAAAAGCTGAAGATCTGGCTCTTCATTTAAGCACCTTGGGGGTCACAAACCTACACACCTGCCCAAGCGCCTAGATAACCTCTCTGGTGATTAATGCGCTATACAAATCAATATAACATAACAGAAGCCTCAAGCGCCTACATTCTACCAGCTGCTACGAAGCAGTCTTGGCAAGCTGCTGGAAACACTGTACGCTAGCACCCCCCTAAAAAACAAGCACATCTATGCTTTTGTGGTTGCAACTGCACCATATCTGGCTTTGGCCATAGAACCCCAAGGCCTCCAGCAAGCCAATGGCGTGTGGAAGAGGCAGTCGCCAAACCTGAGATTTCCAAACCATTAAACATTCAGAGATAGAAAATGGCCTGAGGGAGGGGAACCTAGTGTGTAACAGCCTGAGAACAGAAAAGCCTCTTGTCACATTCAGAAATGGGGAGAACCTCTTGTGTAACAGCCTCAGCGCGAGAGCCCCTCGTGTTACATTCAGACATAAATAGCCTGAGAAAAGAGAATGGAAGAGTCTCTTGTGTTACATGCAGACATAGGGAGAACAGCCTGAGAGAGGGGAACAGAAGAGCCTCTCGTGTTATGTTCAGACATAGGGAGAACCTCCTGTGTAACAGCCTCAGTGCCGAGAGCCCCTCGTGTTACATTCGGTCATAGAGAGAACAGCCTGAGGGGAGAACGGAAGAGCCTCTCGTGTTACATGCAGACATAGGGAGAACAGCCTGAGAGAGGGGAACAGAAGAGCCTCTCATGTTACATGCAGACATAGGTGGAACCTCCTGTGTCACAGCCTCAGCGGAGAGAACGGAAGAGCCTCTCGTGTTACATGCAGACATCGGTAGAACCTCCTGTGTAACAGCTTGAGTGGAGAGGAGAATGGAAGAGCCTCTTGTGTTACATGCAGACATAGGGAGAACCTCCTGTGTAACAGCCTGAGCGGAGAGGAGACCGGAAGAGCCTCTCATGTTACATGCAGACATAGGGAGAGCCTCATGTGTAACAGCCTCAGCGCCGAGAGCCCCTCGTGTTATCCACGACGCGCAGCTGAAGCGCAGTGGGCGTGCCGGCAAGCCCGTCTGTGCCCATCCGCGTCCGGACGGGACCAGGGGCCACAGACCCTGCCTGTTCCACAGCAGGAATACGCGTATACGCCCCTGAGTATCTACATTCGCTCAGAGGTAAGACACGTGAAAATTGTTCCCATATTTTAAGCCCTTCCACAAGTCTGAAGTCCTGTCCATATTGCTCATTTATACTTACACCATCGCTTAAAGTCCACTCGGTAGATAAGGAACATACTCTTTATAGAATGTTACTTTTGAATTGTAGATCTCTGCCAAAACATACAACTGAAATCTCCATGTTTTTAGAAGATGAGCTCCCTGATGCACTATTCCTAACAGAAACCTGGCTTAATAGTGACTCCGACCCAGTTCTTGCTCAAACTCTTCCTTCTGGCTATCTAATTCAAAGATTAGACCTTAAAAGGGGGTAAAGAGGGAGGAATCGCCATCATATATAAAGACCGGTTCAACCGCCACATCACAATTGACCCACTACCCAATTGTGAGAACCTCATGTTCTCAATCAGTTTCTCACCCACTCAAACATTCTCAGGTTTACTAATTTACCGTCCCCCGGGAACATCGGGACAGTTTCTCAAAGCCTTTAGCGAAATGGTTGCCAACCTAGCTAGTTCTCCCTCCAATTTTACTGTTTTGGGAGACTTTAATCTGCCCCTAGACGACGACTAATAATTTGGTCTGTGCAGAATTAGTTGGAGACCTCTCAGTGCTCCAGTTCAATCAAAAAGTGGCTGGAAGCACCCACACTAAAAAACATCTCTTGGACCCGATTTTCACTAACATTGAGGGACTCTCAGTAGGGTCCCCGATGCAACTACCATGGTCAGATCATTTTCTGATCCCCTTTTCATTGGCCACTACAGGGCCACCAACCACATTTAACAAGATCACTACGCAAGAACGTCTATGGTCCAAACTTCAGAGCTGAAATCCACTGTTCAAGCGGAACACCACCATACCCCCTAAAATTGCAAATCCGACTGAAGCCAATAATATGTTTAACAATTGGATTGAGCTCTCGTTAGATCAGGCTCTCCCTAAACAATCATGCCTAAAAAAAAACAGAGCTAAGATCTCGCCATGGTACTCTCCGAACCTTCGCCAAATTAAACAAGCATGTAAAAAGTTGGAAAGGGAATGGAGAAAGGACTATGCAGCACCCGCCAAACAAAAATATAGGGCGAGTATTAAAATCTACCAAAGCGAAATCAAAAAGGCGCCAGCCGCATACTATGGGGAAAAAATTGCTCTTGCCGCTAACGTGCCGCAGGAAATTTTCTGCATCGCTAAAACCCTCACCAAACCCCCCTCACCACAAGTTATCACAGACGGCGCTCTCACTCGCTGCAACAACCTGGCTGAAATCTTCTACAAGAAGATTCATGACATATATCTTACATTTCCTTGTTCAACAGCTTATGTTGACCAGTATTCTGCAGAGATGCATTTCCCGGGTACACAAGCAAAGCTGGATCATATCCCTCTTCTGGGTCTTAATTCTCTAGAAGCCATTCTGGTCCGGGTTAAATCCGGATCACCCAGGGATCCAGCCCCTCCACATATCTTGAAATTAGCAACAGGTACAATTCTCCCAGTAATCCAAGAACTCATTAATACCTCAATTTCCACGGGAGTGGTTCCCTTGCCATGGAAATGTGCCATGGTAACAGCATTTCTAAAAAAACTCAATCTGGTCCCAGGGATCTTGGGGAATTATGGGCAGATTTCCCTACTCCCAGTAATCAGCAAAATCTTGGAAAGACATGTAAACTCAGTATTATCCGAATTTCTAGAATTTAACAACTTGCTTCACCCTTCACAGACGGGGTTCCGGCCCCTTCATGGAACAGAGACAGCACTTCTAGCGGTGGCTGAAGAGTCCAGGAGGATTCTGGACCAGGGTGGTGTAGCGGCCATCGTCGTCCTGGATCTCAGCGCCGCATTTGACACCGTTAATCATGAAATCCTAATCTGCAGACTAAGGAGATTGGGAGTCTCAGGAGGTGTCGTCACATGGCTACAATCCTTCCTATAAAAGACAGGTCCTTCCAGGTCTTTGAAGGAGAAGCAGTTTCTGAGCATAAGGCCCTCAGCTGCGGTGTGCCTCAGGGATGTTCCCTGAGCCCCTCGTTATTCAATATATACATGAGGCCGCTAGCTGAGATAGTCCAACCATATGGCATAAAAATTGTCACATATGCCAATGACACACAACTTGTCATGGCCTTAAACCGTCCAGGAAATACATCTGCGAGCCTAGGCCCGTGCTTAGAGGAGGTTGCCAAATGGATGGAGCTCTCATGTTTAAAACTGAACGGAGACAAGACAGAGCTCATGCTCCTAGGCAACTCCCCAACTTCTAACATAGGGTTATTGTGGCCAAACTGTTTTGGCCCTGCTCCCCCACAAAAAAATCAGATCAAAAGTTTAGGCATGTGGTTGGACTGCACATTGACCTTTGGATACCAAACAGCCAAACTGTCCGCGACATGCTATGGGATTATGAGGATGCTTCGGAAAGTTCTTCCCCTCCTCCCGTTCGCGGCAAGAAGGATAATCGTCCAGGCTCTCATTCTCTCACGAATGGACTATGGAAATGCACTGTATCTAGGAGCGCCTACGGCCACGATAACTAGACTACAGATTATTCAGAACTGTGCAGCCCGTTTGCTTCTGGGTCTCCCTTATCAGCAATCGGCCAAACCTGCTTTGAAAACTTTACACTGGCTACCAATATCAGAAAGAATTAAATTCAAAGCACTCTGTATTACCCATAAGTCTCTCGGGGGCAAGAGACCGGCGATCAACCAATCTATGATCATCCGCTCAGCAAACATGTTGCTCGCAACAGTGCCAAAAATAAAGCAAGTAAGAAGCGGCGGCCGCTCTTTTTCCTATAATGCGGCTAAATTGTGGAATACTCTCCCCCCCCACATACGACAGGAAACCAATCATCCGTCTTTCAGGAAATTACTTAAAACCTGGCTCTTCCAAATCTCTTTCCAGTAGAGGTGTTATCTTAGTCCGCGTCAGCAAACAGCGCTGGGATGCCTCAGGGTAGCTATGCGCTCTATAAATGTTTATTTATTATTATTATTTATTATTATTCAGACATAGATAGCTTGAGAGAGGAGAACCGAAGAGCCTCTTATGTTACATGCAGACATACGTGGAACCTCCTGTGTAACAGCCTCAGGCCGAGAGCCCCTCGTGTTACATTCTGACATATAGAGAACAGCCTGAGAGAGGAGAACGGAAGAGCCTCTCGTGTTACATGCAGACATAGGGAGAACCCTCCTGTGTAACCGCCTGAGCGGAGAGAACGGAAGAGCCTCTCGTGTTACATGCAGACATAGGGAGAACCTCCTGTGTAACAGCCTGAGCTTAGAGAACGGAAGAGCCTCTCGTGTTACATGCAGACATAGGGAGAACCTCCTGTGTAACAGCCTGAGCTTAGAGAACGGAAGAGCCTCTCGTGTTACATGCAGACATAGGGAGAACCTCCTGTGTAACAGCCTGAGCCTAGAGAACGGAAGAGCCTCTTGTGTTACATGCAGACATAGGGAGAACCTCCTGTGTAACCGCCTGAGCGGAGAGAACGGAAGAGCCTCTCGTGTTACATGCAGACATAGGGAGAACCTCCTGTGTAACAGCCTGAGCTTAGAGAACGGAAGAGCCTCTCGTGTTACATGCAGACATAGGGAGAACCTCCTGTGTAACAGCCTGAGCCTAGAGAACGGAAGAGCCTCTTGTGTTACATGCAGACATAGGGAGAACCTCCTGTGTAACAGCCTCAGGCCGAGAGCCCCTCGTGTTACATTCAGACATATAGAGAACAGCCTGAGAGAGGAGAACGGAAGAGCCTCTCGTGTTACATGCAGACATAGGGAGAACCTCCTGTGTAACAGCCTGAGCCTAGAGAACGGAAGAGCCTCTTGTGTTACATGCAGACATAGGGAGAACCTCCTGTGTAACAGCCTCAGGCCGAGAGCCCCTCGTGTTACATTCAGACATATAGAGAACAGCCTGAGAGAGGAGAACCGAAGAGCCTCTTATGTTACATGCAGACATACGTGGAACCTCCTGTGTAACAGCCTCAGGCCGAGAGCCCCTCGTGTTACATTCTGACATATAGAGAACAGCCTGAGAGAGGAGAACGGAAGAGCCTCTCGTGTTACATGCAGACATAGGGAGAACCTCCTGTGTAACCGCCTGAGCGGAGAGAACGGAAGAGCCTCTCGTGTTACATGCAGACATAGGAGAACCTCCTGTGTAACAGCCTGAGCTTAGAGAACGGAAGAGCCTCTCGTGTTACATGCAGACATAGGGAGAAACTCCTGTGTAACAGCCTGAGCCTAGAGAACGGAAGAGCCTCTTGTGTTACATGCAGACATAGGGAGAACCTCCTGTGTAACCGCCTGAGCGGAGAGAACGGAAGAGCCTCTCGTGTTACATGCAGACATAGGGAGAACCTCCTGTGTAACAGCCTGAGCTTAGAGAACGGAAGAGCCTCTCGTGTTACATGCAGACATAGGGAGAAACTCCTGTGTAACAGCCTGAGCCTAGAGAACGGAAGAGCCTCTTGTGTTACATGCAGACATAGGGAGAACCTCCTGTGTAACAGCCTCAGGCCGAGAGCCCCTCGTGTTACATTCAGACATATAGAGAACAGCCTGAGAGAGGAGAACGGAAGAGCCTCTTGTGTTACATGCAGACATAGGGAGAACCTCCTGTGTAACAGCCTGAGCGGAGAGGAGAACGGAAGAGCCTCTTGTGTTACATGCAGACATAGGGAGAACCTCCTGTGTAACAGCCTGAGCGGAGAGGAGAACGGAAGAGCCTCTTGTGTTACATGCAGACATAGGGAGAACCTCCTGTGTAACAGCCTGAGCGGAGAGGAGAACGGAAGAGTCTCTCGTGTTACATTCAGACATAGGGGGAACCTCCTGTGTATCAGCCTGAGCGGAGAGGAGAACGGAAGAGCCTCTCGTGTTACATGCAGACATAGGGAGAACCTCCTGTGTAACCGCCTGAGCGGAGAGGAGAACGGAAGAGCCTCTCGTGTTACATGCAGACATAGGTGGAACCTCCTGTGTAACCGCCTCAGCGGAGAGGAGAACGGAAGAGTCTCTCGTGTTACATTCAGACATAGGGAGAACAGCCTGAGAGAGAACGGAAGAGCCTCTCGTGTTACATGCAGACATAGGGAGAACAGCCTGAGAGAGAACGGAAGAGCCTCTCGTGTTACATGCAGACATAGGGAGCATCTCCTGTGTAATAGCCCATGGTAAGGGAATTGTCCCGTGTAGCGTGAGAAACGAGACAGCAAGAGGCAGGTGCTAGGAGATTGCTGAATTTAGACCCTTGGAGGATTAAAAAGTTTGACAAAAATAAAGAATCTATAGGAAAAAGGGCAGGACGAGAAAATGAAAGGAATGCAAAAAGTAATCAACGGGTGAAGCTGGGAAGAAAAAGACACGGAACAACAGAGTAAAAAATCAAGACAGCTGAGGGCAAAATGAAGAAACAAAAAAGGACACAGAAGGAAAAGAGGCAGGCAATGCAACTTCTGGAAAAACGAAATGAGTAAGACAAGCAAGTGGAGTAAGATGCATTGAAAAATTGACATAGCGGCGTGAGAGAGAGATGCAAACGTAGAAACTGAAAAGGAGACATCTTGGAGGAGAAAATAGAGAGCGCGCTAGGACCCAGAGACCTCTTCGCTCCTGCCAGTCCCAAGGATAAATTCTATGTGACTGGGAGCGAGGGGGAAGGGAGGGAGAGATGGAAAGGAGGGGAGGAGGAGGCGCAAAAATGTGTGAGGAGGAGGGAGTTGGAGAGGGAGCGAAAAAGAGAAGAGGAGGAGGGACGGGGCCTGGTCAGAGAGGGGGTGGGGAGCAGAGGAGGAGGGTCTCTCTGAGCTGGAGAAGAGGGGGCTGGGCAGCAGCTAAACCTTCCCTTCTTTGTTTGACTACAGACTAAAAAAAAAGCCAGAAAAAAGAGGGTGCGAGAGAGCGACGGGGAGAGACAGAGTGGGGCTGCTGTGCCTGGAATTAGATAACTAACACAGCCCTGCTGCTGCTGCCCAAGCCCGCTGCTACCTTTTTTATTTCAATTTTTGTGCATTCTTTTCTTGAACCCTCCTAGTTTGGAGAAAGGAGTGAGAGCTGCCATTATTCCCCTCCAGTGCAAGGACGACAACAGAACAGGATATAACCAGACAAAAGCGAAGACACACAAACAAGCAGACAGGAAAAAAAATAAAACGGGAGCAACAAACAAAAAGATCACCCCCAAAAAAAGCCTGAAACGTATCAAAAAAAAAAAAAAACCAGTGGGAAAAATAGCAAACACAATCGCAGCCATCGCAGGTAAAATGTTATGTTTGTTTCTTTAATTCTCAAACGAGTGTTTTCCCTGGATGTTTTTTTTTGTTAGCTTGAAGTGGGTGCTGCTCGCAAAACTCAGTCCGTGCCTGGCGTTTTTTTAAGTTGTTGTGCGATTTAAATCTGCCCTGTCCTCTGCATCTTCTTTATTTATCATTGCTTGTAAAGTGTGCATGTTTAGCTGGTCTTTTTATTGTATTTTCTTGGATACGTGTTGGGTTTCTTTTCTGCCCAGTGCATACAGAGTGATCAAGACGGCGAAGTCAGCTGGTGTCTCGTTTAAAAGGCACTTTCTTTCTTGAGAAGTGTGTGTGTGTGTGTGTGTACGAGGTCTTTGTGTGCAGACAAGGGCTGAAAAAGAGAATGTCCTATTTTTGCTTTTCTCCCGTGCCTCTGCTTTTTAGCTGGAACACGGACCATGTTTCCTGTGATTTAAGGGTTTAAAGAGCCCGTCCCGTGGGGGAACTTGGGAAAAAAAAAATAATCAGTGAATAATATTCAGTTTTTATTAACTGTTTGATGCCTGGTTTTGGGTTGTCTGCTTTCTATTTCTTTAGTGCGTTTCTGCATGGCTTGCTCCAGGGTGGGGGTGTCATCTTCTGATTTGTGAGTGGTTTTGGTCATTAACCAAGATGTTTCGACTCAGAAGTGTGTGTTGAGGTGGCGGTGGATGCACGTTTCTACGCATTTGATATACTTGTCGACTTATGGTTTTTTTTATGCATAAAGTAAGTTGTATAATTGTTCAGTGTGAAGTTCGCTGTTTTGGGAGAACAAATTGTGGTTGAGATGTAATTGTGGGCGGAGTTGCGAAGAAGGGGTGGATTTGCTTGCAGAGGCCGGGTGTTAGTGATTGTTAGAAAACTTTTGGAGGCTGCTGAGCGATGAGGGGAACAATGGAGTATTGTGGCTGGGAAGGGGGTCAGCTGTGGTCATGGCTCAGGGAGCATTTGACTCCTTTTGTGCTCCTCTACGGGAGGGGGGGTGTGAATAATTTTAGTGCAGTTCCCCTCCATAGAAGACGCTGCACTAACTCCCCTCCGGACCTGCCCCCCTCTAAAAGTAATTTCTTCGAGGGGTTTCCATCGGATGCTTTTAGAAGTTTGGAGGAGTTCCACGGGGTGTGTGTCTGAGCTGTTAATAGAGACGGGGGTGGGGGTGCAGAGCCACATTCCCTTTCCTCCTCCCCCCGTCTCCAGAATCACTCTTGCTTTGTCAATAACATTGCAAATGTTGTGAGGGGTTGGACTTTGGGACTCCACCTTTACCCTGGTTTCACAATGTTATTAGAGTTGCGTGCAGGGGTTGGAGGTTTACGCACTGTCTCTAGCCGCACCTCTGTGCTTTGCAAGTGTTGGGGGTTGTACACTGGGTTTCCAGCTCTACATTTGTTTTATCAGTATTTTATTTTGTGTGTTTAGAGTCGGTAACATTTATTCATCTAATTGTCTTCCTGGACGTCTGCTTTAATCTCGCAGAGGTTTCTTTGGGATCCCTCGTGTCTCCATATTCGCGGTTTCAGTTCCTAGGTCGTAGTCTTGTGTTGTCACGGTTGAGTTGTTTGACTCGGGCATTGCAGCAAGTTTGTTTCTCAGTGTTATGCCCCACCTGGGTGTGCGCGCAGAGATTCACGGGACCCACTTGGTCTCCATCTTACCCAGTTCTCCCTCGGCATTACTTGCTGTGTGCGCCCGGGGTTGATGGGTGTCTCCAGCCTTACCTTCTTACTGCCTCCCTGACAGCTGGTGGTAACTGCTGCCTGATTTGCCTTCAGCCTCACCCGTGTTTTCAGTAGTATTTCTTTGCTGTAATGATGGAGGGCAGGAAGTGCGTCTGCCTTGATCCCCTGCTTTAACCCTACTCTTACACCTTGGGCATCAGTGGTGTTTAAATTGGTCTCAAACTTTACCCTGGTTTTCGCCGTGTCGGCTTTCAAAAGGTTTTTTGGGGGGGCTTTCAATTTTTTTTTTTTTTTTTGTGACCTTGTGTCAAATTCGATGACCTCCTCGTCCCCCCACCCCCATTTGTCCTGGGCATATTGGAGGAGGCAATCTTGGCTCCAGTTTTTCCTGTCTTTTTCAGCTGTGCTGGGGGTGGGAGGAGGTTCTTCTTGCAAACAATTTTCTCTAATTTTGCTCTGCTGTTTTTAACTGGGATCTGCAGGAGAGAGGTCGTTGCTTTACGCTTGCCTCTGGCACCCAATGTTTAAAAATTTGGCGGAGCATGGACTTTTGGTTTGTTGGCGGAAATTGAAGGGGGGCATAACAGCGTCCCTGCTCCACTGGTTAATTTCTCTGAGATAGTTGTTTTCCAAATAAGAAATTATATTACAAATACATTAACAGAATTATATATACGGTGGCGTTCGATCACTTCTCTACATCCATTGGTCTGTTCAAGTGTCATTCACATTTTGTTTCCGCCCACCATCGTATACAGCGTGTGGCAGTGGGTCAACCCATTTCATCCATTGGCTGTTTCACCCTTGAGTGACTGGTATTTATATGATCACATGTGCACAGCCGCCTGAAAAGGAGTGCACTTTAGTTCCAGGGTTCATTTGCCTGGGCCAGTGGGCAACTATTTTTTTATATAGTTTCTTTATTTTTGCTGTATTTTTTTCTTGCACGTTTGCAAGGAATAAACGTTTGCCAGTGCCAGACCTATTGGCTTTGCCAATGCTTGTTTATATGTTCTTTTTCCTCAGTTTATGATTTATAAGGCTTTAATATGCACACAGCGAGGGGGTGGGCGCAGCCAAACGAGAGAGGGCTCGGACACTACCGCTTGGTGAGTTCATGTGCCTTGTCCGAAATCTGCGACTCGAGACACCTACCTCCAGAACTGTTGACTCAAATGTAGCTCCTGGGCTTAGATACACGGACTCCTACGAGCGCGAGACACCCACTCATATAAATGTGCTTTCCGGTTCACCCCACCATGCACCCTTGCAACAGCGGTGCTTTTATATAAATGTGTATTCCGGTTCGCCCCACCATGCACCTTTGCAACAGCGGTGATTTTATATAAATATGTATTCCGGTTCGCCCCACCATGCACCTATGCAACAGCGGTGCTTTATATAAATGTGTATGTATTCCGGTTAGCCCCACCATGCACCCTTGCAACAGCGGTGATTTTATATAAATGTGTATGTATTCCGGTTCACCCCACCATGCACCTCTGCAACAGCGGTGCTTCCGTGAGAATAGTCATATGCGTAAGACGGGAAAGGTGCTGTCTTTAGGTTAAACCTTCCTTCCGCCTGCTCTCGGCTCTATGGACAGCATGGCTGTCTGGCAGGCTCCTGCCACTGCAGGAAGCCTGGCACCGCTTCTGCAGCTCGCTCACAGGAGGCCAGCCGGGGACAAGGTGGAAGCCGTGGGGGATGGGAGCTCTGCGGCACCTACGCATGCGCCCTGCGAAGACCTCGGGCACGCGTTGCGTACAGCGTGCGCGCCCCCGGTCTCTCCCCGCCCCATTCATGCTTCCCTCTTGTCTGTGGGGACCGGACGGCTCCGCCCCGCCCGGGCTCTAGTGCGCACGCGTCAACTCCGTTACTAGGTGGAAATCCAGCGCGCCTACAATTATGGGACGTGCCCAGAGGCCAGTCTCTTCGCGGTGTGAGCGCTACTTCTCACCGTAAAAGGGATTACATAACACGCAGTTTTCTATGAAAATTTTTAATAGCCACAAGTAATGTTAGTAGTCCTTTAATTTCATGAATTTTGAGGCAGCGCGAGCCTATGTATAATGACGGTAGGTGCCCAGCGGTCAGCCACATAGTAGAGTGGGCAGTCCTTCCTAGCGTAGACAAGAATACAAAACAGTATTTTTATGGAAATATCGTCAACCCATAACTAATGTTAGAATTTTTTAGGTCTCGCCTGAGCCAGCGCTTAGCTCTGCTCTGGGCGAGAGTTTTAGTAAGGGGGTTTTGGAAGTGCAAACAGCAGTGGCTTTTGCTGGCGACCAGCTTGCGTTCACGTGAGCATGCACACGCGTCACGGGTCATTAAGTGCATCGCGATCACTTTCACTTTCGCGGCTTTGAAGTAAAGAAATAGATTATTTTTCTATTTCTTTACTTTTGCTATAATCGCGGCACCTGCGCTTTACTTTTAATGTTAAAGCGCTTTACTTTTAATGTTAAAAGTAAAGCGCGGGTGCGGCGATTATAATGGTGTAGCCCATAGGTCTCGCTTTTGGGACCTTATAAGTATTTAGTTATGCAACTGTTGCATGGCTAAACACTTAGCCAATAGGTCTCGCCTTTGGGACCTTATAAGTATTTAGTTATGCAACTGTTGCATGGCTAAACACTTATAAGGTCCCAATGGCGAGACCTATTGGCTATGCCAATGCTTGTTTTTATTAATTGTGTATGGCACTTGAGACAGCGCGTTTGCCGCGACGACTAAGCGATGTCACCAACATTCATGTTGTCTCTTAAGTCTGTGGAACCTGTATGTCTCGGATTTTAGTGAACAGCATTTCTGTGCTTTTGCAGGAGTCCTTGATCTTAAAATCATTTTGGGGCATATTTCGGAGCCAGGCTCTATATAACAACGTAATCCGTGAAAGCCATTTCATTTGTTGTGCTCTGCATAAAACCCTGGAAAGTCTTGTTCAACTATGGAACTCTCCTCTTGTGCGTTGGCTACAGTTCCAGAAGCCGCACCTGCATCCGTTTCTAGTCACGGGGTGTATAACCTGCATCTTTGTCCAATTCTATTGCTGCTTGTGGATGCTAGGTCCAGCTCAGGAGGCCTCGTGAGCTTCTTTTCCAGTTTTGGAGACCACCTCTGGAGCATTGCATCCAGCCCCCGAGCCCAGATCAAGCATATTACTCTAGATTTGAATGTGGCATCTGCAGTATTTTTTTACGTGTTCTTCAGCCAACGCCTAGAATATTGCCAGTCGGAGAAAGCAACTAAATGTATTGTGTCCGGCTCCAGGGTCATCACATCCAGAAGTTTCAAGATCCATCGTGTACTTTACAGAAAAAGAGCTACTTAATAATCATTTTAAGCTTTTTTTTTTTGTACATTCTTTGGGTGACTAGTGAATTCAAAGAAGAAATTAGAAACCCTAACAATTTATTTTTATGAGCAGAGGCACTGAATGTCCTCTTGAGTCAATTCACCCCTTTTTCTTCCAAAGTACAGTTAAGATGGACATAGTGAGAAGAAAGAAAAGAGGGACACACAAGCTACCCTTTCGGTCATAGGGGGTATTAGCATCAACTTGATTAAAGCTGAACATGGGTATAGGGGCAGGCAGAAAAATTGCGAGTTTTACCATGCTTAGTGGTAAGTTTTCTGTAGGGCTCTACAGCGGCTTTTGATTTCTGGCCGCATGGAGTGGTCTAAATAAAGATCCAATTTGTCCCAGAGTTTGTCCCCATTGATATTTTTTAAATGGTACAGTGACCTTAGAACCCAGCCATTGCTTACCATTGTTTGTCTTCATTGTCACTCTGATTTGCTCACTTCTTTATTAGATTGTGTGAGATTCCCTTCCTCTTCTTGTCTTTGTCCCTCCCCAGGAGCATTGATGCAATACTGTGTCCTTACATTACTCTACTTTTCAAGTGCTAATTTTTTGTTTAAGCACACTACAGGTTTTCCAGCTGTCTCCCTGATGTGCTTTTCTTCCCCTCTCCACGCTGCTCT
Organism: Calotriton arnoldi; assembly: GCA_963921515.1. Classification (NCBI taxonomy): domain Eukaryota; kingdom Metazoa; phylum Chordata; class Amphibia; order Caudata; family Salamandridae; genus Calotriton; species Calotriton arnoldi. The sequence continues at coordinate 7,256,958 of CAWUFW010000017.1, forward strand.
CTTGCGTGCGTGGTTCTTCGCCCCCACCCTCTGTGGTGTGCTCGCCTGCTTGTGCTCCCTCCACCCATGTTGTTTTCTCTTCTGTGTGCTTCTTCCCCCTCAGTTCCACTTTTCTCTCTTGCCCATTTGCTTTTCTCCCTCACCCTCCATGTTGCTTTCCCTTTCACTCATTTGCTCCACCCATCGCCCTCTATGTTGCTTGCCACCCACCAGGAACCATCTGTGCTTCTTTCAGCATCCCATTTTACTTCAGCGCCCACCGGCTCCCTCTGTGTTGCTTCTGCCCCCCAATCTGTCGCTTCCTCCACCTGCTTTGCTCTGCGTTGCTTCTGTGGCCTTCTGCCTGTTACTCTCCCTCCCCCCCAACCACTTAAAAAAAAACCCAAAAAACTGTTTTTATGTGCCTAGCCGAGTTGGATCAGAGCATAAAAAGAAAAAAAATGGCCTAGTCATTTTGTAGAAGCGCACCCACAAAATGATGCAGTAGCCTTTTTCCCCTTATGTAGCCACACTGCACAGCATCAGGGTGCTGTACAGAAAGGCTAAAAGGTATTGGCAAAACCAGTAGGCCCCAAATATAAAGCCGGAAGAGAGGAACATGGCGGCCGCCGCTTGAACGGCCGCGGGTGCACCTCCTCAGGCTCCTAATGGCGGTGGGATCCCGAGGCTCGGATGACCTCCCGTAACTACCCTCCATCGATGGAAGTATATTCTTTCAAAATCCGGATTTCAGTTTAATTTGATTTCATACCTCTTCTTTCTTGGGCTGCGGCGTCTCCATGAGGCTCTTCACTTTCCGCAATTGACATGCAGGGGGAGTCCTCGCAGAGCCAGGCAGTGGTTGTGGCGGTTGACGCGCTAGTCTTTCCAGCTCCCCCAGGCTGTGTTGGAGTCGGCGTCGGCGAGCGCGGTCCAGTTGTACGGAAACCAGGCTGGAGGTGGGGGGGTCGCCGCAAGCGAATGGAGACGAAGCAAGCTTCTTCCCCTGTTGTTGTGCTGTACGGGAGGGAGAGCGTATAGCCTGGAAACTGCCCATTCCTCCCCGGAGCAGGTAGGGGAGGCTGGGTTTCGGTGCAGCGCCTCAGTTGTTATATTGCCTGAACGTACTTTTTCAGCAGGTAAACCACTGCCGGGTATTATCAAGTTAGAAAGTAAGTTCTTATACCCCAACTTTAGAGAGGGTGCAGGACTACCGAGAAGGGTGGTATTCTTTGTGAGGCTTTTCCGGACTGTATGGAGAGGGGGGCTGCACCTCAAGAGGGATCATCTCCCCCCAAATTAACAAGATACTCATTGCGGGCAAGGGCGGCCTATTTGGCATCTAACAACCTGATTACTCACCAATTTTACCACAGCGAGTATCCCCCCCGTGGCAGAAGTAAAAATATCGGCAAAACAGAGTAAACAGGCGGGGGGCACTGGCTCATCTATAACTCCAGTGAAATCCAAATCCCAAAGAGGCAAGGCGAAAGTTCGGGATAAGAAAGCGGCTTGTACTAAGTCTAAAATCACCCGTCACTGAAAACCTTTTATCAGGTTATGTCCCTTTCTTCAGCGAAAGTACCGCCTCTGTTCTCTTCTCTTCCCGGAGCAGAAGGGGCTTCCGAAGCCATGTCCGGGTCTAGCTCTGAGCCCACCTCTGTCTCCACTACGGTCTCAGTGATGTCTTCAGCACCCTCGTCCACCCTCACGACCTCAAAAATGAAGACATCGGGGGTTAATTAGTCTGAACATAATGGACTCCAGGATAAAACCATCCTGCTGAACTCTGCTGATCTAGCAAAATCTGCAGATCTCATAACAACCAGTTCGGAGCTGGAGGCACACTCGGCCATAACCCTTTCTAACAGATATTCTGTGTTAGGCCAACAGAAGGAGTCTGATTTAAAATTAGTTCCAGACCAGAGGGAGGACTCAGGAAGAGCTCAGGAACAAAAGGATGGGGAAGGCAGGGATAGGCAAGAAAACCCTGAGAAGGTTGGGTCAGAGCGAGCTGAAGAGTTGCGTAAGGGGCAGACGGAAGATCTTAGTGGCTCTATTGATCTGTGTAGTAAAAATCTATCCCCCCTTCCTCTGAAAATTCAGAACACATCTATACTGAATTCTCACTCCCTGGCAGACATCCTCTTGGCCCTGAAAGATGAGATGGCAAGCAGATTTACTGTTTCAGAGGCAAATCAAGCAGAGCTGGCGAATAGGTTTTCAGTCTCTGAGGCAAATCAGGCGGCTATTCGATCCTCATGCGAGATACTTGCTAAGAAGCTAGAAGAAGTCACTGCAAGAACTGAGGTAATCGAAGAGGAAATTCCCAGGATATGAAGAGTGCAATTGAGTCCACTTCTTTTCAGCTGGAGAAATTAGATATCCAAAATAAGGAGCTCAAAGATTATCTTGAAAGATTGGAGAACCATTCAAGAAAAAATAATCTGAAATTTTTAAATATCCCAGAAGCAATGGAGGGAGAGGACATAAAGGGGTTTCTGATCTCATTATTGAAAGGCACAGTTCTCAAGAGTCTCCCTAACGTGGATCTAAATCATGAAATTCAGAGGGTGCATAGAGACCCCTTTAAAAGGAATCCGGGTAGGCAGAAACCCCGAAAAATCCTGGTTAATTTTTTATCATATTCAATTAAAGAACAGATCCTCTCCGCAGTTCTTAAAGAAGGGGTTTTATCTTCTTCTTTCACTGACTTGTCTCCCTTTTCTTTCTCCATCAGATCCGACATCTCCCACATAACGGCTGAGAGACAGTGGGAATTGGGCAAAAGATTGGCAGAACTAAACAGCTTAGGGGCAAAGGCCCAACTAAGGTTCCCCGCCACATTGCGAGTTATGTGGAACAACCATATGCACATGATCCGGACGACAAATGAAGCAGATACACTCATAGCAAAAATTCAGCTAGAGAAACAGGGAGGGTCGTAGGGGAGGGAAGCAGAGGTCATCCAGAGAACTTGGTTTCCTACCGCTAGTTTTCAGTAGTTTCTATGTAATTTCATATAGCCTTGAGGGGGAAGGGCCCGAATAGGCGTTTGCCTATTGGAAGGTAGGGTTCCTCAGGGTAGTAGGGGACTGGGGGTCATGGGGGCTCAGGGTGGGCGGGGATAGAGGTGGGGGAGCACAGGGTGAGGTACAGGGTGGGGGCAAAATAGGTAAAAATATCCCTCATCTCACAGGTTAAGTAAAGCAGATTCCGTTTTTCTTGGCCTAATTAGAGAACTCCTTCAAAACCTCGGCAAAAGGTATTCAAGCTGCGGAAAAGTAAAATGAAGGGGGTCGAAACATTCAATTTATCTCCTGGAACCTGAACGGCCTGAGATGTCCAAGGAGACAAAGATTGATTTTTAAATATTTAGAGCTGTCACCAGCTCAGGTATGTTTGTTGCAAGAAACTCATTTAAACAAATGGAGTCTGAAACTATCTTTTCTAAAATCCCCTGGATACAATGTTATTGTCACTCTCAGCAATTATTAAATTTTCGCGGGTGGCAATTCTGGTAAAGAAAGGAATTGCAGGATAAAATCAGTCCAGACAGACCAAACAGGTAGATGGATCATCGCTCAGCTAGACTTTGAGGGGGAGGAGATGACTTGTTCATCTTTCTACGGCCCTAATACGGATGATCCATCCTTTCTGGTCAAGCTTCAGGACAACTTAATAATGGCAAATCCCCCCCTAATAATAGGAGGGGATTTTAATGTTCGGCTTGACCCGGTAAAGGATAGATCCAATGTGAGCATCGCTAAAGGGTCCCCGCAGTCTCGCAGGGTCATGAAAAACTTACTATCCAATATTAACTTGGTAGATTTATGGAGAGCCAAGATGGGGAGTGTAGATGGTTTTACATTTCATTGTAAAAAATATCATCATTCCTCCAGAATAGATTATGTCCTGATGAATAGAGAGATCACAGATAATGTTGTCAGTTTATCTGTACCTCCGAGCCATCTTTCGGACCATGCTCCTCTTTTGTTTTTATATTCTATGAATAACATCTCTCTACAATCAAGGTGGACCTTGAACAGGATAATGTTATCTGATTCTGGAATCATTCAGGCAATTAAAAAGTCTTCTCTGGAATTTTTTTCTTTTAATTTAGGCTCTACTTCAATAGAGTTTGTGTGGGATGCCTATAAAGCAAATTTGAGAGGGGCTTTACGCAGCCTAATAAGCTCCAAGAATAGGAGTAGAGCTTTAGAATTACAGACCTTGGAGGGCAGAATCTCTGCTCTTGAAGAAGATAGGAGTCCTACTCCTCAGGAGAGTCTAGGAAAAGTGGCACAGATAGAGAAGAGACTCGAGGACGTTAGGCAGGACTTAAGGATCCTTCTGGATCTGAAATGCAAGGCTCAGTGGCAAGTTCGTAATATGGAAAATTTTGAGTATGGGGAAAGAGCAGGGGCCTTACTGGCCTGGAAGGCAAGGATAGATCGGGCAAAAACACCATTAATGAACTTATTATCGATAGTGTTGGAACTAAATCCAGCAAGCCCGCAGAAATGCAGAATTGCCTTTTGTCCCTCTTTTCGAATTTGTATAAGGAGAATATTGATCCCTCACAGGATTCAATAAGTTTGTGGCTAAGGGATAAGTTTTTACCTGCTCTTACAGAATCTGCCAGAGATCTTTTAGACTCACCCATATCCATGGAGGAGATTAGGGACCAAACAAAGAGGGCAAAAAATAAGAAGGCGGCGGGCGGGCCTTGATGCCCTTCCTAATGAAGTTTATAAACTGTTACTTGACGAACTCCTGCCTATACTCCATACATTATTCAATTCAGTCTATAGCTCTGCTGGGGTGATCCCCAGATCTTGGAAGGAGGCCACGATTGTTTTAATACTGAAGCCAGGTAAGGATCCCCTGATGGCTGACTCCTACTGTCCAATCCCCCTCTGAATGCTGATTATAAGATTTTTATGAGTATTCTGGCAGGGAGATTGGCAAAATTGGCACCAAGCCTGATTAACACCGACCAGAAAGGCTTTATGGTCGGGAGAGTCATCCAGGAACAAACACAATTACTTATTGGCAACATCGATCTCGCTGAAATTAGGGGGGATCCCCTGGCAGTAGTGGCCTTAGACGCCGCTAAGGCCTTCGATCGTGTGTGTTGGAGATATCTTTGGGGGGTGTTGGAGGTCATGGGTATGGGCCCAATCTTTGTGCAGACTTTAAAGAACTGTTATTTTGGGGCTGCGGCGAAGATTTTGCTAAATGGCTCCCTGACTCCAAGCTTTGCAATCCAGAGAGGGACAAGACTGGGTGCCCTCTATCTCCCCTTCTATTCAATATCTATATTGAGCCCTTTGCGCAGGCGATTAGGCTGGATAACATCATAAGCCCTTTTAAATCGCAAAATTATCAGTGCAAAATCGCCTTGTACACGGACGATGTAATAATCTATACCGGTGACCCTGATATCTCCATTCCGCGGCTTGAAATCTTGTTGAGGGAGTTTGGTTTGATCTCAGGATATCTCGCCAACTCGGCTAAAACCGAGGTTATGTGTTGGAACACAGTGTATAGTCAAGGCCCTATAAGTAGAGAATTCAGGTATCTAGGGATAAAAATTGTTAAGGACCTGAATGAAATTCCCCAGATTAATCTGAGGAAAATCGAAAAGATATTGACTATCTCTTTGCCAGGTGGAAAACCTCCCTTTGACGATCTATGGGAGGGTCAACCTGGTAAAGATGTCAGTATTACCTAAACTAACCTTCCTTTTAGCGCGGTGCCTCTTACTTTTCCTCAGAAAAATATTAGTAAGATTCAGGGAAAAATTGGTAGTTTTATATGGGGACAGAAAAGTGCAAGGCTATCTTGGAAAAACTAAGAAGGAAACTTTTAAAAGGTGGTTTGGCACTTCCAGATATTAATTGGTACTTACTGGTTTTTCAATTTAAGGGCATAAGGATGCTGTTGTCTACTCCTGAGGAAACTACGTGGGGTAGGCTTTTGGGCGAATTGGCCTTAGTAGAGGGTGGCAGTGGGCAAGGGGGGTTCTTATACAAATTTGGGACACCCAGATTCTTCAAGCGTGTACGTCTCAAGGTTTGGAAAGCCGCTCTGATGACTTGGCACAAATTAAGACGTATTTGGGGTATAGGTTATTTCTCCGCCTTTGAACCAATTTGGGATTCCCTGGGGACCCCCCCCCTGCCTGGGTGACAGCTTGGCGATTCCGATTAGAAGAGCAGGTTTGGAAAGGTGGTCGGATCTGGTGGACTCCGATGGGGTTCTCCCTTGGGAGATATTGCAAGATAAGATCGGTCCCTCATTCTCCAGGTTTAAGTACCTCCAGTTAAGATCATGGCATGAGGCGGAAGCTCGAGAAACAGCAGGGAACTGGGAACTTGAGCAGCTATTTCAAGACTCACGCCCAAGGAAGAAAGAAATATCTCTGTGGTACTTAAGCCTTCTTGAAGCAGAGGATCATGAGGTTCCCTCAGTCATCGGCATGGAATTCTTCCCCACTTGCCCAGGATATAGAAAATGTTTTTGAAATCTCCTTTAAGTTACTGTATAAATATATCAAGCCTGCTAGGCTAAAGAAAAATCACTTTTTGTATTACACAGGCTTTATTACACCCCGGCCAAAATAGCCAAACTTGCACCTGTTCCCACTCCAGTATGCCCGAGGTGTTCTCTTAGTAGTGCGGATGACATTCATATGTTTTTTGAATGTGCAGAACTAGGCCTATTTTGGAAAAACGTGGGGGACTCCCTGACAGCCATTTTTCAAACGCATATAGAGATGGATCTCCACCTGGTGATTTTTGGTATAAATAATTATGTAAAAGGGCTGCTCCCACAGACCCGTATTGGTTTGCTTCTCTACCTTGTGATCCTGGCTAGGAGGGAGATATGTATTAGATGGAAAGATCCGTCTCCCCCAACAGAGAAAGCTGGCTAAAGTGGCACTGCGCATGGCTTGTTTAGAGCAAGAAGGTGTATTGGAAATGTGTGATAACATCTGGTCTCCCTGTTAATCTGGGGTCGCCGCCTGCGCCTGATAACCTGTTAAGATCTCTGGCTTTGTGGGCGCGTCCAATGATTACACCAGTCCTCAGGATCGAGAGGAAGGCCGTGGGGGTCCAGACGAAAGCAGTGAGTCGAGGGGCGCCCAGCAATGCATAAGCCGACTTGTCAAAACTGCCAAAGTGTTTGGTGAGATGAGGACAAAAAAGAAAGAAAAAAATATAAGACCTATTGACTTTTTTGCCAATGCTTGTTATGTCTCGCCTGCAGACAGCTTTTAGTTGGATTCTGGCTTCCACTGCAAGCTTGCAGGCCAAATGGTCAAGTTTGGCCCTCTGAAACCCACTAGACACCAGTGGGTTCCAGCTACTTGGATTAGTGGTGTGATATATTGGGACTTCTCATCTCTTGAATAGTCTGGTTCATGTGGAAGCAATTCAGCAAGTTCAGCTGGACCAACGTAAGGTTCACCAAAACCCAGAATATGCTCAGAAATTGATGCTCCATCCAGGGCCCTTACATTCGATTTGTCCACCAACCCTTTAGTCAAACCTTGGTGCTGTTGAAGCCAACCCTGCCCCACATTCCCTCTACTCCATGCTCCATTCTTTCCACCTGTAATGGGCACAGCTCCTTGAAGCTTCTTTGTGAGAATTTTCAGAGTTTTTTAAAACTACTCCTTGATGGGCACTTAAAGACTAATGAGATAACCCGACTATTTGCCCTTCAAAAGTAATTTCCCCCTCGTCGCTTTGTATGTACTACAACTTAATTTTTAGAAATTAAGAAGTTGTTCAACTACTCACTGTGTATAGGGAAACCACATGGCAAGTATTTTACCAGCCTGCTCTGCATTTTTATGCCCATACTAATAAAAAACACATTGGGGAACCCAAGTGAAATCTGGTATTGTGAGGGGGAGCAACTTCTGGAAGAATTTAAGGATCTAGATTGGTGTAATCTTCCCACTGTGAGTCAGTTTTAGTCTTCATTGGTGCAGACAGACGGTCTCCTGGTCGCTTGTGTCTTATTACTATGTATGTCGGTTTAGCATAATGATCAAGGAGTTACCTTGCAAGAAGGATTCTGGTGGTGGGTAGCAGTGCTAGTTCTGGTAGGCAGGTCAGGCATACATGCAGATCTGACGTTTGGGCCAAGCGGAACTGGTGCAGCGGCCTTCATGCTGTATGTGAGAATGTGGCAGCCATATTATGTGTGCCTGCTTGAGCTTTATTGTGCTGTCCCTGTATCACTGTTTGACAGCGGCAGTGGGTTCACACAGAGGAATAGTGGAACATTTTGTGTGCATAGGGAATGTATACAGGATTACAATGTTACAAGGTCCTATTACATGCAGCATCCAATCAACCAGTTAATGGCTGCTTTTCAGTTTTCTAATTTGGTAGTTCCTATTCAACGGTCACTACTTTAGAGCAGCTCTTTGTGGACGTGGAGGCGTCCTTGATCAGCGCCATCTTGTTTCCTCCGGCGCATGTCAGGTTTTCCGACTATAGCAAAGGATTATGCAGCCAGTCTCCCTGCATTCCAGCTTTAGGAAAGCCACCAAATATGGAAGAGTTGCTGCCATTAAAAGCTCCCAAGGAATTACTGATCAGGAGTAACTGGTTTTGATGATTTTGATTCTGTCCATCACAAGTACATCTATACACTGCAAATGTTTTTTGTTTTTTTTAACATTTTCTTTCCTAGTCCAAGACGGCTGATCCTTTTCTTGGATGATGACATGTCCTCTTTTCCTCCAATATGAAGTCTAGCTACGTCTTAATTGTTTTTGAATCATTGCTTGCTTACTGGACTTTGTGGATTTTCTGGTCTCTCTCCAGTTACTGTTGATATTCCTCTGCTCTTCGCCTTTTGCTTGGCCTGGTCAGCCAGCTCACCCTGCTTCTGGAGATTAGCGACCATTTCTGCAAACTAAGACCATTTCTGCAAACTAAGCAGACCTGCCAAGCATCTTGTAGAAGACCAGCTCTTGACAGGTTGTGACTCACCCCCAATCTGGAAATGGATGAGGCCCAGGAAATAACTCAAGTCCACAGCCTGCTGACGGCTGTAAACAACTCGACGGTACAGGTTATAACTCGAAGTACGGAAAAGGCTTCACTTCATGAGTGTCTAGCCATTCTACAACAAGGTTCCCTGGATCCTGCTCTAGCTGGCATGGTGGAGCTGAAGTTTGATGGTAATACAAGGAAGCTTAAGGCCTTTTTAGATATCTGCCATCCATTTCACCTTAAATCCCCACATCTGACAGATCCAAGGAGGGTTTTGTCAGCTGTACGATCAGAACTGCCATGGCCTGAGCTATACCTTTGGTTTCAGATGCCAGTCCTCTCCTGGATAACTTTGCCAACTTCCTTGTTGGATTTAAAAGAATGTTTGATCACCAAGACCACAAGTTCTCTGGGTCTTGGAAGAGATTCTGGAACTAAGCCAAGGTTCTATTGATCTCCATTCCTGTATCTTGAAATTCAAAGGCCTGGCATAAGAAACTGACTGAACTGACCCTTCCTTCTTCATCCTTTTTCTGAAAGGGTTAAAAGATGAGCTAAAGGATAAACTCGCAAGAGTGGCTAGACCGCCTTCCCTTCAAGATCTCATCCAACTGAACATGGATAGACAGCCGCCTTCAAGAAGGACGTTTGGAAGGCCAAAAACTATTCTCATCTAAACCCATCAGTACACCACCATCCAAGGCTACATCCAAATTTTCCGAGCCTGAAGATGAGCCTGTGCAAGTAGGTTTCACTAAAGGTCCTTTAAGTAAGAAAGGACAAGGAGACGTAAATTGTGGTTGTGTTTATACTGTGGTAAGAGAGGTCACCTTTGGAGTTCCTGTCCTTTATGTCCCATTTGCTAACTAAGAAGCATGCCCCTATAATAATAATTATAATAATTCCTATTTGTAATGCACAATCATATCACCCCCCCTTAAGGGTTTCAAGGCGCTGAGGGCCGTCGGGGAGATTAAGTGAGCTAGTGCCCAGAGTCGCATGATGCTGAGCTGGCACCGGGGATCAAACCGTGAACCCTGCGCTCCGTAGTCAGCCGCTGTGGCACACCTCTCCCAGTCCCCAGTGCAGGGAACAGAGGCGAGTAATAGCCAAACATCCCTGCCCTTTCCTCTGAAGTCTTCCTGCTTTGCCTTCTTACAAGGGGCATTTTTAATTCAGGCTAAGCATCTCCTGTACAGTTCTTGACTGTGGAGCTTTCAATGTCTATGAACATTCAGTGGGTCTCACACCCCCACTCTCCAGTCTCTAAGAAAGAAGTAGCAGTGGCTGTACACACTGTGGATGGAATCCTAGTGGCCTCTAGCTTGGTGATGGAGGAAACTCAACCTTTGTCTCCCAGAAGAACCACCTATTATGTGACCGTCACTTTTGATTTGATCTCCTCTCCCAGTTATCCTATTATTTTAGGAATTAGCAAGTTAGCTAGACACAATCCTCACATTAAGTGGTGAGCGAAGTCCTTGTTCCTGGGATGTGAGTTTTGTGTGTCTCACTGTAGTGCTAACCAATTTTCCTTTTAAACTTCTGAAGTTCACAATGACAACTCTGCTCAGTCTTTCTCAATTCACTGAGATAGCTGACATCTATCATAAGTTCCTTGAGACATTTCAAGAACCAGCAACTACAGAGATACCTCCTCACCAACCCTATGACTGTGCCATTTGCATACTCCTTGACACAGTTGTTCTCTGTGGGTGAATTTATTCCATATCACCCATAGAACAGCAAGTCCTGAAGGAACACCTTGATGCTGACTTGCAGAGCAGTCTGATGGCCGAGCCAAAGTCCCTTGCTGGGTCCTTCTTGTTTTTCATTGTTGGGAAGAGAACATCTAAACTCTGGCCTTGTATAGATTAAAGGGGTTTAAATCTAGTGACGATCAAATACTGTTACCCATTGCCTCTCATGTCAGACATTCTGGGAGCATTTCAAGGAGTGAAAGTCTTCACAAAATTTGACCCATCACCTGATCCCGATCCAATAAGCCGACCAGTGGAAAACAGCCTTCCGAATAGCATTCGGGAAATTCCGAGCATTGGGTGATGCCTTTTGGTCTATGCAATCTCAGCTTTTTTCAAGCTATTTATGAATGGTCTCTTATCAGATCTGATCCTTCAGTCAATGGTTATTTACCTAGATGATGGCCTGTTTTTTTTAAGGACCCTACAGAAAATCCTTTCCATGTCAAACAAGTCCCGCAGCATTTAAGAGGCAACAAATTGCTGCCCATTATGAAAAGTGTTTGTTTGAAGAGAATTCCATAGATTATTTAGATTACGTCCTTTTTTCTAAGAGGACTGCCATGGATACTCAAAAGGTTCAAGCCATTCTTTACTGGCCCTTTTCTGTCTCGGTGATTGAGAGACAGCTTTCTAGGCCTAGAAAACTATTATTGTAAATTCATTAAGGACTTTTCTAAGCTTGTCTTACAAATTACAGATTTGCTAAAAAAAAGAACAAGACATTTCAATGGAATAAGGATGGCACCTCAGTGTGAAAGGCAGCGAGTCTTCTAAGAGCCTCAATGCTGCCCGGTGCAGGGTTCCACCTCTAATTCACTTTGGGTTCGCTATCAAAATAATGAGGCAAGCGCTGGAAACTGGAAGACAAGAAAAAGGTTTATTTCTCATGAGGAGATCACGTCAACTGCAGACACCGGGATGTCTGAGGGAGGTGTTCTGCTGATAACTCCTTTGGCTCTTCCTTTTATACAGGTTTGACACAATGCATTGGTTTCATCAACATGGTTACACAAGCTTGGGGTCCCCGCCCCAGGCAGGTTGTCACACAAGCCCAACAGTAATTCTCTTCCCACCCAGGTCAAACAGACAATCTTATCTTGCAGCTGGACCTTGCTTCAGGGTCTAAAACATGTGAGACCGGCCAGATCCAAGAGTCCGTTCTGTTGATAAAAACAGGTCCCATTGTTGGTAACAACAAGTCTTGCTGTTTGCAGTGCAATAAATCATGTTGCAAGAGTCTTTTCGGTGTTTGGAACCTGTTTGTGTAACTAGGTGCAGTGAGGGGTAGAGTGTCCAAAGGTTTGCCTGAAAACAGAGATGAGAGGAAAAACGAGTTTGTGGCAGCAAGTGGCGCTGAGGTTTGTTGCGGCAAATAGAGTTTATTGCCCCTGGCACACGTACCAGGTCGGTCAGAGGGATGCTAGTAAGGGCAGGGTGAAACAAAGGTGACCAACAGAGTACAAAATGGCTGTGATAGATTAAAATGACTGCAACTTATGTGCACATAGAATTCCACCAGACAAGATGGCGCAGGTAATGTTCACGATTGTCGTTTTGCTTTTAACATCAGCCTTTGAAAGATTTGAAGACTTGAGTTATTTTGAGCTCCCATCCTACTACAACTTTACGCCTCAAAGCCTTTATTGTTGAGACAGATGCCTCCGATCTAGCTTTGGGGGCCATTTTGATTCAACCAGGTCATGATGGAGAAAAACATCTCATTGCCTTCTTCTCAAAGAAGTTGTTAAGGAGCGAAGGGGCCATTAATGCAAACTAAGAAGAATTCCCAAGCCCCCGCCGAGAAGTCCAGCTCTTCACACATTTGGATTTGGATGCTTAAAGAATTTAATTATTTATGCCCCCAGATTTCTGTCCGATTGACTACAAAGCAACACAGATATGGAAGAAAACTAATGCTGTAGGAACAATACATGTTTTTTATTTTTGTAGCCAAGAGGAAGGCAAAAGTATCAACATGTATGTTTCACTATAAAGGATGTTTGCTTCTTTGTGTGACTTTAAAAATATTACCTAGGAAAAGGTAATAGACCAGATTTTAATGGTCTCTGTAAAAATAAAAAAAGTCTATGCCACTAGTGATATATTTATAGGTAAAGAGAAGTTGGAGATGTATGCTGAAGGCATCAATGTCAAAAGTTATAATAAAGGGAGTGCCATTCAAATGAAAAAAGAAACTATTAAGGAACAGTATCAAGAAAAGAAAAAAAAACCTGCAATCAAGAACAGGAAAAATGTTATTACCTTAATAGCCAGTTGCATTTAGTGAATTATAGGTATAGCCCTGCCATGGGTAAGTCATGTAACAAATGTGGACGTAATGGATGATTTGGCACTGTATGCATAAAAGATGTTACCAGACAAGTGTAAATGGTGTCTCTGTTGATCTGACAATGATGAATCAGATTATTCGAGTTGCAATGTGGTTTTGTCTGTGGGTGGTGGAAATAGAGCTGTGAAACCACCACCATGTTGTAACATGTAGATAAGTGGTACTGAAGCATGTTGTGGTAGGCTGCCTGGTATACCAACAATGAGGAAGAAATAATGGAAAAATCTAGATGAGGAAAAACTTTATCCAGTAGATTAATCTCCAGGTAGTTACATAGGTCACATACTGAATTTAATTGTTTTTTTTGGCAAACTTGCCATTTCACGGAAGGAGAACGAGAGGGAAAGTCCATATTGTTGAAAGGCAAGACGCTATTTGGGATAGCTACATCAGGAAGAGACCAGTAGCATGTTGCACTCTATTAGGAATCCTTCCAGGTATTCAGCGTAAGTGGTGGTAGTAGTGATACTGTCAGTTATTAAAGCCAGGAGGTTGGTGACTTGCAAAGTTCTAAACATGAGCTCAGAAATGTTTTTAGTGAACAATTTGGGAGTATGAACGTTTCAAGCACTATTACAGTAAAACACAATGCTATCACTGCCAAGTACTGGGTTAGGAGTTTGCCACTAAGATAGGTGTCCATTCAAAACAAGTGTGAAAGAATCTTTGGCAGAAGGTTATTTTCGAGTTAATCAAATTTTCAGAGTGGCTAATCCTTCTGTAATTTCCATTTAGGTCTTCAGGCAATGTGTTGATTTGAGTTTTAACAAGTGCATTATGGGTGCACAGCCATCCACTACCTGATATTGATTAAATAGTGTCATCATTCAGGTGAAACTTAAAAATTAAAATGTACTCCTTTTGTAACCACTGAGGGGTCTTATCAGTATGAAAGCTGAAGGCAGTTGTTGAGCGAATTAATAGTGGTTAAATAAGCAATACATTTGCTGTTAAAACCAAATTGTACTAGCACATGCTCCAGGTTACATTTTCTAGCTCATAAAATTGCTACCAATCCCCTGACTGGTAAAATTCCTTTTGAATTATGAGGGAGGGAGGGTAGTAACCAATGAATTATGTCCATGGGGTTTGTAAGATTAATTGATCTCACTCTCATATTTGAGAACAAAGAGAAGGTAAATGGAGTGAAGGTTCAACAAAAGGAAATACAAATACACATGAACAGAGGTTGTGATGGCAATAAATTCCAGATTAGTGGGTGGGTTCAACAAACTAACAGATGGTGGGGGAGGGAAGCAAAGCTGGTCTGATTTCCATTAAGGTAGTGGACGTATTTAAAAGTGCGGTAATGCTTCCATTGTACAAGATATATAGGTGGATAGAATGGTATCTGAATTTGAGAGGTCTACTGAAGCAGTTGGCGTACATCCTGTAGCAAGGTGAAATGCTGCTAAGAGAATTAGCGTCCGCAGAGTGACAGTTCTTTTTTTAAAAAATTACTTCAAGGATGTGCCCTAATGACTTCCTGGCTAGTTCCTTAAAGGGGGTTGTATCATTTGGATTCTGCAGTGGCGGCTCCTCTGCTAAGGTATAGGAGCGTCGCCCCACTGAACAAAAGGAAAAATAAAGTAACTGTCGTTATTATTTTAGTTTTCCTATTTAATCAGTGGCTCTCGGGGTGGGGCTGGTCAGAGCAGGGGGAGGAGTGGTTTACAATCCCTAAGTACACAGGACTGGTTAACTGGCCCTCTTGGGCCGGCCAAACAGTCCTGTGCTCTTCTCAGCCTGGTGAGGAACATGCAAAGCCTCCCATTCCCCATCTGAGCGGCGAACCACGGAACTCAGATCAATCACAACGCTGCATTGCAGTGTTGTGATCGGCTCAGGGGAGCTCGGTTGCTTCCTGCTGCTGGCCAGGGCTGCAGGAAGAGAAGGAAGATGCAGAGGAGAGGCGTCGGCCAGCTTGTTACAGGTGCATGGATGTTTGGGGGGGGGGCACCACATGTGCCCCCCTGACCACTTAGCAGTGGCCCACGTGGGACCTGCTTGGGGCCCCCAAAGTCCCTTTCTGACAGCATTTTCATGGCGGTGGGACTGCCATGAAAAGGCTGGGGGAAATGGATATCTGCCGCCCGACGGGCTCCTTGAGCCTATCGGAGGTGGCGGTCTGTCACCCAGACTGCTGTGGTCTGACCTACTGCATTGTAATGCGGCGGTCGGACCGATGGCCTGTTTGTCGGTGGGACCGCCACTGACGGCCTGTTTGTGGCAGTCCCATCAACATCAAAATGAGGCCCGTATTTGTCGGACCTATATTCTGATACTAACACAAGACCACCACAGAAACATCTGTTCAGCACAGAGTAAGCTCCACCACATGCACCATCCAGATGTGGCATAATCACTTCTTCAAATAGCACTTTCATCCACAACTCTTACTACGCCACACCTTTCCTGTTGCACATAATTGGCCTTTCTCAAACAGATCATGATAGACAGAACCCCTCAAACAGTCATGGACATGACATGATACCAAAGCCATATAGTAGTCAGAGAGCCACCAACTCTACACTAGTCACCATTCACCACACCAGCATTCATTTTAGTACAATACAGATAAGGTTAGCCTAAACATACCACATCCTCACTCAAACTACACTGCATTATCGTTATTTACCTGACTAGCAGTGCTTTCTACAAAAAAAATGGAATAGGCTGGCCTATGGACTTTCGACCATCCAGCACAATGAAAACAGCAAAACACTAAAAAGATATGCAACGGGTAGGGTTGCCATTTGGCCTGTTTTATACTGACATGACTGCTATTTTAATGTCCCAGCTGGTACAAAAAATAGAAAAATCACGTAAAGATGGTATTTTTTCCCCTTATTAGTATATGCTTTAAACAGTAAATGTTGGAAGAAAACCCTTAAACATGTGTTCTACAGCTGCCCTAATGACTCCTGACTGATAGTTAAAGTAAACAAAGATAGAAAGGCCATACTAAAAATCAATACAGAGGACTTCATATAAAGTTCTGCTTAAGAAACCGGTCCGGGCCTTTGCAGAATCTTAAAACTTGAACAGATGGATGGCATTTTTCTCTGTGAAAGGTGGAAACCCTACTAGGAGAATGAAACATTTTTTACATGTATATCTTGTAGGAGTCAACGGCGATGTCGCAGCTGAAAATACCTATAAACTGTACTTTGTGCAGTTTGAATCCTTCGGCTAAGTGTTAAAAGGATTTATTTAACATGGTTGTTGGTTCAGACATCGCCCAGTTTTAATATAGCAATTAGGTCCCGAACCCCTGTTGTTTCAGAACTTGCGCCAGTAATGTCCCACGCCACAAGGAAGTCTCATTTGTGAGCTTACCGAGCCACTTTGTGTTTCAGTGCATCATGCCAGCAGCGGCTCTGTGGTCTTGTTACTAGCATCCGCGATTTGGGGGGGGGATACCTGCCATATAGTAAGTGCATGATACCAGGTTTTTCAACTATGCCTAGCTCTCATCTTATTGTTGGATCCTGTCTTTAACAAAAGCAGCCAGTCATTCATTAGGATAAGCGGTGAGGCGCAGTAGTATGGTGGTCACCTGCGACCTCAGCCCTCTGTCAGTGCGTGGTTGGGTACTTTACTGAAAGGACATTATAGGGAGTTTGTACCCTAATGAATTTAGTGATCATTGATTGAATTTCATGTTGGAGGGATAATGTATGTGTAATTCTGTAACATTTAAAGGAAGCGAGGTGGGGAGCTCATCTTGAAAAGAATGAACTTCCCATTATAGATAAGGGCAGGGAGGACCATGCATCTCTCCTTCTTTGCCACAGCAGGGAGTGATATTTAAGTCCCAGCATCCCTGTTGCTCAGTTGCCACCATCATACCAACATATCTGAAATGGTCTCTGGCAGTCGGCTGCAGCGTGCGACAGATGTGGTTGGGGACCATGTAGCTGCATATAGATTAACTTATTCCAGTTTACCTCCAAACCCGAGGCATTGCACGTACCATTTTTGTCAGTCTCGTCAATGTGTCGTCTGGTCACTGTATGAAGTGCAACATGTCGTCTGCATACACTGACTCCCTTTCCCCTGACAGAATAGAAGATGGGCGAGAAGACACCCTTGAAAAGTTCCCAGTTTGATTGGAAGCAAAAGCACACCACACTTACCTACGCCCATGATGCTTCATACAGAGCAACAATATCTGTGAGAAAGTCAAAGCTGAAATTCATCCTGTGGAGGGCCAGGTACATGAAGGGCCAGTGAACTGCACCTTTTCAAAGCGCAGTAGGACCAATGAGACCGGGTGCTGTGACTGCCACCCTTGCTAAGTCCACCTGCCAGCATTTCAAGTAATGTCTTCTGCTCCTTCTTGGTATGAAACCATTTTGCATCAGTGAGCTCACTAATCTGAGAAGAATGTTGGCCAAAAAATAGGCTTCCGTGTTGATTAATAAGAAATAGAGCATTGTGACGGGCACTGTTTTGCAGGTTTATTAGGCTTTAATAATGTGATTTTAGTTGTGCCACGTAGGTTGTGTGGAAGGGAAGTCTGTTGCTTAACACCCTCAAACAGAGCCAGCAGCTTTGCAACTAGGAATATTTCTTGAAAAAACCTATTGGGAAGGTGTTCGGTCCAGGAGTCTTGCCTGAAGGCACTTCTTTGGTAGCCGGCTGCATTTCATCTATCGTAATTAGGAGCTCTAGTTTGTCTCGCTCCGTGGGTGACAAGCCCCTTAAAAGGTTGCCTGCAACAGGATTCTGAGTTTCTAATAAGTGAGGGAGTCTTTTCCTATAAAGCGTTCTGTAGTAGTTAGCAAATTAAGCTGCAGTGTCCAAGGCGTCTGTGACTGTCTTCACTCTGGAATCCATCATCAAAGGGATCATTAAAGATTCTGCGTCCCTGCTGGCTAGCCAATAAAGCAGTTTACCCACTTGATTTCCCAGTTCAAATCACTTATTCTGGGACATCGGCCACGCCATCTTAGCTGTATCCATTAACTTTTGTTTCAACGATAGTTGAGTCTGTTTGTGCTTCCTGAGAGTGTCTTCTGTGTGATTACTTGTCAACTGATGTTCCAGTTCAGTAATCTGCTCTCAAGAGCTTGTGTATCTCCTTTCCCCCAATGTGGGAGAAGGCCCTATCCCCAATCACTGCTTTAAATGCGTCCCACAAGGCAGCTGGCAATGAAACAAGGTTACATTGAATTTGAAATATTCGTCCATCGCCTCATGAAGAAGGTTGGTTAGTGTTCAGATCTCAGCCGCCACACATTAAAGCGCCGTACACCCTTGGGTGTCAGTGTCTGGACTTCGAATCAACAGCTCCACTGGGGAGCGATCAGACAGCAACCTCTGCAATACCCACGCCCGCTGGGTGCCATTGAGTTCTATGGCTGGAACTAATAACTAGCCCAGTATGAAAAGCAACGATGGGGTGCGGAGTAATGGATAAACTGCCTTTTGCCTGAGTGCTGCTTTTGCCACCCAGTTTGGAAAGGGTTGCTGCTGTGGTAATGGAGATGGGGCAGTTCACATAGAGTGTTGGGCACATGACTGCTTTGAAGTTTCTCCCCACCACAGTCATCCTCAGTTCAGTAGAGCACCCAGCAATGGGTCCAAGACTGCCTCCAGTAACACAGTAACATACACCGCAGATTGACCAGGTCAACATCTCCAATGTTCCTGTTCTAATCTGATATCTGCCAAGTTAATCCATTTGGAACAAAGTTATCACCAACTGGAAGGTCTTATGTGGGAGGAAGTCCACCCACCTGGAGCATGTGATAAACCCGGCATGTACATCCTACTGTAGCTGCGCCTACCTAGTAAGCCACCCAGTGCACTCAGGAGATGGGTCTGATGTAGTTGAAGGATATCGGGAGCATATTTCTTAACAAATAACATGACGACCCTCTTTTAATCTCATTCTGAAGCCCATTGACTTTCCATGTCATAATGTGGTATTGGTTTTAGATTGAGCCTGGGCAGCGCATGTGCTGCTCTGCGGGTCATGCTGTAATGTACACTGTGGCTCGAAGCCCCTCCTCTTTTTAGGTCTCGCCTACGCAGCGCGCATGCGCTGCATAGGAGGGCCTTTAGCCGTCGCTCTGCTCATTTTCAAGCACACACTCGTGCTTGTGTTCGGCATCCACCTTGTGGGAGCGAGCAGCGGCGCGCATGCTAATTGGCTGTTGCTCGCTTCCGCAAGGCGGATGCCGCCACAAGCACGAGTGTGTGCTTAAAAACAGTCATTAAGCAGAGCGCGGGCCGCGTTTTTTTTTTTATTCCCCCCCCCCCCCCTCACTCACTCTCCCTTTGCTTTCAATCACGGCAAACCTCTCAAGCCAAAGCACAAGTGCCGCGCTTGTTTGTACTTACTCTAGTCTATCTATTCATTTTGCTTTCACCCTTTCTGTTTTTAACATTCGATGCATCATTTTCTTTTCGCTTGTTTAATCAAATATATGTGCATATATAACAAGGAAAATGCACACACACGCACGCGTTTCCTACACGAATTCTCTCCCTGTATTTGCTCTCTTTTTGCCGTTCTTCTTCCTGTGCCATTTCTTTCTTTCGTTTCAGTTTTCATTATTTTTTTAGCACGTTTTGTTTCCTCCCCACTCTTCTTTCTTGCCTCTTTCTTTCGGCGATTCTCTTCATGACATTATTTTCGTTCTTTCGTTTTTATTCCTCTTTTTTCTTTTATTTGTGAACCCCGTTTTCGTTTCACACTTTATTTCCCTTTCTTTCGTTCATTATTGCTAGTCGTTTACTTTTTGTTTTTCTTCAAAGAGAATTTTTTTCGCAACCTTTATTTTACCTCTTTCTTCGTTTTCAACTATTGGCTTTCATATCCTTATTTTCGTCCGCTGTTTTTCTTCACTTTATCCTTCCCTTCAATTCTTTATTGATTAATTTCCCTTCTCTTTTTCAATCTCCCCCACCCATTTTTTTTTACTTTTCTTTCTGCGTATCTTTTGTTTTTCTTTCTCCGTTTTTGATTTCCTCCTTTTCATATTTTTGTTTTGTCCTGACTCCACTTAATTTCTTTCTATCCTCTTCGGTTGCTTTCTCTTTTTGTCTTTGCCACTTCTTGTATTTCTTTCCTTCTTTCTTTCTTTCTTTTTTTCTTTCCCTGTTTCTTGTCACCTCTTTCTCCCAATGCACCTCACTCTAGCTCGTTGTTGCTCTCCGGGTCTTTACTTTCTTCAACCATTAAGTCCCGTATGTAAGTGGATAATGCCGCACATCGTTCCGTACAAGCCATTACACCCGAGCTCAAATGATAAACGCAACCTGGGGTCAGATAAGATACGGCTAAAGGCAAACAAGGCAGAGTGTAGCCCCCCCTCTCGCCCACCATTCACAGGCACAGTTGGCTATGGAGGCAGAATGCCCTGACTTGACTACCGCATGCCATCCTCGTCTCCGATGCCACAGGGACGTAAGGGTGGCCGCCACAGTGCACGTGTGCTTGTGTGTAGTGGGGCAGACCATCAGAGACCCCCTAACTCATCGTGAGCCCCCATTATCCGAAAGCGAATGAATATCAAGAAATATGAGAGGTTCAGGGCTCCGTAATTTTGCGTTTCGCCACTGCCATGCCACAGGAGCTCGCGTATTGTCAGATGCACCCGTAAAATACCCTCCATTCTCCTATCTGTAAACGGCATTTATTTACCTACACACCAGCCCCTCTCCTGCAGACCCTGAGCTCGGTTATAAGTGACAGAGAGCACATCGTGACTTTCCACCGGTGTTGATTCATGCTGAAACAGAAATAAAAAACAGTGGTAACGAAATGAACACCCACCAAGTTTCTATTCGGCCTCTAACTTAGGTTATCCTGGGTAAATTGTCCTAATTATCACCCGCAATTAACGTGCATCTGCAAAGCCCCGAAATAAGAATGTGTCTTCAAAGACGGCAAGTGTGTCTCTCCTCAGACACATGTACTTCATTGGAGAACTGCCAGCTTCATGGGAGGGGACAATCAGAGGGTCACTGACTTTACGGTCTGTGAAAAGGCAATACAGTGGCACTGTAGTGGGATCAGTGTAGCGCCAGCTTCTCCAGATGAGGCGAAGGGCTTGATAACAGTAGGAAAGGAGATAACACTTAGGTGAGAGTCTTACGATGGTCAGCAGTGGTTGATACATTAGTGACTCTTCGGCTGAATTTGATTATTAGATGCACATCAAGATGTTGAGCTCCGCAGACCACCAGTGTAAAGCAGAGAGTAATCTTCAACAAGCATTGGCATAGCCAATAGGTCTCGCCTTTGGGACCTTATAAGTATTTAGTTATGCAGCACAATATCCTTGGTGCAACAACATCAATTGTTGCATGGCTAAACACTTATAAGGTCCCAAAGGCGAGACCTATTGGCTATGCCAATGCTTGTTTCCATTGGTTCCCGTTCGTGCCTTTTATAAATGTATTCTTCTGTTTGGTCAGCATGTTTAATTACTCCCGCCTTTTGTTGTTTTACATCCTCCCTGTGGACTGCCCCTGCTACATGTGGTGTTTCACTTTCTTTAATTAACGTGTATTTGTGCTCACTCCTTTTTAGGTCTCGCCTAGGCAGCGCGCATGCGCTGCTCTAGGAGATGACCTTTAGAAATTTGTCAGCTCTTTTCAAGCACTCGTGCTTGTGCTGGCATCCACCTTGCGGGAGCGAGCAGCGGCACGCGTGCTAATTGAAAACAGATGGCCGGCGCGCCGCTGCTCGCTCCCGCAAGGTGGATGCCAGCACAAGCACGAGTGCTTGAAAAAAGCTGTTCCCTTCTCAACTGCTTGTCTTGTCGTCGTGCAGGGGCCATCTGGCGGTCGCGTTCACTTTTGCGGCTGCTTGTTTCAGTGTCCTGTTGGATTCAGGGTCACTTGTAGTAGAATGGCTCTGGTTTTCCCTTCTATCTCCCTCATATACCTCTGCCCCCTCCGACAAGCTTATCCCGCCACTGTGTTTTTCGTATGTGTACTCTTCCCACTTCTGTGTTGCGTTCTGTCGTTCGTTTTCCCCAGGTTTCTCTCTGTTTGCTCCATCTCCGTGTTCCTTTCCCATGCCTTAATGTTGCTTTGCCACTTCTGCGCCCTCGTGCTGCTTCGCACTCCCTTCTGTTTCTTTCTCTCCTCTGTATTGCTTTACTCCCCCTCTCTTTGCTTTCCCCTCCAACCAAGGATGCTTAGCATACCTCCTCTTGTTGCTTCCACCCCTTCACTTTGCTCCCCTTCCCCCTCAGTGTTGCCGGCAATTTATCATATTTACACCGTCTGGCAGCCTGGTATCCGCTTCCGCGCCATCTTGGAACGAGACCGCACCAGCCGTCCTCAGCAACGGGTTAAGCGGTAGTTCCAGTGCAGGGTTCAAGAGCTTGTGAACGGCACATAAGCAGCTCCGGAGTACAGTGTGAGCTAAGGTTGACAATGCTGTCCATTCCGCGGCACGAGGAGAGTCTGCGCATGGCGGACTATCACTACAGTGGACCGGTAGAACACAGATTCTCCCCATACACCTTCAACGGCGGGTAAGGCTTGGAGGAGCTGGGGTGGAATTTGTGTATTTGCCCTGTCATGCATGATGTGCATTACATCTCGGGAGATGTCAAAAGGACTGAGTGTTGCGATCTCCCTCTCCCCCCCACCCCCCCTTATTCTTTGGCTCTTCAAGTTCCCTGTTTACCTATTGACTTTGTCAGTATTGCAAACCATTGTGTGTTGCTAGTTTTATTATTGGTGAAAGTCTCATTTTTCTGAAAGTTACACTAGGGTTGCTGCGTGTAGTAACCATACGTGTACCCTGCTAAAGTAGCTTGCCACACCGAACACGTCAATAGTTGAGATTACCTGAATCAAAGAATGCGTTGATAAACTTTGAAGCGAGATTTACATGGAATGCACCCCACTAGCCTCGCTTTTCTTGAAATGGTCCTCTGACAATAATATTCGTTTGGGCAGTGATAAAGTCAGTTACTTTCCTTTTGGATTTCCCTTCTGTACAGATGCATTTTGGAATTGATTTTCTATTGCCACTATATCCACTTTTTTCAGCGTGACTCTTCGGGGGCTTCTCTCAGCGCACTCCGAGGCTGCCTGCCCCTCGTGCTCACTCCCTCCCCTCCTTGCTCTGCTGCTTCCCTTAGCTGCCCCTATACCACTGCAAGCTATCCGACACTGCTCCCAATGATGTGAGCTTCCACACATTAGTCACTTCTGCAAACTTCTCTTGGCTGCCCCTACACCACTGCAAACAACTCGCCACTGCTCCCAACGCCACGAGCTTCCACATGTTTCACTTTCGGCTTGAAATAACTTTACACATATTCAGAAATTAAGCTATAATTAAACGACTCAGGGTAATCTGCTGCATGGTTAAACACTTATACGTCCCAAAGGCGAGACCTATTGGCTATGCCAGTGCTTGTCTTTGGGTGATTTGTTTTTGCAGTTGTAGCGCAAACCCAACTGGAAGGTACTGGAGCATTTCACATAAGCACCAGTTCTCCAGTTCCAAAGTGGCAGCTCGCCGCGCTAACGTTTCCAAACGAGGACATTTGTATTATAATCAGCATGACTGCTCTGTGCACTAATATGAAGTGGTGTTTAATTTCACTTTGCAATTAGAAGTGCGTGCACAGTTGGGAGCGCTTCGATGTCTGCGCTCACTAACGGAGGCACCACTTTCCTGTTATTTTGCGACCAGAAGGTATTGGAGCACTTCAACGAAGCTCCAGTTCCAAAGTGGCAGCTCGCCACACTTCATTTTCCAACGAGGACATCTGACAGCTTTAAGTTTGCCCCTCTGCTCACTTGCTGAACACGTGACTTCAACAAAAGGCTCTTACCCTCTCCTTCCTCCCCTTTCCTTGATTTGTTCCCCTGTGAAATGGATCCAAAAAAGAAATAAACACTTTGGCTGCAAATGTCGTCTTTTTCTGATATTTTTCTATTCCAAATTGCAGCCTCAGAAGGGAGAGAAAAAGAAAGTTCTAAATACGCAAAGTGGCCAGATTGGTTTTATTCACAACCACACACATTAGCGCCACTTTACAGAGTTTGCCAGTGAAGCACTACTTTCGGTTTCTCATCTTTCTTTGAACAACATTGTTTTTCCCGGGTGGGGAAGTACACCATTCCTGGAGGTACCTCAATACCTTGTTGATGCGTACAGTGGAAAACGTTTCTTTGCTCCTCGGCTCGTCTTTGGTCCAGTCTCAATGAAACCAACCGATCATGGATGTGTCTGCCTCAGCACGGTGTAGAGTCCCCTTTCTAAATAGGATGGGCCCCTCACCACTCGTATCTCACACTGCCCACCTCCCTACAGTGTTAACTTCTGCTCTGCCGCTGGCAGCTGCCCCCAACACTCACTCTCTCTTTCTTCCTCTTAATACCTTTCTCGCTCCTCCTCACTTGCTAAACACCATGACTTCAACAAACAGCTCTTAACCCTCTCTTCCTCTCCTTTCGATTATTCGTTCCCCTGTGAAATGGATCCAAAAAAGAAAGAAACACTTTGGCTCCAAATGTCATCTTTTTAAAAAAGCAGCCTTCCGGACAGAATTCTTTTTTCCCCCTCCAAAATACAATACAAAAAAAACCTAAATAGAGTGGTCGCAAAATGGGCAGATTGGTTTTATTCACAACCACACACATTAGCGCCACTTTACAGAGTTTGCCAGTGAAGCGCTACTTTTGTTTTCTCCCCTTTCTTTGAACATCATTGTTTTCTCTGGGTTGGGAAGTGCACCATTCCTGGAGGTACTGCAATACCTGGTTGATGCCTAAAGTGGAAAACGTTTAATGTGATCCGTATCAGCAGTTTTCCATATTTTTGAATATAAAATGTGTACCTGGATGTGGTCTTTTTAAACCATACTGCTTACGTTTTGTAAGGATATAAGTAATCGACATTGAAACGGGTCCCTTTTGGCCCTGTAGTCATGCTCTTAACTTTTCAGGCAAAAACACTCAAGGATTTCTGAATAATAAGTGTAAAAGTGTTAAGGTAACTGTTGTTCCTGCTTACATTTCACATGCTTTACTTAATCTTGCATTCCCTATGAGTGTTCGCAATTTCCAGGATGCTGTTACTTTTTTTTTTCAGCCAGCATATTACTGTACTCTCCTCCCAACATATTTCCCATTTTCTGGTTCTCCAGCACTGTGAGGTCATCCAAATGGCAATAGCGCTATGCAAATATCATCACTCCACTACATAAAAAAAAAAAGTAAAAAACAATGTAATTGCAACACAAAGAGCTCTAACTTTCACAAATGTGAAACCAATTGCATTGCAAATGCTCGTTTATACGTCCACTCCAAACCAAAACCCATGCATAAACCACATTGTCGTTTTTCAGTAGCTCTGACTCTTGCAAATGTGAGACCTATTGCATTGCAAATGCTTGTTGCGTTAACCTGTAATCGTACGCAATGTGTTGCTATTGTCATCCTGCACCTTTCTGCTGTTGGCTGGAACATCCAATGCAACAAGAACTATAACTAAATCTCTACCTTCCTAAAGCCCCTTACCAAATAATTCCTATTTGGAAGCATCCGTCTCCCTTATGACAGAACTGTGCACCCCAGTTTGTATTAGAAAGCCATGCTCAAGGCAGCATACTTACTTTATAAAGAAAAGAGAGAATAGCACCAATTAACAGCTAAACTTTGCCTTGCGTGATCCAGGTGATATTTATTCAGCTCCGATATCCAGCCTTTAGGTTGATCGTTTATTGGATCTGTTCTGTCTTCCATATCTGATGTTTTACCCCCAGGCTCTCATTTTCTTGCTTCTTATTAGATGGCTTTCTGGGCCCCTCCATAGTCCAAAATGTGCATACACACATCTGTTGGTTCCTTGACTCCTACCTTCTCCCCGTTGATTACTCCCACTCACCCCTCCATTGTTCCCCACTCTCATAGTCCTGTAAACAATTTTTTTTAATTTATATTTTTTGGGAGGTCCCAACCGCTGCCATTTGCCGTTGGGTCGCTCTGCGTTGCAAAAAGTGATTTTGCAAAAATAAAATTTACTTTTATTATTTACTATTGCAAGTGGTCAGTAAAATCAGTAAAATGGCACCTGCATCGTCCTAAAGCTGCGTGCATGCATGGTAACGCATGTGTGTGCATATGGCATCACACATGCATATGCATTCAGAATGATGCAACCATGCCATTGCGCCTTTACTTTTTCCTCTTTTTTGCAGTTGCTCCATGGCATCAGCCAAAAGCATTTCCAAAGCAAGTCAGTCCACAAACCAAGACCTTGGCCAATGCTGGGTTTAGGTCTGGCATTAACCAAGATCTTATAGGGCTTTCAGCCAGCTCTTCCTCCATTGGTCTGTTGTGTGATTCACGTTTCTTCTTCTGTCCACTAAATGTAGCAGTGGGTCGGCCCGCTTCAGCCATTGGCTGACTACAGTGTGAGTGACCGCATTCTGTTCTTTCACAAGGAGCATGTTTGCATAACTTAGTCCCCTTCAGTGCCAGGGACTATATTGGCAATGTGGGCTCTTTGAGACTAAAAAAAGTTTGCTTTTCCCTGATGTTTTCTTTTATATTGGTGAGGGACCTACTGACTTTGTCAGTGTCTACCATGCACTGCTCTATTTTCATACTCTGCAACACCTGCTTGAAGCAATGCATTGAACTACATCCAACACTTACTATAAAGAACAAACAGCCTTTCAACCATACACTCCTAATGGGTGCCTGAGTACCCAATGAAAAGCTGGGAAGTACTATATTAATTGCCCTGTACAACGCATTACATCAGTTACAGTGCTAAATATTGCCTTTGGCCACTTCTAGTACATTGAGTTCCTGGCGGGATAAAGAACAAGCATTTGCAATGTAATAGGTCTCGCATTTACACGAGTTTTAGCTATTGGCATTGTAAATGACAATGCCTTTTATTTATGTTTTGGTTTGTAAAACATAAATAAATGGCATTGTCATTTATAATGCCAATAGCTCAAACTCGCGTAAATGCGAGACCTATTGCATTGCAAATGCTTTTTTTTTTGTAGGCACAGGGAGATTGAGGGATTTACCCAGGATCACAGGATGTTGAGCCGACGCCAAGACTCAAGTTCCAAAGTAGGCAGCTCGCGCCGCTACACCAGCTAGAGGCAGCAGAGCCTAGTGTGCGGAGCGAGTTTGTGATCCGGTGTACAGGCGCAAAGCATAGTTTGCACGGGTGGGTACGCAATCCAGACTATGGGTGCAAAGCCTAATGTGTGCAGGGGTAAGGGATCCAGACTTTGGGCGCAAAGCCTAGTGTGCGGGTGGGAGGTAAGGCTTTAGGACTGCAGAGGCGAGTATGCACAGTGGATAAGGGTTCAGAACTACATGCAGCAGAGCAAAGGAGTGCACAAGCAGGAGAGATGTTAAAACTATTGAGTGCAGAGTGCACAGGCAGGAGTGGTTTAACAGTAAAGATTGCAGAGCCGGGAGTACACAGGCAGGAGAGAGGTTAAGACTGGGGTGCAGAGCCGAGAGTGCACTAGCAGGAGCAGGGTTAAAATTATAGAATTGCAGAGCTGGGTGAGTGGAGGGCAGTAAGAGGGGGATAGCTCTAAGTGTGGCAGATGCGGGTGCACATGGTGGTAAAGGTTAGGCGTGCTCAATGAGGTAATGGGTTAGGACTGTAGGAAGCAGAGCATAGTGTCCCCTAGGTGGCTTCAGACAGCAGAGAGAAGGAATGATTTAGGGCATGCTCAGGGACTGGCAGTTAGGGGTTTAGAACCAAGGATGGCAGAGCCAGGTGTGCGCAGGGCACTAAGGGGGTACAACTATGGGTGGCAGAGCAGAGTGTGCACAGACTGCAGAGTGGTTAGGATTGTACAAGGAGCTTCGGTCACCGATAAGCCCTCACCTGCTTTCTGTAGCTCTGTCTGCAGCCCCCCCGTTCGGGCCCAGCTGGGCTGCCTGTCCAGTCCCACAGAAGATCCCCAGCAGCTTTATCGCATGCTTCCTGGGGCTGCGATAGTGCTGTGACTGCAGAGGGATCTTCCCCGGTCCTGTTGAATTAACCAGACACCATCAGGCTGTTCTCCCAGAGCTGCTCCTTCACTTGTAGATGTGCAGTGCTGGCAGGTTGAGTTAGGTTAAAGGTGGGAACGCAAAAAGTATTTTTATTTTTTATTTTTTTTACTAGGCACAAACTACTACCAATCTTGCCGCAATGCCTACTCGCCAGTTTCGATCCCATTGACACAATCAATTTCAATCTGCTTGCTTCTCCATGTACGGCTTCCTAAAGCGAGGAAGACCAGTCGGACAACATCTTTGTGCTGACGTCACTTAACACCCCCCATAGACAGAAGTCAAGGATAATAGTAATCAATCACTGAGCAGCTGGCACATGCATTCTCCGAAATTCCTCAGCCAATGAACCTGCTGGTATCCACTCAGCCAATCACGCAACAAGAGTTTCTCAACCAAATCAAGTCCCCATAACTTACCACTATTGGTTGAATATGTCTACACATCATATTGTTTATGTAAGCACTTTCTGGTGTAACAGGACTAAGGAGTTTACTCAGATTCCTTAAATGGTTGTTCGTCAAACAAAAGAACGCTTTAAATGTGTGCAGCCAGGAAAAGTTACGTAAATGCGCGATAAACTAATGAAATGTAGGACAAACAAAGAAATGTAGCCGTGCGTGCTGCCACGAAAAGAATCCTACAAATGCATCAGCAAAAGTACGAAAACATTAGTTAAAAGGGGCCGGATCCCAGCCTTAACCTAATAAAAGAAGTTACAGTCACAGAATGCTTGAAACGCCGAGAGCAAAAGAGACGGCCGTGCGCGTGCACATCTCCTGTCTGTACACGTGCACATCTCCTGTCTGTACGCGTGCACATCTCCTGTCCCCCTTCTGCCAACAAACCGACGACAATAGATCTCGCCAAGGCGAGCAGCGCATGCGCTGCGTCGCTAGGCGAGACCTAAAAAGGAGAATAATCACGGTCTATGCCAGTTGGTCTGACGTATAATTAAAAGTGTCTCTTGAGAGACTGGAGACTTCAGACACTAGCTAAGTAATCATACATGCAATCTGTTAATCATTCTTGCACTCATGCAGCAATGCTGCCCACCCACGGACTCATTCTTGCATGCACCCATTTATCCATCCATGATAAAACATACCAAATTCATGCTGCCTAAACATGACGGGCATATCCTGGCAATGAAAATAAATAAATATAACAGAGGGATGTTGTCTTGCAACGGTATTGTATATTGTTGTTTTAAAGATCCAACATGGCTGCCAAGGTTATAAGCGGGCCACCTTGGAGCAGTAGAACAATTATACACTATGCACCATACCAATCCAAGATGGACCACTCTGTAAACCTCAAGCTTGGTAGCTATTTTGGAGATGTCTCGTTCCTAGTGGATCATTGTTGTACAGATATAAAATGCCTGACATAACGCTTCTTAACATGGTATCCGTCTTGTAAGGGTAAAACAATAGTAAAATGCATTAAAGGATGGCCGCTTGGTTTAGAAGTAGTGGCCACACAGGATGCTTAGCGCAGTTGCTGAAGCAGGAAGCAAGTGGCTTGGTAGCACTGTTGGGGGAGCTGCAGAATGCTCTACAAATAAAAAAATCAAGAGTGAAAGAAATAAAAAGGTACCTATAAAAGGAGAAATGGAAAATTGAAGAATTGAACACTGTACCTGGCGCTGAAGCACACTAATTTTCAGGCAGAAGTGCACATAGTAATTGAGCAAAAATGCTGTCACTCAGCGCAATCGAGCCAATGACTGAAGTGGGCGGAACCACTGTCCCACACAGTTGTGGACAGAATCTGAAAATGAATGACACTCGAACAGATCACTGGCAATTGAGTATTGGGTTTGTCTGTCTAAGGGGGTTACCAACACTCTTGCCGTATATGCATGAGGAGAAATGGGAGGAGTGAAAACGCTGATATTTTAGTGCTTGCCACCTTGGAAACCTTCAAAGGAGGCCTGAGGTAGAGGTGTGCAAAATTGCCTCAAAATTATGCGTATCTATAGGAGGTGCATCTGACGCTCCAAAAAATTACTTGAACGGTTTGTTCGGGTAAAAATTCAATTAGAAAATGGAATTTCAAGTTGATTTCCAGTAGCTTGAGTTCAAACACTGCTGCTTGTGTTTGAATTTTTAGTTTTGCCTCAAAAATTGCAGAGACTGTCTGCTTGGGTAAAAAATCGGTCTTACGTATTTTGCCTCCCGCCCGTGTTCTGCTGCTCACATTAGGGAGATGCCCATTGCGTTACAATTTCTCCCTGAATGGTGCGTTTAGTTGCACGACGTCACAGAATGGCGTGAACGTGATAATTACACTGGAGTGATTAAAATTTTGCCCATCCCTAGCCTGAAGTTGGCAGAGACGCTCTCAGTGGCCCATGAGAGAAATCCAGAGCGGCTCCTCCGCTATGACAAAGGAGCGTTGCCCCCCTGTTTGAGTGCCAGGCAGCAGACAGAAACTGGAAAAATAAATGATGATAAAACCATTTTATTCTGGGCGGGGCCATGAGGAGTTCAGGGGGAGTAGTGCACACTGTGAAATGCGCATAAGGGTTTGTCCAGCTGTTTAATGCCGTCCAAACCGTCATGTGCACTTTGATCTCTCTCCACCCGAACTGTTATACAGCTGGGTGGAGTAGAGGCACAGGCTCCTAGGCCCTGAGCGAGCATTAAACAAGCCCGCTCAGGCCAATCATGGCGCTTCTTTCATGAGAGCAGCGTCTTGATTAGCATCTAGGAGCCTGCGCAGGATCCCTAGGAGAAGAATCCAGAGACGACAGCGCAGCAGCAGGTAAGTGTTTTTTAATATATTTATTATATTTCCCCCACTCCACACCTCCCTCCCTCCCCACCACTTGTTAAGAAAGCGAGCCGCTACTGGAGAAATCCGGCACTGACACCAAGTACAGTGAGCGAAAAACCAGGCCTGGCTTTTTGGAAAAGGTTTGGCGGCATTCTGCCACTTTTCCCTCAGTGTCTTGCACGCTAGATCATTCCTACTCCCCTTCCTGTACCGCCACTTCCTGCTCACCTTTAGCCTCTCTCTCCCCATACCCCTAAATGAATACATTTCCATGGAGAGACAGAGCTGAAGGAGAGATGAGGGCACGGACTGTCAATTCTTTGCATCTATTTGTGAAAGCAGTCCTGAGGGAGTAATGCTTTATTTCCTTATAGAGCCATACAGCATTTGCTGCTGTGGAGCAATAACGTTCCTGGTACTTGATACATTCTGGGGTTTTTAAATAAATATTTCATGATCTGTAGACGCCCAGGTAACAGCTTTTTTCACAGAGGTGTGAATATTTTTGTCTTTTTATACATTCCAGAAAATGGCTTAATCCGTGTTTTTCTTCTGATTGGTCAGCCATGGGCTGGCTTCTAGTTGGTATTTTGAACAGTCTTGACCCTCTTGCGCGTACAATAGATGACAACTGAGACATGGCGTAAGCACGTTTGAACGAGGCTTGAACCACGAGGACAGCCGGTTCTCACAGGGGATCCTCGTCAGACAGACTTCCAGTGTTCAGTCCTCCTGTGCAATCCTTACACAGTGCAGGACATCGGGCAACCCTGACGTCCCTCTCTCCTGGGCGACCAGGCTCCTATCTTGACTTGCATGGCATTTTTGCACCTTTGCTGTAGGAAGGAACGACTCCTGTCCTGTGCCCGGGTCAATCATTCAATCAGGATTTGTAGAGCACAGCTAATCACCGTGCGGGTTTCCAGCCACTGACAGCACTGCTGTAAGGGAGGCCAGGTCTTGAGTCTTGTCCTGAATTCCAGTAGAGAGGATGAGGTCCGGAGGTGAAGTGGGAGGTCATTCCAGGACTTTGCAGCAAGGTTGGAGAAGGAGCATCCTCCACTGTTGCTGCACTGGATGTGTGGGCGAGGCAGAAGGAGGCGGGGAGCAGGTGTCTGGAGTGAAGGTGGAAGTTCAGGTGGTGGTTGAAGTATGCTAGTCCTTGGTTATGTAGGGCTTTGAAGGTGTGGATCAACATATTGAATTGACATCGCTTCTGAATGGGGAGCCAGTGGAGCTTCTTGAGGTGGGGGGGGGGGGTGGAGGGTGAGGTGGGTCCACTTTGGAAAGTCTAGGATGATTCTGGCCGCAGAATTCGATATGGTTTGCAGTCTCTTGAGGAGGTGCGAGGTGATTCCTACGTAGAGTGCTTTGTCATAGTCCAATCAGCTGGTGACGAGGGCTTGGGTGACTGTCTGGTGTCAATGGGGAGCGACTGAAGATCTTAGGGAAGGTGAGGAAGCAGGCGGATGAGACTGTTCTGTCTTTTTATGGTGAGCTTACTGTCCAGTAATGATGCCCATGTTTCAGGCGTGGTCAGTCAGGATGAGTGAAGGTCCTAGTTCGGGAGGCCACCAGGCGTCGTTCCACGGGGAGGTGTTGTTCCTGAAGATCAGCACTTTTGTCTAGTCTGTGTTGAGTTTTAGGCAGTTGTCCTTCATCCAGTTGGCAATGCTTGTCATGAAACTGCGGAAGTTGGTCAGCGGGGCGGTCTTCTGATAGCGAGAGGATGAGCTGGGTGTCGTTGGCGTATGATATCTTTAGTCCATGTATTCTGACGACGATGGCCAAGGGAGTCATGTAGGTGTTAAACAGCGTAGGGCTGAGGGACGAACCTTGAGGGATGCCACAAATGGTGTTATTGAATTCCGAGGTGAAGGGAGATAGGTGGATTCTCTGGGTTCTTCCGGTGAGGAAGGAGGTGATCCATTTGAGGGCATCTCCTTGGATTCCAGTGTGTTGAAGCCTTTTGATCAGGGTGTTGCTATACCGTGTGAAACGCTGCTGAAAGGTCGAGGAAGATCAGGACCGCCGATCTTCCCTGTTTAAGGAGGGATCTGATGTCATCTGTGGCTGCGATCAGGGCAGTTTTGGTGCTGTGGTTGGTGCGAAATCCGGATTGAGAAGTGTCCAGAAGACTGTTCTCCAGGTGTTCTGTGAGTTGGCAGTTGATGGCCTTCTCGTTTCTGCGTTTAAAATGTGGGTGAGCTTGTTGGTGATCGTCTTGTTCCTGAGGTTGAAGATGTAGTGGGGACGGATCTGTGGGTGCTCCTGGGTGGACGGAGTTCATGATGGATCTGGTGTCTTGTGTGGTGAGATGGTCCCAGGTGGTGAGCAGGTGGTCCTGTTTTTCTTTTGTGGTGGCGAGAAGGCAGAGGATGTTGGTGGTGGTGGGTTGGGGTTCCAAGTTTCTGTAGATGGTGGCGATCTTATAGTGGAATTAGTCTGCAAGAGTGTTGCAGAGTTCCTGGGAAGGGGTGATATTTTCGCTGGTTGAGGTGTTGAAGAACTCTCTGATGTTGAAGAGTTCTCTGCTGTGGTTGGAACTTGCTTCGATGCAGTCAGCAAGACCGCTCATTTTAGTCTCTTTCAGGAGTTTGTGGTATTGGTTGAGGGATGTCTTGAAAGTGTGAAAGATATGTTTCTTTGGCTTCCATATCCCCTAAATAACATGGGCTAATTTTGGGCTATGCGTATACCAAGTATTGCAAACTTCTGTATCTAGTTATTAAACACATTCATATTTTATTTAGAGTGAGGCCTTTCTGCCAAATGCTATAATAGATTCCACATTGGAAGTGGGAGGCAACTCAAAGCCCTCAGGTTGAAAGATGTATTATCACAATGTGGCAAGACAATATGACCATGACTATAATATATATTACATATCCTATGTACATTGTGCTGCAAGAGGGTAAAATGTGGAGGGTGGCGTAGACTTAGTTGTATCCCAGCAGGTGGCATTTAAGATTGAGGAGGCGGGTTTACATTTAAAGCGGGTAGGTAGGGTATGGATCTGGGCTCGTGGGATCTGTAAAGTAGGGTCTAGGAGAAGTAATGGGGATACCAACTCATCTGGAATTTTCTGGAATGTGTACTACATTAAAAACACAGCTCATGTAACAAACAGCAAGAGGGATGCACAGCAACTAGTTAGGATAAAATACAGATATGGTAATGGCACAAGAAACTGGTAGCAGGAAACCGGGTGAGCCAGAGATGCTGATTTTGATGGGAGTGTGGGCGAAGGGCAGATCAACCAGGGGAGCGCTTGAGAATTGGGTAAGGAAGTGACAAAAACTACAAAACGGAGGGAAAAAGGCCAAGCATGCTCGGATCTGCTCTCCATGGCTGGTGCTTCACAGGACGTGTCCAGGGATGTCTTGGACATGACTGGCCTGCCTTTTGAGATGGGCTTTGGGAGGTAAATGTCTTTAGGGGCAGATAGGTAGGTGACCCGGATCTGTCGATTTATATATTTGTATATACCCATTTGCCACTGGGTAGTTGTTAGAATCATGTTTTCAAAGGAAATGTATGTTTTGTGTTGCTAATAACTTTGGTGCCATTTGATGAATCTCCACAAAACTTTCCAAAAAGTGCTCTTTTGTGCCTAGATTACGCATGGAAAGTTTCGGGGTGATCCATCAAGCAGGGACAGAGGAAAAAAGGGTGGTCCCAAAACATGTTTTCTCCATTAATTTTCCTATAGGAACTTTAGAAACAGCTACAGCCTACACCGTTAAACGCATTCATCCTAAATTTGGCAAAAAGCTATGTCTAGGTCCAGAAACAAAGCATGTTCTGTTTTGTTGTGAATCCATTCAATAGTTTTTGATCAATTAGTGTTCAAAAAGTTTGTATATCTAGGGACGCGGAGGCTCAGCGGATCCTAACAGATCTCAAACGGATATCTGATTGCTTGCCACCACCTCAACAAGGAAGTGGTGGCAGCCATCTTAGGACTCGGGTCTCGCTTGTTTTTTTATGCCCCCGGGTCCGCAAGGTCCCAAAGGTATCAAATATTTGTTTTGGGGGAGGAGGGTGTGCGTGGCCCCAGGCTGATTTTGGCCCCGGGGACCTCGTCCCTCGGGGCCTAGAGCTGTTTTCTGGGGGGAAGGGGTTATGCTGCCCCTCTTCCTGGGCCATTTTCTGCCCCAGAGAACCCGCCCCCCATGGCTTGACTGCATTGTAAAGGGGGAGGATGGGCACGTGGGCCATGGGGACCCCGTCTAACCAGATGCATTGTAAAGGGGGAGAGGGACGCAGCCCCCCTCCCCGGACTGATTTTGGTCCCGGGGACCTCCATCCCCTGGGGCCTAACCGTATTTTTAAAGGGGGCGCTCAGCCTCCTTCCTCTGGCCGATTTCGGCCCGAGGACCCCTCCCCCTCCCCCTTAATATAAAAAAGGGATGGAGGGCATGTGACCCCCTCCCCTTTAAAATATATATGGCCTTGGGGATGGGGTCCCCAGGGCCATAATAGATTTGTGGAGGGAACCATGCAGATCCCCCTACTCTTCAAAAAAAACAAAAACCTGGGATCCCTAGGGCCAGGCTCTGTGGTCACCCCTGTCGCACACTACTGAAGGCTGTGTGCAGTGTTGGGTTGGCTGCCTTTCGGGGTGTTTGCCACAGGGCCCAATATGGCCGGGGCACCACATGTAAAATTTTTAATTATTGTGGAGAACTGCAGGGAATACAGCAGCCCCTCAGAAATTCTTTAAAAAAACTAGCTCTATGTTCCTGGGGTCTATAGAACATAACCTCAAATAAATTTGATGATATTTTCAATATTCCCAGACCTAGAGCTTTTGCTCTTCAGGGTCCGCGTTACACATGCGGCGCATTTTCCTTCATTGCGCCAGGCCCACCTTTAAAAAGGTGCGCGCGGCGCAATGAAGGAAAATGCGCCACATTATGGAGAATGTGCTGCCCCCAGGGCAGCCGCAAACTCGTGCTGCCCTGGGGGCAGGGCATTCACGTGAAATACGGAGCAGCTGCTTTACAGCCGCTCCGTGTTTCACTGTGCAGGCAGCAACCCGCCTCCACTTTTAAAGGAGATTGGAGATCCCCTTGCAGGTTGGTGCAATCAGTGACGGCACTTGCCTGCAAGGGATGTCTGGGGGGTCCATAGGGACCCCCTTCCTCCCTGCAGAGTGCTGCTCTCAGGAGGTGCATTGACAGTGAACCACCATTTAGGTGGTGCACTGTCAGTGCGCCTCCTGAGTGCTTCTTTGTTTCTGCACCCGTGTCGGTAATACGGCGGGGTGCAGAGGCAGAGACTCACGCATTTACATGGGGCACACCCCCATACAAATGAGGGAACGCCCCCTTGAAGTTAGCGCTGGCGCTTGAAGTGCGCCAGCGCTATTGGTATTACAGAAGGCGCCGCACAAGCATCTGCAGCCCCTTCTGAAATACCAAAGTGCCACAGGGCAAGCAAAGCAGGTGCAAATGCCCGTTGCGCCCCCGGGGCACTTTAAGTAATACGGCCCCAGCTTGGAAATGGAGGGACCTCTTGTGGTTGGTCTTATGGCTACATTCGGTGGCTTGAGGAGTGTAAAAGAAAGACTGATACTTGTTTAATGTTATATTGACTAAATGTTCTATTTAAATGTTTGACAGACATTGCAGTGACTTCTTGACAAAAACAATAGCTCTTCCTTTTATATATTGACAGTGACTTGTATTTAGAAAAGAAAACCTTGAAATTCACTGAGAAAAACAAAGATTAAAGGGACGTTGTACTTTGGTGAAAATGTCAGTTAAAGCATACAGTTTTAAACTAACAATACCACTGAAATGCACTGGTTAAACTAGTCTGAAGTAACTACAAATCATGCCATAAAGTAACTGTAACCCGCGTCCTTGCCATGCACTGCTAATTACCTCGCATATTATATCACACATGACGTTTTTTATGACATCATTGATAACACTACTGATGACAACTGAAATTACATCATTGATGACAAAATTAAATGGCAGGGGCGCAAGTTAAAAATAAGTAGACTCCAGACCATCCACAATACTGCAGACTCATCCTCAACCTCCCACGTAGCACCTGCATCTCGCCACACCTCAGAGAGCTCCACTGGCTCCCATTACACAAATGAATCAAATTGAAACTCCTCCCTCACGCATACAAACCACTGCACAACATTGGACCATCATACCTGAACAACTGCATACACTTAAACCAGCCACCCAGACACCTACTCTCAGCCACTCTTTCTACCGAAAAAGCAAAAATTGAAAGAAAGCGCCGGACGCCCAGAGGCTGCGGCATAGCGACCTTTGAGCTCCCCAATACTTGGTACACACACATGGACCAACTGAATATTTAAACAAATGCTATTTAATCAAGGAGGGGGCAGTGTACTCTGGGCGGTGCCAGCAGGTGAACACCTCACCCACCCCATATAGTATGACTTGTGATCATTTACAAAGACACTTCTGACAGATTTTCATCTCTCCAGTGCGCACTAGTGACAAATGCGGTAAAATCTGCGTGACTTGAGCTCTGGTTCTACTCTTGGACCTGGCTTGTAGGATTGGTGTATCCCGGCAATAGCTCTGTGCATGTACAACTGAGCCTACACTCTGCCAGGGCCTGAAAGGTCTGGGTAACCTGAAGGGTCGCTTCACCACTGAAGGCTTGACCTGAGAGATCTGTATATCCTGTCTGTAACATGACCCTGTAAATCATGTTCAGCCAAAGAATATCTGTGCTCCATGAAGCCCGAGTTTGTGAGCTCCTTATGTAAATCGCTTTGCCGATGGTTGTAACAGTAGGTCTAGCTGACTGTCTAACCTGATGGGTAGTTTCGCTGTCCAGATCACAAACGTTTTAAGCTTTAAGACCATAGATAGTTACTTTTGAGTTCTAAAATCTGATTGCACGCTGGTTCTGGCAGTGTTCTTTTGCTGAACAGAACGCTAGTTGTCTGTTTTGAGACATTCCTTCGCAGCTGACAGAGGAGTTTGAATGGAAGTGACGCATGACTTGCATTCAGAGCTCGCTGTGGAATGTGCTTTGTATGCACTGACCAGCATTCTATGGGTGCTCTTGGTTTTAACTATGACGTCATCCGCATAGTTCTACCAAGAGTTCTTTGAGGCCTATTCATTGCTAGAGAGCAACAGTGAACAACCTACCCTGCCCCCACACACAGTCCTTCCTCGCACTCACATTCCCCCTCACTCTTGGGGAGATTAACTGGTTTGCTCAGAATCACAGGGGTGTTGTGCTGAGACCTAACACGCATTGGCACTCAATTGGTCTCACCTTTGAGACTATTGACTCTGCCATTGCGTTTTGTTCATGCTGTGAAGAATGGGCTTTGCCAACTTTGTCTTGTGACCATAGTGTACAGCTGCATGACTGCTGCGTGGCTAATAGTAACAAGCATTTGCAATGCAATAGGTCTTGTATTTGTTAAAGTTAGAGCTGTTGGCGTTGACAATAACAATGTTTTTTACTTTCGTTTTTTAAAATTTGCAGTGGAGTTATTATATTTGCATAGCACTACTGCCAAAGGTATAAAAAAGCAAAAGTAAAAAACATTGTCATTTTCAAAGCCAACAGTTTACTTTAACAAATGCGAGACCTATTGCATTGGAAATGCAATCGGTCTCGCATTTGTTGGAGTTGGAATTATTGGCAATATAAATGCCAATGTTTTTTACCTAGCCATGTTACAGGGTGCAGTACCATATGTGGC
Source organism: Calotriton arnoldi (assembly GCA_963921515.1). NCBI lineage: Eukaryota > Metazoa > Chordata > Amphibia > Caudata > Salamandridae > Calotriton > Calotriton arnoldi. Next base: position 7,295,607 of record CAWUFW010000017.1, read on the forward strand.
CAAAAGAGGTCCCATGAGACCTCTTTTGGCCACGTATGGTACTGCACCCGGCAGAAGATGTGGTAAATCCACCCTACCCATATTGCATTGCATGAAAGACAGTACCAGGAAGAGTACATTCAAATAGCTATGTCCATATATACATTTAGTAGCTTTGAAATGTGACAAAAGAATTATTATATTAATTCCGGATTAGGTTGTACTCTGTGGGAGTTGATGAAGGGAAATTTAAAGAAGGTCTCATATAAATGTCAGATGTGCTAGTGAGTAAAGTAACCACTGCCAGCCTTGCTTAGGACCAAGCGGGTGTCCTGCCTGAAGCCCTTTAAGAAAAAAGTCCTCTGAGGCTGTAAATAAAACCTGGGGAGTAAGTTTACAAGAAGAAACGAGGCGGTACTAAGGAGGGACTACTAAGCCTATTGACCAATGAAAAGCCACCATTTACAAAGGACAGGGACAGGAGCCAATTAAAAAGATGGGCGGAAAGTGAGCAGAGCTTTATGCCCATATCCTGACTACAGCATGTCTCGAAGAGACAGCGCAAGCGCTGCCTAGGCGAGACCTAAAAAAAAGGACTATGATGCATCCAGCACTAATGTGCTTTTTTATTTTTAAAAAATGCGCACATTAGCCCTGGCTGCGTCATAGCGCTTTAACCCCTTGGGTGCGTCCGACGCACCAGTGCTCATGTGCGTAGGACGGCCCCCGGCCGTCCGATCACATGGCACTGGGAATCCCTCTGGTGCAGGCACCAGGATTCCCTTTGCCCCCCAACAGCCTCGGGAGCTGGGGAAGAGCTTCCCCAGCTCCCGAGGCTGTTTCTTTTGTTTCCCTGAAATGAAGATCAGCGCGCACGTCGCGCTGACGTCATTTCAGTGAAACCGAAACTGAAATGAGCCTTGAAGCTCATTTCAGTTTCACTTTCTACGTGCTCAGGGGGCTATCTCAGCCCCCCGAGCACATAGAAAGACGGGAGAGGTATTTTTATTTATTTAATGCGATTTTATATAGCGCGAACATTACCCGAAGGTGTCAGAGCGCTTTACAAAAGAACCAGTTGCGTTACATAAGGACTTTGGATTACATGAGTTACATAAGAGATACAAACAGAAAAATTGCAAATGTACAAGTTGTAAAGTCACTCGAGGAAGAGATACAAACGGAAAAACTCTAAAATCACGTAGAAATGGTAAGGGGAGAATCTCCCCTTTCCAATGGTACCCCTCCCTAGTGGATCCCTGGATCCCCAAGCAGGGATCCACCCACTAGGCACCAGGGAGGGGGGAGCGGCCCCTTGGGCAAGGGCCTTTGCTCCCCCCATAATTATTGGGATAAATTCAGTCTTTCTGCCCCCCCCGAAGCAGAAAGCCCACTAGACGCCAGTTTAAAAAAAAAAAAAATTAATTTAGGGGTGGGGGCTGCCCAAGATGGGCATGCCAATGCCCCCACCCCTCCCCCCACAAAATTCCAGTCTTTCTGCCCCCCCCCCGGGGGGGCAGAATGCCCACTAGAAACCAGGGATTTATTTTATTATGTAAATTAGGGGTGGGGGCTGCCGAATATGGGCACGCCAAAGCCCCCCCCTGCACAATAAGTCTTTCTGCCCCCCCTGGGTGCAGATGGGGGCAGTAGCCCCCAATCTGCCCCCCCGGGGGGCAGAAAGCCCACTAGACGCCAGGGTATTTTTTTTACGATTAATTTAGGGGTGGAGGCTGCGGGTACTTGACCCACCCATGCGAGTGAGGTATCCTTTTTATCGGGAAACCTGGGGAAACGCTGGGTGGTAGGAAATTTGTGGATCCACGTAGATTCCAGAACTTTCCCACACAAATTTGAGAAAAAAGTGTTTTTTTCCGCTAAATTTGAGGTTTGCAGGGGATTCTAGGTAGGAAAACGTTGGGGGACCCACGCAAGCCATACCTCGCTGGACTCCCCCGGGTGTCTAGTTTTCAGAAATGTGTGCGTTTGGTACTTTCCCAAGATGGCCGCCGAGCCCGGGGCCAAAAACCCAGGTGACCCCCCCTCCCCCCTTGCAAAACCAGGTTGTTTTGTGATAGGTAATTTTGATGTCTCCTCAATACGTTTTGGGCCCTTGCCTGTCGCGGGTACTTGACCCACCCACGCGTGTGAGGTATCATTTTTATCGGGAGACCTGGGGGAACGCTGGGTGCTAGGAAATTTGTGGATCCGCGTAGATTCCAGAACTTTCCCACACAGAAATTTGAGAAAAAAGTGATTTTTTTTTTCATCAAAATGTGAGGTTTGCAGGGGATTCTGGGTAGAGAAACGTTGGTGGATCCACGCAAGCCATACCTTCCTGGACTCCCCCGAGTCTCTAGTTTTCAGAAATGTGTGGGTTTGGTAGGTTTCCCTAGATGGCCGCTGACCCCAGGGCCAAAAACTCATGGGACCCCCCTTGCAAAACCAGATTGTTTTGTGATAGGTAATTTTGATGTCACCTCAATAGGTTTTGGGCCCTTGCCTGTCGCGGGTACTTGACCCACCCACACAAGTGAGGTACCATTTTTCTCGGAACACTTTGGGGAATGCGGGGTGGGTAAAATTTTGTGGATCCACACAGATTCCAGAATTTTCCACCACAGAATTTTTTTTTTTTTTTTTTTACAAATTGTGAGGTTTGCAAGGGATTCTGGGTAACAGAACCTGGTGAGAGCCAGACAAGTCATCCCATCCTGGATTCCCCTGGGTGTCTAGTTTTCAAAAATGTATAGGTTTGCTAGGTTTCCCTAGGTACCGGCAGAGCTAAGCTTCAAAATCTATAGCTAGGCACTTTGCAAAAAAAGGGTCCGTTTTCACTGTGAAAATGTGGTGTGTCCATGTTGCGTTTTGGGCCGTTTCGTGTCGCGGGCACTAGGCCTACCCACACAAGTGAGGTACCATTTTTCTCTGAAGACTTTGGGGAACGCGGGGTGGGTGGAATTTTGTGAATTCACGCAGATTCCAGAACTTTCCACCACAGAAATGTGAGAAATTGTTTTTTTTTGGACAAATTGTTAGGTTTGCAAGGGATTCTGGGTAACAGAACCTGGTGAGAGCCAGTCAAGTCACCCCATCCTGGATTCCCTGGGTGTCTAGTTTTCAAAAATGTATAGGTTTGCTAGGTTTCCTAGGTGCCGGCAGAGCTAGGGTTCAAAATCTACAGCTAGGCACTTTGCAAAAAAGGGTCAGTTTTCACTGTAAACATAAAGTGTGTCCACGTTGCGTTTTGAGCCGTTTCCTGTCGCGGGCACTAGGCCTACCCACACAAGTGAGGTACCATTTTTATCGGGAGACTTAGGGTAACACAGAACTGTAGAGCAACTGTTATTACCTATTGATTTTCGATGCATTTCTGCCTTCCAAATGAAAGACAATGTGTAAAAAGAAGTCATTTTGAAAAATGACCTATAATTCTCATGCTAGTATGGGTACTCACAATTTCAGAAATGTGCAAATATCTACTGTTTCTAAACTCTATATTTTGTTCCAATTTCAGAAATACATAGGTGTCTTTCAGACCGATTTTTCCATGTATATATTTTCCCAAATTACTTGCTATATACCCGGTACATAATAAAAAAACATTGCAAGACACTGCTCAGTTATTGGCTCTGGGTTAGTCTGGTTCTTGGTGAACCTACAAGTCCTATATATCCCCACAACCAGAAAGGTCCAGCGGATGTAACGGTATATTGCTTTCAAACAGCTGTCATAATTAGAAGAAGTTACAGGTGAAAACATTGACACAAATGTCTGTTTTTTTTTTTTTCCAACTAATTTTCAATTTTTCCTATATTCAACTGTTAGTTTCTATAAAGAAACCTTGAAGGATCTACACAAATGACCTCTTGCTGAATTCAGAATTTTGCCTACTTTTCTAAAAATGTATAGCTTTCCAGGATCCATTATTGCTTTCATACCCATTTCTACCATTAACTGGAAGGAGGTTGAAAGCACAAAAAATAGGAAAAATAGGCTATGTCCCAGAAAAATGCCAAAACTGTTTAAATTTTTTTTGTTTTCTGACAAAAGTCTGCTTGTCCCTGAAAGCTGGGAAAATGGTTTATTTTAGCACTACAACCCCTTTGTTGATAACATTTGCAGGGGAAAAAACCAGACGCTTTCATCTGTAGCCCTTTTTTCCCATTTTTCCCCCAAAAAACCAAAATGTTGCTATATTTTGGCTAATTTCTGGGTCCCCTCCAGGGGAATCCACAAACCCTGGGTACCTTTAGAATCCCCATGATGTTGGAAGAAAAGGACGCAAATTTGGCGTGGATACATTATGTGGTCAAAAAGTTACAGGGGCCTAAGCACGAACTACCCCAAATAGCCAAAAAAAGGCTTAGCACAGGGGGGAGAAAGGCCTAGCAGCGAAGGGGTTAAAAAAAATCGTTTTAAGCACAATGGCATACCTACAAAACATTGCCAAGAGCTCTCATAGGGGGGACCTATTGGCTTTGCAAATGCTTGTTTCAAAGTCAACTTCCCTATTCTTTTTTCCCAGTTGGCTTGACTCTCTCCATGCCTCCCAGTTGTTTTTGCTCTCAGTTTCACGCGACCTGTGCTTTTGTCAGTGTCTGATCTCTCATTGGTGTGATTTGGTTTTGCACTTACCTTTCTTCTCATGTGACTTGGTTCTTCTCTCATGTGGCCGGCCTCCAGTGCTCCCCCGATGGGCTCTGCCTGTTATTTCTAGGTGGCTTCTATCCCTCAATCTCTTCTTTCTTGGTGGACCTCTTGTTTCTTTTGTCTGGTGTCTTCATTGGTTTGCTCTTATCATTGGCTCCTGGTGGGCTGTAATGCATGAAAAGCTGAGGGTCCTTGTTTTTCCTTTCGTGACCTCTTGTTTCTTTCTGGCTTGGTCTTCGTCATTTCAGGCCTCCCATTTTCCTTGACATTCCATTTTATTCCAGGTCATAGATTTGGCTCGTCTCTCATTGGTTTATGTTTTGGTGGTTTGTGACTAATGTTTTTCCTGTTCTTCTTACTTTTACTGATTCCTAGTCTCTCCGTTGACTGGAGCTGGTTAGTTTTGCTTATGGGTGGCTTGGCTTTTGTTCCCGTTCTCACAGTGGGCATGACTTCCTCCAGCCTTCCATCTGTTGTTCCCCCTGCATCTGCCAGTTCGCTACGCTTTCATAGCCCGTGACTGTTTCGATCTCTTGTTCACTTGGCTGTTACTTACTAGTTTCCCGCAGTTGCTGTGGCTCGCATCATCCCTTATTTCCAATTGCCCACTTGACTTGACTCATTCCTTTCTTGTTCCTGGCTCTAATTGCCTTGCCTTTTGTTTCCTGTTGATTCCTAACTCCTAGTTTGCTTGACTCACCCCATCTCTTGGTCCTGACTAACGGCTAGCTTGGTGTTCTTTGTTGCCTGGCGCCATTGTTGGAGCTGGCTTGAATCTCTCAATCTCTTGGCTCCGGTCGGTTTCACGTGCCTTGTGCAATTGCGCCAAGATGCCCCCGGCCGCCATGCTTCGTTTCCAGGCAGGGCTGTGGCTACAGCTGTCTGCAGCTTGGATTACACATCTTGGCTGCCGTCCAGGGTCCAGTCGTTCCTGCTAAGAAATGATTAAAGCGCCTCTCGTGCAGGCCCTTTAAACGGCAGCGTGGGCCCCGAGCTAATATGAACCCGGGATGATGGCACTTCAGTGTCTGAGTATCACCTGATTGATCTACTTTTCACCTCCAAACTCTTTGCTGCCTGTCCACCTGTATTTGTTCCAGCCTCCCCTCCATTTTCTATTCAGTTATTGCTTGTTGCATTACTTGTCCTATGGTTGACTGAGCGTTTTTATCCTTTTATGACGGCTGAAATAAGTACTGATGACTAGGTTGTAATAGCACGCATTTGATTGAAAAGCGAGAAAAAAATAATTAAATTATTCGTGTATAGCGGTGGAGGAGTTTTTGCTCTGATAGTTGCTGAATCTCTTTCAGGGTTGAACTAGGACAGAAAATAGGCCCCGGCACTAAAATAAAAGCGGCCCCCATTAGTGAATCAGATGGCAAACAAATTTCCCACATTTGCAAATCGGGCAGTTTTGATCCTGTAAAGATGTGGTGTATGTGTTTTGGAAGCTATGGTAGAGTGCTTGCATTTGGGCTTGCTGCAGGCACATTTTGTGGGTAACATTGGGAACATCATTAGTAAAACCTAGCCCATCAGACAGGCCCAAACACTGACCTGTCAGACCAGCCCATCTAGCACTGCAGATTGCCATATAGGCCGGTCCAACCCTCATCCCTTTTCTATCTTTGTGGTCAGTGGTAGGGGAAGCCTGCTCTTGTTTTCTGGCAGGCATCACTGTTGGAGCATGCAAGTGGGGGTGGTAAACAAAGTGGGGCTGGTAAACGTCTTTTAGTCAACTGACTGTTTCACATATAAAACGAAAAGTAAGATCTGCTCGCATATTTTGTGAGGGTTCACTCTTTCATTCACATCACACATTAAAAGTAAACATTGGCAATGTAAATTTTTATTTTTTGTAGTGGAAAGTTTTATACTGAGCTTCACAACAAAGGCACAACATGGACAGCAATAGCACAACCTTCCTACTATACTTTCATACCCTCCTGTAGGATGATAAAACCGGACCTACCTAGTATAGTATGCTTCATCATTGGCTTCCACGTGTAGCACTGGGAAGCATCCGGGAGTCCTACTGCTCACTGGTTGTACAGTCTCCTAGTTATGGGTTCCCTTAGTTGGGTGAGCTGATGTCGACATTTGTTTTATTTTTGCTAAACTGTCAGATCTGTATTAAAACTGTGCGAGTGAGCTAAGAACAGTTTTTATTGATGCTCCCATACCTAAAAATTTTAAAAAGGGAGATTTGAGCAATTGACCCTACTCCTCTTTTCTGTCAGTGTTTTAGCATCAAGTGCCTTCCTCCGGATTATAGATTCTTGGTATCTCATCAAATTTTGTGACAGAGTCCCTGGTTTATAGTGCATGTTATATACGTGCAATAAATATATCCTTTGTTTTCATAAGCTGGAGCAACAGCAGTGGAAACACTCCACCTTCATGAAACGAGTTCTCCTTGGACCGAAAAGTTTCAACCTTTCTTATTTCAGAGGAAAAGTACATCTAGGGCAGCAGCAGTGCAAGCTTCCCCCCATCAAAGGACACACGCGAATCGGTGAGCAGCAGTGCCAGCTTTGCTTCCTCGTAGAATGGGTAGAGCATGGCAGTTCAGTCGAACAACCAGTTCAGTCGAAGAGCCAGGTTTTGAGGTCGTCCCTGAATTGAGGCAGTGTGGGTAATTGCATGAGATGCAGAGGAAGAGAGTTCCACGTCTTTGCGGCGAGGTAGGAGAAGGATCTCCCGCCGGCCGTGTTCTTGCGGAGCGGAGGTGTCTGATGGGAGTGTAGAAGGGGAGGTGGTGGTTGAGGTATGCAGGTCCGATGTTGTGGAGGGCCTTGTAGGCGTGCGTGAGGAGCTTGAAGGTGATTATTTTGTTGATTTTGAGCCAGTGGAGGCTTCTCAGGTGACTGGCGATGTGGCTGTGGCGTGGGATGTGCAGGATAATTCTCCCGGCGGCGTTCTGAATTCTTTGCAGTTTATTTTGAAGCTTCTGGGTGGTGCCGGCAAAGAGTGCATTGCTGTAGTAGAGTTTGCTGCTGACAAGCACCTAGTTGACCGTTCTTCTGGACTTGTTGGATACCACTTAAAGATCTTTCGAAGCAGGCGGAGCATGTGGAAGCAAGAGGATGAGACGGCGTTGATTTGGTGTTTCATTGAGAGCGAGGAGTCAAGGATGATGCCAAGGTTACATGTGGTCAGTGGGAGGGGGCTCCAGCGCTGCAGGCCACCAGGAATTGTCCCAGGTGGTGGGGGTGGTTCCCAGGATGAGGACTTCGGTTTTGTCAGATGTGAGTTTGAGGCAGCTGTCCTTCATTCAGATGGTGAGTGCCTTCATCCCGTTATGGAAGTTGTTCCTTGCGGCTGTAGGTTTGTATGTGAGGGAGAGAATCAGCTGGGTGTCTTCGGCGTAGGAGACTGTTTAGTCCAGGGTTTCTGACTATTGCTGTCAGCGGGGCCATGCAGATGTTGAAGAGGGTGGGGATCAGGGAGGAGCCCTGAGGGACTCCGCAGCTGATCTCTGTAGGTTGAGGAGAACGGTGGGAGCCTGACTCTGAGTTTAGCCGGTGAGGAAGGAGAGGATCCACTCAAAGGCTTTGCCGCAGATACTGGCGTCGTGGAGTCTTTCGTAGAGAGTGTGGTGGGAGATGGTGTTGAAAGCGGCAGAGAGGTCCAGGATGAGGGCTGCGGTTTCGCATTGGTCGAGGAGATTCCGTATGTAGTCTGTTGCGGCGAGGAGTGCGGACTCGGTGCTGTGGTTGCTTTTGAAGCCTGATTGGGAGGTGTCCAAGATGTGGTTTGTTTCGATGAATTTGGTGAGTTGGGCGTTGATGGCCTTCTTGATGAATTTGGCTGGGAAGGGGAGCAGAGAGATGGGTCTCTAATTCTTGAGATTCGTCGGGTCGGCAGAGGGTTTTTTCAGCAGGGGGTTGATCTCTGCGTGTTTCCAGTCTTCAGGGAAGGTGGTGGATTCGATGGAGCAGTTGATGGTGCGGCAGAGTTCGGGGGATGGTGGTGCTGGCTTGGTTGAAGATGTGGTGGGGGCAGGGTTCCGAGGGGGCTCCAGAGTGGATGGTCTTCATGATCCGTAAGGTGTTGTCGGTGGTGAGGGTCGTCCTGTTGAGCAGGGTCGGCTGGGATCTGGAGCATTTGGGTGTGGTGGTTACGGGTGGGGTGGGCGGGTCCTGCATTGCGAAGCTAACGTAGATATCTGTGATCTTGCGGTGGAAGAAGGTGGCAAGGTTGTCGCAGAGGGCTTGGAAGGGGGCATCCGCGCTAGGTTTGGTGAATTCTTTGACCATGGTGAAGAGTTCTTTGCTGTTGCGTGCATTGGCGTGGATACATTCCTGGATGGCAGTTTTCTTTGTGGCTCTGATGAGGTGGTGGTGATGGCCGTTTTGAAGGCTGCGTAGTCTGCTGGGGTCTTGCTGCTCCTTCATCTTCTCTCGAGTCGTCTTCAGGTGCGCCTGGACTCTTGGAGGGCGGGGGAGAACCAGCTAACTTTCTCTGCGGGCTGTTTGTCGGAGGGTTTCCTGAGGGGTGGGGTCAATGTGTTGGCGCAGTCTGAGATTCATAGGTGGAGGTTGTGTGCTGATGGGGTAATTGGCTTTTTATGCCCCTTCACCCTGACCCATGCACAAAGTGCTTCACCCAGCCCAAATAACTGCACTAGAATCTACCGAAAGTTTATGATGGGCAGATGGCAGTAGCTCAGTAGGATAAACCCTTACTGCAGAGATCACAAGGTGATTGGGTTGCTTGAATTACTCACTGGCACAGGTGACTACTCGACTGTCCCTCATGGGTTTCAGGCTTGAATGGCGGCGTGGTTGGTGTCATCCTTCCAAGGTCCACAAAACAAGCAACCTTCCGTGTGGTAATAATTTCTTAAGCACTGAGAGACCATTCCGTAGGATTAGTAGTCAGTAATACTCTAAAAGAATTCGCCACTGATAGTATGTCCACCAGAGGACATTGCACACCTAACATGCATAAACGTAACCTTGAATCGCCCCTCCCTCGAAACCACGCACAGGAACTTCCGGCGACATCACCTGGATATTATTCCTTTAACTCCTTTCACACCCCCGGCCCCACGAGAGAGAAAACCAAAGTAACCATCACAGGGCCGCCCCTTGGGTCCCCGAGCAGGTGTCTGGGTTACATCATGGCGGCAGCACGGTTGCATACCCTTGCATCACCGGCGGGAGCTGGCCCCCACCCCACCGAAGCAGGTGTCCTGCCACGTAGCACCTGAGGCCTGCTACTTCTAATGGAGGTGCAACGCCATCGCCTTCTGCTCTTGAAGTAAAGCACAGTTCAATATTCAGACTCTGAGAGCAGGTCATTCGATAACTGCGCCCACTTCCCACTACCACGCATAAGTAGTCGTCTTTTAACTGTTATTCCTAATGTGCTTTGGGGCATCGTCGGGAGAAAGAGGCACTATGCAAATGCTGCAATACAGAACAACAGTGAAAGGCGGCGACCCGCATCTTTTAGTTGCTGTAGTTATCTTACATCATGGCTGACCATGACAGATTGCAAGATGATCGTGTAAGATGGATTTACGCACACTGAATCTTAACAGAACCCCTTTCCAGAGCGGTTAACGTGAAAACGTGACATAGGTACGGCCCCAAAATGTACTATTAACACCTGTGTCTGGTATGAGGACTGGTGGAGGCTCGGAGCAGCCGCCAGAAGGGTCGAACGAGTAAATAAAGGCAGCTGCTGAAGGCTTGGGCACCAGGTGTAAGTCAGACTTACGCCACGGGGGGACACTTCCACCAATAGCAGCATGGGACAGGTGGAGGACAGACGCCTGGTGTCCCTCCAGTGCCTCACCGGCTGGGATGGGAGATAGACAGGGTCTCCTGCATCTTTACCGGGGATTCGCCCGAGTCCAGCCTCACAAGTGCATAGCAGGGAGCTGATGACGGTGGCAAGGGTCTAATGCCATCGAGTCCTTGTCCTCTTCCTGTCAGCCAGTGAAGGGTGTAAGGGCAGCTCAGGAAGCCAAGCATACTCGGCCTTGCTGCATCTGCGTTACCATGGCAGGCGCGCGCAGGCAGCTGGCATGGGAACTCCTTGGAGACATTCATGCTTTCTGTGGTCCACAGATACCCAGTGTTAGGTACAGGTGTGTGAGATTGCATAGAAAAAACAATTTCATGGAATTCCATTACTGAGAAACCATTTCACCTGAACTGAGTAATGAAATCTTTCAGAATGAAAAGCATTTAACATTTCTTAGAAACCATGTCATAGACTATTGGTTCGAAATAGGCTTTTGCATTTAAGATGTAAATGCAGTGGTTGTAGGTCTTACTTGTTTCAGTGTTTTATTACAGGTGACTTCATTTCAGATTTTATATTTTACAATCATCTTTCCTATAAAATGTTTCCTTTTAATTTTCGATTTATTTGTATTTCCTTAAATTGTCTTAACTTAAAAATGTTTATCCATGATTTGGTTTCCTCTATTGTGGTTTCCCAGTTTAGTTTTCCATGTCATTATGGTACTGGATATATGCATGGTGCAGCGCACACCGGTGTGGGTACAGGTGGCCCATTTTGGGAGAGGGGGGGTGGCTTTCTATCTTCCAACCTACCCAGTTGTGAATGCCAAGTCAACTGCTTCCCACCAACCTCACTTGTATATCATGGTGTCTATAGGGTGACTCCACACACTGTCCAGCAGATGCACAGTTTCCTAACCTGGTGAGCCACGAAAGTCGGTGGGGTCAAAGAGAGGAAGTCAGGTGCTTTAATTCATCCATGTTGCAGCTACGGCTTACCTCATGCCTTAATCTGTTTTTCCTCCTCACCTTAGGACAAGGCTGTGAGTTCCGCTTCGTTAGTGGAATAAGTGACATGTTGTGGAAAGAGGAAGTGGTATGCAACACAAATGTGACCCTCCCTCACCTGCCTTTATGGCAGAGCTGTCGAGGGTTTGAGGGCCCCAGCTTCCCCTCCAGATACACTCCCACCGCCATCCGCCTCACCATAAAAATAGAGCAGGTTGTGGCTAAGACAGATAAGGTGGAAGGGATATGAGGTTTTATGGGGCTAGAGGGCACAGGAAGGAAACTGAGCATGCACAGCACATTAGTTTTTTTCTTGGTTACTTAGTGTGATGGGGCTAGACCTGGTTCAGGGTATTAATACCATAATGTCCGAGGTCTCTGCCATGCTTGGAGGGCTAATGTGGACTGGCCTGCTTAAGTGATCGGATAGGGGAGGATCCAAGTAGGTGGGACCTTAAAAAAGGGTGGAATAGCTGGCAATTAGTTAACATGTCAGAAAAGCCCCAAGGATGGACCCACTATTTTCAATCGGGGAGGCTGTACAGCATTGCTAAAACCATTGGCAAAACCAATAGGTTCCAAAGGCGCGACCTACTGGCTTGGCCAATGGTTGTTTATATTTGGGTGTATTTAAAAGCATGCAAATATAACTTCATGGAGCTGCGGAGTACTTTAGGGAGAACTTCAGAAACAGGAGATTATAAACACAGAAGAGCACGGTGTGTGGGCGATTTAATTAAAGCTAGGTTACAGGGAGATTTAGCCCAGAATTCCACTTTCTTTTTTATCAAGTGCCCGGGTCTAACACCAACGCCTTCGCAATAGAAGTTAAGTAAACAAGCCACTAGGTCCTTTCTCCTCCCTTTGTGACTTTGACATAAAAAACTACTATCTCTTTGACTTACTTAAAATCTATCAAAAGACTAGCTTGTCTCTCTTACTGCTTTCTTTAGCAGAATGTCTGTCTATGAAACCAATACAATCGAGTTGTATCTTTTTTCTCCCGACTCGATCACCGCTACCTCCTTGATCTCTTAAGGTCATTACCATTTACGTTTGACCCACTTGCAAAACATCATCTATTCCCCGGTCAAGCAAGCAATTCTGATCATAAAACACACTGCTAGCCATTCATTCTAACCAGTGCTTAATTTGTAAAAATAAAAAAATATATAATCAATTGCCGGCCCCCTTGTCAGGAGGCCCCACTGATTGCCTCTGCCAGCGCTGCCAATAACAGAACCAATACAACTACTAACCATAACACTTCTACAAGTGTGACAATTCAGGCTATTCCAGGTGACCGAAAGCTATAAGAATGTCTTGGGTAGCAGGTGTTGAAATGTACGTAGAATTATTAAACAACTTTTTTGCTCATTCCAAAATTAGACAGACAGCACCACCATGTGGCAGACTGTCATAAGCGCCGGTGCCGAGTACCGGAAACCACTGGCACAAGTTAAGCAATGATTTAACAGGCCCATACCCAATAAACCCTCCATGGTCAACCACTGCAGTGCCTTGTTGCACAGTATTGTTACGCTATTCCCTCCTTGAGATTGCGATTCATTTGTAGTCTATTCAGTGGTACTGAATCTGCCGTTCATCTGCAAATAAATCCTTTCGGCACATGCTTTTTGCCAGCCTAATGCGAGCAGTCGTAGATCCCGTACTTGTCAGCTGCTTTTGACATGATCACGCTTTGAATCCTTTTGAATGGACCTTTAGCCCACTTTTAGCTATGATAGATCCAGCCTTGAAATGCTCATTTCTCCTAAATCCTGCCGAAGAGGTCAAACTTGATGATTATCCGTCCATCTCCTGCTCTTTGGAATGGTGAGCTCTTACAGGGCTCATTCCAGTGGTATGCAGATGACACTTAACGCTACATTGGGTTTACTCAAATGGAACATTCAATTAAACTCCACTTCTCCCCTTTCCTGCTCTTCTAATGAACTGCCAGTACCATGACAAACTGCCTTAAAGAATCTTGATGTAATTCGGTCTAGCTTGACAATGTAGCTGTCTGCAAGGCATTCATTACCAATTCTTTTGAATGTACAAGGAGTAATACTCTTCGTTGCATGCTGTTTAGTGCCTCATCCCACTTCTGGTGGAGTGCTTGCATTGCAGTTGCATGAGGGACTATTTTACATAATAAATGCATTGTTTTCAGAAAGCAATTGTTTTTTGTTTCTTTCAGTGGAGCAGGCTTTTCTTGAATGTTTTTGCTTGGGGCTCAAAATACCAGCCTGGTCTGCTGGCTTTGGCATTGCTTGTTTGTGATAACTATCTATCCTCTGCTAACCAAATTAATGCTGTTACCAAACAGGCCATGTCGCCACCCAAAGAAAATTGGCCAAAATCCTCACCACATACTTGCACATGCTCCAGTCATGCCTTTATCCAGGCTATGTTGATTTCTTGCCTTGACTCTTGCAGTAATCTCTACTTACGCTTTGCTAAGACCCACATCAGCAAAGTAGAAATTGTTTACAACTGAAAATAGTCATTCATTTAGGACTAAAATACCATATACAACAGGCTGTGACATCTTTAACTTGCGCCTCGTAAAATTGATGATCACATTCAAAACACCAACACCATGGTTCTGGACAACCCCCGCCAAGCGGGCCCGAACACTGGACACATGCTCAGAAGAAACCTTTGACCCTGCTCTGCCTCCAATTTGTCCTCTCAGCAGTTCAAGAAACATACATTTGATGGAACGTTTCTTACCACTGCGCGGAATAATCTGGAATCTCCTTTCTAACTGAAGGACCAAAGAATTCAAGCATCTTGCCTTTGGAAAATTTCCGACGATGTGCCTCTTTTCCAGACCATCTTGAATGAAGCTCCTTTGAGAGTCCTTTACCAAAAAGGCTGTGTTTGTGCAGCACCTTAACTTAGCACTGCAAACGCCTCTGTCCACGAACCTAGTAATAATTAGCATTCTGTCTATAATGCTGAAGTTGGTTCAGCCAATCAGAATCCTTAAAATAATGGCACTAACTACTGTTGCTTGCTTGCACTCTAAGCTCAGTGGAACAGGGGCATCAACAGATCAGGCCATTTGGCGTGTGGTTGCTTTAGGTGAGACTACGTGGATGGGTCATAAAGCCTTATTGCCCACATGGTATGAGTATGTGCATTTGATATTTGTATAATGTGAACCTAGTCAAAAGGCATGGGAGCACTGTACTGGGTCAACCTGACGTGTAGAGTTAATGAATCCTAGAAATACCTCCATTCTGGGAGCAGAAATATACTCTTACTGCATTGCAATGTGTTCTTTAAAGAGGTGCGTCTTCAATTCTTTCCTAAATTTGACTAGCTTTGAGCGGTCCTGATGGACATGGAGATTTTGTTCCAGATCCTAGGTACGTGGGTGAAAAAGGCCAGCTGCCTTGTCTTGGCGTCTTATTGTATACTGTTTGTAGGTGTGCCGAGAGCAGTCAGAAAAACCGAGCTTCTTCTCAACATAAGCAGGGGTGCTAGTGGTGATGGATTTGTAAATGATGCGGCAGGTTTTGAAGATGGTGCACACAAGCAAGGCGACCCAAGGGAGTTCCATAAGGATAGGGGTGAAGTGATGGTATTCCTTCATGCAGTGGAAAGCTGTGCAGTGACAAGTAGGCTGCCCTTGAGCGGCGGGCAATGTGGAGTCTGGAAAGCCATAGAGCATGGCGTTAGCACTATCCAGATGCAGGAGTATGAGGGCCTTGAACAGCAACTCTGAAGTCGCTTTCAAGAAGAAACTCTGTGGTGTTTTTATTTTGTTTGCTTTTTTTTTCTTTCGTGTTTTTTTTTTCTTTCTTTCTTGCAGTGTTTTTTTAGAAGGTGAGGTTGGGGTCAATGGTGAATTTAAGTGACTTGGTGAAAATTGGGGTGTGAAGCTGTCATGGTTTAAGTCATAGACCCAGGTTTCTACTGTGTCTTACTGGTCCTTGTCAAATAACAGGAATTCTGTCTTGGTTGGGTTGAGTTTCAGTTAGGTGCTGGACATCGTCAGGATGAGCTGCAGCAGTGTTTGAGGTGTTGGATGTTTGTAGCGAAGGACACTTTCAAGTCGGGTTGTGCATCCTTGGCATAGTGGGGGATTTTGATGCTATTATCTGTGAGTGGAGCCCAAAGGGGCTCCATTTAGAGGTGGTCAGGTGTTTGTAGCTATTAATTGCGCTTCCTCTCATGTGCGTGGGGTGGCATAATTGTGGGCCGAGCAATTGATAAAAGGCACAGGTTTAACACCCTGAATAATGCTTTGATAATTTATTCTTTGAACACCCATGCCTTTAGTGAGTATCAGTTTCCTTCTGGACACACTTTCTTTAAATATGGTCTCTTAGCCTTCAGTGTGCAATAATTGTCCATCTCTGGTGAATCGCCTAAAGGCATGTCACTGACTACTGCCTGGTTTTATCTCTAAGGACTTGTGCTAAGCCAGTCTCTGGGCACTCGTGTTGGTTATTGACTGTTTTTACGGACTTGTCAAGTGATCTGCTACCTCTTGGAAACATTGCAATGGGAATAAAATCCATCATGGGGCACGGACATGGATTAACTAGTCCCAAAATGCAATAAATTTGTCTTCGGTCAGGAGTGTCTCGAACATTCTGTTGGCATTGGGGACACCCTGGTTGGTGCTCCATGTTCACCCTGGCACCAGTGGACCAGCGTTTCTTTTCACTGGGATCACCTCTACCACACTGACTGTGCCACATGTCCCCGCCATTAGGAGTCTGCGCTTTTGGTACATGGAAGGAAACGCTCCCTTCTCCTGCTCTCCGTTTCTTGGTGTAAATAAGAGATTAGGCCGTAATGTGATCTGCGTGATGATGCTCCAGGTACCAGTGCACTTGTGTCAAGGACTCAGGTAATGGCAGCCACAGCTACCAGTTCTAAAGAACACATGAACAAGACTAAACATACCGTAGGCCTTCAGTTTGCCTTTTTAGAGTCAAGCCTGCGAAAGCATGCACAAGTGCATGCATCTCGCTTGCATGACACTATTGTTTACAAAAAGGACCTGGAGCCCGTCTGTTGCTTATCATGCTCCCACCCTTCCCAGTTGTCCGCTCTTGCACATACATCCACCCCCTTCCCCTTCTTTTTGTTGTTGTTGGATAAAACAGTTTTATTGAGTTTTCCACTTTAAAACACCAACGCAGTGGTCAATCATTTGAGTAAAACACACACCATAGAGCGACATAAAATATACACAGTCCAGCTTCCAAACGGGGCAACTCAATCGACACACAGTAAACATTGCATGGGTGTTGCGAATCAGCTGTGAAGACGGTACATCATGTTAGACCAACTGCCCAAGCAATTTCCCCCAAACTTTGGTGTGTTTCCGGGGACACCCACGGGCTTCGTAGACCACCTACCTGTTCCTGCTGTGCGCACCAGTCCTCCTTCATCCATTTGGCCAGGGTGGGGGGGGGGTTTACAAGCCAACCATTGTGAGGCGATGTCTCGCTTAGCCACCAATAGGGCTGTTCCCAAAAAGGACCTTTCAGTCCTAGTACCCCCTGTCCCCTCATATACCCCAAATAAGATCAGTGTGGGGGACATGGGACTCTCCTGTCCCAGAACCCTGGATGGTTCTAGAGTCACCCCTGTCCAGTAGGTAGATAGGACATTACAGGCCCAGACCATGTGGTAAAAATCTGCGGGTTCCGTGCCGCATTGGGGGCAGGTGGGGCGGGGCGCATGCCAGCCCTATGCAGGTGATACGGGGAGAGGTAAGCCTCATCCAAATTATCTCTATTTTGTTTACCTCTCCCCGTATCACCTGCATAGGGTTGGCATGCGCCCCACCCGCCCCCGATGCGGCACGGTGGGGTCATTAGTGCGTCTCTCCAGTCCAGTCCAAACATTATGGTGAAGTCAACGCTGGCCCCATAATAGCGCCTTTTTGTTTTCTTTTGCACTGAGTTAAATGCGTGTAATAATATAATAATATCCATATTTGTAAAGCGCGAACATATCACCCCTTAAGGTTTCAAGGTGCTGGGAGCCCTCGGGGAGATTAAGTGAGCTATTGCCCAGAGTCACATGATGCTGAGCTGCCGCCGGAGATCGAACAGTGATCCCCGCGCTCCGGCGTCAGCTGCTCTGGCCGCTGCGCCACACTTCTCCCTCTTTGTGTAAGTGTTTGGGATTCTCCTAATGGATGCATGTTTGCTAAACTGCAACTGGTATCTGGGAAAAGATGCCTTCCTGTGACACCTTTTACGAGTAAGTAATGTTTTCTTGGCCTTTCTCTTGCTGAAATTTCAGATGCATCCAACACAGCTGATGTGTATATTTTTTTAGCGCCTCTAATGGCACTTTGTAGATCGCTGATGTTTCTGTTGCCGAATTTAACAGGACTTGATTAAGTGGCATCATAATGTTGGATATCTGATCACTGCAGATGTCAGCAGTGAGCGTTCCGCCTCTGCCATCTTGCATATATGCCTTACAGTTGGCTTTTATGACTGCCTGTTAAGGCGAGAAAGTAGCAGTATTAAGTACAAAACTCTCCTGTGTGCGAGCAATCCGCTAATCCTTCAGACCTCATCCTCTGACACTTCCTCACCAGTGTCGCCGCTCTGTCGAACAGAACCTGGTAGACGATCCTGTTGGTAAATATTGGTCCCCTGATGCTGTGCCACATAGTATTTTAGATGGACCAGACTCTGTCTGCGACGAGACCTTTGGAATGGCATGAAGTTCCTGATCACAAGCTGCTCTATAAAACTGCTACTATCCATAATAAGGTGTTTGCATAGAGTCGGCTGCCCAGTCATTTGAGGGCACAGCGTGCATCCTTCCCGCCCCTGTTATGATGTTGCCTGGGTGGCCATTTTCTAACCTTTTAAACTGCAAGGGTTAAAGCTCCAGGGAGTGGAATTGCCTGGCCGTAAAACTGCTCATCTTAAAAGGTGGTTCTTTCTCCCAATCCTGCACACAGTTCGGGTTGGCTATTGAGGAAGAGGGTCTCTGAGTTTTATCCACTTTGATTATTGTACATGGTATCAGGGTTCCGCTGATGGCTTTGTCCATTTCTAGTATGGCTTCACCTGTACATTTTGTGTTTAAAAAAGTTTTGCTTAGCTCTAAAGAGCATACATTGCACATACAACGAGCTGTGCTTTTGAACTAGTAAATAGTGAACTGCAACCATTGTGATCACCCGTCCATTTTTTTTTTTTTTTTAATTTTTTTTTTACCAGCCTGGGCTGCATTTTTAAGTCCAGGCGGGGAGAAAATGTCAGAAAAAGCAGCAAAATCCGCCAATGTCAAATAGCTCTAATATTTGACTTTTTCAATGTTTTAAGCCATGTTATAGAGCAGTGTGGCTTCTGTGCAGCATGTTTGAAAGTAAATTATAAAAAAGTGCTCTGACTGGGTAAATGCTGGCTATGTCATAGCATTTTTTTAAATACTTTAAACCATGGTGCACAGCAGCCAAACTGCTTTCAAACATTCCCAAACAACCCTGGCAAAGTTAATAGAGCTTGCAAATACGACCTATTGACTTTTGGCAATGCTTGTTTGTTACTTGACACTACCTAGTGTAGTGTTAAAGCTCAAGCAGGTTCGGGCGTAGTGCCTAGTTAGATGGGTTTCCCCTGGCGCCTGCTCAGAGGTCATGCCTATTCTGGTTTTTGAGCCACCCCCAACCTGACAACTCTGTAGGCTTTTCGCCTGTGATGCATAATCATGCTCTAGATACAGTACTTGAAGTGGAAGTACAGAAGCATAGGTACTCACTGCCAGAATACCGGTTTACTACCCAGACGTGCTGGGACTGTCCCTTTCACAGGTAAAAAGTGCAGGTACTCAGGATCTGAAAGTACATGTCCATTTCTGGCACTGCCTAGCACCTCATTAGGCTCCAGGCCCAGGTGGGCACATACTCCCTAGACGCCTCTTTCGCTTTCGGGTCTACTCGGGTTATGTGTTCAGACACCTGTATTGGTTACAGACCTAGTCGAGTGTATGGCGTCAGACACCCCTTTTGGCTTTGTGCCTGCGAGCTCCAGACACTTAGACTTCAGGCCCAGTTAGGTGTTGCAGCATAGATGTGTCGTTACACTTCCAGCCTAGCAGGTGGATCACTTGTGATACCTCCCCAGGCTTTGGGCCTAGTCGGTAGTATTTGCCACAGACCCTTCTTTGAGGCTTCGTCTCGGCTCATGGGTACAAGTAGCAGCCGCCTCTTCAGCTTCGGGGCTAGTCGGGTGCATCTGCCACAGACCCTTCATTGAGGCTTCATCTTGTTCACGGGTACAAGGACCAGCTGCCTCTTCAGCTTTGGGGCTATCGGGTGCATCTGTCACAGTCCCTTCTTTGAGGCTTCATCTCGGTTCAGGGGTACAAGCACCAGCCGCCTCCTCAGCTTTGGGCCTAGTCGGGTGCATCTGCCACAGACCCTTCTTTGAGGCTTCGTCTCGGTTCAGGGGTACAAGGACCAGCCGTCTCTTCAGCTTCGGGGCTAGTCGGGTGCATCTGCCACAGACCCTTCTTTGAGGCTTCGTCTCGGTTCATGGGTACAAGGACCAGCCGCCTCGTAAGCTTCAAGCCTAATCGGTAGTATCTGCCACAGACCCTTCTTTGAGGCTTCGTCTCATTCAGGAGTACAAGGACAAGCTGCCTCTTCAGCTTCGGGCCTAGTCAGTAGTATCTGCCACAGACCCTTTCTTTGAGGCTTCGTCTCGGTTCATGGGTACAAGGACCAGCAGCCTCGTAAGCTTAATCGGTAGTATCTGCCACAGACCCTTCTTTGAGGCTTCCTCTCATTCAGGGGTACAAGGACCAGCCGCCTCTTCAGCTTTGTGGCTAGTCGGGTGCATCTGCCACAGACCCTTCTTTGAGGCTTCGTCTCGGTTCAGGGGTACAAGGACCAGCCGTCTCTTCAGCTTCGGGGCTAGTCGGGTGCATCTGCCACAGACCCTTCTTTGAGGCTTCTTCTCGGTTCATGGGTACAAGGACCAGCCGCCTCGTAAGCTTCAAGCCTAATCGGTAGTATCTGCCACAGACCCTTCTTTGAGGCTTCGTCTCATTCAGGAGTACAAGGACAAGCTGCCTCCTCAGCTTCGGGCCTAGTCAGTAGTATCTGCCACAGACCCTTTCTTTGAGGCTTCGTCTCGGTTCATGGGTACAAGGACCAGCAGCCTCGTAAGCTTAATCGGTAGTATCTGCCACAGACCCTTCTTTGAGGCTTCCTCTCATTCAGGGGTACAAGGACCAGCCGCCTCTTCAGCTTTGGGGCTAGTCGGGTGCATCTGCCACAGACCCTTCTTTGAGGCTTTGTCTCGGTTCATGGGTACAAGGACCAGCCGCCTCGTAAGCTTCAAGCCTAATCGGTAGTATCTGCCACAGACCCTTCTTTGAGGCTTCGTCTCATTCAGGAGTACAAGGACAAGCCGCCTCTTCAGCTTCGGGCCTAGTCAGTAGTATCTGCCACAGACCCTTTCTTTGAGGCTTCGTCTCGGTTCATGGGTACAAGGACCAGCAGCCTCGTAAGCTTAATCGGTAGTATCTGCCACAGACCCTTCTTTGAGGCTTCCTCTCATTCAGGGGTACAAGGACCAGCCGCCTCTTCAGCTTTGGGGCTAGTCGGGTGCATCTGCCACAGACCTTTCTTTGAGGCTTCGTCTCGGTTCATGGGTACAAGGACCAGCCGCCTCGTAAGCTTCAAGCCTAGTCGGTAGTATCTGCCACAGACCCTTCTTTGAGGTTTCGTCTCGGTTCATGGGTACAAGGACCAGCCGCCTCGTAAGCTTCAAGCCTAGTTGGGAGTATCTGCCACAGACCCTTCTTTGTGGCTTTGTCTCATTCAGGGGTACAAGGACCAGCCGCCTCGTAAGCTTCAAGCCTAGTCGGTAGTATCTGCCACAGACCCTTCTTTGAGGCTTCATCTCAGTTCAGGGGTACAAGGACCAATCGCCTCGTACGCTTCAAGCCTAGTCAGTAGTATCTGCCACAGACGCTTCGTCTCGGTTCATGGGTACAAAGACCAGCTGCCTCGTAAGCTTCAAGCCTAGTCGGTAGTATCTGCCACAGACCCTTTTTTGAGGCTTCGTCTCAGTTCAGGGGTACAAGGACAAGCCGCCTCGTAAGCTTAATCGGTAGTATCTGCCACAGACCCTTCTTTGAGGCTTCCTCTCATTCAGGGGTACAAGGACCAGCCGCCTCTTCAGCTTTGGGGCTAGTCGGGTGCATCTGCCACAGACCCTTCTTTGAGGCTTCGTCTCGGTTCATGGGTACAAGGACCAACCGCCTCGTAAGCTTCAAGCCTAATCGGTAGTATCTGCCACAGACCCTTCTTTGAGGCTTCGTCTCATTCAGGAGTACAAGGACAAGCCGCCTCTTCAGCTTCGGGCCTAGTCAGTAGTATCTGCCACAGACCCTTTCTTTGAGGCTTCGTCTCGGTTCATGGGTACAAGGACCAGCAGCCTCGTAAGCTTAATCGGTAGTATCTGCCACAGACCCTTCTTTGAGGCTTCCTCTCATTCAGGGGTACAAGGACCAGCCGCCTCTTCAGCTTTGGGGCTAGTCGGGTGCATCTGCCACAGACCTTTCTTTGAGGCTTCGTCTCGGTTCATGGGTACAAGGACCAGCCGCCTCGTAAGCTTCAAGCCTAGTTGGGAGTATCTGCCACAGACCCTTCTTTGTGGCTTTGTCTCATTCAGGGGTACAAGGACCAGCCGCCTCGTAAGCTTCAAGCCTAGTCGGTAGTATCTGCCACAGACCCTTCTTTGAGGCTTCATCTCAGTTCAGGGGTACAAGGACCAATCGCCTCGTACGCTTCAAGCCTAGTCAGTAGTATCTGCCACAGACGCTTCGTCTCGGTTCATGGGTACAAGGACCAGCTGCCTCGTAAGCTTCAAGCCTAGTCGGTAGTATCTGCCACAGACCCTTTTTTGCGGCTTCGTCTCAGTTCAGGGGTACAAGGACAAGCCGCCTCGTAAGCTTCAAGCCTAGTCGGTAGAATCTGCCACAGACCCTTTTTTGAGGCTTCGTCTCAGTTCAGGGGTACAAGGACAAGCCGCCTCGTAAGTTTCAAGCCTAGTCGGTAGTATCTGCCACAGACCCTTTTTTGAGGCTTCGTCTCAGTTCAGGGGTACAAGGACAAGCCGCCTTTGCAACTTCGGACCTAGTCGGGCATAGACACTTTGAACCAAGTCACATGTGTCAGCTTAGGCAGCTCCTTGGGCTTCACGCGTGTTATGGTGCATTGATGTAAGAACTCTCATGGTTTCTGGTCTTGTCGGGTATGTCCGCAAGAGCCACGTTTTCAGCCTTCAAGGCGAGTCCGCCCTGGCTGTCTCAACCAAGGCACCACCTTAGGCTATATCTGGTCTAAAAGTCTCTCTAAAAGGCCTCACTCGCCCGATTGTGGCCTCTCTGCTGTGCGTGGAGTTCGGAGTGACTGAACGGAGAGTTTGGACGAGGTGTTGCTAAGGCGAGGCTGGTATAAATTATTAAATCTGGGGGGAGTGTGGGTGAAAAGAGCACAGCAACTGCCTTTGACCCGTGAGCAGGGAAATGAGGGATTAAGGGCTGAATCACGATACACATGCGAACATGCCCAACCACGACCATGCTTGACTGGAATTTCCTCATAGTTGCAGTTGGCCTTTGCTTTGTTCAGATCCGGTTCTGCGTGAGGCACCCGAATGTCATCCTAGTAAAGCAGCGCGCACCTGCCCCCTCAGGCCCAACCCCCGGCTCCGCTCCTGGTCGTGTTTCTTGCTTAATGCCGTTGTACTTTATATATAGTCTGGTTTACCTGCCTATCAGGCCTTTACTTAGTTCTGGAGGTCTGCACTGAGCAGTTCTTGGCCCTCGCCCCCAAGCCTTGTACTTAAAATCACAAATCTCCAATGACCCCGTTTATCCTAAGACTGCCTCCTCCTGGTGTGTCACTTTACCAGTGCGCTGTCTTGAATGTAGGTTCCTCGTCACCCAGAAAGTGTCTTGTGATTGACCCCATATTTTAGGGGTGGCCTTTGCCACCCGTCAGCGATTCTTTATTTAAAGACCCCTTTGCTCTCTCTGCCAGCGTGTGACGTTTCATTCCTCCTCCTGACGTGTCTGTATTCGGTGCTCTAAGATCATAGGTGCCCAGTGGCCCTCATGCTGCTGCTGACACTAAGCATTACCATGCAGTAGGACCTGGAACGGAGGGAATGGCCAAAGACTACATGAAGCAACCACATTACGAAAAGTGCCAGTGGGCGCAAGTGCAGTGTGCTAAGGGGCATCAACCTTGTAGGTAATGGAAGTTTAGACTACTAACAAACTTTTCCTACCCGATTACTGATTTAACGATAGTGGTACACCCCCTGCAGCTGTTTACTTTTACATTACCCAGTTAACGGCATGGGGCTAGACCCGTGTAACAGGGAAGATGTTTCAAAAAGTAACATGCATTTTTTCAAAAGTTGTCCTTAAATGAATTTGCAGGACAAGATGGCAACGTACTTCAAGATCTTTGTAATTACAAATAAATTACTTTTAGAGAATAAACCCCCTCTTGCACACTGTGAAGCAACAAGTTATCTTTGCGAGCACCCCAGTAGCTTTTAGGGGAGATACGCAATCCGGGATTCCTTGTATCTGGAGCCCTGCCTACAAATTAAGGAATTCTGAAGCATACGGGCTTGATTGC
This sequence comes from Calotriton arnoldi, assembly GCA_963921515.1. NCBI lineage: Eukaryota > Metazoa > Chordata > Amphibia > Caudata > Salamandridae > Calotriton > Calotriton arnoldi. The sequence continues at coordinate 7,319,676 of CAWUFW010000017.1, forward strand.
CTGATTTGTAGCCCACTGTGTAATTCTTGGTGGGGTTCATTCCCTGTGGTGGAATGCATTGCTGTTGATTTTTTAATCTGCTTTGCTGTGTACGTGTTGGAGAAAGAGCTGCAGGCATGATGGCTTCGTGACCTGTTAAAGAAGGGTGAACTAAATGGGTTGGAGTGGGCAGGTAGCTGAAAAGTGGGACTAGATCTGGCCCCCTTCACCTGTTGAAAGAGGACACCACAGTATGAGTGATGGGGCGTTGGTTCTGTTAAATGTATGCACAATGCCAGTGAACCCAGTCCTAGGGCACGAAGAGTTGTGTACCAATTTTTGAATCCAGTTTTCACAACTCTTATTTGCCCAGTCCCGGCACCTCCCCAGTCTGACAATCTCACGACACTTCTCATTTCAACTACCCGAGATTAGAGCAAATTTTAGGAACCCCCAATAAATGAAGTTTGCAAAGAGAACCTTACTACTTAGATATCCCCAGTTTATTTATGGTGTTCTAGTCCTGGGAAGCATCCCGCCCTCCCCCCAAATCTCCCAGTTTTCAAAGTCTTTACACACTGTTTGCAGGATGCCAGTGTATCCCTTGAGTGCAAGTCCCTTTACTTGCGTTGCTCCAGGTGTCCAGATCCAGCATGATTGAATAATGGGATATGTCACCTTCTGCCTGGCAGCCAATAGAAAGTAGCAGGCAGGTGTGTGTATAATGAGCTGTGAAGGAATAATTAAGCATCTCATCACTGGGTTGTCCTCGCGACCTCTCCCTCACCAGTATGTTCTCTTTCTCACTGATATGCTGGCGCATGAACAGGCCTTTGACTGCTTGGCTCCTATCTCTCCTGGATAGTCGTAGGAGGCCGCAGTGTCATACATTGCTGTCAGTCTTGCGAGTGGGGCAGCCATGTGCATGTCACTTGGCTGGACAAGCGCAACTTACACAACTGTGATAAATTCATGAATATTCACTGAACTGTGACAGACTGGAAAAAAAGGATAAAGTTACTTTTATGATTACTTTCTTACTCTGTCGGCCCCTTCCATTGTTGGTTGCTACCTAGTGGCGGGAAAGGAAACTCGTCCTATTTCTGTCAACTTAAGGGCTGTGCAAAACAGTTCTGTGCATGTGACATGCCCCCTTCCTTGCAGGTGTGTGGCATCGCTAGTTGTTCTTGAAAATGAGAACTATTGGAAATTTGTCCTTTGTGTAGTCACCCTTGTTGATGGCTATAGAACTCTGTGCACTTAACCCCGGCTAACCAGGGATAAAGTGCTTGTGCTCCTCTCCTCAATGTGGTCAAATTGGCATATTTAACTCGCCTATAAGCCCCACAGTGTACACAGGGCCTGCAAGTTAACTATCACCTGTGGGCTGCAGCACTCATTATGCAACACACTGTAGGGTCAATGCAAACAGGTCTACTGGCCTGCCACTAATAGCCCGGCTGTACAGGTTTAAACTGCAAATTTGGCCTGTCAAAATAACCCCTTTTAAATATTTGTCACCCCCTAAGTAAGCCTTACTGCCATCAAAGCAGTATGCATCTGTAAAACTAGGACATGTAAAAGTTAATGTTGTACATGTCCGTACAATGAGTTGCACCTCACAGCCATTTTCATTGTAGCAAGGTTGGATGTTCCATAGGAAAGCATTGGGATACAATATTACGTTTTGATAAATGTGATCTCCACCTAGTAAACAGAGAAATATTTCAAGGACTCTTTTTAATAGTTAGGCAAAATTCAACAAAAAAATTAAATTGGATTTTGTTTGTCATAGAAAAGATACTTCGGGAAAGTTATCTTTTGCATGTCTAAAGCCTCTGAAGGCCTTTCTGTAAGTATTCAGCTATCACCTGGCAGCAGCTTGATGTGCTCCCCTGTGGCGAGATGTGACCTGCTCCTAGGAGCAAAAAATAGGCTGACCTGGATGGGCAGAGATACCCTCCTGAACCTGATAGAATATGCAGGGGCTGGGAGGAACCTTTTTGACATTAAAGTGTCAACTCCTGGGAGGATCCTTTTTGACATTAAAGTGTCAAATCCTGCTTGAATGTCAGATCCTGCTTGACCGCTCTGCTGGGGATTTTCATATGATACTTAGGGCGCACTTCAGAGAGGCATTCCTTGTTACTGGCAAATGTTAGCTGACACTTGGGCAGGGCCCTTCTGTTGTCTTCCCAGCCAGGCTCCCATCACCATGTGACTTTCTTTGACATTACTGTTTCACAGCCTGTTTGAAAGGTCTGCTTAGTTTACGTATAACATTTGGGGCGCACTTCAGAGGATGCCAAAACACTTAGTGTGTATCCACTGCCAGGTTGCTGAAAGCTCAGCGTTGATTTTACCAGACTTCTGTCTCTGAGTTTGTTGGGGGTACAGGGACTGCCCAAGACTGGATTTTAGTATTAGATGTTGAAGGACACCAAGATTACCATAGGACACTCCCCACACACACCATAGCCCTCAGAGCCCACGTTTAGTGTGGCTGAAAACTTCAACCATCTTGAAAATGCCCAGAGGGTAGCTCTGGCTCTGGGAACTTGTACCCCATTGGAAAGGGCACCCCCAGGGTTCATTCCTACCCACTAGCTTGGGCCAGACATAAATATGGAACCTCCAGGCACCAACTTCAGAGTACTCCTGGACCTGAGGAAGATGAGAAGAGGACTGAGCCTGCTGTGTGCAACCGGAGAAGAGCACTGCACCTGCTCTCTCTTGCACCCCGGACAAAAAAGTGGACTCCAAGGGTCATAAGGCTGATCTCTAGTTAAAGCCTCAGGGCCACAAGCTACAATAGGCCTTTTCCTGCAACTGCCCAGCGGCAAATGGGCTTGGCTGGACTCTTCTATTGGCCTCTGTCTGAAACCCTGTGAGTCTCTTAAGTGCCTCCCCTGAGGTACGGCGTTTTATTTATTTTTAAGCGTACTCCTGTAGTGGATTGGGATTTAATGGGCTAAAGTCGGAAGGTAAAATCTTGGCCCAGGACAAACCTGGTTAGTATATTCGACCAGTGCTCCATCACGGTCACTGTCAAATTGCGCTTGGGTCCTGTTCTACCACGACCATTGACTTATCATTAGTACTTTGTGCTGCTTGGTGCTATTTCTACATAAAACTTTAAAAATTCATATCCCCGGTTCCTCTTACTGGATTTTTGGCGGCATTTTGTTTTAGATTTTACTCCATTTTTCTAGTTGGCTTTGGGAGTTATTTTCTTTTGCATTTCAACTTAATTACTGTTTTAGTACTGCAAGCAGCATCTGGATACCCTGACAGGCGACCAGCAGTGCTCTACAAATCCACCTTACATTACATACATTGGTTACATATTGCCTCTAAGTTAAGCCTGTCTGCTGTGTGCAACAGCTATCTGGGGTTGAGCTCAGGTTTATTTATTGACTTTAGTGGTTCACTCTGACAAGGATTCTGATTATTACTTGAGGTGTGTACTTACACCCCCCCCCCCACCAACTAATAACCCATTTGTTTGTGGATGGCTCAGGCTTAGTAAGAGGGTTGAGAATAGGAACATGCCCACAGATTAAGACCAACCAAGTTACAATAAAGAGGCATACATTTTTTAAAGAATAGCTAGCTCGCATTCAAGCTGAGCGATGGTAGGCAATAGTGAAAAACTTTCCCTCCCTCCATGGACAAGAGGTCTTTCCTCTCTTGGAGGTGGTTCTAGTCCTCCGAAGAGGAAGAAGCACATGTGAGAAATCTGGTGTCACCAGGATCACACAGCACACTCGAGAACCGAGAGATAGGAGGAAAGGCATAGAAGAGCACTCCATCTTATCAAGCATCAAGTAGTTCTGTGAGATCTGAGTGAGAAAATACTCCAAGTTCTTGAAGGGTAAGAATTTAACCATTGCTCCACATTACGGTTCAGTCATTGTGATAGAAAGAAAACGTTCCTCCACTTGACGGGAGGAGTTTTCCCAAAATGTGTCGAGGAGGGCAGCTTGTTCCTGGGGAAGTCATTGAGATTTTTTGGCCTCCACTGAGGATCGGGGAGCAGACTTGTTCTTGATTCTAATGCGTAGCATCATAAATGGTGCTAGCCTGACACAGTTCAAGACGATCTTGGTGTGAAATAACCCCTGAGGCCTTAAGACATGAAGGCCTTCACTGGCTGGACCAGGGGAGACAGTCTTTGCTGTGTTGCCCGCATAGCACTCACCGATTTAGCTGTGACAGTGCCCGTCTTGCACTGTTGTAGGATCTAATCTGTGGTGGGATTGAAGCAATGCTGTTCATCAAAGGGCAGACCACGACCACCTCATGGGAATCTCCCGCTAAAGATCTGAGGAGTCAAGCTGTAATTCCTAATATGTGGTCAGACTGATGCTCACCGTTCTAGTGACCACATCACTGAGGATCCAGGATATAGGATTCAGTAGCACAGTTTCTTTGCCTAAGCTGAGTGTATTCGTGTACTCCTCATCACTGTAGTTGAGGGGCACTTCTTTGACCACGTTGAAGCACATTCCCACACTATTCATCAGAACAGTCCAGGAGCAAGTAGATGTATTTGTGGGGTTCGAGCCACATATGGTTCTTGAAACTGGCCGAGATGGTATTGGCATTATTCTTTCCATATATCCCGGGCGGTTGGCATCCTTGTCCACTTAGGAGCACTTTGCTTCATCCTACACTGATGTGGCCATGCCCATAAAGACTACACCGTTTTTGGGAGCATTGATCTTGTTGTTCAGTGACCGAGACTGCAGGTTCAGAGGAAGGTTTACTGTAGACCTCCTGAGACTGTTTCAGGGCTTGTAGCTAGGTCCAGCTTGGGTAGAGAAGTTGTTGCTGCTACCAACTCATATCACAGTTGCCCTTGCCTATTGGTGGGGATGCTCTTCCTCTAGGCAGCACTGCCAAGACGTTGGCAATGACAGATTGGCAGATAGTAGCAAGTCGGTTCATGTGGTTGCCAGTACCTGGTGTATTGGTGGGTGTCCAGGTTTCCTTGTCTTGTCAGGAGGCCTGTGTGGTGGATTCACCAGGTTAGGGAGGGGAGGGGGGGGGGGGTGTTCGTATCAGTTTTTTAGGACATGTGCAGCAGCAGTCTTGGTTGGGAAGTCAATGCCAGTTGGGGGTAGGCTAAATTGTGCCTTCAGCTGGTTCCTTGGCTTCGGTAGGTGCACCTGACATGGCAGGAGCAGGAATGAGGACTATGGAGACTACAATGGAACTGGAATCTGAGGGAAGGGCTGACCTTCCCAATCTTCAGCTTTTCACTTAATGCATTCCATGAAGCCACCAGACTGGAGAATCAAAGACAGCATTGATGCAGACTCTGTACTCTGGTCCGAGGGGTGCTGGAAGTGGTTCAGCTGCTCCTAGTCTGAAGGTCCAGGCTAGTCTGATCTGCCCACCATGGTGTCCCGTATAACTGAAGATTAACAGCCAATGTAGAATCTGAAGAGGACTGAGTCCTGAGGAGACAAAGTGCCAAACATGGAAGAGATTCCTGAGAGCCCTGCATTTGCATAGGAGAAACTTGCAGGAACTCCTGATCCTCCAATATTTGGATTGGTGGAGAGGGTATCTGGGTCACTTATTCATAAGCATGGTGGTGCACCTCTAATGTCTGAGTGACCGCTTAGCTGGGCATGTGTGGTTGAGTGTCAGTAAAGTCAGGCCAATGTCTTTATTTGATTCCACTTTTAATTGTGCCCTTTTTGTGGGGGAGGAGAAGGGAGCTGGAGGGCTGCTTGAACACTGCGATAGGTCTATCTCGCCTGCTTTTTCTTGTGGCATGGTTCTTCGAGGTGATGTCCTTCACAAGTGTTACTGTGGTGGGCAGATCAGATTAGTCTGGACCTTTGGACTAGGAGCAGCTGAAGCCCTTCCAACACCCCTCAAGTGTAACTCGGTGCTAACTGTTTATACAAAAGAAGAGCCTGGAACTAGGCCTACCTGATCAGGCTGGGACTGTGGTGGAGAACGCCCAAAGGAGGTGGACTTGATCAGTCTGTGCAGGTCTCTGAAACACATTGACCTTATCTGGAGTGGCAGACTAGCTCTATCTCTTTGTGCAGAAAGTCTGCAGCACTGCACCTATAAAGATGGTCTCAATCTCTTGGTGCAATGGTGGCGTGGTACCTCCGTGCCCAGCAGTGAGTTGGGTTGGACTGGGTGTTGAAACAGAGCCCAAACATTGGTTCCTGCATCACTCTTGGCTTCTGAGTACTTGGCACCACTTCCCTGAACGATAGTAGCTGGATCTAACGGAAGCAAAGCATCTGGTTTTGGGGAAAGAGCGGTTTTGGTGGGCTTGCAGCCACATACATTCTACTTCCCCAGGTTACTCACACCACGTGCATACGATGTGCCTATAGTTGGTTAGTATGAATTCACATCTGAGAGGGACCATCTCAGGAGTCTCACATTGAGTGGGCGCAGGGAGACCTTACACCCTCGCCAGCTGGAAAAGTGTGCCATACCCCTCTTGGTAGCCAAGACTTTACAGTCGCACTAGGCTTTTTCCCCTAGTGAAGAAATCTGCATCTCCTGCAGGATCAGCGTAACCTTAATCTGCATGCAAGACATGCGTTTGGAACCCTGTACCACACAGTGTGCACTGGATGACTTACCCAAGCAAAAGACGCAGAGGGTTAGTTAGGTACTGCCTACCGTGAAAATACGTGCTGGCTTAATACTGGAGAGTTGCAGTAGAAGCTACTCAAGCTAAAGGAGGATAAATAGAAAAAAAAATAGACAACCCTAAAGGTCTGAATAATTTAAATTCGGAGCATGCTAAATGTGAGAGGGTAGTGTGTAACCTGTGGGATTGTTCAAATTGTGACAGTTTTTAGGTCTCGCCTACTAGACCGTGCATGTACTGTTTGTTGTAAGACGTCTTAGATTAGATTAAAAGATTAGATTAAAATACTTATAAAGCGCATTGGCTGCCTCGGCAAAGAGGCGTCCCAGCGCTGAAGCCAGACTAAGCAGGAGTCAAGACAAAGGGAAATATATCTGGGAAAGAACAAGGGACAGGACAGAGGGAGTTAGACCTGGGAAAAGAGCCAAGTCTTCACAAGGCGTCTGAAAGCCTGATGGTCAGGGTTGCTGCGGATGTATAGAGGGAGAGCGTTCCAGAGAGTGGGGGCCAGGCGTCTAAAGGAGCGGCCACCCCATCTAGCTCTACGTATGTGAGGGATACATGCAAGATTCTGGTTCGCCGAACGTAGGGCACACGAGGGGGTGTACAGAGTGCAGAGGTCGCCTAGGATATCTGGGGCACTTCCTGTCAGTATCTTATGCGTGATGCAGAGCGTCTTGAAGCAAACACGCTGTTCGAGGGGCAGCCAGTGCAGGCGGCGGAGAAGATTAGAAGCATGACTGAATTTAGGAAGGGCAAAAATAGCACGAGCTGCCGCGTTCTGGACCCGCTGCAATTTATTAAGCACGGATTTATTAGAGCCGAGAAGAAGCACATTGCAGTAGTCCAGACGAGCCAGAATAGAAGCTTGGATAATCAGTTGGCGTGTTTGGGCATCAAAGAGACCCAAAATCGGTCGAAGGCTGCGCAATAGTCCAAAGCATTTCCCGGCCACTGATTTGGCATGTGTTTCAAAGTTGAGGTTATTATTAACTATGAAGCCTAGATTTTTCACCGCAGGTTTGGGATCAGGGGGATCACCAAGTGCCCGGGGCCACCATTCCTTCGTCCAGAGATGAGACTCTTTGCCAACCAGGAGAATCTCTGATTTGGTAGAGTTCAATTGCAGAAAGTTAGCCGTCATCCATTCTGCAATTGCAGAGATGTCTGCTTTAAATTTTATTTTGTCTCACTTGGGATCATTGGACAGGGCAATCACTAGTTGGGTGTCGTCGGCGTATGACACCAGGGAGATTCCTCGTACTTTGGCCAGCCGTGCCAAAGGGCTCATATATATATTGAAGAGCGTAGGGCTCAATGCAGAGCCCTGAGGAACCCCACAGCGAAGAGAGTGTACATGGGAAGAGAAAGGGGGAGAGGTCACTTGAAAGGTTCGGTGGGCCAGGAAGGAGGAGAACCACGCTAGAGCTTTATTCCCAATTCCTATCTCCTTCAAACGTAGGAGCTGGATTTCATGGGACACCGTGTCAAATGCCGCGCTTAGATCCAGCAGCACCAGCGCTGATGTGCTGCCGGCATCCAGCGCGGATTTGAGTTGTTCTACCACAGCCAGTAAAGCTGACTCGGTGCTGTATCTCGGTCGGAACCCATTCTGTGAACTATCAAGTATATGATTAGATTCTAGAAACTGTGTTAGAGTAGAATTCACATGTGCTTCTAGAATTTTAGAGAGGAAAGGAAGCAAAGAAATCGGGCGGTAGTTCTCTGGTTTGGACGTGTCGAGTGTTGGTTTCTTAAGTAGAGGGACCACTTTTGCATGCTTCCATGATTTAGGCACCATCGCAGTAAAGAGGGATAGATTGAGAAACTCCAGACACTCAGGAAGAAGACCTTGTTGAATTTTCCTGAAAGCGTCTGGTTTGAGAGGATCGTCTGGAGATCCAGATTTGATTTTGACCACTAATCTCTCTAATTCCTTCAGGAAAATAGAGGGAAGAGATGCAAGGAGGACAGTCTCAGAGCCAATATAAACATTCTTCCCGCAAACACTGGAGGGTATACCATGATCGAACTTTTGGTAGATATCTTCGACCTTCTTCAAAAAGGTTGCCAGCTCCTCACAGTGTTTGTTGGAGGAAATAATATTGCCCGATTCCACTGGAGAGGAGATTAAATCTTTCAGTAGAGAGAATATAGTTTTGCTGCGGTTGGTGCTTGTATTAATCAGGCTGGAGTAATGAGCTGCTCTGGTTATGCGCACCAGTTTATGATAGGATTTAATGGCCGCTCTATATAGTGCTTTGACCTGGGGGGTCATATGATCTCCTCCAGGATCTTTCTAAGATCTTGCAGTTCTTCTTAGCAAGGGTTAGATCTTCATTGAACCAGGCATTGGCCCGAGTGCTTTTAGAATGGGTAAGTTTAAGGGGAATGCATGTATCTAAGGCTTGAGTAATCCACCTTTGGAAGATCGCGTTAGCCTCTTCCATATTTGCAACTTTTACCATAGGCTTTGCACTCAGGGCTGTGAGGAAGTCTACTTGGTTCAGTTTATGCCAGGGCCGTTTTAATGAGGGATGTTGATTAGGCTGGGGCTTATGGCCAGCTATCGTTAACCGCATCATGATGAGGAAATGATCAGTCCAGATCATAGGGAGTGGTGACAGAACTTCCAGTGACTCTAGAGTAGAAAAAATAGGGTCAAGGAGATGTCCCGCTCTGTGCGTAGCACTGGGGGTCAGTTGAATCAACTGACAAGCTGCCAGATCCCCCAGAAAGCCAACAATCTCCGATGATTCTTGTAGCTCTAGATGGAGGTTCAGATCGCCTATGATGTTAAAATTGGCAGTCTGAAGAGCCAGTGCTATGACAGTGTTTATCAGGGCTTCTCTGAAGGTTTTTGATGGACCAGGGGGTCGATAAATAAGGCCGGAGAAAGTAAAGTTAGCACTCGGAGAGATTTTAAAAAGTGCACTCTCACAGTCAGGAAGATCTAAGGGGGACAGGCTGCAGGAATGGACTGATTTGTAAATAATCGCAATGCCGCCCCCTCTTCCTCCAGATCTGTTTATGCTGCGTATAGCATAACCTGTAGGAAGAGCGAGTGCTGGTATTTCCACAGAGGATTCACATAGCCAAGTTTCCGTAAGGAAAAGGATCTCAGGTGAGCGTTCCTGTAGGAGATCGAACACCTCAGCATGATGTTTAGGCAGTGAGCGGCAATTAATGCTCAGAAGAGTGTGTGTCACCATCCCAGAACCAGAGAGTGTAGCGTGCATCAGGGGGAGCACTCTGACTTCACAGTGTTCACAAAGAGAAGGACAGTTGTCTGGGTCCCAGCTATGATTCCCGCAGGAGCCTTCTTTATATAGGGCCCATAGTTCTTCGCCAGTGTAGCTACCTAATTGGGCTTTTGAAGGAGCAGGGTATCTGGCTCCTGGCGACGTCCCGGCACAGACGGGCGCAGACGGGCTTGCCTTTGGCGCGCACGCTGCGCGTCCTCGCAGTGGTGTGCATTTGAGGCTACGGGGGCTTAACAGGCTCCACCCGTGCTCTGCGCTGATTGGCTAAGGGCCAACCAATCAGCGTGTGAGGATAAGCACCAGGAAGTACGGGCAACCACACAGGCGCGTGTGGAATATCAATTAGGTATTTCTTTTAGCACTAAAGCATAAGGTGCAGTGGGCAACATTGTGAGTGCGCTTTAAAAGAATTTAAAAAACAGTCAAATTCAATCAAACGTTCCCCCAGCAATTCCCCAGCTAGAACACCGCTCAGACAGCCGCGCGTCCTCGCTACGGCGCGTATTTGAAGCCACGGGGGCTCAACAGGCTCCACCCGTGCTCTGCGCTGATTGGCTAAGGGCCAACCAATCAGCGTGTGAGGATAAGCACCAGGAAGTACTGGCAACCACACAGGCGCGTGTGGAATATCAATTAGGTATTTCTTTTAGCACTAAAGCATAAGGTGCAGTGGGCAAAATTGTGAGTGCGCTTTAAAAGAATTACAGAGGGCTTAGAGCCCACCCATTACTTACCATTGGTTAGCGTAATTGTCACTCACATTTTTTGCTTCTTCGTTAATGTGTGTAGGCTTTCCTTACCCTTTTGTCTCCCTGCCCCCCGAAGTATGAACGCATTGTGTCTCCTTCCATGGAGCTTTTCTTTCTTCAGGTGCTACTTTTTTCTTTTTGTTTAAACACTTAACAAGAGTGCGTGCATTTTCTGCCTCCCTCATATAGTTCTCTCCCTCACCTCATGCTGCACTCGTGTTTTTCTCTTTCGCACGTGAACGCTTCCCCCACTACCCCTGCATTAATTTCTCACCTGTGTACATATCCCTGCCGGCTTCATTTCGTTTTTTTGGCTTCTTTCCTCGCCTTTCCTAGCACTCTTTATGACTCTCCTGCAACCCCCCATGTAGCCCTCCCCGGCTCATTCCTCCCCCATGTTGCCTACACTCCCCGGGTCCACTCCATCACATCTGAACCCCCTTCCCCTCCATCCACCATGTTGCTTCCATCCCCACCCGCCCCAAGTGGCTTCTATGCCACATTTATTTATTACATCCCCCCTTTTTCTTTGGTTACTGATCCAACTTGAATTGGTAACTAAATAGAAAAAAAAAAAGCAGCCTCGTCATTTAGTAGGTGCGAGCACGCGCGGTGTGCACAGGTATGGAATGAAATGTCGCTTTCTAAGAGTTTATTTATTTTTTATTTTTTACCCATGCTGCACTGCATCGGGGATGCTGTGCAGCATGGCTAAATTCATGGCACAGCCGAGAACTATTAGCTTTGCCGATGCTAGTTGACAAAGTGTGGCTGAAAAGGGGCAATTTTATGGTGGAGTGCTTTGTTTAACAAAGATTGCATAATTCGAAGTCCAGATTTACTTGAGACAAATGTAATCTAGTCCAATTTCCCGAGAATACCAAGGTAAGGGACATAAGGAAAGATCAGGAAATAGAATGGAAGAGAATGATCAACTGTCATCGTAAACAAAATAAAGATATTTGGGCCATTAGCAGGTAACTACTGGGAATCATAAGGAAGAGCCGACTGTGACTTCTGTTGATCAGTGAGAACAGCATATTGCTTTATTACATGGTAATGACAACTGCCCCCACTCAGTGGAAGTTTGAGGAAAGATCAAGGTTTGGCAGGCCCACAGGTTGAAAATGGGAACGAGCAGGGACATGTGAGTGATGTTATCTACCTCCACATTTAGCGGTGTGCAATAGCTCTGAACTTGGCACCAAAAAGAATCTGTTACTGGTAACGTATGTTATGGTACAGTCATACCATTTTTATGGTTCTAATGACATTTATTAAAACGCCAGCTTCACCCTTGCCGTTTATAATCCTGTCACTAAACAAAAATGCCATTATAGTGTTATAAGTGAGAGTTGCACATTTTTTTAAAATCAAAAGGAGACTTGTCCGTAATGTGTTTTACACCCCGCGCCCCACAACCACACACACGTTCTCCTTGATATATTTATAAATTATTCATGTTAAAGGAATTGACTTCTTAATATATTTGGGAAAAATGCGGCTTAAAATACCAGTCTTGATTGAGCCAATCTTCACAATATTTTAAAAACGTCTTATTTTTAGGCAGTTAGAAACAACATGTAGAACTGACAGTTTCAAAATCAATCATATTCTGGTATTTGTAATCCAACTTGACCATTATTGCATCTCCTAAATGCACTGGTTTATTCAGTTATTATAACCGAACACTCCATGTATTATGGTGGCATTGTCTTGGCACAACTGTTTGTGAACACCTTTGACCCTCTGGTCTACTTGCACAATCTATGTATAATCCGTTCCCTTTTCTTTGCAAGAACCTCCTGGATTTGATTGGCCAATTGCTGATTTCTGCTGTTTATTTCAATATGTTGTTGTTCAATTATGTATTTATGCCTGGTTTACCTTCTCTTGTAGGATATATGTCTGCGCCATGGCCGGTTCGTAACTTCGCCACTCTTGTCCACCACCCATTCATAAGGGTACCAGGCCAGGGCACGGCCAGCCAATGAGTGCCCGGTAAGACCACTTTTTTTGTTTTTTAACTAACTTTTTTTGTAACCATACCAGCACCAACTGACCTTAATGTTTTTCCACTGTGTACTCCCAAAAATCGCTGCATCCACAACTTGGAATCTGCTGTGAAAGGAACTTTCTTTCATCAACTGTTGTCTATTCTTACTAGATTAAAGTAGAATTGGCATATAACTTAATTGAACGTTCTAGACCGCATTATGAGTTGACCCAAAGCCACTATACATACTTAGGTGAAGGTGCATAAAGAAGATGATGAACAATAATCTCTTAACATTATCAATGCTATAGGAACATAGTTTCGGTGAAAGTTCAATATTTTTCGAAGGATTCTAAGTGACCAAACCACAGTACATCTAATATGAAAATGACAAGGATGTCTCACCGGTGGAACATCACAACTCTTGTCACTTGCACCGGCGGCAAGCCTTGCCCGAGCTATTGTCTCATCGTGCACCGCCAGCCAGTCCAGCCATAGCACCTTTTGCCAGTAGCTCAGCTTGATCTAGGCAGGAGCAGGCAGAGAGTCTATGAGCTAAGAGCAGATAGCTTATCAGAGATGAAACCTCGAACAGGTCAAGTTCCCCGCAGATAGGTGGATCATCCCTAGACCTGAAATGCTAATTGTTTATGGCCAGTAGCTGCACAGTTCAGTAATACAGCCATATGTGTGCCATCCTACATTGACGGATACATCTGTCCAGGAGATTCTAGTGGATTTCCACCCCATGTGAAACCAAGGAATATGGCCCATTCATTCTCAAAGAACTGGGCAGGAATTTCATAGGGATAATTCTGTACAATGTAAAGGAGCTTTCAGAGAGCAACCATCTTAAAAAGCATTACCGATGCAGTGTAGTAATGGGGAGGAGATTCCCAGCCCAAAGGATCCTCCTCAATTCAACCTAAAGCAAGTGGCTTGTTTAGTTCACAACACGTCAGGTCAGTGGAAATGTGTCTCTCAGTACTTGAAACTTTTGGTTGTGCGCCTCTCAGTACTTAAAACTTTCGGTTAGTGTTAGCCGCTTCTCCCTCCAGTCCTCTGCGGAGTCCCACCCATGCACTGGGACAAATTTGAATTTTTCCCAGTTTACTATCACACCATAGGCTTCACCACAGAGATTGAGGATTGTCATCAGCCTTTCACCAGTTCACTACATGTGAAAAGCAGCGTGTCTCCTGGGATCCCCAATGCTGCCCGGCGCAAAGTCACCTTTAATCCACTTTGGATTCACTATCTAAAATAACGAGGCAGGCGCTGGAAGCTGGAAGGCAAGAAAAAGGTTTATTACTCTTAGAGGAGACCACGTCAACTGCTGACACCAGGATGTCTTCAGGGAGGTGTTCTACTGGCAATGCTTCTGACTCTTCCTTTTATACAGTTTTACACAATGTATTTGTTTCTTTTATCATGGTTACAAGCTTGGAGTCTCCGCCCCGGGCAGGTTGTCACACAAGCCTGACATTGTTTTATCAACATGGTTACACAAGCCCAACATTAACTCTCCTCCCACCCAGGTCAAAAACAGACAATTTAATTGCAGCTGGACCTTGCTTCAGGGTCTAAAAACGAGTGAGACCGGCCAGATCTAAGAGTCCGTTCTGTTGATAAGAACAGGTCCCATTGTTGGCAAAAACCAGTCTTGCTGTGTGTAGTGCAATAAACCATGTTTGCAAGAGTCTGTTTGGTATTTGTAACCCGTTTGTGCAGGGATGAGAGGAAAGACGAGTTTGAGGCAGCAGGTGATGTTGATGTTTGTCGTGGAAATAGTTTATAGCCCCCATATCAGGTTTGGTCAGAGAGTCAGAAGGCTGCTAGAGGACAGGGTGAAATGAAGGTGACCAACAGAGTACAAAATGGCTGTGGTAAATCAGAATGACTGTAGTTTATGTGCACGTAGGAACTTTCATCAGACAAGATGGCGCAGAATGTTCATGATTGTGTTTTGTTCTTAACAGTCGCCCCTTTGAACATAACTAGCCATCTTGTCAGTCTATTTCGATCTCCATAATGTCCTGTATTTCTTGTTCATACATTACTCTCATTTTTGTTAACTGAGTGTCCATAGTCTTAGGGCGCAAGGCACTTATGCAAAGAGAACACAAAGGTGGTATACAGTGTACACCCAAACAGCAACCACATATTGCCAATACTGGGACCAAGAGAAACATTGATATTTTCCAACCCCAGTCCTTTAAGATGCCCCAAAGCCAACTTCCAATTGTCCAAGTCTCTGATCCTTGATGAATTTCTGAAGACAGTCTGTGGAGATGTTCGATTGCTTCATAGACAGAGGGTGAATTATCAGGGATGTATATGCAGCAACTGGCACCAATGATGCGACATGCTCCTCCACGATCCGCTAGTACCACGTCCAGAACCATGCGGTTTTGTAGGGCCACCAGACGGACCGCTTGAAGCTCGGCAGTGTTGTTGGTGAGGATGCCAGCTGTGACGTTCAGGGCGGTTTCTACCGCTTGAGACAGATGTCTGATGGCTCGGCTGTTTGCCATCGGACCCCATAGCGGGACGAGCCCTTTTGCTGCGTCAACGAACTGTGATGCGGCAGAGTCTGCTTGATCAGTGTCTTTAGAACGCTTTTCTCGATGATGCTCTGCAGGGGCTGTGTAGGTCGGTGGCAAAACAAAGGCGATGTAGCACGTGCCCCCCAGTTTCTTGGGAGCCAGGTGTAGGCTTTGGTTCCACAGACAAAGTACATATTGGGTGATGCAACAAATGCTGGAGGATTGGCAGCGTTCAAAGTCCTTACAATGTTACAAGTGCTGTGACCCACATTCTTAGTCCCACGGCCTTCAATGCATACAAGGCCAGAGACGTTCACCACAGATAGGGCCACAGTCAGTGTTGCAGCAGTTCTTTTCTTCAGGTAGGAAAATGTGGCTCTGACAGGATTTTTGAACACTTGTATTTCCACTCGTTCTTTGGAGGGGACATTCATTGGGAATGTCGTATTGGAGGTGTGAGGGCAAAAGGGAGCTGCTGTTCTTCCTGTTTGGTTTAGCCAGAACTCGTTGTAGAACTGAGCGATTGTCCCATCGGAAGTGGCATTGTCTTTGTAACTTTCTTGTAGGAGCATCATCCAGGCAAGGCAAGATCCATGAACAGAAAAGGGTGAAGGGATGAAAGGGATGGAATGTTCAGTGGCATGTGGTAGCAGCCCACAGACCCAACAGTTAGTGGCATTGGTGGCAAGATTGTGCTGGTGCAGCATCTGTACGAAAGAATTATTCCAGAATTCTTTGCGTCGTTCTCGGAGATGTGGCGGTAGTGATACCAGGTAGTGTTCTTTCTTTGTGATTGGTTGCATGGTTGGTGACAATGTTCTGTATGCAGGTGCATTCTCTTCAATATCCAGAGTGTGACCATTAGCAGGAGGCAGGTGAGAAATGCAGCTACAAGTGCAATTGTCTTTGTACTGTGCAGTTCAAAAGTCTTGGTGTCTTTGCTGTGGCTTTGCAGGTGTTCCGTTTCTTCCATCATCTTCGAGGAGCTCACCAACTGTTAGGACCACAGACTTTTGTCTGGTGTTTTTCCTGGTAGCGTCGTTTGGCTGTGCTACCGATCTGAGACTCTGACTCAGTTAGTGGCCTGGTTGTTGGAGCTCCCCCTTTTCGTCGATCTTAGGTTGTACCCTTCCTTGGATGGCACCGTGGGGTCGGGAAATTCAGACAGTTGGAGGGTGTCTTCTTGTGGGTAGCAACTCAGAGCTGGTCGGTCTTTTGCGAGTACTTCCTCTTGCACCTCCACCTCTTCACAGGTTGCCAGCGTTGGAGGGACTTTCTTGCAGTGGTGGGCGTGCAGCCAATTTTTTTTTCCTTCCACTCGGAGGGCAGTTCGAGTGGTGATCAAGACTTGCCAGGGGCCCGTCCACCTGGGCTCCAGATTCTTCGTTCTTTGGAAGTTGCGAACTAGGATGAAGTCCCCAGGCTTTATCACATGTCCTGGGCCCCTGGATATGTCAGGCAAGGCTTGCTGCACCTGTTGGTGGATAATTGTTAGCTCGTTTGTCAATTTATGCAGATAGTCTGACATTAATATGTTCGGGACATCGTTAATGGAGGTGGGTCTTGGTGCCGCCCAAATGTTCATAGGCCTGCCGAAGACCACTTCATACGGGGCCAGTCTGTGTTTGGTCGGGGTGGAGCGCATTGATAGCAATGCCAATGGAAGGGCGTCGGGCCATTTCAACCCGGTTGTGGCAACTATTTTGGCTAGCTTTAGTTTCAATGTTGCATTGTGTCTCTCTACCAGGCCCGCTGATTGGGGGTGGAAGACGGCATGGAATTTTTGTTTTACCCCCAACCCTTTCAGTATGTTCTGTATCACTTCGGCTACGAAGTGTGGGCCGTTGTCGCTCCATAAAATTCTGCAAAGGCCGTACCGGGGAAGAATTCTTTCAACAATACTTTTGCAGTGGCTATGGCAGTATTGTCGCGGGTGGGATATGCCTCCACCCATTTGCTAAAAGCGGACACAACCACCAGGACATATTTTAGACCATGGCATCTCTCTAATTGGATGTAATCCATTTGAAGGACTTCAAAGGGGTGATCAGGGACTCCAAACCCTCCCCGTGGTACTACTGTCCCTTTCCCTGGGTTGTGTTGTAGGCATACTATACATTGTTGTACTAGGCGCTTTGCAGATTCTGTTATCTTGACATTATGCCATACTCTTGTGATTAGTTCAATCATGGGGGTGGAGCCTATGTGTGCTGGTAAATGTGCCATGGTCAATATGGGGATGAGGTAGGCATTGGGTAACAGCCATTTATTTCCGTCTTTAGTTCTCCAGCAATTTTCCTCGTCTTTTAGTCCCACCTTTTCCCACTCGGTCAATTCGCCTTGTGTGCCTGTAGTCTGTATGTCCCTTACAGTGGTCCTAGCATCAGTCCATTGTTCAGCTTGTGACCTGGTCACATACATTCGTGTCATGGTTCTGTCTTCTGCTGTGGCTCGGGCAGTAACGTCTGCTAGCGCATTTCCCTGTCCAATGAGATCTGTCACTTTCCTATGTGCTTGGCATTTTATCACTGCTAGCTTTTTGGGGAGGAGGACTGCTTCCGTCAAGGCGGAGACTAAATCTCCATGCAGGATGGGTGTACCGTGTGAAGTCAGGAACCCTCTTTCTTTCCATAGAATCCCGAAATGGTGAACCACCCCGAAGGCGTATTGGCTGTCGGTGTATATGTTAACTGTCGTGCCAGCTGCTAAAATACATGCTCGTGTGAGGGCAATGAGTTCTGCTGCCTGGGCGGAACGTTGGGCAATACGGGCTGTTTCTAGAATGGTTCGGGCTGTGGTGACAGCGTATGCAGCTGAGGTGGTGCCGTCGGGGAGTTTGATGCACGAACCATCCACCCATAGTTCTCCATCTGGCTCTAGAAAGGCGGTGTCTCTGAGGTCTACTCTACTTTTTGTTTGTTCATCGGTTAGTGTCACACAGTCGTGTAGTGGAGCCACGTTAGAATCGTTCTCGGGTAGGGGTAACAGTGTGGCTGGATTGAGGGTGGTGCATCGCTTTAGGGTAATGTGCGGTGCTAGCAGGGTCAACTCATATCCTGTCAGTCGGGCGCTAGTCAAGTGTTGGGTTTTGGTCTGGTTCAGTAGTGTGTCGACTGCATGGGGTACTAAAACAGTGACTGGATTGGAGAGCACTATTCCTTCGCTCTGGCGTATTGATACCGTTGCAGCTGACACAGCGCGCAGGCACGCTGGCAGTGCTCTGGCTACTGGATCGAGGGTGGCAGAAAAATATGCACAAGGGCGTTGTTTGTGACCAATTGATTGTGTTAGGACAGACAATGCACATCCCTCCCTTTCGTGTGTGTAGAGGAAGAATGGTTTGGAGTAATCTGGGGTTCCTAGGACTGGTGCTGAGCAAAGGGCATTGCGTAGTTCTTTAAAGGCTGTCTGGCATTCGGGGTCCAGGGGAGAGGTGAGGGGATGTCCTTAGCTAGGAGGGAGAGAAGGGGTTTGACAATGAGGCTAAAGTTCGGTAACCACTGTCTGCAAAACGAGGTGAGGCCTATCAAAGAGCGGACTTGCTTCTGATTTTTGGGGACAGGGGTGTCTAGAATTGTCTGGATCCTGTCAGGCGTGAGTTTTCTCCCTTCTTTTGATAAAAGGTGACCCAAATAGGTCACTTGTGATTTACAGAACTGCAGTTTCTTTCAGGAGACCTTGTGACCATTCTCAGCAAGGAAATGGAGTAGTTTGATGGTGGCTGTGACGGCTATTGGTATGGTGTCTGCTGCTAGAAGGATGTCGTCTACATATTGTATTAGTGCCACTCCATCTGGCAATTGTATGGCGTCCAACTGTCTTTTAAGCGCCTGGCTATAGATACTTGGGCTCTCAGTGTACCCCTGAGGTGCTCTACAAAATCTATACGAACGGGAATTTAGGGTAAATCCAAAAAGATAGCGGCTGTCCTCGTGTATAGGTATGGAAAAGAAGGCGTTCTTGAGGTCGATCACAGTGAAGGTGGTGGCAGTGGAGGGGATTAAAGTCAAAATTGTCGTGATGTCGGAAACTACTGGGTATTGTGGTACTACGATTTTGTTTACCTCCCGCAGGTCAATGATGAAGCGGTAGGCTTTCCCATCTCCCTCTCCTCTCTCTTTACAATCGGTAGTATGGGACTGTTACAAATGTTGCTCACTACTTCCTCTACCACCCCTGCCTCTACCAAAGAGTGTATGATCTCTGTTAGTGCTTTCTCACCCTCTGGCGATATTTTGTACTGCGGTACCTTCGGTAGGGTTGCGTCCTGTCGTATTGTTACGTGTACTGGGTCAATCATCATTCGTCCTACGTCTGAATCAGCCCTAGCCCATAAGTGTGATGGCAAAGTGTCCAGTAGGGATGTGTCAGTCTCAGAGATGGAAAACATGTGCTGAAAAGGGTTCTCTCTATGGCGTTGGGGGTTGTCATACAGGATGACACGCAATCCGTCTGGTGAGCATCTGATAGTCGCATGGAAGTGTTTCAAAAGGTCGAGGCCCATAATGGCATCCGGGGTGTTAGATGAGAGGAGGAATGTCGTTTCGACGCCATTGCTGTCAAGATTAAAAGGGATGGGTCGGGACAAAGGGTTGGTGGAGGGCGTACCGTCAAATCCTATTGAGGTCACATGTGAGCCTGACAAGGGTGCCCTTGGAATCAGTCGTTTGGATAGTGCACTACGTGTTGCTCCTGTGTCTACCAAAAATGGCGACCTTGTGCCCAGGACCTCATCGGTAACATAAGGGCCTTGCTGATCAACGCAGAGCTCGACTGGATCCCTCCCTTGCCCCTGGCTGTCCTATGCAAAGTCGTACGTATTGTCATAATCTGTCTGTTGGTACTGATTCTGTCTGGGATGGTCAAATGCGTTCACTCTTCCTGGCCTTTCCTCGCTTGCTTCACTCGCGTACCCTCTCCCACGTCCTCTTCCTCTCTGTCCACTTGCTATTTCCCTCGCCCCTCTGCCCCTAGCAGCTCCTAACAAAGCCGGGCATTGGGATTTCCAGTGTCCATATTTTTTGCAAAATGCACATTGATCCTGTCCTAGGTCTTGGCGTCCTACATATGATGTAGATGGATTGTTCCTAGGTGGCTGTACTCTAGGGGTATTCTGCTGGTTTCCTCCCCTATATTGCTCCCCTCCTGTATTCGCCCCCTGGAGTTGTGCTATCATTACCCTTTCCTTCAAGTCCTTCTTTTTCCTTTCTGTAGCCCTGTCATTTTCGTTTCTCTGATGCTCGTAATACTGGGCCATTTGGAGAATGGCCGTCGGTTTAGATGCTGCCCAACTACTTTCGCTGGCTTGTAGTTTCTGGGATACATCTGGCAGTAATCCTTTGACGTAGTTCTGCACAAATAAGTGGTGTCCGGTTGCGGTGGACATGTCTTGTCCACTGTAATCAGAGAACACAGTTTCAAATCTGGAGAAGTACTCTGAGACGTCCTCTTGTGGTTTCTGGCGGCATGCGGTTACTATGGACCAGTCTATCTTTTTCTCTGGGATCAGCGTTTTCACTTTCTGCACTATTTTGTCAGGGAGGTCTAATATTGCTTTAACTGGTTTTTGACCAGGGTTCCGCTGTTTATCTAGTGTGTCGAGTTGTTCCCAGGTATGACCAAACAGTTCGGTATGGTTTACTTTCTTAACCTGTTTCCACACATCTGCTGGCAAACATAACCCGAAGAACAAGTCTATGTCGGCAAGTGTCATTATTGTTGATCCCAGAGCGGTACCTAGCTCGGCGTAAAAGGCGGTGGGGTTCTTTCGTAAATCCGGCAAAGATTTACGGAAGGTCAGGATGTCCTGTCTGTCCCATGGCTAATACACCCAATTGTAGACCACCCTTCCTCTAGCGTCTTGATGGTTTATATCGTCATTAGTCCCTTGTCCTCTAGGAGGTACCCAGTAAGGGGCAGCTTCTTTTATTGGCATCATGCTATCTGTTTTTTCCACTGGGGGTCCTGCTACCTTAGTTGTCCTGTCCCTATCTATCTGTCCTTGTTCTATGAGGTGACGCAATACTTCTAGTGTGGATGAAAATAGTTCTGCAACATCGTTGTCGCCTTCATCTCCGATGTCTACCTTCCTGTAGAGAGCCACTAATCGCTCGGGCCCTACGTTTTGGTACTTCTCTTCATATGCAGTAAGGGTGTGGTAACAGAGACGTACAATAAAGTATCGTTTGCGGTTTTCAACATAGGAGTCGCATATGTCTGTTACGTGTTCTTCTGTTTCTTTCCTATCTATGAGGGTTTTAACTATTTTATCAATGCCTGCTCGCTCATTTTTACTTAATCGCGGGACCCTGGGCGCTCCTATTTCCTTGGTTCCTACCTCTACTACTGCCTCCTTTGATGAGGCATTTGGTGTGGGTGGCTCGGTGGGAGCAGAGGTGGTGGAGACTGAGGCGATCGTGCCATCTCCAGCTATACTTTGGGGGTCCTGGCGTTGTACTACGGGATGAGTAGGGGCATAAGGGGGTGGCATGTATATCATTGGGGGACCTAACAATAAATCATCATCTACCCCCTGTTTTGCTGGTAACTCGGGGTAAAGAGTTAAGGGCGTTCTAACAGGGCATTGACCTGATATTTTTGATTCCTGTTCCTTTTTATCGATTTCCTTTTCTTTTAGTTCTTCTTCTAACTTTTTACAGGCTTGGTAAGCTGATTTTCGCGTTTCTTTATCTTGTCTAGCTTCGTCTCTTTTCTTTCGTTGAGCTGCTTCTTTTCGCCATAAACCAAAACTATCAAACATGGCTGGTCTAGCTTTCTTTTTGTGGAGAGCTAATTCTAACGTTTCTATTTTAGCGGGATCGAAAGATCCCGTCAGTGGCCACTGATTTACCCGGTCCTTCCTAGTGTACTTATGCCATAGTTTGCTATAAGCTACGGTGGCTAATCCATATTTTACGTACATGTCCTTGTTAGGGGTGCCTTCCGGCGGTGCCGGATGACTGACCTCTAACAAACGGTCCGGTCCAAAACAATCAAACAATCTAGAGAAAACAGGCATGACGTATTTAGCGGTCAAAATGAATATCTCAATTAATGTTAGACAAAAGTCTGCACTACCTGTCCTTCGCTGTCTGCAAAGAGAGAATATTCCTATTCTACGTTGTTTGCAAGCAGGGAATGTCTCAAATAACTCAAAAGGAATACTAGTATTTCTATCAATCAATCAATTTAAGTCATGTTTTCTCACGACCTTACCCGGACCGTATGGACAGTTCTTCGTATTCCCCTTCCAGCGCCTGGTTGTCCTCTTACTCCAACAATCAATGCGGCGTTCCTGTAAGGCCCCAGTCAGGACCGCAGGTCACTCGAGAGAGGTCCGTTCGGAACCGGTGAAGTTCAGTCAATTGGCAGCCAGACGAGGGTCTCTTTCAGGCAGGTGCACTCCAATCATTTAGTCGTTCACTCCGTCGTTAGGACCTCTCTACTGGACCCACGTGTCTCTGATGGGCCCCCCGTTGGGTCGCCAATTTGTGAAAAGCAGCGTGTCTCCTGGGATCTCCAATGCTGCCCGGCGCAAAGTCACCTTTAATCCACTTTGGATTCACTATCTAAAATAACGAGGCAGGCGCTGGAAGCTGGAAGGCAAGAAAAAGGTTTATTACTCTTAGAGGAGACCACGTCAACTGCTGACACCAGGATGTCTTCAGGGAGGTGTTCTACTGGCAATGCTTCTGACTCTTCCTTTTATACAGTTTTACACAATGTATTTGTTTCTTTTATCATGGTTACAAGCTTGGAGTCTCCGCCCCGGGCAGGTTGTCACACAAGCCTGACATTGTTTTATCAACATGGTTACACAAGCCCAACATTAACTCTCCTCCCACCCAGGTCAAAAACAGACAATTTAATTGCAGCTGGACCTTGCTTCAGGGTCTAAAACGAGTGAGACCGGCCAGATCTAAGAGTCCGTTCTGTTGATAAGAACAGGTCCCATTGTTGGCAAAAAACCAGTCTTGCTGTGTGTAGTGCAATAAACCATGTTTGCAAGAGTCTGTTTGGTATTTGTAACCCGTTTGTGCAGGGATGAGAGGAAAGACGAGTTTGAGGCAGCAGGTGATGTTGATGTTTGTCGTGGAAATAGTTTATAGCCCCCATATCAGGTTTGGTCAGAGAGTCAGAAGGCTGCTAGAGGACAGGGTGAAATGAAGGTGACCAACAGAGTACAAAATGGCTGTGGTAAATCAGAATGACTGTAGTTTATGTGCACGTAGGAACTTTCATCAGACAAGATGGCGCAGAATGTTCATGATTGTGTTTTGTTCTTAACATACATGTGGCGGAAAAAGAGCTGAAATATCAACTGCGTACAGTGACATCCAGTCTTTTAGATTGCCCTCCCATTAGAAGCCCTGTGCCAGGCCTTCTTCTTTGTGATCAAACTGCCAATGGCCCAATTGCTGAAGCAAACAAAAATTGTAAGAGTAGGCACTCTTTCCTAGTGCCACTGTCAGTGTGGAATGGGTTAGATAAGATGGTGTCTGTCACCTAGCCCCAAGAGCTGTTATCTAATGCGTGGATGAAAGCCAGAAAGGTGGAACCTTCTTTTACTGTAGGACTTGCCAGAGAAAAATCCCATCTCAGGGAGTCAAAGGCATCTTTAAAAGCTGCAAGTGTCAGTACGAACCCATACATTTGTGTGCTCAGGACAGGCCAATTGGAACACTGAGTGCTCTGTTGAGTGCTCTGGCCTTGCACAAAAGCATTCTTTCCATGGTAAAATGCAAGAGTGTATATGCCTGAAAGGAATGAGAAATAGAAGTACATCCTGCTTAGGGAGATTTCCAGACTGTAAAGTAGGAGTCCACTCATATGCAAGTTGAATAAGCTTTAATGATACTAGCACACCAAGGAATGTATGAGCAGCAACCTTAACCTCCTCCTAGCTCTGCCAGCTCCTCAGTAACTGTACACTAAACAATCTAGAACACACCATTTACCAGGGAGCTAGGCACAAGCCTACAAGTTATACAACAATGAAGGAATGCTAAACATAACACATCTTCCCTCTTCAAAATGATAAACAACAAAAGAATAAACCTCCACAGTAAAATGCAAGAATAACAGAAAAAAATATATAAATCGGTCACTTACTATTTCACATTAATAATCCAATAACCAATTGGGTTTAATTCTAACATGTTTCTCTTCCCCCCCCACTTCAACTCCATCTTCCCTACTAACTCCATCCTCACTTCATCTTCCTTACCATGCATGTCGGTAGTACAGCCATTCACCTCCACAGGACCTTCTTCTCCTACACCTCTTTCTGTAACCCTTCCTCCTGCAACACAGCCGTCAGTTTCTAACTCATTCCTATACATGGTGCCATCCGCTGCTGGTTCAACATCTTTCCTTTCAGTATTTGCACTTTTGTCAGTTAACTTCTCATTCCATACACTCTCATTGCGAAGTGCAGCTATTCTTTTTAAGTTCCACACCTTGCCATCATTCAACATGAGGGCATTACGCAAAACCTTAATAACTTTCAACGGTTCTGTGAACTGACTTTCTCCTTTTTTTGACTTTCCAAGGTTTTCTCACCTTGACCATCATTCTAACTTCCGCATTAGTATATTTAACATTTTTTCTTAAATCATATTGTTCTTTGTATTTTAAATGAGTATCCACAATCTTCTTCCTTACCTCCTCCATGGAAAACTTTGCCTTAATAGAATGTACTAACCACTCTGGGTTAGCCTTGGTCCTGGCCTCCCTTCCGCTCATAATTTCAAAAGGTGAAACACCTAAAGCATCATGAGGAACTGTTCTATACATCCAAACAGTCTTGAATATTTGGACTTCCCAGTCATCCTTGTTCTTAATAGCTAACTGCACAGCATTTTGAATCACCCTGTTGAAGCGCTCTATCGTACCGTTCCTATTGGGATTATAGAGTGAAGTGGTTCTATGCTTGATGCCCACCCTGGTAAAATAATCATGAGCTTTTCTAGACATAAATTGTACCCCATTATCACTGATCTGTTGCGTTCGCAACCTTTCATTTAAGAAAACCTCATCCATAAATGTTAGGACTGCAGTGTCTATTCTTTCAACAATTTTGATGTTTGGCCATCGAGAAAAGGTATCAATCAAGGCTATCACATACTTCAGCACCTCTCCAATGGGTCCGATGAGGTCAATGGCCACTGTCTCCCACAGACTACGCGGAACAATACGCTCACACGTGCTGGGCCTAAAGGTCTTTAAGGACTTGTCAGCATTAGAATAAGCAATGCAGTCTCTTACCATCCTTTTCAGGAACATATCCACTCGAGGCCACAAAAACCATTTTTTGATTACAAGTTTAGTTTTGACAATTCCTCCTGGTCCTTCATGACATAAATTGACTACTCTCCTCCTGAAGGTAACTGGAGGAACAACTTCATCACCTCTCCGCACGATGCTACCACCCACCGATAATTATTTCTTATCTCACAAAAATGTTTCAATTCCGTGATTTACTCAGATTTGCTGAGCCAACCTGATCCAATGAAAGTGATCCATTTTTGTAAAACCTAATCAGTAGCACACTCTTTATCTCAATCTTCTCTTAACACCAGCCAAACCTTGATCAAGAATAAGAGCAATTCTGAACTCTTCCCATTCTGACTCCTGACACACTTGAATGTCCAAAGGCAATCTTGACAAAAAATCAGCTGTAACGTTGCTTTTACTAGAAACATATTCTACTCTATATATTAAAATCCTGCAGTCTCGTTGACATTCTTGCTATCCTCGCCGAAGCCCAGAATATACCTTCAGTCTTTAAACGTGTAACTAGTGGCTTGTGAACATGCCTAACAGTGCATGCTTTACCCACACAAATGGTCTGAAGTTTTTCAACGCCCACACACAAGCTAAAGTTTTCTTCTCTATGACAGAAACTTTTTCTTCCATTGGTGACAATGCCCTAGACGCATAAGCAGTAATTCTTTCCTGTCCCTTCGTATCCTTTTGTGTTAAGACACTCCCCCAAACCTTTGTTGCTAGCATGCACCGTACCATAATTCTCCAAATCGGGGTCAAAACTTTTCAAGGCAGGAGCCTGAACAATGGCACTCCTGATGTCCTCAAATTCATTCTGGCATCCAAGTGTCCAACAAAATTTGCACTTGTTTTCAATAGTTGTCTGACGTAAACTTCCCTGGAGAACCCTTCCACAAACTTGGAGTAAAACTCTACAAGTCCTAAGAAGGATCTTAACTCCTCTTTGTTGGTACGAGCAGGGGCATTGTGGATAGCTTCAATTAATTCCAGTTTGGGAGAAACTTCCTTCTCACTTAACACATGACCGAGATATGTCACAGAATACTTGGCGAATTTGCATTTCGAGTATTCCACAGTTAAATTCCTGTCATTTAGAACTTCTAACACCATGTTCACAGTCATATCATGCTCCTGTTTAATCTTTTGCATATATCAAGATGTTATCTTGGAAACACCTTATATTATTCACCTTCCTGAAAAGCTGATTAATTAATTCCTGAAAAAACTCGGCTAGGGATGCTAGTCCAAACGGCATTTTCTTATACCGTTAACACCCCATAGGGATGATGAATACAGTAAATTTATTACTCTCCTCATGGAAAAATATTTGATGGTACGCTGCGGATAGATCAAGTGAGGTAAACCACTTCGCACCATCTATTGACGCAAGCATTTCAGAGATTTTCGGCAAAGGAATCACTATATTGTTGTTATGGTAGCATAAATCAATGCATAACCTAATTTTGCCATTGTTGCATCTGGCAGTCACCACAGGTGAAATCCACTCAGATGCGTCTACCTATTCAATAACGTCATCCTCAATCAATTTGTCAAGTTCCTTTTGCACCTCCTGACTTAACATAATAGGAATATTCCTGGCTTTGTGCACATTTGGCTGTGCACAATCCTTAGTGTGATGTTCTAAATTAGTGAGCTTACCAATCTTTCCCGAGAACACTTTGGGAAATCTAGTATTGCACTACCAACACCCTCACTGTCCTCCACAATCAATACTGGTTCAGAACTGTTCAGGTTCAACATCATATTAAGATTACCCTGGTTCTGCCAACCCAGAACAGATGACCCTCTTCATGCTTTATACAATTTTCCTAGGTTCTTCCTACTTTTGAATCTGAAAAGTAAAGATCTGTACCCTAACATCTCAGTTTTCTCGCCAGAGAACCTTTCTGGTCTAACATCCGTGGGAAATCATCTCTATCCGACATGATCTACAATTTTTTCCTTCCATACCACCTCATTAATGATTATATACGGAGATCCCGAATCTGAATAAATTTGAATTTCCACTCCACCAATCCTCATTTAGCAAACAGGTTTCTTCCTTAGTTTGTCATCACCACCTGCATTCAACACAAATATTTTGTGCTAAATATTGTAGTGACTTGGCCTCCCTCATCGGAGTCCTCCTCCTCCTCAAGACACTTCACTTTAACGTTTTTCTTAGTTTTACAAACCATGGCAAAATGTCCAGTCTTACTTCTTATGGAACATTTGACTTTGGCTGCTGGACATGATTTGCTATTCGCTTTACTTTTATCATTACCTTAAATTTTACCTACTACCTCTTCTTACGTTTTACTAGTCTCACCCTTAATAGCTTCATACTACGGCTAGACATTTCCGCCTTTCTTACAATTGACAAAATATCTTGTAATTCTGCATCTCCATTTACCCATAATCTCTCCTGGATTGCAGGGTCTTTCATATGCATAACCACTTGATCACATATTAGTTAAACCCTCAAATTTACAATCAAGAGATAATTTGTGTAAGGCACACATTTCTCCACACTCTTTGCTTCTTGCTTTCTCTTAAAGAATTTGTATCTTACATTGCCTATGCATACATGTGGTGCAAAATACTTCTCAAAAGCTGCAATAGCTTTTTCAAAAACAGTCATCACCACTACCCAGAATCAGCGGTAATTGTTAAAACACTTTCAACCCCATAGGTCCCACAGAATGTAAAAACGTGTTGTTTTTTTTTGTTCAGGTTCCATTTTTCCATCAATGTCAATAGTAAGACTTCCAATCAGGCCATTTCATGCATGGTTCACCTCCAGCAGGCCAAAATGCTTGTGGAGGAGTTGAAGGCTCATTCTGGGTGCTCATGACTCTGTGCTACACCAAGGAATCAATGAAACTGAATGAAAATTACAGAATCCCTTCTTCACCCCTTCACTGTAATAAATATGTATATTTTGGATACACAACCAGGTTTCCAGAACTTTGGGGAACCAAAAACAGGACAATAACTACCCTAAGACTCTGTGTTAATCTTGAGTTGCTGAATAAATGGATATTAACGTGTGAATTAATAACGCACCTAAATCTATGTAGCTCTGAAAACAATAAGGCTGCATAGAAGAGCGCATCCACTGAACTAATTGGACTGCTTCAACATTCCTCGGAGAAGCTCATGAAGCGCGTACAAAGAGAGGAACAAAATAATCAAAAAAAAAAAATAATAATAGCCCGCTGAAGCAGAGGCTTCTCTGGAAAAAAGGACGTTATGAAAACTGCTTTTCCTCAGATGAGTGCTGGCTGCCACAAGCAGGGGCGTGGTCGGGGAACAAGGACCTAGAAATAGTCCTTCTTTACTTTTGATGAATTCTGTGCAGTTGAATAGAATGCCATGGAACAAGGACATAGTGGTCCTGCTTTAATTTCCATGAATGCCCTGCAGTCGCTTAGAACCCCGTGAAGAACAATACAAAATTTTCCAGCTGTCGCAACCAGAATTTTAGATTCTATTAAGGACACGGAGGCGAGGATTATGCTTCTCAATTTCTTTACTTACTCCATAGCAGCCAATGGAAAAAACATTAAACAGCCAATCAAACGTGACCTGAATACACAAAATAGCGAGTCACCATCTTGACTACCTCTTTCTTTGCAGTAAGCAGTCTGAAAAGTCCAATAACAAAAGCAACAGTTCAGACTCTCAGCGGAGAGCAAATTCCAACGAATCTTGGACGAGACAATTATCCACCAGGGACGCCAGCATCCTTGTTACGAAGAAAAACAGATTCAACTCTGTTTGGAGTCCGTTCCTGAAATTAGAAACAAAGTTTGAAAAACGTGGCACCATCAATATGGTATCAGGGTAGGGCAGAAAAAACACCATACATTTACTGTATTATAAACAACATGACAGTTGTAAATCTTACCTGTCCCATGGGTGGGATAATCCTCGCCTCAGTGTCCTTAATAGAATCTAAAATTCTTGTCGCGATAGCTGGAAAATTTTGTATTCTATGGCAGGACCGGAGGCTCAGATTATGCTGGTTCAAAGCTGACCAACAACCACAGAAGAAACATGAGTAATCGGTTTATAATAGAACACTTTAAACATTGAATCCGAAGACCAATCCGCAGCTTTTAGAATATCTTCCAAACGCGAGCCCATAATAAATGCTTTAGAGGCCATAGCACCTCTAGTGGAATGGGCACCGTACACAGAAATATCAATACCAGCCTCAGCCATTACCCATCTAACCCAACGTGCCAGAGTGGCCGCTGAAACTGGTCGAAAAGGTTTCTGGATTGCCAAAAGTAACTGACCCAAAGGGTCCACTCTGTGAGCTAAAGTGGGTTCTTCATACATTTTCATGCATTTTAAAACACATTTCTCATTATGAGGAAAAGCTGGATACTCAACTGAACGAGACATAGTCTTGGTCCTCCTGGAAATGATGAAAGATACACCCTGAGGAGAGAAAACCCTTCCTGCCAAATCTAGAGCATGAACATCAGACACACTACGGCATGAAATAAGACACAACAACATCGTAAGTTTAGCAGATAGTTGTTTTAAAGATAAATCTTTATTAGCCGGCCAAGATTCCGACAGAGAAAGAACTTTTGATACATCCCATAAAGTAGTGTATCTGGGTCGTGGCGGACGCGCCACCCTGATGCCTTTTAGCAACTTACATACCAAGGGATGCATTCCCACTGGCTTACCATCAATGTGGGTATGTCCGGCCGATAGAGCCAACCTGAAATTGTTTACGGATCTATAAGACAGACCTGATTCTGCACATTCAGACAAAAATTAATACTTCCTTCAAATCCGATCCCACGGGATCCACCTGTCGTTGAAGGCACCAACCCATCCATCGCTTCCAGGATGCAGAATATCGTTTGCGGGTGGAAGGAGCCCAAGCCCGTTGTATAAACTTGGCAGCCGCCGATGAAAGGCCCTCAATGCGTTCATGTCTCCGGAGAGCGTCCACACCATGAGGGATAACTGATTCTGAAGGACCAGCGGATGTGGAGATCCCACTGGGTCCTGGAGCAACGTCGGAAAAACAGGCAGTAGGAACGGCAGGTCCACAGACCACTCTAGCAGAGTTGGAAACCACGATTGTGTCTTCCAGAACGGTGTGACTAACACTAATGATGCTGTCTGACGCCGGACCTGAGCCGCTACCCTCGGAATCAATGCGAAGGGTGGGGGGAAAGCATAATTCCTCTGGGAGCCCCAGTGCTGGAGAAATGCGTCCGTCCCTAGCGCCATCGGATCCGGTCTCCAGCTGTAAAAGCGGGGAAGCGAAGTGTTGAGGCGAGATGCGAAAAGATCCATCAGGCAAGGGCCTCGAATACCCATGATCTCTAGAAACACAGAAGGATGGAGTCTCCAGTCGCTGAAGTCTCTCAGAAACCTGGAGTTCCAATCCCCCACCTGATTGCTCTTGCCGGGGATGTACTCCGCCACAATCCTGATCTTCTGCGCCAGGCAAAAGTGCCAAAATTCCCTTGCAATATTGGCTAGAAGTCGAGATTTCGTTCCTCCTAGGCGATTGATATAGCGAACCACCGACATATTGTCCATCCGCAAAAGGATGCAACAATTGCTCTTCACAGGGGAGATTGATCCGATTGCAAACGACCCGGCTAACCACTCTAGACAGTTGATGTGTAATTTTAACTCTTCTGCGGACCACCGACCGCCTGTGGCATACTCCCCACATCTTGCGCCCCAGCCCCCATCGACTGGCATCTGACTCGACAATTACGTCTGGAGAAACTCCGAAAATGGCTTTGCCATTCCAGGCCTCCATGTGATTGAGCCACCATAGAAGTTCGTCCTGGGCTTCTGGAGACAGCGCGATCAGGTGATCGTACAAAAACCTTTTCTGTAGATAATGAATTTTGAGTCGTTGCAACGCCCTGTAATGGAGTGGCCCTGGGAAGATAGCCTGAATTGAGGACGCAAGGAGGCCCACAATCCTCGCCAGGGACCTTAAAGAGATCATCTGCTTTGACAGTCGTTCGAATCTCCCTCTTTATGGACTTGATCTTGGGCGCCGGGAGAAGCAACTGGGCCTTCACTGAGTCGATTTGAAAACCTAGAAATTCTATTTGCTGGGACGGAATAGTCGTAGATTTCTTGGTGTTGATCACAAACCCTAACTCCTGCAATAGGGAGATCGTCCTTTGGAAATGGTTGCACAACAGGGCGGAATCTTGTGCCAGGAGAAGCATGTCGTCGAGATAAACGATCATGCGAACGCCTAACTCTCGAAGACGAGTGGAAACTGGCTTCAACAGTTTGGTAAAAACCCACGGGGCTGAGGACAGGCCGAAGGGAAGAGACAGATAACGGAACCATTGCCCCTTCCACTGAAATTGGAGGAATTTCTGATGTGATGGGCAAATGGGGACTGTTAGGTAAGCATCTTTTAGGTCCAGGCAGACCATCCAATCCTTTTCTAATAATAAATCTCGTAAAAGATGGATTCCCTCCATTTTGAAGTGTCTGTACACCACAAAAGGATTGAACTCCCTGAGGTTTAGAACCAACCTCTGTCCTCCTCCCTTCTTTTGTACCAAGAAGACGTTGCTGCAAAATCCTTCGGGAATGAAGGGTCCCACGGCAATAGCCTGCTTTGCCAAAAGCTCCTGAAGCTCGGAGTCTATAAAAGCTTGTTCTTGTAGGGAAAAATGGAGAGAAGGGGGATTTGCCTGGAAAGGAACATCGAATAGCTCTATTTGATACCCCTGCACCGTGTGAAGGACCCATGCATCTGAGGTGATTTGTGTCCACTTGCACAGAAAATGCCTCAACCTGCCCCCCAGAGGAATCAAAGGAAAGAGAGGTGGAATTACCTGAGGATTGGGCATCGTTATTCTTGTATCCTCTGTTGATGCCCCTGTTGTAGCGGCCTCGGAAACCCCGG
The DNA here is from genome assembly GCA_963921515.1 of Calotriton arnoldi. Lineage (NCBI taxonomy): Eukaryota > Metazoa > Chordata > Amphibia > Caudata > Salamandridae > Calotriton > Calotriton arnoldi. Next base: position 7,352,055 of record CAWUFW010000017.1, read on the forward strand.
GATCTCGTGGGATAGAAGCCGGCTTGGTCAGGTTCCTGTGTGTATCCTCTGCGCCGGGGGCAAAGCCACGCTGGGGACTCTGGTAGTTGTATCGGCCAGTCGAGCGTCCCCTGCCACGACCGGCCCTGCCAGAGAGGGGATGGAACACCCTCTTGAGCGACTATTGCGATTTGTCGAGGGAAGTGAACGTATTAACAAACTTCACAATGTCTTTTACGAAACGTTTTCCAAAGAGCTGTCCGTCAGCCAGCGGACCTGGTTCAGCAGAGGCCAACTCAACAAGTTGGGGATCAATACGGAGGAGGACTGACTTGAGTCTTTCTGAGGAAAGGGCTCAATTGGCATTACCGAGAAGACAAATAGCCCTCTGGGTCCAGCCGGCCAGAACTTCAGGATGAATAGCGGCCCCAGTCTCCTGCGCCTGCAGTGCTAGTTCTAAGATCTTCACCAAGGGTCCTGAGACATCTAAAAGCTTGTCTTGACAAGCCCGAAGGGCCCGATCAATGCCTTTCTTAGGGTCTTTTTTATACTTTTTTTTAGAAAGTTTGCATGGAAGAGTCAATTTCCGGTGTAAGGGCCATTTTATTGGCAAGGTCTGGTCGCGGGCATTCAGATCTTAAGCGAGCCCAGACCTCCTTGTCGAAACTCTTGCGTAAGTTAGTTTGCATATACTCCGCCACGGCGGGAGCCCAATCGGATGACCGGGGGTGGACAATGCTGGAGGGATCGAACGTGAAAGGGGAAGGTTGGACGGAAGAGAAGGTGTGTTTGCGCTTCTTGGCGCGTTTACGAGGGCGTGACTCGTGTGAGGAATCTGTATCAGTGTCCGCAAGGGGGATGGGGTTGGAGGGAGTAGGGACCTGGGGAGGAGCAACCGGCAGAGTGCCATGATCATGTTCCTGGGCAGCTTTTATTTTAGAATAGGTCTGCACATGAGGCCAAGGGAGGCCAGGGGGTTCGATGGAGGGGAGGGGAGAAGGACTGGGAGTACCCGCAAGGGGGGAGGTGGGGGGGTAGGGGTGGAACCAGACAACTGGTCTAAACGGAGAGAGATGGGCAATAAGGCGGAGGAAAGAGCCTTATCCAGTTTTCTATCAAGAGTCTTTTCAACAAGAGACTCCATACTCTCATCATAATAATCCTCGTCCTCACCAGGACCATAAGCAGCCAATTCTTCCTCGTAGACCTCAGTCTGACATTATCACTAGAATGTGTAAATACACAAGACTCGAAATCCCTAGAGGGAAGCCAAAATTTTACTACCCTGACTCTATAAAGCAAGGGCGTCGGGAGGGAGCCAAGTGCTGGAGCAGTGACGGCCAAAGGGTTCCAAATTCCTGTAAAATAGGACTAATGGAGGGTGATAGCCCTGCCTGCCTATTTAAGCAAGGGGTTTCCAAAAATTAATATAGAAAAGTATTGCCCAAGTCACTCAGCGGTTAATACTGCTGAACGCTGAGAAGAACAAGGCAAATTGTCATCAAAGGCCCGGTACTGGCACGATTCACTGCTTGCTGCTAAACCCCTGCTCTGCTAGCCCGGGGAGAGGCGTCAGCCAGCGTGAAAAACTGGAGCCAACAGACGCGTGCGGGCTCCCGAGGCACACGTGGGTAGCCCGAGCGGGCTCCGCTACGTGCTCCTCACTCCCAGAGGGGGGGGCCAAGCCAGCCGCGAGCGCTCCCGACGCGCGTACAGCAACGCGCGTCGGAACTCTGGCAGCGACTTCCACAAATGGAGAAACAGGAGAAAAACTTAAAACGGGGATAGAAGCGCAACATGCGCTTATTGAGAACAGAAGGTGGCGCGCACCTAAGACAACGCAAGCGCGAGCGCGCTAAAGCAGACAGCGGCAACGAATGCAAGTAGTACACAGCAATTAACAATTATAGAGTACCACGCGAGCGCGCTAAGGCAGAATTCTGCAGCGTATAGACAGTACTGCAAAGCAATTATCAATCCTTAGAATATTAAATGTAATCAATAACTATCATAACCAGAGCAAAATAGTGAGGCACTTATCTTGACTGCGGAGCAGCAAAGAAAGAGGTAAAGCTGGTGCCTCGCTATTTTGTGTATTCAGGTCACGTTTGATTGGCGTTTAATGGAGGTGTGGTTCAAAGCCTCATGGGATATGTAGTTATTACAAATGTTTAATGTTTTTCATTGGCTGCTATGGAGTAAGTAAAGAAATTGAGAAGCATAATCTGAGCCTCCTGTCCTGCCATAGAATTAGTATAGTGTGTAGGAAAGTGGCTCTGTATATACTGTACCCAAGTAAGGTTCAGGGTGTACAGAGTCCACAGTCCCCCAGAGGGTTGACAGAGGCTAAAGTTAGATATAACCTTACTCTCCAAAGTGGTAGCTTGGTCGAGCAGTAAGGCAGTATCAGAGGACAGTGTAAAGCATTTGTTGTACACACTCAGTCAGCAAATGAAGCCACACACTCAAGAACTGAACTCTAGGCCAATGGTTTGTATATAAAAAAATATATGCTTGTTTTATTTTAGAACCGACAATAGGGTCAAAATATACTTTCTCAGTATGAGATGCTTTGGTTATTCACCTTACAGATAGGCAATAGACTTTTTAGATAGTGGTAATCACAGTTGGTGCAAGAGGCAACACAGGGTCAAATTCAATGCAACATTGAGCTCAATGGAAAATTATGCTTAATTACAATTGATTACTTTGCAGAGCACTTTTCTAACCACAGGACTGGATCCTGGATTCAGTCCTGGGACACTTCCTGTAAACAGGTAAGAAAAAGCGTTTTGGTTATTGTAGTGATTTTTGAAGAATATTACTATATTTCAAAAGCTGACACTTAGAAACTTTTCTGGATAAAATTACCAATGTTATCCTATGAAAGGAAATACAGTGTGCAAGCAAAGTATGTTTACGTTACTTTTGTAATCCAGTGCTGGACTCCTAGGTTCAGCACTGGGACATTTACTTAAAACAGGTAAGTAATTACGTTTTTGTAGTTTGTTCGATTTTTAAAGAATATTTGTAAAATACAGAAATCGACACTTAGAAGAAATTTCACAGAAAACCAGTCAATGGATCCCTATGAAGGAAAAGTGAGTTAACGGTAAGTAACGTTGCGATTACTTTTTAGGGCCAGTGTTGGGCACTCGGGTCCAGCACTGAGGCCCCTCCTAATACTAGGTGAGTATTTTCGTTTTCGTGACTCGGTTGATTTTTGGTGAATATTCTAAAGTTTCAGAACTCCACACTTAGAAGAAATTTCGCAGAAAATCAGTCAATGGAACCCTATGGAAGAAAAGTGAGTTATCGGATTTCGGGTAAGTACTTGACTGGCAGGGTTAAGGTTCTGGGTAAGACTCAGGGGTCCCCCAGGATCAGGTAAGTACAGTTTTACACCCTCAGCGGCACAGGGGCGGCCGGGTGCAGAGTGAGAAGGCCCAATGTTATCCTATGGCAGGCGGGGGCCCCGGGTTGGTGGCTGCTGGCAAGCAGGCCACGCGACTGTGGGAGCTGGGCTCCTGGTCACTTGCTCAGGGCAAGTAGGGAAGTAGGTTAGGATAGAGGTTGCACTTCCAGGGGCACTCGGGCGGCTGGGTGCAGGGTGCTTTTGAGCCGTCGGGCGCTCAATGTTAAACAATAGAGGTCGTGAAAGGTGAAGAAAGGCTGCAGGCTCGGGGACGGTGATTCTTCAGGGACGACCAACACTTCAGGAGGTAAGTTGGGGTCTTGGAGGATAGGTAGACACCCAGGAGTTGGGCACAGGGGCCGTGGGCGCCGGGTGCAGGGGTGTCTTTGAGGTCGGGAAATCTTACCCCCTGCTGGTCGCGGTTGGAGGGGTCCCTTGTCCTGAGGCTGCAGGCGTCGTCTGGGTCGTCGAGGAGGGTCCTTGGCCACTGGATTCCAGGTCAGAATCGCCGGGGGTCGTCCTCGAGGTCTTTGGTCACTCAGGCACAGGCTGGACTCGGCGGGTGCAGAGTGTGCAGGTTTCGCGGCTCCGTGCCAGGGCCGGGTCTTTGGTAGGTTTTCTTTTGAGCAGTACCACTGCTCGTGGGAGTCCCTGGGTCGAAGGCTGTAGCACAGAAGTCAGGTCCTCCGGGGTTTGTGAGGTTGCTGAGGCCGGGATTCCGCAGGAGCAGGTTCAGAGGTCGACAGGCCGGTAGGGCTGGGGCCAAGTCAGTTGTTGTCGCCTCCTTTTAGCAGCTGCACGGCTGGTCTTCTTGCTTCGTCTTCTCTTCTTGTTTTCGGATTTGGGAACTGCCGAAGGAAGGTTCAGGGAGCCCCTAAATACTAAATTTAGGGGTGGTTACAGGTAGGTAAGGGCAGGGACCAATGGGTCCCTTCCCTGGGGTGGGTACACCCCCTATTCTGTTCCTCTCCAGTGGGAGGGGGCAGGAGCCTGTCCCTGGTTGGCCAGGTCCCCCCATCCTCAAGATGGCGGGGACTCGAGTTTGTGCTTCACCTCGCCTCCCCCACCTTAGGGGTGGAGTTGGCAGAGGTGGGCACAACCCATTTCCTGCTTCTGGTTTTCCCGCCGGTTCTCCCGCCAGGAGTGGGGGTAGAACCAGTGGGGACCAGTTTGCTGGAAGCAGCAAATGGTCTGGGGAAACTCCAAAGGCGGCAGGCCTTTGAAGCTCCCCTGCCCATCCTGGGGGAGGAGGCTTTGGCACCTCTTCCCGGGATGTGCATTGTTTCAGGCCCCTGAGAGCAGAGGCTCTCGACCCAGGGGTCCAGAAACATGTCTGGTGGTGGCAGCCTGGGCAGCCACTCAGTCCGGACACTGGAGGTCGGGTTGGTTTCAGGGGGCATCTCTAAGATGCCCTCTGGAGTGCGTTTACATTAAATCCCACACTGGCATCAGTGGGGGTTTAATGTGCTGAGAAGTTTGATACCAAACTTCTTAGTCTTCAGTGGGGCCATTATGGTGCTGTGGAGTTCGTAATGACAGACTCCCAGCACCATATACTCTTAATGGCAGCACTGCACTTACAATGCCCAAGAATGGACTTGGGCACTGTAGAGGCACAGGGCTCATGCCTCTATGCCCTCACCACTGGCATAGTGCACCCAGCTAGAGGGGTGGCTGACCTAGGCCAGGGCAGTGGCTTGTAGGCATGGCACACAGGGATGTGAGCCATGTCGACTCTTCACTTTTGTTCTGCACCAAGACACGCAGCCTGCAAAGGCAGTGTGTGTGTGTAAGGTGCAGGGTCCCTAAGGGTGGCACAACAAGTGCTGCAGCCCTTAGGGGCCTTCCCTGGTCACAGTGCCCTGGGTACCCATGGTACCATTTACCAGGGGCTGACCTGTGGCCAGGGATGTCAATTGGGTGTAGGTATCAATGCAATTTTAGGGAAGGAACACAGGCCCTGGGTACCTGGTTGGCAGGAGCCCAGGGCACACTCAGTCAAAGTACATCAGCCATTCAGCAAAAAGTGGGGGCATACCATGTAAGAAAGATGGCACTTTCTCACACAGTGCAAGTAAGCAAGTCCATTGCTGGGGTACGTCTCGAGCATTGGAACTATTCCATCCTCACGGGGGGCTTTCAAAAGATGCCGGACTGTAACCACGTCAAAGGCAACACGGTAAGGGTTTGGAAAAAACACCTTCACAACCCAGCAAATACGCTGATTAACAATGCTCCGGATTAAAAAAATCTTCCCCCTCAAACAATATCGTCTGCTAAGGTTCCAAAACGCTCCTCCATTGAAATCAGCTCGAAGTCTGCACACGTGGTTCTGTGGTGTTCCAGCCACTCGTTGCCACTTCTGTAAACTACGAGTCCACTCATACGCAATTTGAATAAGCTTCAATGATACTGGAATACCAAGGAAGGTACAAGCAGTGAATGACCTTAACCACCTCCGAGCTCTGCCAGCTCCTCAGTAACTGTACACTAAACAATCTAGAACACCCCAGTTACCAGGGAGCTTGGCACGAGCCTTCAAGTTATACAATAACAATGAAGGAATGCTAAACATAACACAGACCAACAGTGAACCTAATACACTTGCTTAAAACGGCAAATTAGATGATGGTAAACTAAAATATATTGTCAGGTCCTCCTTCATTCAGAGACCTAAATGGGTACAGTGTACAGATTTGGTTGGAACCTAAATACATATTGTGTGTTTGTCTGTCTGTCTCTGTGAGACCTGGTGAGGGTTCAAACGCGCCAGTTCCTTTGCTAAAATAAAATGTGGCTCGTAATTGGTTTCCTCCTCGGAACAAAAGGAAGGGAACTGCTGCAGATTGTGTGTATATATTTATATGTGTGTAAAAATCTTTTTAATATTGAGGATCCACTCATTGAGTTGCATTATAAGATTAAATATGCCTATCCTGAGGAAAATGGATAAAAAGAACTTTTTTCCACCAAAATGCTGCATCAACGTTGCTTTTAGATAGCCTCATCAGTACACAACAGCCATGCATTTGGAAAACATGATTTTATGTTTAAGAATGAGTACATGTAGCAACACAGAGGATTATGGTCTATAAGATGTGTGTACAGAATTTGAATGGCTTAGGGTGGCTGCCTTTGTTTGTCTGATTTTTTTTTTTTTTATGGATATTTAAAAAAAAATATTTATAAGAGGCGCAGCAGTTCAGGGGTTGTCCGGATCTTAATGTAACCAAAATGGAAGCCCAGTGAAAGCCCCAAAAAATGAACCGGCATGTGTTACTTCATTAAGTAAAGCCAGACGTCCATGGACCAGGAAGGCAGCATGTCAACAAAGAACCTGTTGGAGCTGTGTGACTTGCCTGACTTCACGACGCTTATTGCTTGTCAGACGTCCTGATACTCGGTCAGTGGAGTGTCAACAACTCCCGCTGCATGTACGACCGTGAGGCAATTTCCTGTTTCTGAGGCAGGAGTCATCCCTCTTCCGCGGGGGGGGGGTGGAGGGGGGAGGAGGAATCAGACCACATGTAGAAGTCTTTAATAGTTGGCAGAGTCCGTACCAAACGCATTGTTAACCGCTGCATAAACCAAATCCCTCATCTGTTATTAAGAACTTGTCTCCTAATTTGTATATGGGCCCCTGTGACCCTAACCCATACTTATGCCCCAGAAGTATATGTCTTTCATAAAACTGTAAAGTCCATCAAACTACAACCTTGGGGGTTTAGAGGACATATCTTGATGGACCACTGTAATCCTACCCTAAAATCAGAACAGTATAGATTGAGGATCAGGTAATGCAGATTGTAAAGAATGACGAATTGCTTCAGTTTTCTTAACTGAGGGGACGGTTGTCCCACATCTTGGCAGTTGCAACAGGGTCACATAGGGAGGAAAAGGGAACAGCTGTGTGTGCTGTGCCCACCTAGCAGGCCGGTGCCCCTTCTAAAGGGTCCCAGAAAGCAGTGAAACAAAGGGCCCACTGTTGCAGATCATTAACAAACCTGTTATCGCAGTCTCTTTTGTGACGCCCAAGCTCTCCGTGCTTGCATCGGTTTCAGCTGGGTTTTTTTGGGCAGTCTCTTATCCTCCCTCTGGGTCAGTCATATTGTTGCCATCGCTGACCATGCTGCCTTGAGAAAGACTGACTGCATATTTCCACCAGCATTGTTGGTTCTTGTTCTTCAACTGCCTCACCCAGGGACTTGGAGCTTCATCTCATGTAACAGTTTCAGGTTGACTCTCATACAGTGAGGGTGGGCGAGATTTTCCCTTGTCCTTGACCCAATCCAACACCACCTCTGGGGACTCGAAAAATGTGCCTTGCCCAGAAAGTGGACTCTCAGCTTTGCTGGGAACATTATGCAGTGCTATTGCACTGCATGCATCTTTTGCTTGACTGCAGAAAATGAAAAAAAAAAAAATTCTGCTGGACCAAGTGTATGTAATCTGGGAACAGCATCATTGTTAGTCTATGGTCATCTCACCCGCAAGTCTAGCTGCTCTTTGGATTGTGTGTCTGTCCATATAATTGAGCAGCTGTGCGATGATGGGACAAGCTGGAGACCCAGGAGGTGGTCTGGGCATCAGGGTACGGTGAGTTCTCTCAATAATGCACTCAGAGCTCCTCCGGAGGTATCCATAGTCCTACCCATTGGAGAGCAACTGTTTAAGATTTCATCCTTCTGCACCCTCCAGTATCATCACAATTCTCAAGTCGTCCCTGTGGGCTCCCCCATTTGCATCCTTGAAAATCTTCCTAAATCCTCACAGGCTGTGGGCTGCAGGGTCTGGAGTGTTCCCTCTGATGTCAAAATGTGTCCTGCTTTCTGAAGTTTGTTTCCTGACGACTTCCAAACTTTTCCACAGTTTGGTAGGGAACGATGTGCCTATGAAAATGACCGGATTGGAGCTGTCTGCAACAGCAGGAATCAATGTCTTTTATGGATCTGCACGAGATATATTTGGTGCCTGGGCTTGAGACACAACAGCAATTTGTGTAATAAATGCACCATCATGCACCCACAGGTGATTTGAGACCAGGAGATGAAGTTGTTTGTCGCCAAGCACCAGAAGTAGCCATGTTCTTTGTGTAGATCATGCTCCTGTTCTAAGTCAGGAGCCTGGACCCTGTCTCAATCACAGAGCCATTTCTGCGTCTATTCTACTACCCACTTGAAGTCTTCCAGGAAGTCCAAGTTCAAATGCAGGCATAAAAAGTGAAGTGGGATTTTACCCCATCCTACCACTCTGACTCTAAGTAGGAGGGACAAGTGTGGCAAGATGCACTCCCTGGAGGTCACTAGTCCCGGAGTAGATGTAGCTGGTCCCAACGTGCCCGGAGTGCCCCACAGTAGATTGAGGCCTTCAAAGAGGCCATGCTGCCAGTATTCCATGTGTTGCCAGCTCCCTCTAGTGTGCCTTCGGGCCCCACGGAACCGCATGGGCTTCCTGGTGGGTTGGTGCACAGTGTGTCCCCTTAGGACCTATTAACGGGCCCTTACCAACTCTAGTAAAGACTTTTAGCCTGGCCTCATGCTCCACACCGATTCCTGCTACCTGATACCAGCACCGACTCCACCGGTGCTAAAACCTATGCCTGACCCCCAGAGTTCCACCTGAGCTCAAACAATGCTTCGCTATAAAATTACAAAAGAGCAACCAGACGTCATGCAGCCTGACTAACATGTGTAGCTTCCACATCACAGCTGTCAGCAAAGGCTTTATCATCTTTTTGGTTCTGGCTTTAACCCTGTGCCAGAGCAAGGTGTACACCAGGATACTGATGATGATGGTGAAGGGGATGGCTTGCTCCCTATCTCATTTCAATGATGATCAGTGGTGGCTCGCAGAGGGAGGGCGGTGGAGGGGCTGGGTGGGGGGGTAGTGGAGTCGGACATACGACGGGCAGGAGTAAGGTAAGTAAATAAATAAAACTATTTACCTTGCGCTCGCTGCATCGCGGAGTTGGCGATGCAGCGATCGCAAGGTAAATAGTTTTATTTATTTACTTACCTTACTCCTGCCCGTCGTATGTCCGACTCCACTACCCCCCACCCAGCCCCTCCCTCGCCGCACTCCCTCTGCGAGCCGCCACTGATGATGGTGCTGCCTTTATACCTAGACTTTTAAAAAAAAAAAAACTCCAGTAGGCTTGACACCTCTTCTGAGACGGAGCTTGATTTACCCCATGGGCCACCAGCAGAGAAGAGTGCCTTATTTGCAGTAGTGGCTTGGAGTTACAGATGCCCTTCATTGAGACTAAAACAAATGTTTTAACGGATCCTGCAACCTTGGCTGCTAACATCTGAGCCAGGGCTCTCCAACCTTTTCTATAGTGAGAGCTACTTTTGATCACTGAAAATAGTCCCGAGCTACTACGGACTTTGATCATTGTTACAATAGCGACCACAATAATGACCACAACTTGCAAGATCATAGTAGTGACCACCCAAGTGTAAATCAACAGATTAAACTATACTTACCCATATATACTTTCTTTCACAATGTTGTGGTTGTCAATATTCTGAATACCTGGATATATTATGATAGAACACCGACCACCCCAAAGCATAAGACAGAATTACCAAGGGCAATGTTTGGAAAAACGTTATCAATGCAAAAAGCCTCCACATGACTAATGGAATAACATCCATAACAAGTACCCACTGGCACAAAATAAATACTAATAGCTATAAATCTCCCAAACACATGTGAATCATCATTCAAAGAGAAGCTTTAAATTTAAATGTGGTTTGGATTTTCATTCATTTTTTTTTAAACATCAGCACACCACTCTCTCAAATTACCCAATTTTCTATCAAATATGCCCTTTTCATTTTCCGTAAAAACACTCCAAGAAAATTGTGTTTTTCACACACTGTATGACTGATAGAGTGGCGCTTGCAAAATGACAAATCTCCATGTGTAAATAGAAGAAACGGGTGATTATATTTCAAGTCCTGCAGGTTGTCAGTGTGCAGTCTGGAGATGGATACTGCTGCCTTCTTCAATGTGGTTAGACCTCTGAATTACATACTGTGCTGGGCTGCACCTCAGAGAGCTACTTCCAGGGTACTGGTGAGCTACTAGTAGCTCCCTTGCTAACCATTTGAGACCCCTGATCTGAGTCATTCCCACATCAGTGAGGCGCTTACAGATACTCTGCTGGGTACCTGGTTGAAACCATGTTCTTGCCAGCTTGTGAACAGGCAGGCAGGTTGTCGGACGTCATAGGGCGGCCGGTGCCTGGTGACCCGTATTTTCTCACCAATCATCTCATCCCAAAGAGCCTTATTGTGCAGGCCTCAACCAGTAAAGTGAATCCCAATTCATTCCACCCTGCTCCTCCAGATAAGGAATATGAGGATTGACACCTTTTGGCAAACATGTTTCCTTCAGCCAGTGTGGACTTGTGGTCTGCCTGTTGCATATTTACACCCATGCTCTTTGGCACATTGCCAGCGAGATCATGGTAGGCATTTTCAGGGCCTTTATGGGCCAGACAGTACATAATTGGCAAGATGCGGCCAAATAGGTTCTCCGCGCAGGCTTGGATGCCACAGATTGCCATGGCATGATGGTTGATACCAGTGTAGTCCTTCATCAAATGCCTGGATGAGGTCCTCTGGGTTTTCCAGTGATGTGCAGGCTTTGCCGATGGACTTTTGATTGGTGCCGCCTCTTCAGTAAGAAGGTGGACTCTAGTTTGGAACGCTTTAATGATAGTAGAGTTACAGGGCGTTGCTTGGGGCTGTTGGCCCCTCCAAAGCAATTCCCCCACCAGTCTCTGAAATTTAGGGACTACTTTAGGTTGTTGGTGCTTAGACAAAGAAAGACTTAATATCCAGTGATGCACCAAACAACCCAGTTGATTAGCAGCAGCGGACGTGGAGCTGGCAGGAAATATATGGACCAGCAGGAACATTGGTCTTCTAACTACACTGGCCAACAAATGGCTTAAGTTTGCCCTCAGTGGCTCATGACCACCCAGTGAGATGCAGGATCTGGCACCTCCTATCAGGTTGGTGATTTATCTCGTCCGAAAGAAGTCTGGAAAATTATTCAAAATTGTCATGCCCTACCCTTGCTTTCCCCCCTGCCCAATATCCCTCCTAGATCAGAGCGGATTTCAGAAGAACATCTGTCCATCCTCCTACAGGAGATGCGCCTCTTGCTCTCCAAAGATTCTATCAAGAAGGTACCGGGTGCGCAGAAAGTCGAGGTTACTATTCTTGCAATTTCCTTGTTTCAAAAAGAGACTGGGGCCTCAGGCCTATCTTGGACTTACATACTCTCAATGCCTTCCTACAGAGGGACAGATTAATTATGCCCACTTTGGCGCAGATCCTATCTGCTTTGGACCTGGCTAACTAGATGGTGTCCATGGACCTGCAGAATGCATATTTTCATAGACCTGTCCTGCACTCCCAAAGGTGTTGTCTGTTGTTCAAGGTGGGTCAGTAGCATTTTCACTTTACCATGCTCCCTTTTGGCCTGATCAGTGCCCCTTGGGTGTTCACAAAAGTGATGGCAGTAGTTGCTGCCCATCTTCAGAGTTCTGGAATCTCTATATCCCCTCATCTCGATGAATAGCTGCTGAAAGTGTGCTCACCGTAGTCTGTGGTGAGCCACCTCCCAACAACAGCAGACCTTTTGCCATCATTGGGTTTCACCATAAATGAGCTGAAGTCCTCCCTGATTTCCTTTCAGAGGATTTCATTCTTTGGGGCATTCCTGGATACAGTGGAATTCAGGGTTTCCCCTCCGCAGCAACAGGCCCAGGACATTTGGGCTACAATCCAGATGTTTTAGTCTTGAACTTAGATCAAGGTCAGCATTGCATTGAGGCTTCTGGGCCAGTAGTATCTTGCATCCTCCTTTTCAAGTATGCTAAGTGGCATATTTGTGCCATGCAGTGGAAATGAAACCTTTAAAGAAATGCCCCTTTTTGTATGGTCACCCCCCAAGTTTTTGGACTGGTGCAACTTGTTTTTCGACTGAGAGAGCACTGAGATCTGTTAACCAGACCTCAGTACCTGTGCCCTTACCCTTAAACTGATATGTCGAATTGGCTTTTACCCAATTGGCTGAGCTAGCTTACCCGAAAGTCCCTAGTAAATGTTACCCAGGGGTTGTACGTTAGAGGGTCCCCCTAGGGATTGTAGCACTGGTTGTGCCACCCTGGGTTGGACACAAGTAAAATGTGACTCCCAGCCCGCCATTTGCAGGCTGGAAGAGCAGTTTAACTGCAAGCCAGACTTTGCCATTTAAAGCAATGGCAAAGCCAAACTTCCCCCGGTATGTGTTTGTCACCCCTATGTCAGGCCTATCGAGTTCTAAGGCAGGGTGCAACGTATTCCACGGGCAGAACATATGACTTTACATGTTGACAGGGAAAGCGCGGAGCTGTTGTTTTTACTGTGTAAAAAGCTTGGTCGTCCAATTGGCGAGTGCAGAGTTACAAACTGACCCCCTCAACTGTACTTGCTCTGGAATGGTGCGCCCAAAGGGAGTCATCCAAGGTATCAAACAACTCGTTACATTAAGCCTAACTTGACTCTCAGGTCGAAATTAATGTTAAAGTTGCAGTCTGCAACTTTAGCAAAGTTACCACTTTGTTACCTTCAGTTCCCTATGCCCAGCCTAGTTTCACAAGGGGTCCTGTAGCCGAGACAGCTTTCTGCTCTCCTGGGGAGATATGGTTATGTTGGCTAAAGGGGCCTGCTCTGTAAGAAGGCGTCCCCTCCCTCCTGCAGAAAGCCACATGGGTGTTGGCCCAAAAGGTGAGCTTCAAAGGAGAAGCCATGTTTGAAGGGCAAATGGGTAACACTTGGGAGAGGGGCTGCTCCATTGTTCAGGCAGACAGGCTGGCAGTTGGGAGAGGAGAGGGGAAACCAGTTGGGACAGGAGAGGGGAAACCAGTTGCCAAACCGGTTTTCCAGGGGCATGTAGCCCCTTATCTGAAAGAGACACGTTAGTGATAGATTCCTTACCTTAGAATATCCCCAGGCGTCAGACTGGATCCAGAAAGTTTTTTCGTCAGCAGTACCCCTGCGCGTCGGTAGGTGGCGTCGTGCGGCTCCGCGTTCGTCGCTGGCTTCGTAAGCGCCGAGATGACGTCACGGAGACTACTTAGGCGCCACCCAAGCGCGCTGACGTCAGTTCTTTCTTTTTCCGCGCCAGTAAGCGCAGATCCGGTTAGAGCACGTACCTTAGTCACTTTTTGACTCTCTTTTTGAGACTTATTGTCTCCTGTGGTCCTCTGGTGCACGTAGGGATGCCTGGTTTTAAGTCTTGTGGGGCCTGCCGTCGCAATATGTCGGTGGCGGACCCCCACGGCATCTGTCTCTACTGCCTGGAGAGCGACCACGACTCCCGGTCCTGCAGGGACTGTCTGGCCATGGCCCCGAAGGCCCTGAGGGAGCGTCGCAGGAAGCTGCTTGAGGTTCGGCACTCGTCCCAGCGCTGTTCTCGGTCTAGGGGCCGCTCCAGAGAACGCTCGCGGGGCCACCATCATCACTCCTCGGGCTCCAAGTCTTCACCCTCGGATTCGGGTAAGAGACGCCACAAAAAGAAGTCGAAGAAGCTTTGTCGCTCTCCGACGTACCCCCGTCGGTCCCCGGATGTGGACGAGGGGCCAGGGGTTCTGCCCCTGAGGCTCCGTTGGAGCCCGGGAGTCCCGCGGCCTACCCGCCTTACCCGGGTCCGTCTGCGACTCCCGCACAGGTGCAAGAATTTCTTGCTACCATGGACCACCTGTTTAGGCCTCGGGCTCCCGCCGGCGCGCCCTTGGGCCCCGTGTCTGGATCCTTTTGGGCTGTTGGCGCCGCCGGCGGCTCCGGCCCTGCCGGCGGCTCCGGCCCTGGCGCCGCAGGATCCTGCGCCGCTGGCTCCGGCCACCGCGCCACAAGGTCCCACGCTGCCGGCTCTGGCCCCAGCGCCACCCTTGGCTCCGCCTCCGGCGCCGCTGTGGATGCCATTTGTCCCGCCCCTGCCCAGGTTCCAGGACAATTTTGTCCCTACCTGGGACCCGGATTGGGACACGGCGCCGGTTCGGCCCCGTCCGGCGCCGTTCCCGGCGCCGTTTGTTCCTTCACCGGTCCCTGCCCTGCCGCCGCGGTCTGTTCCGCATGCGGCGGAGGTGGAGGACGACTGGGAGGGGTCCGAGGACCCTCTTGCTCGTCAGTGTGACTCCGAGCACGACTGGGCGGACGAGTTAGAGGAGGCTGGCGGCCTTGATGTCTCCTCTGACCCGGGGTTTGCCTCTCCGCCTACCATGGAGGAGGGCGCTTCTTACACGATGGTGCTCCGTCGGGCTGCTGAGGTCCTAAACCTTGATCTCCCTACGGTGGCCCTGAAGACTAATCTCCTCACTGAGGTGCTCCAGACGGCGTCCGCTTCGTCGGAGCCCCTGCTGCCATTTAATGACGCCCTCACTGACGTCTTACTGGGCACTTAGTCGCGGCCAGCCACAGGGGCCCCTGTGGATAAGAACGTCGCCAGGCGTCATCGCCCGGCGCCGGGTGTCCCTGCCTTTCTGACCACTCATCCTACGCCCGAGAGCCTGGTCATCCAAGCTTCGACGTCCCAGAGTGCCTTTCCCACGGCTCCGCCGGAGAAGGACTCTAAGAAGCTGGAGCAGTTCGGCAAGCGGTTGTTCTCTTCGGCCAGCTTGGGGCTGCGGTCGGTGAACACTGCATGCCTATTGGGCTGCTATTCCCACGCGGTGTGGGATACAGTTGCACAGGTGTTGCCTCAGTGTCCTGAGGAGACCCGAGCTGTACTGTCCCAAGCTGTTGCCGAGGGTAAAGATGCGGCTAAGTTCGCCATTCGGTGTGGTTTGGACACCGCAGACTCACTAGGTAGAGCAATTTCTACGACTGTGGCGCTTCGTCGCCACGCCTGGTTGAGGTCTACCGGGTCTCGCCAGATGTCCAGAGCTCACTCATGGACATGCCTTTTGATGGCACTCGCCTGTTTGGCGACAAAGCCGACAGTGCGCTGGAGCGCTTTAAGGACCCGCGGGCCACGGCCAAGTCCTAAGGTCTTTCCACGAAAACCCCAACCACTCCTGGTTTTCGTTCCTTTCATGGCCACGGAAGGGGCGCTCAGGCACGTTCTTTCAGCAACAACACAAAAGGGGGAATAAGGAGTAAGATCGCCCCCCACTACAAGATCTGACCCCAATCGAGCAGACCAATTAATAATTTAGGACCTACGGGAGCTTTTACTGCATTTTAAGACTTCCCGAACAAGGCCTGCTAATAGCAAAAAGGCCTTCTGGTCCGTACTGTTCAGTTTAAACCAACGTCAATAACCACAGCAGTGTATAATAACATCACTCCCTCACATAGTTGTGTATTAACAAATTAAAGACAAAAATGTGTGATACGGCCATAAGCACCTCACGTACGCAAACCAAAGGAGCTGCTGGATGGTACTCGCCAGTATGCCCACGTTATCATCGGTTGCTTGCATGGCCAGAAAAGAAAAGAGAATGTGTGCTAGTACTTCCTCAGAGGTGAGAAATTAAACAGAGAATGAATCAAAAAACTGTGTGCAAAACAACACTGAGTCTGTGCAGCTCACTCAGTGCCCACTGGGCCCGAACCGTGAATAAGAAAAACTATTCTCACAATTAAAAAGAGGTACTGCTCACATGCAAGACGTACTTTATTGAGTGCTGTAAGTGTCCTCAGATTAAAAAACAGGCATGTATATGGCCATTTTCACTCACGAAAGGCCAACATGTTTCGTTGCCAACACTCTCAAGGCAACTTCATCAGGGCATGGGGGAACCAGTCTTCACCTCTTAAATTTTACTGCACCGTATCTGTGGCTATTGACACAATAAAAAGAAGAAAGAGAACGTGCTGATCATGGACATCCTACTATTGGAAACATCCTTTTGCAAAGGCCCGGGGACGAAACCCCAACTCAAAATTACTTGTTTACCGAGTGGTTGCTGTCGTCCCTCGTACCTGCAACCCTCTTCAATGGCGAATACCGCGCCAATAGGTCACGTTTCGCCTGTCGGACTGTGAATTTCAGTCTCCACCTGTCAAATTGTGTAGATATATATGTAACACTGAGTATCTCATAAAATAGTATGTCCATCCTAAGTAACGCACATGAAATCATGTGCGTGAACAGGATTATGCCCCAGGGATTCTTCGCTCAAAAATTAGGATCATGCTCAACTTCCCTTTGTAGTAAAATCTCCCTGTAATGATTCCATCTCGTGACCAGCCAAAATATTCATATGGGGTTACCCTAACCTCAATATCTCATCTACATCCCTTACGTTGTTACTCCTAAGGTCCCCATTTATTTATAGTGCAAAATACAATGTCGGCGGCGGAGCCTTATCATGTGGTAACACTAGGCAGCGTATTCTATTGTAATCAAATGCGCGTCCCGCCTCACCGACTCCTTATAGTGCAAGGTATCATATTGACAATAAAACATTATTTCATAATGCCCCTTAGATAGCATGTCCCGTAGTGATCGAATGCGCAGCCCGCCTCCCGGCAAAACCACCTCCTTACCGCATCCGCTTTACAAAAACGCCATGCCTCGTCCCACTCGATCAATTCGAGTGGGTGCCGGTAACTTTTTCAAGAGCGCCACTGTCACGTGATGCGGGTGTAGCATCACGTGCTGAGGGGCGCATAACTAAGCCCCAAGGCTGTGTGAGATGTTACCGAAATGGCGTCCATCTTGCAATAGTATTTCTAATCTCAATTCGACTCGAGATGCTCCCATAAAGAAGGTTTATTGCACCTACCTAAAAGTCACACCGTGTATCATCGTGTGACAACTTTCATGATGAATAATAACATCAATTACATGCATGCCCGCTTCATAAACACCATAACCAAACTTCGTTAGTAAATCACACATTACTACTGCCTCATTCTTGTGCACCACAACTGACCGATTCCACCACTGTTTTAAAGTTATGTTCATGGCTGCAAGGGAGAGGTTTTCTTTACGACTATTAGTGCAGAGTGTCCCTTACAATCACCTATATGGGCGGAGGAAGCTTACAAGGGAGATTACATAGGCTAATACATTATTTGTTAGCGCAAGCCATTGTTCACATAGAGTCATATGGATTAGATACTATTCCCAGCACCAATATTAATCTCTGGGCTATGCACCTATAATTTTCATGACTTAATCAAATCATATGAGTATTTATAAATTAATGACCTAGGTCAAACCATAGAGGACAACCATGTAAGCGCGGGTGGTTCAATTAAAACTGCTTGATGAACTAGTAAGATGTTATTGGCAGAGTTCATTTTTACCCTATTACCAAAAATATCAAATCACTTGGTTACAGGTATGATGCCAATCAAAGGGGATTCATAGGACCCAATTACATTTCCAGGTGATTTTAACAGTTGCTCACCTTATTCCATTCGATGGAATCATTCAAGCCCCCTGGTCCGCTCCCTCAGAAAAAAATCCATCTTGCTTCTTTTCTAGCCAAGATCTCATCGAGATTATATTTCTCACCCAACACCCTCTCCAGCACTGTCCATTTCAGATCCCTGAAATCATGCTTTACTTCTCGGAAGTGTTGGACAAGGCGAGTAGTTAGCTTCCTGCTCTCAAGGTACTCAGATGTTCTTGTATCCGAACTTTCACTTTCCATGTCGTAAGTCCTATGTAATGCAACCCCCACGTTCTTTCAGCAAGCCTGTGCAGAACCAGCCTCAGCGCGGACGCGGTTTCCGCAGGGTCGGGTCTGGGAATCAGCGTGGGGGTCAGTCCACCTCCGCCCCCGCTGCTTCCACTTCCAAACCTTCCTAATCCGAGCTTTGTGGGGCACCCCACGCCAGTGGGTGGCAGGGTCCGCCATCATCTCCCCCACTGGCACGCTATCACATCGGACGAGTGGGTGTTGCAGATCATCCGCAAGGGTTACTCCCTTCCCTTTCAGTCTGCCCCTCCAGCCATACCACCTCGGTACCACCGCATGTCGGGGGACCACTTGGCGCTTCTCCAGCAGGAAGTCACGGCCCTCTTGGCCAAGGGGGCCATCGAGTGTGTTCCTGGGCCAGAAGTAGGGAGTGTTTGTTATTCCCACTACTTTCTGGTCCCCAAGCAGGACAAGGGGGGCTTGCGCCCCATCTTGGACCTCCGGAACGTCAATCGCTTCCTCCGGAAGGAGAAGTTCAAGATGTTGACTCTGGCTCAGGTCTTGGCTGCCCTCGACCCCGGAGACTGGATGGTAGCGCTGGACTTGCAGGACGCATATTTTCACATCCCCGTCCTGCCGGCACACCGGCGTTACCTGCGGTTCACAGTAGGCCAGGAGCATTTTCAGTTTGCGGTGCTCCCCTTCGGCCTTACCAGTGCCCCTCGGGTGTTCACAAAAGTGATGGCGGTGGTCGCAGCTCATCTGCGCAGGTCAGGGGTGTCAGTCTTCCCCTACCTCGACGACTGGTTGTTGAAGGCGGGCTCGCCCCAGGCCGTCGTCACCCACCTTCAGACTACGGCCGACCTCCTGCAGTTGCTGGGGTTCTCCATGAACGTGCCGAAGTCGCACCTGAGTCCTTCTCAGAAGCTCCCCTTCATCGGAGCGGTTCTGGATTCAATGCAGTTTCGGGTTTATCCTCCCGAGCAGCGAGTCTGGGATATTCAGGCTATGATTCCCATCTTTCAGCCTCTATCCCGGGTTTCAGTCAGGATGACCCCCCGACTCCTGGGCCTGATGGCCTCCTGCATTCTGCTAGTGCGACATGCCAGGTGGCATATGCGGGCTCTGCAGTGGGATCTGAAGTTCCAGTGGGCACAGCATCAGGGCAACCTGTCCGATCTTGTCCAGATCTCGGAGGGCACTGCACAACAATTGCAGTGGTGGCTCACGAATCGCGATTGGGTCAATGGCAGATCCCTCTCCCTTCCCCAACCGGAGCATACAGTGGTGACGGATGCGTCCCTCCTGGGATGGGGCGGCCATTTGGGAGAGGTGGAGATCAGAGGCCTCTGGTCTCCGGCGGAGTCCCGGCTCCATATCAATCTTTTGGAGCTTCGGGCGATCCGACTTGCACTGAAGGCATTCCTTCCCTCTGTCCGGGGAAGTGTAGTGCAGGTGTTCACAGACAACACCACCATGTGGTATTGCAACAAACAGGGCGGGGTGGGGTCGTGGACCCTATGTCAGGAGGCTCTGCGCCTCTGGACATGGCTGGAACATCAAGACATTACCTTGGTGGTTCAACACCTGGCAGGTTCTCTGAACGCCAGGGTGGACGAACTCAGCCGCCGGTGCTTGATGGATCACGAATGGCGTCTGAACTCGGACGTGGCGCAGGGTCTCTTTCTGCAGTGGGGAGAGCCATAGTTAGATCTATTCGCCACCGAAGAGAACGCGCAATGTCATCAGTTCTGCACGTTGGAATTTCCAAGGCGGCACTCGCTCTGCGACGCTTTTCGTCGCGAGTGGAGCTGCAGTCTATTATACGCCTTTCTGCCTATACCACTTCTGCCCAGAGTGCTGAAGAAGATTCGGCGCGACCGGGCCCAAGTCATTCTTGTGGCTCCGGATTGGGCACGAAGATACTGGTATCCCGAGCTACTCAACATGGCGATCGATCCCCCGATCCGACTGCCTCTTCGGGAGGATCTTCTGTCGCAGCAACAGGGGACGGTCCTCCACCCGAACCTGTCCAGCCTCCACCTCCATGCGTGGAGATTGAGCGGCGACAGCTGATTCCATTTGACTTGCCTCCTGAAGTCTGTGATGTCATTCTGGCCGCCAGGCGTTCCTCCACTAAATCGGTATACGCCTGCCGGTGGAACAGATTTGTGGCATGGTGCACAGCTAAGTCTGTGGATCCCCTTTCTGCCCCTCTTTCTGAGGTCCTTCTGTTCCTACTATCCTTGGCCCAGCAGGGCTCTGCTCTGGGCACTGTCAAAGGTTATCTTTCGGCCATCTCCGCCTTTCTCAGACTTCCAGATCAGCCTTCTCTCTTTAAGTCCCCAGTTGTTAATCGTTTCCTGAAAGGCATTACACACAGGTTTCCTCCCGTGCCTTTCATAATGCCTCAATGGGACTTAAATCTTGTCTTGACCTATCTGATGTGCGCTCCCTTCGAGCCCCTTCATAGCTGTCCTTTACGTCTTCTTACTCTAAAGACGGCTTTCCTGGTGGCTATCACCTCTGCCAGGAGAGTGAGTGAGCTCCAGCCTCTTCTTCTAAACCTCCTTTCCTTTCTGTTCATCCGGACAAGGTGGTTTTAAGGACCCGTCCTTCTTTCTTGCCAAAGGTTGTCACGCCCTTCCACATCGGGCAGACCATCACTTTGCCCACTTTCTTTCCGCCTCCTTCAAAAGAGGAAGAGAGGCTCCATTGTCTGGACCCAAAACGTGCGATCTCGTTCTATCTAAAGCGCACACAACCGTTCCGGGTTAATGACCAGCTCTTTGTTGGCTACGTGGGCGCCAAAAAAGGTCGGGCCGTGCACAAACGCACCATCTCTCGGTGGGTTGTTTTGTGCATCAAAGCGGGTTACTCCTTGGCTAAAAAAGAGCCTCCTGTGGGACTGCGTGCCCATTCTACCAGGGCAACGGCAGCCACTACTGCCTTGGGACGCGGCGTTCCCTTGCAGGATATTTGTCAGGCAGCCACGTGGGACTCGCTGCACACATTTACCAAGCATTACTGCCTTGACAGTCCAGTCCGGAGAGACTGCTTCTTTGGCCGTTCTGTTCTCCGTGACTTTCTGGTGTAATCTATTCGCAGACCCACCACCGGGGTTGGTATTGCTGGGGTATCTATTCTAAGGTAAGGAATCTATCACTAACGTGTCTCTTTCAGATGCACAAGTTACTAACTTGTGTAACGATATATCTGTAAGAGACATTAGTTAGTGATGGATTCCTTACCGCCCCACCCATCCTCCCCGTTCTGCGAACTGATTCTAGGGTTATGGTCATCCCTTTCAGGGCCCTAGTTTCATGGCACCAGTGGTCAGTTTCTTGCATGGCTCTGCGTTCCTGGCGCGGAAAGTCGTGTACAGAACTGACGTCGGCGCGCATGGGTGGCACCTAAGTAGTCTCCGTGACGTCATCTCGGCGCTTACGACGCCAGCGACGAACGCGGAGCCGCACGACGCCACCTACCGACACGCAGGGGTACTGCTGACGAAAAAACTTTACGGATCCAGTCTGACGCCTGGGGATATTCTAAGGTAAGGAATCCATCACTAACTAATGTCTCTTACAGATATATCGTTACACAAGTAGTAACTTGTGCGTTAGCCCCACCTCTGGGTTGGGGTAGGGAGCTCCGTGCGCTGGTAGAGGGGTCCTGCCATATTGGAAGCCAAAGCCAAGAGACTCCAAGGGTCAGTGAGCTGGCCTCCTGTTCACAGCACAGGAACACAGCAGCTGAGAAAACTGTTAAGGCGAGATGGTAGCCCAAAGTCTTCAGCTCACTGCCAACTGCGCCATACAACACCAGGGACAAGAACACGACACACAAATTTGCACCCGGGTTTGCTGAACCCCGGAGTGTTGAAGTGTAGCTGGGACCTCCAGAGGACGAGTTATTGACCCAGGAAGGGTTTGACTGTGACTGTGATACTGGGCGACAAGTAGTCCAGTGGCCACTGGGCTTCTACCAGCACCAAGAGGACTTTGTGGGACGTTGACCCTGTGACCAGGTCCGCCTCACCCCCTTCATGGACTGAGGAGTAGTTGCAGCAAGACCCTTGTCGACCGCATAACACCCACAGCATCCTTCATTCCTTGCATCAGGACCACTTCCATAGGAACGTCCTGCAAAGGATAGTAGTGCTTGGAACTGACTGAAAACTGCTCTCCCTGCTGAGGTAACTGTTTCTAAGGACTTTGCTCATCCCCATGACCGGCTCCCTACTGGAGTTGGTTACCTAAACTGACTCTAAGTGACCGCATTACAACTAGCCCAAACTTTTTAGTGAAAAAGTTTTGAAGTGTCAAATTTGTTGAATTTGTAAATGCTTGTTGGCGGTCAAGTGAAATAAGTTGATTTACTATACCTTGTAAATTCTATATCTCCAGAACCCTTCGGTGGATCTTTTTCTTTGTGGTGTCTAAAAATAGTCTTTTTATAAATTGGTATCTGATTTCTATGGTGTTGTCGATTTCTTCAATTGTTTTGGTGCTGTTTAAATGCTTTACACTTGTTCCTTTCTGTAAACCTTGCTGCCCAAAGCTACTCGGGTTGAGCTGAAGGTTTGAAAAACCAAACCTAAGGGTGTTAAAGGGGAAGTCGCACAGCCATACCATATTTTACACCCCATTTCCTCACCGCATCCCTGTAGGCCCATCATTGAGGATGCCTTTTCAACAGCATAGGTCTTGGAGCAGACAGCTGAGCATCTACAGTGGTGGCTGATCAACCACAATTTGTCTAGTGGCTGGGCCCTTTACCTTTCTCGTCCAGAGTGGACAGTGGTGACTGATGCATCACAGCCGGGTTCGAAGTGACCTGTGGAAAGTAGGCGACTGACTTTTTATCAGTCTGCTAGAGGTCTGGGCCATTTGTCTGGCTCTGAAAACCTTCCTGTCATTCATCAAGGAGAGACTGGTGCATGTTCTCTGGAACATTACCACCGCCATGTGGTACTGCAATAAAATAATCAAGGCGGTGGGGTCCTGTGCCAAGAGGTTTTGTATCGCTGTACAAAAAGAAACTTTCGTTTGATTAAATAGACTAAACTTTTGCTCTATGTATAAGAATCTATCCCACATATAGGGTGTGATCCCCAACTTGCCTCTTAGTTCACTAATTGCATTGCCATCAGGCCAGGGGCAGAAGTGTTTCTCAGTTCATGTTTTAAAACTCACTTTTAATAAACAAGGGGCCATATGTAAAGAATTTAGAGATTGTGATTTCTTAATTGAGATACTTAGCAAATCGCAGTTAGGAAATCGCAAAACATAATGTACAAAAGCCTAGAAGTTGGAAATAGTGATTTCTAATGGGGTCGCAATAGACCTACCTCATGATTATCAATGAGTTAAGTGGCAGTTTGCAACCCATTAGGAATTGCAGCCAACACGTGGATGGTGGCTACCATGTCTGTGACTGCTTTTTTTAAAAGTAGTTTTTTTAAATGCAGCTCATTTTCTTAAAAGGAAACTGGGATGTGTTAAAAAAAAATGAAACTTAAATGGTTCCATTTTTTTTCTTTTTAATTAAAAGACAGCAGTCCATGGGACCACTGCACCCTCTTAGAAATATTTGTGAATGGTTACCACCACCACCCTTGAAGTGTCGGTAAAAAAAATTAATGTATTGCGACCATAATTTTGTCGCAAAGCATTCATAAATACCACTGGGAATTGGTATAAGAAAGGGATGCCCTAAACATGCCCCTTCCAAATACCGATTCGCAAACCCAAATTGCGATTCGATAACAGGTTACCAAATTGCAATTTGGCTTTTGTACATTTAAAAATACTTTTTTGCGGTCGCAAAAGACCAGATTCTGTGAATTGGTCCATTTCAGACCGCAAAATAGGTTTTGTACATATGACCCTATACTACTAAAGCATAATGTGGTAGTGCGCGGTCATTTACAGATAGTAAATTTCCTATTGATATGGTCAAAAACGTTCCCTCTAACATGCAGTTTTATTGATAAATCTATATAGTGTATAAACAATCTGAGAAAATTGGGTTTCAGCAAACATTTATCATTTGCACATCAGCAAGTAAAGGGTTAGATATTTAAATGTTGTGTGTTAGATTAAAAAAACCTGACGTCCTAAAGCCTTTCATTTCACACACTTTATACAGCAAGTTATCACTTTACAAAACACTAGAACTCTGCAGACAGAGAAAAAAGAAATTGTAAGAAGATGTAAACGGACTTCTGACCTATTACTGAACACAGAGCAAATGTGACCGGCTAAAAACAAGTTTTGAAGGCATCTTTATTGCTTCTTCACTTTGAGTGAACAAAACACCTGTTCTTTTTCAACTCGCCAGAACGGGCAAGTAGGCCCCTAAATATAGCTCGCCCTGATAAAATCCGACTCGCCATAGCGAATGGGTGAGTAGATTTCTCGAGGCCTCCGCTGCACCTTTTAAGTGGTACATACCAGAAGCTTACACTTTTTGTGCCAGTGCTGTACCTGCTCTGTTTGGAGAAAGCTTGCTATCTTGCTGCGTATATTGTACATACTTGTCCTGTGATGAAAGCTGCCACTACTTCTTGTTATGCTTTTCCAGTTTGTGCATATAAGGGATGCTTTCAATGCTGTGCTTGTTCTCTGCGAGAGGGAAGTGTGTGATATTTTTTTCCTCAATTAGAAAAAGTGCAGCACAGGCAGCAGCTCAAGCTTCCCTAACATACAACAAATGCATTACGGACAGCAATTTTATAATTGAGGAAAATCTTCTGAGGAAAAAGTATTACAATTACTTCTCGCACTTTGCCTGTGTGGTCGGTGGGGGAGTTGATCGGTGGCACTGTTGTCTCTCATGCTGTACCTGCTCTTGTGTTACAGGGAGCTAAACTGTTGCTGCCCTTATCGCCAGTGCTAAAGTTCACATCTGCACAAAAGGAGTGAAAGTTGAAACTAAGGTAATGCGTGTGGTTTATCTCTACAAAATGCTTGTGGTTTCTTTTGTTAATGCACCCACCAAATGACCTTTGGCCCACACATTCAGTGGGAGAGCTGTGAATTGCATACCCTTAAACTGTTGCAGAAGTCTACATGTGATGCGAGAATGCATATCATGATTAGTGCCAAAGTGCTAGGGAAGGCTAAATTGTGTGTAATGCCCACGGGTTCTATTGTCAGTCGCTGGCCCAGTGGTTTCTGTCATTTGTTTGACTGGGCTGGTGGGGGGCGGGGGGGTTCATACTCATGCATTAGGTTCATGGAAAGGCTTCCGACATTCTCTCCCAGCGGTCTGAAGTTTCTACTTGTCATGGTGGGAACTTGGGCTGCCCCAATGAATTCTTGTATCTTTAGTCATACCAAAGGATTCTATAGTCTTTGGCTATTTCTGAGGTGTTGTGTAGTTGTAAAGTGCACTATCCTCCGCAAGAGTATCCTTGCCTTGAGCAGGTATGTGTGCCTAGCCCTGCCTATGGTAGGTTGTTTAATTGCAAAGCTAGGTCTTCAGCTTCTTGTGGAATTCAAAAAGAGAGGAAGAGGTTCTGATGTCAGGTGGGAGGTCATACCACGCTTTAGGAGCGATGTAAAAAAACAACGCCTGAGCTGGTTGTGTGTATGTGTGGGAGTAGAGGTCTTGAGGTGCCTAGGTGGTTGTTGGAAGGGGATGTGCCTGTTCAGGTAGGTAGGGCCCGAGTTGTATAGTGCGTTGAATGTGTGTGAGAGGAGTTTGAATTGAGTGTGTTTGTGCATTGGGAGCCAGTGTAGTTTCCCTGAGGTGTGGTGTGATTAGAGTTGTGTGGACCGTTAAGGGTGACTCTGGCTGCCGAGTTCTGGATGGTTTGTAGTCTTCTAGTGAGATGCTTGGTGATCCCTGCGCAGAGGGTGTTCCCATAGTCCCACCTTGCTTGTGACTAGGGTATGAGTGACAGTTTTTCTAGTGTTTGGAAAACAAGTTTTTGTAAATATGTCATCTGCACATCACCAAGTGAAGTGTTCCGATTTGTTTTGCCCCTATTTAAATCTTCAATTGCATCAACTTCTGAATTACAAAAAAAAAATATTTTGTAATTCCTGATATATTTTGAAGTACTTGTACTATTCATTTACAAGCTGTTTAAATGTTGTTAGAAAAAAACCTGACATCTTACACCCTTTTGTTTCACAATGATTGTCAGACAACTCACTTGACAAAAACCTCTAACTGTAATAAGAGAAGGTAAAGTAAACACCATTTTCCAGGGTAAGATCAGCAACAATTAGTAAAGACAAACTGAAATTTGACCTCTGTCCTTGAACTGACCGCAATGTGTCAAGATAAAAACAAGATTTAAAGATGTCCTTATTGCTCATACACTTTCTGAATGAACACCTGTATCTTTCCTGCTTATGTTCACTCGCCAGAACGGATGAGTGGGTGCTAAAAATAGGTCGACCTGATAAAATCTGACTCGCCATAGCGAGTGGGCAGGAAGATTTTTTAAGGCCTGATTAGGACCCTTGCGGTTCTGAGAGAACTTCAGACACTAATTACGTCAGCTGCTGGGAGGTGTGTAATTGTATCCTGAAGAATAAAGACGTCTGTTACAGAGCTCAGTGTGTGGCGTGTTTCATTTACGTGCTCCCTGGCTGGGGTGGAGGCGGCAACTGCCGACGAGTAGGAGATCCGTGGCCCAGAAGAACAGGACTGCTCTCCCCGAGAGTTTACGACGATATAGCAAACTGCTTGTGCATGCCACGTGCGACCCAGATCGATGCAAAGCAGTCTGAGGTTGGCGTGTGTAGAGTCAATGCGCTACTCCAGCCTATACATGGACTGTGGAGAAGTTGAAGGCTAGTTAGAAGAGCACATTAGAAAAGCCCGCTAGAATCCACTTGTAAGGCCAAAGGTAGAGACACCACATTGCGCCAGAACAAAGAGCCATCATCCATGCAAAGCAAATTCTTAAGACCGTGATAACAAGGTACAAAAGCAGAAACGTACTTACCGGCACAAGTGAGTGAAGTGCCATACAACCTCCGATCGGATGTGGTGACCGAAGTTCAAGCACAAGGGTTGTGCTTACAGAAGTTTCGAAGCTGCCAGGTTTAGCAAAATCTTTCTGAACAGCATGTGCTCTCAATGGCAGAAAAAGGAAAGTGCAAAATGCAATGCAGCCGTGTTCTTACCACCGCCATTCGATACGGTGAAGAAACAGAACATTGGTGCCAGGTGGGCGCATGGATCAAAACATAGATGCGCTTGAAGAAGATCATTAACTACTTAAAGAAACTTGCTGGTGAGGGTGTGAAAGAAGTGATAAAGAAAGTCTTGCCAACTGAAGCAAAATCATACCAAAAGGTGTTGGAAGCCAAGTTTAAATCAATGCCAAACATTGACTGTGAAAGATACATCTTCAGCCAAACACGAAAACAGGTTGGTTAAACGATGGATGAGTTTGTTGAAAGACTTGAGACACTCGTTAAACATTGCAAGTTCTGTGATTTCACCGAGTAAGAAGCCATGTGGTTCAGAATTATTAGTGGCTGCCTTTCTGACTCGTTTAGAAGATGCATGTTGAGAGAAACACAGCCTGGAGAAAATGCTAATTGCTGCGAGAGCCGAAGAGCGAGCAGATCGACAAGCTGCTGAAGTGTATGCGGGAACGGCCTAACATGAATCAGCCATGACAGTGAAAAGCAAGCACCAGCGAAAACAAGATTATGCTTCTGATGTGGATTTTCGTTTCCCCACTAAGGTCAATGTCGAGCCATAGGACAGACTTGTAAAGGTTGCAGGAAAGAAAACAACTTCATAACGGTCTGCAGAGCAAAAGAAAATGTAAATGTCGGACCAGAAGCATTCTTGCCACGCCCACAAAACCAACAAGCATTGGCATAGCCAATAGGTCTCGCCTTTAATTAAGTTAAAGCCATTTGCTTTGCTATACAATACCATTAGCAAAGCAAATGGCTTTAACTTAATTAAAGGCGAGACCTATTGCATTTTCAGTGCTTGTTTTACCAGCGGTCCCGGCATATTTTGGCTCATGTCCCGGTTTTTAGAGGGGGTCGACTGAAAAGAGCGAGAGGCACTTTTTGGGTGTTTTAAAGCTGTGCTAGTAAGCAAGTTAAACAATAGGTATGATGTTGGTTGTAGAAATTACATTTTATTTATTTTCTTAATGCCTCTTCTGTGATCCTATGTTGATGAGAGCTGTCATTCTGCGCCATTCCGTGGATGAAAAATTGTAGTCCTTCTATTTTTCCAAAATGCCCCGGTTTTTGGTTCTGAAGATCTGGTCACCCTAGACGTACTTTGTGTGTGCTCTGTGTAGATCCAGAAGCACCCCTGCTTGCAACTTTGTACCAGATGAAAAAGGAGGCAATAAGGAAATGCCCATCAAAAAATATTAATTAGACTTTGCTATCTATTTATTGGTGTGCTGCGTTTTCTCTACAGTACTGTGCAGCATAGCTGTATACCCCAGAAGAGGCATTTTCTGATTTCCGGCGCATTTTGGCCACGGCTCTTCGAGGTGCAGCCAAAAACCTCCTTCACACCCACACATTGTCTTCTTTAAGAGCTGCGCGCCCCAGCCACTGGGACCAGTTTCACATTTACAACGCGGGCAAGATTGGTTTCTGCTCGAGGATTGATTTTATGTTGTAAGAAGGAAAGACAAAGAAAGCTGCAGCAGGTCGGCTGATTAAAATGCAAGGTTAATGATCAAAGACAGGAAACAGTAGCTTGAGTCCAGGCTCGTGAACTGCCCTGAGACATGACCCAGCTTCCACTGGGGTGTGCACAAAATTACAAAGAGCAAGCATCAGCAAAGCCAAGAGTTCTCGCCTTTACAAGTGCTTTTTGGCAATGCTGTACACAACAAGAAAAAAAATGCATCAAGCCCAGCTTCAAAAGTGGTGCGCGCGCAGCAAGCGAGAGGAAAGCCAGTTGGCGCCTGATCGGGTGCTGAAAGCTGGCGGCTGCGCGCGTGCACGCGATCGTGAACGCAAGCTGGAGGCCAGCAAAAGCGTGGGGTAGCACTTTCAAAACCCACTTACTAAAAGTCTCGCCAGAGCAGCGCATGCGCTGGCTCAGGCGAGACCTAAAAAGCAACATCAGCTACAACAAATAAAACTAGACCAAACCAATCTTCATCGAGCACATCATGCAGAGGCTCATCGACATCATTATTGAGTGCCGATGAAGAATATGGGTGTGTGTTAATGGTAGCCACCAAGGAACGACGTGCGCATGTAGGAATAGTTTTTTACCAAAAAGACCACAATTCAAAAACTCGCCAAATGAAATGGCAAACTTCATTTGAACAATGTCCCAAAATCACACAAAGTGAATGATCAACCAATAACTTTCATTTTAGACAGTGGTGCTTCAATTAAAATCATACCTCTGGAGAAGTTTAACAGCCTGTCCCCGTGTCTCGCCTGACTCCACCAGGCACAAAGGTGTACATGTGGGCTGCTTGTGAACCACTGCAAAGCCAAGGATCATTCATAGCAACCATGCAACACAAAACTAGGTCCGTACAAGCGCCAACCCATGTACTTCAAGGAACTTCATCCAGTGCCCGTCTACTAGTTTAGCCACCACTACTGACATGGGACTGAAATTACTCAATTACAACCTTCACACTGTCTGAGATTGGAGCAAGTTCCCATCATTGTTTCATGGTTTAGGAAGACTCAAGACAATGAAAGTGCAACTTCATATCAATGAGAGCATTCGCCCTCTTGCTCAACGACACCGCAGAATTGCATTTCATTTGCAAGACTGTCGAGAAAGAACTAGAGACTGTTGAAACATGACGTCATTGAACGCTCAACCGGTCCTATGCCATGTGTTTCGCCTATAGTGGTAGTGCCAAAAAAGGACAGTGGATGTGCTGTGCGCATTGGTGTTAATATGCGCCAGGCAAATAAAGCAATCGAGAGAGAAAGACATCCTGGTCCTCACATAGCAGACCTGATCATGCAATTGAATGGAGCCAAAGTCGTCTCCCGTTTCTATTTGAACAAGGGAAACCATCAACTCAAGCTATAAGATAATTGCAGGTACATTTTGGTTTGTTCAGATACAAAAGACTAAGCTTTGGAATATCTTCAGCTGCAGAAATATTTCAAGATGTTATAAGCTTAATTCAGCCCGTTACACATGCTTTCAATTACAGTGATGACATAATGGTATTTGGGACAATAAAAGGAACATGACCAAGCTCTTACACAAGTGTGCCAGTTACTTGCTGATGTAGGTCTCACTCTGAATGCAGCAAAGTGTACGTTTAACAAGAACATACTCAAGTTCTTGGGCACATATTCTCGGAGGGAGGAATGACTCCTGACCAGGATAAGATGTAATCATTGTCATCTACTTGCCCCCCACAAGATGTAACCATGCTGTGATCCTTCTGGCCAGTTATTGCTCAAGGTATATTCGTGACTCTGCTACAGTGAGTGCCCCATTGAGACTTGACAAAGTGAAATGTCCCATTCCAATGGACCCCTGAATGTGATCAAAGTTTCAAAAAAATATAATATGCAATTGAAAATGCAACTGAAATGGCCTAATTTGACCCCAAACTAAATACTGAGATCACAGTGGATGCAATACAAGTGGGGCTGGGAACTGTTCTTGCTCGACACAGTGGTCATCCGAATGCTGAGAGACGCATTGTGGCCTATGCCAGTAGAAGTCTGTCTGAAACTTAACATGCCTGTTCTCAGCCAGAGAAGGAGAGTCTGGCTGTGGTGTGGGCCTGTGAACATTTTCATGTTTCTGTATGGAAAACATTTCACCATCATCACCGATCATCGGGTGTTAATCACCATCTTTAGAAACCCAAAGGCAAAGATGCCTCCTCGCATTGAGTCTGGGACTGCGACTGCAAGAATATGATTACGAAATTGTACACAAGCAGCGAAACGGTCATAATCCTGCTGATTACTTTTTATGAGTGCCGCTACCGCGCCACAGTTAGACATCCAAAGTGACTGAGGAGTATGTTAACTTTATTGTGAGGTCTAGTACACCAGCAGCTCTATCACTTGAACAGATTGCTGCTACCAACAGACAAGAACATGCTCATACTCAAAGACATCATTTCAACTCACTTGTGGAAGAAAAGTGTTCGACCATTTGCTGATGATATCGAATTAAAGAGCCCTGAGAGATAGTGTGGTTCCCTTGCCTCGATGAATGGGTTGAAAAAGAACTGAAAGCGTGTCATCTTTGTAGCTGCTTATCACTCAGAGACACAGCATTCGTTGATTGTCTGACCTTTCTGCACATGCCTGGGAGAGAGGCAGTTGATTTCTTTGAACCCTTGGAAAATGGAAATAATCTTATGGAGATCATTGATGAATACTCATGTTTTCCTTTGGTAGAAGACTTATCATCGACAACCCATGACAAAGTCATCCAGCTCCTTGATAAAATGTTTGCAGTACGGTGTATATCCGCTATTCTCAAAACAGACAATGGCCTGCCTTTTAATAGCAAGGAGTTCAAAGAGTTTCCGAGCCAACTCAACATTAAGCATCAAAAGAGCATACCGCACTGGCCTCAGGCCAACAGTGTTGTTGAACGTTTTATGGGCAGCCTCAAACAAATAATTCAGCGTGTGTCGTTGGAGAAAATCGTTCTGAAACAAGCCATGTGTCAAGCTCTTCGTGGCTATCGGACAACTCTTCACTCCACCACTGGTGAGAGTCTTGCCACATTTCTATTTGGGAAAGCCATGGAAACTAAGCTAGCACAGTGGACATCAGACCGATCAACAAACGCTGGCAAGATTCGTGTCATGGACACTTCTAGAAAGTGCAAAATGAGAACCTATGCTTCCCGACGCGCTCTGGAAACCGTCTTCAACAGAGGGAACTGAGTACATGACAGGCGGCAACGGACACTCTGCTGTTGACCCACTGAGAGTTGTAAAGACCAAAGGACACATAGTGACTGCAAGTTGTCCTGGAAAGTCCATCACAAGGGACTCGTCATTCTTTAGACATCCGACTCTGTGTTCATCTACTCCCGAGAGAGTAAGTAAGGTAAACCCGCCTGAACATCCAGATCAAACATATGAGCCTATGTCACTGGCGAATAGTCCATGTACCACTCAACTACCTCCTACTACTCAATCCGGCAGACCAGTGCAAGCAACTTGACTCGTTGAGGAAATAGGAGGTTTATTTTGTTTGTACTTTTTGTTTAAGAAATCGGGAGATATAGATGTTATGAGCATTAGGCCCCGTGCGGCTCTGAGAGGACTTAAAACAGGAATTAGGTAAGCTGCTGGAAAGTGTTACAGTGCGTTTTATTAAAATCATGACGTAATGCTTACAGTTCGGGAGGTGTGCGATCTTATGCTGAAGAATAAAGATGTCTGTTATACAGCCCCATGTGTGGCGTGTTTCATGTACTGCTCCCGGGCTGGGATGGATGCGACTGCAGGCTGCCAAGAAAGGTGTCCTATGTCTCTGGATGTTCTCCAAGTCGTTTATTCCTTCCCTCAATTCACCGCATAGTGTCGTTTGCAAGATTACACACAATTGGCTAAGCGTGGCTGAATGCAATATTCATTTCACTTTTTCGTCCGAGTTCTCCACTCTCTGCCTTTCCCGCCTCCTTGTACCTTTCCCTTTACATACATTAACCGCTCCCTTTCATCTCCCCGGCCAGTGTGTTCCCGAGATGGCCGCTCACAAAGGCAAGGGCCGGGGGACGCAGCGCCCGCTGTGACTCCGCGGCAACCGGGCTGCAGGGAAAATAAACCTCAACCTGCGCGGACCGAGCCGTCCCCGCGCGCGCCTGCCCTGGCTCGCCCGCTGTCTGTGGCGTCGTGACGCGCAGTGCGTCCCCCGCCTTCCGTGCACCTGCGTCGCGGGCTCGCGACACCGTCCGTCACCACTCGGGAGCCTGAGGGGCGTGTGCGGCACATGCCGTTGAGTAACGTCTCCGAGAGAACAAATGATTCAGTCCCCGCCGCCGACGCCGCGGCGGGCTCACGAAGTTCAGGCCGCGTTAAAAACCCCCAGCTTTCTCTTGCAGAGATCCACCCCAGTGACGAGTGGTATCGGAGTACAAACGGCTGGTTCCGAGAATCACCGACACGATTGTGCTCAGCGCGCGAGGTTCCAAAATTCTTGGGAGTGGGAAGAAGTAGATCTGATGCCGTCACGGAAGTGGTGTGACGCGACCTTTGACAGCACCAGCAGTAGGAGGGACATTTAGGTGCCCACGGAAAATGAAAACAATAACGCCAGAAGTGGAAGGAAAGGTAGAACGGCAGCTGGAGAGTTTCTGTGCGGATAAGATATCATTCCCGGGTAGAGAGAATGTTATTTCAGATCTCTCGTTAGTCCTATAAACTGTTCGTTATGCACACAGTGCACAATTTTTAAGGCCAGAAATGTTATTTTAGTTTTCTCCTCAAAACTTTATCCACTTCGCTGCACTTGTTGAATACAATTCCTTTTTTTTTTTTTTTTTTTTAATACAAATGTTGGCATGCTTGCTCACGAAGGAAAAACATTTGTCCTAAAGTTCCCAACCCACCTGTGCCTACAAGCAGAAAAAAAGCTCCATTGCCGGAAATGGGGTAGCAAAATGTCTCTTTGGCAAGGTTGTCTTCTTGTATCCACCCACTGTCCTCTATTTTTCATGATAAAAATCGTACCACCTCTAGGCCTACCATAGACTTTCAGCTATCCATATCCAAGAATACCATAAACGTTGCTGTTTTCTCCTTTTAATTCCAATGGTCTAATCTTTGAAAGTACAGGGGTTTTGTGCCACTTTCTCTGTGGTGTTCTGATTTGAAACCCACTTTGCCAGTGTTGTTCAGTGTGAGACATTGATAATCATTTGGCACTGCCTGGCAATCTTGATTCAGTTAACTTTTCTATATATATATATATATATATATCCGCAATGTGTGTTGAACTTGGCCTCTGGTGCATGGCATTTCGTGAGTGTACCATCCAGATAATTCTGGAAAGTGTACGAAGATTGGCATCTCTTTTTGTGCCTTTGGTGGTTGTCCCGCTGTGTTGTTTTTTTCAGTGATGTGTGCTATTTACTTCTCCACTCGCTGCCACCCTACTCTGCTTTTTTGCTGTCTCTTTTATTGTGCTAAAGGGTAGTCGGTGGCTTGTCCTTAGGGAAGCTCCAGGGTGCGGACTCACAGCCTCGCTTTACAACTAATTGTGTGCATTATAAAAGCTGTAATGTCAGTGCACTAGAAGAGGGCTACACTAGCTGTATTTCACATGTGTCGGGCAGTGGCTGTTACAGACCTGCATCACACAGTCACCACAATACATTTCTGACATGCTCTGCTGCTCCCATCTGCCCAATCAGAAATCGAAATAGAGAAAAAAGGCCTAACTTTGTGCCTGCGACCCTGTTCCTACTTCTGATTTGGTCTTCGCTTGTGGACCTGTCTCTGGTGTGCTGTTTTCTGGATATAAGAGGTGGGAGTCGATAATCCTGAGGCGCATGCATGTAAGCGCATGTTGACAAGGACTGCCCCAGTTAAACTTTGTACTCAGTATTTCCAGTTTGGTACGAGTGTGTGTCTGAATGCCTGGGGCTGTGTGCGTTGATGTGTTTGCATGCGTGAGGATGTTTTTTTAAGTGTATGTGTGTGCGAGTCTTCAGAGTGATTGTCGAGGCAAGACTGCAGTTAGAATACACGCAATGGTGTCATCTTCACTGAATGAAAGATGTTAATCAGGTTAATAATTCAACCAAACAGGCTTTTTGATGGGGGAAGAGACCTGTCAAATAAACACCTAAAATTTATTTTGGTGTTGTCCTTTTGCACCAAGATGCCCCACACAGTAAAATGGTTAAGTGAATGTAGGGGGTAGGGACACAGTTAATAGTTCAGTTGTATACCCGCCCAGACTTAAACATAATATGATGGAAGTACCACGATACTCCACTTGTTCATATGTTCTATTATCATGTAATTTTTCAAATACGCATATTTCCCTGTGATGTAACCTATAACAACTAATGCATGTTTCATACCTTTATTGATTCTAAGAACAGAACCATATGTAAGACATAAATCAGCTCTGCTGCATTGACACCGGTTATACTACACTTGTTGGATGACCGTTGTGACGAGCTATGTCTCGGAGTGTACAGTAAATGTTTGCATGGTAACTTCTGGAGTCAGCCAGATTATGTTTGAAAGCACTTTTGAAACGTAGGCAGGACCTGGGGTAGATGCCATTCGTGCAGCAAATCTGAAAGAAAGTTAGTTATAGATTCCTTACCTTAGAATTACCCCCAGGCGTCAGACTGGATCCGGAAAGTTTTTCGTCAGCAGTACCCTTGCGCGTCGGAAGGTGTCGTCGGTCGACTCCGCGTTCGGCGTTGTGGTCGCCGGGATGACGTCGCAGTAGCTAAATAGACGCCGCCCTCGCGCGCTGACGTCAGTTCTTTCTTTTTCCGCGCCACCTAGTGCAGATCCGGAGAGAGCGGTACCCCCAGTCATTTTTTGACTGAGCTTTTTTGTCGACTTCGTTGTTTTCTGAGTCCTTCGACTCCTGGTGCACGAGGTATGCCCAGCTTTAAGGCTTGCGATTCCTGTAACCGACTGATGTCGGTGACGGATCCGCACCGCGTGTGCCTCTACTGCCTGGAGCACGACCACGACCCCAAGTCGTGCTCCGACTGCCGGACCATGGCCCCGAAGTCTTTGCGGGAGCGGTCCCGAAAGCTCCTCGAGGCCCAGCAGTCGGCTCCGCGTTGCTCGAGGTCGCGGAGGAGGTAGAGTGACCGATCGCGGAGCCAACACCATTCTTCGTCGAAGTCTTCGCACTCTGGGTCAGGTAAGTCGAAGCACAAAAAAGTCGAAGAAGCATCGTCGCTCCTCGACTTCTCTCCGTCGGCCGACACGACGAGGGATGTGGGCGGTGCCCCTCCCGCGGCTCCGCGTGCGGAGCCCGTAGGGTCGACTCCGGGTCCCCCCCACCCCCCTTCGCGGGACCGGGAACGACCCCTTCCCAGCTTCATCAGTTCTACGAAGCGATGCACGCCATCTTTGGGCAGCCCGACTCCGCCAGCGCGCCTTCGGGCCCAGCGGACTCGGCTGGGGGCCCTGGGCCTTTGGCGGCTTCGGCCTCGGCGCCGCAGGGTCCCCCTGGATCCGGATCGGCACCGGTCGACCTCATTACGCCTCCCCCGGCGCCGATTCCACCGGCACCAAGTCAGCCACTGGCACCAAGTCAGCCACTGGCGTCGGCTGTGTCCCCAGCCGACGTCGACCCCGGCCTCCACCTCGAGGTAGACACGGAGTCGGACCGGCGTCGACCGACGCCGGCGGGTACTTTTGTGCCCCTGTTCTACCCTGGCTCTTTGAGACCAGATTGGCAGCCAGAGGAGGGTGAGTAGGACTGGGAGGGGTCTGGGGACCCTTTGACCGGCCAGTTGGTGTACGAACAGGACTGGCGAGAGGAACTGGGGGAAGCCAGTGGTCTGGATACCTCACCAGACCTTGGCATGTTGTCTCCTCCTACCGTGGCTATGGAGGAGGTAGCGTCATACGCTGTGGTGTTGCGTGGGGCGGCCGAGGCTCTCCACCTCGAGCTACCTACGGTGGCAGTCAGGACTAACCTCCTGACAGAGGTCCGACAAACGGCAGCAAGCTCTTCGGAGCCCCTGCTGCCGTTTAATGAAGCCCTCACGAACATCCTTTTGGGCACGTGGTCCAGGCCCAACACAGGGGCTCCTGTGGACAGGATGATTGCCCGACGCCGCGGCCCGACCCCACTTTCCTCTCCCAACACCGCACCCCTGAGAGCTTGGTGGTCCAAGCCTCCACTTCAAAAGGCGCCTTCCCTACCGCACCACCGGATAGGGAATCCAAAAAGCTGGACCATCTTGGGAAGAAAATGTTTTCTTCCCCCAGCTTGGGACTGCGGTCGGTAAACACCTCATGTCTGTTGGGCCGTTACGCCCACTGTGTGGGATACGGTGGCGCAGGTGCTGCCCCAGTGCCCGAAAGAGGCCCGGGCCGTACTCTCCCGTGCAGTTGCCGAGGGGAGAGACGCAGCGAAGTTTACCATCCGCTGTGGGCTGGATACCGCCGACTCACTTGGCAGGACGATTTCCACGTCGGTAGCCCTTCGACGCTACACCTGGTTGCGTTCGATTGGTTTTTCCGGGGATGTCCAATCCACCCTTATGGACATGCCCTTTGATGGCCGTCGCCTTTTCGGCGACAAGGCAGACAACGCGCTAGAGCGCTTTAAGGACTCTCGGGCTACGGCCAGGTCCTTGGGCCTCTCCACCACCAGCCCTGCGCAGTCTGCTTTTCGCCCCTTTCGTGGCTACCGAAGGGGTGCCCCGCTACGTCCCGCCCAGAGCCTCAGGCCGGCGCAAGCTGTTCAGCCCCAGCGCGGCCGGGGACGTGGGCACCACCGCGGTGGTTCTGGGGGCCAGCGGGCAGGCCAGTCCACCACAGCCCCCTCTGCAGCAGCCTCCAAACCCTCCTAGTCCGACCTTTCAGGGCCACCAAACGCCAGTGGGCGGCAGGATCCGTCATCACCTCCCCCACTGGCGCACCATCACGTCAGACAGGTGGGTTTTGCAAATAGTCCGAAGGGGCTTCTCCCTCCCCTTCCAGACTACCCTTCCCTCCATGCCACCTCAGTACCATCGCATGCCAGAGCATCACCTGGCCCTTCTCCAACAGGAAGTTTCGGCACTCTTGGCCAAGGGTGCCATCGAGCGCGTTCCTGCCCCAGAAGTAGGTCGTGGTTGCTATTCCCACTACTTTCTGGTGCCCAAGAAGGACAAAGGCCTGCGTCTTATCTTGGATCTCAGGAACATCAACCGCTTCCTCCGGAAGGAGAAGTCCAAAATGTTGACGCTCACTCAGGTCCTGTCTGCCCTCAACCCTGGAGACTAGATGGTAGCGTTGGACTTGCAGGACGCTTACTTTCACATCCCCGTCCTGCCGGCGTTACCTGCGGTTCACGGTAGGCCACGAGCACTTTCAGTTTACCGTGCTCCCCTTTGGCCTTACCAGCGCCCCTCGGGTGTTCACGAAAGTGATGGCGGTGGTCGCAGCTCATCTGCGCAGATCAGGGGTTCCAGTCTTCCCCTATCTCGACGACTGGTTGTTGAAGGCGGGCTCGCCCCAAGCTGTCGTCTCCCACCTCCAGACTACAGCCGACCTCCTGCATTCGCTGGGGTTCTCCATCAACGTGCCGAAGTCACACCTGACCCCCTCTCAGAAGCTCCTCTGCATCGGAGTGGTTCTGGACTCGACGCAGTTTCAGGTTTATCCTCCCGAACAGCGAGTCCGGGATATTTGGGCTATAATTCCGATCTTTCAGCCTCTATCCCGGGTTACGGTCAGGATGACCCTGAGGCTGCTGGGCCTCATGGCCTCCTGCATCCTGCTGGTAGATCATGCCAGGTGGCATATGCAGGCTCTGCAGTGGGACCTGAAGTTCCAGTAGGCGCAGCATCAGGGGAATCTGTCCGATTGCGTCCAGATCTCGGAGGGCACTGCACACCAATTGCAGTGGTGGCTAATCAACCAGGATTGGGTCGACGGCAGATCCCTCTCCCTTCCTCAACCAGAGTGCACAGTGGTGACCGGCGCATCACTTCTGGGATGGGGCAGCCACATGGGGGAGGCGGAGATCAGAAGCCTCTGGTCTCCGGCGGAGTCTGGGCTCCACATCAACCTTCTGGAGCTTCGGGTGATTCGTCTTGCACTCAAGGCATTCCTTCCTTCTGTCCGGGGAAGAGTAGTACAGGTGTTCACGGACAACACCACCACCATGTGGTACTGCAACAAACAAGGCGGGGTGGGGTCGTGGACCCTATGTCAGGAGGCCCTCCGCCTCTGGACATGGCTGGAACATCAGGGCATTTCCCTGGTGGTTCAACACCTGGTAGGTTCCTTGAACGCCAGGGTGGACGAACTCAGCCGCAGGTGCATGATGGATCACGAATGGCGTCTTCACTCGAAGGTGGTGCAAGGTCTCTTTCAGCAGTGGGGAAAGCCTTGGTTAGATCTATTCGCCACCGAAGAGAACGCGCAATGTCAGTAGTTCTGCGCGTTGGAATTTCCAAGGCGGCACTCGCTAGGCAACGCTTTTCGTCGCGAGTGGAGTTGCGGTCTTCTATACGCCTTTCCTCCTATACCAC
Organism: Calotriton arnoldi; assembly: GCA_963921515.1. Lineage (NCBI taxonomy): Eukaryota > Metazoa > Chordata > Amphibia > Caudata > Salamandridae > Calotriton > Calotriton arnoldi. Next base: position 7,391,258 of record CAWUFW010000017.1, read on the forward strand.
TTCTGCCCAGAGTGCTGAAGAAGATCAGGCGCGACCGGGCCCAAGTCATTCTTGTGGCTCCGGATTGGGCACGAAGAGTCTGGTATCCCGAGCTGCTCAACATGGCCATCGATCCTCCGATCCGACTGCCTCTTCGGGAGGATCTTCTGTCGCAGCAGCAGGGGACGGTCCTCCACCCGAACCTGTCCAGCCTCCACCTCCTTGCGTGGAGATTGAGCGACGGCAGTTGACGTCGTTTGACCTGCCTCCCGAAGTCTGTGATGTTATCTTGGCAGCCAGGTGTCCCTCCACTAAGACGGTATACACCTGCCGATGGAACAAATTTGTGGCATGGTGCACAGCAAAGGCTGTGGATCCCCTTTCCGCACCTCTTTCTGAGGTTCTCTTGTTCCTCCTTTCTTTGGCCCATAGGGCTCTGCTCTGGGCACTATCAAGGGCTACCTCTCGGCCATTTCAGCCTTTCTTAGTCTTCCTGATCAGCCTTCTCTTTTCAAGTCCCCTGTTGTAAATAGATTCCTTAAGGGCATTTCTCATCATTTTCCTCCTGTTCCCTTCGTAATGCCCCAGTGGGACTTGAACTTGGTTCTTACCTACCTTATGTGCGCTCCCTTTGAGCTGCTACATAACTGTCCTCTTCGTCTTCTTACCTTAAAGACTGCCTTTCTGGTGGCCATCACCTCTGCTCGCAGGGTGAGTGAGCTACAAGCTTTCTTCCAAGCCTCCCTTTCTGGCTGTCCATCCGGACAAGGTCGTTCTCCGAACTAGACCTTCCTTTCTTCCCAAGGTGGTTACTTCTTTCCACATTGGCCAAACCATCACTTTGCCCACCTTCTTTCCGCCTCAGCATCCTTCAAAAGAGGAAGAGATGCTCCACCGTCTGGATCCAAAACACACGCTTTCCTTCTACTTTGATTGCACAAAACAATTCCGGGCGGACGACCAGCTCTTTGTTGGTTACGTGGGCACTAAGAAAGGTCGGGCCGTGCACAAACGGACCATCTCCAGGTGGGTCGTTCTGTGCATCAAGGCCTGCTATTCTTTAGCAAAGAAGGAGCCTCCAGTGGGGCTGCGTGCCCATTCCACCAGGGCGACGGCAGCTACCACTGCTTTGGGACGAGGAGTCCCCCTCAATGACATCTGTCAGGCAGCTACGTGGGCGTCGTTGCACACGTTTACCAAACACTACTGCCTGGACAGCCAAGTCCGGAGAGACGGCTTCTTTGGCCGTTCTGTTCTCCAGGACTTTCTGGTGTGAACTTGGTTCGCAGACCCACCTCCGGGGTTGGTATTGCTGGGGTATCTATTCTAAGGTAAGGAATCTATAACTAACTGTTTCTTTCAGATGAACAAGTTACTTCCTTCGGTAACGATATATCTGTAAGAAACCTAGGTTAGTTATAGATTCCTACCGCCCACCCATCCTCCCGTTCTGCGAACTGACTTCTAGGGTTAAGGACATCCTTTCAGGGCCCTAGTTTTGTGCACCAGTGGTCAGTCTTGCATGGCTCTGCGCTTCTGGCGTGGAAAGTCGTGTACAGAACTGACGTCAGCGCGCGAGGGCGGCGTCTATGTAGCTACCGAGACGTCATCCCGGCGACCACGACGACGAACGCGGAGTCGACCGACGCCACCTTCCGGCGCGCAGGGGTACTGCTGACGAGAAACTTTCCGGATCCAGTCTGACGCCTGAGGGTAATTCTAAGGTAAGGAATCTATAACTAATCTGTTTCTTACAGATATATCGTTACCGAAGGTAAGTAACTTGTTCGTTAACAGAGTATACATAATATGGTTCCCTAAATAAGTCATTGACTGAAACCAGCTGGCTGTGAGATATAGCTGAAACAATGTAAGGGATGCAGGATGTCTTGAGTGTGGAGGCAAAATGATTCTGCAGCGTCAATCTCCATATAGTTTAAGGGTTTTAAAAAAATATAAATTAAAGTACATGCCACAATTCAGTGACTACTCCAATCGATGAGTGTTTAAGTAAGCTTTAGTGAGTACCTTAACACCTATGAGCGATCTTGTTACCACTGTTGGGGGGAGTAAATGTAGCAAGCGCTGCTGACTTTGGGACATGGGGCGCCAGCTCCAAATGCCGGCCTCGGCTCAACATCATGCGATTATTGACAATACAATATTCCTGTTGTAATGCCCTTGGACCAGGTCTGCACTATAAAAAGACTGAACCAAGGAAAAGACTGTTGGCCACTTGTTAGGATATACGCTGGAAAACTTCCATTGAACATTTCCGTTATTGCTCCTCTGCTCTCAAAATTATCAGTGTGGCACTCCAACGTTGAGTTCTGGGTGGATACTAAGCTCACAGAATGGGGAAGACCTAATCCAATGACAGAAGAGAACTAACAGGGTGTTGCATCTCAACATGTTTGTCTGTTCAACTGCCCCATGGTATTGTGGTGTGGACGGTGAGGTGGACCAATAATGTTTGCACCTATGGGTAAATGCAGTTCACTTCAGGCACCTTGTTGCTATTTTGGTACTTTTTAGTTGAGCCATTAGGCAGCATTATCGGCAACCACTGTGTCTTCAAAGGCATGCTATCCTGGAATAACACTCCAGCATCGAGTACGGGGAGTCAATGGGGAAAGAAGGGATGCTCTTTGGTCATTTATGGAAAGAGGAGTGTTGTCCGTTTAGCATTTAAGGTCCGTGCGAGAGTGGCTAATCCAGTCCCAGGTTTTCCTTTTAATTATGTTTTTTGAATAGGAAAGTATCAAATATATATAGCCATAACAAGGCGTTATTCAAATGCATTATAAAGCTCGGCTAGATAGAAATTTCTTCATCACACACTCTAAAATAAGATCCAAAACATTCATACAGAAACCATAATTATTTAGCACATTATTTAAGGTTTATAACCAGGAATAAGCATGCCAATCCTGTCTGTTAAAGGTTCCCATATTCTTTTAAGCTTGTACCTCTGTGGATCATTTTGTATAATTGAGATTTCTGCGCCACAGTTGAACTAGCGTTTTGGTAGAGTATGGTAAAATAATAGGACATGTAGCAAATATATGGGTCGTACCTGCTTCTGTGGAATGGCAAGAAAAACCTTTGGACGCTTCTCCGAGGCTGAATTTGTGGAGTCTGTGTGGTGTGTAATATTAATCATATAGCACTTTACAATGATGTACTCTAAGGCGAGAAACATTAAGAATAGATTGGACCATCTGATTGCCCAAACTTATTACTGGCTGAAATGTCACTTTCCAAATTACTGGTCAATTTGTAAGATACGTGGTAAAAGATGTGTTCATTGCTATTTATGAAAAATGTATGTATAAACCCCGCCTGGGTCTCTTCATAAAAATTTCCCAAAACTCATTTTTGTGCTACATTAATGTCATTTGCTGGGAGATGTTAGAAGAAATCCCTCAATATTGTTTTTTTTTTATTAAAAAACCTTGCTTGGGTATTGCAGATTCCTTCTGGATCTCAAACTCTTAAAAGTCCCCATCCCTGACTAATTAAACCCAGCATTTTGAAGTGCGGATCTCACTAACAGCTTGTGTGGCCATCATGTACAAATGGCGCATATTAGAATTATTCCAAAGCAAAGTATATTTATAAAACCTTGGAATGTAATACATTATCCTGATAGCCTGACAAATGTTATGATAAAGCACAAGAGTTTTTTTAATCTAGTGTGTTTAAAGTAGGTCGTCTCAGTCAGCTCTTTCATGAGTATAACAACGGGGCCGAAGGCATGATCATCTGGAAAGAAACCACCAAGAGGCCATCCCTGCAAACCCATAACAGCCTATTGTCTAAAAATAAATGCAGAAATATAATATAACCATAGTGATGGAAGTTGCATGCCACCCTTCTTTTGGGGAAGTTGTAGAAAACAAATTGCACATTAGGGTATTTTATAGCACCAGATGAACCGCTGTAAGCTTGGTTCAACCTTTTTAAAGAATGTTTGAGAGGTAGAGTGGAATACACCTGAACAGATAAAGATGCCAGGGAAGAATGATCATTTTAATAAGGTTGCAACGGTTAATTGGGCCTGGCCATAATCTTTCATTTTTTTTTTTAAACACAACAATGGATTTTTCGAATAGTGCATCATAATTAAGACTGTTAGCGTCCTCCATAATTGTAAAGATTTATTAAAAGTAGATGAACTAACAAAACAGGTGTCTGGTACTTGTGGAAATAGATTAGTTACTAAAGTTTTTCCAATAGCAAACTTATAAGCAGGCGTTTGACCGAATTGTACAGCTGCTTATTCGATTGCTTCAAAGCCCTAGATGGAGCCAAGGATAACATTGCAATGTCATCAGCATATGCTAGCAGCCTAACTCCTATCTTATGTGAGTGTATAGAGGGAATAATGGGTAGTATTTTTAGAACTTGGCTAAAAGGCTCGAAGAATAAGGCAAAGACTTGCGGAAACGGCCAACCATGCCTTGTTCCCTGTTTGATCAAGATAATATCTGACAAAGTGGCCATACAAACTATATGGGCAGATAATGAAGTGCATAGTGTTTTGGCCCAACTTAAAAAATTGGATCCAAGACCCATAAGAGCCATGACAGACCAGATAATCCGCCAGGAGAACCTGTTGTGCCTTTTTGGCATACAACAGTATCATCCCAGTGGGTATAGATAGACTGCCAGCAACCTCCAACGCTGTTATTGCCCAGTTGACATGGGAGGTTGTATCCCTTGATGGAATAAAACTATGTTGCATGGGATCCTCCAGATTAGTAACAACTGCTGAGAAGTGATTGGATCAGATTCTCATGTACATTTTAGAATCTGTATTAATGATATCGGCCGATATGAACCGCAAGTTAAGGCATCTTTATTGTTCTTTAAAAACACTGCTATATATGTTTCTCTCCATGGTTGTGGTACAGATTTAAGAAATTCAGTCGAGTTAGTTCATGCATTAGTGGTACCAGAATTATAGAAAGGATTTTGTATAATTCAATGGGGATCAAATCAGAGCCTGCTGCTTTACTGGATGGCAACTAAGATACAGCCTTTTCTATCTCACATCACTATATTTGTGACTCCAAAACCCCTCGTTGCTGATTTGTTAACTTGTTCAACCTCCCCGTTTTAAGATGATTATCGTTTTTTTCTTAAAAAGCCATTCCGTCTTTCTCATATCAAGTGGAGCCAAATTGATAAAATTCTGCCAATATACCTGCTTGTTTGGAGACAAACTCACCTTCCGAGTTCTTATTACCCAAAATAGAATTCCTACCATTCCTGTCTTTAACCTGAAATGCCAATAAGCGTCCCATTTCTTTGCTATTTTCGAAACAAGAGCTCTGTTTCAGGTGTAACTATGACTGTCCCTGTCCCTAATCTTTTTCTTTAAAGCATTTGCAGTGTAGTAAGTTACTCAAAACTTAAACGTTCACTCTGGGACAGCCATAGTTCTCTGATAACATGTGAATGGTCAATTTCTAATTTAGGAAGTGTAGATCATAAGGGTGCCACCACTAGGCTTTCTGCCTTTCACTGTTGTATAACAAAAGTCAGAGTCTGACCATGAACAGCCTTCATAGTATCCACTGGAACTGTAATTGGTGGGCCAGATGTACAACCCTATTTTGCGGCCGCAAACGGGAGATCGGCAAAAAAGGTTCCAGGCATGTACAAATGCTGTTTTGCGAGTCACTGACTCGCAAAATAGCATTTGCGACTCTCGCTATTAGGAAGGGGCGTCCCTTCCTAATAGCGAGTCGCCATGTACTGTTGTTTTGAGACCGCATTTGCGGCCTTAAAACACTCGCAGTTTACCACCTACTTCAAGTAGGTGGTAAACCACTCGCAATTGGGAAGGGGTTCCCAGGGGACCCCTTCCCCTTTGTGAATGGGTGTGTAACTATTTTTTAAGAGCAGGCAGTGGTCCCATGAACCACTGCCTGCCCTTAAAAAATGAAACTGAAAAGTTTCATTTTTTCTTTTTTAAATGCATCGTTTTCCTTTAAGGAAAACGGGCTGCATTTTTGAAGAAAAAAAAAAACTGCTTTATTTAAAAGCAGTCCCAGACATGGTGGTCTGCTGACCCCAGCAGGCCACCATCCCTGGGAGTGCTAGCCATTCCCAATGGGGTTGCACATTGCGACAGCCTCATTAATATTCATGAGGCATGCAATTTGCGACCCCATTGGGAATCGCAAACAGTGTCTGAGACACTGTTGTACATTAAGTTTAGCGAGTCGCAAATTGCGAGTCTCAATTTTGTGCAATTTGCGACTCGCTAAACTTGATGGTCGTACATCTGGCCCTAAATTCTTTAAGGCTTATTTGGAGGCGGCCAGTAGCACTTTACGGTCATAGGTCCAGGGGCGTGATGTGACTGCAATTTTAAAATAGCTTGCCTTAATATAGAGGACTAGAGCAGTATGGTCTATTATAATCCTAGAATTGAGTTTTATGCCTTCATGTGGAATCATTGCATGACTGACAAAAACATGTTGATTAGGCAAAACAAGCAGGAAGGTGCAGTGAAGAATGTATAACCTTGCTCAGATGATCAACATACTCGCCAAACATCCACTAAAGGGTATGATTTAATCATTTGTTTCAGGGCCTTTCTAGATTTCTTCATGCAAGAAGAACCTGCATTTGTAGACCCTGTAGAATTGAGCCCAGATTCAATGTTTAAATTAAAATCACCACAAAATAAGACTGGGTCCTGGTATTGATGCAGCTCTCCCAAAGGAAGGTAAATAATGAAGCTTTGTCTGCATTAGGGGCATACACTGCACAGATAGTAAGATGAAGCTCCCCTTTATTCATGTGAGCGATTAGCCACAGACCATTATTATCAGTTTTAACGGCGATCACAGCCCCAGGACCCATCATAAGCAAGTAGTCCCAGGTTTTTTGTTTTTAATTCTAGGACTTCAGCACTGATTTTCTACTAGGATCAAAAGGACTACAAATCCTCTGTACTGCATGGGACTGTGAACTTTGAGAGCTCTGGTAATGGAGTGAAAGTGAAGGACTTTAGGATTCTTAAATGACTGTTAACATGTAAGCCCGAGGTGGAGGCGATGCTGCTGTTGTGTGAGTTGAGGTCACCGCTGCTACATTTTGGGGTAAGAGACACTTCTTAGGATAGGTAGGAGTAAATGCTTTAATTTTTATGGGCGAGTGAGTGGTACGCCTGATGTTGGAGTAGTAATATTCACTGCGGTCATGGTGAGATTGTTTTTTTTGCGAAAGGTGCAGTGAGCACGGTTCTATTTTGGAGTGGTACTTCTGATGTAGGAGTGAGCGCTCCTATTGAGCTGATCACGCCAAGGGAGCTCGAAGCGGGGTGACTGTTCATCCACAGCAGTCTACGAAGGCGCGTAAGAAGGAAGTTCATTTGTAATACTTGTGTTTTTTTTCCTCTGAGGACTCGTTCATGCTTCTCTTCCTCTTGAGTTGAAACTTGCAAACAATATATAATTCAACAGGAGGCATTTTTTTTTTTTGTTGCAAATCCAGTGGGATCAGTCCAGCCCGAACTGCCAGGCCATGTCATCCCTGAACCGGAACACAAACAACCCATGACTGGTTTGGCCTAATTAGGGCTCATCAGCCAGGTATAGCTTGGATGAGCACTAACTGGGGCAACACCGGTCATAGGTTGTGTGTTCTGGTGGCTGAGGGGTGTGTGTGTGGGGGGGGATTCATGCATGCGAATATATGAAAGATTTAATTTTGAAGAACTGAAGTTGTTGGGAAACACATAAAGAGCAGCAGCTTCTCAGTGGGCAATATGTAATTATAATGCCCTACTGAGCAGATGCGTTCATCAGTAGTGGGAAGAGACCTCCAGGAAAAAAAGAAGTAGGAAATTGTCTCTGAAATGCAGAACAAGATTTAAAGGCACCTTTATTGCTCATTCACTTTGAGTGAACAAAACACCTGTTCTTTGTCATCTCGCCAGAACAGGCCAGTTGGCCCTAAAAATAGCTCGTTCTGATAAAATCGGTAATTTCTCAAGGCCTGGTGACAATAACAGATGCACCATAGACGAATGGGGGGCATACCTGAGCATCTTGCAGTTGGTTCAATAGACACCAGATGATGCAGTCAAGCACCTAAATGAGTTGAAGCCAAAGATAGTATTTCTTGCACTAAGAATGCTAGAGTGCTCTAAAATCGTGTCCTAAGGAAAGTGGTGCAGATATTGACAACCCTCTGCAAAGTTCTACATAACCCGCCGGAATAAAGACGTATGTGTCGTCGGACAGTGGCATCAATGATTTAGCAATGAACCCTTTAAATTGCGATCTTACTAATTATGCATCATTTACCCAGAGATCTACATGCAGGAGGGGACAAAAGAAGATGAACATCTTACAAATGGGAAAGCATTATTTGCAGTCCAAATCATTAAAAAAAAATTGAGTGATTGAAAAGATTACATACTCTAGTATTGCTGCCTACTTTAAGGTGTAATTAACCATTGTACGTGTTCATTGAGTGAAAACACATTGTGAAGCTATGCCCTATTCTTACATGCCATTACTTCATTACCAAGAGTTGGTGAGATCCATGCACTAACTATAGAAACATTTTATTTGCAAATTCACAAAGATGGGATAGTTAAGATACATTAATTGAAGATTTATTCCCAAGAAATGCCCTCATTATGGGTGGTCGCAAAATTCAAATGGCACAGGCTGCCCAAAAAGTTCGCCTGCTGGTTGGTGCGGAAGGTGGTGTGAACTTGCACAACAAAGCAGAATAGCACCAAGAACTGCTTGTATTGCGGGAAAGTAGCTTAGCAGTTTTGGCTTCACTTTCCTATTTGGGATAGGGACCAGACAGATTGGCAAAGGGCTGTTTCCTGTCCTTAATGGCACAGACCAGCTAAACACTGTGGTTCCGACTGATTTAAACATTGGCATCCATCACTTTTGTGTTGTCTAAGTGAGTTGCTTTAAATGGTGTGGGATTGCACAGCCTCTTGTTCTGTCTGCACTGCACCTCACTGATTATGCCCAATAAGGAATACTACATTTTAAATGATGGAATGGAACATGTTCAGACTAATTGCCAATGGTTTACATTATAACGGGTCAAACACTTTTTTTATCGGCTAGCTAATTTTAAAGGTTCCTTCATTTCGGTCAGGGGCGCAAGCTCAGAATTGGGTTGTGGGAGGGAGAATGGTGATACCATGGGACATTCATGGAGGTGTCGACACAGGCCTGGGCATCTTGACGTCAGTGGAGGTTGCTGTGGCAACTTGTGGGAGCGAGAGCCAGCCGAAGAGACTGCCATTGTTGTAGATGAGTAAAGAGCCTTGTCCTCTTGTCTTTGTCCCACCCCATGAGTCCCAGGACATGCCATCGGAGAAAACAGCAGAGAGTCAGTGGCACAGGGAGAAGGAGTGTCAGTGGAAGAAAGTCTCTTCTATAGTTACTGTAGTCCCCCAATATCCCATGTTTGCAGCTTGCAGAGCAAAAGCCATTAAAAAAATGTGAACTGAGTACAAACAAAATGTTGTGAAATAAGTAATTTTCTCGGAGCTCAAGATTTGGGTAGAATGTTCTATGACAGGACTGTCACAGAATTCTCCAGGTAGTATTTGCGTTAATAGGAATTAATGATATGTTCTAAAATAGGAGTCAAGTGGACATGGTGTGGTATACTAGCAATTCACTAGATAGAATTTTCTAGAACAAAGTGTGCGGTAAGAAAATTGTAGCATATGTAGTATCTTCTGTCAGTAAGCCTCTATGTAAAGGTTACCGTTATATCTGCCAGGTGATATCGGGGCTGGAATTAACAATACTATCTGGTATATCCATGTCGGATAACGGAGATACCCGAATGGTGAATAGCATGAAGACCCATAATATTTGGTCCAGTTCCGCCTGCTTTTCCTCTCACTCATGGAAAGGACAGGCTCAAATGTGCAAATATTTATCACCTGTTTGGAGCACGTGGTAAATGTAAGAGCCTTTTTTGCCCGTGGGAGGGTGCAAGGTGAACGGGGTGCCACAAAAGGACAGGCTTCTTTTTACTTTAGCTAGGGAGAGCTTAAACTGCTCCCCTCAGCTAAAGGATGTAGGCAGGTGAGGGCTGGGTGCAACAGCTGGCTGCAGCTCAGATGGGAGATTGGGCCCGATGTCTCCGGGCCTGACATTATAGGGTGTGAAGTTTGATGTCAGAGATTTTTGGGTTCAGACACATCAGGAAAGACATAGTTGAAAATTCGGATTAATGGACAGTTTTTACTTATTGGAATAATGTGTTTGAGGCTTGTGTGGCTGTAGATACACACGCTGTGCATAGTCCTGCCATCTAGTGCTGAGAAGTCTTCCCGAGTCACAAGGTAGTTTGGCTCCACCTCTTGCTGGTAATGCGCATGGGCATCGGCTCCATTGTTAGATTGTTTTCTTTCCGCCATAGAGTTTGGAGGTGTTACTGAAATCCGGATTGACGCTGGTGCGGTGTTCCCTTCAGGCTTCTTTGGTTTCTCTCCCTTCCTTCGGCATTGTTTGCTATTGCAGTTCCATTTCTTGCATTGACTCGATGTGTTGCTTCATCCAGTTCCCGAATTGGAACTCATTCTACCCCATCTGTCCCCCCCCAGAGGGGTCATGTCCTTCGGGGCCCCCACCGTCGGTGTCCCTTTTCCACAATGCCTCCCCTGTTGTGAAACTGACACAATTTTGCTATTGTCCTCTGTGTTGCGCCAAATACCCCAGGGCCGATCTCCATCAGGTCTGCAACCTCTGCCTCTCGCCTAAGCACAACGTTATCTCTTGTGATGCTTGCTGCTCCTTCTGTTCAAAGACGAAATTTCATGCAGAAGCAGAGATGACACACTAGATCACCTCAGTACCCAGAGTCTCGATGTGGGAACATCAACCAGTGCCGTCTTCCTCCGAGGAAGAGGCCTACTCGCCCGGCCCAAGTTCTGGCTCTGACCTGGAGATCGAAGACCTGCTGCCCGTTTAACAGGTTCCTCCTCCTCTACCCCGCTCACGCTCCGAGCGTGAACCCTCAAAGGGCTAAACAGCCACTTCTGATGCTCCGAAACAGACTTCCGGGCCGCCACTGCCATTTGGCTATGGTCTGCAGTAAACACCTGCTTCTGGCACCATGCCCAGCCTCGGCACCGAAGATCTTGAGGAGAACCTACCCATCTTACTGCAGGAGGTGTGAACTTTACTGTTTAAAGAGGCTATTAAGAGGGTTCTGGATTCGTAAATAGGGAGGGGTTGCTACTGTCCATATTTCCTTGTGCCGAACGATGGATTCCTTTGTCCTATTTGAGATCTTTGCACTCTGAATATCTTCCTGCGGAAGGACATATTTACAGTGCTCACACTGGCCCAGGTCCTGTCTGCCCTAGATCCAGGTGACTGGATGGTAGCCTTGTACTTGCAGGACACATACTTTCATGTGCCTGTTCTGCAGTCCCACAGATGTTACCTGCGGGTCAAGGCTGGCCAATAAGTTTGCCTTGTTCGCCCTTGGCCTTACCAGCTCCCCTCGGGTGTTCACGAAAGTGATGGCGGTGGTTGCTGCCCATCTTCAGAGGTTAAAGTTACCAGTTTTCCCCTACCTCAACTACTGGCTGTTAAACGCAGGCTCGCCACAGTCATAGACTACCTCCAGACGACGGCGAACCTCCTGATGTCATTGTTCTTAATCCATCTGAAAAGTCAGACCTGACTCCTTAGCAGCGACTTCCTTTTATATGAACTGTCTTGGACACGGTGCAGTTCAGGGCCTTTCCTCCATCACAACGAGTCCAGGACATTAGGGCTATGAGCCCGATGTTTGAGCCTCGATCCTGAATCTTAGTAAGAGCAACTGTAAGACTTCTTGGCCTGTTAGTCTCATGCATCCTTCTTGTTGACTTCGCCATGTGGCGTATGCAGGCTCAGAAGTGGGATTTCAAGTCTCAGTGGGCCCACCACCAAAGAAACCTGTCAGATGCACTCCAGGTTTCTGAGGAGACTGCAAAAGATTTGCAGTGGTGGCAGCTTGACCGCAATCTAACCATTGGCAGACCCTTCTCACTTCCTCTCGCAAAGCTGGCGGTGGTGAGGAACGTGTCACTGCTGGCTTGGAGAGGTCATTTGGTAGAGATGAAGATCAGAGAAATATGTTCTCTGGCAGACACCCGGCGCAATAGCAGTCTGTTGGAATTGTGAGTCATTCAACTAGCATTGTAGGCCATTGTACCACTCATTAAGGGGGTGTTAGTGCAGGTTCTCATTGAGAATACTATCGCCATGTGGTACTGCAACAAGCAGTGCTGTGTAGGATTCTGGGTCCTGTGCCAGCACGTTCTGTGCCTTTGGAACAGGGAATATCCCTAATTGTGAAGCACCTGATGGGATCCTTTAACTCCAGGGCGGACAAGGTTAGCATGTGGTACCTGATGAATTGCATATGGCGGCTGTACCTCAAAGTGGCACAGGGTTTCTTCAAACTATAGGGAGAACATTGGCTAGATCTTTTCACCACGGTTGAGAATATGCAGTGGCAAAACTTTTCCGCATTGGAGTTCGGCGAAGGCTCTCCCTAGGAGGTGCGTTTCGGCTGGAGTGGAACAGCAGACTTCTGTATGCCTTCCCACCTCTGCCTCTCCTGCCCAGAGTTCTGAAGACAATCAGGAATGTCCGGGACCAAGCCATCCTAGTGGTGCTGGATTGGGCCAGGAGAGTGTGGTACTCAGAACTTCTGAATATGTGCGCCTTCCCTCCGATAAGACTACCACTTCAGGAGGCTCTTGTGTTGCAGCAGCAGAGCAGGGTTCTCCACCAGAATCTGCACAATTTACACCTCCATGTGTGGAGACTAAGCGGATGTTATGGATGTCATCCTGGCTGCCGGGCACTGGGACAAATTGGTGGCCCGATGTGGCGTCCTCAAGGAAGAACCTTTGCAAGCCAAGTGTTGGATGTTTTATTTTTACTCAGCAGTGCCTTGCAATGGGCACTATTAAAGGTTATTTATCGGCCCTTTTGGCCTTTTTTGGTTTACTGGACCAACCGTCCTTATTTAAATCATATGCTGACACATTTTCTTAAAGGTTTGACAAATATTCCCTTCCATACATACCGTTTATGATGCCACAGTAGGACCTTAATTTGGTCCTGACCTTTCTCATGTGTACTCCTGTGAGCAGATGCATAGGCGCTCATTGCATTTTCTGATCTTAAAGTCGGTCTTCCTCATTGTAATAACTTCAGCTCGTCGAATGAGCTCCAGGCTCTCTGTGCAACTGTCCTACACCACCTTTTTTTCTGGACAAACTGGTGCTGCGCTCCAGGGCGTCCTTCTTGCTGAAAGTCGTGACTCCTTTTCACGATGTGCAATCAATCATCCTCCTAACGTTGTTTGACCTGCCTCGCCCCTCGAAAGAGGAGAGGCTCCATCAGCTGGGCCCTAAAGAGTCTTAACCTTTACATCGATTGCACCAAAGTCTATCGGAAGAACAATCCGCTTTTTGTGGTGTTCTCTGCGGCAAAGAAAGTTAAGGCTGCGCAGAAAAGGACTCTATCAAGGTGGATAGTCCTCTGAATTAAGATTGGCTACACAATGGCCAAAAAGCAATTTCTGGAAAGATTCCAGGTCCATGGCTGCCCCCACTCTATTGGCCCCCAGAGTTGTCTGTCCTTGACATCTGTTAGGCCACAATGTGAGATCTTTGCACACGTTCACAAAGCACTACTGCCTTGACAGCCAGGTCCGATGGGCCATTTTGCCCACTCAGTCTTTTGGGCCTTTTTTCCCCTGAGTTTTTTTTTTTTTTTGCGCAAACTCGACCCAAAGGTATCCGAACGCTTTACATGAGCACCAGTTGCGTTACAGGCGGACACATTCATTTTAGTTAGGCACGTGGAGATTGTGTTTTGCCCAGAATCACAGGATGTTGAGCATCCCTGCCGAGACTCGAACCCAGTCCCCCAGCTTTGAGGTCGACCGCTCTAGCTGTTAGGCCACATCCTCTCTAATTCCCCCCCAACCCCCTTGGTGAAGGGACTATTTAAGTATTTGACAGGTAAGAAATCTTCTGAAGTTAGACATATGCATCAGAAGAACAAGATACTTCTCTTCAGTAACACTCTTTCTGGTGGATGCTCTAACTGCAGATTCCTCACTGCCGCCCCCTCTCCCCATTCTGCAGATTGGTTTCTTACTACTATCTAAAAAGGTCCCAAATTAGAGCTCTGCACACAGGTGCTTCCAATTGTTTTGTGCTCCCTGTCTGAGGGCATGAAAAGAGTCGAGCAAGAAACCGAGGTCAGCACACAGGGTTAGCACTTGTATGCTGCTCCGGTCTGCCATTTCCAGGGCAGAATGGAGCCATGCAGCGCCACCTACCAGCGCGCAGGAGTACTGCTTTGAAGAGTTTCCAAATCCAGCCTAGCACATAGGGAATATTCTAGAGGTGAGGAATCTGCGGTTAGATAGAGTATTTACCAGAAAGAGTGTTACTGAAGGTAAGTAACTTGTTAATCAAACTGATTCCGTTTTGAAGGTGTTGGAGGATAAAAGGTTTGGGCTTTCCTCAAGTGAGGCATCAACAACTGTTCTGTATTTTGATATTAACGTGAGGAGCATTGTGGAGCTCCACTTATCATACAGGGGTCCGAGTACCAACATTCCCTCAAGTTGGTGTCCACGTGATGTTTTTTCAAAATGTTCGAGGTTGTTGAGTTGTGAAAAACATGCAAATCTTTAATGGGATGAAGGTGCAGAACTAAAGTTATAGCCAAGTAATATCTTCATACAAGTAAGATGGTTTATAATACTCTGCCTAATGTTTAATAGGGGTCGTTGAAATGTAATGTTCTTTAGTATGGTTTTCGTTGGTGGATTTTGCATAGTGGAGGGCTGCAGATAGATTTTTTTTAGAAAAGGTTTGCGTGTGTAATGTCTAGTAGGATTTGCTGTAGGTTAAGTGTTCTAGTAAAAGCCTAAATGCGGGAAGATTGTTTAGGGGGGTCTGTACTTCTGTATTCATATGGTGAGAGTCCTGCCCATAACGGAATTTCTTGTTCCTGGGTACGGTCTCACACTCACTATGTGAACCAAGAAATGGCTAGCGAAGCATATCAAAGGGGAACTTAAAGTGATGAAGACATTGCTGTTACTAGAAAAGGGCCTTTGCGCAATCCCGGTCTGTGATGTCAGAAGGTGGAAATGTCTATGCTCTGCTCATCATGCCACCCACTTCCTCCTTAAAGGGGAACTAGTTTTGGGTCCTTGGCATCATTTCCAAAACTCTGACGGACATTTTTCTTATTGCTTGGGCGTTTCTGATTATTGGATTCTTGAGCACTGGTCAAAGTGCTGTATTAATTATTTATAATTAGTAGTATTCATAAAGGGCAAACGTGGTAACAGAGGCCAGAGGAGTGATGTACATAGCGGGATATACCAAGAATGTTACCAAGATAAGCCATTGTCTTCAGGGTCACAGTTTCCAGTTACCCCAATACATTCTGGGAATTGTAGTGCAGGTGTAACCACAGTACCCAGAGTATACCTGGGATAAGGGAACAAGAGGCACGGGGTACTGGGAGTCAGCAGCCTCCAGCAACAATGTATAACCACAAAAGAGCTACTCCCAGTATACTAGTCTACGTGCAATGTATCTAAATAGGTGAGTGAAGGTGTCTCACAAAAAGTGAAGGACTGGTCTCACACACCACCTGGTGTCATGCTTCATCATAGACTTAGGAATCCATCCCTTTTGGCAGAAACAGTGGTAGCACATACAGTTCAGAATACCGATGAATGGGATGCTCTTTCGACTAAGAAGAAAGAGCAAATCCGGACAGCTTTACATGGAGCCTTTATGACAGAGTACCTGAGGAAGAACAGCGCTCCCAGAGGCCTGATAGTAACTAATGAGCCCAGACTCTTTCTAAATAACAAAGAGTTCCGTGTCAACTGGTCAGGGATTGCTTGGAAGTGTACTAAGGACTGGCTAGTTCTTATTATTAATACAGCTAGAGAACTGGCGGATGCACTCTTGGTTGAGATTCAACAGAGTGAGAATAGACTTAAAACGATGGTACAGATTACAGTTTTCAAAAAGAAACTAGAAGAAATTAATAAAGACCATTCTGAATATCAAGAATATCTCACTCAAACCAAGCTGACTAAACTTAAAAAGATGTTCTTAAATTTAATCGGAAACCATATACCCATATACCACCGATGAGTATTATGAAAAACCACCTCCACCACAACGCAATAGGAAAGAACCACGATTCAGGGCAACACCACAAAATTGGACTTTTAGCTCAGGAGATGAGCGGAGTACTAGTGGGAGTAGCAGTGATGAAAGCGTGGATAGCCATCAAGGGAGACGACAGCAACAGTACTACCACCCAATGATGCAGCATCCAATGCCCCAAATGGGGTATTGGCAGCAGCCTTTTTACCCACCAGGCTTCGGTTTCCCACAAGGTCCGCGACCTTTTTTATACCGAGGACGGGGAAAAGGCAGACAAAAAAAGCAGAATCCGAGAGTACAGTGGGAAGATCAGATTCCAGTCTCAATGGGAACAAGGAGCAGAGGGAGAGGGGACGGTCCCTCAACCAGCGGAGTATGACAAACATCGTCAACTTCAGTGATTACATCCTTTCTGAAGATGAGGAAATGGTCCTCTCTAAGGGTTTAGGTTTTGTTCCTACACCAACTAATGACCCATTTGTATTGAACACCGAACTGGCACAATTTTTTAGAAAGATAAAATTGCGCTATCATTTCGGTGAATCGAATAATGAACAGGCTGAACAGACCACTACTGGGCTCAGAAAGAAGTCCACTTTCGTGCCACCAACCCAGACCATTCCTTGCCATATACTTGCATTCGAGCAGGCGGTACTAAAAGAGATAGAAGCAATCGACTTCAAGAACGAGAAGGGCTTTCAAAACTTCACGAACCGAGAACGACTAGCACTGGTGAAACTAAAAAACAAAACTGAGCTTATTATCAAACCAGCAGACAAAGGAGGAGCAATTGTCCTGATGAACAAATCAATGTACCAGGAGGAATGCATCCGTCTCCTTTCTGATACTACCAGTTATGAGAAGTATCCAGATGATCCGACCCGCCGGTTGTCCATCAAGATCAAAGGTATGGTGAATGAAGCGGTATGTAATGATTGGATAACGAAACATGAGGCTGAGTTTCTGGTGAATGAATCGCCCAGAACACCAAGATTTTACATCCTTCCTAAAATTCATAAAGAGAAAATACCTCCACCTGGTCGACCGATTGTATCCGGGATCGGATCTATCCTTGAGCCACTTTCTCAGTTTTGTGATTGGTTTTTAAAACCTATTGTGAAAAAATCAAGATCTTATTTACAAGACACAAAGGATGTACTCTGCCTTTTGAGAGATTTGGAAACAAATTATGCGGAAGATCTACTCATTACGATGGACATAGAGGCATTGTACACAAGTATTCCCCAGGCGCGTACATTAGAAGTGGTTGAACATATCCTACTGAACACAGAATGGAAGTTCCTTACACCACAGCACTTCATTATGGATTGCGCTGAGATAGCCCTAACTGAGAACTTTTTGAATTCGAGGGAGTAGTGTACCATCAGATCTCTGGTACATCCATGGGCAGCACCTTCGCCCCGAGTTTGGCATGCCTGTATGTGCATCAATTTGAGGAGGATTATATTTACCATGCAAGTAACCCGTTTTCAGATAATCTTAAAATATGGAAACGATACATTGATGATGTTTTTATAGTTTGGCGAGGTGATGAGGAAACAGCAAAAAACTTTGTCGAATGGGTCAATACCAAAGACCAACATCTGAAATTCACGCACTCTATTAGCAAAGATCATGCTATTTTTTTAGATCTAGACATTACAATGAACACGAATGGTATTAGTACTAGGGTACACAATAAACCGACGGATAAAAACAGCCTACTGTTATATGACAGTTTTCATCCTAAAGCCCTAAGGAACAACTTGCCTGTGGGCCAATTCCTCCGAGTGCGTCGTAATTGCTCTGAAACCACTAATTTTCATGAGCAAGCTGAGAAATTGGAGGTGAAATTACTTGAACGGCACTATCCAAGGAAAATGATCAAGAAAGCGAAAAAGAGAGCAAATAACAACAACCGTGATGCCTTGCTTGAAGATAACATGAAAGAGAAAAATAACCGGATTGTGTGCGTCACGACATACACACCAGCCTCCAATACTGTTCAAAAGATCATTAAGAGGAACTGGCGTATCTTACATGGTGCAGGAGAATGCTGGGAACCCCCACTGTTTGCTTTTAAAAGAAACAGGAATTTACGGGACGAGCTAGTTCATACTAAAGACCCACCACCAGCGACAGATAATCAAATGATTCTCTGGAATACACAATGTCCAATAGGTCACTACGCCTGTGGCAACTGCGTTGCATGCCCATTCACGTTGACAACTAAGGAGGTCGACATTGGTACAACACGTCCTTGGGTGCTGAATAATTTTTCGAACTGTAATACCGAGAATGTGGTATACCTTCTGACATGCCCCTGTAATTTGAAATATGTGGGCATGACCACACGTAAAATCAAGATTCGCATCAACGAGCACCGCAGTACAATACGGTGAAAAAAAGACCAATACGAAACTCACTAGACACTTCATTGAACATAACCATAAAGACACAGATCTTAAATGGGTGATCCTGGAAGTAATGAAGAAACGAATGGTGGACTTGACCAGATCTCTACATATCAGGGAGCAGAGATGGGTGTACCGTCTTCGAACATGGAAAGAGGGTCTAAATGATGAGATTCCTTGGCTACATTTAGCCAAATAATATACATAATTTGTGTCTCTTGCCGACATTCAGGCCCCCTCTCCTTTTTTTCCCCCTCTTTCCCCTTCACCCTCCCTTTCCCCCTCCTTTTTCCCCCCTTTTTTCCCCCCCTTCTTTCCCCCCTTTCTTCCCCCCCCATCCCCCCTCCCCCTTTGTACTGATGAAAGATATAGAGAGATATATAGAGTGATTACATCTCTTTTAACATCCTCTACCATGCAGTAATATGCTTTATGAACGGGGTCCTTTAGTCCAAAATCAACCTGTACTGGTGTAAGATATACATAGTGACTACACCCCTTTAAAATATCGTCCACTATGTAGTAACATTCCTTATGAATCAGGTACCTTCAACCTCCTTGATTGGTGAAAGATACATATAGTGATTACATCCCCTTAAAACACCCTCTTCCATGTAGTCACATTTTTGATGAGTTGGGTTCCTTTGGTTAAGTTTTTTTAACAAGACTTTAGTTGCACTAGCTGCTCATGGCTTATGGCTCTATGGTGATAGTATTACTATTGGTCAAACACCAATGTCCAACTTCTGAGACCTTATGCGACAGCTTCAGCTCTAAATACCAGAGATCTCTGCCATGTTTGATTGAACTGCACCAGTTTAACTGCACTTGTTGTAAATATATTAGTCACAGGTAACGAGTGGACGCACTATATATATGCGCCGTGAAATTATATCTTTAAACATCCTGTGTTGTTAACTATGCACTCTGTACATGACAACGCTAGCGTTTTATATTATACGCATGCGTACTATCTCTGCTGTTAGACATAGTCGTGTTTCACTTGCTCTTCTGCGCATGCTCTAGTAATCAGAGACTCCCGCGACACGCACGCTCAGTAGGCGGGGTGATTTACCGATGCAGGCATTGTAAACGGATGTTCCTGTTTGTGGCAGGTCAGGCGGCGATCATAATCACTCACAGCGTGTATTTCAAGACACCGGATCTGCCGATCCGATAGCCTATCAGTAATCTATGTGAACTAATTGAGACGCAAAAAAAACACGTACAGCCAATTAGCAATCAGTGTGCACTAATTTTGGCGCGCTGAGAAGTGAACACACGCGTATATAGAGCCCACGGTCACTTCAGCTCCTCCACATCGAGGAGAGGAGGAGCACAGACATAGGTGTAACAGCGGAGACTGCATCGTGGATCAGTAAGAGTGTGATTGAATGTGTGAATGAACATGAGTTATATGGTGTTTCCCTTCTAGTATTTTAACCTGATAATCATGGAGGTTCAAGAAGCACCATTGTTATAACTGCTACGCACTAATATGAGTTATTTCTGTTTTCCTTTCTTTTTCTCTATAATTACTGTAGCGCTGGACCAATTGCGGTCTTCCGCCCTCACCCTCCTATGGGGCACTGATTCCCAAGTTTAGGGTAAGCAATATGGAGGTATTTACCTCCATGTTTGTTATAGTCACAGATGACTGACACTCAGTTTTTCACGAATAGCCACTCACTATTAGTGTCTGTGTATGAGGCTGAGTGGAAATCATGTCTTGTGCTTTGTGTCTTTCTACACATGTTTTCTTTTTTTCAGGTACTAAATATAAAGGCCATTTCTCAGTGGGTTGTGATCACGTCACCCCCCACACAGTGGATGTCCTCTCACCATAATTGTGGTAAGAGCGGAGCCCTTCAGATTACTATTTAGGTCCTGATGAATGCCGCGGACCCTATTGGGCCTCTTGGCAGAAACATGTTGACCATATTGACCATATTGATGTCGGTTTAGGGATAATAAAATCCCCAGTTTACCGATCACTTTATATTTTTAATACCATGCAGATGCCGGTAGATAATAAATTAATTTGACATCTGGAATGGGTTTTAAATTCACTTTTTCTTTATAAGGGCCCTCACTTAGTTTAGAAGTGCATCCCTGTCGTCAGGTGTATGCCCGCCCTCTATCAAACCAAGTTTTTAGAGGGCGAGGACTGGTCTATGATGAAGCATGACACCAGGTGGTGTGTGAGACCAGTCCTTCACTTTTTGTGAGACACCTTCACTCACCTATTTAGATACATTGCACGTAGACTAGTATACTGGGAGTAGCTCTTTTGTGGTTATAAATTGTAGTACAGGTTCACCTCATTGGTGCTGGAGTGTCATGTGGTGTCCCTGATGACATACAGCCACCTTGTAACCTTAATCGAGAAAACAGTCCCTTAAAAGAATGGTGGTGGTAAATTGTGATTGCAGGGCATTAGGAGTCCAAAGTGGAGGTAATGCAATGATAACAGTCAGCACGGTAGTCCTCTGCAGTCTGTATGCCTCGGTTCTTCTGTGGTTCTTAAGAAGGAGCTTGTCGGTGTCCGACTTTGGAGGTGGACGAGGAGTCGGATGCCCTAAGTACATGCTGGATATGTTTTGAGTGCCAGGATGGCCATGGGCCAGGTTTGGCCCGGGGGTGTTTTTGTGTTGGTGATTTCGTAATGGGTTTGGGGCAGTTGGCACTGCAGACGGACTTGTTATTGGTTAGGTAAGAGAGTGAACCAAGTAGTGGAGTGATTTGAAATTCAGGGTGAAAACCTGATCTGGGCCTTGCTCTTAGAGCCATCCAGGCTAGGGTCTGAAGGCTGAGAGTCTGAAATGGTTGGACATGGTACTGGTTGCAAAGATCAACGCTTTTTCATAATGTAAACGAGTTAAGACCTGCAATACACCAGTGCACCTAGGACTGGGATTCTTAGTCGACAGACGCACACAGTTGCATGAGGTTCTTTTTAGGGCCCACTGTTTTAGAGTGGAGCGGAACGGAACACTGTTTCTTTTTTTTTTATATTCACACTTTTCTAACTTCTTCTTAGTGCTTGCTCTGCTTGTTTTTCACCTCTGCTGTCCCTGGATTTATCTCTCCTTTTGTAGTCTGCATTTCCTGCCCTTCGTACGGTTCTCTTCTTCGGTTCCGTTTTTTCCCCTCTGCATTTAGTTCCCTTTTTACTTTTCTCCTCTTTGCAATTTCCTGATTTTGCTAACTTTAATTTACTATTCCCTACCGTGGTTGATTTTTCCTGCAGTTTCCGCTGCTCACGCGGTTCTCGTTCTCTTCAGTTTATTGCTTTTGCTTCTTTTCTCCTACAGTTCCTATGAATCTCCCCACCCCTCCCGTAAAATAAAAACGAGATTCTCGTCTGTAGTTCTATATGCTGAACATTTAGTCTGTGCTCACAGCTGCTCCTGTTACTTCGCTGTAGTTATTTCACTCACGTTTTTATGGCTGCTAGCCTGCCAGATACATTACTTCCGGGTCTGGCCTTCACCTATTAATGGGGGTCCCTCATCTTCTTTTATAGAAATAATATCGCCCAAAAAGCCTTACCTTTTCGAAGTTTGCAAAGTAATGACCCTGAGACGGTAACAGTAAGAGCAAGACCTGCAAGAAGGAGGGGGTGGGTGGCAGTCAGAACGTGGAGTCGTGCGTTTGGTGGTCAGTGGAGCTATAAATTAAGGGGTGCTGAAAGGACCGGGGGGGGGAGGCGAGGGGGAGTTCCTGAACAAAGTGACTAAAATTAGTAAGAACTACGGTATCTTTTACCCTCCTCAACCTCCCCCCCCCCCCCTTCCCACCCCCCACAATACCTGCAGGCCCTCGTCTAATCAAATACTGACTCAGATTCCCAAAGCAACGCTGCTCCACGGGCCCCCCAATACCGACAGCTGCACTGCACCTCAACGCCCCATTGTATGCAGATGCCACTATACCGAAAGTACCTCTACTGAGAGCACCACTTAATCGAATGAGTAAGGACCAAGATAAAGGAGTATTGTTAGGTTCAACGCTATGGTTAGGGTAAGGGAGCAGTGTTAGGATTAAGGTACGAGGTAGGCTTAGTTTTAGGTTTGGGTTTAGGGGTTAGTGTTAGGGCTTCATAAGGTTTAGGATTAGATTTTGGGTTAGATTTAGAGTCGAGGTAAAGTTAAGCTTTAGGGATAAGAGTTATTATATGGTTAGCACACTCACCCCTAGTGATATTCTCAGTAGCACTTCGATGAAGCGGATTCTGTGTATTGGTAGTTCGATGCAGTTGTAAACTATGTATTTGACCTTCTGTCTCCACCCAAAATAGGTTTGCACAGATGCCTGCTTTGCAATTACTGGAGACACGACTCTTTATAAAACTCTACACTGCAACAGTAATTAGTCCACCTACCCTCTCAGAACCTTGCACCCACTCCCTTGATTCATTCTCTGCCTTTAGTTCTGCCTTCAAACTGCTACACCGTTCTCTTCTACAAATACATACAC
Source organism: Calotriton arnoldi (assembly GCA_963921515.1). Taxonomy (NCBI): domain Eukaryota; kingdom Metazoa; phylum Chordata; class Amphibia; order Caudata; family Salamandridae; genus Calotriton; species Calotriton arnoldi. The sequence goes on from CAWUFW010000017.1 coordinate 7,414,364, forward strand.
ACAAAAGAGAGGGACTGCTCCCCAAATACCCACAGGACCACTGGTCCTCAATACTGGTTAGACCAACTGCTCCTCAACTCTCCTGCACTCCTCAAATACTCATAACATGACAATGCCCCAGTGGCTGCTCCTCCGCTAAGGCGGAGGAGCGTCGCCCCACTGCTCCTTGAGCAGTGTAAAATAAAATGATAATAACAAGAAGTTATTTGCGGGACTCCAGCCACGTCAGGCGGGGCAGGGCTGGGCTCCCCACCGTCAAAGGGAGCAGGAGGGGTTTGCACTCCCTCCCTGAGAGCGCATGACGGCTTGGTTGGCTCTCTGGGGCCGGCCAAACAGTCGTGCGCACTTGGCATGTTCTCCACTGGGCTGTGTTGTACTGCCCAGTGGAGAACATGCCCAGCCTCCCAGGTACTGCCTGAGCAGCCAAACAGGCCGCTCATACCAATCACGACGCTGCTCCTGCAGTGTTGTGATTGGTTGGGAGAGTCCGGCAGCCTGGGTGCTTTCGGTGCTGGTGAGGACGGAGGAGAGACGTGCGGCGAAGAAGAAAGAAAGTTTATTTTTAATTTGTTTCATCCCTCACCATCCCCCCCGTTCCGAGGCAGCCGCTCCTGCAATGTCCAATTAGTCTTTACACCCGCTGCTCCCTATATACTACATCTCCCTGCACATTGGAAAATGAGTTCGAAGGATTAAATGGACCAGAGCTCCTTCTGTGATTAATAATTTGAGTTCTCCCGGATTGGCATTCTCTTGTGACGCCATTCAGAATGACCTTTATTTTTATGCAGCTGTGTGGCATTCGTCATTTATTTTTATATTTTTGTGGAATGGGGTTTGGACGATGTATACATAATTTATTACTCAAGTGATGTTTGTCGCCGACAGGGTGCCTTTCTGCGTCGTCTTCTGGTTGTAGTTGCTTATTTGACTCTCTTGATGCACTAGGACATAGTCTCCTTGGTAATAGCCCCACAAAAAAGGCCGGACACATCCTAGACCCTGCATTCAGTGACAATGTCTTAATTAATGCTGAGGCACTTTTTCCATCAACATGGTCCAACCACGGCGCCATTCCATTTTCTATCTCCTTCCCAGCTCAGCTGGGTACATACTCTTGTCCCTTGACATAAAATAGGACCAGATAACCTGAGATCAGCTTAAGACACTCTGCAGATACTAATGCCAAAGCTATCGAATTCAACAGCTGCTGCACCAAGACAATAGGCCATTCAAACCGAACAGAATGCAGCCTGCAGCTCCTTGGCATAGAGGAGTTCACAACTACCAAAAAAGAATGCAAGCGTCTAGAAAGAACATGGAGAAAAGATTTTGAGGATAGGACGAAAAATCTTCATAAGCAAGAATTCTAGCTGTTGCGCTTTAGAAATGCCATTTCCTTCATTTCTACATCATGAAGTGGTGGAAGACTGTAGAGGAGTTGTCTATCTGAGCCTTCCCTGTTCTTGTTGGCTCTGGTCCATGTTTTTCTTTCCAGGAATGCAGGATTTTCCTCCATAGTGAGGCTGAAAGTTGGCGTCCTTGGCCGCATAGGTTATTTGAGGGTGAAGGGGAGGTCTGAGTTGGAAAAAATTCAGATATTTGGCTTTTTGTCCTGAAAGTTGCTGAGACTCATTTTTGAGGCCTTCTAATCAGAAACTCTTTGGTGCCACCCACAGTTAGTCTCTGTATTGACATTCTGTGGGCAGGACATTTTCCTTTACCTCAAAGAGGTGATCTAGGTATTCATTGATGATATGCTTGCTCTTAAATACATCCTGCAGGCAAATATCCATCAGCATGTCCTGTGAGTATGGTATCTTCACTAATGGGCATGTGTAGGCGGTGATTGATAACAGTAAGTGTGAGAAAGTGCCATCTTTCTTGCATGGTATGCCCCCCACTTTTTGCTGAATTGCTGATGTACTTTGACTGAGTGTGCCCTGGGCTCCTGCCAATCAGGTGCCCAGGGCCTGTGTTCCTTCCCTAAAACTGCATTATAGCCTAAACCCAATTGGCATCTCTGGCCACATGTCAGCCCCTGGTAAATGGTACCCTAGGTACCCAGGGCACTGTGACCAGAGAAGGCCTCTAGGGGCTGCAGCACTTATTGTGCCACCCTTAGAGGCCCTGTACCCTGACACACACACACTGCCTTTGCAGGCTGAGTGTCTTGGTGCAGAACAAAACAGAGAGTCGACATGGCACACATCCCTGTGTGCCATGCCCACAAACACTGCCCTGGCATACCTCAGTCACCCCTCTAGCCGGGTGCACTATGCCAGTGGTGAGGGTACAGGAGCATGAGCCCTGTACCCCTACAGTACCCAGGTCCATTCCTGGGCACTGTAAGTGCAGTGCTGCCATTAAGAGTATATGGTGCTGGGAGGTCGTCATCACGAACTCCACAGCACCATGATGGCTACACTGAAGACTGAGAAGTTTGGTATCAAACTTCTCAGCACATTAAACCCACACTGATGCCAGTGTGGGATTTAATGTCAGATGCACGACAGAGGGCAACTTAGAGTTGCCCCCTGAACCTAACCTACAATCCACGTCCTGTCTGAGAGGCTGCCTAGGCTGCCACCCAGCAGACATGTTGCTGGACCCCTGGGTAGAGAGCCATCCGCTCTCCCGGGCCTGCAACAATGCACGTCCTGGGCGAGGTGCTAGGTCTCCTCCCCCAGGATGGGCAGGCGGAAGCTTCAAAGGCATGCCGCCTTGGTGAGCTTCCCCAGACCACTTGCTGTACTCAGCAACTGGTCCCCACCGGTTCTAGCCCCCACTCTGGCGGGAAGACTGGCGGGAAACCACAAGTGAGGAAAGGGGGTGTGCCAGCCTCTGCCAACCCCACCCCTCAGGTGGGGGAGGCGAGGTGAAGCACATCTCCGGGCTCTCGCCATCTTGAAGATGGGGAGCCCTACCCAATCAGGACTAGGCTCCTGCCCCCCTCCCACTGGAGAGTGGCAGGATAGGGGGTGTACCCACCCCAGGGAAGGGACCCATTGGTCCCTGCCCTTTACCTACCTGTAACGCCCCTAAATCTAGTATTTAGGGGCACCCTGAACCTTCCTTCCTCAGATCCTGAATTCGAAACAAGCAAGAAGAAAGAAGACCTGCCGTGCAGCTGCTCACAAGAGGACGACACCAACTGACTTGGCCCCAGCCCTACAGGCCTGTCGACCCTCGAACCTGCTCCTGCTAAACCCCGGCGTCTCCAGTGGTCAGCAACCTCGAAAACCCCGGAGGACCTGACTGCCTTGTGACTCTAAAAGAACTGGGACTCCCACGAGTAGTGGTACTGCTCAAAAGCAAGTAACAAACCCCTGGTGCCAGCCAGGAACCGCGACTCCTGCACCCTCAGCACCCGCCGAGCCCGGCCTGTGCCTGAGTGGACAAATACCACGAGGACGTCCCCCGGCGACTGTGACCCAGAATCCAGCACCCAAGGACCCTCCTCGACGCTCCTGACGACGCCTGCAGCCTCAGAACCAGGGACCCCTCCAACCGCGACCAGCAGAGGGTAAGATTTCCCGACGCGAAAAGACACCCCTGCACCCGGCGCCCTGCGGCCTCCTGTGCCCAACTCCGGGGTGCCTACCTATCCTCCAACTACCCTCTCGAAGTGGTGGTCGCACCTGAAGAATCTCCGTCCCCGAGCTTGCAGCCTTTGTTCAACTTCCAGCTTCTCCATTGAAATACATTGAGCGCCCGACGGCTCAAAAGCACCCTGCACCCAGCCGCCCGAGTGCCCCTGGGAGTGCAACACCTATCCTATTTTTCTTCCCCACTTGCCCTGGGTAAGTGACCAGGAGCCCAGCTCCCACAGCCGCGTGGCCTGCCTGCCAGCAGCCACCAACCGAGGGCCCCCTGCCCGCCATAGGCTAACATTGGGCCTAACTCACTCTGCACCCAGCCGCCCCTGTGCCGCTGAGGGTGTACCAACTGTACCTACCTGACCCTGGGAGACCCCTGAGTCTATGCCCAGAACCTTAACTCTGCCAGTCGAGTACTTACCTGAAAACCGATAACCTACATTTTCTCCATAGGGTAACATTGACTGGTTTACACTGAAATTTCTTCTAAGTGTCGAGTTTTGAAACTTTAAAATATTTACTAAAAATCGTCCGATTAACGAAAACGAAATTACTCACCTGTTATCAGGAGAGATCCCAGTGCTGGATCTTGGTGCCCAGCACTGACCCTGAAAAGCAATTACAACTGTACTTACCGATAACTTGATTTTCCTCCATAGGATAACATTGCCTGGTTTTCTCCAGAAATTCTTCCAAGTGTCGATTTTTGAAACTAACAAATATTCCTTAAAAATAGCCTGTGTAACAAAAACGATTTCTTTCAACTGTTTACAGGAAATGCACTAGGGTTGAATCCAGGATCCAACCCCGAGTAAGAAAATCATACGTAAAGTAACAAACTGCTTTTACTGAAAAACTCCCATTGAGCTCAATGTTATAATTGTGTTTGAATTGTGTTGCCTATTGCAACAACTGTAGCTATTGCATTCAACAGTCTATTGTGTATTGAAAGTATATAACTAAAGCATCTCATTCTGAGAAAGTATTTTTATACCTACCTGTGGTTCTAAAATACAACAATATATTTTTATATACAAAACAATTGGCCTAGAGTTCAGTTCTTGAGTGTGTGAGACCATTTGCTGACTGAGTGTGTACAACAAATGCTTTACACTGTCCTCTGATACTGCCTTACTGCTCGACCAAGCTACCACTTTGGAGAGTAAGGTTATATCTAACTTTAGCCTCTGCCAAACCTCTGGGGACTGTGGACTCTGTGCACACTGAACCTTACTTTGGTTCAGAATATACAGAGCCACTTTCTTACAGTAAGATGATGAATGTTTGTGGTAAGCCACATGAGACCGTGCGCCTGGTGGACTTGGCTCTCTGCTGTAATTTTTTGGTAACATTCTTTTAAAACATCTTATTTATTAGTTCCGCTCAGTACATCTTCATTACTCCAACATTACAGTAAATATGAACACTCTTTTCACAACATCTATTACATATTGTTCGCATTTTCACAACCCATCAACTATTGCTGTATCTTACCTGAGGGACCGCCCTCCTCTCCTTCCTGTATAGTCTATGTCCGCCTTATCTTCCCCCTTGAACCTAATAGACTCTTTTAGATTTTATGGCAAGACCGGAGGCTAAGATTATTGCAATCTTCCTTTATTGCGCCACCCACAGCAGCACTATGTCCGCCTTATCTTCCCCCTTGAACCTAATAGACTCTTTTAGATTTCTCTATACGCCTTCCACCGCCCCCATATTTTGTCCCATTTTCGTGGGCAACCTCTAGCTGTGTACGATACCTTTTCGGCCCCTGAGCACCAGTCTAAATCTTCCTCCCAGTCCCGAAGGTCCGGCGGCCTGACAGCCCCCCCCACCCCCTGGCAATATTTCTTTTTGCTACTATTGCCGCTATTTTCAGCCAGATCATTACATATTTGAGCCACTTTATCTCACCTGTTACACATAATATTAACCATCTTGGTTCTAATGGGATCTCCTCCTCCGTGACTTCTGCCATTATTCGTGTTACTTCCTTCCAGTAATAGTGAATGTACCTACACTCCCAGAGAATGTGAAAGAAGGAGCCCTCTTCCCCACACCCCCTTGCACAGTATTGGGATACACCCCGGCCCCACCGATGTAGCTGTGTCCTGGAAGCATAAGACCTGTGGAGGTTACGCAGCTGAATGAGACGAAACCTTGCCCTTACTGTCACTTCACGAGGACTCTGCACTGCCTCGTCCCAGTCCTCGTTCTCCAGGAATCCCAGGTCTAATTCCCATGCTCCCCTCAGGGGATCAACTGGGTTGGGAGAATTATATAAGATTTTCTTATACGTTAATGAGGTGGCTTAAGTTGTCATGTGATCAATTAGGAGTACTTCGCCAGTGTATCCCCAGCCCTGATGTACTTACGCAGGGCGTGGCTCAGCTGCAGGTATCTATACCTTTCTGTATCCGCCAGTTCAAATTCAGCTTGCAGATTCTCAAACGTTTTCATTGTACGTCCCCTCCAAATGTCTCCCAAGCTTTCAATTCCTAATATTTCCCATTTTTTTAACCCAGTCAGGTTCCCCACCTCTCGCAACTGATTACTGTCCCAAAGAGGAGTCTTCTCGGTCAACTTCCCCTCCCATCCTAGATATTTGACCAACTCACGCCATGCACGCACCACTGTCTGTGTATGGGGTGGGAGTAATCTTTCCTTGCTTCTACCATATAAAGCTGCCAAATAGCCCCTCTCCCCAATGGTCAGTCCTGAACGCTGGATCGTTCCGGTCTGAGAAAGCCCAGTCATTCACCACAATTAGCTGAGATGCCCAATATATTTCGGATATCTGGAACTGCTAATCTTCCTACCCCTCTCTGCAGCTTACACAGAGCTATTCTGGCGCAGCCTCCATCCCATAAGAGTCTACGTATTTCACTATCTATTTCCTGGAACACCTTCTTTGGTATTTTGTATGGTGTGTTTTGCATGACGTATAACAGTATAGGTAGAGACATCATCTTAAATATCACTGCCCTCCCCATCAACGATATCAGCAATTTCCTCCAGCATTCCACATCGTTTTTCAATCGCTGTATTTGAGGGTATTGATTTCCCACCAGGAAGTCTTCTTCTTTCACAGATATTTTTAGACCTAGATAGGTGCATGTATGCTTAACTACTAATGGTGTAGTTTGTCAGTCTCCACGGGATTTCTCCCTTTAAGGGAAAGATCAGGGATTTACCCCAATTTATCTTATATCCCGAGTAGCTGCCGAACAACTGAAAGATGTGCAGCACCCGTGTACTGATCTGAGGGGCTTCGCCAAATAGAGGAGCACATCATCTGCATAGAGGGATATTCTATCTTTCCATGCACCTCCTGTCTCTCTGCCTGTTATTATCGGATCATTTTGGACCCAGGCCGCCAGTGGCGCCAATGCGAATATCATGGGTGAGAGCGGGCAACCCTGCCTTGTACCCTTCTTCAGTGGGAACGAGCGCGATACCGCCCCGTTCACTTTCACTCTAGCCCTCGGGTCTTGGTATAGGAGTTTTACCCATAAACAGAACTTAGGTCGAAAGCCCAGTCTGATTAACGTTTCAAACATATATTGCCAGTCGATACTGTCGAATACCATTTGCGCATCCAGGGAGAGAAGCACTGCGTCTTCGTTGCATTCCGTTTTGGACCAATGTAGCGCCCGATAAGTCGAGGAAGGAGGTAAGAGAGACGTCGACCCCTAATACCCCGACAGACTCTCGAAAATCAGAGCCAAAGTCCTCGAAAGGAGCACTGGCGTCGAAGCAATCGACGACCACAGCTGCGTCCACGGACAAACAGCCCAGCGGATCCTTCGATAAGGACTCCCGGTCGGCAAAAGCTCTAGATACACCCAGGTCGTCGAAGCACGGTTCCGAAAGGCCGCACTCGACGCCGACGGGGAAAGAGCAGAAGGCAACTTCGACGTCAACATCCACGACCTCGAAGAGAAACGCTGAAACTCTCGACGCCGAACAAGCGGCAGAGATGGAGAGGAAGAAAAGAAGGCTCGAGGCTGAAATGACCAGTATCCTACAAAGGAAGAAGGATTTCGACGAACGGATGAGTAGATACACCATCCCTTCGAAGCCCTCGATGGTTGTCGAAGCAGAGGCCCAGGAGGAGTTCGACGCCACCGATCCGCCGAAAACTCCCGAACCTTCGGAGCAACAGGACGAAGAGGGCCTGTATTATTACACTGAGGGCGATGACGACCAGCAGACACACTTGGGCTTGACACCCTCGGAGGCTCAGGACCTGGATTGGCAGGATCTCAACGCCGAAAACCCGGAGGAGGCCGTGGAGACGTAGCCGTCGAGGCCTTTGCCGCCGGACGACATTGGTATATACAACATTGTCGTCAGGAACGCTGCAGCAACCTATAGGGTGGAAATGGAGGAAGAAAAGCCCAAGGCCTGTTTTCTCCTGGAGACACTGCTGCCAACGCAAACTAGGAGCCAATTCCTTCCTATGCTCCCAAGTGTGCTAGACCAAGGCAGGGAAGCTTTCAAGGAGCCATCTACCTGCAGATCTGTCACCCCCAGGACAGAGAAAAAATACAAGCACTCTTCTAAAGATCCACCATATATCCAAGGATCTGTGCCAACTGATTCGATCATAACTGCAACAGCCAGGAAGAGGGCCAACGTTCCCACAAACTCCGGACCGCCTCCAGACAAGGAGAGCAAGAGAATAGACCTCACAGGGAGGAAAATTGAGAGGAATGCGGCAATCCATTGGTGCATTGCCAACTCCAATGCCCTTATAAATAGACATGCCTACCAACATTGGGAAGAGGTTGGGCAGTTGCTCAAACATCTCCCAAACGAACACCAGCAGAGAGCAGCGCACCTGGTGGAGGAGGGCAAGAATATGGCCAACACCTGCCTTAAGTCGGCCTTGGACGCAGCAGACACATCAAGCAGGTTAATGATGATCGGAGTAACAGAGAGAAGACATGCCTGGCTGAGGATCTCTGGGTTCAAGCCTGAAGTACAGAACAACATCCTGAACTTACCCTTCAACGGGGAAAAGCTGTTCGGCACGCCCGTGGACGAGACGCTGACACAGCTCAAAAAAGATAACGAAACTGCAAGGTCCATGGGAGCACTGCAGTTCAGAGGGATGAGAAGGGGCACCCCCTCACGAAGACCAAATGGCAGAGGAGGGAACCAACCGGGAACATTGCACCAGGCCTTCCAGCAAACATTTCAGGGAAGCAGCCAGGCGCAACAGGGTCAGCAGCAACAAGGCTGGCAGAACCAACAGAGGGGACAGTCCTTTCGAAGTCGACCAAACGGACGAGGCCAAACAAGGAGAGGGGGCCAGCAACCCGCCTCCAAGTGACTCCACAGTACCAAACGTGCCCGCACTCACAACATCCCTAGTGGCGCGGCACAACAAAAGACCCAAACAACAATTACAAATCAACGATCATGTTACACCCGTAGGAGGCAGACTAAGACACTTCTTCCAGGAGTGGGAGAAGATAACGGACAAATGGATACTCAACATCATACAGTTCGGCTACTGCATAGAACTGGTAAAAAAGCCACCAAACCGGAGGCCAACCAACAAGACACGCTCAGCAGAAGAGCTATCACTACTGTGGCAGGAAGCACAAGAACTCCTCCACAAACAGGCTATAGAAGAGGTACCATACAAGGAAAGAAGCACAGGAGTGTACTCCAACTACTTCCTCGTACCAAAAGTAGACGAAACGTTAAGGCCCATACTGGACCTACGGTTCCTAAACAAATACATAAAAACTCAAAAGTTCAAAATGACGTCCTTACAGGAGGTTCTTCCTCAGATAAGGCACGGGGATTTTATGTCCACGATAGACCTCAAGGATGCCTACCTACACATTCCCATGAACCAAAAACACAAACATCTACTGAGATTTACCATCAGCAAGATGCACTACCAGTTCACGGCCCTAGCCTTCGGCCTAAAATCCGCGCCAAGGGTCTTCACAAAATGCCTAGCTGCCGTAGCAGCACATCTGCGGAGGCAGGGAATACATGTATACCCCTACCTAGACGACTGGTTGGTGAAGGCGAACTCCTACAACCAATGCAAACTACATGCTCAGCAGGTCACACATACGCTGACAAAACTAGGCTTCTCCATACACAACGGGAAGTCGTCGCTAGAACCAGAACAAGTGAAGATCTTCCTGGGTGCAAAAATCGACACCATTCAGGGCAGAGTTCCCCAGCGAAAAGAGAACCTTCGCACTACTGAAGGAGACTCGCCAATACCGGAAGGGGCAACGTCTGACAGTGAGGACAGTGAGCAAGCTCATGGGGATGATGGCGTCCTGCATACACCTAGTCCCCAATATTCGACTACACATGAGACCATTCCAGAAATGGCTGCAACAGCAGTGGTCACAGGCAACAGGGAGTTGGGAAGATCTAGTGGTTGTAACGCACGCAGTGCAGGAAGAGATAGCATGGTGGAACAAGGACAACATAACAAGGGGAAAGCCATTCACACCACCAACTCAGACAGTGACCATCACAACAGACGCATCCCAAATGGGGTGGGGAGCGCACATGAACCTGGTCAAAGTGAGGGGTCTATGGATACAAACAGATGCCGTCAAACACATCAACTACCTAGAACTAAAGACTGTGGTCCTTGCACTAAAAGCGTTCCAGAAACAGCTGTACGGGCAAAGGGTGTTAGTATAAACAGACCACACCACACCACAACGATGTTCTACAGCAACAAGCAGGGAGGAACACAGTCAGTGACGCTGTCACATCTAGCGCAACAGATATGGAAATGGGCAATTCCATTACAAATAGACCTCCTGGCAATACATCTGCCGGGGAAGGACAATGTGGAAGCAGACAGACGTCAATCTCACACGAGTGGGAGCTCAACCCGCAGGAGACGCAAAGACTATTCAAGAAGTGGGGTACCCCACAACTAGACCTGTTTGCAACACACCAGAATGCAAAATGCCAATACTTCGCATCCAGGCAGCCAGGCCATCAATCCCAGGGAAATGCCCTATGGATGAGCTGGTCAAAGACATTTGCCTACGCATTTCCACCGATACCGCTGATACACAAGGTGCTCAGCAAGTGCAGAACAAGCAACATGACGCTAATTCTGGTAGCACCACAGTGGGCCAGGCAGTCCTGGTTCTCACAGATCGTGGAAATAGCACAGGGACCACCACACAAGTTCCCAAAAAGAAGAGACCTACTCTCGATGCAAAACGGAAGGGTACTCCATCCAGAACCAGAGAGCCTCAGCCTAGCAGCGTGGCTCCTGAAGACTTAGAGTTCGCTCACCTCAAGCTTCCACAAAGCACGCTGGCAGTACTGCGGGAAGCGAGGAGGCCCACCACACGGAAATGCTATGCAGCAAAATGGAAGAGATTCACTGAATGGTGCATCAAGAAAAAGCTCCACAGTAGAATCACCAGAGAATCAACAGTGCTAAAATATTTAACACACTTACTAAAAAGTAACCTAAGCTGCACATCGCTAAGAGTACACCTGGCAGCAATAGTAGCCTATACAAGAGGAGAAACGGGGAAAAGCTTCTTTACATCTCAAGTGTGTAAGAAAGTGGCTCTGTATATACTGGACCAAGTAAGGTACAGTGTGCACAGAGTCCACAGTCCCCAGAGGTTTGGCAGAGGCTAAAGTTGGATATAACCTTACTCTCTAAAGTGGTAGCTTGGTCGAGCAGTAAGGCAGTATCAGAGGACAGTGTAAAGCATTTGTTGTACACACTCAGTCAGCAAATGAAGCCACACACTCAAGCCACACACTCAATGGTTTGTATATAAAAATATATGCTTGTTTTATTTTAGAACCAACAATAGGTATCAAAATATACTTTATCAGATTGAGATGCTTTAGGTAAATACTTTCAATTGGCAATAGACTTTTGAATGTAATAGTTACAGTTGTTGCAATAGGCAACACAATTTTAAACACAATTATACATTGAGCTCAATGGGAATTTCTAGTTAAATGCAATTGATTACTTTTTGGATTCCTTTTCTTACCACAGGACTGGATCCTAGATTCAGTCCTGGGACATCTCCTGTAAACAGTTGAGTAAAAGCGTTTTGGTTACAGTTGTGATTTTTAAGGAATATTATTGTATTTTAAAAGTTGACACTTAGAAACTTTTTCCCATAGAATCACCAATGTTATCCTATGGAAGGGAATTCACTTAGCAGGTAAGTGGGGTTATTGTTACTTTTTCTAACTCAGTGTTGGATCCTGGATCCAGCACTGGTGCATCTCCTGTAAACAGTTGGAAGAATGTGTTTTTGTTATACAGGCGATTTTTAACGAATATTTGTAAGTTTGCAAAATCGACACTTAGAAACTTTTTCAGCAAAAACCAGGCAATGTTATCCTATGGAAGGAAATTCAAGTTACTGGTAAGTACAGTTATGATTACTTTTCAGGGTCAGTGCTGGGCACCAAAGTCCAGCACTGGGATCTCTCCTGATAACAGGTGAGTAAATTCGTTTTCGTAATTCGGCTGATTTTAGGTTAATATTTTAATGTCTCAAAACTCGACACTTAGAAGAATTTCCAAGTGAAACCAGTCAATGTTACCCTATGGAAGGAAATTCAATTAGCTGGTAAGTTACTTTAACGTTACTTTTGTAATCCAGTGCTGGACTCCTAGATTCAGCACTGGGACATTTACTTAAAACAGGTAAGTAATTACGTTTTTGTAGTTTGTACGATTTTTAAAGAATATTCTTATATTTCAAAAGTTGACACTTAGAAACTTTTTCACAAAGAACCACCAATTTTATCCTATGGAAGGAAATTCAATTCACAGGTAAGTTACTTTTTAATTACTTTTGTTACTCAGTGCTGGACACCTAGGTTTAGCACTGGGACCTTTCCTGCAAACAGTTGAGAAAATTCGGTTAGGTTACTTGTGCGATTTTTAAGGAATATTCTTAGTTTTCAAAAGTCGACACTTAGAAACTTTTTGGAAGAAAAAGTGTCCATGTTATCCTATGAGGAAAAATGAGTTATCGGTTTCGAGGTAAGTAATCGGTCTTTTGAGTTAGGGTTCTGGGGTTAGACTCAGGGGTCTCCCAGGGTCAGTGATGTTCTGTTGCACCCTCAGCGGCACTAGGGCGGCCGGGTGCAGAGTGTTGAGGCCCAATGTTATCCTATGGAGGATAGGGGGACTCCGGTTGGTGGCTACTGGCAAGCAGGCCACTGGGTTGTGGGAGCAAAGCTCCTAGGGTTAAGCTCAGGGCACGTTGGGGAACAAGTTAGCACAGAAGGGGCACCCTCAGCGGCATTAGGGCGGCCGGGTGCAGGGTGCTGTTTTGAGGTTGGGTGCCCTGTTGATTTCAATGGAGATTTTCGGTTTTGGTTTTCAGCTGCAGGCTCGGTCCAGGAAGACTTCCAGAAGGAACCAACAGCTGAGCAGGTAAGTTGGAGGGCTTGGGGACGTAGGTGCACCTCGGGTTCCTTTCTCCAGGGCGGCTGGATGCAGGGGTGTCTTTTGAGGTCGGATTTCACCTTACCGGGCCACTCGCGGTTGGGGGGGTCTCCGTGCAGAGGCTGCAGGCGAAGTCAGGGAGTCCTGGAGGGGTCAACCCACGGTGGACTCGGACTCTGGAGAGCTGGGGGACCTCGCTGGGACCGGTGGGCCACTTGAACTCGGGCTGTAGGCGACGGGTGCAGTGGTGGTTCCAGGTGTCGGGTTTCTTTTTCCTCAGCAGGCTCGGAGTCTGTTTGGTGTTTCTTTTGAACAGAGCTGCTGTTCACAGGAGATCCGGTCTTTGTTGAAGGCAGTCAGTCCTCCCCGGGGTTCTGGAGGTCGCTGGCTGCAGGACAAGACTATTTTTGGCGTAGGATCTCTGGAAACTGCAGACGGGCCGGTAGGGCTGGGGCCAAGTCAGTTGTTCTCTGCAGTCTCCTCTGCTGGGCATCTTCTTTCGTCCTTTTTCTTCTTAGGTTGCGGGAATCTGAGGAAGGAAGGTTCAGGGTGCCCCTAAATACTAGATTTAGGGGCGTTACAGGTAGGTAAAGGGAAGGGACCAATGGATCCCTGCCCTGGGGTGGGTACACCCCCTATCCTGCCACTCTCCTGTGGGAGGGGGGCAGGAGCCTAGTCCTGATTGGGCAGGGCTCCCCATCTTCAAGATGGCGAGAGCCCGGAGATGTGCTTCACCTCGCCTCCCCCACCTGAGGGGTGGGGTTGGCAGAGGCTGGCACACCCCCTTTCCTCCCTTGGTGTTTCCCGCCAGTCTTCCCGCCAGGATGGGGGGGAAGAACCGGTGGGGACCAGTTGCTGAGTACAGCAAGTGGTCTGGGGAAGCTCACAAAGGCGGAATGCCTTTGAAGCTTCCCCCTGCCCATCCTGGGGGAGGAGGCCTAGCACCTCGCCCAGGACGTGCATTGTTGCAGGCCCGGGAGAGCGGATGGCTCTCTACCCAGGGGTCCAGCAACATGTCTGCTGTGTGGCAGCCTAGGCAGCCCCTCAGACAAGGCGTGGATTGTAGGTTAGGTTCAGGGGGCAACTCTAAGTTGCCCTCTGTCGTGCATTTTACAGTAAATCCCACACTGGCATCAGTGTGGGTTTACTGTGCTGAGAAGTTTGATACCAAACTTCTCAGTCTTCAGTGCAGCCATCATGGTGCTGTGGAGTTCGTGCTGACGACCTCCCAGCACCATATACCCTGAATGGCAGCACTGCACTTACAGTGCCCAGGAATGGACCTGGGTACTGTAGGGGCACAGGGCTCATGCACCTGTACCCTCACCACTGGCATAGGGCACCCAGCTAGAGGGGTGACTGAGGTATGCCAGGGCAGTGTGTTTGTGGGCATGGCACACAGGGATGTGTGCCATGTCGACTCTCTGTTTTGTTCTGCACCAAGACACTCAGCCTGCAAGGGCAGTGTGTGTGTGTCAGGGTACAGGGCCTCTAAGGGTGGCACAATAAGTGCTGCAGCCCTTAGGGGTCTTCTCTGGTCACAGTGCCCTGGGTACCTAGGGTACCATTTACCAGGGGCTTACCTGTGGCCAGAGATGCTAATTGGGTTTAGGCTTTAGTACAGTTTTTAGGGAAGGAACACAGGCCCTGGGTACCCGATAGGCAGGGACCCAGAGCACACCAAGGAAAAGTGCATCAGTTATCAGGCAAAAAGTGGGGGGGTTACTGCAACAGAAACCCACTTTCCTACAAAGTGGTAAAAAGATTCCTAGAAGGAGCTAAAAGAATAGCCCCGCCAAAGAGGATGCCACCGCCTGCATGGAACCTCAATGTAGTTCTAACACAGCTTATGAAAGCACCGTTCGAACCCATTCACAAGGCCTCGCTACACATGCTCACAATAAAGATGGCCTTTCTGGTAGCGATTACCTCGCTACGTAGGGTGAGCGAATTGCAGGCACTCCCACTACAAGAACCCTACATTCAGATTCACAATGACAGGGTGGTAATGAGGACGGACCCACACTTCATGCCAAAGGTGGTGTCCAAGTTCCATATAAGCCAAACAATACAAATTCCCAGTTTCTTCCAAAAACCATCCACCAGCGCAGAAAGGGCACTGCACACTCTGGACGCCAGAAGAGCAGTAATGCATTACATTGAAAGGACTAAGGATTGTAGAAAGACAAAGCAGTTCTTTGTGTCCTTCGCAAGCAGTTTCCTGGGCAGACCAGTGACAAAGAATACCATCGCACGATTGATCGCACAGACAATTCAATACTGCCACAAACAGGCAGGCCAAGAGCTACAAGGAGCAGCTCAGGCTCACTCGACCAGGAAAAAGGGAGCAACAATCGCCTTCCTGGCAAACACACCTATCCAAGACATTTGCCTGGCGGCAACATGGGCTTCAGTGCACACGTTCACTAAGCACTACTGCGTGGATATACAGATGAACAAAGAAGCACAAGTAGGTCAAAAGGTGCTTCAACATATATTCAACAACCAACACTCATCTTCCACCCAGCCGCCACAAACATAGCAAACCGCTACAAAGCCTATGCACAGCATAGTAAATCCAGAAAGATTCAAGCTGCAAAACGAATAGTTTCTTACCTGTCGGTGTAGTTTTGCAGCTTGAAGACTTTCTGGATTCACTAGCGAACCCACCCGCCTCCGCCAGAAAGATGACAGGAGGAAGATGGGACTAACAAATGGGAAAACACCTTCAAACGGTAAAAGGATAAACAACACAAGCACAAGACAAGAATCCGAAGATGGCGCCCAAGGGTGGGAGCTTCCGGAGGAAGCGCGCCGACGTCGGGAGGACACCAAATGGTGGGGCGTCGACGCCCACCTGGGCTACACAAAAAAAAAAGAGACTACGATTCCGGACCCAACCACTAGACCGCGGAATAATGCACAGCATAGTGAATCCAGAAAGTCTTCAAGCTGCAAAACTACACCGACGGGTAAGAAACTATTTGTCCCCCTCTATCCCGGGATTCTTGATACATATTCAGCAGATGCGGTGCAAATTTACTTGCAACACTTTTATACATTTCCACTGGCAAGCCATTGGGTCCTGCTGCCTTTCCTGACTGGAGGTCCATGAGTCCGTTGGCAATCTCCTCCACTGTGAAATCCTGATCAAGTGACTCTCTATCCCCCCCGCGCCGGAAGATTGATCTCTCGCAGTAAATCCGCACAATCAGCAGCCTTGTGCTCAGTGGTGGAGGTTTAGATTGCCTTGTAATACTGTGTGAATGCCTCTATCTCCTCTCCCGTTCTATGTGTAGTCCTCCCCGGTGTATTTATCTCCAGGACCCAACTTCGTTCCCGATCTCTTTTTTTCTAACCAAGCGATCATTTTGTTCGCTTTGTCGCCTATGTCGTATATCGTCCTCTGGGTGGCTAGTGCGTGTGCCCTTGCCTTTTGCTCCTCCAAGGTTCTCAGTTCCTTTTGCTTATGCCGTAGGCGGCGGTTTATGGACTCGTTCGAGTCCCTCCCTTCCCAAGACTCTCTTCAATTGCTCCACATCTTTCTCAAGCTCTACCACCTCTCTTTTTTGTTCTTTTTTAATAACTACTATTTGAGCTTGGATATATCCTCTAATCACAGTTTTGTATGCCTCCCATAGGGTGGATACTATCTCAACCGACCCTTCGTTTTCTTGGAAGTATTGCTCCCTTCGCAACTGTACTTTCGTTGCGAATTCTTTGTTTCTGAAATACCAAGGCTCTAGTCGCAGGGGCAGGGCGTTATTTTTGGTAACATTCTTCAAGGATTTATTGGATCCACACTCTTCTAGAGCTCTCCCCTCACCTTCTTCAATATATTGATAAATACTTCCTAATCGGCCATGTCATAGGCTGCTGAAACGCTGAGCAGTGTCAGGACTGCCTGGTTGTTTGCATACAGATCTATGATAGCTTCTTTTATGGCTAACTGAGTTCATATAACACACAATCAGCCATTGGTATGACACTGCAGTGCTCTTGGTAGCCACAAGATGGCTTTCATGCCACCGACCGCACTCTTGAATAGGTTGTGCGATGTGAAGTCTGTAGGTTGAACAGGTATGGCTTTAAGTGAGTGTGTCAGAGTTAGTGGGTTTGTATGTCAGCTGGAGAAGTGCTGCTCCTTGATTCCTGGCCAAAAATCAGATCATCTTGTACATGGTTGTTACGACTTTCCAAGTTCGCCTGGAGCTGTTGACTCATGTCACTTTTGAGGACCTTACTCTGTTAGATGAGGTTAATCTGTGGTTTGTAAAGTGTCCAGAACCTTTGGGCCGGTTTAGGCTTTCATCGGGCGTGATTGTTAAAAGCAAAACGACAATCGTGAACATTACCTGCGCCATCTTGTCTGGTGGAATTCTATGTGCACATAAGTTGCAGTCATTTTAATCTATCACAGCCATTTTGTACTCTGTTGGTCACCTTTGTTTCACCCTGCCCTTACTAGCATCCCTCTGACCGACCTGGTACGTGTGCTGGGGGCTATAAACTCTATTTGCCGCAACAAACCTCAGTGCCACTTGCTGCCACAAACTCGTTTTTCCTCTCATCTCTGTTTTCAGGCAAACCTTTGGACACTCTACTCCTCACTGCACCTAGTTACACAAACAGGTTCCAAAAAGACTCTTGCAACATGATTTATTGCACTGCAAACAGCAAGACTTGTTGTTACCAACAATGGGACCTGTTTTTATCAACAGAACGGACTCTTAGATCTGGCCGGTCTCACATGTTTTAGACCCTGAAGCTAGGTCCAGCTCAAGATAAGATTGTCTGTTTGACCTGGGTGGGAAGAGAATTACTGTTGGGCTTGTGTGACAACCTGCCCGGGGCGGGGACCCCAAGCTTGTGTAGCCATGTTGATGAAACCAATGCATTGTGTCAAACCTGTATAAAAGGAAGAGCCAAAGGAGTTATCAGCAGAACACCTCCCTCAGACATCCCGGTGTCTGCAGTTGACGTGATCTCCTCATGAGAAATAAACCTTTTTCTTGTCTTCCAGTTTCCAGCGCTTGCCTCATTATTTTGATAGCGAACCCAAAGTGAATTAGAAGTGGAACCCTGCACCGGGCAGCATTGAGGGTCTTAGAAGACTCGCTGCCTTTCACAAATTGGCGCCCAAACGTGGGGGCCCATCAGCGACGCGTGGGTCCGGTAGAGAGGTCCTAACGACGGAGTGAACGACTAAACGATTGGGGTATACCTGCCTGAGAAGACCCTTATCTGGCTGCCGATCGACTGAACTTCACCGGTTCCGAACGGACCTCTCTCGAGTGACCTGCGGTCCTGACTGGGACCTTAGAGGAACGCCGCATTGATTGTTGGAGTGAGAGGATAACCAGGCGCTGGAAGGGAAAGACGAAGAACCGTCCATACGGTCCGGGTAAGGTCGTGAAAAAACGACTTAAATTGATTGATTGATTGAATAGTTTGATTGAAATACTAGTATTCCTTTTTTGATATTGAGTTATTTGCGACATTTCCCTGCTTGCAAACAACGAAGAATAGGAATATTCTCTCTTTGCAGGCAGCGAAGGACAGGTAGTGCAGACTTTTTGTCTAAATTGATTGATTGAGATATTCATTTTTGACCGATAAATACGTCATGCCTGTTTTCTCTAGATTGTTTGATTGTAATTGTTTTGGACCAGACCGTTCGTTAGAGGTCAGTCAGCCGGCACCGCCGGAAGGCACCCCTAACAAGGACATGTACGTAAAGTATGGATTAGCCACCGTAGCTTATAGCAAACTATGGCATAAATACACTAGGAAGGACCGGGTAAATCAGTGGCCACTGACGGGATCTTTCGATCACGCTAAAATAGAAACGTTAGAATTAGCTCTCCACAAAAAGAAAACTAGACCAGCCATGTTTGACAGTTTTGGTTTATGGCGAAAAGAGGCAGCTCAAAGAAAGAAAAGGGACGAAGCTAGACAAGATAAAGAAACGCGAAAATCAGCTTACCAAGCCTGTAAAAGATTAGAAGAAAAACTAAAAGAAAAGGAAATCGATAAAAAGGAACAGGAATCAAAAATATCAGGTCAATGCCCTGTTAGAACGCCCTCGACTCTTTACCCCAAGTTACCAGCAAAACAAAGGGTAGATGATGATTTATTGTTAGGTCCCCCAATCATATACATGCCACCCCCTTACGCCCCTACTCATCCCGTAGTACAACGCCAGGACCACCAAAGTATAGCCGGAGATGGCACGATCGCCTCAGTCTCCACCGCCTCTGCTCCCACCGAGTCACCCACACCAAATGCCTCATCAAAGGATACAGTAGTAGAGGTAGGATCAAAAGAAAAAGAAGCGCCCAGGGTCCCGCGATTAAGTAAAAATGAGCGAGCAGGCATTGATAAAATAGTTAAATCCCTCATAGATAGGAAGGAGACAGAAGAGTATGTAACTGACATATGTAACTCCTATGTTGAAAACCGCAAACGATACTTTATTGTACGTCTCTGTTACCACACTCTTACTGCATATGAAGAGAAGTACCAAGATGTAGGGCCCGAGCGGCTAGTGGCTCTCTATAGGAAGGTAGACACCGGAGATGAAGGCGACAACGATGTTACAGAACTCTTTTCATCCACACTGGAGGTATTCCGTCACCTCGTGGAACAAGGACGGATAGATAAGGACAGGACATCTAAGATAGCAGGACCCCCAGTGGAAAAACCAGATAGCATGATGCCGATAAAAGAAGCTGCCCCTTATTGGGTACCTCCTAGAGGACAAGGGACTCATGACGATATGAACCATCAAGACGCTAGAGGAAGGGTGGTCTACAATTGGGTGTATCAACCATGGGACAGACAGGACATTTTGACGTTCCGTAAATCTTTACCGGATTTACGAAAGAACCCCACCGCCTTTTACACCGAGCTAGGTACCGCTCTGGGATCAACAATAATGACACTTGCCGACATAGACTTGTTCTTCGGGTTATGTTTGCCAGCAGATGTGTGGAAACAGGTTAAGAAAGTAAACCATACCGAACTGTTTGGTCATACCTGGGAACAACTCGACACACTAGATAAACAGCGGAACCCTGGTCAAAAACCGGTTAAAGCAATATTGGACCTCCCTGACAAAATAGTGCAGAAAGTGAAAACGCTGATCCCAGAGAAAAAGATAGACTGGTCCATAGTAACCGCGTGCCGCCAGAAACAAGAGGATGTCTCAGAGTATTTCTCCAGATTTGAAACGGTGTTCTCCGATTACAGTGGACAAGACATGTCCACTGCAACCGGACACCACTTATTTGTGCAGAACTATGTCAAAGGACTACTGCCAGATGTATCCCAGAAATTACAAGCCAGCGAAAGTAGTTGGGCAGCATCTAAACCGGCGGCCATTCTCCAAATGGCCCAGTACTATGAGTATCAGAGAAACGAAAATGACAGGGCTACAGAAAGGAAAAAGAAGGACTTGAAGGAAAGGGTAATGGTAGCACAACTCCAGGGGGCGAATACAGGAAGGGAGCAATATAGGGGAGGATACCAGCAGAATACCCCTAGAGTACAGCCACCTAGAAACAATTCATCGACATCATATGTAGGACGCCAAGACCTAGGACAGGATCAATGTGCATTTTGCAAAGAATATGGACACTGGAAAACCCAATGCCCGGCTTTGTTAGGAGCTGGTAGGGGCAGAGGGGCGAGGGAAATAGCAAGTGGACAGAGAGGAAGAGGACGTGGGAGAGGGTACGCGAGTGAAGCAAGCGAGGAAAGGCCAGGAAGAGTGAACACATTCGACCATCCCAAACAGAATCAGTACCAACAGACAGATTATGACAATACATACAACTTTGCATAGGACAGCCAGGGGCAAGGGAGGGATCCAGTCGAGCTCTATGTTGATCAGCAAGGCCCTTATGTTACCGCTGAGGTCCTGGGCACAAAGTCGCCATTTCTGGTAGACACGGGAGCAACACGTAGTGCACTATCCAAACGACTGATTCCAAGGGCACCCTTGTCAGGCTCACATGTGACCTCAATAGGATTTGACGGTACGCCCTCCACCAACCCTTTGTCCCGACCGATCCCTTTAACCTTGACAACAATATCGCCGAAACGACATTCCTCCTCTCTTCTAACACCCCAGACGCCATTATGGGTCTCGACCTTTTGAAACACTTCCATGCGACTATCAGATGCTCACCAGACGGAGTGCGTGTCGTCCTGTATGACAACCCCCAGCGCCATAGAGAGAACCCTTCTCAGCACATGTTTCCCATCTCCGAGACTGACACATCCCTACTGGACACTTTGCCATCACACTTATGGGCTAGGGCTGATTCAGACGTAGGACGAATGATGATTGACCCAGTACACGTAACAATACGACAGGACGCAACCCTACCGAAAGTACCGCAGTACAAAATATCGCCAGAGGGTGAGAAGGCACTGACAGAGATCATACACTCTTTGGTAGAGGCAGGGGTGGTAGAGGAAGTAGTGAGCAACGTTTGTAACAGTCCCATACTACCGATTGTAAAGAGACAGGGAGAGGGAGACGGAAAAGCCTACCGCTTCATCATTGACCTGCGGGAGATAAACAAAATTGTAGTGCCACAATACCCAGTAGTTTCCGACATCACGACAATTTTGACTTTAATCCCCTCCACTGCCACCACCTTCACTGTAATTGACCTAAAAACGCATTCTTTTCCATACCTATACACAAGGACAGCCGCTATCTATTTGGATTCACCCTAAACTCCCGTTCGTACAGATTTTGCAGAGCACCTCAGGGGTACACTGAGAGCCCAAGCATCTATAGCCAGGCGCTTAAGAGACAGTTGGACGCCATACAATTGCCAGATGAAGTGGCACTAATACAATATGTAGACGACATCCTTCTAGCAGCGGACACCATACCAATAGCCGTCACAGCCATCATCAAACTACTCCATTTTCTTGCTGAGAATGGTCACAAGGTCTTCCGAAAGAAATTGCAGTTCTGTAAATCACAAGTGACCTATTTGGGTCACCTTTTATCCAAAGAAGGGAGGAAACTCAAGCCTGACAGGATCCAGACAATTCTAGACACCCCTGTCCGGAAAGATCAGAAACAAGTCCGCTCTTTGATAGGTCTCACTTCATTTTGCCGACAGTGGTTACCGAACTTTAGCCTCATTGTCAAACCCCTTCTCTCCCTCCTAGCTAAAGACATCCCCTCACCTCTCCCCTGGACCCCGAATGCCAGTCAGCCTTTAAAGAACTACGCAATGCCCTTTGTTCAGCGCCTGTCCTAGGAACCCCGGATTACTCCAAACCATTCTTCCTCTACACGCACGAGAGGGAAGGATGTGCATTGTCTGTCCTAACACAATCAATTGGACACAAACAACGCCCTTGTGCATATTTCTCTGCCACCCTCGATCCAGTAGCCAGAGTGCTGCCAGCGTGCCTGCGCGCTGTGGCAGCTGCAGCAGTATCGATACGCCAGAGCGAAGGAATAGTACTCTCCAATCCAGTCACTGTTTTAGTACCCCATGCAGTCGACACACTACTAAACCAGACCAAAACCCAACACTTGACTAGCGCCCGACTGACAGGATATGAGTTGACCCTGCTAGCACCGCACATTACCCTAAAGCGATGCACCACCCTCAATCCAGCCACACTGTTACCCCTACCCGAGAACGATTCTAACGTGGCTCCACTACACGACTGTGTGACACTAACCGATGAACAAACAAAAAGTAGAGTAGACCTCAGAGACACCGCCTTTCTAGAGCCAGATGGAGAACTATGGGTGGATGGTTCGTGCATCAAACTCCCCGACGGCACCACCTCAGCTGCATACGCTGTCACCACAGCCCGAACCATTCTAGAAACAGCCCGTATTGCCCAACGTTCCGCCCAGGCAGCAGAACTCATTGCCCTCACACGAGCATGTATTTTAGCAGCTGGCACGACAGTTAACATATACACCGACAGCCAATACGCCTTCGGGTGGTTCACCATTTTGGGATCTTATGGAAAGAAAGAGGGTTCCTGACTTCACACGGTACACCCATCCTGCATGGAGATTTAGTCTCCGCCTTGACGCAAGCAGTCCTCCTCCCCAAGAAGTTAGCAGTGATAAAATGCCAAGCACATAGGAAAGTGACTGATCTCATTGGACAGGGAAATGCACTAGCAGACGTTACTGCCCGAGCCACGGCAGGAGACAGAACTACGACACGAATGTATGTGACCAGGTCACAAGCTGAACGATGGACTGACGCTAGGACCACTGTAAGGGACGTACAGACTACAGGCACACAAGACGAATTGACCGAGTGGGAAAAGGTGGGACTAAAAGACGAGGAAGATTGCTGGAGAACTAAAGACGGAAATAAATGGCTGTTACCCAATGCCTACCTCATCCCCATATTGACCATGGCACATTTACCAGCACACATAGGCTCCACCCCCATGATTGAACTAATCACCAGAGTATGGCATAACGTCAAGATAGCAGAATCTGCAAAACACCTAGTACAACAATGTATAGTCTGCCTACAACACAACCCAGGGAAGGGGACAGTAGTACCACGGGGAGGGTTTGGAGTCCCTGACCACACCTTTGAAATCCTTCAAATGGATTACATTCAACTAGAGAGATGCCTTGGTCTAAAATATGTCCTGGTGGTTGTGTGCGCTTTTAGCAAATGGGTGGAGGCATATCCTACCTGCGACAATACCGCCTTAGCCACTGCAAAAGTATTGCTGAAAGAATTCTTCCCCCGATACGGCCTTTGCAGAATTTTATGGAGCGACAACGGCCCCCACTTCGTAGCCGAGGTGATACAGAACATACTGAGAGGGTTGGGGGTAAAACAAAAGTTCCATGCCGTCTTCCACCCCCAATCAGCGGGCCTGGTAGAGAGACACAATGCAACGTTGAAACTAAAACTAGCCAAAATAGTTGCCACGACCGGGTTGAAATGGCCCGACGCCCTCCCATTGGCATTATCGATGCGCTCCACCCCAACCAAACACCGACTGACCCCGTATGAGGTGGTCTTCGGCAGGCCTATGAGCATTTGGGCGGCACCAAGACCCACCTCCATTAACGATGTCCCGAACATATTAATGTCGGATTACTTGCATAAATTGACAAACGAGCTAACAATTATCCACCAACAGGTGCAGCAAGCCTTGCCTGACGTATCCAGGGGCCCGGGACACGAAATAAAGCCAGGCGTCCATGTATTGATTCGCAACTTCCAAAGAACGAAGAATCTGGAGCCTAGGTGGACGGGTCCCTGGCAAGTCCTGATCACCACCCGAACTGCCCTCCGAGTGGAAGGAAAACGAAACTGGCTGCACGCTCATTGCAAACGAGTCCCTCCAACCCTGGCAACCTGTGAAGGGGTGGAGGTGCAAGAGGAAGTACTCGCGAGAGACCGACCAGCTCTGAGTTGCTACCCACAAGAAGACACCCTCGAACTATCAGAATTTCCCGACCCCACGGTGCCATCCAGGAAAGGGTACAACCTAAGATCGACGAAAGGAGGGAGCTCCAACGACCAGGCCACTAACTAAGTCAAGGTCTCAGATCAGTAGCACAGTCAAACAACGCTACCAGGAAAGCGCCAGACAAAAGTCTGTGGTCCTACAGTTTTTGAGCTCCTCGAAGATGATGGAAGAAACTGAACACCTGCAAAACCACTGCAAAGACACCACGACTGCTAACCTGCACAGCACAAAGACAATTGCACTTGTAGCCGCATTTCTCACCTGTCTCCTGCTAATGGTCGCACTCTGGATCATTGAAGAGAATGCACCTGCATACAGAACATTGTCACCCACCATGCAACCAACCACCAAGAAAGAACACTACCTGGTATCACTACCGCCACATCTCCGAGAACGACGCAAAGAATTCTGGAATAATTCTTTTGTGCAGATGTTGCACCAGCACAATCTTGCCACCAATGCTACCAACTGTTGGGTCTGTGGGCTGTTACCACATGCCACTGAACATTCCATCCCTTCGCCCTTTTCTATTCACGGATCTTGCCTTGCCTGGATGATGCTCCTACAAGAAAGTTACAAAGACAATGCCACTTCCGACGGAACAATCGCCCAGTTCTACAACGAGTTCTGGCGAAACAGAACAGGAAGGACAGACGCCCCCTTCTGCCCTCACACCTTCAATGCGACATTCCAGATTAATGTCCCCTCCAAAGAACGAGTGGAAATGCAAGTGTTCAATAATCCTAACAGAGCCACATTTTCCTACCTGAAGAAAAGAACTGCTGCAACACTGACTGTGGCCCTATCTGTGGTGAACGTCTCTGGCCTTGTATGCATTGAAGGCCGTGGGACTAAGAATGTGGGTCACAGCACCTGTAGCATTGTAAGGACTTTGAACACTGCCAACCCCCCAGCGCTTGTTGCATCACCCAATATATACTTTGTTTGTGGAACCAAAGCCTACACCTGGCTCCCAAGAAACTGGGGGGGGCACGTGCTACATCGCCTTTGTTTTGCCACCAACCTACACAGCCCCTGCAGAGCATCATCGAGAAAAGCGTTCTAAAGACATTGATCAAGCAGACTCTGCCTCATCACAGTTCCTCGACGCCGCAAAAGGGCTCGTCCCGCTATGGGGTCCGATGGCAAACAGCCGAGCCATCAGACATCTGTCCCAAGCGGTAGAGACCGCCCTGAACGTCACTGCTGGCATCCTCACCAACAACACTGCTGAGCTCCAAACGATCCGTCTGGTTACCCTGCAAAATCGCATGGTCCTGGACGTGGTACTAGCGGACCGTGGAGGAGCATGCTGCATCATCGGTGCCAGCTGCTGTGTATACATTCCTGATAATTCACCTTCTGTCTATGAAGCAATCGAACATCTCCATAGACTATCTTCAGAAATTCATCAAGGATCAGAGACTTGGACAATTGGAAGTTGGCTTTGGGGCATCTTGAAGGAGTGGGGTTGGAAAATATCAATGATTCTCTTGGTCCCAGTATTGACAATATGTGGTTGTTGTTTGGGTATACACTGTATACCACCTTTGTGTTCTCTTTGCATAACTACCTTGCACCCTAAGACTATGGACACTCAGCTAACAAAAATGAGAGTAATGTATGATCAAGAGATACAGGACATTATGGAGATCGAAATAGACTGACAAGCTGGCTAGTTATGTTCAAAGGGGCCACTGTTAAAAGCAAAACGACAATCGTGAACATTACCTGCGCCATCTTGTCTGGTGGAATTCTATGTGCACATAAGTTGCAGTCATTTTAATCTATCACAGCCATTTTGTACTCTGTTGGTCACCTTTGTTTCACCCTGCCCTTACTAGCATCCCTCTGACCGACCTGGTACGTGTGCTGGGGGCTATAAACTCTATTGCCGCAACAAACCTCCGCGCCACTTGCTGCCACAAACTCGTTTTCCTCTCATCTCTGTTTTCAGGCAAACCTTTGGACACTCTACCCCTCACTGCACCTAGTTACACAAACAGGTTCCAAACACCAAAAAGACTCTTGCAACATGATTTGTTGCACTGCAAACAGCAAGACTTGTTGTTACCAACAATGGGACCTGTTTTTATCAACAGAACGGACTCTTAGATCTGGCCGGTCTCACATGTTTTAGACCCTGAAGCTAGGTCCAGCTGCAAGATAAGATTGTCTGTTTGACCTGGGTGGGAAGAGAATTACTGTTGGGCTTGTGTGACAACCTGCCCGGGCGGGGACCCCAAGGTTGTGTAACCATGTTGATGAAACCAATGCATTGTGTCAAACCTGTATAAAAGGAAGAGCCAAAGGAGTTATCAGCAGAACACCTCCCTCAGACATCCCGGTGTCTGCAGTTGACGTGATCTCCTCATGAGAAATAAACCTTTTTCTTGTCTTCCAGTTTCCAGCGCTTGCCTCATTATTTTGATAGCGAACCCAAAGTGAATTAGAGGTGGAACCCTGCACCGGGCAGCATTGAGGGTCTTAGAAGACTCGCTGCCTTTCACATGATGATGGCATGCTTTGAGGGCCCGAGGCTTTGCCCTTTGTGAGGAATGCCTTGCCTACAATGCTGGTGCTAGTACTGAGACTAATTCCATTATGAAACTGCTGGACACGTTGCGTAGAATTGTTTAATCTTGACATCTTTGCAATGTTTGATACTATAGATTACTCAACTCTGTTGCCCAATCTTCTCACTGCATTCAGTACTGGTGAAGCTCTTGACTGGCTTACACCCCTCTCTGTAATCTCTTCAGGCTCATGGAGATTGTTGCTGTCCACACCAATAATCCTACCTGTCCGAGTCCCTCGTGGTTCGATTTTCGGTCCTGTGCTTTCCTTCCTAAGCACAATATCCTTCAGTAACATAATCTGCTCTTTCATATTCTTCTGTTTTTTTCACCAAATCAATTTCTCATTTCCCACCTTCACCACTAGCTCCTGAAGCTTACCTTGGACTGCCTTCCAGCCATCCCTCACTGGATAGAGCTCCGCTTCCTCATGCCGTAACTCACCCAAGATGGAAATAATCTACTTTCAGGCTACCTGAGTGCCTACTTTTTTTCCCAGTGCTCTCTTTTTCCTGTCAACCACGCAACAAGAAAAAAACCTTGGTGCACACTTCAGTTTGATCACGGCCATGGAATCTTTCAGAGCAGCCACAGCGGCTAGGTAACAATTAGTACACATTCGCAAGATTTGCCCAAATGCTTAGTCCCACACAACCAAGACACTGCACTCCCAACAGCCACTGTTACAACAGACTCCTATACACCTTATCTCTATTGGATACAGTCCTAAGTCCCTCTACAAAGAACTTGGAACAGTATACCCTGGCACACCTCTCACTGTCACTGAGAGGTTGGCTGTCTGCCAGGATTAGATCCCTTTAATAGCTACTGATCAATGTATTTAAAGATTCCAATGGTTCAGGCACAAAGCACCTTGTTGACTCGCATTGGATTCATCCCTTCTAGTTGCATATGCTTGTTCACTCCAAACCTCCCAATAACGACAAAACTTCCCTGTGCAGCATTGAGTTTCTGGTCCTTCTATCTACTGGTACCCTTTCCCTACAAACTTACTTTAAGCCCCATTGCTTCCTACATTTGAAATTGCTCCCAAAACACACTTTTGACGACAAGATAGCAATAATGTTTAACTGCATTAATACCCCCTTACTAATTATATCACACCTCTCACCTCCAAGTCTTGTGCTGTAAATATAAGAAATGTATGTTTTTGTCTTGTCCATCCATCATCCTCTCAAAGCTCTATAGCTACTGCATAGATGTTCCTACCGATCAAAAAAATACAAAAACATATTTTTTTATTTTTACAAAAACAGATGCAGTTACTAAAATAGACTGTGCTCTTGGCGTTGATGATTTCTTCCTCAATGTCGAATGATGTCTGGGTTTCGACATCTTATCGACTGCATTTTTTGGGTAGACTATCTCACCTCCTCACTACGTGATTTGTGTGACGTTGAGCCCTTCTTTGAGGGTGAACAAGCTGTGGCTGATGCCCTCGACGTCAACGCTGATATCTTTAGACGCTGATTCTGAATGATGTCGAGAATGAGGTTGATGTCTCGACTTTGTCAATTTTTCTTTAATTCTCCCTCTGTGGAAGTCTGTCAACAGGCCTTTTATCATAGAAGACATGAGAAGATCTTTTCTGCCTTTTCTTTCTTGTGCTTCTCCTCTGCTCTCATTTCTTCTGAGAGTCTCCTTAGCCTGATACCTTCTCGGTCCTTGAGATTGCATTGGACATCATTTTACAGATGTCGCAATTTTTACTGTGATCCTTGGGCAGTCACGTCACGCAGACTTTGTGGAGATCCGACACTGCCTTTTTTCTGACACTTAACAAAACATTGAGTGAAGCTTAAACTATGAAAATTCTTCTAATGAAAAAGCGAAGGTTCTGGACATCACATGCTCGAAGAAGGCCCTGTTCACATGAGGAAGAAAAAAGATCTGACTGTCTGAGTCAAACTGTGAATAGGGTGCACTGTGGGTAGAGAACCTTCAGAGAGCCACTTGATTCATGCTATAGCTGGCTGATAAGCCCATAATAAGGGCGAAACTGGTCCTAGGTTGCTTGTTTTCTGATTTAGGGAGGACCTGGCCTGGCAGTTCCGTCTGGACTGTTCTCATTGGAGCATGGTCAAAGCAGATTTGCATATTGCTGGGTCCAACCTGAGGTGGCATGGTGGGCGAAAAACGATGGATTGGGATGTGGCCCGAATGATCGCCAGTGACTGAAATTAATTGCAGCATTCTATCCTTCACTTTGATTTTTTGATGCCATAAGTGTGACAGTTGTGCCCAGAAGTGGGTCCTGTGCTCACTGTGCCACTGGAATCAAGCTATACATGGCTGATAAGCCCATAATAAGGGTGAAACCAGTCCTGGGTTGTGTGTTGTCCGCTTCAGGGAGGACCTGCCCTGGCAATTCGGGCTGGGCTGTTTGATTGGAGCAGGGTCAAGGCTGAATTAATATAGCGGGGTCCAAACTGAGGTTGCAAGGTGGGCGAAAAACGATGGATTGGGATGCAGCCCGAGCAATTGATAGTTGCTGAGATTATTTCACGCATTCCAACCATCACTTCATTTTTTGATGCCCTGGAATTATCCGAGTCCATAGGGATATTTAAGAGATCCATAGGGATATTTAAGAGTTGTTCATTATGTGTTTCCTTCTTTTGTTTGGGATACAAAGACATATTTTAAGTACTTGCAGTTTGCAAATTTTTTCATGGCGCATTTTGTAGTCTTGTTTGGCCAGTTAACATACTATGCTAAAGATTTCCCTTGACAAGTGGATGCATTTACAGCAGTAAAGAATTTTATTTGTGTTTGCGCTCCAGTGTACCTTTGGATCGATGCTTTAATCTCCGTTTTTGCCTTGATCCGTTTTCAGGGGTGCCGCTTGGTCAAGCCACCCATTAAGACTACACCCAGACAAACCCATCCTATGATACAACACCTCACTACCTACGCTCACCCAGACCTCATTACCATGGAGTACTCTCCCCACTCAACAGGAGCCCTCGAGTACAACTCTACCCCCAACACACCCTATAAACACCT
Organism: Calotriton arnoldi; assembly: GCA_963921515.1. NCBI lineage: Eukaryota > Metazoa > Chordata > Amphibia > Caudata > Salamandridae > Calotriton > Calotriton arnoldi. Next base: position 7,444,513 of record CAWUFW010000017.1, read on the forward strand.
ACACTCCAGACTCCACAACCTCACTTCAAACACACACCCATCACGACCTGATACCTTGCCACACCACTTTGCACCCTCCCCCTTCCTCAACTTACTACACAAGAAGAACTGTACCACATATCATATTCTCACTCGGACAACCTTACTCACCTTTCACTCTACCCACTCACTCAAACGACCAGTCTCACCTAACGATGCCTAGACCCTACTTTACACACATCCCCCCACGACCCAACTACTTGGACTGTAATCACTCTGATAACCTTACAACTTAACTCTTTCTCCCCACACAATATCGACAAACAGCTGGCACCGCTCCCCACCTCGATCAACCATCACCTTCAAAACCATACTCCACCAACCCACTGAGGACACTTAATACACCCCCCCCTTACATATGACTTTCTCACACACCACCTTGCACTCCACACTGTCTCGAACATCCATACAAGGAGATCTCTTCCCACACTGAACGCTCGCCCAACAAACACCACTGCCCACCCCCCACATCTTGGCAATACTCACACAGTTTAATGACAGCTCCCACCCAGCGCCGCCCAGCCCCTACAACATTCACAGCATCACCTTGCCAATGAAAACCCTGAACCAATCCCAATACACCAACTTGTCATACCAATCCCCAACCTTGGCCTAGGTCCAGCACCTTACAGCGTGACACTTTCTTACAACGGTCCTCAACTTTCACACTATTTACAACAATCACCCTCCAGTTACAAAACCTCTAAATTATTGCTGCTCTCCTGAACACTATACTCCCCCAGCAGAGGGCACACTATCCCTGGCACTCAATACAAAGGAGCAATCGTCTACCTTGTCCCAAGAAATTCCCTTCCAATCTATCCCATGCAGATATTTTCAAATTACTAGCTACTTAAAACACTCCAATATTTTCACCCCCCTCCTCTCCCTCAACTCTGACTACGCCAAATTACTTAACCCAACACAGAATACCAACCATCTCATTGACTCAACCCAAACACCAATCCAACCTCAAACAAGCACCAGCCTACAGAAACATAATTCCTATTACCACTAAAACTCTTAACACTCCTCACACCAAATCAGTAACCTCTACTTTACGATGCATACTCCATAACTAGTTCAGCAATGATGCACAAGCTGCAAATTTCAGACATTATCACACACTACAGATGTGACCTACTAATCCTCACACAGACCTGGTTCAATGGCACATCCAACAACATATTTGATCTTGTATTTCCTTCTAATTACTCCATCATCAGTAACGACTGTAGGTAGCGTCGGGGGAGGCATTGCAGCCATTTTCAGAGACTCCTTACAGTGCAGGGGGATATCCAACTGATCATTTTCCACATTCCAACGCCCAACCCTAAGCCTACGCGTGCATTATAATTCCCCTTTCAGATTAAATGTCATATATCAGCCGCCAGGCGATAACACAACCTTCATCGAGGCATACATGGATCTCACAAGCGGCCAATCAACACAAAATGATCTTTCTGGAAGACTTTAACCTTCACTGAGGCAATACAGAAGATTCTGCTGTCAGCCAGTCAATTCTCCTCCTTTCCTTTCTGGAAACTATCTGATCCAACATAACCTGAAACCAGCACACCGGAAAGGTTCTATACTCGACTTAATAATCTCCAAGTAAGACCTGGTCTTGTGGATGATGATCCCATACTGGTAGACTAGTCCAATCATTATCTTATGCCTTTCTCCTTACAACTCTCACATTTCATGACTATCGGCCAACAGAAAAGGGCGTTATATGGTTTTCTGACACCAAGAACATCAACATCAGCTTGCTCAGCAACATAGCACATAAAGAACTACCATCCTTCAGTCCTGCTGCACATATCTATCAGGGGTAGGTCACAGAAGATATAAATTGATGGTTGCTTCTCAACATGGTTGGCTGTTAATAAAGGGGTCCTTCATGGCTCTATTCTTGCTCCTACCCTAGTCAACCTGTATATCAAGCCTCTTTGAGTTATACTAAGAAAGGCAAGGGTCTTCTAGCATCAATATGCTGATGACACCCAACTTTATAATATAACGTGTATTTGTAAAGGGCACGTTCACCCGTGGGCATCTTGTCGCTGAATAACAGATGTTTGTTTCCCAACTCAATGGTACTCATTTTATTGACCTCAGAAGGATGAAAGGCTGAGTGGACTCCCCATGATTTGAACCTGTGACCGTGAGGTCAAACACAGGCCCCTACAGTGGACACATTAGTCCACTAAGCCACCAGACCCGGTTGAAGGTCACCTCCACAGATGACATTACACACCTCGCCAACACCATAAACTCTATTCAGGACTGGATGACTAAACATTTAAAACTGAACCCTTCCAAAACCAAATTCCTCCTCAGCTCCTCTTCAAAATCGCCACTTCAAGTACAATCCTGGATGGACACAATTAACATCCTTAACAACAAACCCACCATTGTTGACAGTACCAAATCCCTAGGAGTTATCCTACACAAAAAGTTCAACGTACAATCACCAATCAACACCATGGCAGGAAATGTGCAGTATCAACTGTCTTCGCTATGAAATGTCCCGCTACATTCCAGAACAAGACCTGAAATCCCTTGTTCAATCACTGGTGTTCTCCAGAATTGACTCCTGTAACCCTCTCTTTACTGGTCTACCCAAGACCCATATCGCCCTCTGAAATCAATCCATCACTCAAGCTTCACGTTTCGTCTATGGGGCCAAAATGAACGACCACATCACCCCCTATACTGGACATTCTCCTTTGGCTGCCGGTTGAAGCCAGGGTCATATACAAGAGAGCCTGTATCATCCACAAGGCCCTATGCATGTCCACTCCTTGCTACCTGGTTGACAAACTTAGGCTATCTGGAGGTAGTAGACCATCGCGAAATGTGGAAACACTGCTTCTATCTGTTTTACTGTAAAGACCCTCATGTAACCCTCCGATATTTTGAAATTTTGGACCTTATATAACAACCTATGTTTTATTGTTAAGCGCGCTAGCACCTGACGGCAATGTCAACGCTATATAGAAATGCACAAATGAGAATCTTTACAGTAAAGGCTGTAAAATAGGATTAAGTTCTTTGTGCAGCACACGTTTCAGGACAGTAGTTGTTTAAATTCTCATTACAGCGTAAGAGCGCCTCCTGATCAGAGGAGTCCTCCCTTGTAAGCGCGCTATAGATGAACTGTCAGGCGCTGTTTGTCGCTGTACTGAAGACGGTTGGGCCCTTTAAGCACTGGGAATCCCGGCGGTAGGCGGGCCCTGAGCAGTGACCTCACCCTGTCCCTTTAAATGGAGTTTAAAGGCCTGCTCAGATGTTTGCAGTGTGTGAGCGAGGCACTCTGGGAGGGTGTGTGTGTGTGGGGTGGAAGGGAGGGGGAGGAAGGGCTGAGTCATGAGGAGGAGTGCTGAGAACAAGAAGACTTGATAAGGGCCTGCTGGGGCTGTAGAGGGAGATCTCACAGGCAGAAGAGAGGGCGAACGACAGCACAGCAACTTCACGCTACAAAACAACTGGCAGGGGAGAGATAAAGCGTAGAGGAGACCGCGAACACCAACCGGGGAGGCAGCCAGGGTGTGAGAGCGGTGACAACGACCTGAAGGGAAAAGAGGAAACAGACCGAAAGCGGTGTGGCTGGCATAGTAAGAGACGGGCTGGGTGGGAACCAGACGAGAGGGAGGAGGAGGGTCAGAGTGGGAGGGAGGAAGGCGGTGGAGGAGGAACAGACACAAGAGGAAGCGGAGTTCAGAACTTTGTCCTCAGAGCCGGCCCCGTAGGAGGTGCGAGACCCCGGCAGAGCCAGCACCGGACCCGGCACAGCTCAGTCCCCGGACCCAGTGGAGCTCCACACAGACGACACGGGACTGCCCCGGTGCACCCCCTGCCTGACTCGGGGTCTGGGAATAAGTAGAGGCGCTCTGTGCCAGGACCCTTGTGGGTGGACTCTGCCCCTGGAGCACTGCAACCAGCGGGGAGCGGCTGGCCTAGACCCCGAGAGAGCCCTGCACCGAAGCACCGCGGGGAGCGGAGGGGGCTGCCACAGGAGGGTCGAGAGTGCCCCGCTCCGCCGCCGGCCCTCCGGATCCATGTCATTACTGAGTGAGTGCGGCCGCTGGGACCAGCGGGGGGGGCCGGGGTTGGAAAGGCTTGAGAACTGGGGTCTCTGGGGAGCGTGTAAGAGACCATGTGGGTTCTGATCTACACGGGGGCTGTAAGATGAGATGTGCTGCAGAATAGGGGGCGTCTTTACGGGGTGGCACCTCTAGGGTACAGTGACTGGCTGTCTGCCATGTGGTCCAGGGGTGGTCGGAAGATATGGGGTACTCGTGTTCCACTGTGTATTTCGTATGGTAGGTGTTGTATATGGCCATGGTAGACGTTACATGCTGTATGGGATGGCTCCTTCATAGAAAGACATATAGGCAACGGGACTAAAACATGTTAGAGAAACTGCAGAAACGGCGCCTGTGTAGGGCAGCATTCATAGGACAATTGAGGATTACTATAGATGGCAGTGTGGGTGGTCTAGACTTTACTGGACGGTGCCAGTTAAGGCAAGATGGTATAGGTGCGCTATAGGCGCCTGTCACGTTGTGCATTTGGTATAAGGTAAGGCAGTATGCATGAGCTGCAAGACCGAACTATGAATATTGTATCATTTAGGGTGGACATGGAGGTCTGTCTAGCCCCTGTGCATCTTCAGACCCCTGCTTCCTCGGCCCTGCTCCTAGATACTTTGTGTTTACATAGGCACGTGCACTCCCTCGCAGCCCTCAAGAGTACAAGACGGAGATCTGGGTGGACATGGAGGTCTGTCTAGCTCCTGTGCATCTTCAGACCCCTGCTTCCTCGGCCCTGCTCCTAGATACTTTGTGTTTACATAGGCACGTACACCCCCTCGCAGCCCTCCAGAGTACAAGACGGAGATCTGGGTGGGCATGGAGGTTTGTCTATCCCCTGTGCATCTTCACACCCCTGCTTCCTCGGCCCTGTTCTCTTCAGACCTCTGCTTCCTCGCGCCTGCTCCTTACCTCGTGTTTACATAGGCACGTGCATCCCCTCATAGCCCTACATTAAGAGTAGCTGCGGCAGGAAAAGCAGCTCCCGAGCCTGTTGGGGGGCAGTTTCTTCTCTCCTTATTGGGGGGTGAGAGGGGCGGTGGTTTTCTCAGTGAGCATTGACCCCGCCCCCCCCTCGTGCTGGGGCGGGGTGTTCTGGAAATGGTGTTACATTGTGCTGACATGTGTGTTTGCATTGAGGGGGAGGGCAGCTTTCCTACGTCCTGTGGGGGAGGGGATATTTGTGTTGTTCTTTCTTGTTGCTTCCTTTGATCTGTTTGGTTTTTTCCCCGCCCTCATTTCAACTGGGGCGGATCTGAGCTTTCCTTGGCGGCCGCTTTGAATAGCTAACGATTATCAGATCACCAGGGCTCATTAGACACAGCGTTGATTTTGCCCAAAAGTCAATGTTTCAACAGTAACGAGAGTTCCAAAGAAAATTTGGATTGCGTCAAGACCTGCAGAGAGAGAGGCGTATTTATGTTTTATATAACGAGGTCCCCTCCGAACTTAGTGGGGTGCATACCAAGAACATGCAAATGGGAGGGAAACATTGAGAAATGCGGCTCGCACTGAGGGTGGTGAAGTCGTATATATTTGAGGTTTTATATAGCGCGGGCCATGACAGGGTGGCAGAGCGCGATACAATTGACCTACATTGTTGTGCATCGCTGATGACACGGTCTGACTGTGAATATGTATAAAGGGTTAACATATTCAGGAATGTAAATAGCATTTGCGTTTCTAGTTAGGCGGATGGAGGACGGAGGTGCTGAGTTAGCTTGGAGCCCTTTCTCCATTCAACAGGAGTTATTTCATCCTTCTGTTAAGGACGAGGTACGAAGGAGGCTTCATTATAAGGACTATTCCAGATTCTCGGATACTCGTACACGGGGGGGGGGGGGGGAGCGGCTTTCCCCCAAAATGGGCGAAAGGCATTCAAGAGGGGAGCGAGACTGTTGTGAGAATGGTACTCAGTGAGTTGAGAGCGGGGTGTCGGACATATTGGTTTGGGGTGTCTCGCCACCTTCTGTATCCCTCGTGGGTCACTGGGGTTATGAATACAGATTTCCTTCCGGCCCGGCCGGGTGTCTGAGTGCCACAGGTCTCAGAATACATATTCCCTGCTGGTTATGTTGCGAAAAAGTGCCACAGGTCTCAGAATACATATTCCCTGCTGGTTATGTTGCGGGGATATGGTGGTGTTATGTTAATGCACTATGTGTGTCGTCTCGCCTCTGTCAAGTGCTGTGCTGTCTACTTCATTACGGGCGCTCTTGCTTTTACCGCAAGCGCTCGTCTGTGATTTATTCTCTGAAGGCTTTTGGGAGTCTGGTCACCCCCTCTATGGGGGTGCAGCTTCATGTACCAGACATTAAGGCACACAGTCCCTTAGGTGGACTCTTGCCTCCATCTTGTGTTTTGGTGCTGGGAAACATCTCCAGGAGCGAGTCTCCTAGGTTGAGCTTAAAGGGCATTGCCAGAACAGCCTGTACCTAAATGTTAGACTGCGCGTTACCGTGTTGCTTAACCACCAGTGCTCGCATTGTGTCTGATTTGGTATTTTTATTCATGTGGTTTGGGTTGTCCCTAACACTCATTTCAGTGGGATCTTGCCAAGCCATTCATGATGCTTTCTGCAACCATCAATAATACAACCTCCCACCAAACACTCTTAACATAAGCAGAACATGGGCGATGACCTAGGTAATTCCAGATGTGGATCAGCAATGATACTTGTTGATGTTGAGTCTGTGTTAAGTTTCAAGAGCAGTGACATCTTTAGCTTTGTGCCTGATGCAGGGGTTATATCGGGCCTTTGGTGGAACATCAGCACTGCATCCACTGTAAATCCTGGATAAAACAGATGTCTTGGGATGGGGTACTGTTGTGGGTGAAGCCTGAGGCGTGTTGAGCCCTGATGGGATTTACAAAGTAAGTGTGAACTCTACAGTCCGTGTTATACTCTGATCCTTGACTACTGGTGGTTCTGCCGAGTCACGAAAACCCCTGAATAGTGACCTTGTTTTGGAGTAAGGGGACATCACAATGCCATAATCTTAACTGATGAGCTCCTGTGCTGCTGGTGATATAAATCGGTACTTGATACCTAGTTGCATCTAGGCTGAACAAGACTGCAGGCTGTCACTGAAATTAAGTTTGTCCAATTATTTTAAGCTGGAGGTATCCTTCATTGCAACAATGAGTTGATTTCTAACGTCCTTGGCCTGCCAACATGCATCTTGTTGCCAAGCCGCACGTTGGCATTCCTTATGAATATCAGTCATGTAGGTGTACAAAGAAAATTGTTTAAACCAGCTGTTTTGAGGTTGTATACTTGTTGGGAAAAGGCAATCTTCCTACTTCATCACTGAATGCTGGTTGCAGGGTGCTGGTGTTTACACATTGTCAATGAGAAAAAAAGCTACTTGCCTATACTAGTTTTCCAGTATTGGATCTTTCATAGATTCACATGCTTGAATCATCCCAGTCATTGAGCTGAAAGTTCCATTGTACATATAGTGAGCTGGGCAATGTTAAACATAGTTTGGAAAGCTTTAACATGGTTCCATTAGTAGCCTATTCATATCATTACAAAAGTACCAAACTTCAACCAATCAGAAGTATGTACATAGAACACCACTCCCCCACCCCAGAGGTCACCATACCTCTATTTCTACTGCATGTCATGCATAAAGGGAATCCACTCAGTCTTCAAACAACCTCTTTAGGCCCTGTGTTAAAAAGAGGCTCTGCACAAGGAATGTATTTATTACCTCTATGCTGACTACAAGTCTAAGGACTTTTTAAGACCGGTCACACTCTTTTTTTTCCCATTACAACCCTCAAAGACTATGGCTCCACAAATCAAAATCTAGGGATATGCCATCTTCAGATGAGTTTTTGTGATGTATCTTCACTAACATCCAATAATAAGCCCATAACGGGGCTAATTCTCTGGAAGGACGTTCTTCCCAAAGTCACGTCTGAAAAAATAACTTTTATGTCCAAGGAACCTCCTAAAAGGCTCATCAAGAAATCCAGAGAGAAGTCAGTCTCCTAACAAAGTCCTCTTACGAACAGATTTACCTCAAAAAAGACTTCTGAGCCACCAACACCCTGAGAAAAAAATATCTATGGAATGAAAAAAACTGAAATTGTTGACAGTGGCCGTGCCAATGGGAATGATGACTGGACCTTTGACGAAGTCGCTGACGGCGAAGACACTGAAGGCAAAGGTCTCTCCAAAAGCGAAGTCCTCAAGTCTGCCACCACTGACAGCTGGCTCATCGACATCTTTGACGAACTAAACTACACTTTGGTTGAACGCCACTCGCTCAAGAAGTACCAAAAATGACTAATTTCAGAAAATGACTCTAATTTCAGAAAAAGGCATTCCAACACCTTCGATGCCTGAACTTGTATCACTAAGCAAAGTTTCCCCATATCCTTCTCAATGCCTATTTGACCTTTGGGGTAGCGTACAGTCCTCCACAGCTCAATGTCAAACAGCAATACCTTGACAAAGAATATGTTGAAGCAGATGTCTTCCACAGTCAACAAAGACTGGATTAAACTACCGCCAAGGCTTCTTACCAGCAGTGTGCTGAACATCAAGATGATTAGCAATATGGGAAAGTCTACAACAAGGGCGCTTGAGTTTCAGATCAAACGATGATGCAAGTGCCATTTAACCTGGTAAAGGATGTCAGACTTATTGTGGCAGGTTACTATGCCCCTGTTTTCTGGAACCTGCAGGTGATCAGCAGCAACAGCCTTCTACACGGTTTTCACTGCCCCACTCAAGACTTAAAACTCGTCCTACCACTCCATGCATACCTTTACTTTTACTGCTCTGACAGCCCATCAGTGTCTCTGCCACTACACTTTCCTATGCAGCATCTTGATAATGATGATGAGTCCTTTGAGGATGATGCTAAAGAGGAAGGTCACATTCAAAGTAACATGCCACAATCTACTAGCCCTGAATAGGAAGAATATGTGGTGCCAGAAGTGGGAGATTCAACTCCTTCCAGCAGACTCTCCTGATCTATGAGGCTTTTATAACTTAGTAGAGGGAGTGTCAAAAAGATTCAGCCTCCAAGTTCCTTCAAAGGAAACACTGTTTTCTTAAATGACTCAGAGTTAATATGGAAGGTAGTCGGAGCAATTCCAATCATATCTAGTCTGAGGGACTTACGGTGATGAAAAATCCAAGTAATTTAGCTGCTGCTGTTCCCAGGCTCTGTAAGAAATGCAGAGAGCCTGAAGATAAGCTGGCTTGCTTAACTGGTCCTTCGCAGGCAGACTCTGATCATGCAAGCTGCTCAGACAGTCCAGAAATCAAGTAACCTCAGGCTCTGCACCACCGGTTAGAAGGGGTAGGAGACTCTATAACATATGCAAGAGTTCTCTGTGATCACAGTGGCATTGGTTAGGGATTCCAACACACTAGCAATCCTGCCCGCTACAATGGGCAAATGTGGTCAGATATTGTACCACATTTTGACCTCTTCCAGGAAAAGTTAGGTAAATCGATTCTCTTAGAAGGAGAAAGAACATTTTCAGCCATTCTCTGCACTGCCATGGACGTCAACATCACTGGTTTAAAGCAATTGGCCAGTACAGTTGTGCTGCGCAGACTAGGATGGCTGGCATCCTATCAAAGACTGACTTCTCATCAGGGGCTGCAGCCAATCTAAAGGCCAACAGTTATTGAGACCAGAGTCACTGCTTTTTGGAAGCAACCACAGAATTGTCAGACAATCCTGTAAAGGGGGAAGATCTCTTATTACTTCAAACAGTGGGGAAAAACTAACATTGAACCGCAGGGTTCTGGATCTTATATAATTTGGCATTAATCCAGAGTTTGGTCAGAAACCCCCACCAACTATATCGTCCAAGAAACCCCATCAGCATATTTGTCTGTTACAAGCAGAGATCTCTGTATTACAGAATGGAGCAACAGAAATGGTCCCCGGCTCCCAGTGGATTGTATGTTTCTATTCAAGATTTTTTCTCATCAAAAAGAAAATTGATGAAGCGAGACCAGTCTTAGATCTGTCAATTAAACCCATTTCTCAAGAAGCTAAACTTTGCATGGTTACTTTACAGGAAGCCCACCAGATCCTTCAAAAAGAGGATTATATGTCCACACGATGGGTGTATATTTTCATATTCCAATTCACCCCAAGTAGCGAAGATTTTTGATAATCGAAGTGGTCTGTCACCACTATCCATTTAAAGTCCTCCCATTTGGTCTTTAATCAGCCCCAAAAATATTCATAAACTGCATAGCCCCAGTTGCTGCATATCTCAAAGTAAGAACACCAAGTCGTTTCCTAGATAAACAACTGCATTGTCAAAGGAAATTCACTCTCACTTATAGAAACCTCTACCAAAGCCTTCCTGAAGCTCTTCAAAAAGCTGGAACTCACATTAAACAAAGGCACATCTCATCTGGCTGCCCGGAAAAACATCCAATTTTTGGGAGCAGCTTTATACACAGACAAGCAAAACCTTTCCATCCTAAGAATGAATAGCATGTTCACCAAGTTAGCTCACTGATTGTAGCAAGAAAAGAAAATCATTGTCCGTCTGTTATAGTCCCTCTTAGGAATGTTCTGGCATTCATTTAATCCCTGCCACCTGCACAAATTACATTTCCAGGAAGAGCTCGACAAACTGGTTCAAAGTTAAGGTTCATTCAACGCTCTTGTCAGAGTAACACAAAAAGAGACCAGCGTTATTTTGGTTGACTCAGCACAAAAATGTCAAATGGATTAAGGTTCCTCCACCAGGAATCCAATTTATGTTTAAGATATGTGCCTTTTTAGATGGCTGGAGAGCACATATCCAAGATTTTGTAGTCTATGGTAGCATATGGTCTGTGAATGAAACGCACCTTCATATCGATGTCCTAGGATGAAGGGCCATCACATTGGGCCTACAATCATTAATTCCTCCTATGGATCACAGGGAGTTAGTGCTGATGCGAACAGACAATAAAATGTCCTAAACGCACTAGTAGGAACACAATTGCGTCTCCTATCTGAAGAACAACAAAAGATATGAGTTTGGGCCATCTTATGCGCACCCAGTTAACTGCTGACCATCTACCAAGAGTGAACAATGCTTGGGTCGACACTCAGCAGGACATCCTATGAATGCCAGAAGAAGGAGTTTATCCAAACTCAATTGAACAAACTCTTTCATTGCTTGGGCAGGCTAAATCTGGATCTGTTTGCAACTGACCACAACCAAAAATGCTGATATTATTTCAGCTAGAATGCTCTTCCGAGGTTCTGGCGAAATGCTTTTGGATAGCATGGTCTGGTGCCTGCTCTTCTCTCATCCCCCCCTTCACCCTCTCCCGCACCAACTTCCTCTAATACCAAAGGTGTTGAACAAAGTAAAGAAAACCGTGCTGCCTTATACTGATAGTCCTAAGATGGCCTTTGACAATGTTGGTTCACAGAGGTAGTTCTCTGCTCAGAACAGCAACTAACACCACTTCCACCATTACATTCAATCTTGCAAAGAGGTCAGATCTTGACCACAAACCCAGTGACATGGAGTCTTTGGACTTAGCTCCTGAATATAATGAATTCCACCTCTTGGACGTTCCTGATGACTGTAGACAAATATTATCCAAAACTAGGGCAGTGTATACTAATGAACCTTAAGAAGCAAAATGGGAGTGCATGTCAATGTGGTGCAATCACCATGGCCTACATCCATTTTCTTCTGCTCTGCATCAAGTCGTGCCTTATTTACTAGACACATCACGTTCTAGCCTTGGACTTCTATTTGTCAAGGTCCAGTTAGTGGCCATGTCTCACTTTAGGAGGACAGCAGATCAGCCATAACGTTGGTCCAGAAGACTCAAAATAATTGCTTAAAGGAATTTTAGGGCTTTTCCACCATTGAGGCATCTGGTATCTCCATGACAACTCAATATAGTCCTTTTTGTATTAGAAATCCCTTTCAATCAATACACAAAGTAAAATTAAAATATCGGTTAAACTGGTTTACTTTTGGCCTTGCGTTCTGCAAGAAGAGCAAGTGAAATTCAAGCAATTTGAATTAAGGAATCCTACTTGCTATTTCGCGACCAGTGATTTTTAAAGACAAATCCTCATTTTATCCCCAAAGTGCCACCAGACTCATCTAAATGAACCAGCATTTCTCAGAACTTTTTTTCAAGAATCTGGCTAACGCAGCACAAAGTGCACTTCATACCCTGGATGTGAGCAGATGTTTGAGATGGTATTTAGATAAGACAAAGCACTTAAACTCTAATCAGCTTCTTCTAGCTTATGGCCTTATAGAAAAGGGCAATCCGTTTTGAAATAGAGTATTGTCATAATAAAACTCATTTTACAAGATGCTTGTCCACATCAACTGGCTTGTTTACTGGAGTGCCTCTCATGGACCTTTTCAGGACAAAAATGTGGAAGAACAGACATATGTTTACTTATCACTACAGCCTGGTTTCAGCAGATGGATGCTACAGTGGAACATACAGTTGCTTGTCCTCTTTCATTGAGATGAGCCCTTTTTTCATTTATTATCCTCCATCCACTGTGAAGTGCTTACTGTATATTTACTGTGTGATACTCTGATTCAAGCATGTGAATCTATGAATGATCCAGTACTGGAAAAGAAAAACTAACTGCATTTCTAAATGGATTCATATGCAAGCCTACCTCACCTATTGTATTGCCTCTCACACTTGTACAATGAAATTTGATTTATGGTTGTAGAGCGCATGGCTGTTCGAGTGCTTCCCCGCGCTGGTGAGTGCTGTAGTAAGATTGGAGCCCACTAGGGAATTAGGGGAAACAGCCAGGTCTTGATTTTTTCAAAGGAGAGTTCATTTTGCAGTGATCTCAGGCCAAGTGGGAGCTCATTCCACAGTTTCGGTACCAGGTGTGCAAACGATCTTCCTCCCCATTTTGATCTTTTGACTCTGGTTGTGCAGAGAAGGTGTAAATGAGAGGACCTTAAAAGTCTGTTGGGGGCGTGTCCAGATATCAGATGTCAAAGTTTTACTGGACCTCTTTCTAAGTTTTACTGAAATGTGAAGCATGGTGGCCTCTGGGGGATCTGTGGCTCTTTAAGCTTGCTTCTGATTGGTTGACAATTTGTTGTTTAAGATGATGTAAATAGGCTAATAACGTCCTCCATGTTAAAGCTTTCCAGATAGTTTAACATTGCATTGCACATTGTGTCTACCGTGGGACTCCCAGCGTTTGAATCTATGAAAGATACCAAGACTGTGAACTACAGTTTACAGGTAACATTGTTCTTCTGTGTCTTGGGTACCTTCATTAAAGGAATTAACAGAAAATGAAGAGATACTGCACATGTGCAATTTTATTTTACTGTTCACTTTCTGAGAGAATATCAGTACAGAGAAGGAAGGTACTTGCATCTAATAACAGTCCTCTACACTTGGTGGTCTATTCAGAGTCCTAAACAGTAAACTTGTTATCATGTACACGCAGGATCCCTAAGACGTAGAATAGTAATAAAGATTCTGTGACAGAGAAATGGTCTTTATAAACTAGCTGGTGGGAGAAAGCCCATGTTTAACAAACCGGTCATTGTCTTTACCACTCCCCAAATACTTCTGTGTAGATGGCAAGATCTTAGATTTTTATTTCGCACATCTGCCCCCATTCAATAGAGCGTGTGGACATTTTGATCTGTTTCAGGGTAATTTAGGGCAGCTCCCTTAGGAGCGACATTTGGATATTCGATGGTAGACTTCCTCAAGGAGCCTTGGGGCCTATAGCTATATGTGATCCGACCCCTGCATTCTGAGGCCCTCCGGAAGGCCATGATGGGTGGGTACTGGTCATGCGCACCTCGGATGCTGCTCGAAGGCCCCTTTGCATGAGTGCATGTCACCGTATTGTTCTCAGATGTAGAGTTAAACTCTTCCCTCGCAGTCCGGGGCCCAGTGATTGCTTTCTGGCGGAGGGTGGACTGTGGGCGACTCCAGCTGGAACACGTTGCTCTGTTGCACCTGCAGGCTTTGTTTCCGTGGCTGAATGGGTTTCAGCAGCGCGTCTAACCACAACCGTCAGGAAAGAGTATTGCGTAGCCCTGATTCACCGACTGTCACCAGGCGACTCACCACTTCTCACAACTCCTCGCAGGGATTACGCAAAATTAGTCACCCACTTTTTTTTTTAACAGCACAAAGTTCTGAGAAACGTCTGACTTGAGCGTGTCTGCACCACCCCCTCCTATTAAGAGCATGTTCGTTACTATCGCATGCTTTGTGACCTTCGGCACATGCTGCCTGACAACTAGGACGAGCACTGGCTTCTGCGCTTACCACGTCACCCGTTTTGAAGCCCGTGCCGTGTCGCCTACCTTAGGAATATGCCTAGACCACCTGTGCGTGGCTGCAGTCTGAAGGACGTGCTGTGTGCGCCTTCCGTTACCGTCGGACCCTTCTGAAAGCCCTGACATATCAGTTCGCGCGTGCTTCTTGACCGCTGCTTGTGCACGTGCCCTTCTGGACTCTGTGGTAAGCACGGCGCCCCTGCAGTAAGGACGTACTGTGCTGACTCTGGCGTCAGCACGTGCCCTCTGACCTGTCTAGCGTGGACACGTCACGTGAACGCTCTTGTGAGCACCTCGGTTGTGACCCCCTTTCTCGCGCGTGCCCCTGGGGCTCAGGCTGCCAGCATGAGATTTTTTTTTTTCCTCAGGGGGCTTTGAAGATTGGCTCCATGGACTACAGAGACACTCTTATTGTCGGGGCGTAGCTCCTTCTGTACTCCGCCATAGCCTGTCGCCCCCGTACTGCGGGCACTCCCGTGCTTTATTCCGTACGCACCCGTACCCTTACTGCGGGCAGTCCGGTGCGCTATGCTGTACGCACCCGTACACAGGGAACAAGTCCTAAAAAGAAAGGGGGGGGGGGACTGACCAAGTCAGGCTGTATGCACAAGTGACATCATGTCGCGTGCTATCAAAGCACACCATGTCACGACGCGTGACATTCCACGTGCCAACACAGGAAGTAACCTCACTGGAAGTGATGCTCTGATGTGTATGTTATAACAGATGCCAACTGAAAATGCAATAAAATGTTTTTAAAAAAAAGTTGTCTCCTGCAAAGCATATCATGTAACATGCAGATCACAGATTTTATTTTATGTAGATGGGTAAATTGATTACTGCTTTGAACACAGAGATCCTTTTGTTACTTGCTGTTAATACATTGTAATCCTTCTAGTAGACCACAGTGAGCTATGAAGGGTATTTGACTCCTACAACTTGTAACCCTGACTCTCATATGTAACACATCTTGTACATTAATTTACACACATGATTTATTTGGAATGGATAATCTGTATGTTATGTAAAGCGCTCTAACGCACTGCATTGGGGTGAGTGTTTGATTTGCTCTAACGCTCCGTCCATCATCCCCTTTGGTATCGCTTTGTTCGCCCTAAGTTGGCAGGGTATGCCCAGACGTGGGTCCCTTGCTCACTTTGCCACTGGATTCAAGATAGCCTGGCTGATGAGGGTTTTGAACCCGAAACCGATCCCAGGATGCTTGTTTCCGGTCCAGGGAAGACATGGCTTGGCAGTTCGGGCTGGACTGTTCCCATGAGGCACAGGGTCAGACTGATTTGCATATGGCCATGTCTGAACTGGGGTGGTGGAGTGAGCTAAAGAATGATGATGGATTAAACCCAGATCAGTTGACTGGGGGTGAGTGTTTGATTTGCTCTAACGCTCCGTCCATCATCCCCTTTGGTATCGCATTGGGATGAATAGCGCTATTAAAGAAATAAAATAGTGCTATTTAAATTATTTGTGTAAATACTGAGACAGACCAACCCATCTGACATTCTTACAGTGCATGCACTTAAAGACAACAAAGTTAAAAACAATCATGTCTTAGGTACCTGTGAAGAGAAGCTGTGTGCTTTTGTTTCCTTGCCAGTGCATTCGCATTTGTGAGGCTCCAGGATGCCTCCAGTCCCATACTCTATCAAAAGGAGGCCTGATGGCCCCTTAACTTGTCTTTATCGTTGCCCAGCTGGAGGTGGGAAAAAAAAGCTCCCTCGTTGCCTGCACGTTGCTGCTGGGAATCGAAAGCAGACAACTGCAGGATTTGATGAAACGTGTCCCGGTGTCTCAAAATTGCACTGGGCCAAGTTCAACATATTTCTGTGGGGCCCAACTTCTTAGCAGGGGGGGGGCGGCGTCCACCCTGTGAAAATAGTGGGTGGACGCCGTGTACCCCGACTCGTGCCCTGCCCGTACCCTTACTGTGTGCATTCCAGTGCTTTATTCCGTACGCAGCCGTACCCTTAATGCGGGCCTTCCGGTGCGTGATTCTGTACGCACCCGTACCCTTAGTGTGGGCACTCGGTGATATCCAATCTCTCCATTATTCTGTAACTACCAGTGCCGTCACTGTGCCAACGTCTGTACATTTTCTATACGGTTTCACTTTTATTGTTCTGATTCTCCAAGGCCAAACCGAAGGACTTGTGTGTCCTTTATGCATCAGAACCCCAGAGTAGCGCAGATGTCCTTATCCCCTGACAGTAGTTATGTGCCAGAGAACTCGGTGTCCCGGTAGGCATGATCTCTGGTGGTATCACAGCTCGGGGGAAGCCTGCTCTGTAGGGTTAGAAGCCTGGATCTGCCCCTACCCCCCTCCCCCGAGCTGTGGGAATGTGGCATCTCGACTGCCCGAAAAGCTTTTGCTGGATTGAGGTTCCCCTGAGTAGAGGCTATGGGGTGAATTTGAAAATGGTACCCTATCTGCTCTTACCTTCCCCTCAAAATCGTAATTGAAGTGGGCCCCTGGGTGTGGGGTTCATGATTATGTATGCAACTAGTCAAGAGATGGAGACGAGCAAAGATTGTCTAAAGTTGGGTATAGCCTAACGCTCAAAACTTGCCTGAATATTCCCGCAGGCATGGATGGGTGCCCTTTATCTGGCAATCTTCTCAAGTACCATCAAACCCTGTCTTACAGCAAACCAGATTAGGGCTGCACATGGCGGCAGTGGGGTACACTAATATTCACAACACACTTTACAAAACAGTAGCCGTGCTCTCTGGCGACAGTGGGCTGCACTCAGCTTTTTGCCCGATTTAGTAAGGATAGCCAAAGAGGGTGCAGGGTTCAATTTGAATGCTCTGGATCAAGCCTCTCTGGGTCTGATCTACTTTCCTCATACCTAGTCAACTGCCAGGCGGCTTGATGTTGACTCTCGATAGCAAGAACTGTCAAAGCCTAGATGAAAGGCTGCTCAAAGCCTTGAAGACTGAGATGTTGGTGTGGCCCAGGAAGTTCAGCTTTGTCTATGGGCTTTGATTGCTACATCTTCGCTGAGCCATTTGGTAAGTGAGCCCCAGTAATCAATTGTACTTGACCCTGTGTTTGAGGGTGATTCCAATCAAGCTAGAAAACGAGACCTGTTCTGGATTCAACCTCTCGTGGTTCAGTTTTTTATTGAGTTCCTCAAGAGACTTTCCTCTGGAATGTCTCTGCACAATTAGTCATTCCTGCAGTCCCTCCCTTATTCACACTATCTCAGATGGAGACATTTTAGTGGGTTTGAGGGTAATGTTTATCTTCTCAGCAGTTCAAAGTTATTTGGTGGTCCTTGTCCAACTTTATTGGCATCTTCCATTAAAACGAGATTTGGGTGTTTATTATGAATTGGTTTGTCTCTCCATAAGTGCAGTGAAATTAGGCATTATGGGGCTGGATGTCAGAATGCCATCTCCCTAGGTTTTTAGGACATGGGCGCTCACCACAAGGGACAGGCCATTGAAAGGTTGGTTAGGAGTAGAGCTTTAGGGAGGTTTAAAGTTGGGTATGGTTGGCCTTTTCTGCCGAAACTTGCTCTTTTTAGGTAGAGGAGTAGGTGTTCAGGTATTTGCCCATCTTAAAAATAATAAGAAAGAAAGGTGGGCAGAATCGGAGCTAGGAAGAGGGGCAAGAGAAAGCAGTTGAGCAGGATTAGGAGTTGATTCAAAGACTTAAAAAGCTGGTAGTTTAGGGGTGTTGAGGTCCTAGGGAGGTTTAAGGTTGGTGGAGGTCAGGAAATTTCTTTGTATTATACCTGTCCTATTAAAGAGGCCTTTTCCACTGATAATGGTCTAGACTGTGTCATTTTGCGCCATCTCTCCTGAAGAGCGAGAGTTCAGTTTTATATGGAGATTTGCAGTTGTCTGACATAGAGTATGATTGCCAATTAAGTATCGAGAATCGATAAAAAACATGGACATCTAGTTTGTAAGGCTTCGAAGAATACATAGGCCATACAATTAAACAAATCCTGTATAAATCTCTAGTACTACTTCAAAGAAATCAAATCGGTGCCATGCTGAATCAGTCTTTTTAAAAAAAAATTCTAGTCATGGTGGTTTTCTGGTCAGCAGTGAGGGACTCCCCCCAAAAGACTCACTGTAGGATTTCCCGTATCTCTGCCATGTTGCGGGCCCTGTGATTTTTGTCCGAATGGGCGGTGTTTTCTTTTAAATAGTGCAAAACATCTCGCTTTCCTTTTTATCTTTTTTTGTGTGGTTATTTTCTGATATGCAGCCACGTGCTACGTTTCTAAAGTTGTTGCTTTACACTCTCCACCCCCTCAAAGCCTTTTTTTTTTTTCTTTCTCGTGTTTGTTCCACAGGAAGTGGTCCACCAGCCAGACGGAAAATGCTTCTCGCTGACTGCTCTTTTTCCTGTAAAGCCTGAATGGAGGGGCAGGCCACACTTTGCCAGCTATCTTGCCAAGTTGATTGGCTGAGAGGATCTGGTTGTAACTTCTTACACTGTTTATTTCCTGCACACCACTAAACCAAGCCCCTCCAGCCGGTTTTCTATATTTCTGACAGATATATTCTAAAAGACTCTGCAGCTTCTTGCTATTCGAGAGTCTAAAAGCTTATTTGGCGTCTTATCAGGCATTGGCATACTAGGTTTTTTAAACACACACATATATATATATATATATATATATATATAGAGAGAGAGATTTTTACAGTTTGTCATGACCACTCTGTTAAGGTTAGATCAGAGTTTCAATTGAAAAATAATATCTGAAAGAGACACGTTAGTGATAGATTCCTTACCTTAGAATATCCCCAGGCGTCAGGCTGGATCCGGAAAGTTTTGCGTAGCAGTACCCTTGCGCGTCGGTAGGCGGCGTCGTGCGGCTCCGCGTCCGTCGTCGGCGTCGTGATCGCCGGGATGACGTCGCGGGCAGTACTTAGACGCCGCCCCTGCGCGCTGACGTCAGTTCTTCTTTTTCCGCGCCAGCAAGCGCAGATCCGGGAAGAGCAGTGCCCTGGTCAATTTTTGACCATACTTTTTGGTGATTTTTTCACTGGTTTTTTCCAATTTAAGGTGTCGTAGGGATGCCCGGCTTCAAGCGATGCGGCGCCTGTGCGCGGATGATGTCCGTCACCGACCCGCATTGGGAGTGTCTCTTCTGCCTCGGCCGAGGCCACGACACCGAGTCTTGTCCCAAATGCCAGGCCCTCAACCCGAAAGCTTTGCGAGAGCGGTCTCGAAAGCTCCTCGAGGCCCGGCATTCGGCTCCGCGGAAGCCCCGGTCGCGTGAGAGGTCCAGGGGTCGCTCGCGGAGTGCACACCGGTCGTCGACTTCTTCGTCCGGTAAGTCTAAGCACAAGAAGTCCAAGAAGCATCGTCGCTCTCGGACTTCGCCTCGCCGGTCTCGCGACTCGGCTGAGGCCCCTCCCGGCACCGTCCCCGCCCCCGCGGCCCCGGACTTGCCTGTGGAGTCGCCCCCGTCATACCCGCCCTTCCCGGGTTCGGGGGCGGATCCGGCCAAGGTACAGGAGTTCCTGTCGGCCATGGCCCGCCTCTTCGGGCCTTCAGGCCCCTCCGGTGCGCCTTCGGGCCCCGCGGGCCCTGATGGGGTTGCTCCGGCGTCGCCGGCGGCTCCGGCCCCGGCGTCGCCCGAGCCTCCAGCCTCGATCCCGGCTCCGGCTTCGGCCCCGGCCTCGATCCCGGCTCCACAACCCCCATCGACGCCGGTCGACCTCACGACACCTCCGCCGGCGCCGATGTCTCCGGTGCCGTTCTCGACGCCGCCCTGGGCTCCGGGCGGCGTCGTCCCCCAGTTCCTTCCGGCTCCGGACATGGACCCGGAGCGACGTCGCTCGACGCCGGCTCCGGCGCCGAGGGGCCCTTGGGTCCCAAATGTCCCTCCTCCTCCTTATTTTGAACCAGAGGAGGACCAGGAGGACTGGGAGGGGTCTGATGACCCTCTGACACGCCACTGTCAGTATGATGAGGACTGGACAGAGAGTCTAGGGGAGGCCAGTGGTCTGGATACTTCTCCTGACACTGGCATGCTGTCTCCTCCCGTGGCTACGGAGGAGGGGGCCAATTTTAGTACGGTGTTGCGTAGGGCTGCTGGGGCCTTACGTCTCCAGCTCCCTACTTTGACGGTCAAGACTAACATCTTGACAGAGGTGCTTCAGCCGGCAGCCTCCTCTGCGGAGACTGTGCTGCCGTTTAACGACGCCCTCACTGACGTTCTTTTGGGCGCCTGGTCCAAGCCCAACACAGGGGCTCCTGTGGATCGGAACGTGTCACGACGCCATCGCCCCGCTCCGGGCGACCCCTGTTTCTTTCTGTCCACCCCACTCCTGAGAGCTTGGTTGTCCAAGCCTCCGCTTCCCAAACCGCCTTCCCTACCGCTCCTCCGGATAGGGAATCCAAACGCCTGGATCAGTTTGGGAAGAAAGGTTTTTCTTCCTCCAGTGCTGGCTTGCGGTCCGTTAACACCGCTTGTCTTTTGGGCCGATATACCCACTCCCTGTGGGATTCGGTGGCGGATGTTTTGCCCCAGTGCCCTGAGGAGGTCCAGGCACTGCTTTCCCGCGCCATTGCGGAAGGAAGGGATGCGGCCAAATACACTATCCGTTGTGGCCTTGACACCGCCGACTCGCTGGGCAGGTCGATTGCAACGACGGTGGCGCTCCGGCGCCACGCCTGGCTGAGAACCACTGGTTTTTCAGGGGATGTCCAGAATACTCTCATGGACATGCCCTTTGATGGAGTCGGTCTTTTTGGGTCCAAAGCAGACCATGCGTTGGAGCGCTTTAAGGACTCACGGGCTACTGCAAAGTCCCTGGGCCTTTCTGCTACACGCCCTCCGCTACCTTCTGCTTTTCGCCCCTATCGTGGCCACGGTAGGGGCGCCCTTCACGTCAGCAGCCCAGCCACCGGCCCGCGCAGCAGGCGTCTTCGCGTGGCCGAGGACGTGGATTCCGCCGTGGCGGATCGGGCAACCAGCGTGCGGGTCAGGCCACCACCTCCAACCCGTCCGCGGCCTCCAAGCCCTCCTAGTCCCTCCTTTCAGGTGCACGGCACGCCAGTAGGGGGCAGGGTCCGCCATCACCTTCCCCACTGGCGCACCATCACCTCGGACAGGTGGGTCTTGGACATTGTCCGAAGGGGCTACTCCCTCCCCTTCGAGACCACCCCCCAGCCATGCCACCTCAATTCCACCGCATGTCAGGGGATCACTTGGTGCTTCTACAGAAGGAAGTCACGGCCCTCTTGACCAAGAGGGCCATCGAGCATGTTCCGACCCCAGAAGTAGGGTGTGGTTGCTACTCCCACTACTTTCTGGTGCCCAAAAGGACAAGGAGGACATGCGTCCTATCTTGGACCTCCGGAACGTCAATCGCTTCCTCCGGAAGGAGAAGTTCAAGATGCTCACCCTAGCTCAGGTCTTGACTGCCCTCGACCCAGGAGACTGGTTGGTAGCGTTGGACTTGCAGGACGCGTATTTCCACATCCCCGTCCTGCCGGCCCACCGGCGTTACCTTCGGTTCACGGTAGGCCCCGAGCATTTTCAGTTCACCGTGCTCCCCTTTGGCCTTACAAGTGCCCCTCGGGTGTTCACGAAAGTGATGGCGGTGGTCGCAGCTCATCTGCGCCGGGCAGGGGTTTCAGTCTTCCCCTACCTCGACGACTGGCTGCTGAAGGCGGGCTCGTCCCAGGCAGTCGTCTCCCACCTCCAGACTACGGCCGAACTCCTGCACTCGCTGGGGTTCTCCATCAATGTGCCGAGTCGCATCTGATTCCTTCTCCACAGCTCCTTTTCATCGGAGCAGTTCTGGACACGACGCAGTTTCGGGCTTATCCTCCCGAACGGCGAGTCCGGGATATTCAGGCTATGATTCCGATCTTTCGGCCTTTATCCTGGGTTTCGGTACGGATGACCCTGAGGCTGCTGGGCCTCATGGCCTCCTGCATCCTGCTGGTCACTCATGCCAGATGGCATATGCGGGCTTTGCAGTGGGACCTGAAGTTCCAGTGGGCGCAGCACCAGGGCAACCTGTCCGATCACGTCCAGATCTCGGAGGGGACTGCAAAACAGTTGCAGTGGTGGCTCTCACACCGGCAATGGGTCATGGGCAGATCCCTCTCCCTTCCCCAGCCAGAGCATACAGTTGTGACGGACGCGTCCCTTCTGGGATGGGGCGGTCACATGGGAGAGGCGGAGATCAGAGGCCTCTGGTCTCCGGGCGGAGTCCCGGCTCCATATCAACCTTCTGGAGCTCCGGGCGATCCGGCTTGCACTCAAGGCATTCCTTCCCTCTGTCAAAGGGAAGGTAGTGCAGGTGTTCACAGACAACACCACCGCCATGTGGTACTGCAACAAACAGGGCGGGGTGGGGTCTTGGACCCTTTGTCAGGAGGCTCTGCGCCTCTGGACATGGCTGGAACATCAGGGCATGTTCCTGATGGTTCAACACCTGGCAGGTTCTCTGAACGCCAGGGCGGACGAACTCAGCCGCAGGTGCATGATGGATCACGAATGGCGTCTTCACTCGGAAGTGGCGCAAGGACTCTTTCTACAGTGGGGAGAGCCTTGGTTAGATCTATTCGCCACCGAAGAGAACGCGCAATGTCATCAGTTCTGCGCGTTGGAATTTCCAAGGCGGCACTCGCTCGGCGACGCTTTTCGTCGCGAGTGGAGTTGCGGTCTGTTGTACGCCTTTCCGCCTATACCACTTCTACCCAGAGTGTTGAAGAAGATTCGGCACGACCGGGCCCAAGTCATTCTTGTGGCTCCGGACTGGGCTCGAAGAGTTTGGTATCCCGAGCTACTCAATATGAGCATAGATCCCCCGATCCGTCTGCCTCTTCGGGAGGATCTTCTGTCGCAGCACCAGGGGACGGTCCTCCACCCGAACCTGTCCAGTCTACACCTGCTTGCGTGGAGATTGAGCGGCGGCAGTTGATTCCTTTCGACTTGCCTCCCGAAGTTTGTGATGTGATTCTGGCAGCCAGGCGTCCCTCCACTAAGGTGGTATACGCCTGCAGGTGGAACAAATTTGTGGCATGGTGCACAGCAAAGGCTGTGGATCCCCTTTCTGCCCCTCTTTCTGAGGTCCTTCTGTTCCTTTTCTCTCTGGCCCAACAGGGTTCTGCCCTGGGTACCATCAAGGGTTATCTTTGTGCTATCTCGGCCTTCCTCAGGCTCCCTGATCAGCCCTCCCTTTTCAAGTCCCCTGTTGTTAACAGGTTCTTAAAAGGCATTACTCACCTCTTCCCTCCTGTTCCGTTTGTAATGCCTCAGTGGGACTTGAACTTGGTTCTTACCTTTTTAATGTGCGCTCCCTTTGAGCCTCTGCATAACTGTCCTCTTCGTCTTCTGACTCTAAAGGCAGCCTTTCTGGTGGCCATCACCTCCGCTCGGCGGGTGAGTGAGCTCCAGGCTCTTTCTTGCAAACCTCCCTTTCTGTCTGTTCATCCAGACAAGGTTGTTCTTCGGACGCGTCCGTCCTTCTTGCCAAAGGTGGTTACTGCTTTCCACATTGGGCAGACCATCACTTTGCCCACCTTCTTTCCGCCTCCGCATCCTTCCAGAGAGGAAGAGAGGCTCCACCGTCTGGACCCAAAACGTGCGCTCTCCTTCTGTATCGACCGCACGAAACACTTCCGGGTGGATGACCAGCTCTTTGTTGGCTACGTGGGCGCCAAAAAGGTCGGGCGGTGCACAAGAGGACCATCTCCCGCTGGGTTACCTTGTGCATCAAGACCTGCTATTCTTTGGCTAAGAAGGAGCCTCCTGTTGGGCTGCGTGCCCATTCCACCAGGGCAACGGCTGCTACCACGGCCTTGGGCCGCGGTGTTCCGCTGCCGGTTATCTGTCAGGCAGCTACGTGGGCCTCGCTGCACACGTTTACTAAGCATTACTGCCTTGACAGTCAGGTCCGGAGGGACGGCTTCTTTGGCCGTTCTGTCCTCCAGGACTTCCTTGTCTGATCTTTGTTCGCAGACCCACCACCGGGGTTGGTATTGCTGGGGTATCTATTCTAAGGTAAGGAATCTATCACTAACGTGTCTCTTTCAGATGCACAAGTTACTAACTTGTGTAACGATATATCTGTAAGAGACAGTAGTTAGTGATAGATTCCTTACCGCCCACCCATCCTCCCCGTTCTGCGAACTGATTTCTAGGGTTAAGGACATCCCTTTCAGGGCCCTAGTATTTTTCAGACACCTGTGTCAGCTTCTTGCATGGCTCTGCGTTCCTGGCGCGGAAAGTCGTGTACAGAACTGACGTCAGCGCGCAGGGGCGGCGTCTAAGTACTGCCCGCGACGTCATCCCGGCGATCACGACGCCGACGACGGACGCGGAGCCGCACGACGCCGCCTACCGACGCGCAAGGGTACTGCTACGCAAAACTTTCCGGATCCAGCCTGACGCCTGGGGATATTCTAAGGTAAGGAATCTATCACTAACTACTGTCTCTTACAGATATATCGTTACACAAGTTAGTAACTTGTGCTTTTGTTTTCTTAATAACTTTTGCTCCTTTCAAATCTGCACCAAATTGTTAAAAAAAACAAAACCTAGTTCATCCGATGTGGGTTTGGCACGGCAATTTGTGTGCAGATTTGTCAAGGGAAGCGTGGAGGGGTGGGGAAAAAGTGTTCTTTTTTCAACTCCCATAGGCGTCTGTGCTGTCCCGTAAATAGAAAAAAACACATGACCAACAAACTTAGCATGAAAATAGAATTTTACTCAAGGAAGTGCCTTTACTTGGTAGTTCAATAGTTTTGAAGAAATGAACGTATACAAAATGTTTTGGTGTGGGTTTGAAGGGGGTAAAATAAGATATCCCTGGACCGTTGGTTGGTAGTACCGAAACAGTTACAGTGGCCTCGGCTGCCATTATAGATGTCGGGGATCTGCTGATCCTGGAAAAGGTTCTGCATATCTAGGGCAAGCCTCTTTGACCCAAGCATCAAGTATTGCAGATTTGCGGAGCTGGATATGAAATCCCGATCCTCTGAAAAAGATAGCATGGGTCTATGAACTTTGCCCTTGGTGCACGGGACCCTGGCATGACGCTTAACCTAGAATCATGGTTCCAAACTAGAATTCAGAAATCCAGAAAATAATAATAAATACGACCAGGCTCTATGGGCCAACCTGGGTCTTGGCCCCTGTGGCGAATGAGGTGTAGGACCCGAGACCACCCCAACACTCCTCCTCTCCCCACTCCCAGTATGCTTGGCTGAAGGCGTTGTACCCTGTAGGTTGACTCAACTTGTGCCTGCGTATGCCTGGATTGGTTGTATCAGATTTCTGGCCGGGCTGTCTGCGTATCTCTCTCCCTGTGACTCCTGGGCTTGCTTTGTGAGGTACTGCCTGACTGCGTTTGTGGCTGTGTATTTTTTTTATTTATAGAGGACTCTGCGACCCAGGAACTTTGTATCGTGTGGCTGTGCACGACAGCTATAGCCTCCCAGGTCAATTAAACCACCCATATGAATATCAACCAAAGAATGACAAGAAGGGTAAGAAAGGTTTTCAATTGTTCTTGTCGGTCAAATAATCATTTGAGCACTTAAAAGAGGAAGGGTAAGGTTCATGCCCTGGCAGGCAACACTTCGAAGTGTTCCCCTATGGGAGACCGTTGAAATCTGGGTACTGCCAATAAATTGGCAGCAGGTTCTACCAGACACCCTAAAGAGGTCCTTGGCCATGAACCCTTCTTTGCAAAAGCACATTGCATTTAAAGTGGCAAACGTGAGCTATTTAAACGCTGTTAGATGCAAATAAATACGACTGGGTCTGTAAATCTCCAGATGGTTTTGGCCACAGACATTTGTATAATTGAAGTACGTGTAAGCAACTCGTGTGAAAAGCCTAAACATTTCAAAATCCCATTTGAAGTAGTATGATGGGGCTGGATCAGAAGTTTCCGTTAAGGTGTATGACGTCCCAGGTTTACAGGTGGCCTGCATTAGACGGGTGCAGGGTGAGCTGCTTAGTGCAGGTTGGAGTAAAAGATTACTCCCAGGTTACTGAGTGGTAAGGGAAGAGAGGCTGGATCTCTGACTTAGTCGTCCTGTGAAAGTAGTGCAAAAGTGGTTTCTTTCAATCATGTCAAAAAAGCATTATTGTGGTGTGGTGCTCTATGGCCTGATTCTGGTTATGCTTGCGTCTCTATGATCCCAGCCTTGTGTGGTTGTCCTTTGCTGTCTCTCCGTGAGCAACTTTCTTCAGAACCCTTTAATTATATATGGGGGAGGGTGTCAGATGCCAGGCCCCTCCCTCCTCCATCCACCTGGATGTCTTAAAACACCTCATTAACTCCTTGTTCAGACTGACTTCCTTCCTTGTGGAGGCAGCAGAGTCAGTGAGGGGGGACAAGGGGAACGTGTCGCCTGCTTTCTGCACTAAACAATCAGTCACTGGGCACTAGTTCTGCCTTCTGTCGAAGCGCTGATATGTTATGATATTGGTTCACATAGCGCTTAATGCCGCGCTAAGCTGGTCTCGGAGTTGAGGGAGGGACGAGGAGTTGAGAGAATAAGAAACCTCTTTATAAAAGTATGTTTAACCTCTATTCCACCCCCCTGCCCACCACACAGAGTTCTCGTAATTAAGTTTATTTTCATGTTCTCCTTCAGCTTCGCGTTTTCTTGGTATATGCCATACTTTCCCAATTAAAGGTGTGCGCTAATCATTGAACATGGTACCTCATCAATCCGGTTCTCGAGGGTCCTGTCATTGTAGAGACTATGGGCCCGGCAAGGGTCAGCAGTGCATATTCTTCTCTTCGGTGGGGGAGGGTGAGGAGGTGGGTAGAATGTTAGTGATGCACTAATCCATGTGAAATGGGGGGTACTAACCTTCCACAAGAAAGAAGCCTTGCTCTAAGAACCAGTCAGTCCTGAAAAAATGTGGTAAAAGGAAGGTACGGCCTGCAGCTTGCTAACCTGCTGAGCCCAAGTAATTGCGGTCAAGAGCATACTCTTTAAAGGAGGTAGTAAGGAACCCATTAAAAACCTGAGCCCCAAGACCTCGCTAAGACAGAACAATGGAAGAAGGAGAAACAAATGGGTCGGCCCTTTCAGAAAATGCAAACCTGTAGGGCACTTAAACAAGGGTGGCTAGTCTAGTAAACAAGGAAATGCCAAAAGGGTTGACAAATAACCCTTAACAGTGCCCACAGCAAAGCCTTGCGGAAGGCCTAAAATGCAACACTTCAGATAAACGTACCTGGGGTGGCGGGGTAAATTTCTTCCTCTGCACACCAAGAATCGAACTGGACCCAGCATCCAGAATAAGCATACTTGGTAGATGGAAGATGAGCCAACAAGATGATGTCCACCATCTCTGCAGGCACGTCAAATAAGCTCAAATTAACCTGCCCAATCTCCAGGCATAAAAGGGAGGCTCTGGAGGCTTGGAAGCAGAACCTGCCCCAAGCATTGCAAAAATAGGCACATCCTGATCAGGAACCAGTAACAAATGGAAAGGTGCACCAGAAAGAGATTTGTAGTCCAAAAAACATCCAATGTGTGTATTCCAAATATAATATTTATTTTCTTTTTTTTTTATCCAATTTCAACAACATCCAGCCAATGCGTTTCGTTACAACTACTTTTAGAACTTCTTTAGGGCTTAAATTGACATGCAAAAGACATAAAAATACAATTCAGACACTTATAGCGAACACATAACTAATTAATATATACACCAATAATACCAGGAAATAAAATAACATTTGAACTGGTACTTAGCACATCAAATTAAACAAAAAACAACATCCACATAGTAGACAAACATAGCAAATATATAATAAAGCTGAAAACTACAAATAAACACTGAAGACAGAGGCATATTTCAACGGTGCACTGAGTGTCCACAGATCGCTAAACAGACACTGAACACACCTTTGTGTTATAAAATCACATAACAATTATAGTTAGCCTATAAATTGAAAAATTGCTTTGCACATAGACTAGTAACAGATAACGAGTCCTCGAGCTGAGGATCTAATTTGATTCATTGAAAAGATATCAACTGCAATCTCTCGCATCAACTTATCCGGGACCCCCTTTATTGTGCTAAACATGTATTCCCTAAGATAACTCTCATAGTTCATAGGAATCTCACCTTAATATGATAGAACGTTTATTCATCTGTTGAATATGCTTCAAACGAATATAGGTTCATCGAAATCATAATGTGTAGTGGTTCGTAGTGAGCTTTATCATCGTATCCAGAAATGCAGTGATCCTGATCAGAAGAAGGCGGCACAGGGTAGGTGGACAAGACCAGAGTACCAGAAAAGGGACAACCACCAACATCACTTTCGTGAACACTTAGAGAACACTCAATCCAATGGGAAGGACCATGAATTTAAAAAAAACAAAAAAAAAACCACATATACAGCCTGTGCAATCACAGGATTGCTATGTGAAAATATGCATATGGCAAGTTGTAGCTCGAGAGCCAAGAGAACCAGCACCGAGACAGCATTTTGAACTCTTCTCTGTGGAGGAATGCATTCAGTACGTGGAGGCCCCACCGTCTTCTAAGGAACAACAAATTGAGGAGAATAGTGTCTCTGCCCTATCTCATTCTTCTGAACCGACTCCACAGGCCCTTTGATCAGACGAGCCAGAACCCCCCTGCTGCAAAATTTGAGCACGGTTCTCTGAGGTGACGGAAGGGCTAAGGAAGACTGGAGGGGGCATGTCTGAAAGGTAAGGGTGTACCCTGGCTTAACAATCTCTAGGACCCACCGGTCTCACAAAATGGTGTGTTGTCATCCCAAGTGATGGGGTACCCTTCCCCTACAGGCTGCAAGTGTGCCGTAAGTGGCAAACTAAAAAGGGATCACAGGAGGGAGGAAGAGGACTGTTGGTGCTGTTCCAGGATGCCTTTTGCAACAGCCATGCTCTTCGTAGCTCTGGAAGTGCTTGTTGGACAGCTCCACAGGCTGCGAGGACTGATCACCTGAAAAGGTAGACTGCAGGAATAGACTCCTGAACTTATAGTGCTGCTGGCGGACTAGTTTTCAGGGGAATCTACTCCCAAGGATAGGGCTGTTGAACTGTCTGCCTTGTCACCGGAAAGGCAAATGCCATCAAAGAGCATGCTTATAAGTTTGACTTGGACATTACTGGAGAATCCGGTACAGTGCATCCAGACATAGCAGTGAATGCCAATAGAGAATCCCTTAGACTACAGAGCACTATAGCCACCGTATTCAGTCCAAAGTGCAGGATTTGTCTCGCCCCATCTTGCCTAGCTCGCATGGTTTCCATAAAATGGTCATGAAGATGGGCAGGATTCGGTATGACAATATGCTCCATTTCCTATGGGGCGTTAGAGTAGCAGGCAAGTCAATTCACCTTTGTGGAGCGAAGGGTAAGGCTCATTTAAGAAAGGTCCTCTTTCTCCAGGGCCTTACTGTGCCAGTGGGCCGCACTTCTGTCAATTCCCTGGTGATGGACTATGTTCGGCATCGGAATGGGATCTTAATGAGCATCGAAGAGCCCTACAAGACTGCCAAAATATAGGCTGTAAGGAGCCTCCTCCAAAACTGATGTGCACTGTGTCTGGATCTGACCAGGATGGCCTTGGTCTTCGGATCGACGTAGTGGAGTTGAAGGGCCCTCTCTGTGCCTCTTGCGCTCTCGTGGAAGTCCTCTCTCTAACACTACAAGGGGCCCTCTGTGACGATTTGCCCATGGAATGCAAGCTGGAGTAGGAGTTTGCACAGGAGCTGGAGCGGTGCCTGACCCTGGTGTTACTCCCGGGCCGCAAAATGAAATAATTAGCCGCCCGCTGCTTCCTGGCCTTGACGTGCATGCAGCTGCACCGATTGCATAACTTCACGTAATGCTTGGGGCTGGGCACCTCAGGCGGACGACGTGCCGATCCGAGAGTGACGTCTGTCAGCCGCAAAAGTGGCACCGCTTAAACCTCGAAAGTTCAAGGAGACCTTTTCCATGTTTAGTACTGCAAAATATTATTTGGGGTGTGGGGTGGGGCTTTACTTATAGTGCAGTTCCGTCTCTATGGCAAAGGGCACTGAAAGTACCTGATGTGGGTGGTTTCTGGTGCCAAGGCAGAGCTGTGGTGCCGCCTACCGGTACATAAGGGTAACTGCATAGTTTCCATATCCAGTCTGGTGCCCTTAGGGATTCAAGAAGTGAGGAATCTGTAGCTACAAGTGTCCATCAGAAATCCTTTTTGTTGTGTATGGGCACACAGATAGTATATTATATTAATACCACTGCTTGTAACACATACAATAAAATAGTTTATGTAAAACATGCTTGGCAGAAAACAAGGCGATAGGTGCACACTTTGAATAAAACCTGTTCATCTTTTGTACTGCAGATCCTACTTATGTTCTCTAACTGGTCTTCCATTTGGATTTGCTCTTTGAGCCTCTAAAGCGCCTGTTACCATTAAGAAACAGAATTCCAGGGCAATATTTTGCATTAAATATATATAGATATATTAATGGGAGCCAAAGAAGACGTTTATTCGTGCAAAGATAAGCGTTTAGGATTTTTCTCTACTTTGAATGACATCTTGAAATAAATGCTGCTGTTAACAATAGTGTCTGTGGAGTAACGTTTTAAGGTTTAATGAAACAAAACATTTTTATTACGAAGATGAAATCTTTGCTTCCACCCTCTTGATTTACGTGTAAATGTTTCTCCTGCCAGGGGGATGAAAGTATGAGTGGCCAATTTTTTGGGCTGAGTGTCTGTCAAGGAGGGGTTTGTCAGTCTACAAGGATCGGGGGACTGACTTGGAGCGAAATGAGTCTCATAATGACCAGTTGGCTGACTACGAGTAGGCGGAGGTACCGTGTTGTGGCAGTTCTACAGCGACCAATTTTTTGATGGCTATGAGTGGTAAGTCCATCCTACATTGACCAGGTTGCTGGCAAGAGTAGGCACAGGTGGAGTGGTTTGGGCTTATACAGTGACCAGATGGCTGCTGAGAGTAGGGTGAGGGTGAATGACGTGGTAGTCCTACAGTGACATGGTGACTGGCTGATCAGGTCGAGGTAAAGTTGTTTGCCGACCCTACGGTGACAAGCCAGAGTAAGCCCGAGGCAGAAAAGTGGGTCACTTCTATAGTGACCAGGTGGCTAGCACCAAGGTGGAATGGTATGATAGTTCTACATGGCTATGTAGTTGGCTGAGCATCAGCTGAAGGTGTTTGTAGTTTCTTACAAAGGCCAAGCTTATGGTTGAACCAATGCAAAAAGAACAGTTGATGGACAGAATAATGAACAATGTCATACATTCACCCCAGTACAGAGATCTGGGCCTAAATCCATTGTCTTGTTGCTCACCATGCCATTCCAGTTTAAACCCAGCCATATCCAAATCAGTCTAGACCCTGCTCCCCATTGGCACAGTCCAGCCCGAACTGCCAGGCCCGGTCCCCCCTGGACCAGAAACAAGTATTCTAGGACCAGTTTCGGGGTTTCACCCCTCATTAGCCAGGCTAGCTTGACTCCAGTGGCTTGGAGAGCATGGGACCCACGTCTGGGCATACCTGTCCCACTCGGGTGACAAATGCAAAAAGAACAATTGATGGACAGAATGTTTAATGATGGATTAAACCCAGATCTTTGTGACTGGGGGGTGAATGTTTGCATTGTTCAGCATTCCATCCATCATATGTTCC
This sequence comes from Calotriton arnoldi, assembly GCA_963921515.1. Classification (NCBI taxonomy): domain Eukaryota; kingdom Metazoa; phylum Chordata; class Amphibia; order Caudata; family Salamandridae; genus Calotriton; species Calotriton arnoldi. The sequence goes on from CAWUFW010000017.1 coordinate 7,476,602, forward strand.
TTTTGCTTTTGTCGCCCTAAGTGGGAGGGTATGCCCAGACGTGGGTCCTGTGCTCACTGCGCCACTGTATTCAAGCTAGCCTGGCTAATCAGGAGTGATGCCCTGAAACTGGTCCAAGGATGCTTGTTTCCGGTCCAGGGAGGACCTAGCTTGGTAGTTCGGGCTGGACTGTTCCTAGGAGGAGCAGGGTCAACACTGATTTGCATACGGCTGGGTCCAAACTGGGGTGGCGTGGTGAGCAAATGAATGATGGATTAAACCCAGATCTTTGTGACTGGATGTCTGCATTGTTCAGCATTCTGTCTATCATATGTTCATTATGGTCGAACCTAAACTGAGGTGCAGTAGTTGGTCTTGATGAAATGATCTGGTGGTTTAGCATAAGCAGATATAAGACTAGTTTGTTCACTCAGCCCGCTCGCTCCCAACAGGACCAGCATGTCCATCCTCCCAGAACCACATGGTTTGCTTAGTGCAAGCACAGTTGAAACGTGTGGGGCCCTCTTCAGTGACCATGTTAACTGTGCTCTGCCGAAGGCTGGAGTAGTGTGACCCTCATGTAATGCTTTTTGAAAGGGTTGAAAGTAAGCCAATACTGGTGGCATTTACTCTCTGGCACGAATGTGAGTATCTGCTTTAAAGGCCTGTCCTCGAAAGTAATGTCTGAGCTTTTTTCAACTTCTTTCTGCTTGGCTATCAGCCTTCTTGAAACAGATGATGTTTAATGGAGGCCTCACTGGGTAATAGTGTTATGTAGAGAAACGAAGAGTGAGATCCCGGGAGTGCCATGCACCAGTCATAATCTCTACTGACTGTGGCGGACCCTAGCGTGACTGGACAAATTACAAGTGCCCAGAGTTCTGTGGTCGGATGTCGTGTGTGCGTCTGTCTCTGGAGTTGCCCAGTAGCCTCACAGTATGCCGGAGAAATTGGAGATTCATTAGCCAGGAATGGCGTTGCCCTCCATCTACCCTAAAACCTCATGGTCTTTGCATGAGTACGGGGATGTGACGTGTGTGTGCCATAAGTATAGGCACACCAGATGTGTTATGTGGGATATGTCCCAGCTAATTGTACAGGGTCTAACACACATCGGTGGGTACAATCTCAGCTCACGCTTGGAGTTGTGTTTTTATGCCCTGAAGTACTATTCCGCTGGCAGCAGGTTGCTGCAATATTTGGGCAGCTCGTGGCGAGAACGAAGTTCACAGGCTGTATATACCATTGGCTGGTGTGAACCCAGGAAAGGCCTTTCTGATTGGCCAAAGAACACACAACCTGTCAGAGTGACCTCTGATGAGGACTTCGTACTGCAGACGAAATGTGTTTTCCCTAGTAAAACCTATTATCAGCAGCCATTCGAACCTGCCCAACCCAACTAATGGCCATCATTCCCCTCTGGAGTATGGTGGCACTTAAGTTTATTTGGAAACAGGTAGATATACCTCATTGGACATCTTTTTCTCAAAGATCTCATTATAAAGGCTGATTAGTGACGGCGGAGTTTTAATCTCGCCCTTACCCCTTGTTCAAGTTGTCTGATACTGGACAAATGAACTCCCAGTGGTTCGGAGGCCAACTTGGGCGATGGTAGAAACAGACTAAAAGCCACTCCTAACTGCTATGTCAATGCAGTTGGCATTTTGCATTTGCCAGTCCCCCCCCCCCCCAGGTCGGTATTTCCGTTTCGAGGCCCCCTTGTCTGCCCTGGTACCTGTGGCACCTCCCTTTAGGGCCTGCGCGGGTTTGGCCAGACTGGCTGGGATGCCACCTCTCTGCGGCGTCACGCGGCCGCGTGGGCGCGCGTCGTGGGAGTCGCGCGCGCGTCTGCCGCTACCTGATGTCATCCTCGAGGCGCCTAATGCTGCTCGACCCAAAAATAAGTTTCCTTTTCGTTTCCTGTTTTCCAACTCGCAGATGCCAGAATGCGCACGATACCTCCCTTTAGAAACTTTCACTCTCTCCGCGTCTGCTTCAGACCAAAACACGTCGAGGCTGCTGGTGACGGCGTCACAGGGGACGGCCCCAGAAATCCCCTTACTGGCCAAGTGACGCTTCTCGGGCCTTGCGGAAGTGTGGGCGGCGGGCGGGGGCCTGTGGGCAGCATCTTTGCGTACTCCGCTGCCAAAATATAGTGCTGGGTGGCGTGGCGAGAGATGGAAGGGGCTGGCCTGCCTCGGAACCAGCCGCGGTCCGTGCAGGTAACAGCGGTGGGGCCTGCACGGACCGCGGCTGCTCGGCACATGTGGAGCCAAAGAAGTCTAATGTGGCGCGAACAGATACAGCGGCGTTAGCGTCCCCCGTACACATAATACAGCGCCCACTACCCAAACTGGGACTGCACAGGAGTCGGTGGACTCCTCGCCTACAAAGGGTGGTGGCAGCTGTAGGGCAAGCTTCATTCGACGGCACTGAAGAAATGCAGGCAAGAATACAACTGCATTGCATGCTTCTCACACATGAGCAGCAGCACTGTAAGCCCCCCGCCCCCCAACAACAGTACCTCCCAGACCGCAGTCAAAGTGCAGGCTTCTTTAATTTACAACCGGTTTAACATCAGAAGCAGTCATACATGCTTAACTCGCATTAAAGTATAGGGAGCAGCAGGGCAGTCTTACACCGCCACCTGGCCACCCACTTGTCTAGGCCTTCATTAACTAGTAGGTTTGTTTGATGGTTTCCAGGCGCTAAACACACCAGAAGGATGAACACATAATACTCGCATATACGTTTACATCAGTTGTCCTATCTTGATGCTTCCTTCGCACCAGATGAGTATGGTCCGGAACATCTTGTCTGTCTACATCCCTGCAGGTTTTGTGGTCTCTAGCTTTTCCGTCACTTAACCAGGGAACAATAAGTTACATTTTTGGTTCCTCATTAGACTCCCAAACCTGTTTTAACGCTGACATCTCTGTAAAGACAATCTGTTTCGTCTACATTTTATAACCACCGTCTCTTTCTCCATGACAGGCCTCAACCCCTGCTCTTCTCATGGCAGCATCTTCCACAGTGTGTATTGATTGCATATTTCTTACCCCCCATTACATGTCTCTTGCTCAATATGCATGCTCGTCTCTGGAGGTGTCCCTTCTTACAGTGCTGCTCAACCTTTGGAGTCTGTGTTGTCTATGTCCACCTTCAGGTCTCAGTCTCTTGATTATGAACTTTGCTCTTGGTGTGAGGAGCTCTGTTTTAGCAGTGGTTCAAATGTAAGAGAATCACAACTGTCTTCCTGTGGACTCAGGACTTCTTGATGTTCTAGACAGACCCTTGTATGTATGTGGTATTTGCAAAGCACAAACCTATTGGAAAGGCTGCTTAGGGTTAAAAGCAAAGATGGATTCAGGGAGAGGCCACTGGGTTCTGAGAGCAGAAGTGGTCTATTACTGAGTCTCATAGTCTTCTTAGACCAGATTTGTCATCCGCTATATTCTCAATAGAAGCAGTGTTAGGGGGACCCTGATGGATATGGCGATGTTGTTCCAGATCCTGGGTGCATAGATGGGGAAGGTCTCTTGCGTTTGTTTTATAATAATTTTTTTATTTGCAATGTTTAGTCTTCAGTCCGATGGTGTCCTGGCTTCAATGTGCTGAAAACCATCGCATATGGTGGGGTTGCTGACACTGATTGGTTTGGGGATGAAGCAGCTAGTTTTGATGATTGTGCAGGAGATAGAGCGGTTTTCCATCAGAGTGGGGGTGATCTTGATTAGGCATGCTACAACATTTAGAACATGTTTGCGGGGGTCAAGTGTGGTGTGTTGGAGGCTGTGTAACAAGGTGTTCCATCACCCAGATGCTGATGTAGGAGTGCTTGAATGGCAATTCTGAAATAGCTTTCTGGAATGGACAGTTTTACCTTCTTTAGTAGAAAGTTGGTACCTGATCTTATTGGTTTTCTCTGTAATATGTTCCCTGAGGTTGGTGTGCAGGGTGAATCTAGGTTGCTTTGCGTTAGTTGAAAGATGGGGGTTCAAAAAATCCAGGTTCATGACATTGAGCTCTTCCACTTCTTGGTCACTCTAATTCTGCCTCAGTCACTTCCCAGACCCGGATCATTGGTGGTGTTCATTAGACATCTTAGTTCATGCGTCTCTGTGATGTTCATGAGACATCTTAGTTCATGCATCTCTGTGATGTTCATGAGACATCTTAGTTCATGCATCACTGTGATGTTCATGAGACATCTTAGTTCATGCATCTCTTGGGAGTTTTCATGTTCTGTGCCATAGTTTGTTAACCGTGTTGCCACACTTCTATCCTTTGTGGTGCAATCCTATAACGCCAACTCCTGGGAATGTTCACCCTGCTGCAAACCTGGTCATAACTACGGACCTGTTTTCCCTTCCAGCTAGCTCCATGTCATCTGCATATTTTAGAAAAGTAAGCTCAAAGTGCTTCAATATCAGACCCTTCTGGCACTTGCTAACTGCTTTCATCTGTATGACATCTCTTCAATCAACCAGTTTCTCATCTAGCGGTTTCGACGGCTCACATCGGCAAATTGATTTTTTTATTGTTTAAAGCAGCTGTCCTTTTGTAGGCGTGCGCCTTCAAAATGACGCTGCCAGCTGTCATTTTACCTTTTTTTGTATTCTTTAGCCATGCTGCACACCGCCAGAGATGCTGTACAGCATGGCTACAATTATTGATAAGCCCAGTAGTTCTCAAATGCAAGGGCTGTTGGCTTTGCCAATGCTTGTTGCTGATTGTTACTCGAGACGAAGTCGATGAAGGAGACGAATATAACTTCTGCTTAGCCACTGGTGTCATGTCTTGGTGTTGTGAATGTGTCCTCCTCCCGTCGTGTTCCTCCTCTCTGGCAGTCCCCTCGGGGATGTGCCATGTCTCCGGTTAGAGTTGGCTCTCGCCTCCAGGGCCAGCAAGCACATAGTTGTGCGCTCGTTTGCGGTGTAGCTCTGCGTACAAGCCAAGAGGTGGGCATTGCTTGTGTGTTTATATTTCCTCCGTGCATGTGGCACCAGTCCCTTCAAGATACTCCCTTCAAGATACTTTGGGCCGCGGGTATTTTTAGCCTCCGTGGCGGGATAGAAATATTCCAGGCTGACTCCCGTGCGTTTCTTTCTGTCTTACTTGAGAGGCTGGTGAGGTAGTTTCCCCAGCCTGGGATAAGAGATGGCGATGGATTAGCGACTCTAGCCTGTCTGTGATGCTTCTTGGGGTAGAGTGAAGAGCTGGGTTAAAGTCATTGCACGTGGAGGGCTGCTTCTGGGACTAGCGGTCATGTGGGCTGACTGAGCGCTCGTCCACCAACTGAAGCCCAGTGTACAGTAGTGGAACCGCTATTGCAGTGCCTTGACAGAACTGTGCGGAATGGAGATAGTGAGGATTGAGGATCACCGTCAGAGCTGTGAGTCTATACCCAGTACAGAAATGCAGTGGGCGCTGCTGCAGATTGAGGAGCACCGTCAGAGCTGTGAGTCTATACCCAGTACAGAAATAGCAGTGGGCGCTGCTGCAGGTGCGGATGAAGCGCTGTGTGAATGTGAAATACAGTGCTGGGAGAACAACGGTGCCACGGGCAAGAATTGGGACCACTGTATCTTCATAGATGAGTTCACCATGGCCTGAGCTACACCCGTTGGTCGTGCAGTTATTGCATTCTTTTCGTGGAATGTGGTGACATCAACTGGCTGATTTTGTTATTGCAGTTTGGAAATGTAAAACATCATAGACTATAATCGAAATAATTAGCTGATATTCCCAGTGTTTTTTTGCATTGAGTCTGTGTCCACTTAAGTGCTGTTAAATTGTCACTGATGCTTTTGAATATTCTCTACTACTGGCCTCGTTTGCTATAATGACCCTACTAGATTTCCCTTGTATGTTAATATTTGTGCACTTTTTTCAACGTGTACTCGGGGAAGGGGGAAAAGGTTCGAGCCAGTAGGATAGCTGAGGGATCCAAGGGTTTGTTGTACTTAATTTATATAGGTGGGGCGACCACCTCCCTCCAGGTCATTAGGAAAAGTGTTTCTTGTCCTGGACTCTTGTGTGATAGCAAAAGGCATTCTTGGTGCTGGATGTAGTCTTGTTTCCTTCCATAGAACTGATTAGACTAACACACCTGGAATCAGTGATGTGAAGGTGAGATTGTCCGTAATGACCTGATTTCACCCTTACCCGTAGGTCATGGGTTGAATTCCTGACTGGTAATAATGCACATCATTTAAGCTTATGTTATTTGAATTTGTGTAGAGCTGGCAGCAACGTTTCCACAACATTGCAACATATTCTCAAGCAGGGTGTTGTTTGCTGTGGAACTCACTCGGTGGACTATTCCAGGGCCACTGGAATTCTGCAGCAGGAGAGGGCCAAATTATGCAGCAGGGGTCACAAAATTACGCAGCAAAAAAAGGCAAATTATGTGACACAATGCGGCCCATTTTGTTACTGTACTAGTTCATTATTTTGTTATTTTTACACTTAAAACTCTGAGCTTAGGTTGCACCTCATTGGTACCGGATTAACACGTACATATAGAAACAAGCAACAGAAAGGTGATCAGTCAACCTTTGCAAAGGACCTTCCACTGCGCGGCAGCACGTGTCACTGCTTTTTTAGTAACTTTTGAACCGTTTGAGCGAGAAACAAAACTATTTTTTGTTAATCTGTAGATTATGCATCAGATGATGGATTATGTGGCAAATTAATTATGCAAAAACCACTGTGGCCACACAATCGCATAATTCCAGCGGCCCTGCCATTAACGGATTGTGTCTGTCTGTTGGTGTTTGTGTGAGGTTAGTCGAGAGTGTCTTCAGTGTTAAGTTTAGAAATGGTTTGTGCAGGTTAGTGAGAATGTAAACTGTTAGACCGTGGCGATATTTGGGCAAGAGAGCTGAAGAACTCAGTTGGGTGGTCTCCTGTCCATTGCTAAATTGGAGTGAAGTGTTTCTATCAAAACATCACTGTGGAGGTAGGTACTTATGATGCAATGCTGTGAGCATGAGGAGCTGCTGTTTAACGTGTTGTACCAGTGCTCCAGGTTTCCCATATTCACTCTAGAGGCTGCCTGGTCACATCTCCCCTTCACCGGACTTTGTGAGGCGGCATAAGGATGGTTTAATTTTCATGCAGTCTTTAGGCTCACCTGAAATCCGTTCTGCAGTTTTACATTTTATAAAATCAGTGTTTTACATCAGAGATATGAATTTTATGTGCTATTTAAAAAAATTATTTTAGACATGATTTAGTCTATCTGACTTGGCTCTTTTAAATATTTTATCTCAGAATTGTCATTTGAAAATTGGGTATTGTCCATGATTCTGTACCAGACGAAATTTTTAATCTGTGTTTTTATGTATGCTTTTATGGCCTTTGGCTGAATAAAGTTTACTTTGACTTGACTTACATGGCTCTCATCCTTCCGCAGGCTGCTTACCATACATTAACAGGAGCGATGGTTGCTTGCCGGGCCCGGCGCTGTGCGTTGTGAATGCTGTGATCTTTGGACACTGTATACCGGTAAGCCTTCTCTCTGCCTGCCACGCCTGATTGATTATTAATTCAGGTAGCTTCGATAACTGTTACATGATTTTTACTGCTCAATTCAAAGCCTGCATGTGGGATCGTCCCTTTACGAGTTTTCTAGGGGAGGGGAGTGATGGGGAAGGCAGGGGTTGTGATCAGTTCTCAATTGCCCATTGGATGGTTCGATGCACTTGCCTGATGAAGACTGTCCCATAGCATTAATGTGCTGATTGACAAAGCGCCAATGAATTTTAAGCTCACTTGCATCTTACCGACTCTGGGGGGCCCAGCCGAGTCTCAAATCATGCCAACTCCCGTTTTTTGAGACTTTCAATGGAAGGGGGTTGAACCTTTTGCATGACTGAAAGGCCATGTTGCTGAAGATGTGGTGTTTCTGCTCGAGTGCCAGCCTCTTCAGTTTCATTGTGATGTGAACACTGGAAAGCCGTCTTGCTCAGGACAAGTTAACTCAAGGGTTCAAGTCTGATTGTCTCTGCCACACACAGACCTTTTGGCGCCTGCCTCCCAAACCTTGGTAGATGATCTTGCCTAGTCCAAGCTGCTGTGAATTAATACATTGGCTTCCAGAAGGAAATGTTGTGCAATATGAGCTTACTGGTGTTTTTTGGCAGACTCTGGTTACTTCATTCGGTTTGACTCGTTGTATCCCTTCTCCATATAAGGACGGAATCCTTTCTGCCTCATATTTACAATAAATGGTGTTTAATTCTTTCAAAGGATATCCGATGAGTGCCATCGGTATTACCTGCATCATGATGGAAAGTAACTTGATGGCCTGGTTTTCTACAGAGCCAACAAATATCCTCTTTCTCCTTGGTCTCTGTGGACACTCTAAGTAACCTCGTTTTCCTTATGGATTCCTGCTTTGGGTGCCCTCTGACGTTGTTGCAGTTCTGAAGTTGTAAACATTAATCATGGCTTTGCACCGTTCTGCAGCTTGTGCTGTCTGATTCGTCTGGTTCCAGAAAATGGACATTTCCTATCCTTACCCCGAGTTCATTAGTATTCAGATGGGCGCTGGTTCAATGGGGTAGAAAATCTGAAGAAAGTTAAGTGTGCTGGCTGTGATCTGGGGGAGATCTCTTGCACACAGGCATCTTTGTTCCTAGGAATCACCCACTTGCTCGCCAATAGTCTGTCTGACCACTCGTTTGCTCTGGCCTTTCTTGCTACTTGCTTGCTCTCATGCCTTTCCTGCAACTTGCTCATGTGTTTTGCTGCAGGCACTTTATAGCATTTCCACAGCTTGCATGCTATGCCTTCATCTTACAGCCATCGACTTACTGCACATTGGATTTTTTGCTCCCTTGGTGGTGTTCTGCCATGTGTACCCTCTCCCTTGTTGCACTTTTGCTGCTCCCTGTTGTGTTTTTTTGGCACCTTAAATATATACACTTGTGTCTGTTTCTGCCGCTGCCCTGTTTTGCTGTTCCCCACGGTCCTCCTAACAGCAACCATCAGCTCACTTACTCAGTTTTGAAGCTTTCTTGTGAAATGCTTACTTGGTTTTGTTTGCTATCACTTGCTTGGTCTCCTGAGTGTACAGACACGCTTTGGTCCGCCTCACGTGAGTCATTGCTGGGATCTGGACTCAATATACGAGGGAAACTGTCTAATTGGGAAGGTGGGAGGGATCTAAAAGCATCAGTGTGGTGTTGCGGGGGGGACTGGATGGGGTAAGCTGTGAGAGGGTAGGGCCCTGAAGGGCCTTACAATGGAGAGGAAGGGTCCCACGATCTCTTCCATCCCTCGTTTTTTTGATCTTGAGATGATTGAATATTTCTCTCGCCTTACTCGTCTCCTGTTTTGTGTTTTATTTTTTTATCTTCAGTAAAAGCGCCTCGCCCATTAATGTCTAAAGTGAGGAGTGGGCAGTGCTGCAGAGTGGGGCTGCGCCCTTTAACTGGGGGCCTGGTCTCTGCCTCGCTTACTCCGCCTTCTCGGTTGCACTTTCTGATCCCTTGTGTCAAAATTCTTTCTTTGAATCATCTGTCCTCCCTCTTTCCTCTGTCAGTATTTTGTTCTCTTTCTCTCTACCACTTCGTGCCATCTGAAGATCTTTCACCTCCCCTCTGTCTCCTAGTCTCTACCATCTCTGTATACGTTTATTACGGCTCTTCCTCGTCCTTTCTCTTCTACTTTTATTTCTCTTTCACTTACCACCTCCTCTTCTGCTATACACCAAGCTGTTTCACCTGCCCTTTGTCACCATTTACTTGTTGGACATGTCTCCCCTCTTTCTGCTCCATACCCATCTCTCCCACCCTCCTGGTATAATGTACAACCAAACAGGCATCACCTTGAACACAACTAAGTGCTCACTCGCTCTGTATGCGTCATTAAGCCATCACTCATCTGCCCTATACGCCATCATGGCCTCTTATGGGGTTTCTCACCCACTCATTGCTGATGTACCATGTTGTCGCCTCTCCTTTATGCCATCTCTTGTTTTTTTTCTTATGCTACTTCCTTGAGCATGCTATCTCGTGGTTTTCTTTCCATGTCATCGTTTCAGCTTTCTCCTATATGCAGTCTCTTGCTCGTTCTGTAAGCATCATTACGCCACCTTTAGTCTGTGTATTGTCTTTTGCTTTCCTTTCACACACGTGGCCTCTCTCTCTTGTATTTGTTGTTTTTATATCGGCCCGGCTCTGTCCTGTATGCTCTCTTGTTCTCGTTCCTTATGCTCTACCATGCTGCCTCTCTACTTTATGCTGTCTGTTCTCTTACACCTCATGCCTTCTTTCTCTGTATGCTTCACTTGGTCTCATTTTGTTTCTCCTTGTATACCCATTATACTTTCTTCTGTTGGCTGTCTCCTGGTCTCCCCTACACATGCTGTCTCTGTCTGTTTACAGCCTTCCCTTCTGTCTGTATCACACTCTTTCAAACCCACCCACTCTGTCTCTCCCCGTGTCACTCTTCGCTTGTGCACACCGATGTGTCATGGAGTCTCAGAGCAGGTTTGGTAAGTACCCTGGCACACTCCACCTCCTGGAAGGTCTATCTTTTGGAGGGCCCGGCATACCCTCCGCACCACATTTCTGAATATGTGACGGGAGGGTGGGTGAGTAGTTGGGTTGTGGCTTTCGAAGACCATGTGCAGTAGCAGTGCTTATACCACTTGCCTGCACTAGAGTTTTGAGGCCGAACTTGTCAAGAGACCACACGTGTAGCATTGTGGCTGGGGGAGGGCTTCATTTCACTCATTAAGTGGCTGGGCATGTGCTGAAATGACTGGATTCACTGTGCTGTTGGTCATGGTATGGGTGGAGGATTGTCGGGAAGGGCTTGCTGTGGCATTATCTTGTGTTCTTTAAAACAGTTTGTAATAGTAACATGCCTTTCTGCCAGGACATGCCCCTAGCAATGTTTGCCCCACAAAGTTAGTTGACATCTTCTTACCCCTGAACGGCAATTCTACCAAGTTCCCATCTCCCATATATTGTCCTCGGGTAGTGGCCTCAAGTTAAAGACGCCTGCAGGTCAATTTCGGTTCAGGGATCCCAAAGTGGTTGGCTTGCTAAAGTGAAAGCATAGGGGGGAGGTCCCCTGGGGCAGCTGGATCTAATCTCGGATAGTCTGTCTACAGTGTCTTGAGGCAGGAGGTGGGTGTTTGTTTCTTGTGCAAATTGGAACTACTAAGACGAGCTTCTTAAAATTACTGGCTTTGGCAGACTATAGCTTTAAAAAGGTGGTATTATAATGTATAACACAGATATTACCAAATCATGAGACTGGAAAGTATTAATACAATGTCTCATATTGGAACACTATCAAAAATCAACTGATTCATGGGATGGTGGCTGATCAAACAACTTGATTTACCCAGCGCAGTGAAAAAATAATCTGTCTCTCTGAGCCTTCAAAGTGTATTCTTGCTGTTTCATCTTTAATACTCTGAGGCCAATAAAATAATACAGGAGATATATTTCGGGAAGAAATGTCCTTTGGCTCGAAACGAACAAATCCTTGTTAAACGACAGTCTTGTGTCAATTAGGTTCACACAACATACATTGACACATTCAATAGTATTGTTCACATCTTTCTCATAAATCATAATGTGTTATTCAACGGAATTAAAACAATATTTGTATTCTCTTGTAGATGGCTCATGAATATTTTCATTTGTTGCTCTTCAATTTATTATTAAAAAATAACTCAATCAATCATGTCACTTATAAAGCGCACTACATACCCGCGAGGGTCTCAAGGCGCTGGGGGAAGAGGGGGGTGGTGCTGCTACTGATCGAAGAGCCAGGTCTTGAGGAGTCTTCTGAAGGCCAGTAGGTCTTGGGTCTGTCGGAGGTTGGTGGGGAGGGTGTTCCAGGTCTTGGCGGCGAGGTGGGAGAAGGATCTGCCGCCGGCGGTCGTTTTCCGGATGCGGGGGACTGTGGCGAGGGCGAGGCTGGTCGAGCGGAGCTGGCGGGTGGGGGTGTAGAAGCTGAGTCGTCTGTTGAGGTAGGCTGGTCCGGAGTTGTGGAGTGCTTTGTGTGCGTGGGTGAGGAGCTTGAAGGTTATCCTCTTGTTGACAGGGAGCCAGTGCAGGTCTCTCAGGTGGGGTGTGATGTGGCTGCGTCGGGGGATGTCGAGGATAAGACGTGCAGAGGCGTTCTGGATGCGTTGCAGCCGTCTCAGGAGCTTAGCCGTCGTTCCTACGTAGAGGGCGTTTCCGTAGTCCAGCCTGCTGGTGACGAGGGCCTGGGTGACTGTTTTTCTTGTTTCGGTGGGGATCCACTTGAAGATCCTACGGAGCATTCGGAGGATGTTGAAGCAGGATGAGGAAACGGCGTTGACCTGCTTAGTCATGGAGAGGGTGGGGTCGAGGATGACCCCTAGGTTGCGTACGTGGTCGGTGGGTGGCGGGGCTGTTCCCAGTGATGTTGGCCACCAGGAGTCGTCCCAGGCTGAAGGGTTGGAACCAAGGATGAGGACCTCCGTCTTGTCCGAGTTCAGCTTCAGGCGGCTGGTCCTCATCCATTCGGCGACGGCCTTCATTCCTTCGTGGAGGTGGGCTTTGGCGGTGTGAGGGTCTTTGGTGAGGGAGAGGATCAGCTGGGTGTCGTCGGCGTAGGAGATGATGTTGAGGTTGTGCTGTCGGGCGACGTGGGCGAGGGTGCCATGTAGATGTTGAACAGCGTTGGGCTGAGGGAGGAGCCTTGGGGTACGCCGCAGATGATCTTGGTGGCCTTGGATCGGAAGGGGGCGAGGCGGACGCTTTGTGTTCTGCCGGAAAGGAAGGATGTGGTCCAGTCCAGGGCCTTCTCTTGGATCCCGGCGTCGTGAAGGCGTGTTCGTAGTGTGTGGTGGCAGACCGTGTCGAAGGCGGCTGATAGGTCCAGGAGGATGAGGGCTGCTGTTTCTCCGTTGTCTAGCAGGGTCCTGATGTCATCGGTGGCGGCGATGAGGGCGGTTTCGGTGCTGTGGTTGCTGCGGAAGCCGGACTGGGAAGGGTCCAGGATCTTGTTCTCCTCGAGGTAGCGGGTCAGTTGTTTGTTGACGATTTTCTCGGTGACCTTCGCGGGGAACGGGAGCAGAGAGATGGGTCGGAAGTTCTTGAGGTCCTTGGGGTCTGCCTTGGGATTCTTGAGTAAGGCGGTGATCTCGGCGTGCTTCCAGCTTTCCGGGAAGGTTGCTGTCTCGAAGGAGATGTTGATTATTTTCCGGAGATGGGGCGCGATGGCTGTACTGGCTTTGTTGAAGATGTGGTGAGGGCACGGGTCTAGCGGTGAACCGGAGTGGATGGTGTTCATGATCTCGCTGGTGTCCTCGTCGTTGATGTTGGTCCAGGAGAGCAGGCGGTTGGTGGTTGTGGGGGCAGTGGTCTCGGTGGTTGCCGGGGCGGTCGTGGTGTTGAAGCTGTCGTGGATGTCGGCGATTTTGCGGTGGAAGGAGGTGGCCAGTGAGTCGCACAGGTCTTGCGACGGCTGGATGTCGTTGGTGTTGGAGCTGGGGTTGGAGAGTTCCTTCACGATGTTGAAGAGCTCTTTGCTGTTGTGTGCGTTGTTGTCTAGGCGGTCTTTGAGTGAGGCCCTTTTGGCGGATCTGATGAGGTGATGGTGATTGCGGGTGGCGCTCTTGTGGGCGGCGTAGCTGTCCGCTGTCCGTTCGTGGAGCCAGATCTTCTCCAGTTTTCGGCATGTTCGTTTGGAGGCCTGGAGGTCTTCGGTGAACCAGGTGGCTTTCTTGCTGGTGTGGCTGTTGGGCGGATTCTTGAGCGGGGCGAGGGTGTTGGCGCAGTCGTCGATCCACTGTCTGAGGTTGCGGGCGGCGGTGTCGGGGTCGGAGGGTTCGGCGGGTGGGCTCAGGGCGAGGTTGTGGTTAGCTGGTCTTCCGTGACTCTGCTCCAGCAGCGGCGAGGCATTTGTTCGGTGCTGTGGTGCGTGGTGGGCTTCCTGTAGGTGAAGTGGATGCAGTGGTGGTCAGTCCAGTGGGGTTCGGAGGTGTGGTTGAAGGAGACGTGTGGGCTTGCGGAAAAGATGGAGTCTAGCGTGTGGCCGGCGGCGTGGGTGGGTGTAGTCACGAGCTGTCTGAGTCCGAGGGTGGCGAGGTTGTCGATCAGGGTGGTGGAGTTGGTGTCCTTGTTGTTCTCGAGGTGGAAGTTCAGGTCCCCGAGGAGGATGTAGTCCGTGGAGGCGATGGCGTGTGTGCTGACGAAGTCAGCGATGGAATCGCTGAACTGTGGTCGGGGTCCGGGGGTCTGTAGATGAGGGTTCCTCTGAGGGTGGTGTTGGGATCGGTGTGGATCTGGAAGTGCATGTGTTCGGCGGTGCTGAGGGTGTCGTCGGTGTTGGTTGAGACTCTGAGGGTGTTCCTGTGGACGATGGCGATGCCTCCTCCGACTCCGTTGGTGCGGTCCCTGCGGGTGATCTTGTATCCGTCCGGGATGGCAATGGCGATGTCGGGGGCTGAAGCGGGATTCAGCCAGGTCTCCGTCAGGAATGCGACGTCTGGGGAGGTTGAGTCGAGAAGGTCCCAGAGTTCGATGGCGTGTTTGCGGGCGGAGCGGGTGTTGAGGAGGATGCATCTGAGGTAGTTGGGTTCTTTCCTGGGCGGTGGTTTGGCGGGGCGGGTGCTGGCGAAGCTGCAGTTCCGGCAGGTGAAGGGCCCTTGGGTGCGCTTCGGGGTGGCCTGGTAGCAGGCGTGATCTTTTCCGGGGTTGAGTGCGTGGAGGGTGCTGGCGTCGTATCGGCGTCTGTTGATGTGGCGGGCGCGGGGGATGCCCGGACCAGGGGGTCTGGCGCTGGGCGCGGACGGGCGCAGACGGGCTTGCCTTAGGCGCGCCTTCGGCGCAGCGGCCGCCATAAATGGGGAGGTGGGAGGGAGGAGCAGGGAATGGGGCAGCGAATGGGCAGTGAGGGGGCGGGGCCGCAGGGTCGCAGCGGCGGGAAACAGGCACAGAAAGGAAAAAACGATCACAATCAGGGGCAGCAAGGGGGCACAGAAAGGAAAAAACGATCACAATCAGGGGCAGCAAGGGGGCACAGAAAGGAAAAAACGATCACAATCAGGGGCAGCAAGGGGGCACAGAAAGGAAAAAACGAGCACAATCAGGGGCAGCAAGGCGGCACAGAAAGGAAAAAACGAGCACAATCAGGGGCAGCAAGGGGGCACAGAAAGGAAAAAACGAGCACAATCAGGGGCAGCAAGGGGGCACAGAAAGGAAAAAACGAGCACAATCAGGGGCAGCAAGGGGGCACAGAAAGGAAAAAACGATCACAATCGGGGGCAGCAAGGGGGCACAGAAAGGAAAAAAACGAGCACAATCAGGGGCAGCAAGGGGGCACAGAAAGGAAAAAACGATCACAATCGCGCAGCAAGGGGGCACAGAAAGGAAAAAACGATCACAATCAGGGGCAGCAAGGGGGCACAGAAAGGAAAAAACGATCACAATCGGGCAGCAAGGGGGCACAGAAAGGAAAAAAACGAGCACAATCAGGGGCAGCAGCAGGGCACACAGACGGAGCTGTGTGGTGGGGGAGCGACCTACCAGTCAAGGTCAGGGGTCGCTCAATGATCTGTACGTAAGGCTTAAAGGCTCTGAAGGGATCTTTACTCCACTGGGTAGCAACAATTGTTGAAAACAAATTTGGTGCCAAAATAAACCTCTTTTTAGGCACAGCTACCCTGAAGTAAAGGTCCTAAGGACAAGAAAACAAAGCGTAGTTGTTTACTTGATGTCAACCAACTTCCTACTTGTAATCCTGTTAAGTCCTGCAACATAGTGTACGACTGATCTTCAAAATGTCCATCTCCAGTTGACTGTCTTTCTTTATCAGACTTGGGAAACCTCAAGGCTTTTGCTGCAGCCAAGGTTTGATGTTCGAAATGTCTGTGTCTAGGAGTCCCTGTTATACTGTTGATGGCTTCCAATACCTGTGGTTGCCAGTGCCTAAGAGCATGCCCTCTTGTATTGACAATAAGAAGAGGGTTGTGTTGTACCTCTCTCCGAACACGACCGCAAGGGCGTTCCAGAGAAAATGCGAAAAGGTGTCCCAGCAGCCTTATGACGGACTATTTGATACACGTGGAATAGAAGAAATACTGCGGTAGCGTGGCGTGAAACAAGAAGAAAGATTGATATCTTAACTCTTGAAAGTGGTCCGCTTAGGCTCCACTCTGCTAGCTCACTTGCACACACCTCAATGTCACATGTGCAGAGAGAACATTGTGTTCCTGCACAAACACTCCCGCCCCAAGCCCCCCCCCCCACCACCACCACCACCACCACCACCACCAAGAACTCCAGGTGGAGTAGCATTCATCCATCTCCCCTCCCTACAGCCCGGGTGAAAAAGCTGGAGACTCTTAAGCACAGAAAAGAAAGAAAGTTAGTTGAGGTGCAGGAAGAGCAGAAGGCAGGAGTACACAACTGGATCAGAGGACTCTTGGTTCCAGTATTCACTGTTAGACATGATGGCTTCTATTGACCAGATGTCCAGTTGAAGACAGGACTCCACATTCGTGTCTGCTGTGATATACATCTGAGCACCCTATAGAAATCGTCAACGGCTTAATTAGGGGCTAGTGCAAGCTAATAAAGAAAATGGCACTTAACTGTAAGTGCAGTTCTCCATCATGGTTGTCTTGATTTCTCTGTAAAGTTGTCTTTTACATGATGGCCAAATGGGAACAGTTTCCTTTCAGTTTTTCTATTTTTAAAATAGAGAACATGGAAAAGACTGGCCCAACCACGAATCTGTCTGGTTTTTAAAATAATGTAGATTTTTAAAGTTTAAAAAAAAATACTATGCATACATTAATTTGAATGTTTAGTTTCATCATTGCATAGTTTATGGTTTCAGAAATGTATTTCGCTCTGCTAAGGAAGGGTCCACACATGTGCAAAGATAGTCTAATAATCATGAGCAGTCCATGATGGAGAAACTACCTTATCAGACGGGAGGGAGATTGGAGCACCCTGTAAATGTCCATCAGAGGCCTTAACAGAGATTGAAGTAGATCTTAGCAGCCTCTACAGGTCTATCAGAGGGCCATATAAGGAACTGGGTGAAGGGGAGGCGGGTCCATTGGATGTTGGCAAATAACATGTCTTTCCCAGAGATAAATGGGCTTTATTTTTTTTTTATTTTTTTTATTTTTACTATTGTTGCCATCGTCTGGATCAGCAGTGATAGAAGCCAGATGACAGGTAAACTGTTATAGGAGTTATTTCAGCCCTTTTTTCTTTTCTTTTTCAAAGGCAGACCGGCCTTTCTGAATGTTTCCATGCTGGACTTTGCCTCTGAATGTTCAAAATACCTGGGCCAGAGTCCTCTCTTTGAGGCAGCATGAAAAGTAACATGCACATTTTTCTTCGTTAAATAACATTTCCCCCTTCCTCATTTTTTTCAGTATTTAATGAGGCTGTGAAGACTGCTGCCTGAAATAGGATAGCTAGATCTGCATTCAGAGTGCCCCGTCCCGCGACTGTGCAAGGACAGTTGGCGTGAACTGGAAGTTGCTGATTCAAGCTAGAGGGGTAAGTCGCTGCCCAAACACCTCATGTGTCCCCAAACAGTATTTTCATCCACTGTGTTCTCCTTCACCAATTCTTTAGCTCTGTCAGCCCCCTGCTCCTTTGGCCCCTCTGCGCTTCTTCACAATATTTTCCAGTTCGGAGGACCTCACCTGGAGTACGGTTTCCAGCTCTGTAAACCAACGTATTGTGCAAGCTGAAATGGAGAATTATATCCCATTTTGGGAACATCTTCACCAAGCTGCTTATTTTTGGAAGGACTGGAACCATGATCACAGTACTGTGTCCACATCTGGATTATTGTGTGAGAATTGTGTATGCCACATATAGTCTATATAGTGTCCAGTTCCAGAAGTTGGAGGATCACCAGAATGACAGAGAAACTGGAAACCATCCAGAGGCCACCAGCCGAGATGGTTTATGGTTGCAACTACGATAGCTGGGAGGGTCAAGAATCTAAATGCAGCAAGTCTTTTCTTAGTTTATGCCGTCCATCCAGAGCTTGTAGTCTATGAAAGCCAATACATACAACTTATGTACTGGGAACCAGTGGCGGCTTATCAACTGGGACATCAGGGCTGTGCCCTGCTACCTTTGGGCGCCACATAGTGTCCCTTGCCTCTCCCCACACTGCTTTTTATGAACACTGCCATTGTGAGGTCTGCACTCTTGGCATCTCCAGGCTCCTGATGACAGGAGGAGGGAAGGTGAGGTGTTGAGCCATGATCGATCTACAAAGTGCTGTTTAAGACTACAGGATGGTGCAAATGGATGTCAGGATTGCACATGTGCGAAGGTGTACTTCACTATGTCCCCTTACACATGCAGAGTTAATTTAATTTAGGAAATATACTGCGCACACCTCAAGCAGTATAGTATCTAGTAAGTGCATCCCTGTGCCCACTAAGAATCAACACAGCAGGTGAAGCAGTGTCCCAGCTTCAGATATGGCTGATATCCCATTCATTCCGTATGTGGTCAGGAAAATGACAAAGTCCTGTGTCCATGACCCTAGGGGCACCAACCTGGGCCAGGCAATGCTGGTACTCAATGCTCCTTGAGATGTCAGTCAGCCGTCATAAGAAGCTGGACCTTCGCATTTAGCATCGGGGCCAGCATAAGGGCCAACTCAGCCACCCAGAAACAAAAAAGCTCAATCTGACGCTTAAGGACCTAGAATTCAAGTACCTCAAACTCCTGAAGGAGTGCATGCTTGTTTTCTGCGAGGTGCAGAGGCCCAGTACACATCCCTGCTACATGGCAAAGTGGAAAAGGTTTGTCTATTACTCCATTGACAAACAGACACCCTAAAGGCCGCGGTTTAGAATATCTTTTGCTACTGTCTTCACACAGAGTAGCCAACTGGGCAAAGCCAGTCCCCTGTTTTTTCCCAGTAACTAAAAAAAGGCAAAATTAAAACTTCGCCATGTAGAACGCCAACGGCAGAGAGATGACTCTGAAGAAAATGTGAACAGTTTCAACCAAGCATTTGCAATGCAATAGATCTCGCATTTAGATAGAGCTATTGGCGTTGTAATGGAAATGTTTTTTACTTGTGTGTGTTGTAGTGGAGTGTATGTATGTGATGGCAATTGTATGTTTTACAATGAAGGTAAAAGGAAGCGCGTTGATGGTCGAATCTGGTGATGGTCCTGTCAGCCGCTATGTGCGCCATGTAAATATTATGTCACGTAATCGCGATGAATGATTGGATTGTGTACTTGGCATTCACACTACCGGCTTCCTGGCTCTCATTTTTGCAGCGGCAACTTAAAACGAGCAACACGAGTGAGGGAGGGATGTTGGTGCTCATTAAAGCTGGTGTGGGGTGGTACTTCAAAAATGAACACGCTGAACATTTCTGCTGGCAAATCTGGCTCATCGTAGTGCTTACTAGTGGTGCTGGCAGTCTCACGGTATCACAAGAGGCAAAACAAGCCCAGTAGGGGCACAGTAAAACAAAAAGGTGTGCGGCCGCTTAATTTACCAACATCGCAAACAAACACTTATGAACACAGCACAGAAACAAATTACGAAAGTCCCAGCAAAATACACTGATGACTGTCGAGCAAGAGAGAGGATGTGGCGTAACCTCCAGAGTTGCCGACTTTGGAACTGGGGAAGTGGGTTTGAGTCTTGGCGTCATAAGTGAACTGAGTGATTTAAAAACTAAAAATGCCATTGCAAATAAGCTGATTAAGCACAGGTGTGCGAGCCGCGAGGTACAAAAGAAAGGCGCAGCCGCCAAAGCGTGCTGTGCTGCACTGTAAGTGTTCCAGTGTCAATGTAAAACTAGCAGCAGACGGCGGAAAGCATAAATAAAAGGAGCAGGGGGCAGCCGAGGAGAGGGAGCGAGTGCCCGTCAGTAGTAAATTTTAAACGAGCGGTTGCAGATCGCAGGAAAGCATGTCGTGCGTGTGATAAGGGAAAGTCTTAAGAAATTAGTGTCCACAGACCGTAAAAAAAAACCATAGCGAGTAAACAACACATGTAAGAGGGCCAGTCCTCATGGGAGGCTGCAAAAGGAGGGACTACTAAGCCTATTGACAAATCAAAAGCCATCATTTGCGAAGGACAAGAAGAGGAGCCAATTGTAAAGATGGGCGGAGCTTAATGCCCATACTGATTACTGCATGTCCTAAAAATGGACGACTGAATATAAAACTAAACAAACAAAGACTAATTCGTACACTAACAAAATTATGGGAGCAATTAAACTAAGTGTTTAAGTATTGGACAAGCTCTAAACTCCAAACAAAGGAACCCAGAACATCATCTCCACACAAGAGTTTTGGGACAGATGAAATAACTACTTAATAGATACAATAAAACAAATTAAAGAAAGTATTCAACTCGGAAGTGCAGACAGAGTAATAGGATTCCTTTCCAAGCTTTCTCCCCAATTGACAAATATATACTTGAATCTTGATGTTAAAGGTGAAATCCAGGTCACCTCTCATTCTATGCCCCTGTGTATCTTAAAATCCGAATCTGTAGTCAAGAGCCCCATGTTGACATTACTGACCGAAACCCTTTTTCAGAGGTTAGTTCTGAAATACTTCAAGGATATGCAGTATTTAAAACCCGTACTAAATAACAAGGGGAAGATATTACACTTCTGAAAAATGCTGATATCTCTTCCCCCTTTTCCATTGAAAATTGTAGAAGCTCATATAGCTCAGGAACTATGTCAATACGTACAAAAACGGATTATATTAACCCCCTCCAAGCTGTATATCAACCTGCGTGCAGCACCAAATCTTTTATGTCCTTACTAGATGACATCCTTTGGGACGGAGACAAAGGACAGACATTGGCACTGGTCTTGGATTTGTCTGCAGCTATCGACCGTCGACGATAACCTACTGGCCGATCGTGTGGAAGTTGCTTGGCCCTTCACTCAACTGGGTAAAGTCCTTTTTAGGACACTGCACAAATAGTCCATGTTGTCCACTTTAAGGCTACAACAGTACAGGTGGACTGTGTAGTCCCCCCAGAGGTCCTCATTATATCCCCACCTGTCCGACCTATATATTAGGCCCCTGATAAAGAAATTAGGTAATACAGATTGTAGACTTTACAACTATGCATATGATTCTCAACTCCTCCAATTGGATAGCACTGCTGCCTCTCAATAGACTTTTTCACAAATTCATGCGTTGTATATGCTTTGTATATGGGAGTGAATGGCAACAATTATTTAAAACTAAATAAAATTGAAAATTGGATAATAAGCTGATCCTTTGGAATCCTCTTTACAGGCCAACAGAAATGGGTCCAGCACCTATCCCTAAGACACAAGCTAAAACCTTAGGAGTAATCATTTATGGAGAGCTATCCTTGAAACCCTAAATTGGAGCAGTGGTATCAAAGTGTTTTTGTTCATGCTGAAAAAGGCCAAAAAGATTACTCTGTTCCTTATGCAGGATGCTCTAAAAACTGATAATAGCCATAGTTCCTTCCAGACTGTACTATGCACGTTCAGTTTACATAGGTTTGCCTAATACGTTGATTCACAGAGGCAATGGTCCCCAATTCATTGGTAGAAGGGTTAAAAAATACACTTCCATCTGGGAGCCTCACTCTACTACATCCAATCTCCTAATAATTCCTAGATTTGGGTTAAAAAGGCATGGTGAGACGGCATACGCAAGTACAAGCTCTGTAGAACATCTCACTGACACACTTGCATCTGGAATCTGATTTTAGATTGTTTAGGAAAAAGTTAAACACCTGGTTGTTTAGACAAGCATATTAGGGCTTTCTGTTCCTCCTTTCTATCTTGTTCTGCATCTGCCCCAAGCGCAAAGAAACCTGTGGTGAACGTGCACTATACAAAACTGGTTAACATAATCTTCAAAAGGCTGTGTTAGCATACACTTCTACCTGCTTACACCTGACTGCAGTTGCAGCATTAATGCATAATAGGCAACGCTTCTCCCTCTTTAAAATCCCTGTGGTTAAAGGTTTCTTGGAGGCCTTAAAAGGATTATATCTCCCAAACCACCCCAGCCCATGTTTACAACTTAAACCTAGTTATCCATGGGATGTGGGTTCATCATTTGTAATACGATAGGTTGGTCTCCATTTCTTGTCGTGGAAGCTAGCCTTCTTAATACCAATTATCCGTCCGACACCTCTGTGAACTTCAAGTTTTAGCCATCGAGGAAGCTTTCACTCTGGTACACATGGACAGAGTGGTTCTTGGAACCAATCACAAGTTCCTACCAAAGGTAAAGCTACCTTTTAACGTTAATCAAGCCATTCAGCATGCTGCCGTCTTCTCGCAATCCAGCTAAGTAGTGGGAAGGTGTTTACACACACTGGATGTTAAAAGGGCACTCGTGTACTACATCAATAAGGCTAAGTCCTTCTATACGACAAAATAACTCCTCGTAGCCTTTACCTAACCTCCCGCATGGCACCCCATCTCAAAGGCAGGCATTGTGAGATGGTTTGTCAAATGCATACAAACGTGTTATGCCAAGTTCATACTGGCTGAGCCCTTGGGGCGCACTTCACACGCAAAAAGGGTGAAACCATGGCCTTTTTAGGCAGCGGTGCTTTACCAAACATCTGCAAAACTGCTACCTGGTCTTACACACGTTCACAGAACACTACTGTGTGGGCATCCAATCCAGTCAACCAGCTTTAGTTGGACAAACTGTGTAAAGAACTCTGTTTCAGGCATCTGCATCATATGCCCGCTAGCCACTGTATTGGGGGAGAAACTGCTTTACTGTCTATGCAGAGGTTGTATATCCATCTACTGCCATACAGGAAAGTGATACTTATATCTGTCTATAGCGGTTAGTGCTGTAGATTCACATGCCCTCACCGAAGCCAGCAATGACCACAGATGTCTATTTTCTATCAGCTTACCTTTTCACAGTATGCAGTAGGCTGGTTTTCGATACTACACTCCCCTACTCGCCCACTAGACTGGAAAATAATCAGAGGTGGAGCCATTGTGACTTCCCCCTTAATTCACAATCCAGCAGTACCACAGATCTTGTGACGCAATACTTTTTCTAAGAAAAACAAGTTGAAAACATCTGGGGCCAACCTAGCAGTATGTAGAGCATGTGAATCTACAGCACTATATGCTGTGAACAAGTAGTTACAGGGTAAGTATAATGTTCGAGGCATGTGAGCTGCAGAGCTCACACTGCATTAGATCGCCATCTGGTGTTGGGCTCGGATGCTTGCACTTTGTTGTTGTCTTCGAAGAAGTCTTTTGTAGTCATGTGATAGGTGACTCCTCCTTTGGACAATAGTGCGCATGGGCATCAACTCCATCCTCAGATTGTTTTTTTCCGCCATCGGGTTCGGATGCAACTTTCGACACTCCGGTTCGAAACTTTACTTCTACTGTTTTTTCATACTTCAAAACTTCTACAACTTCTATCGATATCCACATCTCGACGCGTCTCTTCTTCGATCCCCTTTCCAGCCGTCGACGCGGGCCGCTGGGCCCATCGACGCCGTAAGGCCTACAGCTAATGGAAAGGACGCCCTTCCGGAAATGCCCCCAGTGTGGAGCAAAGTTCCCCCACAGTGACCATCACGAGGTCTGTAACCTGTGCCTCTCGCCTGACCACAACGAGGCCACCTGCCCAGCTTGCGCCTCCTTCCGCTCGAAGAAGACTATTCGGGATCGTCGAGCTCGAAGACACTTTATGGCGCAGCGGTCCGCTCCAGAACCTGTCGACATCTTCAACGAGGGCCCCGATGTCCCGGAGGAAGATTCCGAGGAACTAACCATCGTGTCGGAGGCAGAGGACTCAGACGGTTCCATCACTCCTGGGCAACGAGTGAGTACTACTGCCCCTGCCCCAACCCCCCCATCAAAACAGAAGGCACCGGTCAAGACTTCGCCTGCTGGCCCCAGTCGCGACCGAAAACATGCTTTGGACGCCCCGCCTTCCGGCTCGGCACCGAAGAAAAGACTAAAGCCTTCCAGTTCCTCGGCACCGACCAAGCCGCATGTATCAGTTCAACCGGCACCTTCGGTGCCGAAGCCAAAGGAACACTCGGCTCCAAAATCCACCTCGGTCCCAAAACCCGCCACCAAGCATGCGGATAAGTCGGCGTCGAAACCAAGGCTCCACGACACAGCCCCCAAGCCAAAGCTGTCGGAGCCGATTGGCAAGCCGAAGGACCCTTCCACGCCTTCTAAGGCCAAAGAGCACACAAAGCAGCCATCACCGCGCTCGGAACCGAAAAAGTCTGCACCGAAGCCAAATCTCCAGGAGGAGGAACTGTTTCAACCGGATCCTATCGATCCTAAACAACATAAACTCTACATTAACCCTAAAACTGGACATGTCACTACTGTGCCACGCCACGAGCCCGTCCCTGTCAAAAAGAAGGACTCTGCTACTTCCCCTATGCCTCCTTCTTCCCCTGTCCTTCCACCTAACACCCCTCCTCTCTACATCCCTGTTACACCGCCTCAGCCTGTAACATCTCCACCACATGACTATCAGGACGACATTGGGGATGGTGGTGACCCTGATGACGTATTTCCAGACCCAGATGACCCACCACAGGACGATTGGGGCTACAATGATCCCATAGATCTTCCAGACCTCCCAAGCCCTCCACCATATCCCACAAAACCATCTCCCCCAGATGATAACATTGGTTTTGGGCAACTTATTCACAGGGCTGCTGTCTTTCATGGGGTACATATACACACCAACCCACCAGAGGAAGATTTACTCTTCGATACCTTTGAACAGTCTCAAAGAACTGTACAGACTTTGCCCATGATTAAAGCAGTCATCAAACATGCTCCTGAAATATTTAAAGATCCTGTACGGGCCAGGATTCTTAACCCTAGGATCGACAAAAAATATAGACCTGCCCCTGATGACCCTGCCTACATCAAAGGCCAGCTCCTCTTGACTCCTTGGTCGTCTCCAATGCTCAGTAAACGAGCTAATTCTCAGACTTCAGGGGACGCTCCGCCCCCTGATAAGGAGTCAAAATTGTTGGATGCCTCTGGCAAACGAGTGGCTGCGCAGGCCACCAATCACTGGCGCATAGCCAACACCCAGGCACTGCTGGCAAGATACGATAGGGCCCACTATGACCAACTAGAAACCCTATTGCAACACCTACCTGACCAGTACAAGACGCAGGCAAATGATCTCATTCAGGAGGGCAAATTAATCTCCAATGCGTCCATTAAGTGTGCCCTTGATGCGGCCGACACCGCCGCCAGGTCTGTCAACACCAGCGTACTCATTAGAAGGCATGCCTGGTTACGCATTTCAGGCTTCAAGCCAGAAGTTCAAACCACCATTTTAAACCAGCCGTTTAATCAGAACCAACTCTTTGGTCCGGCTGTAGACACAGCACTTGAAAAAATGAAGAAGGACACTGACACTGCCAAATCAATGGGAGCATTGCAGTCTCCACAACAACGTGGCTCCTTTCGCCGCTCCTTCTACAGAGGAGGCTCTAGGAACACCAACACAGACAATTCCTCTTCTTACAGAAACACCACCCAAACATCTCCCAATAGAGGATACTTTAGAGGTGGTTACCGAGGCAACAACAGTAAGGGCAGAGGCCGAGGTAGTACCAACACCCGTACCTCCCCCACTCCTAAACAGTGACTTCCCTCCACTTCCCCCGACCATTCCACTCCTGTCGGGGGACGACTAGCACAGTTCCTACCTGTCTGGAACTCCATTACAACAGACAAGTGGGTGACACAAATTATCCAACATGGTTACTGCCTAGAACTTACAGCTGCCCCCCAACATACCACCCAAGCAGCGTCAAATGTCCGCAGACCATCTTATACTTTTAAAGCAAGAAGTTCTTTCCCTGCTTCAAAAGCACGCCATAGAGCCAGTCCCTCTACTACACCAGGGCACAGGGTTTACTCCTGTATTTCCTAATCCCCAAAAAGATGGGACTCTAAGGCCTATTCTAGACCTCAGACCCCTCAATCAGTATATACATTCGGATCATTTTCACATGATCACTCTCCAGCAAGTGCTTCCCTTACTACAACAAGAAGACTTCCTTGCCACACTAGACCTCAAGGACGCCTACTTCCACATTCCCATACATCCTGCTCACAGGAAGTATCTAAGGTTCGTACTCGATGGACAGCACTACCAGTTCAAAGTACTTCCATTCGGAGTCACCACTGCTCCAAGAGTTTTTACCAAATGCCTTGCAGTAGTAGCAGCACACCTACGAAGACAGCAAATACATGTCTTCCCATACCTGGACGACTGGCTCATCAAAGCCAGATCATTCAACCAGTGTGTCCAACACACTCATCAAACTATACAAACACTACACAACTTGGGGTTCACAATCAACTACACCAAGTCGCACCTCCAACCATCCCATATACATCAATATCTAGGAGCCACAATAAACACTTCCACAGCTCTAGCTTATCCCAGCCCAGCCAGGATAGCCAGTATACAAACCCTCATCACCAGGTTTCAAATACAACACTCTCGCCCAGCCAGAGTGTTCATGCAACTAATCTGCATGATGGCATCTTGCATTTTCATCGTCCCTCATGCAAAACTTCAAATGCGTCCCCTACAAGAGTGTCTAGCGCACCAATGGAACCAGGCTCACGGACAACTTACAGATCTGGTGTTGGTGGACAGCCGCACACATCGCTCTCTGCAGTGGTGGAACACAAAAAATTTGTCCAAAGGGCGGCTGTTCCTAGAGCCTGTTCCACAAATAGTACTGACAACGGACGCATCACTCACAGGATGGGGAGCACACCTGTTACGTCATACAACACAAGGCAAGTGGACCACTCAACAAAAGCTGCTCCACATCAATCATCTGGAGTTACTAGCTATATTCCTAGCTCTCAAATCCTTTCAACTCCACGTACAAAACAAGGCTGTCCTGATCAGAACAGACCACATCACAGCCATGTACTACATGCAAAAACAGGGGGGGGACACACTCTCCACAACTGTCCCAACTGGCACAGGACATTTGGAGGTGGGCCATTCCACAGAACATATACCTTCTAGCAGAACACCTACCAGGAGTTCACAATCAGATTGCCGATCTGTTAAGTCGACAGACACAACAGATTCACGAATGGGAACTACATCCACAAGTTCTTCTACCTTTTTTCCAGATGTGGGGCCAACCAGACATAGATCTGTTCGCCACACACCAAAACGCAAAATGCCCAACCTTCGCCGCCAGGTTTCCACACCCGCAGTCCAAGGGCAATGCGATATGGATGAACTGGTCCGGCAGATTTGCGTACGCTTTTCCACCACTACCACTCATTCCACTTGTGGTACGCAAGCTCCGACAACAGTCTCTAAAAATAATCCTAGTAGCTCCCACATGGGCACGCCAACCGTGGTTCACCACACTGCTGGAACTATCAGTAGTCCCATATCAAAAACGACACCTCTCCCCATCAATGCTAACGCAGAGCCATGGAGACATAAGGCACCCAGATCCATCCCAACTGAACCTTGCGATCTGGCTCCTGAAGTCCTAGAATTCGGTTACCTTAACCTACCGCCAGACTGTATGAACATTATTAAAGAGGCTAGACGCCCTACTACCAGAGCTTGCTATGCAGCAAAATGGAAAAGATTAGCTATTTACTGCACTAACAATAATATCCAGCCATTACAGGCCTCCACGCAAAACATAATTTGCTACTTACTACATTTGCAAAGATGTAATCTTGCATACTCATCTATACGTCTGCATCTAGCAGCCCTTGCTGCTTACCTACAGAACAGGCAACACTTATCACTCTTTAGAGTCCCAGCCATTAAAGCCTTTATGGAAGGCCTTAAACGGATCATACCTCCCAGATTACCACCTTCCCCAGTGTGGAATCTTAACATAGTACTTACTAGGCTCATGGGACCACCATTTGAACCCCTGCATAAATGTGAACTTCAATTCCTTACATGGAAAGTCGCGTTCCTAATTGCAATCACCTCTCTCAGGAGAGTGAGTGAGATCCAGGCTTTAACTATACAAGAGCCCTTCTTACAAATACATCATAACAAAATAGTTCTCAGGACAAACCCAAAATTCCTTCCTAAAGTCATTTCGCCTTTCCACCTTAACCAATCTGTAGAACTACCCGTGTTTTTCAAAACCCAGATTCTGTAGCAGAAAGAGCTCTCCACACCCTGGATGTCAAAAGAGCCCTAATGTATTACATTGACAGAACCAAGTCATTTCGCAAAACAAAACAATTGTTTGTAGCTTTCTCTCCACCACATAAGGGTAACCCCATCTCAAAAGCTGGGATTGCAAGGTGGATCGTTAAATGTATCCAAATATGCTACCAAAAAGCCAAACGCACATTATCAATTCCCCTAGAGCGCACTCAACACGCAAACTAGGGGCTTCCATGGCATTCTTAGGGAACATCCCCTAGAAGACATATGTAAGGCAGCCACATGGTCTACAACACACACCTTCACTAAACACTATTGTGTTGATGTGCAAGCCAAGCAACAAGCTTCTGTGGGCCAAGCTGTCCTTAGAACACTTTTTCAAACTACTGCAACACATATAGGTGACCACCGCTAGGGGAGATACTGCTGTACAGTCTATGCACAGTGTGAGCTCTGCAGCTCACATGCCTCGAACGGAAAATGCTACTTACCAGTATGCATCTGTTCTTGGCATGTAGAGCTGCAGATCCTCACACGCCCACCCACCTCCCCGGGACCTGTATGTGTTCCAGTCCTATCTTATTTAGATATACACACATGGACATCTTTTTCTACTAACTCCATCACTCCCCATTATGGCGAAAAACAATCTGAGGATGGAGTCGATGCCCATGCGCACTATTGTCCAAAGGAGGAGTCACCTATCACACGACTACAAAAGACTTCTTCGAAGACAACAACAAAGTGCATGCATCCGAGCCCAACACCAGATGGCGATCTAATGCACAGTGTGAGGATCTGCTGCTCTACATGCCAAGAACAGATGCATACTGGTAAGTAGCATTTTCCTTTCCAAACGTGGGATGGGGCCCAAGTCTTGTCTTCTAAAACTAGCTATATGGAAATGCATGAAAAGCTAGGAATACCCATTCTCTAATGGGTATAGTAGATTGTGCCGCTGTGAAGAGGCCCTGTTGTCCTTCCTTAGTTTCAATGCCCTCCGGATGAATTGCAGTGTAAACCAGCATTGGCAAAGCCCAATATTTGTCTCCTTGTTTGACTCGTAGCTTTGCCAATGCTTTTTGGGGGATGCTGTACAGAATCGGCAAAAAAAGGTGATGGTGCACTCATGAGCAGGAAGATGTCTGTTGTTAGCATGTGCTTCATCCAGTAGGCACCTGCATGCATGGTGACGCATGCACCTACTGAAAGACCGGGAGTGCCATTTTATTTATTTTTGTTTATTTACTGATTGAAGATGGCCCATGCACTTGGAACAATAAATAAAAACATTACTTTTCACTTGGCCAAAAGTGCTTTTTTGTGATCCGTGGGCAGGCAGCAAATGGGTACTGCCATGCTCTCCCAAAAAGTTTAAAACTTTCAAGGACCGTAGGGGAGCAGAGGAGGAGTGGGTTGGAGGGGGCATGTGGGGAGAACAACGGATTAACTTTACACCTTGGGGAGTGTAAGCATACAAGAAAAATAGGGTGGGGGAGGAGGGAAGAACATGAAGCACTGAGGGTGAGGGTCTGTGTTTTGAACAGAAAGCTTCTCACGAGGAAGAGAGCATACATTTACAACAAAAAGTATGCCGACTTTAGTGAGGATCCTACAATGCAGAACTAAGCTTTATTCCAGGCTTTCCACTAATTGTATTGAATTGAACAATTTTGTTTGGAGCAGACCTGTACCAATTGAAGCTGCATAAGAATCTGTCTTTCAGCCACAGATTATGGTCTTGCTGGTGTTGGGGGTTGGGGATAAGATGGATAGTACAGCACCACTTGGTATCTGCATTGAACTGCGGTCTAAAGGAGAACTGCTGTCCAAGATTATACCCAAATTCCTGACTGAGAACCAGGTGCAGGAGTGGGTGGTCAGAACAGCCCAAGAGCGCTATAATGTTCTCACTGTTTAATGGAAGCCAATTGTCCTGCGCCCATCCACTGTCGCAGCATCCTGAGATCCCTATACACACACTAAGCAGGAGTTTGATGTCATTAGTTTACAGTTGACACCAAGGCCCACAGGGCACAATCGCCATAACCACTGGCTGAGTGCTGTGGGATAAGCAGACTTTCATTACACTAAGCAAAGTCACTGATGTTGTAAAAGTTACCCATGTTAATCAGCGGTCGCCCATGTGTGAAGAAAGAACAGATCGACTACAGCACGTGCCCCTGGATTCCCATAATCTGTGCCAGGTGATTAGTAGTATCCTTTGTTCTACAGCGCCAAAAGTGTGCTGACAGGTCTACCAGAAACCGTGCAAGCAAGTCTCCTCTCCTAGCTGCTGATTGCCCATGGGAAACAAACCTAAATAGAAAGAACCGTTCATGAATAGGAAAAACTCCTT
The DNA here is from genome assembly GCA_963921515.1 of Calotriton arnoldi. Taxonomy (NCBI): domain Eukaryota; kingdom Metazoa; phylum Chordata; class Amphibia; order Caudata; family Salamandridae; genus Calotriton; species Calotriton arnoldi. The sequence goes on from CAWUFW010000017.1 coordinate 7,507,123, forward strand.
GCATAAATGGTAGAGATTGAAGTAATGAATGTATACGCCTAAGGACCTTCAGGCCAACACTTGGCGAGGAAGGGGGGGTGGGAGGTCTGTCTGTTAAGGTTGGGGCACGGGGGGAGGGGGGAGAGGGGGTTAAGGTTGGGGCACTAGGTAAGCAAGTATAGAGCTGGAGGCAATATGGACTGCAGGTGAACAATAGGCATGCAGTGGGCTCATTGAATGAATGAGGTATCATGCAGAATCTCTCAGTTGGCAGCTAGAAGGGTTTCCATTCTGTTCTGTACTTTACTTTTCCCCAAACATTGATCTTTTTTTTATTTCCCTCTGTTTTTTGTTTTTTTCGTAAACTTGAATCTGGTGATACTTGTGTTCATAATGCTCTCCTTCTCCAACAGGCTGGATGCATCGCACGGTGGACCAGCTTGGAGGCCGGTGTCCACGGGAAGCTTTTCCACACAGTGGCCTGAGCTGCAACGGGGCTTGGAGCTCATCTCGCCCATGGCTTCCCCCCGGCAGGTGAGTTGTGAGGGGGAAGGTCCCTCTGGTTTATTTAGGTGGGTCACATTATGGTGCGAAGTAATGCTATATTCAATCTAGCCCACATAACGAGTGAGCTGCACGTGTCTTGAGGAGGGCGAATGAATCGGCATGTTAGTCCGGACAACTTGGCATGCGGGTGTAGAGTTTCCACAGCCTTTGTCTTGGTGAGTTATTGTGGCTTTCTTCTCTAGAACTGGACTTTCCAGGCAAACTGAGGCTACTCTAAGCAATAAGAGAATGACTGGACTTAGCAAAGCTGGTACAACAAACAAATTCATTAAAAACAAATTGCCTGGCAGAGGGAGACATAATGGGCAAGTAAACTGACAGCTTGGGTAAGGCTGGTGGATTTCATGAACTGGTCAACAAAAAGTAGAGTGGGGTGGGCAAGGAAAGAGTAAGGCCAGGCTCAATCTCATTTAATTAAAGTAGCAAAATTCCTTGAGTTTCAGCACGTATACTATGTCGTGGAGATAATTCTAGTAAACCATAGGCGTAACAGGTCTAATATGCTCCACAACTAGTGTCCTTAGACCTCTTGTGTGCATTTTTGAGTGAATGGAAGAGGAAACTCTTATCTCTGTAATGTACTCCTATTTCTTCTTCCTAAAGTGAAGAATGGTGGTGTGCCACCTACATAATATTCCTAAACTAGCCCTAACAAGTGGTTACAGATGTTCCCAGCTCGGTGTAGGACTTAATACTTCAGTAACATCAAAAAGAAATGCAAGTTGAGCGGAACACTGATCCCCTCCATTTATAATTACCACAGTCGTTCTTGTAGCTGAACAGTGACTATAGCCATTTACAAGTACCTAATGCGCTACAAAATGAAAACTGAGGCATATTGTTAGGCGGGCTGTAGAGGGTCCATAGAGCTCCTTTAATTAGACTTGGGGAGAGGGTGGGGGGGGAGGCGCGAAGGAGGGTTGTAGCTATACTTGGCACAATTTCCATGTGGCGCCCATGAGTTATCTCGACCCAATATGCATCATTGAGGTGACACTTTTTTTGTTAATACTTTTATTTTTTTGCTTACACGCATTACAGTCGGAACCCTGCTCCTGCTCACTAACTATGATAATGAAGCGGACTACCCATATATGACTGAGTCCGTCCTGCCTCAAGGTTTTTTCTATGTGCTGCAAATACCTGTTTTCTTGGACTCTGTGCTGTCAGTTTATGTCGATGCAGGAATGTAAGGTGAAGTAGTAGGAGGGGGCCCTAGTCTGTATTATAAAGTCAACTCAAAGAGCAAAAAATACAAACCATTATAAAACTGTAGTTTTTCTCCTCCTCTCACCCCATTAATCAGCCCTCTTTTTGTAATTTTCCCTGCAGGTGTTCATCCGGTGTCGGACAATCACAGCTTCCACCCCACCTGCCCTCTAGTCATGGGCCTAATCTCGGACACCCCAACAAGCCCTTTTTTCCTTCTGGGTAAGTGGGATCTCTTGTTGCATAGGGATTAAGATTTAGACGTTTGGCCTTGGCAGCCCTTAGGCCAGCATTCGTTCATTGAGCACTAGAGTGGTGTGGTTCTTGCAGGCCAGGGTAGCAGAGTTAAGTTCTCACTCTACGAATATCCCAAGCGAAAGATGCTTGTACAAACGTGTATATGGCCAGCAATACAATACAGGACGTTTTTATTAGATCGTTGACAATATTTTCTTGAGCTTTATGCCAAGCACCGACTACCTCACTCACATATATGTGGAGCAGTGCGCATGCCCAATAATTCAGAGAGGACTACGTATATCTAGTAAGACTTTCACCCACAGAAATCAAACAATAGAACCTGCTAACCTATAAGTGATTAAGACAAGCATACATGAAACCGTAAAAGAACCATAAACCACCGGTAACACAATATCACAGGCATAATCTGACTCAGGCCTGTGATGCAGTCCTCGAAAGCAAGGCTGAGATGTGTCCAAACTCTGTTAGCTCTGCATTTCCTTACTAACTGGAGAATAAATCCTGTACAAAGAATTAGGCATAGCATAACTCTGGAGGTACTAGACGGGCCACTGGGATTATGCGGAAGGGGAGCACCCAATTATCCAGCAGGGTTGACTAAATTATGCAGCGAGAAAAGGCAAATTATGTGGTATAATGTAGCATTTTTTAGGTCTCGCCTACGCAGCGCGCATGCGCTGCATAGGAGGACCTTTAGCCGTCGCTCTGCTCTTTTTGGAAGCACATACTCGTGCTTGTGACGGCATCCACCTTGCGGGAGCGAGCAGGGGCGCGCCACAAGCACGAGTATGTGCTTTCAAAAAGAGCAGACTGCGTGCACACGCACGCACCACTCCCGGGCCAGCAAACACACGATTGCAGTGCCAGCAGTGTGTTTTTCTTTTACACTCGTGCACGGCTCTGTCTTGCTTTCTTTTTTATTAATCATTCACTCTGTGGTTTGCGCACTCTGTCTTCACTCGTGAACGGCTCTGTCTTGCTTTCTTTTTTATTAATCATGCAAACACACGATTGCAGTGCCAGCAGTGTGTTTTTCTTTACTGTGACAAGCACGCGTGTGGTGTCTGCTTCAAAATATCAGCATTTGTTATTCACTCGTGCACGGCTCTCTCTCTCTCTCTCTCTCTCTCTCTCTCTCTCTCTCTCTCTCTCTCTCTCTCTCTCTCTCTCTCTCTCTCTCTCTCCCTCTCTCTCTCTCTCTCCCCCCCTCTCTCTCTCTTCCCCCCCTCTCTCTCTCTCTCTCTCTTCCCCCCCTCTCTCTCTCTCTCTTCCTCTCTCTCTCTCTCTCTTCCCCCCTCTCTCTCTCTTCTCTCTCTCTTCCCCCCCTCCCTCTCTCTTCCCCTCTCTCTCTCTCTCTCTTCCCCCCTCTCTCTCTCTCTTCCCCCTCTCTCTCTCTCTCTTCCCCCTCTCTCTCTCTCTCTTCCCCCCTCTCTCTCTCTCTCTTCCCCCTCTCTCTCTCTCTCTCTTCCCCCCTCTCTCTCTCTCTCTTTCTCTCTCCCCTTTATTCACTCTCCTATCGCTCTCTCTTCTCTCTAACTCACTCTCCCACTTGAGCTCCATCTGCCATTCCTTCTTCCATTCTTTCTCTCTCGTATTTGCTCCTCCACTTTCCTCCTCTTTGGCCTGCAGGTTGTAACAAGCATTGGCATAGCCAATAGGTCTCGCCTTTGGGACCTTATAAGTGTTTAGACATGCAACAGTTGATGTTGTTGCGCCAAGGATATTGTACTGCATAACTAAATACTTATAAGGTTCCAAAGGCGAGACCTATTGGCTATGCCAATGCTTGTTGATAGTATTACTTCATCATTTTGTAATTTTTATTACACATGGTAATACTGTCTGGGCAAAGATTTCATTTTGCTCGTACCAATTTAACAAGCAAATTCACAAATAAGCAACTGAAAAATGACCAGTTAATCTTTGCGAAGGGCCTTCCACTGTACACGAACACCTTGCCTCCTTTTTTGGTAACTTTTGATCCATTTGAGCTGGAAACAATTTTTTTTCTTAATTTGCAGATTATGCAGCAGATGATGATGTGACAAATGCAGGAAATATATAATTATGCAAACAAAAAGCTTTGTCTACAGAATCGCCTAGTTTCAGTGGCCCTGCTTCTAGTGAGTACCATAGTCATTCTGCTAGGTCAGCTTTGCTAAAGAAGATGAATGTAAGCATATGTGGGAGGCAGACTTTTCGTGGAACAATCGGTCCTTTATTTTGTCGGGGCTCTTAGCAGTCCAGCCATTCTGCTCCATTCCATGTGACTTGCTAACTTTGGTTTCTCCGCTGCCTCAGGAATGCCAATCCCCGGCCTTTGCATGGAAAGCTCGACACCATCCACACCTGTGTGCAGGCTCTGCTGCGGGACCAGCAGCAGCCGCAGCTCTGGGAGCAGATGGGTCAGATTTACGAGTCCGAACATGACTTGGAGGAGGCGATCCATTGCTACCAGAATGCTGCCCGCCACCAGCGCGAGTACAGCGGCTATGGTGACCTCAATGCCCGTATCAGCAGGCTGCTGCAGCAGGTAACACTGGTCCCCTCTCATCCTTTCATACTGTATCACTGTATTAGTCCATCAGCTCTTGCTACGGGCTTCCTTCTCATCCTTTTGATTCTCTTTGCCCCGGGTATTGAAGTATTCTAGTTTCTCACCCCCTAGTCATGAGGATTGGTTCTATTCTCCTAATGTGAAATGCCTTCTGGGTTCTAAGATGGTGTAGAATAACTGTCATTGGTAAAGGAAAGTGGTCTGTTTGGCAAAGAACAGCGTATGATGAGTGACGTTTTTAGACTGGGTAGAGCCTGGAAAGAAGCATTTTTTTTTTGTGTGCTTCTCCATATTTGGTAGATGCCTTACATGGTCATTTAAAGATATGAAAGCAATGCTGAAAAATAGGCTGCCCCAACATTGGCCCTCGTGTGAGCCCATTATTTGGTTGACTCCAAGATTTAACGTATCCATAGGATGGAAGTCCCTTGTGCCTCTTGGCCTCTCAGCATCACCAGTTGTTGCATAGCTCCCATAGACTAATATAGAAGTGCAGCTTTACTGGTGAGAAGTTATTTAACATGATAGGTAGGCAGGGGTAAACAGGTTCTGAAATATACTAGCTACATTATATCTTGACATTGGTTTTGCTTACAGTCCCTTCACTTTCCAGGATGAAAGGCAGGCTAGAAAATTAGACTGGACAATACCCACAGCAAAGTAGTGCAGCCCAGCTCCAGAACAGGTTTCGAAGTGGGAGTATTTTCTCCCTAATTTTGGAAGTAAAATAATTTCCTAAAGTGTAAAAAGGTTAACTCTTATTCCTGAAGGGAGTATTTTCAGGTGGTAATGCTGCAATCTCTCGTTTGTTTGCTGCTGGTAATTCATATAAAAGAAAGGTTGTTTTTTGTACCTTGAAGCCTCTCTTCAAACCAGGCATCAAAATCGGCAATCTCTTCTTCTGTTAGGACTATTGCTTTTGCTTAATTGCATAATCTATGGTCTTTTGCCACCATTCTAGTTGTCATTGTGCGCTTTTACCGCAGCTCTTAAGGTCCATTGCATGTTAGCTGTGTAAGCTTTGTCACTTTCTGGTGCATTACTACAAAGGCCTTTAAGAAAGAACCGTCACTGCTTGAGAAAGTTTGCATATCGGGGATCTCTGTGGTGCAGAATGCATTTGTCTTTTAGGCTATACTCCAACGCCCTTTGGATGACAACCTTCCTGCTGCCCCCCCCAAATAAGCTTCTTTATAATGTGGGGAATGTTTAGGGGAGAGGCTGTCGTTACGTTGCAATTTTAGAAAGTGGAAAATCCACATTGGGAGCTCATAACAGTACATCCATAAACACTTGGCTACCTTTAGAAATAACCTGATTCAAGAAGTCCAGATCAAGGCTCCACAGAGCAGAGTAATCAAACCCGAGTTTCACACTGCAAACAAATTCGAGTAAAGCTGCATCAAGTAGAGATTCTTGCTGTGTGGTGACAAAGTGCAGTCAATATGATCTAGATGTTTGGGTCTTTACATCTCGTTTAGATCACGAAGGCCTCCCTTTCATCTGACTTGAACCCTCCCAACGTGTTCGCCTATCTAGTGCGTTCTAAACATGTTTCTGCAGATCAGATGTTTCATCTCGTGTCTAATGCATTTTCTCTTCAGGTTCCCATGTGGAGCATGCACTCGGGCCCATCACACCACAGGATCAAGGCGCTCCCTCCTTTGCAGCAAGTCTGGTCGCTGATGCAGTTGGAGGTAAGGGTGGCTTGACAGACTGGGTGGATGCACACGTCAGTGCTTGCCACATTGAGGAGGAACAAGCATGCAACTAATCACAGGTATGAGCACATGCTTGACCAGACTTTAGACTCGTAGTCACACCTTGGGAAGACGTGACGATTTAAACATGCACCTCAGGTTTTAGTCTGCTCCAGGTGTGCCAGTGCATATATATATATTTTTTTTTAAATGCTGTAGCAGAATTTTAATAATTCAGCTGAAGCTTCTGTGTATTTTTGTTAAAAAAAAGAGGGCTGATCTAGACAAGGACATCTTCATTCTATACCATGTCTCCACTCTGCTGGAGTGCCTCCCCCACCTTCCAAGATGGGATAAGCCGTTTTAGGTCCAGCCCACCAGACTGCGCAGCTGTCTGGTTGCAAAAGATGTATTGTGGGCTTGGCAAGAGCTTGCGGGAGTTATAGCCTGCCCGTTGCTTACCCCTGGCTGGCTGTGTCATTCTTGATGCTTCTCTTGTCCCAGCTTTTCCATCTTGGGTTTGTCGTCGTCTCTGCAGCGTAGCTTTGTTACCATCTCTAGAACTGACTTCTATCATTCTGCTGCTCACTTTCAGGTTTAAAAAAATATTTTTATTGAATTTTCAAGTCAATTATGCACATAGTATAAATTATAAATTCATAAATGTCAGTTTAAACAAAAGCAATAAACAGATCGTATACAGGTACATCATTAAAAAACAACCAATGCATACACTATTTCTAGCCCTTACTTGCAATCATAACACAACCAATAAAAAAAACATAGTGGATGCCAGTAGTAGTCTCTCATTAATGTAGATATGATCTATGAGAGAGAAAAAATAACCGATCTATAGCGAGTAAAATCAACGGGAATGCGTACAGAAGAACTTAGTGAAATAGTCATTAGAAACCAGAGTATATGTGGCGGAATGCTAAACTGTAGGTCAAAGGCAGATTGGCAAAAATGTGTAAAAGGGCTTCCTCACTTTTAGGGAACTACTTGTTCGTGGCATGTGTAGCTGTAGATACACATGCTCTGCAGACTCATGCCATCTAGTGTTGGGTTTGGATGTGTGCAACTTTGTTTTTTTTTCAAAGAAGTCTTTTGAGTCAATAGGTATAGTGACTCCTATTACTGGTAATGCGCTTGGGCTCCACTGTTAATTGCTTTTCTCCACCATCTGGTTCAGACGTGTATCCACCGAGCTCCGCGTTGATGCCTCACGGTGATCGTCTTTGAGCACTTTCAGTTTTCTCCATTCGGGCCCTTGCCCCTCTTGGGGCCTACTCTGTCGTTGCCTCCCTAAAAATGGTGACTGTGTGATGGAAAGGACTTTATTCCAAAACGATCCACAGTGTTGTGCGAAATATCCCTGGCTTCACCAGTTTTAAAACATTTGTCTCTCCCTGGTGTACTATGAGGATTCCTGCTCCACCGGCCTGGCCTTCCGCAGCAAGAAGACATTGTAGTACCGACGCGATCGTCGGCTAGACAACCTGTGGTGCAGGGCAGGGAAACGACACGCCGGACCATTTTAAGGACGGTAACATTCAGGAAGACACAGGACTGGGACCCTCAGGCGAACAGCACCTTAATTTCAGCCCCAGCCTAGCTCACATTCAGGGTCCGAGACAGAAGAACCCCAGGCCCTCCAGGTCCAGCCACAAAGACACCAGTCTACCCCCCTCCCCCCCATCACTTCCCCGTCTTTGAACTGAGCCTGAGCATAGCACTTGAGGGGGTCGGGTATTGAGCCATGAAGTCCAGTATCAGGCTTCCAGTCAGCCACTACCAGACGGCCATGCTCTGTACCAAAAGCATGCCTTGGATCTGACTTCGAGTCAGCCTCTGGTGCTGAAATAACTGCAGAAGACTCGCTTCCAGCGCTGACAACCCCTTCTGCGCCGACATCGAAGATAAATTGGATTCCTGCTTCGGCTCCAAAGACTCTTTGGCACCCAAATACCCCTCAGCGCCAGCAAGTCAGAAACTGACCACTATGCTGAAACGCCGGGTGCATAAAGCCCCGTCCTCTATTGCATCCCAGGAGCAGCCTATCCTGCAGCATCTTCAGAAGGAGCTCAACGCAAGGCAGAAACGATTCTCATTCATCCACAAACTGGCAGGATCCTCACCCAGCCTCCGCCAAAGACTCCAACACCTATCCCTCACAAGAGGATGTTGCCTTTTGAGGAGGCACTTGCATTGGATCCTGAACCACCAGCTACAACTATAAAACTCCAGGATCGGGGCACTAGCCCTACATCTCTTTGGCTCCATCTTTCTCCTCTAGCTCCCCCATCTCCTCCTCCTCCTCCTCCTTTACCTCAACTCAATTCCTATGAGGCCTCATTGGACTCCCAGCCCCTTGATGACCCATGGGAAGATTATGATGTAGTCCCACCTGGGGACACATACCTGGACTCTTACCCTGCAAACCCATCCCTGCCAGATGACATTACCTCTTACCACGAGGTTCTGTATCCGGCCGCCACATTTCATAAGGTAGAGATGCACAAGTTCCAGGAGGATGAAGATTTCCTTGTGGAGATGCTGTCCTCCACCCAGCATTTACAGATAAACAGAGAAGGCTGTGGGAGCTCTTCAGATGCCTTTTCCCTGGGGTTCCTTTTGGAGGTCCCAGAATAGAGGGGGGCCACGACCACCTTCCCTGAAGCCACTACCTATTATCAGAGGACATACGAACAGCAGACCCCCTTCATGGGGCTATTCTAGGGAAGACTACAGGGGTAATGTGAGGAAATTGGATGTATTATATGGTGTGGTAGTGCAACCTTACCTTGTAATACACTTACCAACCCCTTTGGGACCCCTGGGTTTCGTCTGTCAAACCCTCAGCTCAATCCTTGGTAGCTGTGGCACTGAGCAGAAAGGCTTACACAGAGGAACAAATGTGAAGCATTTAAACAGCATGAAAACAATTGAAGAAATCGACACAACACTCAAATTCGACACCAATTTATAAAAATAGACTTTTTAAAATAATTTAGATACTAGAACGAAAAAGATCCACGGAATGGTTCCAGAGATATAGATTTTACAAGCAATAATACATCTGTGCAATTTCACTCAACCGCAAAAACAAACTGGACACTTTGAAACCTTTTCAAAGAAAACTTGGGTAAGTGTAAATGCAGTTGGTTAGATGTGGCGGGTGGCCAACTCCTGCAGGAACTTAGTCAGAGGGACCAGCAAAGTCCTCAAGAATAGTTGTCTTCACAAGACAAGCAGGCCTTCAACAGTTCTAGACACTATATCTGCGTTTCACTAGATTCCTATGGAGTGGTCCTGATGCAAGGGATAAAGGAAGCTGAAGATGCTGTTGATGCAATGTGGTTGAGTGGGGTCTTCCTGCACAAATTCCTCAGTCCATGCAGCTAGTGATGGGGTCCTGGTTGCAGCGTCACCATCCCACAAAGTCCGGTCTGGCCGAAGTCCAGTTACCACCGGACTATCAGTAGTCTGTTGTCGCAGTCACAGGCCAATCCTTCCTGGGTCGATAACTTCCCTTCTGAGGGTTTCAGCAACTCTCCTACAGCACTACCAGCCTCAGTGAATCTGGGTGCAACTCTGTGATTCGGGTCTTGGCTCCTGGCGCTGCACGACGGCGGTGGTAGGGGCTTGAAGACTTTGGGCTACCAACTTACCCCAGTAGGCTTCTTCAGCTGTTGTGTCCCTGTGCTCCGAACAGGAGGCCAGTCAGCTGGCCCTTGGAGTTCTTGAGACAGCTTCTCCCTGAGCAGGCACAGTCCCTGACTTTCCTAGCCAGCAGGTGCAGTCCTCGTCGGTGCAGCCGCACTTTGCTGGTCACTCGGTGTAGATGGATAGTCTTTCTTCGATTCTTCTTCCGAGTCGGTCGAGATCGGGTGCCAGGGGTGCCCTATTTATCTCTAGAAAATGCTCTCTGGGTAGGATGTGGCTGGTAGGCAATGGGCCACCAGGTTCCCTCCCTCCCCGATTACCACTTCTTGCTAAGTGTGGCATCTGGCTATCCCAGGATGCACCATTCTGCCCACTCCCAACATGGCGAAACCCCTCTCTCTGTACTCTGAGCCCACCTCCAGAGATATGGCTACCAAGGGGCTACATGACCCTGGATAAACCGGTTGGACAACTGATTTCTCTCTTGTCCCCAGTGCCATTCTGGCTGCCTAATCAATAGAGCAGCCCCTCTCCTAAGTGTTACCCGTTTGCCCTTCAAAAGCAGCTTCTCCTTTTGAAGCTCGCCTTTTGGGCTAACACACCTGTGGCTTCCGGCAGGAGGGAGGTAAAATCTCTCTTCCATGCAGGCCCCTATTGTGTCCTTTCCTGGAGTCGTTACCAGGAGGGCAGAAAGCTGTCTGCAGGACAAGCCCTGTGTACACCAGTAAATGGGCACTAGAAGCCTTGGACAACTAAAGTGGCAACTTGTAAAGTTTAACTTCGCCTACCTGTGACACTAAATTCGATTTGACCATTAAATCTGATTTAATGCACTGATTCTTTTAAAACCAAACAGTACCAACCTTAGTAGTCTTATTCAGAAGTTAGCAGTGCTGGGCTGTCAGCCTGTGACTTTGTACTGGCCAATGGAGCTACCTACTAGCCTTTCCACAATGAAAACAAAACTTCAGGATTTTTACTGCTGGAACATGTAAAAGTACATGTTCCACTTTTTAATATTGAGCACCCTGCCTTAGGGCTAATTAGGCCTGCCATAGGGATGACTTGCATACATTTAAAAATGAGGTTTGGGCATTGCGATTACCTTAAATGGCAAAGTCGTGTTAGCAGTTTTTTAAACTGCCCTTCCAGTCTGCAGTGGCAGACTGAGAGCCACATTTTACCTTGTCCCACTCAGTGTTTCACAACAAGTGCTGCAGTCCATGGGGCACACTCTAATTTACAGGCCCTGTGTCCCCCATGTACCATAAACTAGGGACTTACAAGTATGTTAGGCTATGCTAATTAGGGACAAGCCAATTAAACATGCACCATTTTAAGGGTCAGAGCACATGCACCGAGTCCTGTTTAGCAATGCTCAGGGCATTTCAGAGTCATTACACCAGCATGTAGTAGTCAAAATTAAGGCAATAAGTCGGGATAAACCTGTAAAAAAGTAGTTTCATTACAGGTAACTCCTTCTGACGCAGAGGAAAGGGCAGCCCTGCTAAGGGAGCCGCCTCTGCCAAACAGTGACTCGCTCTCCCTTCTCCTCGATCACATTACACCTGTCGGGGGGGGGGGGGGGGGATCCTCTCCATCATAGGGCAGGATTGCTGCTTAGCTTTCTCGGTAGCCCCACCAAACATCCCTCCATACAACAACCTCTACCCAGAACATACGCATCTCCTACAAGAGGAAGTAGCGCCACTAATTCGCAAGGAGGCCATAGAGCCTGTGCTGCAACACAAACTAGGCAAAGTTGGGTATTCCCTCTACTTTATCATCCCACAAAAAGGCGCTCATTATGGCCCTTACTGTACCTTAGCCCCAACACGTACATCCTCTCAGAGCACTTCCACATGGTCACGCTCCAGGACGTCATCTTTCTACTGCAGCACGGTGGACTACATGACCGCAATCAACCTAAAAGACATCTACTTTCATGTCCCGATCCACCCTGCACATTGCCGGTATCTCAGATTCGTGGTAAATGGCTGCATTTTCAGTTAAGTGCTGCCCTTCGGGGTCCCCATGGTGATCAGTGTCTTGCCCTGGTAGCTGCCCATCTCAAGAGAGCATTTCCATTACCATTCACGTATTCCCTTGGACGACTAGTTGGTCAAGAGTGCAAACAGACAGTAGTTGGCTCATACTCAGACCTTCATAGGCCTATTGTACAATCTAGGGTTCAATGTCAACATGGTAAAGTCCCCCCTTCTGGTTCAGCCCTTCTCAGGCGCAGTCATCAACTAGTCACCAGAAAGGCTTATCCCAGCCATGCAAGGGTCCAAGCTTTTCAGTCATTACTGCTGCTTTTTCAGCCAAATAACACTAAGGACGGTCATGATCCTCCTTTACATGATGCCGTTCTGTAATGTCCGTTAACCACACCAGGTTACCCATGCACCTGTTGCAGTAGTGCTTACTGTAGGAAAGTGGCTCTGTATATACTGTACCCAAGTAAGGTTCAGGGTGTACAGAGTCCACAGTCCCCAGAGGGTTGACAGAGGCTAAAGTTAGATATAACCTTACTCTCCAAAGTGGTAGCTTGGTCGAGCAGTAAGGCAGTATCAGAGGACAGTGTAAAGCATTTGTTGTACACACTCAGTCAGCAAATGAAGCCACACACTCAAGAACTGAACTCTAGGCCAATGGTTTGTATATAAAAAAATATATGCTTGTTTTATTTTAGAACCAACAATAGGATCAAAATATACTTTCTCAGTATGAGATGCTTTGGTTATTCACCTTACAGATAGGCAGTAGACTTTTTTGATAGTGGTTATCACAGTTGGTGCAAGAGGCAACACAGGGTCAAATTCAATGCAACATTGAGCTCAATGGAAATTTATGCTTAATTACAATTGATTACTTTGCAGAGCACTTTTTCTAACCACAGGACTGGATCCTGGATTCAGTCCTGGGACACTTCCTGTAAACAGGTAAGAAAAAGCGTTTTGGTTATTGTAGTGATTTTTGAAGAATATTACTATATTTCAAAAGCTGACACTTAGAAACTTTTCTGGGTAAAATTACCAATGTTATCCTATGAAAGGAAATACAGTGTGCAAGCAAAGTATGTTTACGTTACTTTTGTAATCCAGTGCTGGACTCCTAGGTTCAGCACTGGGACATTTACTTAAAACAGGTAAGTAATTACGTTTTTGTAGTTTGTTCGATTTTTAAAGAATATTTGTAAAATACAGAAATCGACACTTGGAAGAAATTTCACAGAAAACCAGTCAATGGATCCCTATGAAAGAAAAGTGAGTTAGCGGTAAGTAACGTTGCGATTACTTTTTAGGGCCAGTGTTGGGCACTCGGGTCCAGCACTGAGGCCCCTCCTAATACTAGGTGAGTATTTTCGTTTTCGTGTCTCGGTTGATTTTTGGTGAATATTCTAAAGTTTCAGAACTCCACACTTAGAAGAAATTTCGCAGAAAACCAGTCAATGGAACCCTATGGAAGAAAAGTGAGTTATCGGATTTCGGGTAAGTACTTGACTGGCAGGGTTAAGGTTCTGGGTAAGACTCAGGGGTCCCCCAGGATCAGGTAAGTACAGTTTTTACACCCTCAGCGGCACAGGGGCGGCCGGGTGCAGAGTGAGAAGGCCCAATGTTATCCTATGGCAGGCGGGGGCCCCGGGTTGGTGGCTGCTGGCAAGCAGGCCACGCGACTGTGGGAGCTGGGCTTCCTGGTCACTTGCTCAGGGCAAGTAGGGAAGTAGGTTAGGATAGAGGTTGCACTTCCAGGGGCACTCGGGCGGCTGGGTGCAGGGTGCTTTGAGCCGTCGGGCGCTCAATGTTAAACAATAGAGGTCGTGAAAGGTGAAGAAAGGCTGCAGGCTCGGGGACGGTGATTCTTCAGGGACGACCAACACTTCAGGAGGTAAGTTGGGGTCTTGGAGGATAGGTAGACACCCAGGAGTTGGGCACAAGGGGCCGTGGGGCGCCGGGTGCAGGGGTGTCTTTGAGGTCGGGAAATCTTACCCCTGCTGGTCGCGGTTGGAGGGGTCCCTTGTCCTGAGGCTGCAGGCGTCGTCTGGGTCGTCGAGGAGGGTCCTTGGCCACTGGATTCCAGGTCAGAATCGCCGGGGGACGTCCTCGAGGTCTCTGGTCACTCAGGCACAGGCTGGACTCGGCGGGTGCAGAGTGTGCAGGTTTCGCGGCTCGTGCCAGGGCCGGGTCTTTGGTAGGTTTTCTTTTGAGCAGTACCACTGCTCGTGGGAGTCCCTGGGTCGAAGGCTGTAGCACAGAAGTCAGGTCCTCCGGGGTTTGTGAGGTTGCTGAGGCCGGGATTCCGCAGGAGCAGGTTCAGAGGTCGACAGGCCGGTAGGGCTGGGGCCAAGTCAGTTGTTGTCGCCTCCTTTTAGCAGCTGCACGGCTGGTCTTCTTGCTTCGTCTTCTTTTCTTGTTTTCGGATTTGGGAACTCCTGAAGGAAGGTTCAGGGAGCCCCTAAATACTAAATTTAGGGGTGGTTACAGGTAGGTAAGGGCAGGGACCAATGGGTCCCTTCCCTGGGGTGGGTACACCCCCTATTCTGTTCCTCTCCAGTGGGAGGGGGCAGGAGCCTGTCCCTGGTTGGCCAGGTCCCCCCATCCTCAAGATGGCGGGGACTCGAGTTTGTGCTTCACCTCGCCTCCCCCACCTTAGGGGTGGAGTTGGCAGAGGTGGGCACAACCCATTTCCTGCTTCTGGTTTTCCCGCCGGTTCTCCCGCCAGGAGTGGGGGTAGAACCAGTGGGGACCAGTTTGCTGGGAGCAGCAAATGGTCTGGGGAAACTCCAAAGGCGGCAGGCCTTTGAAGCTCCCCTGCCCATCCTGGGGAGGAGGCTTTGGCACCTCGTCCCGGGATGTGCATTGTTTCAGGCCCCTGAGAGCAGAGGCTCTCGACCCAGGGGTCCAGAAACATGTCTGGTGGTGGCAGCCTGGGCAGCCACTCAGTCCGGACACTGGAGGTCGGGTTGGTTTCAGGGGGCATCTCTAAGATGCCCTCTGAGTGCGTTTTACATTAAATCCTACACTGGCATCAGTGGGGGTTTAATGTGCTGAGAAGGTTGATACCAAACTTCTTAGTCTTCAGTGGGGCCATTATGGTGCTGTGGAGTTCGTAATGACAGACTCCCAGCACCATATACTCTTAATGGCAGCACTGCACTTACAATGCCCAAGAATGGACTTGGGCACTGTAGGAGCACAGGGCTCATGCCCCTATGCCCTCACCACTGGCATAGTGCACCCAGCTAGAGGGGTGGCTGACCTAGGCCAGGGCAGTGGCTTGTAGGCATGGCACACAGGGATGTGAGCCATGTCGACTCTTCACTTTTGTTCTGCACCAAGACACGCAGCCTGCAAAGGCAGTGTGTGTGTGTGTGTAAGTGCAGGGTCCCTAAGGGTGGCACAACAAGTGCTGCAGCCCTTAGGGGCCTTCCCTGGTCACAGTGCCCTGGGTACCCATGGTACCATTTACCAGGGGCTGACCTGTGGCCAGGGATGTCAATTGGGTGTAGGTATCAATGCAATTTTAGGGAAGGAACACAGGCCCTGGGTACCTGGTTGGCAGGAGCCCAGGGCACACTCAGTCAAAGTACATCAGCCATTCAGCAAAAAGTGGGGGCATACCATGTAAGAAAGATGGCACTTTCTCACACTTACCTACACAGTGGTCACGAGCAGATGTTCAGTGGGAGGATCTAGTGTTTTTTTTAGCCAGCAATCATTGCTGTCTGCAGGAGTGGAACAGCAACAACCTGTTGCAGGACCGGCCCTTTCTCGATTCATACCGCAAGTGACCATCACAAAGGATGCTTCCTTCACTGGGTGCAGGGTGCATTTATAGGACTTGACCGTTCAGGGCATGCGGGGAGTTCACCAACTGGTTGTCCGCGTCAACTACCTGGAGCTTTCAGCCATCCAGTTAGCACTCAAACCCTTTTTCAGCCACATTCAACACAAAGTGGTCCTCCTCCACACAGACAACATGACCGCCATGTATTATCAAAAACAGGGCAGCACACCCTCACCACACTTCTCAGCGTTAGCTCAGGGAATTTGGCGGTGGGGTCTTCATCACAAAGTCCATCTACTGGCAGAGTACTTACAGAGGATTTTGCCGACCTGTCCACAAGTTGGAACTCCACATGCAAGTCCTGCATCGCTGTGGGTTTTCTGATGTACACCTCTTCGCCACTGCCAAAAATGCCCAAGCTTCACCTCAAGATTTTCACACCCACAGCCCATTTCCAGTGCACTATGGATGAACTGGTCAGGAATATTTGCCTATGCTTTTCCACCTCTCCCACTCTTTCTGTTCATGGTTCGGAGGCTGCTGCAAACATCCTTCACTCTCATCCTGGTGGCTCCCACGTGGGCTAGAAAACCCTGGTTGGCCACCTTTCTTGCCCTATCCATTGTGCTCACAGGAAGCCTCCCAACTGGCCAGACCTTCTTGCCTAGAACCATGGCACGGTGAGGCTTTTGAACCCTAGGCAGCTCAGTCTTGAGATTTGGCTCCTGAAGTCCTAAAATTAGTGTTCGAGGCATATGAGCTGCAGATCACACACTATGCATAGATCGCCATCTGGTGTTGGGCCCGGATGTTTGCACTTTGTTGTTGTATTGGAATAAGTCTTTGGAAGTCACGAGATCGGTGACTCCTCCTTTGGACAATAGTGCGCATGGGCATCGACTCCATCTTCAGATTGTTTTTTTCCGCCATCGGGCTCGGATGTGTTTGTCGCGCTCCAGTTTGGTGCCGCCACCGTTCTAACTTTCGACGCGCAATCCTTCACCCTTTCGTCGGTATTGTTTTCGACCGCGTTTCCCTTTTTCGACGCGCATCTCTACAACTCCAACCCTTTGATTCCGGTCGTCGACGCAGGCCTTCGGGCCTAACTGCGCCATCAGGCCTTCTTGGCTCATGGAAAGGACTCCCTTCAAAAAGTGTCCTCGACGTGGCTCCAAGTTTCCCCACGCCGATCTTCATGAGGTGTGTAACCTCTGCCTTTCGCCCGAGCATGAGGCCAAAGACTGTCCATCTTGCGCCTCTTTCCGCTCCAAGAAAACCATACGGGATCGTCGAGCTCGAAGAAACATGGCCCGATCGGTGACATCCATACCAGACGATATCTTCCAGGAAGGCGTCGCTGTACCGGAACAAGAACACCTCGAAGAGGACCTCGTCAGTGCCTCTGAAGCCGACGATTCTGACATCGAAGACCTCACTCCTGGGCGACGGGTCGTAAGTACTGACGTCGACACCTCCCCACCATCCAGTCCGGCAAAGGCTTCGGTAACACCTTCACCTTCGAGCCTAGGTGCACACCGGGACAACTTCTCACACCCCGCCTTCCGGCTCGGCCAAGAAGTCGACAAATAAGCCTTCAGGCCGCTCGAGCCAGCCTGCCCTCAGTGCCGAAACCCCATTCCCGGCATCAAGGCCAAAAGCCTAGCCACTGTCTACGCCCGCGCCAAAGCCCGGTTCCACATCGGCGCATTCGGCACCGAAACCCACCGGCACTGCGCCTTCGACTCCGAAAAAGCCATCGGAATCGAGCAAACAACCAGTTCCGAGAACCGCTGGAACGCAACCTTCGGAGCCGAAAAAGTCACCGGTACCGGCTCCAAAGACCCCAACGGAACCGACCAAAACTCCCGTTTCCAAACCTAAGGAGTACAAAACAACTCAAAAATCGGTGCCACACAAACCTTCGGACCTGAAAAAAATCGGCGCCGAAACACTATACTTCACAGGAAGAGCTTTTCCAACCGGATCCAACCCAGCAAATCCTGGAAATAGACCCAAATACAGGTCGCCTTGTGGTTAGTCCTTCCAGGAAGAGGAAATTGGACAAACCTGCACCAGCTCCACTCCCTCTCAAGAAAAGAGACATTGCCACTTCTCCTCTCAGGATCCCTTCTCCACCCCTCCTCCACACCACATCTCTCCTGTTCCATCTCCAATACCCTCACAATCTCCTCCACCTCAAGATGATGAGGACCCTTCTGAGTACGAGGGTGATGATCAACCCTTAGGAGAACCTAGCCCTCCTAATATCCCAACTGACCCATGTGACAATTATGGCACACCAGATGTTCCTGACACACCACAGGATGATGTCTACCCATCTAGACCATCCCCCAGAGGACACTATAGGGTTCACTCAGCTCATACACAGAGCCGCAGAATACCACGGTGTAGATCTACATACAGACCCTATAGAGGAAGTCTTTCTTCTGGACACTTTCGCACCATCTCAAAGGTCCACTTCTATTCTCCCAATGCTAAAAGGGGTAATCAAACACGCTCCTGAAGTCTTCAAAGATCCTGTCAGGGCTAGAGTCATTAACCCCAGGGTAGGAAAAAAATATAAGTCTGCCCCAGCTGACCCTGTTTACATTAAAGGGCAACTTCCCTTAGATTCCCTAGTGGTTTCTAACGCCAGGAAAAGGGCTAACTCCCAAACCTCAGGCGATGCTCCACCTCCTGATAAGGAGTCAAAACTCTTGAACGCATCAGGTAAAAGAACAGCGTCCCAGGCAGAAAATATTTGGCGAATTGCCAACACCCAGGCGTTGCTGGCTAGGTACGATAGGGCACATTATGATGAACTAGAGACCCTACTACAACACCTTCCAGATCAATACAAAGCAAGAGCCAATGATCTCATACAGGAAGGCAAGACTATAACAAACACCTCTATTCGCTGTGCTCTGGATGCTGCAGACACAGCCTCACGAGCCATCAATACCAGTGTCCTTTTGCGTAGACATGCATGGCTCCGTATTTCAGGTTTCAAACCCGAGGTCCAAACTGCCATATTAAATCAGCCGTTTGACCAAGAACATTTATTTGGCCCTACTGTGGATTCATCTTTAGAATAGATGAAAAAAGACACCGACACAGCCAAATCAATGGGAGCATTACAATTCCAAACTCCCAGAAGTTCCTTTCGTCGCTCCTCTTATAGGGGCGCCTCTAGAGGCTTTACCACGGACAACTCCTCCACGTCCTATAAAGTCCCACCCAGACCTCCTCTACCAGAGGTTATTACAGAGGAGGCTACAGGGGTAATAATAACAAAGGTAGAGGCAAAACCGTCAATACCCGTACTGCCTCCACCTCCAAACAATGACTTCCCTCCGCTCCCCCCGGAACATTCCACTCCGGTCGGGGGGAAGATTACTACAGTTCCTACCTGTCTGGAACACCATTACCACGGACAGGTGGGTGAGACAAATCATCCAATCCGGTTATTGCCTGGAACTCACTTCAACTCCTCCAAACATACCACCCAGGCAGCGTCCAATGTCAGCAGACCATTTAACGCTTCTCAAACAAGAGGTACTTTCCCTCCTACAAAAACATGCAATAGAACCAGTTCCCCTGCATCAGCAAAACACAGGGGTCTACTCACTGTATTTTCTCATTCCAAAGAAGGACGGAACCCTGAGGCCCATCCTCGACCTCAGACCATTAAACCTCTACATACAGTCGGACCATTTTCATATGGTCACTCTTCAACAACTCCTTCCTCTACTCAAACAAGGCGATTTCCTTGCCACCTTAGATCTCAAGGACGCCTACTTCCACATTCCCATTCACCCGGCTCACAAAAAATATCTTCGATTTGTAGTGGACGGTCAACATTATCAGTTCAAGGTGCTCCCATTCGGAGTCACCACAGCACCCAGGGTCTTCACAAAATGTCTGGCAGTCGTAGCAGCCCACTTAAGAAGACAACAAATTCACGTCTTCCCATACTTGGACGACTGGCTCATAAAAGCCAAGTCGCATACCCAGTGTGTAAATCACACACACACCACAATCCAACTACTTCACGACTTAGGGTTCACAATAAACCTCACAAAGTCTCGCCTCCAACCCTCCCACATCCAGCAATATCTAGGTGCCACAATAGACACCTTAACCGCTTAACCGCGGCGGCAATTCCGCCGCGGTGCAGCGGTTTAGCGGAGTGGGCAGGGCCGCGGCGGCCAACGGACGTTCGCAGTACTACAGAGGTAGTGCTTGCGACGGCCGTTGGCCGACAGACGCACGCAACGGGTTAAGAGGCCTTGCATACCCCAATCCAGCCAGGATAGCAAGCATGCAAGCCCTTATAACAAAATTCCAGCCGCAGCACTCCCTTCCAGCTCGGGTGATTATGCAACTAATAGGGATAATGGCCTCTTGCATAGTCCTAGTCCTGCATGCAAGACTCAAGATGCGCCCCTTGCAAGAATGCTTAGCACGTCCGTGGAACCAAGCTCTAGGTCAGCTAACAGATCTGGTGTTGGTGGACGGCCGCACACATCGCTCTCTGCAGTGGTGGAACACTCAAAACCTTTCCAAAGAGCGACCGTTCCTAGAGCCAGTATTCCACAGATTGTATTAACCGCAGACGCATCGCTCACCGGATGGGGAGCTCATCTACTACATCACACCATACAGGGTGCATGGACACCTCAACAAAAACTACTCCACATCAATCATTTGGAGTTACTAGCAATCTTTCTGGCACTAAAATCATTCCAGAAACACATATCAGGCAAGGCTGTGTTAGTCCGGACGGACAATATCACAGCAATGTATTATTTATAAAAACGGGGGGGGGAGGGGACGCACTCTCTGCAGCTCTCAACTAGCTCAGACCATATGGAGATGGGCTATTCCTCAAAACATATTCCTGTTAGCCCAACACCTTCCAGGAATTCAGAATCAGATGGCAGATCTGTTAAGTCGTCAAACACAACAGATCTCACGAGTGGGAACTTCACCCACAGGTTCTTCAACCGTTTTTCCAAATGTGGGGGCATCCAGAGATGGATCTCTTCGCCACACATTACAACACAAAATGCCCAAGCTTCGCCGCCAGATATCCACACCCATTGTCCAAAGGCAATGCGATATGGATGAATTGGTCAGGCAGATTTGCGTACGCTTTTCCGCCTCTCCCACTCATTCCATTAGTGGTGCGCAAACTACAACAGCAGTCACTAACACTGATTCTAGTTGCTCCAACATGGGCCAGACAACCATGGTACACAACATTGCTGGAACTATCCGTAGTCCCGCACCAAAAACTACGCCTCTCCCCACATCTCTTAACACAGAACGGTGGAGAGATCAGGCATCCAGATCCAGCACAGCTCAATCTAGCGATCTGGCTCCTGAAGTCCTAGAATTTGGTTACCTCAATCTCCCACCTGATTGTATGAACGTTATCAAAGAGGCTAGGCGCCCCACCACTAGAGCCTGCTATGCAGCCAAGTGGAAAAGATTTGTTATATACTGTACCAATAACACAATCAATCCTCTAGATGCGCCCATTCAACACATCATATGTTACCTGCTGCATCTTCAAAGATGTAATCTAGCATACACATCCATTAGTTTGCATCTCGCTGCCATAGCAGCTTACCTACAAAATAGACAACATTTGTCATTGTTCAGGGTACCAGCCATTAAAGCATTTATGGAAGGCTTCAAAAGAATAATTCCTCCCAGGGTACCACCCTCTCCAGTGTGGAATCTAAACATCGTCCTCACTAGATTAATGGGCCCTCCATTCGAACCTTTACATAAATGTGAGCTCCAATTTCTTACATGGAAAGTTGCTTTCCTTGTAGCCATCACATCTCTCAGAAGAGTCAGTGAGTTGCAGGCACTAACTATTCAAGAACCATTTTTACAACTCCATCATAACAAAGTGGTTCTCAGGACCAATCCCAAATTCCTTCCTAAAGTTATTTCTCCCTTCCATCTCAACCAATCTGTGGAGTTGCCAGTATTCTTCTCGCAACCACAAACAGTAGCAGAAAGAGCTCTTCATACACTAGACGTGAAAAGAGCCCTCCTTTACTACATTGACAGAACAAAACCTTTTCACAAAACAACTTTTTGTATCCTTCTCACCACCACATAAAGGCAATCCTATATCAAAGTCTGGGATTGCAAGGTGGATTGTCAAATGTATACAAATTTGCTACCACAAAGCAAAACGTACACTATCTATTCCCCCTAAAGCCCACTCTACCCGCAAAATAGGGGCTTCCATGGCATTTTTAGGGAACATTCCCTTAGATGACATCTGCAAAGCAGCTACATGGTCTACACCGCACACATTCACAAAACACTATTGTGTAGATGTGCAGGCAAAACAACAAGCTAGTGTGGGCCACGCTGTACTCAAAACACTATTTCAAACTACTGCAACAGATGCTGGTGGTCGCCGCTAAAGGGAAGTACTGCTATGCAATCTATGCATAGTGTGTGATCTGCAGCTCATATGCCTCGAACGGAAAATGCTACTTACCAGTATGCATCTGTTCTTGGCATGTAGAGCTGCAGATCCACACACGCCCACCCACCTCCCCGGCTACCTTTATCTGTTCCAGTATTCTCTTAGATACAACATACATGGACATCTTTCTGTTTCTCACAAAACTCCATCATTTCCCTTCTTGGCGAAAAAACAATCTGAAGATTGAGTCGATGCCCATGCGCACTATTGTCCAAAGGAGGAGTCACCGATCTCGTGACTTCCAAAGACTTATTCCAATACAACAACAGAGTGCAAACATCCGGGCCCAACACCAGATGGCGATCTATGCATAGTGTGTGGCTCTGCAGCTCTACATGCCAAGAACAGATGCATACTGGTAAGTAGCATGTTCGAGGCATGTGAGCTGCAGAGCTCACACTGTGCATTAGATCGCCATCTGGTGTTGGGCTCGGATGCTTGCACTTTGTTGTTGTCTTCGAAGAAGTCTTTGTAGTCATGTGATAGGTGACTCCTCCTTAGGACAATAGTGCGCATGGGCATCAACTCCATCCTCAGATTGTTTTTTTCCGCCATCTGGTTCGGATGCATTTCGACACTCCGGTTCGAAACTTGTTTTTTTGCAGAGTTTTCCACTTTTCAACGCCTGATACCGACATCGACATCTCGACGTCCCTTCCTCGATCTCCTTTCCAGCCGTCGACGCGGGCCGTTGGGCCCATCGACGCCGTAAGGCCTACTGCCCATGGAAAGGACGCCATTCCGAAAATGCCCCCAATGTGGAGCAAAGTTTCCTCACAGTGACCACCACCAGGTCTGTAATCGGTGCCTCTCACCAGACCATAACGAGGCCACTTGTCCGGCCTGCGCCTCCTTCCGCTCCAAGAAGACAATCCGAGATCGTCGAGCCCGAAGGCGCATCATGGCGCACAGGTCCGCTCCGGAACCCGTCAACATCTTCGACGAGGGTCCCGATGTTCCGGAAGAAGACTCCGAAGACCTCGCTATCATCTCCGAGGCAGAGGACTCCGACAGTTCCATCCCTTCAGGGCAGCGTGTGAGTACTACTGTCCCTGCCCCAACCCTCCCTGCAAAATCGAAGGCACCGGTCAGTACTTCGCCTACGGGCCCCAGTCGAGACCGTAAACGTGTTTCGGACGCCCGCCTTCGGGCTCGGCACCGAACAAGAAAACAAAGCCTTCTAGTTCCTCGGCACCGACCAAACCACATGTGCCCGTTACACCGGCACCTTCGGCGCCGAAACACAAAGACCACCCGGCGCCGAAATCCAGTTCGGTCCCCAAATCCGACTCCAAGCACGCGGATCCCTCGGCACCGAAACCGAAGCTACTCGACACACCCCTAAACTAAAGCCGGTCGAGCCTGTAGCTAAACCGAAGGACGCCCGACGCCTTCTAAAGCAAAGGAACATTTAAAGAAGCCATCACCACGTTCGGAACCGAAAAAGTCGGCGCCGAAAACTAATATTCAAGGAGAGGAACTGTTTACACCGGATCCCATCGATCCTAATCAACACAAACTTTATATCAATCCTAAAACAGGACATATTTCCTCTGTGCCACGTCACAAGCCTGTCCCTCCGAAGAAGAAAGACTCTTCCACTTCCCCTATGCCTCCTTCTTCCCCTATACCTCTCTCTAACACCCCTCCTCTCCACATCCCTATCACACCTCCTCAACCTGCGGATTCTCCCCCACATGAGTATGAGGACAACATGGGGTACGGGGATGACCCTCATAATTTATATCTGGATCCAGATAATCCACCACAGGATGACTGGGGTTATAATGACCCCCAGACCCTACAGACCTCCCCAGCCCTCCACCTTATCCCACAAAACCATCTCCACCAGATGATCACATAGGTTTTGGGCAACTCATACATAGGGCGGCCGTTTTCATGGGGTGCATATTCACACCGACCAACCAGAGGAAGATTTTCTTCTAGACACTTTTGAACGGTCTCAAAAAACTGTTCAAACCCTTGCCCATGATCAAGGGTGTCATTAAACATGCACCTGAAATTTTTAACGACCCGGTCAGAGCCAGGATCCTTAATCCTAGAGTGGATAAAAAGTATAGACCTGCCCCCGATGACCCCACCTACATCAAAGGTCAGCTCCCCTTGACTCACTGGTCGTTTCTAATGCCAGAAAACGTGCCAATTCACAAACTTCAGGGGATGCTCCGCCCCTGATAAAGAATCCAAATTGTTAGATTCCTCTGGCAAACGCGTAGCTGCGCAAGCCACCAACATCTGGCGCATCGCTAACACCCAAGCTCTACTAGCTAGGTACGACAGGGCACACTACGATCAGCTAGAAACCCTCCTTCAACATCTACCTGATCAATACAAAACACAAGCCACTGACCTCATTCAAGAAGGCAAACTTATTTCAAATGCCTCCATTAAGTGCGCCTTAGACGCAGCCGACACTGCCGCTGGGTCAGTTAACACTAGCGTGCTTATTAGACGACACGCCTGGCTTCGCATTTCAGGTTTTAAGCCAGAAGTCCAGACTACCATACTAAACCAGCCATTTAACCAAAACCAACTATTTGGTCCTGCTGTCGACACAGCACTAGAAAAGATGAAGGATACTGACACTGCCAAATCAATGGGAGCATTGCAGTCCCCGCAGCAACGTGGCTCCTTTCGCCGCTCCTTTTACAGAGGGGGCTCCAGGAATACCACCGCAGACAGTTCCTCTTCCTATCGAACAAACACCCAAACCTCTCCTAATAGAGGATACTTTAGGGTGGTTACAGAGGCAACAACTCTTAAGGGCAGAGGTCGAGGTAATAATAACAACACCCGTACCTCCACCACTCCCAAACAGTGACTTTCCTCCACTTCCCCCGACCACAACACCCCTGTCGGGGGAAGGCTATCACAGTTCCTGCCTGTCTGGAACTCCATTACAACAGACAGGTGGGTGAGACAGATTATCCAACATGGCTACTGCCTGGAGCTAACAGCTACCCCCCCACCATACCACCCAGGCAGCGTCCAATGTCCACAGACCATCTTACACTTTTACAACAAGAGGTACTTTCCCTGCTTCAAAAGCACGCCATAGAGCCAGTGCCTCTGCTACAGCAAGGCACAGGGGTTTACTCCCTGTACTTCCTCATTCCCAAAAAGGACGGCACTCTCAGGCCTATTTTAGACCTCAGACCTCTCAATCAATACATACACTCAGATCATTTTCATATGATCACTCTCCAACAAGTGCTTCCCTTACTACAACAACAAGACTTCCTTGCCACATTAGACCTCAAGGACGCCTACTTCCACATTCCCATACATCCTGCTCACAGGAAGTATCTAAGGTTCGTTCTCAATGGGCAGCACTACCAGTTCAAAGTACTCCCATTCGGAGTCACCACTGCTCCAAGAGTGTTTACCAAATGCCTTGCAGTAGTAGCAGCGCATCTACGAAGACAACAAATACATGTCTTCCCATACCTGGACGACTGGCTTATCAAAGCCAAATCATTCAACCAGTGTGTCCAACACACTCACCAAACGATACAAACATTACACAACTTGGGGTTCACGATAAACTATACCAAGTCCCACCTTCAGCCCTCCCATGTCCTTCAATATCTGGGAGCTACGATAAACACGTCCACTGCTCTAGCTTAGCCCAGCCAGGATAGCCAGTATACAAACCCTTGTCCCCAGGTTTCAAATGCAACACTCTCTCCCAGCCAGAGTGTTTATGCAGCTCATCGGCATGATGGCATCCTGCATTTTTCTCGTCCCTCATGCAAAACTTCAAATGCGTCCTCTACAAGAGTGCCTAGCGCGCCAATGGAACCAGGCTCAGGGACATCTTACAGATCTGGTGTTGGTGGACAGCCGCACACATCGCTCTCTGCAGTGGTGGAACACCAACAATTTGTCCAAGGGGCGGCCGTTCCTAGAGCCGGTTCCACAAGTAGTACTAACCACGGACGAATCCCTTACAGGATGGGGAGCACACCTGTTACACCATACAACACAGGGCAAGTGGACCACTCAGCAGAAGCTGTTCCACATCAACCACCTAGAGTTACTAGCTATATTCCTAGCTCTCAAGTCCTTTCAACTCCACGTACAAAACAAAGCTGTCCTGATCCGAACAGACAACATCACAGCTATGTACTATATACAAAAACAGGGGGGACACACTCTCCACAACTGTCCCAACTAGCACAGGACATTTGGAGGTGGGCCATTCCACAAAACATATACCTTCTAGCAGAACACCTACCAGGGGTTCACAATCAGATTGCAGATCTGTTAAGTCGACAGACACAACAGATTCACGAGTGGGAACTACATCCACAAGTTCTTCTACCTTTCTTCCAGATGTGGGGCCAGCCAGACTTAGATCTGTTCGCCACACACCAAAACGCCAAATGCCCAACCTTCGCCGCCAGGCTTCCACACCCGCAGTCCAAGGGCAATGCGATATGGATGAACTGGTCCGGCAGATTTGTGTATGCTTTTCCACCGCTCCCACTCATCCCACTTGTAGTACGCAAGCTTCGACAACAGTCTCTCAAAATGATACTAGTAGCCCCTACATGGGCACGCCAACCGTGGTTCACCACACTACTGGAGCTATCAGTAGTCCCATACCAAAGACTACACCTCTCCCCAACAATGCTAACGCAGAGCCATGGAGAGATAATGCACCCAGATCCATCTCAGCTGAACCTTGCAATTTGGCTCCTGAAGTCCTAGAATTCGGTTACCTTAACCTACCCCCAGACTGCATGGACGTTATAAAAGAAGCTAGACGCCTAACTACCAGAGCCTGCTATGCAGCTAAATGGAAAAGATTCGCTATTTACTGCACTAATAATAACATCCAACCATTACAAGCCTCTACGCAAAACATCATTTGCTATTTGCTACATTTGCAAAGATGTAGTCTTGCATACTCATCCATTCGTCTGCACCTCGCAGCCCTTGCTGCTTACTTGCAAAACAGGCAACACTTATCACTATTCAAAGTTCCCGCCATTAAAGCCTTCATGGAAGGCCTTAAGCGGATCATACCTCCCAGATTACCACCTTCCCCAGTGTGGAATCTTAATATAGTACTTACCAGGCTCATGGGTCCACCTTTCGAACCCTTACATAAATGTGAACTTCAATTCCTTACATGGAAAGTTGCGTTTCTAATTGCAATCACTTCTCTAAGGAGAGTCGGTGAACTACAAGCTCTAACTATACAAGAGCCTTTCTTACAAATACATCATAAAAAGGTAGTTCTCAGAACAAACCCAAAATTCCTTCCCAAAGTCATTTCGCCTTTCCACCTTAACCAATCAGTAGAACTACCTGTGTTCTTCCAAAACCCAGATTCCGTGGCAGAAAGAGCTCTCCACACCCTAGATGTCAAAAGAGCCCTTATGTATTACATTGACAGAACCAAATCCTTTCGCAAAACCAAACAATTGTTTGTGGCTTTCTCTCCACCACACAAAGGTAATCCCATCTCAAAAGCCGGGGTTGCAAGGTGGATTGTTAAATGTATCCAACTCTGCTACCAAAAAGCCAAACGCACATTATCAGTTCCCCTAGAGCGCACTCAACACGCAAACTAGGGGCATCCATGGCATTCTTAGGGAACATTCCCTAGAAGACATATGTAAGGCAGCCACGTGGTCTACAACACACACCTTCACTAAACACTATTGTGTTGATGTGCAAGCCAAGCAACAAGCTTCCGTGGGCCAAGCTGTCCTTAAAACCCTTTTTCAAACTACTGCAACACATACAGGTGACCACCGCTAGGGGAGATACTGCTGTACAGTCTATGCACAGTGTGAGCTCTGCAGCTCACATGCCTCGAACGGAAAATGCTACTTACCAGTATGCATCTGTTCTTGGCATGTAGAGCTGCAGATCCTCACACGCCCACCCACCTCCCCGGGACCTGTATGTGCTCCAGTCCTATCTTAATTAGATACACACACATGGACATCTCTTTTCTTTTCTACTAACTCCATCACTCCCCCATATGGCGAAAAACAATCTGAGGATGGAGTCGATGCCCATGCGCACTATTGTCCTAAGGAGGAGTCACCTATCACATGACTACAAAGACTTCTTCGAAGACAACAACAAAGTGCAAGCATCCGAGCCCAACACCAGATGGCGATCTAATGCACAGTGTGAGGATCTGCAGCTCTACATGCCAAGAACAGATGCATACTAGTAAGTAGCATTTTCCTTTCCTTACTTCAATCTCCTTGTGTGTGACCATCCTCAAGGAGGCCCGCAGACGTACCAAACGCGTATGCTACGCAGGCAAATGTAAAAGATTGGTCCATTACAGTCTCCACAAACGCATATACTCTGTCAAGCCAACTGTCAATCTGTCTGCTTCACTTGCAGACATCCGGTCTCGCTTACATGTTCGTCTGATTTCACTTGACTGCAGTTGCTGCCTACCTTCAGAATCGTGAACACACTTCACTATTCAGGGACCTTGTCGTAAAGGCTTTTATGGAAGGACTTGAAAGGTTTGTCCCCCCCCCCCCAGGGTACCTCTAACCCCTTCCTGGAACCTCAACACTGTTCTCACATGACTCATGGTCCCTCCCTATGAACCCCTCCATTAGTGTCCTCTACAGTTCTCTCCTGGAAGGTGGCTTTCCTTGTGGCCATAACCTGGCTCCGGCATGTGAGTTTCAAGCTCTTACCCTCCAGGAACCTTTCTTTTAGTTGCTCGATAGGGTCTTCCTTTGGACAAACCCAAAATTTCTGCCTAGGGTGGTATTTTCTTTCCATCTGAACCGAACTATTGAACTCCCGGTGTTCTTCCCACACCTGTTCTCGTGGCAGAGAGGGCCCCTTCACACACTAAACGTCAAGAGGGCCCTCATGTATTACATTGACAGGACAAAACCCTTTTGCAAAACTCAGTAGCTGTTTGTCTAAGTCACAAAACCATGCAAGGGCTACAGTCTCCAAAGCAAGCATACCCAGGTGGCTGGTCAGATGCAATCAAACCTGTTACACTAAAGCTAAACGCCAATTCCCCGCCCCACCCAGACCAAACTCTTCCCACAAAAAGGGGGCATCCATGGCTTTCCTTGGTAACCTTCCTATAGCTGACATATGTAAAGCAGCTACCTGGTCAAACCCACACACTTTCACCAAGTACTATTTTATGGATTTCTTGACTCGAATGTTAGTAAGGCTGTTCTACATACATTTTCCAGGCCTCTGCAACATCCTCTGGCTAGCCACTGCTGAGGGGAGAACTTTTTACAGTTTATGCAGAGCATGTTTATCTACAGCTACACATGACATGAGCGGAAAATGTAACGATGAACAGATGCTTACAGGGTATGTAGTGCTATAGATTCACATGTGCTTATCAAGCCTCCCTGGAAGCTTCTGATTGTTACAGATGCCTTTCCTTCAAACTCTTTACATGGTCCTCATCTTCTAGTCCTTTGTGCTCCATTTCATCTTCACCCGCCTCATTGAAAAAACAATCTAACAATAGAGCCGATGCCCATGCGCATTACCAGTGATAAGGAGTCACTATACCTCGTGACTCAAAAGACGACTTTGAAGAAAACAAGTTGCACACTTCAGAGCCCAACACAAGATGGTAGGAGTAATGCAGAACATGTGAATCTACAGCACTACATGCCAAGAATAGATGCTTACAAGGTAAAATGTTCCTTTTTCGCTTGGCACCGCAGTAGAGTTCATGTGTTTTCCAGCTCTCTCCCTCTCTTGCTTCAGCGCTCCACCCCACAACCTCCCCTTCATATGCTGTCTCGCTCATGCAAGCTCTGTCCAGTGTGCATCTACCCTCACCAAACTCTCCCCTGTATTCTGCGTTGCTTTCTTCCTCATGTGCTTTTCCCTCGCACTCCGTGTTTTCTCCCTCGTGTGCTGTTTCTCCCTCCCAAACTAGTGCGTATTGTTTCCTACCCCCAACCTGGTCCTTTTTTAATTTTTTAACTTTGGTAGATCCACACAGCAAATTTCTGCCAACCTCTCTGCCTTAAAAAAAAAAAAAAAAAAAAATTGCTTTTACTGATCAGTCTCTTGGATCAGTAAATACAAAAATAAATGGTCTGCGTCATTTCGTAGGTATAGTGACACGTGCGGTTCTACGACATGACGTGGTCAGCTGGGTCACTGCACATTTTTATTTATATATTTTAAAACTTTTGGCCATGCTGCACAGCATCTTGCCTATGCAATACAGCATCACCAAAAGGCACTGATAAAGGCAGTAGGTTCCAATGTCAAGAACTCTTATCTTTGGCAATTCTTGTTAATATGAGAACCTAATAAGTTGGCTTCCTTTTCAGTAGCCGGAGTCGATGTCTGACTAGTTGAAAAACAGGCTCCACTTATCCAGAACTTCATTTTTACTAATACCCGCAATGTTTTAACCTTTTCTTAAACCTGGCTAGATGTGCAGAGTTCCTCAATGCTCCACTTCACACATGGTACTTTCTGTTTTGCAGCATGAATCTTTTCTGGATTCACATGCTGTGGATTATTCCGCCATCTAGTGGTTGGGTCCGGAATTGTAGAGTTTTTTTTTTTGTTTTGTTTGTTTTTTTGGTGGGCGTCGACATACCACCATTTGGTGTCCTCCTGCGACGTCGACGGGCTTCCTCCAGAAGCTCCCACCTTTGGTCGCCATCTTCAGATTCTGTTTTTCCGCCGTTGGGTCTGGATCGATACTGAAGGAGCTCTGAAAATTGGAGAGAAGAATCGATGAAAATAAGGAAAAAACTTCAGCAGAACTGCGGTAGAAGATTTCGACTGTCACGACTTCAATCAGAACGACCGGAGTTCGACGAAAGGTGAAAACCGAATCTTCGACGATCTGAGAATGCGCATGCAGGGGGCTCCCTGTGCGCGGTAATGGACAAGACACCATTTAAGTTTTGCAAAAATTGTCACCACAAGTACGCTCAGAAAGATCAGCATCCGGTCTGCAACCTCTGCCTACCGCTGGATCACCGAAGCGAGGACTGTAACGCATGCTCCGACTTCACCCCGAAGACGTTGAGGGTGAGAGAAAGACAGAGAAGAGCCAACTATACTATACCATGCAAGGCCAAGGCCCACCACCATCGCTGAGAGACCTGGGCCTCTATAGCGAGGAGGAGGACAACGTCGCCGAAGGGCCAGAAGGCGACGAGGACAGAGACGTTAGTCGTGGAGGTAGAGAAGACTTCGAAGGAGGTAAGAGTCGTCGACCTCTAAAAAAAAAAAAAAAAAAAATTTGAAGAGACTCAAAAATCTGACTGTAGACCCACAAAGGAAACCTCGGCGTTGAAGCACTTGACCACCGCAGTTGCATCCAAACAAAAACACTCCGTAGGATCCTTGGACATGGACTCTGTAACGGCAAAGACCCTCGAAAAACCCAAGACGTTCGAAAGACAGTCAGGAAAAGGACGCCTCGGCGTCGAAAAAGGACCCGTCTAAACAAGCTTCGACAGCCGGATCGGCGTCGACAAGCACAAAGCAGAAAGCCGAAGGTCTTGACGCTGAAATACACGCGGCAGAGATGGAGAAGAAGAGAAAAAGGCTCAAAGCCAAAATGGCAAATATTTTACAACATCCAAACAGAAGACCAAACCAAAAGATACATTCAAAAACAGAATTATCTCAGCTACTCAAAGAGGTGCAGGAACTTCAAGGGAAACATGCAATAGAGCACGTATCACACAAGGAAAAGAACAACGGAGTATATTCTACGTACTTCTCGATTCCAAAGGTAGACGGAACATTACGCCCAATATTAGACCTGAGGTTTCTAAACAAATTTATGAAAACACAAAGATTCAAGATGACTACACTGCAAGAGGTGATACCTCAATTGCAGAAAGGAGATGACATGGTTACCATAGACTTAAAGGATGCATACTTACACATCCCTATGAACAGAAGTTCACAAAAGGCTGTTAAGATTTGTGGTAAACAAAAAACACTACTAATTCAAAGTACTGGCTTTCGGACTAAAATCAGCACCAAGAGTGTTCACAAAGTGCCTAACAGCAGTAGCAGCACATCTAAGAAGGCTGGAGATTCATGTTTACCCATACTTAGACGACTGGTTATGTAAGAGCAAACTCCTACAGTCTATGCAAACAACATATACAACAGGTGATAGACACTAGTTCAACTGGGTTTCTCTATACATTGGGAAAAGTCATCACCAGAGCCAGAACTCATAAAGGTGTTCTTAGGCGCACAAATAAATATAGTATTAGGGAAAGCGTTCCCAAGCAAAAAGAGGAGATTAGCCTTATTGAAGGAGACTCCTCTATACCAGGAGGGGCAACATCTGACAGTGAGAACAGTGGGGAAATTACTGGGAATGATGGCCTCATGCATTCATTTAATTCCCAGCATTCGCTTACACATGAGACCATTTCAAGAATGGCTCCAGACACAATGATCACAGGCAACTGTAAGTTGGGAGGATCTAGTAGTTGTCACGCAGACAGTTCATCAGGAGATGGCATGGTGGAACAAAACAAACATAGCACAGGGCAGACTTTTCACACAACCAACTCCGACAGTGACCATAACAGATGAGTCCCAAATGGGATGGGGCGCACACATGAACAACCTCAAAGTGAGGGATTGTGGACACAGCAGGATGCAGTGAAACACATCAATATCTTGGAGGTAAAAACAATATTCTTAGCCTTAAAAGCCTTTCAGAAAGAGCTCTACGGGAAAAGGTGTTGATACAAACAGACAACACAACCACCATGTTCTACCTAAACAAGCAAGGAGGAACTCAGCCTGTAGCACTCAACGCTAGCTCAAGAACTTTGGAGATGGGCAATCCCAAAGAAAATAGACATGATAGCTATACACCAACCAGGAAAGGACAATGTAGAAGCTGACAGACTGAGCAGACAAACGTCATCATCCCACGAGTGGGAACTAAATCAAGCAGAACTCCAAAACATTTTCAGGAAATGGGGGACACCACAAATAGAGCTATTTGCAACACCCCACAATGCAAAATGCCAAAACTTCGCATCCAGGCGACCTTGCAATCAGTCCCTAGGGAATGCGCTATGGATAGACTGGTCAGGGATATTTGCTTACGCTTTTCCCCCAAGACCACTGCTGAACAGGGTGATCAACAAATGCAAGATCAGCCAAATGACAATGATTCTCAGTGGGCCAGACAAACTTGGTTCTCAGAAATAATGGAGATGTCTCAAGGAACGATGCACAAATTGCTAAAAAAGAAAGATTTGCTAACAATGCAAAACAGAAAAGTACTTCACCCAGAACCGGAGAGCTTAAGCCTAGCAGCATGGCTCCTGAGGACTTAGAATTTGCGCATCTCAAACTACCAGAAAGCACAATGGCTGTTCTAAGAGAAGCTAGGAAACCGAGAACAAGGAAATGTATAAAGCAAAATGGAAGAGCTATACACTATGGTGCCTTAAAAATCATCTTTCAAGGAAAATGACAAAGGAGAAAACAATGCTAAAGTACTTGACACATTTATTAGAAAGTAAATTATGCTATACATCATTAAAAGTGCACTTAGAAGCAATTGTAGCGTATACAAGAGGTGAAACGGGGAAAAGTTTCTTCACTTCTCATGTGGTCAAAAGGTTCCTAGAAGGAGCAAAAAGAATTGCACCTCCAAAAATGGTGCCAGCACCCACATGGAACGTGAATATAGTTCTGGCCCAAATGATGAAAGCGCCATTTGAACCACTGCACAAAGCAATGCCACAAATGCTCACACTAAAGACTTCCTTTTTAGTGGCAATAACATCCCTACGTAGAGTTAGTGAACTACAGGCGCTAACACTACAGGAACCTTACTTCCAAATACATACTAACAGGATTGTCA
The DNA here is from genome assembly GCA_963921515.1 of Calotriton arnoldi. Taxonomy (NCBI): domain Eukaryota; kingdom Metazoa; phylum Chordata; class Amphibia; order Caudata; family Salamandridae; genus Calotriton; species Calotriton arnoldi. The sequence continues at coordinate 7,541,250 of CAWUFW010000017.1, forward strand.
TGAGAACAGATCCGCAATTCATACCAAAGGTGGTATCAAGATTCCACATAAACCAGAGTATACAAATACCAAGTTTCTTTCAAAAGCCAAAGACCAAAGCAGAAAGAGCTTTGCACACGCTTGACGCTAGAAGAGCGGTCATGTAGTAGTACATTGAAAGAACCAAATAATACAGGAAAACAAAACTGTTCTTTGTATCCTTTGCAAATAGTTTTTGGGAAGACCAGTGACCAAAAACACCATTGCAAGATGGATAGCGCAAGCCATACAGTTATGCCACAAGCAAGCAGGACCAGCCTTACAAGGTGCCCCTCAGGCACACTCAACAAGAAAGAAAGGAGCTACTATCGTTTTTCTAGCAAATACTCCAATTCAAGACATCTGCATGGCTGCAACATGGTCTTCAGTGCACACATTCACAAAACATTACTGTGTGGACATTCAAATGAATAAAGAAGCACAAGTAGGACAAACGGTCTTACAACATCTATTCACAAACCAAAGCTTATCTTCCACCCAGCCACCACAAGACTAGCAAACCGCTACAAAATCTATGCACAGCATGTGAATCCAGAAAAGATTCATGCTGCAAAACGAATAGTTTCTTACCTGTCGGTGTAGTTTTGCAGCTTGAAGAATTTTCTGGATTCACTAGCGAACCCACCCTCCTCCGCCAGGAAAGATGAGAAGAGGAGAGGAAAAATAGAGGGGAAAAAAAAAGGAATCCGAAGATGGCGACCAAAGGTGTAGGAGCTTCCAGAGGAAACCCGTCGACGTCACAGGAGGACACCAAATGGTCCAACAAAAAAACAAGCATTGGCATAGCCAATAGGTCTCGCTTTTGGGACCTTATAAGTATTTAGTTATGCAACTGTTGCATGGCTAAACACTTATAAGGTCCCAAAAGCGAGACCTATTGGCTATGCCAATGCTTGTTAATACTGGCGCACGGCCGTAAAAGTAACGCGGCCGTGAGAACATCAAAGCGGCCGTGAAAGTGATCGCGATCAAGCACGGCGAGCGATGCGCTTAATGAGCATGACGAGGAAAGCCATATGGCGCCTTTGCTCGTAAGCGCACGCCGCGCACATGCACTGTAGCTCTAGGCTGGCCATGGTAGCATTTTTTGAGCCCTCACTAAAAGTCTCGCCAGACCAGCGCATGCGCTAGGTCAGGCGAGACCAAAAAAAAAAAAAAAACGGAAAGAAATACAATTCCGGACCAAACCACTAGATGGCGGAATAATGCACAGCATGTGAATTCAGAAAATTCTTCAAGCTGCAAAACTACACCCACGGGTAAGAAACTATTCGTTCCTTATCTCTATGCCCCCTCAGTGCTACATAGGCCTTTCTTGTAAAGTTGCAATCAGTTCACACAAATATCACGCTCACTGGATAACACAGTCCTGTGTTAACAACATGCAATCTGTAACTGTTGTGAACACCAACTTCTTATTCCTTTTCCTCCAAAGCCCTAATCCATTTTTGATTTACCTGTTCAATTCTCTAACTCTCAACAAGAACACTTTAAAATAAAAAAACATTAAATTAAAGCTTTTGAAATACCTCCCTTGACCTTACTGTTTTTTAAGCCAACATTTACTTCGATTTCCTGACTGCTTCAGTCTGATAAGCAATGGGAAGACGAAATGCCTCCTGTCTGGCCAGGAATTATTAGTCTCTCATAATCCAGGCATTCTTAAAATTCCACCCTTCCCAAAAACGTATATTGCACCCTCTTCAAGAATATTGCACTCCTGTGACACCCTTAACTCTGGTTGCCTTGACACTTTAATTCTCCGCATGCATTAGCTCCTGGTCAGAAGAGATGCTAATTTAGGATTGTATTTCCAGGCCAAAAATTCCTCCGCAAAAAACACATTTTCTACCAGATTTCATTATCTCCTCACTGTTAGTCCCCTGTAATCCTCCCATCATGAACTTCATTGATTCTGTTCTTCAGTTTGCAGTCTGAAGAATGATTGGAAGAAATACCATGACTACCTCAATGTTGTCGAAATTAATAGCCTCCAATTACTTGGCAAGATTTAAAATTACAGGCAGTTTTAGTGAGCCTTTGCTTAAATCCCACTCTTATCACGATGCAGCTCTGATGTTTAATACCTTGTTTTTTTTTTTCTTTGCTGTGTTCCTCGGTGTACATAAAGATAATAAGTAGAAAGGGCAAATCATTTGCAGGCATGGAGAGACAACTTGTACTCTGCTTTATTAGAGATCCAAATATTTTGATTGCCATTGCTAAGGGAACCTTTTAGAATGGAATAAGGTCCGATGTGAGGATTGGAAGTAGAGGGAGAGAGATACCACTGTGGAAGATGAGATTTGTGGGTTGAGATTTTCTGCAGACCCCGGAATGACACCCCGTGAAGGGTGTCCCTTATTCAAATCAAGATTCCAAGTGTGTTAATCAGAGGTGCAAATTTGTGCAGTTGCAACAATTTATATATAAAAGACACCATATTATTTGTTTCAGTCTTTTGATACTGGTTTATTTATCCCTACTTAAGCAGAAGAGAAACTTTTCCAGCAAGCGAGGTGCTCAGATGAAACGGCCAGGGACCTCCATGGAGACTCCGGTAATCCAGCCTGTTCCACCAGTCCAGCATGTGGTCCACCCACCTCACAGCGAGGACTTTCCCAACATCGCCAAACGCAGGAGAGGCAACAGTCCTGAACAGGTGAGGAACATCGTTCCCTTACTCCACCAAATGATTTCATTTGTAGTGTGTGGCATGGGACCTATATTGCAGCAGGAGGGATCTTTGTAGATTACTGAGGTTCAAGTGAAAATTTGTGGGGTTTACTGTGAGGACAGCCATAATTATGCCTAGCTCACCGAAGATGTGTTCTACTTCGTTGTTTTACGGGCATAGTGAAGCAACAGCAGCAGCAGCTGATTTATATGATAAATACACTAAGGAATTCATTGGTTAAGACTTGTAAAACGATACCGGGTTTCAAAAAGAGATGCTACAGTTTTTTTTCCTCATTACTGTTTTTCCTACCGTCTTGAGGTTAAATGAATACAAAGTGGCTGTATTAGCTTTTCATTTCAAGAGGTGCTGTGGAATTTTACCATGGGTTAAGAGCAGTTGGTGCCTCGTGTCTTGTAGGCAAAGGAAAGCTTCAATATTGCACTCCTAATCACACACGTGCAATAGGTTTCACATGAGGTATCACATTTGGTCGGTGATCTCAGTTAAGAGGCTTGTCTTCCTAAAACATTTATATTTGCTACTGCCTCTCGTTTCTAACACCTAGCCCAACCCCATTTGTCTTGCAGCTTTCTCTTTTGTACATCAACATTTCATGTAGTTCGTCAGTCTAACAAAAACACTCTAAGAGAAATAGATTGATTTTACTAGATATATTTGTTTTTTAGGCCGAGCCTTCAGACAGCGCTTGCAGAGTTGCTTGGTGACCTATTGTGTCAAGAAAAAGAAATTTAAAAAGGGGCTTTTAGCCCCCCATTTTGTACCCTTCGTTGGCATCTTTATCACGCTTCTTTGCTGCCTTTTAATTCTGCAGCGCGACATCCCTTTCTGCATCACTTCCTGTTCTTAGTGTGGAGCATGGACCAAGTGCAGATTGATTAAACTTAATTAGTGTCCGTCAAATGCTTGCGCTGTAATTGAGGTACTATTTCTTCTTTTTTGACCATTTTAATGTAGCCTGACCAAGACCCAATCCGTAGGTATTAAAGCGCTTTACATGCTCACTGATTACATCACTTAAATTCACGTTAATTGTTGTAGGCACGGGACATTAAGTAATTTGCCAGAATCTCAGGATGTTGAGCCACCCCTACAGTCACACGCATTAGAGCCATTTTAGATCTATCTCATGCTGACTCTCCAGCCATTTAATTTGAGTAATTCATGTAGCCTGGGGTCACGGTCTGCAAAATGTTAAACCACGACAACATCTTGTGTTGAAAGGAAGAAAGCACACGATATAGCTACATCGCAGGCAATTTACCAGTCTGACAAAACAAACTCTCTGCATACACCAAACAGGCTATGGTTATATGAAAAGGTATTGTTTAGAGGGTTTCTTCTGAGCTTTTCTATTTAGTGCCATGACTAAGTACCGCAAATTTCAAATATAAGAAAATTCCTGATTGACCAAGCTGTGCACCTTCATATAACTAGCCACATGCTAATCACGTGGGGCTTTAATGAAACTACGTTTTTACAGGTGTAATTACTCTACAGGAGCATGTAACTTGTTGCACCAAGACCAGATCTGTATTAGCGAGTTGTGATTTTTGCAGAGTGTAACCTGCCACTGTAAGCTCACCTTAGAGCGCTGTTAGGCTAGATCAGTGGTCTTCAAACTTTTTGATGCCGAGACCCCCCCCCTCAAAAAAATTTAGGCGTAAGGACCCCCTCCCGACAAAAATTTCTAGAACCTGGTACTCCTTATCATGGACAACCATAAATGTTCTCCAGAGAAACGGTTAATCCGAGGTAGCACCTCATTAGTACCAGTTTAACACCCAAATATAGCAATAAGCAACAATAGAAGCTCCTTGTGCTGCCGGGGCGTCATTTTTTATGACGCTCTTGTTGCGCAGAGTACAGACCCATATCTACGAGGCCATGCAAAGTCACTCTGCGTGGCTTTTCATGGCCTCCTAGATATGGTGTAAGGCAACGCAGCGCAAGTTGATGCGTTGCCTTACACTGCGTCAGGGGGGCGTTCCATGGGCGTTGCGGTGGGTTTTCCTATGGGTTTTGACACATTCCCAGATTTACAAGGATCTGTAAACCTGAGGATGCATCAAAACTGTACGCTGCCCCAGGGGATGCTTAATGAGGAGAAATATCTTTATTTCTCCTCGACTGTTTCCTCTTTCTATGTGTAGCACACATAGAAAGAGAAAAAGGCCTCCATGGGTTGTTTTTGCGCAGGAAGGCGCGCCTTCTTGCACAAACAATCCTGCCAACAATGCAGACACCCTTGCACCTTAGTGCAAGGGTGCCTGCGTTGGCGCTAGGCACCAAATTGTGTGCTGGCAGAAAGGACAGGAATGCACTGCATCTTATAAATACAGTCCGTTCCTGCCCTTTTGAATTGGCATAGGGCAGTGCAGCAAAAATACTTGCGGAGCTGCCCTACACCATTTCATTGTACATGAGGCCCAGAGATTTTAGTAATATCCAAACCCTATGTAATGCAATTTTTTTTACATAACTGTCCCTTCAACACATTCTCAGGGATAGCAAGCACTATATAAATACAGCAATTAAAAGCAAGCACTTCACAGCTTAGTTAACTCTGTGCACTACCACTCAAAAAGCTTCAAGTGATTTGATCAAGTAACTGCAAAGCACTCTCCTGAGAAATCAAAGTCAGGCCGACAGCTAAACACACCTTTCTGCCAATGTGCTGTTGGCCTGAAAGAAATGAAAATGCACAACGAGTTAATCTGCAAATCCTTTACATTTGCAGATTAACTCGTTGTGCACATTTGCATTTCTTTAAGGCCAGCAACACACTGGTAGAAAGGCATGTTTAGCTGTCTGCCCGACTTTGATTTCCCAGCATAGGAGAGTCCATGAATAACAACACTCCAGGGAAAGCATTTTAACTACCGTAATTAACCTCCTGGGACGTTTTCTTTTAGCAAATGAAGAGCGCGACCCCTTTCCCATGCTTCCAGGGCCCCCTGGTAATACAAATTCAAAGCAGTGTTTTGCAACCAGCGCTCACCGCGTCAGTGTTTTTTTTTTCTCCTTTCAGCTATGATGCTGTACAATATGGCTAAAAACACAATAACAAAGCCAATAGCTCACTTAGACGAGGCCTATTGGCTTTGCCAATGCTTGTTTGTACTGCACCTCTATTTGAAATTATTGGGCACTGTACAAAATGAAGTTACTTGTAGTCATTGTACTGCATCATGCAAATAATGTTATTTCTTTCCACAGTTTTGCCTACTCAGATTGCATGCTATTTTACAAAACACAACACCTCAATATTCATGAAACGATACATGAAAGTGACCTTGACTATATTTCTCTTCTAATTTTGTTTTGAATGAACCTCTACGGTTCTAGCCGTCATCTGCATGGTTTAGTCTCTCCGAGTGCCGCCTATCCTAAGGTTGATGCTTGTTTGCCTACTCTTTTGTATTTCTGCAGCTTGCCCACACCTTACCTCATAGATCACAACCTTTCTTTTAAACTATATCCCTGCAGCTTAACAATACTTAATCTCTCCTTTCTTTTGTGCTGATTGTTCAGTTAAATAAAATAAAAAAAACAATAAAAAAAAACAATACTTAATCTCCTCTTGCCTACCCATTCATCCCACCAACCCTTGCATTAACCCACATACCCCCCCCCACTAATCCTCACATCTAGCTCCTATTAGTTTAATTCCCTCCGACGAAATTGGAGTAAATGCATGAAATAGTGTCCTTGATAGCAATTGACTAGTCCAAACAACCAATGAAACAACTAATGGTAACCATTACTAACCAATAACCACTTGAATATTCATGAACCTTGTGTCCTGGAGTAGCGTGCTACCTCCCTCAAAGTGTTTCTATACCTCGTCGGAGCTCGTAAGCACTATTTAATTAACTATATAATAGTACTATCAAGCATGTTTGTGTAAGTAACAAATGGTAACCGAGGAGAGAATTACTTGCCTTCAGTAACGCTCTTTCTGGTGGATACTCTAACCACAGATTCCTTACCTTAAAAATATTCCCCAGGCGCCAGACTGGATCTGGAAACTTCTCATAGCAATGCCTCGTGAGTCGCTAGGTGGTGCTGTGAACTCTGCATGAGCTCCGTTCTGCCCTGGAAGTGACTGATCAGAGCGCATCAAAGTGCCACTCCTACGCACTGACGTCCGCTTCTTACTTGACTCTACTGTTGGAAGATGCTGTGCTGCACCTCAGGATGGAGATGCCATTCATGATCTGCTGGCTGAGCTTGTTCGCTTGCCATTCAAGAATTCCACCAGGTGGTTCACTATCGGATATGACACTACAGCCAACTCCAGAGGTGCAGAGCCTCTTGCCACAGGAACCCACTCCACCCTGCTCTTTGCAGTACTACGTAGTGGTGGTGTCCATGAGAACCTGTACCAGCCTCCCCGTGATAGATGGCAGGAAGGCCTGCAGTGCCAGACGTGGCCTGCAACTTCAACAGATTGATATGGAGCTGGGTTTCCACCCTAGTCCTCTAATCTCCACCTCCCCTAGATGACCTCCCCAACCCAGCAGTAACACATCCTACACAACCATCAGCTCTGGGTGGGGAAGGAAGCGTGCCTGTCACTGGTCTAATTGCAGCCGAGGAGCTACCACTGCAGATCGGGTGGTCACCTTCCAAGCCTGGATGACATCTGACAGGTTGGCTTAGTGCTGGACCCACTAGGAATTTCAGATTCAGCTGCAGAGCAGGTCTGTGCCACCTGGCATAGTCTTAAAGCAGGATGCAGAAGGCCAACATGCCAAGAAACGTCCGTGCTGCTCTCGCAGTGATACATGCCCGAGATTGAAACATCTGACTCCTAGCCTGCATGTCAAGGACTCGTTGCAATTGAGAGAAGGCCCTGAACTGCACAGGGTTCATTACGGCTCCTACAAAGAGAACCCTCTGCGAAGGAATCTGGTGCAACTTTGGCTCGTTAATCAAGAACTCCAATAATGTCGGGAGGTTTGCAGTTGTCTGGAGGTGGCCCCGACTGACTGTGAAGAGCCCACCTTCAACAGCCAGATGTCGAAGATGAGAACCGCCATAACTTTTGTGAACACACGAGTGGTGCTGGTGAGGCCGAAGGGGAGCAAGCCAAATGTAAAATGCTTTTGGCCTAACTTGAACCAAAGGTAATGTCTTTGGGACTGCAGGATGGATATATGAAAATTCCTGTCTGCCATACACAAAGCTGCCATCCAGTCACCCGAATCCAGGGCAGGCAGAACCTGGGCCAGCATGTGCATTTTGCATTTGCCTTTCCTTAGTAAGGCATTCAAAGGAGGCACAGAGAACGTGCCGTGGCCCTACTATTCTTTAAGTGTTCTAAGTCTTTTTCACTGAGTAGACATGAGCCAAAAGGGAGGCCCTTATATTTCTAGGAAACCTATGTATCACATGGACGAATGCCGTTAGAGCACCACACTGGTGTCGACTGCGAACCCCAGACAAACAGTAGTATCAAGGCCAGCACAAATATTTGGCTGCAACTTCACTATATTGAATAGTCTGAGCCAAGGAGGCCCAAAGTTATTCCTGGACTGCAGGCAAGACCACCAGACTCTGGACCATGATTTCCTTACATTGCACCCTACTCCAAACGAGGCAGTTTATGGTACCAGCCAACCTGCTTCCTGACAGGTGAGCAAGAAAAGAGCTTGGATCAAGTGCCTATCAAAATCTCAGGAAGTGCTTCATTGAACAGAAGCAAGAGCTCAGATGAGACTGGCTCAGGTTGAAAAACTTCTGTAAGGACATGAGTCATGACTTCAGTTAAAAGCAGTTGTAGGTCTATGACCTCAGCCTCTCATCCAATTGCTACAGCAAAGGAAACATTCTCTTCCATTGAAGGCCGTAGGCAAAACCAACCCTGTATCAGGGGAAGCATCAAGCTCATTGGCCTCCTATAATTCCATGTAAAGTCTGTCTTCATTCTCATCATAAGGTGCAGGCGTAAATCGTCTCCTTCCCCACCATCGTCATCTCTGGGTGATGGGAAGCTGTGGTCAGATGGAGCCAAGACAATGGAGCCTTTGAGGGGGCCTCTGTGGGAGTGGAAGCATAGACTCTGGCTCGGGTTGTATTCGGGGGGGGGACTGGTGTGCTATAGCGGATTCAGAGCACAACCTCGGTAAAGGATGGATATTTGACTCTCCGCTGAAGTTGAGGATGGAGGGGGCCAATGCAGGTTTCAGAGCTGGAGTGGAAGTCTGCACCAGAGTCAGTTCAGTGCTGAACCCGTGACAGGTCGAAGGGGATCAGATGGCATTGAGGATGGATCCACTGGCTGAAATCCGAATTCCTTTGGCCTTGAAGGCACACCAGAGGGTGGGGGAAGAGAACTAAAGATACGCAGAATTGCCTCCTTTTAAAAGCTGTGACCTGCTGTGGTGTCACCAATGGCCCATGGAACTTTGGGTGCATCAGGATGAATTGTGGGATCGGCTCCTCAATTGGAGACCAGGAGTGAGATTGATTAGTACTTTTAGGGCCTCATAACTTCTCTTTTCATTGAGTGGCAGGATGGGATCCAGCCCCACTTCTCTTACCTATGTTTTCGGGGGACTTCAACCACAAAGATGACTACTTGAAGTGAGTCCGAACCCTTTCCTTTGAGCAGGACTTATGAGGCCAGTGACGACGACTTGTGTTGGGTGACCTACTGCTTCACTTTGTGGTCACTGATTCCTTCGGGTGCATGAAGGTGCACTCATCGCACAACTTGGAGTCGTGCCCTGAGCCCAAAGATGCACCTCATGCAGGTCTGTAGCCAACATTTGTTTTGTACAGTAGTGGCATGGTTAGAAGCCTGAAGTTTTAAGAGAGGATATGGTTCCCTTAAACACTGGATTTTGTTTTGAGTCAAAATACCAAAAGTTGGAGCAGAGCTCAGGATCAGCATTCAAAAGCACAGAAAGGAACTGATGTCTGTGTGCGGGGGTGGCGCTTATATGCGGCTCCACTTCCGGGGTGGAACCAAGCCTATGTGGATCTGCATGGTGCCACCTAGAGGCACGCAGGAGCATTGCTTTGAAAAGTTTCCAGATAGTCTGGCGCCTGGGGAATATTCTAAAGGTGGGTAATCTGCGATTAGAAGTATCCATCAGAAAGTGTAATGTTTTGCCTAAGGATGTTTTAGTTCTTGTACTCCTTGACCAGTGTCTTTCACTAACCTTCAAAAGGTTTGCGAGCTACTGGATACTTTCTTACAGAGTGGTATATATTTTGTGTCCATTGTATATTAACTCCCTTCTCCTTTCGCTAGCAAAGGGGAATCTCCACATCCCTGCAAAGTGGCCAGAGTGCACCAACTTACCACCCCCTACCTAGGCCTGCCCTGTGGAACCCTATACATGGAGACTCGTGGAGTCATGAAAGGAAGAGTGCAGTGTTAGAACGCCAGGTACTAATAAGGGCAGAGAACTGGGGGGTTCAAGGCGGATTTGGGACGTTTATGTTGACACATTGTGTGTGTTGGTGGGCTAAATGTGGGAAGCTGCACTTTCTGCCAGTAGTAAATGTATTTTCCAAATGCAGATTCTATTTTATTTTGCTCTACAGTTTACAATCTTAATATTTTATTTTTCTTGTTATTTTGTTGTATTTTCTTTTTTCAGAAAAAACTTTCAGTTTTCATTGTGAAACTCAGTTGTTGAACTTTTACGTGAGACATACGGGGCCCCTGAAATTATTGGGCCATTAAAGACCAAATTGTGGTGCAGTGTTGACTAACTTTTGTGTCAAGAAAAGGCAAATTTCATTGGAGAACACTTTTTAACAAGATTAGTGCATGTGCAAGGTTTTCACCTCAACAATACCAGTTTAACTCCTGAACACAACAATCAGCAACTCAAGATGAACTCTTTCCTTTGCAAAAGTGTGCCTCTACACAGCACTACAAATTATGCTTTATTTATTATGAAGTTTTGGCCCATTTAAGTTAGAAACAATCGGTTCGGGGCATGTGTGCTGTAAATACACATACTTTGCATACTCCTGCCATCTAGTGTTGGGTCCGGATGTTTGCAAGTTGTCCTTTTTCAAAGAATTCTTTCCAGTCACGGGGGTAAGGTGACTCCTCCTTTCGGTGATAATGCGCATGGGCATCGACTCCATTGTTAAATAGGTTTTTTTCCGCCATCGGTTCAAAAACGTTCTTCGGGTTCCCCTCGGTGCGCAATCCACTCTACCCTCGACATTATTGTTTTGTACAAGTTTCCCACTTCTCCGCGTATCGTTTCGGTCAACGAATCCTTCAATTTCGATCGAAAACTTAGTGGGCGGCATTCGGGCCTGACCGGTTCGGTTTTCTGTCGATGGAACGAACTCCGTTTAAATTCTGTCCTCGGTGCCACGCCAAGTACCCTCGCAAAGACTCGCATCAAGTGTGTAACTTGTGCTTGTCTCCGGAGCATGTAAACCGTTTCAGTCCAAGAAGAATCTTTGCGATCGTCCGACTCGACGTCGCGAAATGCAACATCAAAACATAGAACACACTCCGGATATCTTCGCTGAAGAATCTGAGCAGGAAAAGGTCAAGGCGACGGCGGCAGAAGAAGAGGCCTTCTCTTTTCCGGATTCGGAACTGGAAATAGACATGGAGTCTGAAGACGTGCCACCGGGACAGGGTGCAGTGAGTACCGATTACCCCTTAAGCCCTCGCCCAAAAGACCGAACGCTTCGGCGCCACCTCTGCCTTCTGGCCAAGGTCTGCACCGAGACGATGTTTCAGACGCCCCGCCACCAAAACAGATAGTCAAGCCTTTCGGCTCGGGACCGAGTCGGCCGAAATCCTCGTCGGATCCGAAACCTCCCGGTTCGAAGCCCAAATCTGCTTCGGAGCTGAAACCCTCCACGCTGAAGGAAAAGCATGCTTCGGAGCCGAAACCTTCCGCTTTTAAAAGCAAATCCATCCTGGCACCGAAACATTTGGTGCCGAAATCTAAAGACAGCCTCTCTGAGCCTTCTGACACTAATTTAGACATTGTTAATCCCAAACTGGATCCCAAACAAAAGATGATTTATATCAACCCTGATAACAGGACATATTCATGCTAAATCTCCAGTTAAACGCAAGCTTCCTTCTGAGGACCCTCACTATAAGATTCCTTTAAAGAAGGAGGGCGTGGCTACCAGCCCCGTTTGTCCTGCCCCACCATCCCCTCCACCCTCTTCTCCACATTTAGATCCTTTACACATTACACCTCAGGGATCTCCAATTTCACAGCCTGAAGAGGATGATATTAATGAGGAAGATTTTCAATTACCTGTAGACCCATGGAAGGATTACACCATTGACCCTCCATTAGACAATGACCCAGACCTTTACCCTGCAAAGTCATCCCCACCTGACGATAATGTGGCTTATCAGGAACTCATTACTAGAGCAGCAGAGTACCATGGGGTGGCGTTACATAAAGAGTCTTTAGAAGAGAACTTTTTGTTTGAAACATTTGGGTTCACACACAGGTCAAGCTAGACACTCCCCATGCTGAAGGGTATGATGAGGCATGTAGATGAAATCTTCAAAGACCCCGTGCAAGCACACATTTTGACTCCTATAGTCGATAAAAAATATAAACCTTCGTCATCTGATCCTATCTTTATTAAAGGTCAACTGCCTCTTGACTCCCTTGTAGTGTCCAATGCTCGCAAAAGAGCTAATTCTCAAACTTCTGGTGATGCTCCTCCCCCAGATAAAGAATCTAAGCTCATAGATGCTTCAGGGAAACGCGTAACCGCTCAAGCTGCTAACCACTGGCGCATCACAAATACACAGGGCCTACTAGCTAGGTACGACAGGGCATACTGGGATGAGATGGAGCAACTGCTCCAATATCTCCCAGATGAATACAAAAGCAAAGCACAAGTTAGTTCAAGAGGGCAAACTCATTTCTAACTCGTCTATCAGATATGCTTTAGATGCTGCTGACACCGCTGCTAGGGAAATAAATACCAGCATTCTCCTCCGAAGGCATGCATGGCTTAGGATTTCAGGCTTTAAACCGGAGGTTCAGCAATCCATTTTAAACACCCCCTTTGACAAGCAACACCCGTTTGGTCCTGAAGTCGATCAGGCTTTGGAAAAAATAAAAAAGGACACGGAAGTGCAAAGTCCATGGGAGCACTTCAGTCCCCATCAAATAGAGGCTCCTTTAGTCGTTCATTTTACAGAGGAGGGTCCAAAACCGCATCCTCAGACCCAAATGCTCGCTCTTATAAAGGCAATACCCAATCCTCTCCCTCTAGAGGTTTTTATAGAGGAGGGTATAGAGGAAACAATTCTAAAGGTAAGGGTAGAAGTGCCTCAACGCGTAACACCCCTTCCCCTAACAAACCGTGACTTGCCCACACGGTAAACGCGTAAAAGTCTCACCTGCAGCCTTCACAGACACAATCTTATCTGGGAGCGACTCTCAACACTCCAAGCTCTAGCCTCTCCCAATGCAGCCAGAACTCGCAATATTCAAACTGTTACTTCAGTTCCAGGCATATCAAAAACTACCAGCCAGAACCTTCATGCAATTGCTAGGAATGATGGCATCATGCATAGCAATAGTGCCTCATGCAAGACTACACATGCGTACCGTACAAGAGTGCTTAGCACGTCAATGGAATCAGTCACAGGGTCAATTGACAGATCTAATGTTGGTAGACAGCCGCATCCATCGCTCTCTTCATTGGTGGAATCCACAAAATGTATCAAAAGGGCGGCCCTTCATCGACCCTGTTCCACATATCGTGGACGCATCTCTATCAGGTTGGGGGGCCCATCTCAACGATTACACAATCCAGGGTCTCCGACACCAAGCACAACATCTACACATCAACTATCTAGAGCTTCTAGCAGGATTTCTAGCACTGAAAGCTTTTCTGTCTCACCTAATAGGCAAAGTCTCCAACTGTCACGCCTCTCTCAGACCATTTGGAGCTGGGCAATCCATCACAGGAATAATCTTCTGTCCGAACACCTCCCAGGGGTGAACAATCCGATTGCCGACCTCCTCAGCAGAAGGAGACAGCAAATACACAGGTGGGAACTTCATCCCAGAGTTCTCCTTCCATACTTTTGAGAATGGGGATTCCCACAAATAGATCTGTTTGCCACAGTGAACAACGCAAAATGCCCAAACTTTGCCTCCAGGTTCCCACACCCTCTCTCCAAAGGCAATGCCCTATGGCTGAATTGGTCAGGGATATTTGCCTACGATTTTCCGCCTCTTCCACTCCTTCCGTTTGTGGCTCGGAAGCTCAGGCAAACATCACTCACACTGATTCTAGTAGCCCCCACATGGGCTCGTCAACCCTGGTTCACCACACTGTTAGAACTATCTGTGGTTCCACATCACAAGCTGCATCTCAACTCCAGCCTTCTCACTCAGAGCCATGGAGAAATCAGGCACCCAAACCCAAGGGAACTCAATTTAGCGATTTGGCTCCTGAAGTCCTAGAGTTTGGATATTTGAATCTGCCACCAGACTGTATGCATATCTTGAAAGAAGCGAGAAAGCCTACCACCAGAGCTTGTTATGCAGCAAAATGGAAATGATTTATTATCTATTGTAATAACAAGATTAATCCTTTAGATGCTTCTGTTCAAAACATTATTTGTTACCTTCTGCAGCTACAGCAAACTGGTCAAGCTTCTATTAGGTTGCACTTTGCAGCAGTTGCTGCATATTTGCAAAACAGCCAGCATTTATCCTTGTTCAAAGTTCCTGTGATTAAAGCCTTAATGGAGGGCTTAAAAAGAGTAATTCCACCCAGAATACATCCAGCACTGGTATGGAATCTTAACATTGTACTTACAAGACTCATGGGTCCACCCTTTGAGCATTTACACAATTGTCCTTTACAGTTCCTTTCATGGAAGGTTGCCTTCCTCATTGCAATCACTTCATTAAGGAGAGTTGGTGAGCTACAGGCATTAACTTTAGAAGAACCCTTCTTTCAGCTTCATAAGGATGGGGTAGTTAGTCGCACCAACCCAAAATTTCTCCCTAAAGTCGTTTCTGCTTTGGAACTTAACCAATCAGTTGAGTTACTTGTTATTCCCTCAACCGGATTCCGTAGTAGAGAGCTCTTCACAAACTTGATGTCAGAAGAGCGTTCTTGTATTATATTGAAAGGACAAAAGATTTTCGTGAGACAAAGCAACTTTTTATTGCATTTGCTCCACCTCACAAAGGCAATCCTATTTTTAATCAGGCATTTCAGATGGATTATTAAATGCATTCAAACATGCTACGCTAAAGCTAAAAGAACTTTATCTATACCCCCTAGAGCGCATTCCACTTGCAAAATAGGGGCATCTATGGCCTTTTTAGGTAACATTCCTATAGCTGACATCTGTAGAGCAGCACCATGGTCCACACCACACACATTTACTAAACACTATTATGTGGCTATGTTAGCATGCCAACAAGCTAAAGACACTTTTCCAGACAACTGCAACATCTACTGGTTAGCCATCGCTTTGGGAGAATACTGCTATATAGTCTATGCAAAGCATGTGTATCTACAGCACACATGCCTCGAACGGACTATGTTACTTACCCAGTAAGCATCTGTTCTTGGCATGTAGAGCTGTAGATTCACATGCGCCCTTCCACCTCCCCGGACACCTGTAGTTGTTGCAGTTCTCTCTATTTACAATATATATGCATGGACATCTCTGTACTACATTTACTTACTCCATTCTCACCCTCTTGCGGAAAAAAAAATCTAACAATGGAGTCGATGCGCATTATTACCGAAAGGAGGAGTCGCCTTACCTCATGACTGGAAAGACTTCTTCGAAAAAACAACTTTCAATCATCTGGACCCAAAACTAGATGGCAGGAGTATGCAAAGCATGTGGATCTACAGCTCTACATGCCAAGAACAGATGCTTACTGGGTAAGTAACATAATCCTTTTTTGTTCAGCAAAATATGTAGTGGATGTTGGACTATGTTGCAAGTAAAGTTTAAGTGAATCTTTTCATCCTGCGAAATAAAAATGCCACCACCATACAATCACACACTTTTACTGGCCCTGATTCTATGCCCCCAAAGCAGATTTTGACTTCCAGAAAAAAAGCATTTGGGAACTTCAGCACATTTTAAATCCATCTATACAACCATGTGCATCTTGATGCTGTTGGAAGTACGATTTATGGGTTTCTACTCTGAGAACAATCATGAGAAAGGCAGGCACAGGATTTCAGACACTGACATTAAATCAGTATGTAGCTAGAAATCATTGTACACTTTATTGACCGGTTTGAATAAGTTCTCAGTGGTTCATGGTATGTTATTGGTGTGTGGTATGGCGCCCTTCTCGAACTACATTTCTTCTGGCAGCCCTCTCATGCACCTGATCAATTGCAGACAAGAACATGGCGATGTAGTTTTAATTGCCTGCAGGATATTGTAGGTGGAAAGTGGTGGATGTTGTATGTGAGGAAGGTCAGAATCATATACTTGGTGCTGCATATAAGCGGGCTTGTGTCTAGAACAAGTGTGAGGGATCAGAATACTTACACAGTGTTACAAGTTGTGTTTCTCTAAAGATGAGTTTTTAATTAATTTGTGATTCCTCCCCTGAAGCCCTCAATGCACCAGGGCAAAGATTCCACCTTAAATTGTTGTTTCCCATCTATTGGGTTTGAATGTAATTAGAGTACCTTTGTTAGAGCTTTCAACACCAGAGGGCTGGATAACTGATGTTTAGCAGTGTGAATCTTTTATGGATTTGCATGATGTGCATTATTCCACCATCTAGAGTTTGGGTCTAAGTGGGAAGCTGGGTTTCTGTTGCAGTAGCCCCCCCCACACCTTTTGCCAGATTTATGATGCACTTTGACTTGATGTGCCCTAGGTCCCTGCCAATCAGGTTCCCAGGGCCTGTGTTCTTTCCCAAAGCTGTACCTTGTACCCCCAATTGGCAACTCTCTGGCCACATGTAAGTCCCTTGTAAAATGTACCATGGGTACCAAGGACACTGTGACCAGGGAGGCCTCTAAGGGCTGCAGCATATATTGTGCCACCCTTAGAGGCCGTGTACCTTAACACACACACACACACACACTGCCATTGCAGGCTGCGTGTTTTGCTGCAGAGAAAAGTGAAGAGTCGACATGGCACACATCCCTGTGTGCCATGCCTACAACTCACTGCCTATGGCATAGTTCAGCCACCCCTCTAGCTGGGTGCACTATCCCACTGGTGAGGGTACTGGTGCTGAGCCCTGTGCCCCTACAGTGTCTAAGTCCATTCTTAGACCTTGTAAGTGCAGTAAAGCCATAAAGAGTATATGGTCTGGGAGTTTGTCATTACGAACTCCACAGCACCATAATGGCTTTACTGAATTCTGGGAAGTATGGTAGCAAACTTCCCAGCATAATAAACCCACACTGATGCCAGTGTGGGATTTATCATACAATGCACTCAGAGGGCATCTTAAAGATGCCCCCTGAAAAACGACCAGCCTCTGGTGGGTTCCCTGACTGGTAAACACCAGCCTGCCACCACAAGACATGTTTCTGGACTCCTGGGGTGGGAGCCTTCGTTCCCTGAGCCAGAAACAAAGCCTTTCCTGGGCGGAGGTGTTCACCCCTCCCCCAGGTCAGGAAGAGCCATGTGTGACAGGGTAGCTTCAAAGGCCTTGCCGCCTTTGAAATGCGACCCCCAGCCTCTCCTGCTACCAGGAGCAGGACCCCTTCCTGTCTCCCCTCCTATTCGGCAGGAAAAATTAGCCAGCCCAGAAGGTGTGCCCACCTCTGCCAATCCCACCCCTTAGGTGGGGGAGGCTAGGTGAAGCCCACTCTTCAGTGCCCGCCATCTTGCAGATGGCAGGCACTCTCCAATCAGGATTAGGGATTGTGTCCACACTCCCATATGGGGTGAGCACACCAAGGGTGTAGTCACCCTAAGGTCAGTAGCCCATTTACTACTGACCTCGAGACCCCTAAAACGCCCCCTAAATACAGTATTACAGTATTTTGGGGGCAGCCCTGAACCAAGAAGACAGATTCCTGCAACCTACGAAGAAGGACGAAAGAAGACTCCCAGCACAGGAGACTGCAGAGAACAACTGACTTGGCGCCAGCCCTACTGGCCCGTCTGCAGTTTCTAGAGATCCTTCGCCAAAAGTCGCCTTGTCCTGCAGCCAGCGACCTCCAGAACCCCTGGGAGGACTGACTGCCTTCAACAAAGACCGGATCTCCTGTGAACAGCAGCTCTGTTCAAAATAAACTACCAAGACAGACTGCATCCGATGCCTACGGCCCGAATCCGGGTGGCCCACCGGTCCCAGCAAGGTCCCTCAGCACTCCAGAGTCCGAGTCCACCATGGGTTGTTCCATCCAGGACTCCCCGACATCGCCTGCAGCCTCTGCACGGAGACCCCCCAACCGCGAGTGGCCCGGTAAGGTGAAATCTGACCTCAAGACACCCCTGCAACCAGCCGCCCTGCGCCCTGGACAAGAGAACCCGAGGTGCACCTACGTCCCCGAGCCCTCCAACTTACCTGCCCAGCTGTTGGTTCCTCCCGGAAGTCTTCCTGGACCGAGCCTGCAGCCAAAATCCAAAACCGGCAACTCCTGTTGAAAACAGGGCACAGAGTCCAAAACAGCACCCTGCACCCAGCCGCCGCTGCGGGTGCACCTTGTGTGCTAACTCGGATCCCGCTTTCCCTGAGCCTAACACCCGTAGCTTTGCTCCCACAACCTTGTGGCCGGCTCGTTAGCAGCCACCAACCGGAGCACTCTGCACCCGGCCGCCCTAGTGCAGCTGAGGGTGTTCTGAGAGTGCATCCTTGACCCTGGGGGAACCCTGGTTCTAACCCCAGAATACCAACTCCCACAAATAAGTACTTACCTGCAAACTGTTAACTTCATTTCCTTCCATAGGATTGCATTGACTGCTTTTCCTTAAATTCTTTTAAGTGTTGAGTTGGTTTGTATGAAACATTGAAAAACTGCAAATGTACTAAAAGTGAGTTACTTAACTTTTGTCTAAGAAATGTCTCAGTGTGATACCTAGGTATATCACACTGATTAGCAAAAGTAACTTAAAAAGTAATATAAAAAGTAACGTGCACAGTAATGTGTAAAGTAACTGAAAAGTAATTTCGAACTGTTGACTTATCTGTAATTCAACCAACTGCATTTGAACCTGCATTCAACTGTAAATCACTGCATAAGATTTTGCAAAGTATTATTTCACTTTCATGTACCAGGCTTGGCTTGGTTCTAGAAATAAAATAACTGAATAATATTTATTATACAAACAAATTGGTCTGAGTTCCGTCTTTGAGTGTGTGACATAATTTGCTGCCTGAGTGCCAACAACAAATGCTTAACACTACCCTCTGATAAAGCCTTACTGCTCGCCAACACTACCACAAATGGAGAGTAAGGAATTATCTACTTTTACCTCTGCCTATCTTTGCGGTTCCACTGGACTCTGTGCACACTATACCTTACTTTGGTATAGTATATACAGAGCCAGCTTCCTACAGTCTGGAAGTCTCCTCTTGTATATTAGTCCTTCTCTTTCCTCTTTTTTTGTTGTTGTTGGGAGTCGAATGTCCCCACCATTTAGTGCCTAGTCCAACCTCTCCTGACATCAGGCGCTCCTCCCCGTGTGGCGCCATCTTCAGATTCCTTTTTCCGCCGTTGTCTAGAAGCATTGCTGAAGGCTCTCCTATTACCAAAAGAAGAGGGTTGTACCCAAGGTTCTGTCGTAGACAACGAAGTTCTGGAGATAAACCATTGATACAGTGATCAGTTTGTGGTAAATCCAGTCAGGTTTTTTTTCCCCATACTGTGGAGAGGTAAGGCAAGTACACATTGAAGGAAACCCAAGAATGCACAGGCAGGGGGCCCCCTGGTCTGAGTGATATGGAGTACACACCTTTTTGCTTCTGCCCAGAGTGTCGCCACAAGTTTGCACAGAAGGGCAATCCTCAGGTGTGCAACCTTTACCTACCAAGAGGACACAGCACCGACAACTACAAGGCCTGTTTGGAATTCAAACCGAAGACCTGAAGAGCAAGGGAGAAAAAAAGGCAAGCCTACTATGCCAGGCAGGGGCAGAAAGAAACTCTGTGTCAGACACACCTGGGGTTGCTGAGCGGGAAGGAGGACAACATCACTGAAGAAGCCGAGGGAGAGGGCTCAGACGTCAAAGTACTGTTGTGGTCTGTGTATGAGCCAAGCACTGTTGTTCGTTTGCACTCTTAATGCACCAGTCACCCTAATAAGGGAACACATGAATGCCGGCCCTCTTGAGATGGGTAGCTACCAGGGCAAGACACTTTGTGATCACCGTGGTGGCTATGGGGACCCCAAAGAGCAGCACTTTGAACTGAAAATGCTGGCCACTTACCACGAATCTAAGGTACCAGCGATGTACAGAGTGAACCGGGATGTGAAAGTAGCGGTCCTTTAAATTGAGTGCTGTTGTGAAGTCTCATTGCTGCAGGAGAGAGATGACATTCTGGAGCATGCCATGTGGAAGTACTCTGAGAAGGATGTATGTGCTGGGGGGCCTGAGGTGTAGAGTAGGGGCCATAATGAGCATCTACTTCCTTATCCCAAAGAAAGACAGGTGTATGCCACTTTGCCTCGGTGTGGCAGCATGGGCTCTATGGCCCCCTTGCGAATTAGTGCCTCTACTTGCTCCTAAAGGAGATGCTGATGTTCTGGGTAGAGGTTGCTGCATGGAGGGATGTTTGGGGGTAGAGAGAGTGTTAAGCAGTAAACCTGCCCTATGATGGAGAGGATCCACTGATCTGTGATCTCTTGCCATCGTGCCAGAAACCCTTGGAGTATTTCCCCGACAGGTGTAATGTGATCTGGGAGAAGGGAGAGCGAGTCACTGTTTGGCAGAGTTGGCTCCCTTAGCTGGGCTGCCTTTTCCTTTGCCTCGGGAGTTGTTACCTGTAAGGAAACAGGCTTTTTGCAGATTTACCCCATCTTTTTGCCCCCATTTCGCCTATAAGGTGCTGGTGTAACGACTCTGAAATGCTCTGAGCCTTGTTTAACAGGACTCCGTGCACGTGCTTTGACCCTTAAAATGGTGTATGTTTAATGGACTTGTCTCCAATTAGGATAGCCCAACTTACTTGTAAGTCTCTAGGATATAGTACCAGGGGTACCCAGGGCCTGTAAGTAAGAGTGTACCCCAGGGACTGCAGCCCTTGTTGTGCCACCCTGAGTTGGACAAGGTAAAACATGGCTCCCGATCTGCCACTGCAGACTGGAAGGGCAGCTTAAACTGCAAACTCAACTTTGCCATTTAAGGTAATGGCAAAGCCCAAACCTCCATTTATAATGTATGTAAGTCACCCCTCAGGCAGGGTGCTGTATATTAAAAAGGGGAACATGTATTTGTTCCAGCAGTAAAAACCTGTAAAGGGTTGTTTTTAATGTGGAAAGGCTAGTTACCCCCATTGGCCAGTACAGATTACAGGCCGTCATCCCAGCCCTGCTAACTTATGAATGGGACAACTAAGGTTGGTACTGTTTGGTATTGAAAGTATCAGTGCATTAAATCAGACTTAATGGTTAAATCGGATTTAATGTCACTGGTGGACAAAGTGCAACTTAATAAGTTACCACTTTAGTTGCCCAAGATTTCCAGTGCCCGTTTACAGATGTTCACAGGGCGTGTCCTGCAAACCGCTTTCTGCCCTCCTGGGAATTGGTATGTTCAGTACTTGGGTATATTCCAGATTGGATACTGGGGTACCCTCATCAGTCCCTAGTATATGGTACTAAGGTACCCAGGGCATAGGTACCCCAGAGGTCCTCCATGGGCTGAAGCACGCATTATGCCACCCATGGGAGACCATTCAAAATGGAACTACAGGCCTGCCATTGCAGCCTGTGTAAGTTGGTGCTAGCACCACTTACTACAGATATAGGTTTCCTATATCTGGGGTCATTGTACTTAAATATACCCCATATATCAGGCCTTATCAATCCTGAGGGCAGGGTGCTTGGTTCCAAGTGAGGGTGCCCCTGCATGAGCAGGACACCCCTTCAGCCTACGGAGTCCATTCTCCCAGGTTGTAAGTGATGCAGCCATATACTATATAGAGGGGCACCGCGTAATTACGCGACGACCATCTCAAAACTGGCTGCAACGAATCCTATCATGTTTAGTATCAAACATGTACTGGAAGAGCCCTCCGTTAGGCTCTCAGTGTTCCCGGTACCAGCCTTCTTGACCCGGACAGCACAAAATGGTTGCTGCCAACCAGAAACACGATTCTGCCCTCCTGCTGCTGAGCCAAGCTCGAGAAGGGGAAGGCAGAGCAATAGGCATCCTGTCACAGGGAGGTGTGACCACCTCCAGACAGGATTTATTGCATTTGGTAGGGTGGGTGCGCTTGCTAGCGCCACTCAGTCTGCATGAGGGGCACATTTGGTGTCCCTGTGCATAGTCCAGTTTAAACCGGTCTTGAGAGCTGTTGGCTCCCACTCTGGCGCAAAACTGGACAAAGGACATGGGAGTAACCTCCCCCTGTCCAGACCCTCCCCTGGGAGGGTCCCCTGAATCGTCCCAACCCTTTCCTTGGGGTACTTAAGGGCTTACCTGGGTGTAGGTCCCTAGATTCGTCGTGGGACAAGATTCAGATCAGACACCACTTCTTCTTTTACCGTCTGGGAACTCTGGACTTCGTTTGGGCTCGACTTTGTCTCCCTTCCAGTCTGCTGCATCGTCTGTGCCTATGCACCATACAGGAACTTTCCAAGGCCTGTGGGCATCAAAGGCATCTGAAGGAATCTCCCTTGTAGTGAAGTAGTCACTTCCCTGCATTCGCACGCACCGCAACTAAGTCGACCGGTCTGCAGATCCTGAGCTCCTCCGGACTCCGTGGGCTCTGCAACACAGGTGGTGGTTTCCACAGCTCCCGAGGCCTGCCCTGCCCTCTCTCCAAGTTTGAGGCCAGTATCCCTCGTGGGGGTTGCAATAACCGAACCCCTGTGCACCGCGTCAACTTGCAGTTGCAAAGGCTTGTTGGCTTCCTTCCAAGAAGATCTTCGGGCTCCAAGTAGCCCCAACCTCGAGCACCTTCATTGACCAGAATCTTTAGCCACACTGCATCGTGTGCATCGTGGCCTGCATCTTTTGGTGAGCTGCTTGAGGTCCTCTCGCGACTCCAGTGCCTCCGGCCTGTGGGTCCATTTGAGGGTCACCTTTGTTTCTTTTGGGCTCCCCTGATTGCTCGGGGCCTGCCCTGACTCCCCTGCTTGTGGTGAGTCCCCTGGACCTTGCTGGTCCCGACGTTGCACCTTCTTTGATTTCTGCGTTGGTTGTATTTGCCAAGGCTTGTTGGTGCTCCCGCCGGACACCGACCTCTCCGCACTCGACATCCGATGTGGGACAGCTCGTGTACAGCTCCTGGTTTTCCTCAGCATCGCCTGGTCCTCACAGCTGCAGAGTCTGGGTCATTGTCATCCATCCTGCAACACCCGACATCGGAGGGCATTCGTCTTCCAAGTCTCCTGGTCACTCGTGAGTGACACAGAATCTGTCCCCTCTGCTTGTAGGTACCTCTCATCTAGAATCCACATTCGGATTCCAGCGGACACTTTCTCCTTCAGCAGCAGCACTTTCCTGAAGTCCTCCATTGGGTTCGACTGTGGTTTCCGACACCACTTCACACCCGGCTTCCCTGGAGTAGGTAACGTGAGTACTAGGGTATCCACGGGTTGGGTGGCCCTCCAACCTTCTGTCTTCCACAGGGTTTCTTCAGGGTCCACTGGGAATGATCCTAATCTTTAAAAATCCAACCGCGATTTACACGTAGAGTTGTAAGGAGCACGCGGTTGTGTTCCCACAATGCACACGCTCTCCTTGGTGTCTACTCTCCTTGGGTACCCAGCACTTCTACGTCCTCTAGTCCTTGCCTTGACCCGAGTCATGGTTCTTATACCACTTTCTTAGTATATGGTTTGTAAACACCCCCCCCCCCCCCATGGGGTCCACTGTGTATTCCGTGCTATTTACTGTTTCTTTGCAAAGTATTGTGTGCATTGTGATTCTCTCCCTGTAGGAGATATCTAAACGTTTTAGAGAGTATATTATAATAAATACATATTTTTATAAATACCTTGTGTGGTTCTTTTTCACTTAATCTATACCATAAGATTGCATTCTGGTAAAAACAAGTTGCTTTACACTCTTTCTGGACTAAGCCTGAAGGCTGCTCTCCACAGCTACCACTTGGAGAGCTTTCTAAGGTTGTCTAAGACCTCTTAAATTACCATAAGGGTTGTCTGGACTGGTGCATGGTGCCCACTTGCATTAGTGGACATCATATACCAGGCCAGCTTCTCACATCACCTTTGAAGGGCAAATGGGTAACACTTAGGAGAGGGGCTGCTCTATTGTTTAGTCAGACAGGGTGGCACTGGGGGTAGGGAAGGAGAAGCCAGTTGTCAAGCAGGTTTATCCAGGGGTGTGTAGCTCCTTGGTAGCTACACCTCTGGGGCTGGACTAGGTAGCTCTTTGTACCGTGAGAGAGGGGTCTCGCCATCTTGGGAGTGGGCAGAATGGTGCATTCTGGGATAGCCAGATGCCACACTTCCTAGGGAGTGGCCATCAGGAAGGAGGAAGTCTGGTAGCCCATTGGCTACCAACTGCATCCTACACTGAGGGCATTTTCTGAAGATAAATCGGGCACCCCTGATATCTATAATTTAGATCTTGCCTGTCTCAGAAGGAGGACTGCCCTTCTGCACCATAGGACCAGAAAAAAGAGGCTGCACCAACTAGAACTGCACCGGGTGGTTCTTTGCACCAACTAGAACTGCACCGGGTGGCTAGTGAAGAGGGGGACTGCATGCCGTGCCCTGCTTAGGGAAAGGCCGTCCCCAGAGCCCAGAGAACTGCAAGGGCCAGCTGACTGGCCTCCCGTTTACAGCACAGGGACACAACAGCTGAAGAAGTCTGCTGGGGCAAGTTGGTAGTCCAAAGTCTTCAAGCCGCTACCACCGCCACCGTGCAGCACTGAGGATCTAGACCAGACGCACAGAGTTGCACTCGAGTTTGCTGAGCCTGGGAGTGCTGTTGGAGAGTTGCTGGGACCCTCTGAAGGAAAGTTTTCAACCCAGGAAGGATTGACCTGTGACCGTGACAACAGGGGGAATGGCAGTCCAGTGGCGACTGGACTTCGGCCAGACCGTAGAGAACTTCTTAGGACGTTGACCCTGCAACCAAGGCCCCCTCACCATCGACTTAGATTGCAAAATCCCTGCAGGAAGACCTCAGTTGACTGCGTCGCATGCACAACATCCTTGAAGCATCTTCAGCATCCTTTATCCCTTGTATCAGGACCACTCAATACGATTCCATTGCACTGCAGATAAAGTGCCTGGAACTGCTGAAGGACTACTGCTTCTGTTAAGGTAACTGTGAGGACCTTGCTGGCCCCGCTGACTAGCTCCCTGCTAGTTTAGGTCGCCCCAAGTACTTTGGACCAACCGCATTGACACGTTCCTACATTTCCCTTGAAAAAGTTTTTAAGTGTTCAACTTGTTGATTTTGCCAAGGCTTGTTCGCTTGGAGTGAAAATGCATTGATTTATTATTGGTTGTTAAATCTATATCTCTGTAACCCTCCAGTGGACCTTTTTCGTTCTATTGTCTAAAATTTTACTGAAATACAGCCTATTTTTTATAAATTGGTGTTGGATGTCTTAAGTGTTGTCGATTTCTTCTTCAATTGTTCTGGTACTGTTGAAATGGTATACACTTGTTCCTTTGTGTGAGCCTTGCTGCTCAGTGCCACAGCCCCAGGATTGAGCTGTGGGTTTGACAGACGAAACCCAAGGGTCCTATTGGGTTGGTAAGTGTATTACATGGTGAGGTTGCGCACCTACACCCTATAATACACCCCATTCCCTCACAAGAGAGCTATGAAATAGAGCAGTATGTCGATCTTAAGCTACTTTAGGGCATGTAAAGCTGGTGACGTGTTCCTAAGAATGTAGATTGCATTAGTACCTTGCAGCTATATTCTACGTCATTTGGAGTGTACGCAGGTGAGACACAGGTTATAGTCCAGTCAGCAAAACACAAGTGAAGTTTACCTATGTTTGTAGAACCCCATCCCTCCCCTTAAAACAAATAGTCTTTTGGGACTTCTCAGAATGTATAACGAGGTTTTGACAACTGCATCTACTTGGAGGACTGGTTTGAGTTCAGCTTCTGATAGTGGGTTGCACTATGCTTAAGGGTTGTTTCAGGTTGCCTGCCTAAGTTTAGGATGGATGTTTTTTTTATTGTAAGTTTTCTTTTTGTGAACCTGCATTAAATCTTTTCACACTGGCAAATGTTTTTTCTTTTGTGTGCTTTTTTTTTTTTTAACTCTATACTAAATCACGTTTTCTTTATGTACACAGGAACAGAGAGCATCGGTTCCTAGTCTCTACTCTTATTCCAGCACTTCCTCTCTGCCCTCCTCCTACAGCTCCAATCGCCCTGTCCACCACTTAAGCACTGCACAACCACCAGCCCCTCAGGGCCGTCCACCACCCCCTCAACATCACCAGCCGCAACACTTGCCTGCAGCGGGAGATAACCACAGCACCTTGTTACCTCGCACAGGAAGTGACCTTAGAGAAAGCAGGGTGCAGAGGGTACAGATGGAGTCGGCAGTTTCACCAGCAAATCATGCCCGCGTGCCTTCTAATTCGCGTCCTCCTGAAGGTCCGGCCCACGGCATGCCCACAGTTAGCAAGTTTGTGAGAAGAGAGCAAAGCTCTGGCCACGCCAGCCTGGTGAGTAATACGTCTGGAAATGCAGAATCCTATTTACACCACTCAAAGCATAGACAAATGTGAAAATTATTCTTGATTGGGTTTTTATATTCCTTATTTTGAAAATAGTTTGCACATTTGCCAAGTTTTCGCATTGCTCATGTGACATTTTCATAATTTCATGACTATGACTAACACTTTCTCGATACACCGGCCAAGTGCCCTTATTTCATCACTGTACCTCAAAACAACTCTCAGCTGTAAAACGCTACCTCCTTAACCCAAGCCAGGCCTCTGAGCTGTAACCAGCTGCCTCCACGTTAACACAACCCCAGAATTGAGGATATGAAGGTACTAGTCAAGTGGCACACTTACAGTCTGCGGGCAGCACCCTCTTGGGCCAGCTCGCCGTGATGACTCCCCCTGCATGGGCTAAGGCTTGGCTGCGGTAGGACTCAAGTTGACGACTCGTGCCAGCCTGTGCTATTCTGAAACAGGCTGGTCAGTGCTGGACTGCACTGCAGTGCAGGCCGCCTGGAGGCACCACCACTCCGGCTGCTGTCTGGGTCGGCCCAGGGACTGGGGTCGTCAGACTTGCTTTGCACAATGCGCAGTGCGAGCAGCGGTGCGAGCAGCAGTGGGCCCAGCTGCGTTCGTTGACAAACTTAGAGTTTAAACTACTGCCGTGCTGCTCGCTCACGCTGTCCGCTCCGGCCTGGCCGGCCTGTGTGGGTGAATAACAGTGTCTTCTCTCCTGGCTGTGTATCAGCAGTCACCATTGGGCATTTGCACACTGACTCACTCTGTCACGTCGGTGATTTTGTGCTGTGGGTGATTATTAACTTCTTGTTACATTGTAGCTACTGCCTAAGCCAGTACAGAGCAAACCGCCCCCAAGCCTGCTGCAAGCAGCGCGTACCGTGCGCAGCAGCTAGCTTAATGATAGTAGTGCTAACAGCGCTTGGCTTTAGCCGATGAGGCGCTATAAAAATACGATGAGGTGCTATAAAAATACGTGACTTTGCATTTCAGTGTGGTGATGCGGACCACCACACTGAAATGCGTTAGTCTAATGCATGGGTACTCACAAACATGGGTGGGTCAGGGATTGTGTAGGGAGGTCTAAAAACATGTTAAAGGGGCAAGCATTGATTTGCAGGTTAATACATGCTTGCCAATTTATTTAACTTTTTTCTGACTATTAGTCCTCGGCAACTAAGCAGCTGATCCTGCTGTTCCCCAGGGGGGGCCGCATGTAAAGGTCAAGAGGGCCACAAGCGGTCCCCGGGCCGTACTTGGAGTATCACTGGTCTAATGCATGATGTGTGGTACTTGGCAGGGCTGAGTATACTTGGCAGGGCTGAGTATGACTGCTTACTTACTCCAGGCTTCTATATATTGTGCCCAGTTATTTTGCCTTCTTTAGACTAAGGGTATGTAAAATAACGTATTTTTTCCCTAGAAAATTTTGTGAAATTCCATAAAAAATACACTTTAGGGTGAAATGTGTTTTTTCCGGAATCTCCAATGGCCTTTTTCCATACGACTATGCGCTTCTGGTAGAAAAAAAAAAAAAAAAGTCTTGTAAGTTAATAGAAGAATGGCTCCTAAAAAAAAAAAAGTCTGTTGGCAAAATATTTTCTGTACGGACGAGTCTCTCCTATCCGAAAAGTACGAGAAATTGTTAAAGTTTGAATTTCATGTTATGAAATTTATGCTAGCTTGCTTGAAATTTCTCCCAGGCCTTCTTTAGACTTCCTTTTCAAAATTCCAAAGAAAATTGAATTTGTGTAATGATTTACAACTAGATTGCTTCCAAATGTATAAACAGTACATCATTGGATTTCAGTCTTTAAAAGTCTGTTTTAAATTGAAGTTGCGCTGCTGTCTCTTTGCTTCCTAATTGGGTTTTATTTTGTGCTTCTCAATTGCTGCTTGCTTGGGTTAGTCTTTCTCGCATCTCCATTGCCTCTTCTTTAGTCTTTCCTCAAAATGCCAGTGATTGTCACATCCCACAGTCACTAAATCAAAGTTGCTGTCAAAATGTTATAGTTTGACTTAAGCTTTGTTTGCCCACACTACATACTAATCATAGACCTTTCATAATGGTAACAACATCGACCTTTAATCACGTTCACCATTCTTACCCTTTAGAATAACCCATGTTGATAATGACTGGCCTCACAGCGAGTTTTTATAGAATCAGATAACCTAGAATTGCTCTGTTTTGTCTTATGTAAACAGCAAAAGAACCTTTTTTCCTTCACAAATAGTGAAGGCTCTTTGTGTAACAGTTAAATAAAAGCCACACACAGCAACGCCCTGAAAAACAGACCCCACAGGATATAGCGATTTGCAATTAAACAGAAGTTTGCACTTAAGTAGAAATCCTGCGATTTAGTGTCTGCAAAATCGTTTTTTTTTAAAATAAATATAGCGCAGACTCTGCCCGAAGGGATTAGAGTGCCAGTAACATTACACAAGCACACATTCATTTTGTTTTCGTCACTGATCTCATAGTGCACGGTGCAGACATTAGTGTGGACTTCGTTTGGTATGGTTCCTCAGGGAACTCAGAAATGAAATACTTTTGGGTAAGCACGCAGCAAACGACAGCAAGATAAGTGTTGTAGAATATGAACTACAGTCAAGATTCTATTGCGGTGCCTGTAAAGAGCCTTTGACACAGAGAAAACAATCTGTTCGAGGCATGTGAGCTGTAGATCACATGCTATGCATAGCCCGCCATCTGGTGTTGGGTCCGGATGTTTGCACTTTGTTTTTGTTCGAAGAAGTTTTTCCAGTCACGAGGTAGGTGACTCCTCCTTTCGGTGATAGTGCGCATGGGCATCGGCTCCATCGTTAGATAGTTTTTTTTCCGCCATTGGGTTCGGATGTGTATTACTGCGCTCCGGTTCGGCACCGTTTCTCGGGACCCTTCGACGCGCAATCCACTACCCTCAACGGTATTATCGATCGCGGCTTTCCATTCTTCGCGTATCGCCTCAACTCAAACAACTTCGATCGGAAAACTCGTGGCGGGCCGTCGGGCCTACCCGCGCCGACAGTGCCAGCAGTCGATGGAACGGACTCCTTTAAAGTTCTTCCCCGAATGTCGTGCTAAATTTCCACGCACCGACTTGCACCAAGTGTGCAACCTCTGCCTGTACCCAGAACACGACGAGAAACCGCTACGCGTGCCGATCGTTCCGATCGAAGAAAACGCTTTGTGACCGTCTGGCTCGACGTCCCGAGATGCAACACCAAACCGGCTCCGCACGGGACATCTTCGGAGAAGATTCCGACACAGAACAGCAAGCTCAAGGAGCCGAGGAAGAAGAACAACACGTCTCCGTGTCCGAAGCCGACTCAGACATGGAGGAAGAGGAGCAGGTTACTCCGGGTCCGCGTACCGTGAGTAAAGATACCCCCTTGCACCAACAGACAAAGAAAAAGGCTCCGGTCCCTCCAAGGTCGGCACCGACAAAGTTTCCGACGCCCCGCCCTCGGGCCCGGCTCCAAAACACAAGGACAAGCCTTCCGGCTCGGGCTCGAGCCGCCCCCATGTCAGTGCCGAACCGACACATTCGGCACCAAAATCGAAACATGTCCTAGTAACAATTCCACCATTACCAAAGAATCCTCCTTCTGCTCCGAAAGGCTCGGAGCCGAAACCTTCGACGCCGAAACCGGCGAGTAAGGAAAAAGACTGTCTAAAGAGCCTCGATCCGATGCTCCGCCCTCGGATCCAAAGCAGAAAAGACTGGTTATACACCCTGATCAATGTTCCCTCTAATTTATTTCCTCTGTGTGCGGCAGTGTAGGGTCTCTGTGCGCAACAGCCATGGCTATGTGCGCCAGGAACCAGATCGCGCGTGTGTGCAGCGCCAAATATCACTCCAAACATTTGCTTAAAAAACTGAAAAGACGGTGCATTTCCACACATACAGCGCCACGTTAAGGGTCTTAAGGCAGATTTGCAATTTGGATACACACACCATGATATGAATTGGTTACACAGGCAAGTACACTTCAGGTTTACAAAAGCACAAGACTCCAACGGTGGTACCATCATAAGGTTTTACTAAAGATTCTTAACTGGAGCACTGTTCTTTGGGTGAGTAAATGTTGAGAGCCTACACAAGATTACATATACACAATAAGTTGTGGAATGGAATCTTCTTGCTGTAGTCTGCAGCGTTCATCTTCATTTGGCAATTTCAACTATTGCCAAATACTGCGGGAAACGGTGCTTAATTTGTAAAACAATAAGTGCCGGGGCTCAAAGCTTAGCTCAGAAGATGTGCGTTGTTTTCTGTCTGTGGCCCTGGATGAAAGTTTGTCGAGGAAAAATATGTAATGGTCCCCAGGGTGCAGTAATGATGGAATCCGCAAAGGTTCAGTGGACTCTGGTGCCCCAGAGTTGTCTCTTAGAAGGTCTGGAAGGAGAGCTATCCCAGTGGCAAAGTGAGCAAGGGACCCATGTGTGGGCATACCCTGCCAACTTAGGGCAAACAAAGCAAACATGCTTTACATGACCACCAGTTAGAGTACACACAGTAAGACTTATTTTTTAAAGGCACGTGGAAATTAAGAGATTTGCCAAAAAATCTCAGAATGTTATGCCAATGCATAGATTCAAGCCTGGTTCACCAGCTCCATAGTTGGCAGCTCTGGCTGTTACGCCACATCCTCTGCATATCAACATATAGGAACTTGAGATACAATCCCTGAGGGAGCAGGCAGTACCTCTAATGGGCATGAGGACATGGGAGGGGTATTGGGTGAGGGCACCTACAGTCAATGGCTAGGGACAGTACACAGAGTGTCAAAGCATAGTGATAACACCTGATCTGTCCAACATGCCTTCACGGCATATAAAGGACCCAAGTGACAGAGAGGACTCTCAGGACAGGGGTGTCTAAAGAGGCAGGCCACACAATGTACATAGCACAGGCAGACAATAGAGGCACCGAGGAGAGAAGGCACTGAAACTCGCTAACAGGGTACACGTAAAAACATACTACAATACTGAACACAGGATGGCCTTATCGAGTGTACCAACAGCTAAGCAGCATCGACACCAAGACGAAAAATGAGCGGTAATTAGCAGGAGAAATATTTATTTATACTATACAGACGTCCATGTGTTTCCCCCTCTACGGCCGGAGTAAGGGGTTCAATTCAGCAGTTGTCCAATAATCCTGGGTAGAGCTGGTCTGCCTCAGAGGCCCATAGATAAACCAGCTATGCCTGCCCTTTACAGCCTTGAGTCAAACACTCATGTGGAACAGGGTTGCCCTGGTTGGGGAGGGACAGCAGGAATGTACACAGAAATACCAAGTACGCAGGGAACGAGAAGTTCACAAGCCCCAGGTAGCACAGCTGATATGGGGGAGAACAGAAAGGGGCGATATGAGGAAGCGAGGAATAAGTGGAAGGAGGTTCTTGGCTTCAATGAGGCTCTTGTGAACGGTGATCCACAATAAATACTCCCCTTATACCCTAACCGTGTAGTTCTGTTGTTAGAATACAAACAGATACTGATTGATCAATGGTGGAATGTCCCTAAATGAAGCTGATGATTTTACACCACTCTAAAATGGCGAAGGAGGCAACTCCTTTTGTTTTATATTCCCTCACACCCCCTAGTGGTGTCATGCTTCATCATCGGGACACCCCGACGCCTATAAGTCGGGGTGGGCTCGACCGTATTGCAGGGAGCTCTTAAAGAAATGTTTGGCCAGGGGGTTAAAGATTAAAAATCCACTGGCAGATCCCGGTTTCCCTTTATTCTTGGATCTGTCAAGTCATCAAGGGAGCCTACACTAGCTGTTAAAGGAGCGTTCCTTTAAGAAACAGCTAGTGTAGGCTCCCGGTTGCCACAAGCCGCTGGGACCCACACCGAACAGGTCACACTACGGGGCAGGACCCTTGATGACTGTCTGACTACAGGGCTACCCCATTTCTAAGGGAGGTCCCACGAGGAGTTTAACCTCTCCCTATATGGGATTGAGTGATCTAATAATAACCATGATTGTGACAAACAAAGGAGCAGCTTTCTGCCCTTTTATAAAATTAGTATAGGGAATTTCCTTATTACTACCTCTTCCAGGGGGACAACGTTATTGCCCTGAAGAAAGTCCTGCACCATATTTTGGGCTTGAATTGGACTGAAACATGTTGGCTTTAGGGTCTTAGGACCATAATATCCCAATGACCTTATTCTTCTTTATTTTAATATCCTTGACAGATCCAAGAATAAAGGGAAACCGGGATCTGCCAGTTGGTTTTTAATCTTTAACCCCCTGGCCAAACATTTCTTTAAGAGCTCCCTGCAATACGGTCGAGCCCACCCCGACTTATAGGCGTCGGGGTGTCCCGATGATGAAGCATGACACCACTAGGGTGTGTGAGGGAATATAAAACAAAAGGAGTTGCCTCCTTCGCCATTTTAGAGTGGTGTAAAATCATCAGCTTCATTTAGGGACATTCCACCATTGATCAATCAGTATCTGTTTGTATTCTAACAACCGAACTACACGGTTAGGGTATAAGGGAGTATTTATTGTGGATCAGTGTTATATAACGGGAGGGTGTACTCCTCTTTCAGAGTTTCTCTCGGCCCTTCAAGTAGTGAGAGGTTTTTCCTCCGCTACATTAGTGTATTACGCTCTTGTGAACGGCCCAACTCCACTCAAGGGTGCACGGCGCTCTGAAGGGGTCATGCCCTGGGTCACAAGGAGTGACGCTAGCAAAAATGCTATACATAAGTAGGTGCTCAGCTCTAGTAAAGAGCCAACAAATCAGCTAAGCGACTGCCATTCCATCCTTAAGTGTGCATTCCCAAAAAGCAACATAGAAGCTGGCCGGTGAAAGGAGTCATGAAAGATGCGGTAGGGAGTAGTTCACTTTGCAAGTGAAACTCAAAACGCTTAGCAAACAAAAGCACACAAGACCCTTAACCTGCTACAAAAAAGGCAAGTGTACAAGAAAAGGTGGGAGATAGTGAAACCCTTTAGCCCTTTAAAGTGAACTCGTTTTCCCTTCGGATTTCAAGGTAAACAACGAGGATTTGTTTACATTTTAAATAATACTGTGCTTGAGCTGTAAAGCCACCATGTCATGGTCAGATTACTCGTTTTAGGATGGCCTGTCTCTGCCTGGCAGCTGGCATAGCAGCTTTGTTTGGCCAGATTGGGAGAAGGGAGTGTTCCCTGAGATCTCAGGGCAGGTACAGCGGCCGCTGAGAGACCTGCAGTGTGCCCGCCTCTCACCTCAGAACAAGCCGCCCTGTGGCAGAGACCGCATCAAGCAGCCCGGAGGCAGGGGTTAAGCACACAAGGGGAGAAATTACACCCTGCCCCAAGCATAGGCAGACCACAACTACTCCGAATTACAGGAAAAGGCGGTAACACTCTCAAAGATGTGCAGATTACCTTTTCAGCCCCTCTACCACTATTTTACCCCCGTAAAAAAACATTAAAAGAGTAAGTGAAGGACAGAAAACATCAAAGATGCTGACATGAGAAGGAAAAACAGGAGAGGCGCATGCGCATAGGCTCCCAGGACCGAGGCTTTACATACCGGAGTCCTTGCAGCACCAATGACCAGCTGTTCTGATAAAATAAAAAGTGCGCAATGGTGAGACATGAAAGTGGGCACCATGTTGATAAAAGAAAGGCAAAAGCTGAGTGTCACACCCACAGCGTGTGCTAAAGCACACGTCGTGTTTGAGACTGTTTTTCTTTCCTTAACAGTGCACAACTGCGGGGCTGATTGTGGTCCTTTGAGTTAGTATTCATGTTAATTGCAGCACCCGTGTGCGCTGCAATTAACATGAATACTAACTCAAAGGACCACAATCAGCCCCGCAGTTGTGCACTGTAAGAATGCATCAAGTGCAAGGGCCACTCCCTCGTGTTCTCGTCGTCTCCCGCAACGAGGAAATGAGTTTTTCGCGCAGCTTGCGTTTTAAAAGCGGCGGCGCGGACGGTCTTGCGGGATGTGCTGTGCGCGCGCGCTAAATACAGCACACTACGCGCTTGGGGTGACTTCGGTGCGCGCGCGCAGCTTATTGGGAACAGTGACCCTGATACAGGACATATACAGGCCACCCTTCCTAAGAAACGTAAAATAGACCAGCCAGAGGATTACCACATTCCTCTCAAAGGGAAAAGTGTGGGTACTAACCCTTCTCCCCCTTACATTCTACCCACTTCTCCCACTGATCCCAATTTACTTATTACACCTTCAAATTCACCACTCCCACCACCACCATCACCTGACCCACAGGATGGAGGGGATGAGGATCAGGATAGGCCACAAGACATCGACCCTTGGGAGGATTATCATACTGACCCCGGTACAGATAATGACCCTGATCTGTATCCGTCTAGACCCTCCCCACCTGATGATAACATTGGATATGACGAACTTCTTAACAGGGCTGCTCAATATCATGGGGTGGAGCTCCATAAAGAGACCTTAGAAGAGGATTTCCTCTTTGAGACCCTTACTTCCTCTCAAAGAGTCACTCCTACATTGCCAATGCTTAAAGGCATGTTAAAACACACAGATGACATATTTAAAGATCCAGTGAGGATAAGAATTATTACACCTAGGGTGGAGAAAAAATATAAGCCTGCCCCTACAGACCCTGCTTATATCAGTCAGTTGCCCTTAGACTCCCTTGTGGTTTCCAACCCTCGCAAGAGGGCTAACTCACAGACCACAGGTGAAGCTCCTCCTCCCGATAAAGAGTCTAAGCTTATTGATGCCTCTGGCAAAAGAGTGGCTTCACAAGCAGCCAATCATTGGCGCATTGCCAATGCTCAAGCTTT
Source organism: Calotriton arnoldi (assembly GCA_963921515.1). Taxonomy (NCBI): domain Eukaryota; kingdom Metazoa; phylum Chordata; class Amphibia; order Caudata; family Salamandridae; genus Calotriton; species Calotriton arnoldi. The sequence goes on from CAWUFW010000017.1 coordinate 7,576,586, forward strand.
ACTGGCTCGCTATGATAGGGCTCATTACGATGAGTTGGAAAAACTCATGCAATTCCTGCCTGATGAACACAAGAATAGGGCTAATGATCTTATCCAAGAAGGTAAACTCAACATCAATACATCTATCAGGTGTGCCCTAGACGCAGCTGACACTGCAGCCCGTGCAGTAAATACTAGCGTACTTCTACGTAGACATGCTTGGTTGAGGATCTCAGGATTCAAGCCTGGGGTGCAAATTTCCATTCTCAACCAACCATTTGATAAAGAACATCTCTTTGGGCCAGCGGTTGATACTTCGCTAGAGAAAATGAAGAAAGACACGGAGGTCGCAAAGTCCATGGGAGCTTTGCAATTAACTACCAATAGGGGTTCCTTTCGCCGCTCCTTGCAGGCGTGGTTCCAAAAATATATCCACCGAAAATCCCTCCTCCCCTTACAAGGGCAATAACCAATCCCCCTCATCGAGAGGTTATTTCAGTGGAGGTTTTAGAGGGAACAAAGGTAAGGTAAGGGAAGAGGCAGAGGCAACTCCACCCGCACTTCCCCCGCAAACAAACAGTGACTTCCTTCTGTTACCCCCAATCATTCCACTCCTGTCGGGGGACGTCTCTCACAATTCCTACCTGTCTGGAATTCAATCACCTTAGACAAGTGGGTACTACAAATTATCCAGTATGGTTACTGCCTGGAGCTTACAGACAAACACCCCCCCCCCACCCCCCATATTCCTCCAAGATCACATGCAATGTCGCAAGAGCATCTTACCCTTCTGAGGCAAGAGGTTCTCTCTCTGTTAGGAAAACACGCTATAGAGCCAGTCCCATTACAATACCGAGGAACTGGAGTATACTTCCTGTACTTTTTAATTCCCAAAAAAGACGGCTCTCAGGCCTATATTAGACCTCAGAGAACTAAATCAGTACATTCAGTCGGACCACTTTCACATGGTCACACTCCAACAAGTACTTCCACTCCTTCAGCAAGGCGACTTTATGTCCACTCTATACTTAACCACTTAACCGCGGCGGCAATTCCGCCGCGGTGCGGCGGTTTAGCGGAGTGGGCGGGGCCGCGGCGGCCAACGGGCGTGCGCAGCACTACAGAGGTAGTGCTCGCGACGGCCGTTGGCCGACAGAAGCAGCAAAGGGGTTAAAGGACGCCTATTTCCATATTCCCATACACCCTGCTCACCGCAAATACCTCGGGTTTATGGTAGACGGCCAACATTATCAATTCAAGGTCCTCCCATTCGGAGTAACTACCGCACCCAGGGTTTTCACAAAATGCCGGGCAGTAGTCGCGGCTCATCTAAGAAGACAACACATCCATGTCTTCCCTTATCTAGACGACTGGCTCATAAAAGCCAGCTCCCAGCAAAGTTGTCTACGACACACTCAAAAAACAGTACAACTACTTCACCACCTAGGGTTCACAGTAAATCTTACCAAGTTTCATCTCCAACCGTCCAAAATACAAGTGTATTTAGGAGCCACAATAGACACTCCCAAAGCTCGAGCGTGTCCCAATCCAGTCAGAATCCGCAACATGCAGACTCTAATCTCTGTTTCAGCCCCAACACTCATCAGCTCGCGTGTTTATGTAACTGCTAGGAATGATGGCGTCTTGCATCTTAATCGTTCCTTATGCAAGACTCCAAATGCGCCCCCTTCAAGAGTGCTTAGCACATCAGTGGAACCAGGCTCAGGGTCAGTTATCAGATCTGGTGTTGGTGGACGGCCGCACCCATCGCTCTCTGCAGTGGTGGAATACACAAAACCTTTCAAAAGGGCGGCCCTTCATCGACCCGGTTCCACAGATGGTGCTAACAGACACATCGCTCACCGGCTGGGGAGCTCACCTCCAAAAGCAGACTATTCTGGGCATATGGACTCTGCAACAAAAGCAACTCCACATAAACCATCTCGAGCTGCTAGCAATTTTTCTAGCGCTCAAAGCAATTCAACTTCATCTAGTAAGCAAAGCGGTCCTGATTCGCACAGACAACATGACAGCAATGTACTACATACAGAAACGGGGGAACACACTCTCCAGCCCTCAGTTAGCTCAGAACATCTGGAAATGGGCCATAAATCACAAGATACATCTCCTTGCAGAACACCTCCCAGGAGTAAACAACCAAATTGCAGATCTGCTCAGTCGTCACCGACAACAGATACACGAATGGGAACTCCACTCTCGTTCTCCTCCCATTCTTTCAAATGTGGGGCTTCCCAGAGATAGATCTGTTCGCCACACATCTAAACGCAAAATGCCCAAGCTTCGCGTCCAGGTATCCACACCCATTGTCCAAGGGCAATGCATTATGGATGAACTGGTCCGGGATATTTGCTTACGCTTTTCCATCTCCCACTCATTCCATTAGTGGTTTGGAAGCTCAGACAGCAGTCCATGACACTAATCCTAGTTGCTCCCACATGGGCCCGTCAACCCTGGTTCACAACCCTGTTGGAGTTCTCAGTAGTTCCTCACCAAAAACTGCACATTACTCCCAATCTCCTCACACAGAACAATGGAGGAATAAGACATCCAGATCCCACTCATCTCAACCTTGCGATCTGGCACCTGAAATCTTAAAGTTTGGTTACCTCAATCTTCCCCCAGATTGCATGAATATCATCAAAGAGGCTAGACGCCCTACTACAAGAGCATGCTATGCAGCTAAATGGAAGCGGTTTGTGATATACTGAAATAATCAAATCAATCCGCTGGACGCTTCAATCCAAAACATCATTTGCTATCTGTTACATTCACAATGTTCCAATTTAGCGTACACATCCATACGCTTACATCTGGCTGCAATAGCCGCATATCTGCAGAACAGACAACATTTGTCTCTTTTCAGGGTGCCTGCTATTAAAGCATTTATGGAAGGACTAAAAAGAGTCCTTCCCCCAAGACTTCCACCTGCTCCAGTGTGGAATCTCAACTTCGTCCTTACCAGACTCATGGGTCCACCTTTTGACCCATTGCACAGATGTGAACTACAATTTCTCACTTGGAAGGTAGCTTTCCTCATAGCCATCACATCTCTGAGAAGAGTGGGTAAGCTTCAGGCACTAACTGTAGAAGAACCATTTTTACAAATACACCAAAACAAAGTAGTTCTTAGGACTAACCCCAAATTCCTACCTAAAGTCGTTTCTGCCTTTCATATCAACCAATCTGTTGAGCTACCTGTGTTCTTCCCTCAACCAGATTCAGTGGCAGAACGCGCTCTTCACACTCTAGATGTGAAAAGAGCGCTACTATACCACATTGAAAGGACAAAACCTTTCCGTAACACTAAGCAACTATTTGTTGCTTTTGCTTCACCACATAAAGGCAATCCTATATCAAAATCCGGTATTGCACGGTGGATAGCCAAGTGCATTCAAACATGTTTATATTAGGGCAAAACGCACATTGACAATTCCTCCTAGAGCGCACTCCACTCGCAAACTAGGGGCATCTATGGCATTTTTAGGAAACATCCCCATAGATGACATCTGCAAAGCTGCAACATGGTCTACACCACACACATTCACAAAACACTATTGTGTAGATGTATTAGCTAGACGACAAGCTAGTGTGGGCCAAGCAGTTTTACGTAAATTATTTCAGACGGCTGCAACAACTACAGGTTAGCCACCGCTTTGGGAGTTACTGCTATATAGTCTATGCATAGCATGTGATCTACAGCTCACATGCCTCGAACGGAAAATGCTACATACCACAGTATGCATCTGTTCTTGGCATGTAGAGCTGTAGAGTCGCATGCACCCACCCACCTCCCCGGGTACCTGTACCTGTTGCAGTAATATCTATCTTGGATACAATTTACATGGACATCTCTCTTACTACTCTTACTAACTCCATCACCCTCTGCGGCAAAACAATCTAACGATGGAGCTGATGCCCATGCGCACTATCACCGAAAGGAGGAGTCACCTGCCTCGTGACTGGAAAAACGTCTTCGAACAAAAACAAAGTGCCAACATCCGGACCCAACACCAGATGGCAGGCTATGCATAGCATGTGACTCTACAGCTCTACATGCCAAGAACAGATGCATACTGTGGTAAGTAGCATTTTCCTCAAAAAGGCACACCCATCATTTGCAGAGGAGGAGCGGCAGAGCTCGACATTACTGAAGCTTCCAAAATTAATGTTAATTCTCGATTATAGAATTATCATTCAAGACAATGAAAAACAAAACACAGGCATATTAACAATATAAAAAAAGTTACATTTATCAACTGATACATGTCTGCACAAGGGAAAGCAACATACATTCACAATTATATAGTGTGCTGCTCGGATGTCAAAAGCCCTGACACATGACAGAACGAAAAAAATCCACAAGCAGAAATATGTGAAATATAGAGAGAACCTGGATGACTGTAAAGAGACCACTTGTGTCTATGTGCTTAAAACGCCCTTTTCATTGTCTTGTAGACATTCCATTAGAAAATATATAATTACATTCAGCACATTTCAGTAAAACACAAGGAATCAAATGTAAGTGGTGTTTATTAGAAAGCACATGCTTTACTGCAACATCAGTACATTAGTTCTAAACGTAATGTTAGAGTAGGCCTTTTGTTAATTTCTTTTGACATTTGAAATAGACGGAGAGCAAAATGTCTCTGTGCAGGCATGCGGTCACAGTAATTAATAAGGGAGACAAGGAGCAGCAACAAATGGTCCAAATATTGGTAATACTACTTTTAGGTAATCCGTTTTTAAAGGATATTAGAAAAGGGCATAGATAAATACAAAATATGGGGCTGGGAAAAATAAGCTAGAATATGTTTTACAAGACTCTACCATCACACCCCCCAAGGCACTAGTGCCCCTCTGAACACCTCACCACCTGCTCAAAAGTAATTTGGGGACGCAGCGGGCCCCAGTCATCACTCCCCCACTCAAGGCTCTCCAATCCATTGTTACTCAAACCGAAGGGAGCCGGCAGGGTGCCCCAATCCACTCCACTCTCACCCACCGAAGGCAGCGGTGCCCCCTCCACCACCCAAAACACTATCCTCCATGCTACCACCCAAAGAACAACTGTAAGAAATTGGAATATTAGTACGGGGGTGGCGGGGGGGGAGTAAGTACCCACCGCAAGTAATGATTGCAATCCTTTTTCAAGGCGAGTTACTAAAGTAACACATTAAACCTGAGCTTAACCCCCTGGTAGCTACTATAAGGAGCAGTCTCAGAAGTCGGATGTTGAATTTACCAAAGTTAGCGCTTAAGCAGTCAAAGGTTATAGTATCCAGAACAAATCCATTCTGGACATCTCCAGCTTACTGGAACGCGAGTCATCCAGAGAAGTGAGGTTCACTGAACTGATCCGTCACTCTAAAATTTATATCCGTTTAAAATATCAGTTTAGTTGCCTTCCCACCACCGTTCGGTAAACTCTGCCGTACCACTCCTCTTTACTACTTTTGTCTGCTCACTCCAACCCTCCCACACTTAGTATCACTGCTCTTTCCTTCGCTTGAAATGCCTACTCTAATCCCCCCGTGCACAGTGATGCTATCTTGCATATGACATAACCATACATCTGTCTTTGCCAATGTTCAGAAACATTTTACAGATACGAACACTATAACTGTGAAATACCCCCGCCCACCCCGCCCCCTCCCCCTTTCAGATGAATAGCTAATAGTCCATCCTCTTCTTTCTTTTGTTCAGGATATAATACTTCCTGCATGTAGAGTCGCCATGCACTCCATGCTCTCTATTATAAATATTTAATAATGGCACTAGTTGGAAAACTGCAAAACATCATGTCATTGCCTTACACATGTGAAGAACTATACTTGCCTCAGGGGCAGCTATATATACAAAGCCCATAAACATGATCTGATAAAAGATGGGCAGCATCCTGTAGGCTGTGATGTCCATGATGTAATGCATTTTTGAATGGATGGCTAGTTACAAGATGCTGTTAATAAGGTGAGGTTTCTTATTAGTGTAAAAGTGTTAGACATAGCCTAGTTTCACTGTACGTGATTTTCCAGTAGTACCTCTTGAGGCGAATGGAACAAGATTTGTACCTATAGGATTATAATTACGTTTTCTGGCATTCTGCACTCATGAGCTTCCAACCTTGTTCAGTAACACTTGTTTGTTCTTGCCTCCACAGGCCCCCGACCGCTACCAAAATGCAGGCCTCGAAGCTGCTAATCTGGGCAAAAGTGAGACACTCTTGAGCCGGAATCCAGTCATTCACCAGGGATCGCTTCGCCCAGAAACACCTTCTACTCAGACTCCTGCACTGGATGGATCCAGTATAGCTTGCTCCCCACACTTGACCACAGCAACACCACCAAACACCCTCAGCGGCCTCAGTTCCTCTTGCCCTAACTGGATGCCCTCTGCAAGTAGCTCATCTTTGCCTCGGAGCACCAACAGCGAGAGATCGGAAGGCAAAGCAAAGGACCCATTGGATGAAATTCTCTTTGGGGAAGATGGACCCCCAGTCAAGCAGGAAGCGTTTTACAACCACTGTGATACAGCAGTAACTGCTTGCACTAGCAGCACAGTTTTGGGAACAGGCGGGTATGACCCATGTTCTCAAAACTCAAAAAGTATCAGCAGGAAACAGTCACTGGGGTCAGAAGCTTTCCAGAGTATCGAGCAAGTTATCAGAAACCTAGATGAACTAGAGGACAAGAGATCAAAAGCGTATACCTCTTGCCCATCACTGGATACCAAGAAATCGCAGGAAGTGAAGACTAATGCCGCCGTCCTCCCGTCTGATCCAAACCTGGAGGAGAAGAAGAGTCCAAGCCTAAGCGAGATAACTCCTTCTGGTTTACGCTGTAATTACACTGGAAGTGTTAAGACTGAAGCAGAGTACTGGATGAAAGCTTGCCCATTTCCTGAAGAAGCATCAAAGCAGAGTCCAGGGCAGGAGACCAGGGTCTCCAAAGCCCTTGATCAGTCTGCCATAAGTAACCCCGTGGGCTTCATTGACCAGGAAAGGAAAGAGAGAGAATCTTTAAGTGTAATAAGAGCCTCCCCCTTGCTGTCTCCTACTCCTCAAGAAAATACCTCAGGAAGCTATAGGCACTTGGAAGGGTCTTCCAGTACCCAGCAAACTACCCCTCACCCAAAGACATTGCCACTGGAAATTGGCAGCCATGTGCCTCTGGAAGTCGCTGGGTTTAGCAATGAACAGAATCCACCCTTTGTAAAGGAGGCCAATAAGACTCTGGAGTCTCTTCCCTTAGTTCAGCCAGCTTCAAAGAAAATGTTTGACTTCCCAGGTGGACAACTGGAAGACCAGTTTGAAGAACCATCGGAATTCCCCAAGATTTTGCCAGACGGTCTGGCCAACATCATGAAGATGTTGGATGAGTCCATACAGCAAGAAGATGAGCTATCTCAAAAGACATCCAATGTCTCCGGGCTTCCTTCTCCTCCTCCTCCAAGTGTCTTACCAACCTCTGTGCGGCCTGGTAAGCAGGACAATGCCAGTTTATCAGATCCCAATGAGAGGCCAAAGGCACTGTCGACCTCTCCACTGAGAAATGGAGATCCTGTTGGTGTGCTTCATACGACTGATCTCTCTACTATCCAACCCGAAGCAATTTTCAGCCCGGGGCTCTTCAAGGAGAATGGATACTCAAAATCTGGCCATGATGAGTCCAGCCCCAAAAAGCAGCTGTTGTCCAGCTCACAAGCTAGCCTTGACAGCAAACAGGAGGTTCCAGCACCTGTCAAACGCCCCACCCCCACCAAGCTGTACCAGTTTTTTGGCCAGCAGAAAAATATTTCTAGAGAGTCAGTAGAAAAGCAACAAAACCGCTTCCCCAGTGGTCTTAGCACTACAGGCACCGATGGAAAAAGTGGTGGATCTCCCAGCAGCAATCACAAGGAGCCCCCAGTTGCTAAATATGCACAGCACAACAGTGGTAGTATTCTCAAGTCGTTGGCAAGTGTGCTAGAAGGGCAGAAATATTCTTACAGAGGCAGCCCAAACTCGAAACAGGCAGCTAATGCCTCCCAGTATTTTTCTGGTGCTAATTTTGTTAAAAAGAATCCAGTTTGTGCCACTCAACAGATACCCTCTCAGATGTCTACCTCAGTCACTGCATGGACTAAAACGTTGAGGGATGAGCCAGAGGCACCAAATGCAGGCAAGAATGCAAGCAGCCCTGAGCCAGTCTGGCGCGAGGATCACAGACCAAACATAGGGCTGTCCCCTTCGCCCAGCAACAGGGAATCCGAGATCAAAGAGCATCTAGAAAAGAAGTGGAATGGAAAGTCAGACACAGACATCTTAGAAGAGATTAGCAGGGCTTGTGAGACATTGGCAGAAGAAAGAAAGCAGGATGTAGTGAATAGAACTAACGATCGTGACAGCAAGTGTTTGGACAAGAATTTTCTGAAAAAAACACATGAAATTCAACTACCTGAGATGCAGCTGCCACTGCATGAATCACCTCCACCACCCATACAGTTGTTGCCAGCATCACCATCCACACAGTTTCCACCATCACCACCTGCAGAGATGCAACTACCTGTACAGCAGTTGCCACTTGAAACCGTGGAGTCATTGCCATCACCACCGGTGCAGCTGCCGCCATCACCACCGGTGCAGCTGCCGCCATCACCACCGGTGCAGCTGCCGCCATCACCACCGGTGCAGCTGCCGCCATCACCACCTGCAGAACTGCCACCATCACCACCTGCAGAGTTGCCACCATCACCACGCCCACAGGTTCCATTATTGACTACACAACTGCCATCTTCTCCGTTGCCCTCACTTCAGTTGCCTTTTCCAAAAGAGGAAAGCAAAAGACGGGATCGGGGCAAAGAACACCGCAAACACAAGAAATCCAGCAAAGACAGCAGCCGCCGACACAAAGGGAACAAGTCTCGAAAAGAAAAGAACCGAAAGATCCTGGGCAATTTGGATCTGCAGAGCAAAGAAATCCAGTCCCGGGAAAACACAAAGGGTGAAAGTGGTGCTAAAGCAGTCAAACCTGCCTCTACTTCAGAGCGTCTGAAAACTGAGCTAGTGAAGAAAGAGGAGTCACCGCCTGCTCCTCCTAAAGAGCTCAGCAACACCACCACCTCAACCACCACAGTATGTGCCGACTTGTTGAAAATGAGGTCGTTCATGGGAGGACCTCCCAAGGAGCTGAAAATCAGGCTCATCAAAGTAGAAAGTGGCAACCGTGAGACCTTCATTGCCTCTGAGGTGGAAGAGAAAGGGATTGCTCTGGTCGACTTGACAATCAAGAACTCTGCAGCAGAGATTGTGCGGGCCAGCAAGTAAGAAGACAGGGGAAAGGCACGGGGGTCAAGATGATGGTAGCTTGTGCCCTGGCATAGAGCACCTCCAAAGCACCTTTGTGGAGGAACACCCTGAGTTGGCTGAGCATAGTCGTACGATGATGCGATGTCAAGCTCATTCTTGCATGATTAACACCAACATGCGAGTGTATGTATATTATATATATATAGATATATATATATATATATATGTGTATATATATATATGTTCAATGGCATGTGTGGCTGCAGATGCACATGCTTTGCATACTCCTGCCATCTAGTGTTGCGTCTGGATGTGTGCAAGTTGTTTTTCTTCTATGAAGTATCAAGTCATGAGGTAAAATGACTCCTCCTCTCGTGATATTGCGCATGGGCATCAACTACATTGTTAGATTGTTTTTCTTTCCGCCATGGGTTCAGATGTGTTCTTCAGCGGTCAGATTCGAGACCGCTTTCGGGCGTCCTTCGGTTCGCTGATAACTTCTTAACCAGTTGGTATTGTTTTTCGTTCGCATTGCCTTTTGAAAACAGGAGCAATCCCTTGATAGTCGACTCTACGCTCTCCAGTCGCGGCCTTAGGGCCTCCCCGATTTGGGCCTTTTCCATTAGTGCTTTGTTTCCTGTCTCATCGAATTCGACGGATGCACCAAACTCCATTTCGGTTCTGTCCCAACTGCCACGCAAAATACCCCCATACAGACCTTCATCAGGTTTGCAACCGGTGTCTCTCTCCTGACCACAAAGAGGAAAACTGTGAGGCCTGCCTATCTTTTCGATCGCAAAAAACGTTGCGGAATCAGGTGTGTTGTAAAGAGATGCAGCTGCGCGATTTGGAAGAGACGCCTGACATCTTTGGCGAACATGATTCGTTTCGACTGAAATTACAGATCCCTGGCCACCACTGCCATCAGGCCATGGTCAGCACTGAATATCTGCTAAGGTTGCCCGCCCTCGGGCCCGGCACCGAAAGCCAAGCCAAAACTTTCCACTTTGAGATGGTCAAGCTTGGTACCGAGTAAACCAGCTGCCGCATCAGCACCAAGCGCTCAACCCTCCACCTCTTCGGCTCTGACCACTCCGATGCCGAAACAAAATCCAAGTTCGGCACTGAAACCATCTATTTTGACATCGGAACCGATCCTTGAGACTGAAGGAAAGGCTCGATCCCAAGCAGAAGTTACATATTCAGCCTTCCACTGGTCTGATTTTGGCAGAGGGAGTACAATCAGCACCTACTTCATCTAAAGGAGACATTACTCCACAGGGTTCTCCACAGTCTGATAATGGGGGCAGAGGGGAGGAGAGAGGATCAGCAGCCCACATATCCATGTGACAACTGACATAGACCCTCCTGGGGATAATGACCCAGATCTTTACTCGGCTAACCCACTACCCCCAGATGATGAAGCATCCTTTCAGGACCTTATACCTAGGGCTGCTGCGTATCATCTGGTCCCCTTGTACAAAGACCCCGTAGAGGATGACTTTCTCTTTGTAATACTCTACTACTATAGCATGTCAATATCTGCCCATGCTAAAGGGGATGCTCCGTCACTGAGAACATTAAAGATCCAGTGAGGGCACGCATCATTACACCACGTGTGATAAAAATACAAAGCTTTACCATCAGATCCACCTTACATTAAAGGCCAACTTCCCCCAGACTCCCTGGTGGTATTTAATGCCTGCAAAAGAGCAAACTCTCAGACATCAGCAGATGCCCCTCCACCTGACAAAGAGCCCAAACGAATTGATGCTTCAGATAAAAGGGTGGCAGCACAGTCAGCCAATCACTGGCGAATTGCCAATACTCGGGAGTTATTAGCAAGGTACGACAGGGCCCATTGGGACGAGATGGAGGAACTCCTCCAACATCTTCCTGAGGAGTATAAAAAAAAAAGAGGTCATCAAATTGTACAAGAGGGGAAATTAATATCAAACCACTCCATCAGATGTGCCCTTGATTCTGCGGACACAGCTGCCAAGGGCATAAATACAAGCATACTGCTACGTAGAAACATTTTTGCTACTTATATCTAGCTTTAAGCTAAAACTACAGCAGACACTCCTTAATGCTCCTTTTGACCAATAGCATCTGTTTTGTCCCCAAGTGGACCAAACACTAGAAATAATTAGGGACACCGAGGTTGCCAAATTAATGGGGGTGCTTCAAACCCCCACTTCTCATGGTTCCTTATGATACCCCACATACAAACAGGGTAATGAAACATAACCCTCAGATGCTTCTACCTCTTCTTATAGGCAACAGCATCATACCTCCCCATCAAGAGGATATTACAAAGGAACATACAGAGGGTATAATTATCAAGGAAGTGTTAGAGGTGCCTCCACTCGTACCACACCCTCCATTTCCAAACTGTGACTCGTTTTTCATTCCCCGACCATTTTACATCTGTCGGGGGACGACTACAATGTTTCTCCCCCAACTGGTAAACCATAACCGGTCAGTGGGTGTTGTACATTACCCAACATGGTTATTGTCTGGAGCTCATCAAAACCCCTCCAAACATACCACCTCACAGGCACGTACTTTCCAAACAGCACAAATCCTTGCTCAAACAAGAAGTACAGGCTCTGTTGCAGAAAGGAGCCATAGAGACTGTTCCTCTAGCACAATTAGATTCAGGAGTATACTCTCTATACTTCATCATTTCCAAAAAAGACGGTTAACTTTAACCCATACTGGACCCCAGACCCTTAAATCAATACATCCGCTCAGAGCACTTTCACATGGTTACTCTTCAAGTTGTAATTCCTCTATTACAACAAGGCGACTTTGTCTGCACTAGACTGAAAGGACGCTTACTTTCACATCCCAATACATCCAGCTCACTGAAAATACCTCCGGTTCGTCATAGAAGGAACACATGATCAATTCAAAGTGCTTCCATTCCAGGTCACTACTGAACCCAAGATATTCACCAAATGTCTAGCGATAGTTGCAGCACATCGGCGCAGACAGGGCTTTCAAGTCTTCCTGTATCTGGACGACTGACTAATAAAAGCCAGTACGCTTCATTTGTGCCTACAACACACTCAGACCACTATTCAACTTCTCCATCAGTTGGGGTTTACAATCAACATACAGAAATCACATCTTCAGCGTTCACAAATTTAACCTTATCTAGGGGCTGTTCTCAACACACAGGATTAGCCTACCCAAATGCAGGCAGAATTCACATCACACAACTGCTACATCAATTTTACCCCAATCAACACAACTGTCAAAATACTTACGACTTCTAGGCATGATGGCGTCTTGTATTGCGTTAGTGCCACATGCGAGACTCCATATGCGTCCGTTGCAAGAATGTCTGGCGAGTCAATGGTCTCAGTCACAGGATCAATTACAAGATCTAGTGTTGATAGACGGCTGCACACATCACTCTCTGCATTGATGGAATACACAGAGCCTATCAAAAGGGCAGCTGCTTCTTGACCCTGTTCCGCAGATCATTCTCACAGCGAATATAGGACAGGCAGTGCTGCGTACTCCTTTTCAAACAACTGCAACACCCACAGGTTCAACACCGCTTTTTGGAGGGCACTACTTTATAGTCTATGCAGACCATGTGTATCTACAACCACACATACCATCGAACGGATTAGGTTACCCTGTAAGCATCTGTTCTTGGCATGTAATGCTGTAGATTCACATGCGCCTACCCTCATCCCTGGACACCTGTAGCCATTGCAGTACCTAGTTACGCTATTATATGCATGGTCATTGTTTTACTAACACTTACACTCCATTCTCACCCGACTGCGGAAAAACAATCTAACAATGGAGTCGATGCCCATGCGCAATATCACTGAGAGGAGGAGTCACTTTACCTGGGGAGTTCTACGAAGAAAAACCACTTGCACACATCCGGACCCAACACTAGATGGCAGGAGTATGCAAAGCACGTGAATCTACAGCATTACATGTCACAAACAAATGCTTACAGGGTAACATAATCCATACAGCACATACCTCTGTATAACAACAAATCTCACACTTCCTTTAGACATTTTCTGGATGTGTGGTGAGACTGTTGCCTTAAAGATAGCTAAAGACTGGTTTCCCTACGCACCCAACACCACCTGTTTCAGTCTGTTCTGTCAAGTGATGTCTCTTCGTAACTGGCCTTGTGCAATGCAAGATAATTGCTCTTAATTCTTTCTTTGGCCATGTGATATCCCACCAGTATGGCCATTCTCACCAACCACCAAAATCAAGATCTCCGTTTAGAAGGTCTTTTTTCTGTTGTGTGGGGTACAGTTGTTGTGTAATGAACTACAGTGCAATATGGTAGTTTTTCGTAGTACATGGTTTTGTTTGTGTAACTTGGTCGGGAGCACAGTTACTGAAAATATCCACAATAAGGTTTTGCAGCATGAATCTCTTATAGATTTACATGATGTGCATATTCCGCCATCTATTGATAGGTGCCGGAAAACCCTACTTGTTTTAACCCTTTTTTCAGTTTTTTACCCGCTCTCTCCTTTTGGAGATGGGTGTGTCTGGTGAAACCAGATTCCTCAAGAGTAGACTATTAAACCCTCTTTTGTGTGGCCAAACCTTCCGCCATCTAGTGGTTGGAGCCAGAAAGTCCTACTTGTTTTAACTTTTTTTTTTTTTTACTCTCCTCTTGGGGGTAGGTGTGTCTGGTGAAACCAGATCCTTTGAGAATAGGGTGTTAATACCCCCCACCCCCGTGTGGCCAAGCCTTCAGAATCTTTTTTACTGCATGCGATTGTGTATGTCAAAGTTATAGCTGTATTGTATTCTTCCTTCAACTGTGTCTGTACCGCAAGGTGGCTTCCTTCTAAATGTCCTCCGACTGAGAGAGTAAAATGCTGAAGAGGTGATTTGTCATATTATATTTGAAGTCCATGGCAATCTTTTGCCATGAAATTTTGATATTTTAGCTCTAGCAGCTTCCCTTCATGAGTCATTGTTGCTTTAGAATGTAGATATCGATCTTGCATCTTCTGGTTAAATTTCTCTTTGGAATGCCTAAGCTGTAGGCTGATTCCCTAATGTTCCTGTTTTAGAGCTAAATCGTTAACGGTGTAACTGGTCACTGAACTGCTTGCCTCCTTTTGGAGGCTTGATATATGGAAATATCCATTGATAATCCTTGCTGAGCTAGTACAGTTACAAACTCTCGCTTTGAGGAAGGTGTGGCTCCACACACAGTAGAATGGGTAACCTGGTATACGAGCTGGACAGTGTCTATGAAGAAATCCTTCTTGCGCTTAATTCGATCATTTTGTACAACACACACCAGGTGTTGTCTGATCTGCCTTTTTTGGATTTTAGATCATGTTTACAAGTTTGCGTTTGCCTAATCCTACCCTTCAACTAGAATGTTCACTTTTTGTGGTTTTGCACAGTTCATTGACTTTGCACATTCTTTACTCCCAGTCAGACCTTAACCCCTCATCACACACCCCCTTGGGTTCAGAGTGGGGTTTATTTCCAACTTTTTCTTCGACAGGTAATGTCTTCTGGAATTGGTAATTGAGCTCTATGTTGTGTATAACTGGACTGCAAGTAGCAGGAAACAGTTGTTTGTAAAATCAGAGTCTGGGACTCGAAATTGGATGCACCGGTGATATGGAGACACGTGGAGTCACTAGTTCAGGCAGTTTAAACTTGGCCTTCCTCCAGCTGAGGGAATGTAACTCTGTGGCCATCAAGCTGTTTGCGCCTCTGTATTCTTTATAATGGCTTTTGCCAGTTTTCTCTCTTATAGCGCCAGAATCCACATCGAGATTGCTAAATACCAGTATAAAAGTGAGGTAAAAAAACTAGGCTCTTTGCTGATGATCTATGAACTGTTTATGGACAACACCTTATTCAGGCTATTTGACGATCCTTCACATGGACTTAGAACATATCCGATATAACCTGGACCATTGTTAAACCAAAGACCTGAAAGTAAACGGTCCTTTCGTAACAGCTGATAAAGATTTTGGTTCAAATTCACTACATTTCTGGTACACATACATAAATCTAGACTGGTCGTTTTGTACATATAATTCTGAAAGCATGGTCTGAAACCGGTGCACTTATGCCGAAAGACGGGCCTTGTTTCCGAAGGATTAAACAGGCAAATCCCTTAAGGCATATATATGCTTGACAGTTCAGTGGCTCAACGGGTGGCTGTTGGGGACGTGGAACCCCTTACAGTTTTCAGGTCCTGTCATTTCCAAGGTCTTGGAAATATTGATTTTCCATATGTTCCAAGTGACTTTGTTAAACAAAGCTCCATCAAACAGTGATGCACTGCTACACATGCATTGCCTTCCCTTCCACTTCATCCCCACCCTCTTTGCCATTCCAAATATTGCCTTTTTTTTTTTTTTAAACCGCCCATTCTGAATTTTGCTGGAATCGCTGTTCCATCCCAGAAGGTCCGTAACTGCTGCAACTACTCGAAGTCTCCATCAGTAACAACAGTAGTTCCCAATTTTCTGGGAGTTGAAAAAGTTTCATAAAGACTCCTTGTCCCATTACCAGGCAAGAAGTCCCACCTCATCCAAATCCTCATTAGTCCCTTGTTAGTTGCCCATTTTCACCCCCCCTTTCTTACTGATTTCTGTTTCACATGTCTGGGCATCTCATTCTCTAACACAGTGTTCTTTCTGTTACAGGAATGTGAGACAAAAGGACAAGTTTAAGGAGTCGTATGTGCTGCCGTCTTATTCTGTAAAGCCACAATTGGGATCCGATAAGAACCTTCCCAGGGAAAAACTCAACCCACCCACTCCTAGTATTTATGTATGTCCTGCCACCATTACCTCCTTTTTTTAATTGTCAGACAAATGGTCTACTGAAAATGCAACTATTTTTTTTTCTCCTAGGGGCACTCGTCCTGTTACTAATTCTTCAAAATATACATACAGAGGGCTTCTAGTCCCACCCACAGGTGTATTAATCTCCCACCTCCTGATAGTGGATGTTTACTGCATCATTCCACCTTCTGTGGAATGGTTGCATGGCAATGTGTGAGGCACTGTTTTAAATTTTAGAAGTACACACTATTTTTTTTTTTTAAATCTCATACGTGATGAAGACTGAAATCAATCTGTTTTTTTTATTTTACTGCATTAAGCTTATTTTTCATGATTTAGTCAGAAGGCTTATGTGAGCTACACTTTAAAATGGCCACCTCATTGTTTGCCCCATTTGAAAAGATTGGAAGAGATGGTCAGCCAGTGCAGAGACCCCAGAATGCTTTATCCAGATTAATGCAATATTTCAAGTGGCCACGGGACTGATTCCATTGGCATAGTCCTGATGACCGAAGTGGTCTTATGTGAAAGCACAACACTAGGAAAATGCAAGACCCAATCTGGCCTAGCAGGTTAGAATGGCTCTCTGGTTGCCATTTCTTGGATTTGCATCAAGTATTTAGCACCACTACAATGAACTGAAGAAGTGGAGCCGGGATCAGGCTGGATTTCTTCTAATTGATTGTGAAGCCAAGACAATGAAAAGGGGAGGCTGTAGCGAAGAGGGTCTGCTTAAGAACATGCAAGGAGCTCCTATTCAGGATCCAGTTGTCCACGTACAGATAGATGTTAATGCCCCTCTGCTTCAGCATCACTACCATCAGTTTTGGGAAGATGCTTAGAATTAAGGCCAGCCCAATGGAAGCACTGTAATCAAAGTGCTAGTCGCCCACATTGAATCACAAATATTGCCTGTACTAGAAAGAAATGAGCATCTCTGAAGGACTACCCAGTCCTGAGACTTCAGGGCTGGATTTGCTGAAGGGCGACCCTCTTGAACTTTCCTTCTCTAGGGGCTTGTTAAGTAATCCAGAGTCCAGAATTGGCTCTAGACCTCCACATTTTCAGGGCACTAGGCATAGCATCCCTAACCTCTCAGAACCAGGAAGCAAATGCACTCTTTAGGGCAAAAAGCAGATCTGTCATGAAGCTGTTTGGGTGTGGGTAGGAGGGAAGAGGAAGAAGGTTTCTTTAAGAATGGTAGAGCATAGCTCTAAGCTATTAACTGATGGACCCACTAGTCCTAAGCTATCCCTGCCATTAAGGAAGAAAACAGCCACCCTGCTCCTTACTGGCATCCTGTCACGCAAGACAAAGATGCCAGAATATTAGTATCATCGTTGGTGAATAAGTGGAGGAAGTTTCAGACCTCTGCCTTTGAAAGAATGTTAATGTACCGTTGCTGTGTTTTTTCCCTGCTAGACTGCATCTGTCAGCACCCAAGCTGATGAGATAGCCGTGGGATTTAGCTGTATTGCTTGTGTGAAAGTGTTTAGCCAGTCAGGAGAGGTGTTGCTTTAGCTTTGTTGCTGAAAAGGCGCTGACCATGTGTAGGAAGGTGGCTCTGTATATACTATACCAAAGTAAGGTATAGTGTGCACAGAGTCCAGGGGGTCCCCAGAGGTATAGAAGAGGCTAAATTAGATCATCACTAACCGCACTCTTTGTGGTAGTGTGGTCGAGCAGTTAGGCTTATCAGGAGGGTGTGTTAAGCATTTATTGTATTCACTCAATCAAGGACTGATTACACACACTCAGTCAGAATCCAGACCAATTGGTTAGGTATAAAAAATATATATATTTGTTTTATTTCTAGAACCAAGCAGGACTTGGTACAGGTAGGTAAAAGTGTACTTTAGATTTTAAAACTTTACACAAATGCAATTGGGAATCGATTTGCAATCATTACAGGTTTGTATATGCTTTAAAAACAGTTTAAATTACATAGAAATTACATTTGATTACTATTGCATTACTTTTTGATTACATCAACTACTCTGGGTAATATGCCTAGATATCACACCGTGGATCCTGCAATACAAGGTAAGTAAGACTTTTTCAGGTTTCAGATAGTTACTTTTCTCCCATACAAAACATAGGTCAACACTTGGTTTTAGGAACAGAAAACTTGTAACATTGGTTCCTATGGGAAATAACATGTTAATGGTTTACAGGTAAGTACACGACTTACAAGTATGGCTTTTGGGGGTTATGACCGAGGTTCTCCAAGGTCCAGTTAGGCACTCAAATTGCACCACCAGCGTCGCTGGGGTGGCCGGGTACAGAGTGCAGGGGCCCAATGTTGGCCAATGGGGCGCCTTCGGTCACGGACTGCTTATGAGCAGGCCACTTGGCTTTGGGAGCAAAGCATCTGGGGTTAGAATCGGCACTGCAGGGGCCAACAATTAGCACAGGAGCTGCACCACCAGTGGCACGGAGGTGGACGGAATCAGTGTCAAGGAGACGTCGGCAGCCCTGTGGTTTGCAATGGAGATCTTCCGTTTGAAAAGATGCTGCAGGCTTGGTCAGGGAGGCTTCCTGGAGGCAACCACATGCTGGAAAGGTAAGTTGGGTTCTTGGGGGATGCCTGGACACAGTCTGTTGGGCCACCGAAGGCAGTGGGGCGTCGGGTGCAGGGGTGTCTTTTGGTGTCGGATCTTCTTACCAGCTCCGGTTGCGGGAACCCTTCAGGTTGAGGCTGCAGATGTCTGCTAGAAGCTCGGGGTAGGTCGGGTATCACCTGATCCCAGGTCAGGATCGCTGGGGAGATCTCCTCGTGGTGTGTAGCCACTCGGGCCATGGGCGTCTGGTGCAGAACTGCGGAGCCGCCTGGGTCTGGGTTCTGTGTTGGAAGTCTTTGCTGAGCAAATCCGATGGTCAAGGGAGACAGTCTTTAAGTTCAGTGCAGGGCAGGTCCTCCCGGCTCTTAGGGCTGCTAGTTGCTTGACACGCTGGGATTTCTGCTGTAGTCAGGTTGGAGTCAGGACAGGCCGGTAGGGCAGAAGCCAAAGCAGTTGGTGTCCTCTTCTTCCTGGGTCAGCACAGCTCTTCAGTCCTCTTTCTTTCTTCCTTGAATCTGAGGAGGCACGGTTCAGGGTTGCCCCTAAATAATAACTTTAGGGGCGTTTACTGGGGTTTGCAGGTTGGGACCAAAGGGTCCCTTTCTTGGAGTGGGTACACCCTCTATTATGCCACCTTCTAGTGGGAGGGGTGGCATGAGCCTCTCTCTAATTGGCTGGGTCCCCTCATCTTCAAGATGGAGGGGACAGAGATGTGTGCTTCACCTCGCCTCCCCCACCTGAGGGGGTGGGGTTGGCACACCTCCCCTCGTAACTCTGTTTTCCAGATGATTCTCCCGCCCAAACTGGGGGCCAGAACCAGTGGGAGCCAGTTGCTGGGGGCAGCAAAAGGCAGGGACAGCTTACAAAGGAGGCAGGCCTTTGAAGCTTCCCCTTTTGTGGACCCAGCTGATCCTGGGGGAGGAGGCATGACACCTCTGCTCCAGATGCGCTTTGTTTCTAGACCCCAGAGAGTGGAGGCTCTCTACCCAGGGGTCCAGAAACCTGTCTGGTGGAGGCAGCAAATGGCGGGCAGCCATTCAGAAACCACATCAGGGCTGGCCGTTTTTCAGGGGGAATCTATAAGATGCCCTCTGAGTGCATTTTACATTAAATCCCACACTGGCATCAGTGTGGGTTTAAAGTGCTGCGAGGTTTGTTACCAAACTTCCCAGGTTTCATTGAAGCCATTACAGAGCTGTGTAGTTCGTAATGACCAACTCTAGACCATTTACTCTTTATAGCTTTACTGCACTTACAATGTCTACGAATGGACTTGGACACTGTAGGGGCACAGTGCTCATGCAACTGCTTCCCTGCTAGATGGGTGACTTACCTATGCCCCAGACAGTGCCTTGTCGACTCTTCATTTTTCTCTGCACCAAAACACACACCATGCAATGGCAGTGCGTGGGTGTTAGGGTGGATGGTCCCTAAGGGTGGCACAATAGGTGCTGCAGCCCTTAGAGGCCTTCCCTGGTCACAGTGCCTTTGGTACCCATGGTACCTTTTACAAGGGGCTTACCTGTGGCCAGAGATGTGCCAATTGTGGGTACAAAGGTACAGTTTTGGGAAAGAACACAGGCCCTGGGAACCTGAGTGGCAGGGACCCAGGGCACAGCAAGTCAAAATGCATCAGCGGTCAGGCAGAAAGTGTGTGTGTGGGGGGGGGGGGGTAACCATGTAAAAGGGGGCACTTTCCTACACCATGCAAGGGCTGAGATTTTCCATCCAATGAAATATCACCTATCCGCATCCACAGGTGTTTATGTAGGACCACTACAAAGCATGCAGAGCAAAACCGTGTACCATGTCCTGCACCCATCTGCATTGTTTGACGCCATTCATACATTTGTTGCTCAAATGTGAAAAAGATTCACCCATTCGTTCAGCCAAACCAGGCACAGCCAGACTTGCAATTTTTCATAAAGAGCGGGACTGTCTTGCGACGAGCCAGGCCATGTTTAAGGCTACCAGAGGTAAATATTTTCCTGCCCGACCAGTTCAAATGCTTTGTCGGAAGGTACCAAGGCAATGGTAGGAGGTGTGGCCTAACGGCTAGGGCTGCCAATCTCAAATCTGGGGAGCCAGGTTTGAGTCTAAGCAATGACGTTTAACATCCTGTGATTCTGGGCAAATCACTTAATCTCCCTGTGCCTAACAAAAATGAATGTGTCCTTGTGTAACGCAACTGGTGCTCATGTAAAGTGCTCTGATACCTTTGGGTCAAGTTCATGCTATATAAAACCCCGGAAGAAAAAAATGGTGCCTTGTTTAGCCATGGCAGCAGTCCTGCACTGTCAAGCTCTCCAGGAGGACGAGCAAGGTATTCGTGAGGGCGTGGGGGCTGAATTTTGAAGAGGCATCCTCTGAAACCATTGGCTTGCACTGCCACTTGTCCCATGTCTTGATACTAGATTGATCAGAGCCTCAACAGCCAAGATACTTTCATCAAGTTTCCATGATAAAATCTCTGTAAAGGGAGCTACAGGTCTTCTTTAACTCTGGAAAGTACATGGTGATGTTACAGCACGTTTTTTGACACGTGTGGAAAACAAAAGTTGTTGTGCAGAGGAGAATTCCTCCATAGTGGTAAATTCAGCCACTCCAGGATGTGTCTAGGCCATTGAGCTATTGGAGGTCCACTAATAATTGAGACTGGGTGTCACATGGGGTGGAAGAGATTCACTGCCATAAACTTGTCATCCTCCGTAGATGCTAATGCATTGAGGCATGTGGATGGAGTCCGAATCGGACCCAAGTAAGTTTTATATGTTGGGTTGTCACCAGGTGACAGGCAGCGCCTCTGGAAACTTTTTCTCTTGAGGGTTAGAGACTGAATTCTCTGGCTGCTTCCAAAATTTGATGTGTACTAGCCTTAATTAGCTGCACCTTTTCCCGCCATAACAAGCATCCTGGAGGGTGCCATAAGGCACAGGGAGACCGGCTTCTGAAGTGGTGTGTGGGCTCGCTTCTTAGGCAGAATGACTAAGAAAAGACTGATCCACTAGAGCTGGAGCCACATCAGAGTCAACCGAAGTCTGCTTTGACGGCCATAACAACAGGTGTAGGAGGCCTTAGCATAGCCTCCATAATGACCTGATCTTCCTGAAGGGACAAACTCTCAGTGGGAATTTTCACTGATGAGAGACCCTAGGACAGGAATCGACTCCAATGAAGAGAAGGCGGTGCGCTCCTTGAAACGATTTTTCTTTTTACCATGGTGAGAAGGTTATGGGCTCTTTTTGTGCTTATATCTCATGGACTGCTAGTGATTTAGGGAGAGACTGCAGGTGTGTCCTTCCTCTAGAAGGGAAGCTAGACCTCCCTTTCCTAGATGCGACCTTGTGATTGGCTGCTCTCTCATAGATGACCTTAAGGCACATCTGGGTCAGAGGGAACCCAGTGAGTGATTTGTGTGAGGAACAAAGGCATCACAGGCAATACTTCTGCAGATACCTAATCAACATCTGCTTTCAGAAGGTTGTGCTTAAAGACTAAAGATTTTATATGCCACGAGATTTGAGGAAAATCAGCAAAAATGTCAACAAGGTACTAGGGAAAACCACTAGTGGCTCAGGATCCATTGTCTGTGGAGATGCAGAAAAGTGAAAAAGCATTGCGACACAACAGCACTATTTATACTCCACGATGTTCATTTCGGCGAAGTTGGGTAATGCCAGTCAGGACTCCACTGTACTCCATCTAGTGTCCGTGACTCAATATGGCTGACTCAGACTGGTGCCTGGCAAAAAGGGTTCATCAAGGAATCTTTGGAAGCTAGAATCTATTAGTATTAACTCTGTTTTGTGGTTGATGCCAAACATTATAGAGTCTGTGTTTGAACAAAGGCAGCACCTAATGTGTTAATAAAATTCTTGGTATTGGTGATGGCATATCTAAATCAACAGGCCACTGATACGTATATAAGATCATTGCTTTCAGTGAACCCCGAATGTCTGGTCTATTATGTGGCGGACACTCGCTCTGCATCCGCCTCCTAATTCCACCTGACTGCTAGAAAACTGAGTGTGGTTTTGGACAGCTCTCTAGTGTTGGTGCCTGTAATGAATAGGCTAGCCAACCTCTTGTTTTCTCATTTTGATAACTCAAGAAAAATCTACCCTTCAGAAAGCGGGCAAAGGGTTGGTAATTCAAGCTACCATATCAGGTTAGAGTATAGCAAATTTCCACTGAAGATTCTTATTTTGCAGCTGCAGATATTTTAGTTCGGTCTCGGTCAGGACCCATCTTGCGTCTCTTCACAGGCTCGCGGTTGAGACGAAGATTGCCGATAAATCTCGGAACGTAGCTTATAGAGCTACCCATCCTTTTCGTCCCTTATACCATAGTGCCAGATTCAGCCCTTCTGTTTCATCTCGGGTCCTTTTCTGTCTAAGTCCCTTTTGAATGTACCTAAATATCAATGTTCATGCCTTGGTGGACACATCTTGTCTACCCTTTGTAACCAATTTTAATGTCCATTCACTCTTTGCCTACACTTACGGCATATATTGCTTAATACTACTCTCTTTACTAGTAAATTCTGTCTCACTTGAGCTGATAATCTTCTAATGTCAGGAAACCCTTGGTTAGCAGAGCACTCTATAAGTGGCCCGAACAATCACTCCCGTTTGCCTGGCAAATGGGAATCATTTCAGCAGTGCAGGAACAGCACAATCCGCATAATGCAAATGTTACACTTATTGGTTTCAGTCAATCTTTTGAAGTCACCCCAGTGACTACTCAACAGAAGAAGCTTCTTGTTGAGGAGATCTAGACTGTGATATTGGTGGCAACTCTGAAGGATGAGGGGGTGTAGGCTTTTCAGAACAGCATTCACCTTTCCCAGACATCAGAATCTCCAAGCGAGAATAGCGATTAAACTATTGGGAATGAAGGTGCCTTGTCTTCACCAGACACCTCATGTACAATTGCACATGAGATCATTACAAGACTCGCTCTACACACAGTGGACACAGTTTATGAGGAACTAGTACAGTCTAATGGTTGTAATTTACGACCTGCTCAAACCACTGCAGTGGTGGAACAAAACAAACATAATTGTTGGCAAGCAATTTGCAGGCAGTTTCAACTGTAATAATTGCAACCAATGCTCCCGATACCGGCTAAAGGGGACAACTGGTGCAACTTGATGTTTGTTGTATGTGTGGCTGTATATACATACGCTATGCATACTCCTGCCATGTAGTGTTGGACTCTGACATTGCAATTTACAGTTTCAAGTCGCGGGATGTGCTGTGACTTCATTAGTCCACAGTGTGCATGGGTGTCAACTTCAATTTAGATTGTTTTTTTCTGTCATTAGTTTTGGGCGTGTTCAGCAATTTGGTCCGAGATCAACTCATTCCTCACTGCTTTTTTGGGTGTAACTGTTTTACTCTGCAAGACTGATAACTGATGATAATCACTGCGTGGCCAGCATCTGTTCGACTGTTCTCCCGATGGGAACACCCCTTCCTCCACTGCAGCCACTTCACTTCAACGTCCTGGCACCCCACATTTTAGGTCTCGCAGACCTAGCGCTGGAGCGCGCATGCGCTCCTCGCTCTGCGAGGCTTCTAGTAATCAATCAAATTTCTGTAGCGGACATGTAGCCACGCCCATCTGTTTGATTGGCTGGCATCATCGTTTATGCTAAACGCTGGCTCGTAATTGGAAATCATTCTTCTTGGTTACCGCCCTGTCGCCTTTTTCGCCGGCCCATCCGGACTGGATCGTGTACTGGCGGCGTAATACTGTCTCCTTTGTTTAGTCATGTAAGCACTTTTTTTTCCATTAGGGGCTTTGGAAATGGCGCGTGTTTATTTTTGCATCGCGCTTTCACTTAAAGTGAAAGCGCGATGCAAATATAAACAAGCGGCTGCCTTTAGCGCAATGGCGACAGCTCGTCCGTGTTGTACTTGTTCTTAAACGCATAAATAAATAAATGGGTCTGTGTTTTACTCATCAGCTGTGTTGGTGGTGCGCAAAGAGGGTCAGGACAAATCGAGAGGGGGCGCAGGCCCTATCTCACCCCGAGACGTCCCTATCTGCCCATCTCCAGTCTGTTCTGTTTCTGTTCTTGGTGCCTCGGTGTTTCTCTGTGGGTCGATGCCCTCTCACTGTCTCTCTCAGACAAGCGTACACTCTCTCTGCTTCTTGTTCCCTTTGTTGTCCTTCTCTTTCTTCTACCTGACCCGGTGTCTTTCTCTCCACATACCACCACCCCCCCATTTCCTTGTCCCCTCTTGTAATTGTGAGCCACTTATTACAAGGGGCTTCTCTCAGTCCCAGTCCGTCCCAAACCCCATTCTCCTTCATTTCGCTGAGTGGATTCTCTGAGAAGACAACCGTCACCCCAATATCCAACCCCACACTTATCTTGAACCCTCCCTCCCAACCCTTCCCCAGAGGCAGGGCCGGGGCTGACATCACAAATGGGACATACATCGCACAAAAAAAACATGTTGGGTGATTCGAACACACACACCGTGGCACTGCTGCATTAAAGCAGAGACAAAACCCCTCTCCCCGCCACTCAAATAAATGCAAGCCCTCAAGGTGTGATTAAACTGGGGAGCCATGTAAAGGAACGGCGCTAGGCGTTGTCAGTACGCGAGGGGGAGTCCCGTCCTTGGAATGATGAAGGGTGGAGCCAGCCCTCCTTGGATCCAAACGCGTGACTCGTGCATTAAACGCACATATTTAAATAAAGGCACGGCCCGTCCTGCAATCTTTCAAGAAGCACTGGAGAATAAACCCCAATGCTGACACTGGGGCGACCAAGAAGCGCAGCCATGTTGTGTTATTGCCTCACGTCAATCTGACATTATAAAATGTGAACAGCAACGCATCTGAAATCTGGAGGCCTCTTTTGACCAATCAACAGCTTCTCGGTCAACAAGGCGACTGTTTTTGCTCTACAGCATATTTTTCTTTGAATTTATTTTGACAACATATGCTGTGTTTTCGCTTAAAACCCCAAGTGGGTTATTTGGAAGCAGACACAGGAAACGCTGGCGGTTGGGGTTAACCATGGCGGCGGCGCTGGACTTCCGCGTGAGACTGCGGCATGCAGAAACCAAACAAACAGAACAAGCATTTGCAATGTAATAGGTCTCGCATTTACGCGAGTTTAAGCTATTGGCATTGTAAATGACAACGCCTTTTATTTATGTTTTGAAAACAAAAATAAAAGGCATTGTTACTTGCAATGTGAATAGCTCAAACTCGCGTAAATGCGAGACCTATTGCATTGCAAATGCTTGTTTTTCTTTCTGTCCAGAGCTCACCCCAGAGAATACAGACCGGAAGGGGGTGATGAAACACACCCTTCCAGTTTTGTCCAAGATGCAAAGTACTTCTGCATGGACCAGCGCAGTGTTTGCAATCTTGGACTCTCTCAGACTACAACAGGACCTCCTCTGACTTAAGCGAAGACCTCGAGGCACCGAAGGAAACCGAATTGGGCGCAGTTAACAAGCAGCAGCAGTCATTCTTTGAGGTCCCTGATCTTTTCAGTGCCCAGGACCCTCCCGGCTTCGAGAAGGAAGAGACGGGTCTCTTTTGGATCCCAGGAGCTTACCCGACACCCAGCCCAGAACATTGTCCTTGAGCGCTTCCGAAGACGCTTTGGAAGGGGTGCCCCCTGGCCTCGAAGCCAGCAGGTATCGAGGGATGTGAGAACTGCTTCAGTGCAACAATGCCGGGGAACAAAACCCCATTCACTAAGGGCTCCTATGCCAAGGCAGAGCACTGATTGCCACCGGAATGGGTGTCGAGCCCCCACACAGGCCAGAAAGAGAATCCCATCCTCTGACTCTGCCTCCCGCTGGCTTCGGTCAGCATTGAGCAAACCCCCAATAAAGAGCGTCGAGCCCCCGCCCGCAGTCCCCCACTCCTGTCTGAAGGGTACCGAACCTCCCCCCTTTAGAGAGCGCCTCTGCGATAGTCTTCTGTTGACTCCAGGCTACCTTCGACACAGATCAGGAGAATCCGAGGCTCCCATCCTGAAATACTGGCAGAAAGGTTTGACGCCAGGCAGACGCAGGTCTTCATGCATCCAGAGACTGGCAAGATTACTAAGCTGCCACAAGGCTACAAGCCCTCACACCCAGGCAGTCACCTGCACCATGGCTGTACGCCCCTCCCCCACCGTCAGCAACCCGGCAGGTCAGTGCATTCAGATTCCGACCCAGGCAGCCCTTTTGGAGAGGGAGGCCCTTAGGACTAACCTGTTGAGGCAGGAGACGATCCCTGGTGCAATGATAGTCTACCCTGCGGGCGACCCTGTATTGCTATATAGTCGCACAGAATGTGGATTTAGATTGGGGACATGCAGCAAAAGAAAAAACTATTGTAACAATAGTTTTGCAGCTCGAGATGATACCAGAATCACACGTGCTCCTTCCTTCCCACTCCTTTGTGAAAGAGAGTTGTGCATAATACTCCGTACCTAACTAGATTAAATATATTGTTCTCATGTAACTGTCAATGAAAAGAGTTTAAAGATGGGAAGCATGCAGTGGGCATAGCTGGTTTTCGGTTGCTATTACCATGTGGCATACAGGTTACATTTATTTTTGACGCCCATACATTATTTAATTTAAACTTTTTTCGGGATCTAACCACTTTGTTCTCAGCATCTAATGTAGAGTATTATCATGCTTCAAATGTTTCAGGCACATGCCTTTTCCGTCTCCAGGGTGTCTATAATTTGTAAACTCCTACTGTGTGACCTTTCTACAAGGCACTAATAAAGATTGCTTGGATAGGAAGTTCACAGCCTATAGAGTCCATAATGTTCCTGTGTCACAGGAACATAAAGGGGGCCAGGAGGGTCCATGCTAAAGAAGAAAGTTTTACTTTTCAATAATGCATTTCAGCATTAATAAATGAAGGAAATTGCACTAAATGTATGCTTTTAACACATATCATGCCTCTTCTCCCCGCAGTTGGAGAGCAAACGGGACGCCTTCTCTCCGGTGCTACTGCAGTTCTGCACAGACCCCAAGAACCCCATCACTGTGATTAGAGGCCTGGCTGGTTCACTGCGACTCAGTAAGTGATGGCAAGAATAGCACACATTTGTGACATCCTTGGCAGGCAGGTAACATTTTTGTTGGTTTCTGTTATGAGCCTTCTCTTTACTGCTCTAGCTTCTTGATTTCCAGTTGTCTTTCATAGTCACTTTCCTCTCTAGCTCTGTCGCCTATACCAGTGCACTGCTCCTTTTCTCCTATGCCCCTCTCCAATTCTCCCTTCTATCTAGGGGACTCCTTAATGGGTTCCTCACTCAGGATCCTTTTTATGCTCTATCCCTAAAAGAACCATTTTAACTTTTTTCAATGTACTCAAGTTTTCCATGTGTCAAAGGGTGGCCATGTGCACATTAGGAGACTGCTGAGATGTGGATGTGTCCTTTACTCTCCCAAAAGAAAGTAAACCACAGACTTTATATGCTTTGTAACCATCCCTTGTAAAACAGGCTCCCTGTTTTTTTATTCTTCGTGTCTTTATTTCTCTTACCCTTCTATTCCCTCCTCACAGACCTCGGCCTCTTCTCTACCAAGACATTGGTGGAGGCAAATTCTGAGCACTCTGTGGAGGTTCGGACACAGGTGCAACAGCCTTCAGACCAGAATTGGGATCCAACAGGCAGCAAGCAGGTGTGGCCATGCGAAAGTAGCCGCTCTCATACCACCATTGACAAGTATGCCCAATACCAAGCTTCATCTTTTCAGGAATTCTTGCAGGTAAATGCCAGTGTGAGGAGCCAAGTGTGAGAGAATCTCACAGAGAAGACAGTGGTATGAAGAGGGGCTAGAGGTGTATCTGTGTGTGAGAGAGAGATGGAGCAAATGCACTTCTGCTATCTGTGCCCTACCTATTCTAATATTAATTACTACATTTATGAAGTGTAGTGCAGTCTACCATTTGTCTCTAGGTGCTGATAACCGGTGTTAAATCTGTAACAGGAGGGAGAAGCACTCTTGTAGTAGTGTTTAGATTAAAGATCTAATAGAGACCAAAATTAAAGCCTAAAATGCCAGACAAGTCAAAAGCAGAGTTAAAACTATTTCTAATCAATGGATATAGAGCTCACAAGATGCATGTAGTGAAGTTAATTCTTTATTTCTTTGCTTCAACTTTAAAAGCATGGACAAGGACACAGCCAACGCGTTTCGTCTATGCAGGGCCTCGGAGATGTAATCCTAACCTCCTGAACTTTACAGCTAAAATACTCCGGCCTCATTTGCATGTTGTATGGAATGTGTATTGATTAACTACAGGGAGGAACTACTCGCAATAGAATTCATTGTATTGGCTCATTATACACCTTTGTCATTCGTGCCCTGAAGAAATCCCAGTGCTTCGGGATGAAACGCGTTGGCTGTGTCATTGTCCATGCTTTTAAAGTTGAAGTAAAGAATGAACTTCTTCACTACATGCGTCTTGTGATGTCTATATCCATTGATTAGAAATCTATGTAACTCTGCTTTTGACTCTCATCTGGTATTTCAGGCTTTAATGTTGGTCTCTATTAGACTTTTTAATCTAAACGTTACTATGAGTGTTTCGCCCTCCTGTTGTGTTATGTGTAACTGTTGAGGCATTCTGGACAGTTGTCCCTGGGATAAGCACCTATTCTGTGGGAACTATACAGAGTGCGGTGACATCAAACCACAACCTTTCTGGTGGTGGTCTTATAAGGTTTTATCTCTGTGTCAAGGAATCTTTCAGTGTTTGCTTCCAGTGATGTAGCTGTTGTCTGTAAGAGAAGCTTGTGTTACTGCCTCTGTGATGTATGGGTTAAGTACCCCAACCACTGCTTCTAGTTCAGTGGATTGTGTCAGTGCACTTACATGCATCTACTTTTTAATTGTTTGTTTTCTTGGAATACACGATTGTCTCATCGCTCTCAGCTGATATAAAAGACTCTCTCACCTTCATTTACAGGATGAAAAGGACAGCGAGGATGAGGAGCTCACTAAGCCTGACATAAACTCGGCCCCTAATCCTAGGTAAAACCCGCTTTTGTTTAGTGAATAACCGGTATTATGAACAGAAGATCTTTTGAAGTATACCTCCACTTCTGATAGAGTGGCTCCAGACGTGTATTTTGGTCACAATGCCTTGTGTTTACCTGGTCACTGTCTGGATACAACTCTAGTAACCCGAGCAACCCATTCACTATATTAGCAGCCTTTATGTGAGCCTGATTGCAGTGATAAGATGTTACTAAATTGGGGTATTGCTTTGCTGTGTGAGGTCAAAGCCTGTATGATTAGTGGAATTTGGGGAATAGTTCTGCAGACTGAGCCATTAAGGTATGTCTGTCCTGAAGGCAATCCCTTATGTCTTCATCCTGCAGGGATTTGCCATGAGGTTTAAGCCTGCAGGGCTTTATAAGTCTTTCGGCCATGTTACAATTTAAACATCTTGGATATGTTTGTAGCCTGAAGGATAGCTTTGTTCTGAAGCCTTAGCTTGTAAGATCTGTGTAACTTGAGGTATATCTCGGTTGTCGGATTCCTGAGCATGTATAATGTGTAAGATGAGGGATGGCTCTGTTTTTCAGCCTGGACCTGCCAGAGCTGCGGAAACCTAAGTTTTGCAGCGTGAATCTTTCTGGATTCACTATGCTGTGCATTATTCCGCGGTCTAGTGTTTGGGTCTGGAATCGTAGTCTTTTTTTCTGTTTTTTTTTTTTGTGTGTAGCCCAGGTGGGCGTCGACGCCCCACCATTTGGTGTCCTCCCGTGACGTCGGCGCGCTTCCTCCGGAAGCTCCCACCCTTGGGCGCCATCTTCAGATTCTTTTTCCGCCGTTGGGTCTGGATCGTCGTGAAGAGCTCCAGAGTTGGAAGAGGAAAGAAGAAGTAAGAGAAAAGCAGAAAGAACCGAGAAAAATTGGAGATCTTCATCACAAGACAAAGAACATACTACCGGGACGAATAAGCTGGTGAGAGGTAGAAGAAACTTCGACGTCCAACAGAGAATGCGCACACAGGGGGCTCCCTGAGCGCGGGAATGGACAAGACACCATTCAAGTTCTGTCGTAACTGCCACCACAAGTTCGCACAGAAAGACCAACATCCAGTCTGCAACCTCTGCCTACCGATCGACCATCGAAGCGACGACTGCAACGCCTGCGCAGCATTCGCCGCCAAGACCCTCAGGGTGAGGGACAGACGGAGGAGAGCAAACTACAGCATGCAGGGCCATGGGCCACCTCCGTCGCTGCGGGACCTGGGCCTCTCCAGTGGGGAAGAGGACAACATCGCCGAGGGACCAGAGGACTGCACGGTCGTAGAGACCGATAACACTTCCAGGAAGGGAGGTAAGAGACACGTCGACCCAAAGAACCCCGACAGACTCTCGAAAATCCGAGCCAAAGTCCTCGAAAGGAGCACCGGCGTCGAAGCACTCTACGACCGAAGCTGCATCCAGGGACAAACAGCCCAGCGGATCCTTCGAAAAGGACTCCCGGTCGGCGAAAGCTCTTGACACACCCAGGTCGTCTAAGCACGGTTCCGAGAAACCGCACTCGACGCCGAAGGGGAAAGAGCAGAAGGCACCTCCGACGTCAACTACGACCTCGAAGAGAAAATGCCGAAACTCTCGACGCCGATCAAGCGGCGGAGATGGAGAGGAAGAAGAAAAGACTCGAGGCCGAAATGGCCAGTATCATCCAAAAGAAGAAGGACTTCGACGACCGGATGAGTAGATACACCATCCCTTCGAAGCCCTCGACGGTCGTCGAAGCGGAAACGCAAGAGGAGTTCGACAGCACCGAGCCGCCGAAAACTCCCGAACCGTCAGAACAACAGGACGAAGAGGTCCTGTACGATTATACGGAGGGTGATGACGACCAGCAGACGCACTTCGGCTCAACACCCCCGGAGGCTCAAGACCTGGAATGGCAGGATCTCGACGCCGAAGACCCGGAGGAGGCCGTGGAGACGTATCCGTCGAGGCCTTCGCCAGCGGACGACATAGGAGTGTACAACATGGTCGTCAAGAACGCGGCAGCCACCTATAGAGTGGAAATGGAGGAGGAAAAGCCTAAAGCCTGTTTTCTCCTGGAAACACTGCTACCAACACAAACTAGGAGCCAATTCCTTCCTATGCTCCCTAGTGTGCTAGACCAAGGCAGGGAAGCTTTCAAGGAGCCATCTACCTGCAGATCGGTCACACCCAGAACTGAGAAAAATATAAACACTCTTCAAAGGATCCACCATATATCCAGGGATCTGTGCCAGCTGATTCAATAATAACAGCAACAGCCAGGAAGAGGGCCAACGTTCCCACAAACTCCGGTCCGCCCCCAGACAAGGAGAGCAAGAGGATAGACCTCACAGGGAGGAAAATTGAAAGGAATGCGGCAATACATTGGCGCATTGCCAACTCCAACGCCCTTATAAATAGGCACGCCTACCAGCACTGGGAAGAAGTTGGGCAGTTGCTCAAACTGCTCCCCACAGAAAACCAGCAGAGAGCGGCACACCTGGTGGAGGAGGGGAAGAACATGGCCAACACCTGCCTAAAGTCGGCCCTAGACGCAGCTGATACATCAAGCAGGCTGATGATGATCAGGGTGACAGAGAGGAGACATGCCTGGCTCAGGATCTCCGGGTTCAAGCCGGAGGTACAAAACAACATCCTGAAGTTGCCCTTCAACGGGGAAAAGCTGTTCGGCACGCCCGTGGACGAGACGCTGACGCAGCTCAAAAAAGATAACGAAACTGCAAGGTCCATGGGAGCACTACAGTTCAGGGGTATGAGAAGGGGCACCCCCTCACGAAGACCAAATGGCAGAGGTGGAAACCAGCCGGGAACATCGCACCATGCCTTCCAGCAAACATTTCAGGGAAGCAGCCAGGCACAACAGGGTCAGCAGCAACAAGGCTGGCAGAACCAACAGAGGGGCCAGTCCTTTCGTAGCCGACCAACGGACGAGGCAATACAAGAAGAGGCGGCCAGCAGCCCGTCCCCAAGTGACTCCACACTACAACACGTGCCCGCACCCCCAACATCGCTAGTGCCGCGGCACAACAAAAGACAGACAAAATTTACAAATTTACCATCATACAACGCCCGTAGGAGGAAGACTAAAACACTTCTCCCAGGAGTGGGAGAAGATAACCGACAAGTGGATACTCAACATCATACAGTTCGGCTACTGCATAGAACTCGTAAAGAGGCCACCAAACAAGAGGCCAACAAACAAAAGACATTCAACAAAAGAGCTGTCCCTATTGTGGCAGGAAGCACAAGAACTCCTCCACAAACAGGCTATAGAAAAGGTGCCGTACAGAGAAAAGGGCACAGGAGTGTACTCCAACTACTTCCTCGTACCAAAAGTAGACGAAACGTTAAGGCCCATACTGGACCTACGGTTCCTAAACAAATACATCAAAACTCAAAAGTTCAAGATGACTTCCTTACAAGAGGTCATACCTCAAATAAGGCACGGGGATTTTATGTCCACAATAGACCTCAAGGATGCCTACCAACACATCCCCATAAACCAAGGGCACAAGCGTCTGCTCAGATTCACCATCAGCATGACGCACTACCAGTTCACGGCCCTAGCCTTCGGCCTCAAATCAGCGCCAAGAGTATTCACCAAATGCCTAGCTGCCGTAGCAGCACATCTGCGAAGACGGGGGATACACGTATACCCCTACCTAGACGACTGGTTGGTAAAAGCGAACTCCTACAACCAATGCAAACTACATACTCAGCAAGTCACACAAACGCTGACAAAACTAGGCTTCTCCATACACAAGGAGAAGTCATCGCTGGAACCAGAACAAGTGAAGATCTTCCTGGGTGCGAAGATCGACACCATTCAGGGGAGGGTGTTCCCCAGCGAGAAAAGGATCCTCGCACTACTGAAGGAGACTCGCCGCTACCTGAAGGGGCAACGTCTGACAGTGAGGACAGTGAGCAAGCTCATGGGCATGATGGCATCCTGCATACATTTAGTCCCCAATATTCGGCTACACATGAGACCATTCCAGGAATGGCTGCAACAGCAATGGTCACAGTCAACAGGGAGTTGGGAAGATCTAGTGGTTGTAACGCACGCAGTGCAGGAAGAGATAGCATGGTGGAACAGGGGCAACATAACAAGGGGAAACCCATTCACACCACCAACTCCAACAGTGACCATCACAACAGACGCATCCCAGATGGGGTGGGGAGCGCACATGAAACTGCTCAAGGTAAGGGGGTTATGGACACAAACAGATGCCGTCAAACACTTCAACTACCTAGAACTCAAGACCGTGTTCCTTGTCCTAAAAGCGTTCCAGAAACAGCTGTACGGCCAAAGGGTGTTAGTACAAACAGACAACACCACAACGATGTTCTACATCAACAAGCAGGGAGGAACATACTCAGTGGCGCTCTCAGATCTAGCGCAACAAATATGGAAATGGGCAATTCCATTACAAATAGACCTCCTGGCAATACATCTGCCAGGGAAGGACAATGTGGAAGCAGACACTGAGCAGACAGACGTCAATCTCACACGAGTGGGAGCTCAACGCGCAGGAGACGCAAAAACTATTCAAAAAGTGGGGGACCCCACAACTAGACCTGTTTGCAACACACCAGAATGCAAAATGCCAATACTTCGCATCCAGGCAGCCAGGCCATGAATCCCAAGGAAATGCCCTATGGATGAGCTGGTCAAAGACATTTGCCTATGCTTTTCCACCGATACCGCTGATACACAAAGTGCTCAGCAAGTGCAGAACAAGCAACATGACACTAATTCTGGTAGCACCACAGTGGGCCAGGCAGTCCTGGTTCTCGCAGATCGTGGAGATGGCACAGGGACCACCACACAAGTTCCCAAGAAGGAAAGACCTGCTCTCGCTACAAAACGGAAGGGTACTCCATCCAGAACCAGAGAGCCTCAGCCTAGCAGCGTGGCTCCTGAGGACTTAGAGTTCGCTCACCTCAAGCTTCCACAAAGCACGCTGGCAGTGCTGCGAGAAGCGAGGAGACCCACCACACGGAAATGCTATGCAGCAAAGTGGAAGAGATTCACTGAATGGTGCATCAAC
The DNA here is from genome assembly GCA_963921515.1 of Calotriton arnoldi. Classification (NCBI taxonomy): domain Eukaryota; kingdom Metazoa; phylum Chordata; class Amphibia; order Caudata; family Salamandridae; genus Calotriton; species Calotriton arnoldi. The sequence goes on from CAWUFW010000017.1 coordinate 7,611,334, forward strand.
AAAAAGCTCCACAGGAGAATCACTAAAGAATCAACTGTGCTAAAATACTTAACACACTTACTAAAAAGTAACCTAAGCTGCACTTCTCTAAGAGTGCACCTGGCAGCAATAGTAGCCTATACAAGAGGAGAAACAGGGAAAAGCTTCTTTACATCTCAAGTAGTAAAAAGATTCCTAGAAGGAGCCAAAAGAATAGCACCGCCAAAGAGGATGCCACCGCCTGTATGGAACCTCAATGTAGTTCTAACACAGCTTATGAAAGCACCGTTCGAACCCATCCACAAGGCATCGCTACATATGCTCACAATAAAGACGGCCTTTCTGGTAGCGATTACCTCGCTACGTAGGGTGAGCGAGTTGCAGGCACTCACACTACAAGAACCCTACATTCAGATTCACAATGACAGGGTGGTAATGAGGACGGACCCACACTTCATGCCAAAGGTGGTGTCCAGGTTCCATATAAACCAAACTATACAAATTCCCAGTTTCTTCCAGAAACCATCCACCAGCGCTGAAAGGGCACTGCACACTCTGGATGCCAGGAGAGCAGTAATGCATTACATCGAAAGGACTAAGGATTGTAGAAAAACAAAGCAGTTCTTTGTGTCCTTCGCAAGCAGTTTCCTGGGCAGACCAGTGACGAAAAATACCATTGCACGATGGATCGCACAAACAATTCAATACTGCCACAAACAGGCAGGCCAAGAGCTACAGGGAGCAGCTCAGGCTCACTCAACCAGGAAAAAGGGAGCAACAATAGCCTTCCTAGCAAACACACCTATCCAAGACATTTGCCTGGCGGCAACATGGGCTTCAGTGCACACATTCACTAAGCACTACTACGTGGATATACAGATGAACAAGGAAGCACAAGTAGGTCAAAAAGTGCTTCAACATATATTCAACAACATACGCTCATCTTCCACCCAGCCGCCACAAATATAGCAAACCGCTACAAAATCTATGCACAGCACAGTGAATTCAGAAAGATTCACGCTGCAAAACGAATAGTTTCTTACCTGTCGGTATAGTTTTGCAGCTTGAAGACTTTCTGGATTCACTAGCGAACCCACCCGCCTCCGCCAGAAAGATGACAGGAGGAAGATGGGACTAACAAATGGAAAACCCCTTTAAAAGGGTAAAAGGATAAACAACACAAGCACAAGACCAGAAAAAAAGAATCCGAAGATGGCGCCCAAGGGTGGGAGCTTCCGGAGGAAGCGCGCCGACGTCACGGGAGGACACCAAATGGTGGGGCGTCGACGCCCACCTGGGCTACACACACACAAAAAAAAAAAAAACACAGAAAAAAGACTACGATTCCGGACCCAACCACTAGACCGCGGAATAATGCACAGCATAGTGAATCCAGAAAGTCTTCAAGCTGCAAAACTATACCGACCGGTAAGAAACTATTCGTTATGCAGTTTTTCTGATGCATCTATACTAAGTTTGGCCAGGGGGCATAGCTACCATTGGTGCAGTGGCACCCAAGCCCAGAGGGGTCCAGTGAACCCTGATAATTGCTGTATTGTATTACCACCAAAGCATTCAAAGGAGCCAGTTTCCTTGCTTGCACCATGTCTCTTGTGTGTACCTCTCTGATCTAATCTGAAACTGTTGTTTTCAGCTAGAAAAAATTCACTCTCCGTAAGGTGGCTTGGCTGCACAGTAATTTGGCAGTGCTCAATTTTGTCAGGGCAGGGGGTCATTTGTTATAGTTTAGAAAAATAACTATTTAAAATGTCTGGCTTAATTCATTCTAATCCCCTTCCTACTCCTCCTTTAGCATCGTTGTGGATGTCAAGAACCCACATATCATCAAGTTTGGAACCAACATCGATCTCTCAGATCCCAAATGGTGAGTCATTAATTTGCCATCAAATTTAACATTTCAGGTAGGTTGGGAGATGAGACCCTACCCTTCCTCCTTACTTTTTCTAAATGTAAGGAAGGAACAGAAGATTTCTGATGGTGGGCATGCCCAGTTTGAGAAAAAGATATATGGAGCTATTTAAATAGTAGAGGACAACACTTCTGTAGCATGGCTGAATAGTTATTGATAGTGGCTGGAGAGAAGTACGATGTGGTTGTCAAACCATAGAAACGGAGGGTATATTGCAAGTCGCCTGGAGAACAAAGTGTTAAACTGGTATAGAAAAATGCAATTCATGTTGGGAAGTAGGGGAAAGAACGGAATATTGTGAGGTGAGGTCAAACATGTAGGCCATGCAAAAGGTGGATCTCAATTAGGAAGATAATGTTTGGTAGTGGTTATTCCATACTAAGAAGGGAAGGGCGATTCATTAGTGACCCCCCCTTTTAGGCAAGCCAATCATAAGATGACCCTCTGGTTTTGAATTCATTCTGAGCTATCCTGAAAGGACCTAATGATCTTTGATTTTGCATCCTTAGTTGGAAGCCCCAGCTGCAGGAGCTGCTGAAGCTGCCGGCCTTCATGAGAGTTTCCTCAAATGGAAACATGCTCAGCCATGTTGGGCATAGCATCCTGGGCATGAACACTGTTCAACTCTACATGAAGGTGCCTGGGAGCCGAACCCCAGGTAAGTAGCTACAGAAATAGAAAGTGGCAGTCCACTATGGACCATGAGGGATATGTGGTTTTGCAGCGTTAATTTTTTCTGGATTCACATGCTGTGCGTTATTCCGCCAGCTAGTGGATGGACTCAGTCTCCTTGAAGTCTCTCTTCTCCCTTTTTTTGTTTTCCTCGTGTGTTTCGTCGACCATTTGGGTTTAAACCCCTCCTTGAGTGACGTAAAGACGTATGCCCAGGGAAATTCCTTGACGCAGTCACCATCTTCAGATTCAGTTTTTAAAACCGTTGGGCCTGGAAGCCTAGGGGAGAGTTCTAGAGTCGAGGAAGAAGGAATCGCGAGAAGCAAAAATCTTTTTTCCATGTAGTATCACCATTGAGGGAACAGGATTGGCGACTGACAAGATGTAGAACACGGAAAAAAACATTGAGAAAAAGAAAATCACTGAGTGACACCGAGGTGAAAATACGGACGCAACAAGACCATTTGGTCCGAGAATGAGAAGGGGGCATGGAGCATATATCCCCTTTAGATTCTGCCCCAAGTGCCACCACAATTGCGCCCAGAGGCCTCTCTAAGGACCACAGCACAGATGACTGCATGACATGTGCATAATTCTTGCCCAAGACCATCGGGGCAAGACCGAAGCAGAGGTGGGCAGACTGTGATGGAAAAACAGGACTTCATAAAAGATCTTGGACTGTCGAGCGACGAGGAGGACATCCTGGAGGCAGAGGAGGCCCAAGGGGAAGAGCCAGAACTTGAGGAGTTTGCCAAGTGCCAGGTTGGCAAGAGCCACAAAAAAAAGCATCGAGGGAGGAACACAGACAAAAGCTAATCCCTTAGAGCCAAGACACAGTCAAGCCGAGGACCTCGGACTCTAAGATACTGGCCATGATGCCAAAATCATTGATGTTGGAGGGCAGAGTGAAGCCGAAGTCATGGGACACCAATGGTGGCAAACCCTCTATACCTGCTTCGACCTCAAAAGAGGATCAAAGGCATAGGAGGGAGACGGCGAGAGCCAGCTCGATGCCGCCTGCGAAGACTGAATCCACAGGAGCCTCTAAATAGACTCTGCATTGCTGCCAAAACACCTAGGCACCTGACCTCGACGTCGAAAAATTCCTCGGCAACATCATTATAACAAAAAAACGAGTCCAAACTCGACAAAGAAAGGAAATTGCTCTAGGTAGAACGGGGGGAAAAAGCAACTCGAGACCAACTCAAAGTCCTAACTTAAAAGAAGGAAATTTGACGACTCCCTGCAGGGTTACAGAATTCCATTGAAAAAACAAGTGGAAGTAGAGGAAATAGAGGAGCTGGAACACCCTGCTACCCCAGGGCTGCAGGAAGAGGTGGAAGACAAGTTATTCAACCTGAAGGAAGAACAAGAAGACCTCTCACACATAGGGGAAGCAACAGATGACTGGCAAGACATTTATGCAAATTCAGCAGAGAAAAGGGGTGGAGTCTAACCCAGCGAAGCCATCACCACCAGACATCACTGTATACAACTCAGTAGTAAAGAGGGCTGCAAGCACTTATTAAATGCAATTGGAAGAACAATCAGAGGCATGTTTTGTCCTTGAGACACCACTACTGGAACAAAAGAGAAACCAATTTCTCCCAATGCTTCCAAGCATGCTGGATCAGAGCAGGGACGCATTTAAGGAACCAGCTGCTGTAAGGCAACAACCACAAAGGCAGAGAAGAAGTATTGCTTCTCATCAAAGGACCCACCTTACACCTGGAAGTACGGGTCAGCTGGACTCTCTTACCATGTCAACAGCAGGGAAAGGAGCTAACATACCCATGTCTAACGGGCCACCACCTGTCAAAGAAAGTAAGCGTGTAGACAGGGGAGGAAAAGAGAAAGGTCCGCACCAACGCAGTGGCTAATACCCAACTCAAATGCCATGCTATATACATATGCGTATCAACAGTAGGACGAGATGGAGGAGCTAATGGAGCATCTCCCAGAGCGTATAGAGAGCGCAAGCGCAATGTTGCAGGTGGGCCTGACAAATGCCAACACATACCTAAAATTTGCACTGGATGTGGCAGATATGGCTGTAGACAGCTTTCCACTAATAAAGACCTTGCACAGGCATGCTTAGCTGAGAATCTCTGGTTTCAAGCAGCAGGTCCATTCTGCCATAATCAATATGCCCTTCATAGGAGATTCTCTATTTGGAGAGGTGGTAGCCGAACTGCTTCAGCGCACAAAAAAGGAAAACGAGACCGCCAAGACAATGGAGCCCTATAATTCAACGGAACCTCCCAGGGAAGCATGGCCCAGAGAAAGAGCAGCCTCAACAAAAGAAGCCATCCAATCACATACGTCCCATAGGCTTCAGCAGCCAGCGGAGTGAGCCCATCACCGCATGACAATGGCAGTACCACTCAAGCTCCAGCCAGCCCTTTCGCTGCTGCAAAAGAGGAAGAGTGGGAACACCAAAAGGGGGGAACCACACTACCAAGTGAATGCCCACAGGGAACCCTCACAGGCAAGTCACAATTGGAGGAAGGATCGGAGGATTCCTGCAAGAATGGGAGAGGATTACCTCTGACAAATGGATACTAAACATCATAAAATATGGTTATTGTATAGAGTTAACAAAGTCTCCTCCAACACCACCACCAAAGATAGAGGATAAAAATGGACTAAGGACTGCAGAAGGAAGTGGAAGAGTTGTTTAGCAAAGAAGCTAAAGAACTCGTTCCCCAAAACAAAAGACTCAAAGGAGTTTAATCAAACAAAGTTTTGTCTGGTTTTGGTACCAGAATGTAAAGACCAATATTGGTCTTGAGGTCACTAAGCAAGTTCATAAAGACGCAAAAGATTCAAGATAACCATGCTAAAAGAGGTCATTCCCTTGATAGGGAAAAAAGACTACATAGCAACCATAGACCTCAAGGATGCCTACCTGCACATACCAGTAAACAATTTCTCAGATTTGTAGTGAACAAGACACACTACCAATTCAAAGTGTTACCATTCATAATAAAATCAGCACCGCTGGAGTTCACAAAATGCCTTGCTGTGGTAGCAGCACACCTCAGACAGGGAATACACATTTATCCAAACTTAGACAACTGGCTGGTGAAAGCAAAGACAAGCAACCAATGCAAGATTATCATCAAGAAGGTGATACAACCTTACAGACAGACCGACACACACAGACCCACATACACACCCACAAGATCAATTACGAGAAATCATCACAGAACCTAGACAAAGAGAAAAAATTCCTGGGCAGCAATCTTGGACTCCCAAACAGCCAAGGCGAGACCAGTGGACAACAGGGTCGAAGCAATCGTAGAGCAGAGTCGCTGTTTCTAGAAGAAGCAACGTCTAACCATAAGAGCGGTGGGGAAAAGGATGGCCTCCTGTTTTCCCCTGGTACCACATGCCAGACTGCACCTAAGACCAGTATAAGAATGGGTTCAAAAGCAATGGTCACAATCAACCGGGAGTTGGGACTATTTAGTGGTTGTTACAGACAAGGTTCATATATAGATGCAATGGTGGAACATGAAAACAATTAACAGTGGAGAAACCATTCAAACCACCAACTCCATGTGACCATCACAACGGATGCATCCTACATGGGATGGGGAGCTCACATGGGCAAGCTGAACATCAGAGGCCTCTGGAATTCCAAGGAAGCAGTGCAACACATACATGTGCTGAAGAAGATATTCCTGGCACTGCAGAAACATGACCATTTTAATTCAGACAACACGACAATGCACTACTTGAAAAAACAAGGCGGACAAGATACTACCTGCTATCAACTTTGGGTCAGGAGTAATGGAGATGGGCAATAATGGACAAGTTTATCAGTAGTTGCAATACACCTCCCAGGAAAGGAAAACACAGAAGCAGACAGGCTAAGTAGAAAGGCAAACGCCACACACAAATGGGAACGAAAACAGGAAGTGTCAAGGCAGGTCTTCCAGAACTTGGGGACACCGTAAGTAGACCTATTTGCAACACACAAGAAGGCCAAATGCCTAAGCTTCGCATCCAGGTTCTTTCATCCAGAGCCACTGGGGAATGCCCTGTCAATAACATGTATAAATATACCAGTTGTCCCGTGGGACTCATTCAAAAGTGGTACCTTCTTTTGTGTCTTAGAAGGAACCCTAAGTTACTCAGACTTAATAATTGGACCAAAATTAATTACCCTGGTCCACGTGGGCAAATAAGGTTCTCCTTGTTATTTAAACACTGTCAACAAAATGGTCAGGTAGATTTACCTACGCCTTTCCACTGATTCCAATTATACCAAAGGTGATCCAAAAGTGCAGACAAAAGCAAGTCAACCTGATCCCGATAGCCCCTCAGGAGTGGTGTATTTACAAACTAACTCAAGTGAACACGCCCCACCCCCCCCAAATAATCTGAAGATGAAGACTGCATCAAGGGATTTCCCGGGCATATGTCTGACTTCACACAAGGGTGTTAAACTTAAATGCTCTGTGCCACCCACGAAAAAAAGACTTTCAGTACCAAACCACTAAATTGGCAATTCACCAATGTGTGGCTCCACCAAACAGTAGCGGCTGCTACCGGGGAGTGGGGGGGGGGGGAGTTAAAAGAAAAGGGGGGAAAAAATAAAGAATAACCCACTTACCTTCCCGCCGGCCGGCTCTCCTCTGTCCATGACGCACGCAGGAACAGGAAGCACTCGGGCTCCCTCCCCTAAGCCAATCTCAATGCTGCAATGCAGCGTTGTGATTGGTCAGAGCACCGTGGTTCGGGGCTCAGATGGGGACTGGGAGGCTTTGCATGTTCCTCACCAGGCTGTGTTATGCAGCCTGGTGGGGAACATGTAAAGTGCGCATGGCTGTTTGACTGGCCCAAGACGGCCGGCCAAACAGGCATGCACACTTTAAAGTGTGCTCTCCACTACACCCCCTGCTTTGCGGCCGGCACAGCCCCGCCCTGCCCGCATCTTTACAGCACACCACAATAGTGAAAAATAAAATGATGATAACATTATTATCCTATTATTTTTCTTGTGGGGCGGCGCTCTTTCTGCCACCAAATACCACCCTCTTCCTTGCAGCATAGACTTTTTAAAATTCTTTATTAGGGGAGGAGTATCCCCTGTGCAGAAAGAAGCTCTTCTACAGTTTGTGTACACTACCAATGAATCTGGGATAATGTGCCCGCAAATATAAACCGGAACTTCTGGAGCAGGCTTACACTTTGCCTTCCACTCCTTCGATTAGGTGATGCAGTTGTATGTGGCTGCGGGTTGGGCGAATTCTTTAACGATTGTGAAGAGTTCTTTAGGTTTGTTGTTCCTGGCTTCTATTCTCTGGGATAAGGCCCTCTTCTTGGCCTCTATCAGCTTGTGGTGGTAGGATCTGAGTGCGTCCTTGTAGGTGCTCCTGTCTGAGTGTTTTTGAAGGCTTGCCACTTCCTGTCCACCTGTCTGCAGTGTCTTTTGGCGTTCCTGAGGATGTTTATGTACCAGTTTGTATGTTTGTGGGTTTTTCTGGGTTTGTTGGCCTTGAAGGGAGCAGGGCTGGTGGCGCAGGTGGTGAGCCAATCGTTGAGGCACTGGACGTTGGAGACTGTGAGATGGGGTAGGTTGAGGGTGTTGATCCATTTTTGTTGGGTGGTGTTTTTCCAGTTTCGGTTCTGGGAGGAAGGTGTCGTTGGTGATGCAGGGGGGGGCTGGCTATGAGGTGAAGTTGTTGAAATGGATGATTAAGTGGTCCATCCAGGTGAGCGGGAAGGTGTGGTTGACTTTGGCTGTGTTGCAAGTGGAGAAGATGGGGGCCAATGTATAGCCTGCTGTGTGCGTGGGGCCAGCCATGAGCTGCGTGAGACTGACGTTGAGGAGGCTCTCCAGAAGGTCGGTGGTGTCGTCCAGGTGGAAGTTGAGGTCGCGGAGGAGGAGAGTTTTTGGTGCAGAGGGCGGCGGGGTTGATGAGATTGCTGAAACTCTGATGTTGGCCTGCTGGTTAATAGGCAAGGATTCCCTTGGTGGTTGACTTGAAGTTCTTTGGATCTTGAAGTGGAGGTGCTCGATGAAGGTGGTATCTGGGTTGTTGTTGGCAGTGCACTTTGTTGTCTTTGTGGATTACTGCGATGCTTCTTCCGAGATTTCAAGTTCTGTCTTGGTGCAGGATCTTGTAGCCCGCTGGGAAGGTGTTGGCGATGTCTGTGGCGGTTGACAGGTTGAGCCATGCTTCTGTTAGGAAGTTGAGGTCGGGTGTGTGCATGTGATGAGGTCCCACACCTCTGTGGCGTGTTTGTTGAGGGAGCGGGTGTTGAGTAGTATGTATGTTAGTGGGCAGTGGTGGATGGTGGATGTGGTGGTCAGGAGTGGAGCTGGGTGCTCGGGGGATGCTGGGGTGTTGATGAGATGAGCAGTGGCAGTGTGAGCATGAGAAAATTCCTCCTGTGGTGTTGGGTGCAGTGTGGAAGCGGTGGTAAGCTCTGCGCGAACGGGCGCAGACTGGCTTGCCTTCGAAGGGCTGGCGCGTGCCTGCTGCGCTGTCATCCTGCAGCAGCCATTAAGAGGTCCTGGAGGAGTTGGAGGAGTTGGGGGGGCAGAGCTCGGAAGGCGGAGGCCAAAAATGGCAGCAAGTCGCTGTGGCGTTCGGGCAGCACCTGATGCCAAAAGATGCAGAAAAATAAATTAAAAGGAAAATAAGAAACAAAATTAAAAGGTAAAAAAAAACAAGGAAGCACCAAGCGCTATGAGCTCAGGAGGCAGGCCGGCAGGAGAGCTGGCGTCAGGACAGCGGCCCTGAGGTGGCTGGGGTACCAGGCACCTACTTAATGGGGTCACGCTGGGGCTGTCATTAGTTAGGTCCTGGGGGAGGGGGCAGAGCTCAGGAGGCAGGCGCCAAAAACGGAAGCTAGCCACTGAGGCGTGCGTGCAGCACCCAAAGTCAAAAAGTGAAAAATAAATAAAAGGAAAATGAGAAAAAATAAAACGAAAAGGAAACCAATCAAAAGGATTAAAAAAAATCAAGGAAGCAGCAAGTGCTATGAGCGCAGGAGGCAAGCCGGCAGGAGAGCGGGTCCAGCGCAGTGGTGCTGATGTGGCTGGGGCACCAGGCAACTGAATGGGGTCGCAGTGCCGCCGCCATTAAGTCAGTCCTGGGGGTTGAGGGGGCGGCGCTCAGGAGGCGGGGCCAAAAATGACAGCCGATGTGGCGTGCGGGTAGGACCCGACGCCATAAAGTGCAGAAAAGTAAATAAAATTAAGAGGAAAGAAAAAGATATAAAATAAACATCGAGCGAAGGAGGCAGGCTGGCAGGAGGATGGGCAGCAAGAGAGCGGACCTGTGGTGGCTGGGGTAATTAAAGCTTTCATGGATGTCCTAGCCCTGATTGGAAGAGTCTCTTCATCTTCAAGATGGAGGGGACTGAAAAGTGTACTTAACTTTGCCTCCTCCACATGATGGGTGGAGTTGGCAAAGGTGGGCACACCTAGCCTTTCTAAGTTTTCCCACCGGTTTTCCCACCCAAAGTGGGGTGTAAACCGGGGGCTGCCATCTGCTTCTAGGAGCAGAAGCTAGGAGGTCGCATTACAAAGGCAGAAGGCCTTTAAAGCTTCCCCATCGAGCACTGGGCCTACCCTGGGGGAGGCGATGTGACACCTCTGCCCAGGATGTGCATTGTTTCTGATCCCAGAGAGCAGAGATTTTCCACTCAGGGGTCCGAAAACATGTGTGTGTGTGGCAGGCTGACTAAAGGTAGTCAGTGACCACGCTACGGTTGGTAGGTTTTCAGGGGGCGTCTGAGGTGCCCTCTGAGTACATGATTTAATAAATCTCACACTGTCATCAGTGTGGATGTATTACAAGGAGCTGTTTGGTACCAAACACTCCTGGTTTCATTGAAGCCATCATGGTGCTGGGGAACTAGAGTTGTCGAGTTTCCAGCCCATGTACTCCTTATGGCTTCCCTGGCACTTACAATATTTCAGAATTGACTTAAGTATTGTAGGGGCATATCTATTCATGCAGATATGCCCGCACCTGTGGTATAGTGCACCCTGCCTTAGGGCTGTACGGCCTGCTTGAGGGGTGACTTACCTATACCTTCAGGTAGTGCTGGCTTGCGTGGCACCCAGGCCGGGTGCCATGTCGAATTTGTTGTTTTGCAGCGTGAATCTTTCTGGATTCACTATGCTGTGCATTATTCCGCCATCTAGTGGTTGGGTCCGGAATTGTAGTATTTCTCTTTTTTTTTTTTTTTTTTTTCGTGGCCCAGGTGGGCGTCGACATACCACCATTTGGTGTCCTTCGTGACGTCGACGCCCTTCCTCCGGAAGCTCCCACCTTTGGTCGGGGGCATGCAAGCTGCAGTGGCATGGTCATAGTGAGTGGGTACCAGGGGACTCTCTTCAGCCTCCAGGCCGTAGGTACCTGGGGTACCACTTACTAGGGACTTACAAGGGGGCAGAAGTATCAATTGGGGGTAGGTTTTAGGGAAGAAGCACTGGCACAAGGGACCTGGTTGGCAGGGACCCTGTGCACTACAGTTGAAACCACATCATACTAGGCAAAAAGTGGGGGCTAACCATGTGGAAAGAGGCACTTTCTCACACCAAGTACCTAGGACTGGTCGAAACAAGTCCATTTTTAGGTCTCGCCCTAGGCAAAGAGACCTTTTGGAATCGCTTCGGCTTTTCAGCCAAAAACGTGCACGCGTTCCATTGCCTTCAATGGCAACGCGTGCACGTTTGGCGATTCACTTGCGGGAGCGAGCGGCGCCATATGGTAGCAATTATCGCTCCTGGCGCCGCTCGCTCCCGCAAGGGAAACGCTTTCACTTTTGCCAACAGTTTTTTTTTTTTTTTACTTGAGGCGCGCACGCTTGTCCTTATTGCCCCTTTTCCCTGCTGCAAAAACTGGCCGCTTAATAGGCTTAGTAGCTGCTGGCGGGTGAATACACTCACTATCCACGTAGTGTACAGAGGGATAGCGGTGGCGCAGGCGTGGTTGCTGCAAGGGATAGTGGTGGCAGGCTCAAATACTGCTAAATACAGTTCATGTAGGAAAAATAGCTAAGGGAGAAGCAGCCTCCCTGTGTGGTTTCTTTTTCTTTTCTCCTTTTTCCCTTTTTTTTCACAATGCACAGGGCGGGTGGGCGGCCGGCCGGGTGCGGGACCTCTCCACTTCCCGCTTTTACCCACCGACTCTGCAGTCTCTAGAAATTGGAAGCAGGGGCGCGGGGGGTGCCCAGCACCCCACTTACCACTGCCGCTGCCTCTGCTGTCTCTGGAAATGAAAGTGAGAGAGCACAGGGCAGGCGAGCTCTCGGACAGGTGGTTGCAGGCCCTCTCCGCTTTTGCCCACAGCCTCTGCGGCCTCGGCAGTCTCTAGAAGTTGAGGTGAGGGGCGGGGGAGCGCCCGGCACGCCGCTTACAGTTGCCACTGCTCCGATATGCTCGCTCTCCGTGCTCCGCTCGCTCCAGTTCCTGCAGCGTGCTCTTCTGGGTCAGTCCGCAATCCTTCCGATTACTTGCAGCAGTTCTGTGTTGCCGATATGGGAATCTCTAATTTTGAATCTCTTCTTGCCTCACCTCGCCGAGTAGGAACCCTTCTTCCTGACCCGGGCGGTGGCCTTGTGGGAAATGGTCCAAGACTGTATCAAGAGCAACATTAAAATCTCTCTCTAAAAATAAAGTAGTGTCTCAATCCAACAATCTTTGCCAAATATGAAAGATGTTGCCTTTCATGACAGACTTTTTCTAGAGTTGTATTTACCCACTGAGATGACCTTTGTTATGATTACTTTTTCTGTCCATCCTAATATCTTCAGTTTTTACTTAAGGATGCTTGTTTCATAACGTCCTTGCACTTCTCTTCTGAGGTGCGTGTGGAATGCGCGTGCCACTGAAGGTAGAAACGCGCGTGTTTATTCAAGATGCCAGGGCTGATTCCAGTCCCTGTGCCTCCACGTGTCCTGTTTCCACAGGCCCCTGTGTGCAGCTTCATGGTCTCGCCCTGGCAGCCCATGTGCTGGAGGAGCTAAGCTCAAGGCGCTACTTCTGGCTCTGCGGGGCGCCTCTTCCAGCCCACGTCATCAGTGCTTAAATAGCCAGGCACACTCAATAAATTAATAACAAGCAAAACACACTTCTTTTTCGCAACAGTGTGCGCAAGAAGCCATAAGGATATAGAAGCGAGTCTTTTCTCAGACGATTAGTTTCGGTAGTTTGTGTTTCATGCAACACATATGTCTTCGTTGGGGTAACTGACTCACCTCTAGGTGAGTTTAGGGTGTCCGAAGTGTTCCTGGAGGGGCTTGTTCGGGAGCTCCGTAGCTGAGCTTAAAAGCGTTGCTAGTTTCTAACAGTGCCTGAGGAGATCAGACTACATGCACATCCAGTCCTTGGCCTCTCTGCACAGCGCTGTGTGGCACTCACCTATGTGCCAGTAACATAGCAACGGTACCACAGCCCCTAATGCATGCAAGGAAAATGTGGCCATCATAACCTGGGTTGGCAGTAAAAAAAAATTTAAAACGAATTGGTGTGCTGAGCTTTTCGTAGCCCTGGGGGGTCTGCTTTGCGAAGGACTTCTTGGGTTAATTCTAAAAACCTCCTTGGAAATGCATTCTGCCCATTACTTACAGTTGACTTCATGTTTTGTAATTCACAATTGCTTGCTTTCTGTTTGCTGGCTTTATTTATTTTAGGCTGTCCAGCATCTAGCATCTTTGTCCCACCCATGGCGCATAGCCTGTTTATAATGTGCTGCATAACTAAACACTTATAAGGTCCCAAAGGCGAGACCTATTGGCTATGCCAATGCTTGTTTAATGGATGGAAAGGTTGCACGTTTATAAATAAAGAAAATACGCTAGTCTCTCTTATTGCCATAATCTTTCATCTTCTGAAACTATGGTATGCATTTATAGGCTGGCAACCCTGACAGGTTTTCGCTGACTAGTTGTGCGCTGCAAGAGGAAACTGCCACATCCAACCAGACAACACCGCTATCTGGTTGAAAACGCTCTATTGTGAGCATACTGAAAACTTAGTGAGTTTAAATCCTACCTGTTGGCTTCATTGTACCTCTTATTTGCTTGCTTCTTATTGGATGGCTTGCCTTTTCCATCTTGTGTTTGTCCCTCCCCTTAAGCATTGTCTCTTTACTTTTGTCCTTCCACTTTTTGGGAAGTGTTTGTTCGAGGCATATGAGCTGCAGATTGTACACTTTTGCATAGATCGCCATCTGGTGTTGGGCTCGGATGTTTGCATGTTGTTTTTGTCTTCGAAGAAGTCTTTGTAGTCACGAGGTTGGTGACTCCTCCTTCGGTCGACAGTGCGCATGGGCATCAACTCCATCCTTGGATTGTTTTTTTCCACCATCGGGTTCGGATGTAACTTGCTGCGCTCCAGATCGGTGTCGTTATCGAACCCCCCTTTCGACGTGCAATCACAGCTATCCGACGTTATTGTCTCGATCGCGTATCCTTCGACGCGCCCTCGACGAAAACCTCAATTTTCCACATCGGCGAACTTCGCGGGCCGCTGGGCCTACCCGCGCCGGTAGCGACGGACGCCGATGGAACGGACTCCCTTTAGAAAATGTCCCCAGTGTGGTGCTAAATTCCCACACTCGGACCTCCATCCCGTTTGTAATCTGTGCCTCTCTCCAGAACATAGAGAGGACAACTGTGAGGCTTGTCTCTCATTCAAATCCAAGAAGACTATCCGGGATCGACAAGCTCGACGCCACGAGATGTCCCGAGGCACAGGTTCCATTCGGGACATCTTCCATCCAGGTCCCGACAGCCTTCCGGAACCAGAAGAGGAGCAGGTCTCGGTCTCCGAAGCAGACGACTCCGAAGATGACATCACCCAGGCGCAACGGGACGTGAGTACCGAGACCCCCGCCCCACCCAAGCCCATACCAAAGGCTCCGGTAACACCTTCGCCTCCGGGCTCAGGTCCACACCGAACGAAAACTTTGAATGCCCCGCCTCCGGGCCCGGCTCCGAAGGATAGAGAAAAGCCTTCCGGCTCGAGTCAGCCACCCGGTTCCGAAAAACCATCTTCGGCACCGAAAATTAAGTCACCTGAGATGCCGCGCTCTCCTCCGTCGGCACCGGAGAAACATTCGGCGCCGAAACCGGTAAAAGACCCCTCGGCACCGAAGCAACCGGATAAAAGCTCGGCACCGAAGCAGCCGGATAAAACCTCGGCACCAAAGCAGCCGGATAAGACTTCGGCACCGAAGACATCGGAGCCGAAAACATCAAAGGAAAAGCCTCCCAAACAACTCGCACCGAAGATCTCGGTACCAGGAAAGGCTTCTATACCGGATATTGCCATTAAACAGACAAGACCAGTTTCTAAGGAGAAATCTTCCACACCGACCAAAAATATCGATCCCGAAGAACTTTTTCTCCCTGATCCAAAGCAAACCACCATTTTGATTCACCCAAAGACTGGTCATATAGTTACCAAGCTACCTACAAAGAGGAAACCAGAACATTTATCACCTGCACCAGTTCCTCTCAAGAAAATACACATAGCTACTAACACTTCACCACCACCTTCACCCCCCCCTCCACCCCCACCAATTAACCCTAATTTACTTATTTCTCCAGCACATTCCCCACAACCACAGGATAGTGACGAGGAACATGGGGATGGGCAAGAAGACGAAGACGTAGTGCCACTTGACACTGAGGATCCTAATGATCTACCACAGGATACAGACCCATGGCATGATTAGAATACTGATCCTAATAATGATCCAGAGTACTACCCCTCAAAACCATCTCCACCAGATGACAATGTGGGTTTTGCCCAGTTAATTAATAGGGCCGCAACATACCATGGAGTCAAACTACATTCAGACCCTGTAGAAGAGGATTTTCTTTTGGAGACCTTCGACCAACCACAAAAATCTACCCATGTATTGCCAATGCTTAAAGGTGTTCTTAGACACGCTCCTGAGGTGTTCAAGGACCCAGTTAGAGCTAGGGTTCTTAACCCCAGAGTAGATAAAAAATACAAGGCAGCTCCTACAGACCCCATCTACATCAAGGGTCAACTCCCTTTAGATTCCCTAGTCATAGCCAATGCGCGCAAACGAGCAAACTCTCAGGGATCAGGTGACACACCACCCCCTGACAAAGAATCTAAGTTATTAGACGCATCAGGCAAGCGTATGGCGTCTCAAGCTGCCAACTCCAGGAAAATAGCAAACACACAAGCCCTTCTAGCAAGGTACGATAGGGCTCACTATGATGAGCTGGAAAAGTTCATTCAACACCTCCCTCAACAATATGAGGACAAAGCCAATGACCTTATACAGGAAGGCAAACTAATTACTAATACTTCCATAAAATGCGCACTCGACGCAGCAGACACCGCGTCCCGCGCAATAAACACTAGTGTTTTGCTACGCAGACATGCCTAGCTCAGGGTGTCTGGTTTTAAACAAGAGGTACAAAATACCATCCTAAATCAGCCTTTTGATCAGGAGCACCTCTTTGGCCCTGCAGTGCCCACAACTTTAGAAAAGATAAAAAGGACACGGAGACTGCCAAGTCTATGGGAGCATTGCAGTCACCATCCACCAGAGGCTCCTTTCGGCGTTTCTTCTATAGAGCAGGCTCCAAAACAAATACACCAGAGCACCCGTCCTCATCCTATAAAAGTCCCAACCAGGGCTCCTTTTCTAGAGGATACTCCAGGGGAGGTTACAGGGGAAACAACAATAAGGGCAGAGGCAGGGGTAATAACACCCGCAGCTCCCCTAGCACCAAACAGTGACTTCCCTGCGCTTCCCCCAACCATCCCACTCCTGTCGGGGACGCCTCTCACAGTTCCTACCTGTCTGGGATTCCATCACAACAGACAGGTGGGTAAGACAAATTATCCAGTATGGTTATTGCCTGGAACTCACTTCTACCCCTCCCAACATTCCTCCCAAACAGCGTCCAATGTCATCAGACCACTTAACGCTTCTCAAACAGGAGGTTCTTGCGCTATTACAAAAACATGCAATAGAGTCGGTTCCCTTGCCCATCAGGGCACAGGGGTCTATTCCCTCTACTTTCTCATTCCAAAAAAGGACGGCTCTCTCAGGCCAATACTGGACCTCAGACCGTTAAACTTTTACATCCAATCAGACCACTTCCACATGGTCACCTTACAGCAAGTGCTTCCACTACTCCAGCAAGGCGACTTTCTCTCCACCCTAGATCTAAAGGACGCCTACTTCCACATTCCCATTCATCCCGCTCACAGGAAATATCTCAGGTTTGTGGTAGATGGCCAACACTACCAGTTCAAGGTTCTACCATTCGGAGTCACCACGGCACCCAGAGTTTTCACCAAGTGCCTCGCAGTGGTTGCAGCTCATTTGAGAAGACAGCACATTCATGTCTTCCCTTATCTGGACGACTGGCTCATAAAAGCAAAATCCCACAGCAGCTGTGTTCAACACACTCCGTACCCTACGACTGCTTCACAGTCTGGGATTCACACTAAATCGGGGCAAATCCCATCTCCAACCGTCCACAATACAACAATATCTAGGGGCTACAATAAATACTTCCACAGCCCTAGCATATCCCAACCCAGTCAGGATAAGTGCTATACAAATGTTTCAAAAATTTCAGCCACAACACTCACTACCAGCAAGAGTGTTCATGCAACTAATAGGGATGATGGCCTCTTGCATTTTTCTCGTTCCTCATGCAAGACTACAAATGCGGCCATTACAAGCGTGCCTAGCACGTCAGTGGAACCAGGCTCAAGGTCAGCTAACAGATCTGGTGTTGGTGGACAACCGCACCCACCGCTCTCTGCAATGGTGGAACACACAGAACCTTTCCAAAGGGCGGTTGTTCCTCGAGCCAGTTCCACAGATAGTGCTAACAGACGCATCGCTCACCGCCTGGGGAGCTCATCTTCAAACCCATACCATTCAAGGTATCTGGACCCCCCAACAAAAACAATTTCACATCAACTACCTGGAATTGTTAGCAATTTTCCTGGCACTAAAATCTTTTCAACTGCACCTTCTAGGCAAAGCTGTCCTGATCCGCACAGACAACATGACAGCAATGTATTACATACAGAAGCAGGGGGGGGGGACACACTTCCTACAGCTATCACACTTAGCGCAAAGCATATGGACATGGGCCATTCCGCAAAACATATACCTCCTGGCAGAACACTTACCAGGGGTACACAATCAGACTGCGGATCTGCTCAGCCATCAGGCACAACAGATCCACGAATGGGAACTTCATCCTCAAGTTCTTCTCCCATTCTTTCAACTGTGGGGACACCCAGAGATAGATCTGTTTGCCACACACCAAAACGCAAAATGCCCAAACTTCGCATCCAGGTATCCACACCCATTGTCCAAAGGCAATGCGCTATGGATGAATTGGTCACACAAATTTGCTTACGCTTTTCCGCCTCTCCCACTCATTCCGTTAGTGGTGCGGAAACTTAAACAACACTCTCTCACAATGATCCTAGTTGCTCCAACATGGGCAAGGCAACCATGGTTCACAACTCTACTGGAACTATCAGTAGTACCGCATCAAAAGCTACACCTCACCCAAACTTCTCACTCAGAACCATGGAGACATAAGACACCCAGATCCCAATCAACTCAATCTTGCGATCTGGCTCCTGAAGTCTTAGAGTTTGGCTACCTCAATCTCCCGCCAGACTGTATGAATATTATCAAAGAAGCCAGACGCCTTACAACAGGGGCATGCTATGCGGCAAAATGGAAGAGATTCGTCATTTACTGCACGCATAACAACATCAATCCACTAGACGATTCCATTCAGAACATCATCTGTTATCTACTGCATCTACAACAATGTAACCTAGCGTATACATCTGTTAGGTTACATCTAGCCGCCATAGCAACCTACCTACAAAACAGACATTTGTCCTTGTTTAGAGTTCCTGCTATCAAAGCTTTCATGGAAGGACTTAAAAGAATAATTCCACCAAGAGCTCCACCCTCTCCGGTGTGGAACCTTAATATAGTCCTTACCAGGCTAATGGGTCCTCCTTTTGAACCCCTCCACAAATGTGAGCTGCAGTTCCTCACCTGGAAAGTAGCCTTTTTGGTTGCTATCACATCCCTCAGAAGAGTAAGTGAAATCCAGGCATTAACCATACAAGAACCATTTTTACAAATCCATCATAACAGTGGTTCTTAGAACTAACCCAAAACTTTTACCCAAAGTAGTATCTGCCTTCCATTTAAACCAGTCTGTTGAACTCCCAGTATTTTTCCCTCAACCAGACTCAGTGGCAGAACGAGCTCTTCACACCTTAGATGTCAAAAGAGCAATACTCTACTACATTGAAAGAACAAAATCTTTTAGGAAAACTAAACAACATTTTGTGGCTTTCTCCCCAACTCATAAAGGTAATCCTATATCCAAAACAGGAATTGCACGGTGTATTGTAAAATGCATACACTTTTGCAGCGTGAATCTTTCTGGATTCACTATGCTGTGCATTATTCCGCCATCTCGTGGTTGGGTCCGGATTCGTAGTCTTTTCTTTGTTTTTGTGTTTTTTTTTGTTTTTTTTTGTTGGCCCAGGTGGGCGGCGACGCCCCACCATTTGGTGTCTTCGGTGACGTCGTCGCGCTTCCGGCGGAAGCTCCCACCTTTGGTAGCCATCTTCAGATTCTTTTTTCCGCCGTGGGTTCTGGATCGTTGCCGAGAAGTTCCAGAAAATTTTGGACGAAGAATCTCAAAGTCGAAATATTATCACAGAGGATGGATTCCTGAGACACCGGACGACGACACAAGTACCGGAGACAACAAGAAGGACGACGAGGTAGAAGGTCCACGACCGAAATCTCGACGCCTACGGAGAATGCGCTCGCAGGGGGCTCCCTGAGCGCGGTTATGGACAAGACTCCGTTCACGTTTTGCAAAAACTGCCACCACAAGTACGCCCAAAAAGACCAGCACCCAGTCTGCAACCTCTGCTTGCCGCTCGACCACATCAGCGAAGACTGCAACGCGTGCTCGGCGTTCACCCCGAAGACCCTCCGGGTGAGAGACAGACAGAGAAGGGCGAACTACAACATGCAGGGCCAGGGACCAGCAACTTCGCTCCGAGACCTGGGCCTCTCGAGCGGAGAGGAAGACAACATCGCTGAGGGACCAGAGGACTGCGCTGTCGTCGAGGTCCATAAGAAAACGTCGAAGGAGGTAAGGGAGTCGTCGACCCCAAAACACCAAAGCGACGCTCGAAAGAGTGAAGCCAGAACACCTAGCGACACTACTAGAAGTGTAGCAAAGTCCTCGAAGGGAGCGTTGCCGCCGAAACCCTCGACGAAAGCAACAGCGTCCAAGGACAAGCAGTCGAGCGGATCCTTTGACAAGGACTCACAATCGGCGAAAGCTTCCGAAAAAACAAAGGCGTCGAAGGTCACCTCCGAAAGGGAAGCCTCGGCACCGAGAAAGGAAGGCCCGGCGTCTGTTTCGACGACCGCGAAGAGAAGCACTGCACCACTCGACGCCGAAAAGGCCCACGAGATGGCGAAAAGAAAAGGAGGCTCGAGGCAGAGATGGCGAGCATCCTGCAACGGAAAAAAGACTTCGACGACAAGATGAAGCAATACGCTATCCCATCGAAGCCAGCCCACGAGGCGCTCGAGGAGTTCGAAGCCGAATACATCGAGCCCCCGACAACACCTGAACCACTCGAAGACCAGGACGAAGAAGACTACTACTTCGAAGCCGAAGGCGAAGAAGAGATGCAGTCTTACCGGGACTCGGCGTCCTCGGAGGTACAAGACATAGACTGGCAAGACCTCGACGCAGAGTCACCAGAAGAAGGGGTAGACTCTTACCCCTCGAGGCCTTCGCCGCCAGACGACATCGGAGTCTACAATGAGGTCGTCCAGAAAGCTGCAAAGACATATGGGGTCGAAATGCAGGAAGAAAAACAAAGGCAGGTTTCCTCTTTGAAACCCTGCTCCCTCAACAGACAAGGAGCCAATTCCTACCCATGTTGCCTGGCGTCCTCGACCAGGGAAGGGAGGCCTTCAGGGAACCGGCAGTCTGCAAGGCGGTTACACCTAGAAGCGAGAAGAAATATAAACATTCTACAAAAGACCCAGCGTACATCCAAGGGTCAGTACCAGCAGACTCCATTATCGCTGCAACGGCCAGAAAAAGGGCCGGTGTGCCCACCAACACAGGCCCACCTCCAGACAAGGAGAGCAAGCGAATAGACCTCACAGGACGAAAAGTGGAGAGGAACGCAGCCATACACTGGCGCATCGCCAACTCCAACGCCCTCATCAGGCATGCGTACCAGCATTGGGCAGAAATGAGTCAGCTCATTAAACACCTGCCGGAAGAACACCAACAAAGGGCAAATTACCTAGCGGAGGAAGGCAAGGCCATCGCTAACACTTGCTTAAAGTCAGCTTTGGACGCAGCAGAGAACTCCAGCAGGCAAATGATGATAGGAGTAACTGAGAGGAGACACGCATGGCTCAGGATCTCCGGCTTCAAGCCAGAAGTACAGAGCAACATCATCAATACACCTTTCGACGGTGAGAAACTGTTTGGGGCAACGATCGACAACAAGTTGACTCAACTGAAAACGGACAACGAAACTGCAAGGTCCATGGGAGCGCTGCAGTTCAGGGGATGAGAAGAGGAAACCCCTCAAGGCGACCCAGTGGTAGAGGGGGCAATGCACCCACCACTTCACACCAATCACCCCAGCAAGGATATCAGGGGAACAACCAGGGCCAAAACCTGCAGGGACAACAGCAGCAAAATTGGCAGTACCAACCAAGAGGACGGTCCTTTCGAGGGCGCGGGTACGGACGGGGACAGGCCCGAAGAGGGGGCCAGCAGCCCACCTCAAAGTGACTCCAGACACAAACCACACCCTCCCCAGTTAACACCAAGGGAGAGGAGAAGTCCACAAAGGAACAAAATAAGGAACACACATATACAACAAATAACCACCGAGCATACAACACCGGTGGGAGGAAGATTAGGAAAATTCCTCACACAATGGAGGGAAATTACCACGGACAAGTGGATACTAAACACCATACAGCACGGGTACTGCATAGACCTCCTAAAACACCCGCCGGGGAAAAACCAAGACATCGGACAATACCCGCAAGGGAACTCGCCCTCCTCCGTCTAGAAGCAGAGGAGCTGCTACAAAAAGAGCAATAGAACTAGTCCCAAAAAACCAAAGAAACAAGGGAGTATACTCAACATACTTCCTTGTGCCAAAGGTAGACGAAACACTAAGACCAATACTGGACCTCGGATTTCTGAACAAGTTCATAAAAACTCAAAAATTCAAAATGACTTCACTTCAGGAAGTAATACCACAAATCCAAGAAGGGATTACATGGCGACCTTAGACTTGAAAGATGCATATCTGCACATACCCGTCAACCACAAATGTCTATTAAGATTCGTGATAGGCCACGAACACTACCAGTTCACAGTGCTGGCCTTCGGACTAAAGTCCGCACCAAGGGTGTTCACAAAATGCCTAGCAGCAGCTGCTGCGCACCTTCGGAGAAAGAGCATACATGTATACCCCTACCTCGACGACTGGCTTGTGAAAGCAGGATCATACAAACTCTGCAAAGACCACATCGAACAAGTCATACAAACACTGTCCACACTAGGTTTCTCGATACACTGGGAGAAATCGTCAACAGAACCTCAGCAGATCAAAATATTCTTAGGGGCACTAATAGACAGCACACAGTCCAAGGTGTTCCCCAGCGACAAGAGAACTATAGCGCTCCTGAGGGAAACACGTCATTACTGCAAGGGGCAAGTTCTGACAGTGAGGACGGTGAGCAGACTAATGGGAATGATGGCATCATGCATTCACCTTGTCCCACATATCAGACTGCACATGAGACCGTTCCAAGAATGGATACAGCAGCAGTGGTCACAAGCGACAGGGAGTTGGGAAGATCTAGTGGTTGTCACACGCAGTGCAGCAAGAAATAGCGTGGTGGAAGGAAAAGAACATATTACAAGGGAAGCCATTCACACAGCCAACTCCAACAGTGACCATCACAACGGACGCCTCACAGCAGGGCTGGGGCGCACACATGGACAGACTCCGCGTCAGGGGGCTGTGGTCACAACAAGATGCAGTGAAACACATCAACTTCCTAGAACTAAAAACGGTGTTCCTAGCCTTAAAAGCCTTTCCAAAGCAGCTTTACGGGAAGCGAGTCCTGATACAAACAGACAACACAACAACGATGTTCTACATCAACAAACAGGGTGGAACACAGTCAACACCGCTATCAAGCCTGGCACAAGAGATCTGGAGATGGGCCATCCCTCTAAGGATAGACCTGCTAGCAATACACCTTCCAGGAATAGACAATGTGGAAGCAGACCGACTCAGCAGGCAGACGTCTGCATCCCACGAATGGGAACTCAACCAGCAGGAGGTGCAGCGGCTGTTCCAAAAGTGGGGAACACCACGGATAGACCTGTTTGCAACACTCCACAATGCAAAATGCCAACATTACGCATCCAGACAACCGGACCAAAGGTCCCTAGGGAATGCGCTATGGATAAGTTGGTCGAACGAATTTGCATACGCTTTTCCCCGATACCACTGTTACACAAGGTACTCAGCAAATGCAGGAGCAGCAGCATGACACTGATATTGGTGGCACCTCAGTGGGCCAGACAATCATGGTTCTCACAGATAATGGAAATGGCGCAGGAACCAGCACACAGGTTCAGCAGAAGGAAAGACCTCCTCACAATGCAAGACGGAAAAGTGCTCCACCCAGAACCAGACAGCCTCAGCCTAGCAGCATGGCTCCTGAGGACCTAGAATTCGCACACCTCAAACTACCTCCAAGCACCATGGCAGTACTCAGAGAAGCAAGGAGACCCACTACAAGAAAATGCTACATTGCAAAGTGGAAAAGGTTCTCACAATGGTGCATTACAGAGGGACTGCAACGAAAAGTCACAAAAGAATCAACAGTACTGCGATACTTAACACACCTACTACAAAGCGGGCTGAGCTACTCGTCACTAAGGGTTCACCTAGCAGCCATAGTGGCCTACACCAGGGAGAAGCGGTGAAAAGCTTCTTCACCTCCCAAGTGGTCAAAAGATTCCTGGAAGGGGCTAAAAGAATAGCCCCCTAAAAGGATGCCAGCCCCAAGCTGGAACCTCAACACTGTACTGACACAGTTGATGAAATCACCATTTGAACCCATACACAAGATCACACTGCACATGCTCACACTAAAAACGGCTTTCTTAGTGGCTATCACGTCACTGCGAAGAGTCAGTGAACTACAGGCTCTCACACTACAAGAGCCCTACTTGCAAATACACAAGGACAGAATTGTCATGAGGACGGACCCACACTTCCTGCCAAAGGTGGTGTCGCGGTTCCATATCAATCAAACAATACAGATACCAAGTTTCTTCCAGAAACCTTCAACACCCTCAGAAAAGGCGCTACACACGCTGGACGCCAGAAGGGCAGTGATGCACTACATAGAAAGGACGAAGGAATGCAGGAAAACAAAACAACTCTTCGTTTCCTTCGCAAGCAGTTTCCTGGGACGACCAGTAACAAAAAATACCATTGCACGGTGGATTGCACAAGCAATACAACTCTGCCACAAGCAGGCAGGACAAGAATTACAAGGAGCCGCCCAGGCTCACTCAACAAGGAAAAGGGAGCAACGGTTGCGTTCCTAGCGAACACACCTATACAAGACATTTGCCAAGCGGCAACATGGTCTTCCGTGCACACGTTCACCAAACACTACTGTGTTGATATCCAAATGAACAAAGAGGCACAAGTAGGACAGAAGGTCTTACAGCACATTTTCAGCAACCAATGCTCATCTTCCACCCAACCACCGCAATAACAAAACCGCTACTAAGTCTATGCACAGCATAGTGAATCCAGAAAGATTCACGCTGCAAAACGAATAGTTTCTTACCTGTCGGTGTAGTTTTGCAGCTTGAAGACTTTCTGGATTCACTAGCGATCCCACCCGCCTCCGCCAGGAAGATAACATAGGAGGTTAAGGGTACAACTAGACTACATACAAGGTTTAGAGGGATCAAAGAATAATTGAAGGATTAAAGGTTAAAGACATAGACAACAAAAAACTGTATGAGGAAAAGAAAAAAGAATCCGAAGATGGCTACCAAAGGTGGGAGCTTCCGCCGGAAGCGCGACGACGTCACCGAAGACACCAAATGGTGGGCGTCGCCGCCCACCTGGGCCAACAACAACAAAAAAAAAAAACACAAAAACAAAGAAAAGACTACGAATCCGGACCCAACCACGAGATGGCGGAATAATGCACAGCATAGTGAATCCAGAAAGTCTTCAAGCTGCAAAACTACACCGACAGGTAAGAAACTATTCGATATGCTACATCAAAGCCAAACGCACATTAACCATTCCCCCTAGAGCTCATTCTACACGCAAACTAGGGGCTTCTATGGCATTCTTAGGGAACATTCCCCTAGATGACATATGCAAAGCAGCAACTTGGGTTACACCACACACCTTCACAAAACACTATTGTGTAGATGTGCAGGCAAAACAACAAGCTTGTGTGGGCCAGGCTGTATTAAGAACACTATTTCAAACTACTGCAACAGATACAGGTAGCCACCGCTAAGGAGGTAACTGCTGTATAGTCTATGCAAAAGTGTACAATCTGCAGCTCATATGCCTCGAACGGAAAATGCTACTTACCAGTATGCATCTGTTGGCATGTAGAGCTGCAGAGTTGTACATGCCCACCCGCCTCCCCGGATGCCTCTATCTGTTCCAGTGTGATCTTACTTAGATACATTACACATGGACATCTTTCTATTTCTCACTACTCCATCTAACCCTACGTGGCAAAAACAATCTAAGGATGGAGTCGATGCCCATGCGCACTGTCGACCGAAGGAGGAGTCACCAACCTCGTGACTACAAAGACTTCTTCGAAGACAAAAACAACATGCAAACATCCGAGCCCAACACCAGATGGCGATCTATGCAAAAGTGTACAACTCTGCAGCTCTACATGCCAAGAACAGATGCATACTGGTAAGTAGCATTTTCCTTTAAGCACTCCGAGAGTGCATGTGATTTCCAGTTGTCTCCCTCTTATGATTCTGCTCCCAGCTCCATGTTCTTTCTTATTCGTGTGCCCCCACGCCCACCTTTTTGGAACTACTTTTTTAAGCACTCCATGAAGAGTGTATGTGATTTCCAGTGGTCTCCCTCTTGTGCTTCTGCTCCCCGCTCCATGTTCTTCCTTATTCTTGTGCTTTCCTCCGTGCTCTATGTTGCTCTTGTGTGCCCGCCCCCATTTTGTTACTCTCGCTTGTGTGCTTCTCCCCTCGGTCTGCTTGTTGCTTTCCCCCTCTCAATGCCTGTTTCTTTCCGCACCACCCGTTCCTCTATTGTCCTGCCCCCTCAGTCCTATATTTTAAATTAGAAATTTTACATTTTTATGCTTGAAAAGGAGCTTTCCTGCTACTTTACACTTGCATGAAGAAGTTTTTTATTTGCTTAAGTATTCATGCATACAAAATGAAGCAGCTGCAGCATCGAGCATTCCCCCACCCCCTTAGTTCGTGGTGTACAGCATCAGCATTATTGTTGATGCTGTACAACATGAACAAAAGTCATCGGCAAAGGAGAGACCGGTTAGCTTTAATTCTCGTCTGACCACAGTGGATGGTTGTCTCTAGTAAAAAGAACATAATTATCTAGTTTAGAATGGGGAATTTTAGAAAAAACAACCTCTGCTTTATTAGAATCAGTGTGTCTATAAGCGAGAGCTTGTTGAAGCTGTTCTCTGTAAGGTGCATATAACAGGCACTGACTCGAATTAGTGTTCAGATTTTGTTTATCTTTCTTAAATACAATGTTGATTAAACAGCGAACAATGGTATAGCTCTGCCGAGTGGTTTGGGATATCATGACTATGAAATCCATATTTCATAGGGACCTGTACAATATTTTACATATTTGGCCGTACCTGTGAACTATTTTTCATATTTAAGTGGTCCATGTGAAATGAGGCTTTCACAGCACTCTATTTTGTGCAATAAAACCACCCAAACATGTACAATGTTTGTATATAATGTGTAAGTGCGCTATGGCATCCTCTATGTGGGTGGGACTAGTCAGTGTTTACCTACAATGAAGAATCCCATAATGGAGAACCAATTTTTCAGGTAATTCACTTAATTTTATTTGTATGCCAAACTTTTGAGACAAATGCTATTTATTTAGAATTCCAAACTGATCCCTTTGACTATCTGCTTATCTTTTCCCATTTCTGGCTTTTGCAGGACACCAAGAGAACAATAACTTTTGTTCTGTGAACATTAACATTGGGCCTGGGGACTGCGAATGGTTTGCAGTTCACGAACATTACTGGGAGACCATCAGCGCCTTCTGTGAGAAGTGAGAGCCATATGGGATATGTTGCACTGGGGGTGGGAAGCGTGGAGGGGTACCTAGAGAGGAAAACCTATGAAGGTGGGTGGTCGACTGCGGGCAGGGGAGGGAATAAGGGTTAGTGGGGAGTATTGTGAACTCAGATTCTTGTGATAGAATGTTTCTAAAATAACGTTTTTTTTAATAGGCACAGTGTAGACTACCTAACTGGCTCCTGGTGGCCTATCCTTGAAGACCTCTACAAGGAGAACATCCCCGTGTACAAATTCATGCAGCGGCCTGGCGATTTGGTGTGGATCAATGCTGGCACAGTTCACTGGGTCCAGGCTACTGGCTGGTGCAATAACATTGCCTGGAATGTGGGTCCCCTCACACGTGAGTACCTTTTAGTTATTTGGTTTGAGACTCTCTTCTTACTTCAATACCAGTCAGTCAGCACACTAGAGATTGGTAGGTTTTCACGGGGCACCTGTAAGGTGCCCTGTGAGTGCACGTCTTAATAAATCCATACTGGTGTTTGATACCAAGCACCACAGGTTTCAGTGAAGGGATCATGTAGCTGGGAAACTAGTAATGACCAGTGCCCAGTACATGTACTCAAGATCGCTTCCCTGTTCACTTCTACTATCTAGCAATTGAACTAGACAGCACGGGCATATCTGCTCATGCAGATATGACTACACATGTAATATAATGCCCCCTGCCTTGGGGCTGTAAGGCCTGTTGTAGGGGTGACTTGCATATATTTCAGGCAGTGTCTGGGGACATGGCACGCAGTGTTTGTGCCAGATCGTTTTCCCTTTTGTCCGCACCATTTCACGCAGCCTGCAATGGCAGTCTACATGAATTTGGTACATGTTGCAGCCCTTGGGGACCCTCTTTAGCACCCATGCCCTGGGTTCCTGGGGCACCATTTACTAGGGATTTACAGAGGTGCTAAAGGTCTTGCCAGTTGTGGAACAACTGCACAGTTACCTTGTTTTTGGGAAAGAACACTGTTACTGGGGACTTGGTTAGCAGGAACACAGTGCACTTTAGTCAAAATACATCAAATACCAGGCACGAAATGGGGGTGACATCCCAAAAAGGGGCACTTTCCCACACAGTCTTTATGGGTAGTGTTTACGTTGCAAATGTGTTCTGCCAAGATGTGGTCCTCAAGACACATTCACTAATAATTACTGTATTGACGTGCAGACAAAAAGTGAAGTAATATGCCACCAGATGGTGTAAAAACATTTCTTCTCAGCTACTCTCCCTACAAACCAACCTCCACTTGGGGTTAATTAGTATTTTGAATTCGATGGCAGAAGGGAAGACTTATAGTGCTTGACTGTCTTGATGTCTTTGAATAAAACAGATTATTTTTGAATAATGGTGCTTTTCTTTTCACTGCAGCCTATCAGTATCAATTGGCCCTGGAGCGCTATGAGTGGAATGAGGTGAAGAAAGTTAAGTCCATTGTGCCCATGATTCATGTCTCGTGGAATGTTTCTCGCACTGTGAAAATCACTGACCTGGACCTATACAAGATGATAAAGTGAGTTTCTTCACAGGATATCTGCATGTGAGGACAGTATGAGAAAGACCTGTTGTGGTGGGCTTTAATATTTTTGTGAGGAGGGGGAGGCACTAAGTAGCACCAAGTGCCTGCCTTAGCCAAGCTCCTGCCACCTAGCATTACCAGCATGTGAATCACTTAGTCAAAGGTACATAACATTTTCCTTTCAAGGCAGTGGCTGAGGCAGCAACACTGTCAACCAGATGGTAGTACCCCTCTCTCTTGTCTGGCCTAAGGCCTACCATGTCAGGATCGGGTATCTCTATCTGTCACATGATTTAGACGGCGTAATAGGGTGGTGGTGAAGCTTACCACCCTTTTATCAACCTCTTCAGAGCTGAGGAAATCCTGGGGATTCTACCCCGCTCCCTCAACAAATGAAGTAAAGCGAGGGGAATCCCCTAGGGGTGGGTGAAAGCACTAAGGTTAAACTCCCGTCAATCCTGCACAACCTGGTACACAGTTAAATCAAGGTATTACTTACACTGGTAATCTAAAGAATTACCACCACTGGGGTATGTGTGCATTGCCCTCACATAAGGGAATCCAGGGGGATTTAGTTGACTAACATGCACCCAAGGTTTGCACTGCATGTGTGCATGGGTCAGTAGGGTACATGCACCCCATGGAAGGTAAACCTTTGCATTTATTACAAGCAAAGGTCAGTTAGGCCACTTTGAGGCATGTTGGGAAACCATCAAAATAGGTGGTGCTGGTACACTCAATTGTATTTTTAAGTGATAGGTTTTGGGGTGGCTCCACCACAGTGCCTGAAGAGTCTAGTTTGTTTGACCTCTGCAGTGCCAGGGCTCATTCTTATTTTTTTTTCTTGTGTCGCCAAACATCAAGGTACACTCTTATGCAGTCTATTAAGCATTGCCAGGTGCAGCGGGACAACCTCATCAAGTCCGGGAAGAAGCTTGTCTACCAAAGCCGTGTGAAGGATGAACCTGCTTATTATTGTAATGAATGTGACGTGAGTACTCACTGACATAGATTGGAACCAATCTGTTGTGCTTTGGTCTTGGTCCTTTAATATGGCTAGTTAATGAAACATAGTACATTGATTTGGCATTAAATATGGGATTAGTCTATCCTGGGAGTAACTCAGCCCTACTGAATTTTTCAAAACCATCAGCTGGTTGGGCTGGCGACGTGACTTTAAGAGTTGTAGGGAGCAAAGCCTTCAGGTTTCTCTACCTGTCTTCCTTGTTCATCCAGTTTTGAATCGGGAAAATAATTCCTGTGGTTGTTTTGATCTTTCCACATCAACCTTGAATTTTTCATCCGACTACATTCTTTTGTATAAGACAGCTGCTTCAAGTCCGGTTAAAGGCTCTTAGGACTATAATCAAACGCAATAGTCTTGTAGGTACTCTATGGTGAGACAGAATGAGAACCATGACAAAACATTCCTGCATATACTTTTTTGCTGCCTCTATCCTCTTCTAGATTCATATACTGTGCATTATTCCGTTATCTGATGGTTGGGTCCGGAAGTGTTTAAAACAGTGAGGTTTTAGCCTGGGCATCAACTAAGGCAGGAGTCAAATTACTCACAAAGATCACGGTGCCCCAAAACATGCCACCATTTCAGATTATTTTTTTCTGCCGGTGAATTAAAAGATGTAGAGGAGAACTCTTGAAAAGATGTCAGAATGTCAGTGATTCACCAAAAATGCAGGGAAGACTATGATTACACATAGTGGAAGGCAAGTTTTTGGTCCACGTCTTCTACTAGTTCATAGGATGCATTTCAGCATAGTTGTTTACTTTCAGTCTCATAAACACCATTTCATTGCAAAAATACTTTATTTAAGTTTTGTTCAAACTGCAACTATATGCTTGCTTCCAACAATGAAGACATGTTCTGTCTTGCTCTGTAACCAACGGATGAGAACCGCTTATGCCTGTTCTCTTTTCAAGCCAAAGACTTTAATTCATAGAGGCAAATGGTCTGATTCACAAACTGCACTTCTGAGTAAGTTTACTACTTTTTGATATTCACAAACTGCACTTTTGTAGTAACTTGCACTTTTGTAGTACGTCCAGTACTAATCATTGCCAACCACTGGTACTGAAAGAACCACCCATACAAAATAATGTAGTTGTGGAAGTGACACAGCAAACCTCCTAAATATGATGTGGTGCTGTAGTGCTACTGTTGGACAGATTATTATGAGTAGTGGCAGATGTGCATTTACCACTGGCAATAATGACACAATATAGGGCTCAGAATAGGTCTTAAAAATATATTCCCATGTTCAACCCTTGGTAACTTGGCTGCGAGCAGGCAGGCTTAACTTCAGACAGGTATGTAAAGCATTTAAAAACACCAATTCAGTAAATAATTAAGACACAACACACAATAAAAATCCAACACCAATTTATAAAAATAGGAAATATTTTTATCTTTAAACTGACAGAAAAAACTAAGAAAATCCACTGTAGGGAACCAGAGATATGAATTTTTAAAGATTAGTCACTTTCTAGTGCTTAGAAACCAACAGTGCCACTTTTGGACATTTGGTTTACTCTAACAGACACATTCACATTTAGCAATTGTTGCGGAGGATTTCTCACCAGACTTGTGCAGCCCCCTCCAGCAGACTTAATCCTGTTAGAAACTCCTTCCTGAAGGTCCTCTTGCGGGTCCAAAGTGTCCAAAACACAATTCAAGGGTCTGGAATCTCCAAGAGGGTCCTTGAAAGTTTGGGACTTCAGTTCCCACAATCCACTTGGACAAAACCCTTACAAATCTGCTGGTAGTACTCCAGGCTGAGGATTCTTTGTGGTGAAGGTCCAGGTGAGCTCTGTTAACCTGTAGCTTGCAGGGAGTCCACTATTTAGTCCTTTTGAAGCAGGTTTGATCCACAGGGCTGTAGTTTCAGATGGTGCAAAAGGCGCAATCTTCAGAGTGCAGGGCCTGGTGAATGCACATCAAACTCTTCAGCATGGGCCGTTCTGGTTCTCTTAGTTTTCCAAAAAGCCGATCTGAGAGGCACTGCCCCTCTCGGATACTTATTCAGTGTTCTCTGTGGTCAAGCAGGAGGGCACTCTGTCCAATGAGGTGCAGGGCAACACCCCAGAGCATGACCACTTCCTCCAAAGTGTGGCACAATGCTAACCCTGAAAGCGCTATTCCTCCAAATTTCAATTTGTCAGAATTTTCAGCAGAGGGATCAGAACTAACTAAACCAGCCCATAGGATGGCTTCATCTGCGTAGGTCCACTACTCTTACATCTGGGAATTCCTCATTAATCCCCCCCCCCCCCCATCTGGCTGCAGGGCAGAGAGGAGAGGTGTAAATGAAAAATGGTTTCTATAGCTTGTCTCCTCCTTACCTTGAAGAGCATTATTTACTACCCCTCCCCCTGGCTGTAGCATTCCTATGCCCAGCAACCTCTCCTCCCCTCCCCGAAATGCTTCCTAACTCCAGGGGTCATTTATCACCTCTTCAAAGCAGCCAGGCTAGTCCACTCATCTCTGACCAATCTGGGCAGAGCACTACAGGGTTGAATTTTGGCTTAAAGACAAAGTCTTATAACTGTCTGTACATTTTTGAAGAAATTCAACAATACTATATTGTTGGATTTACCATTACCATTCTACTGAGTCCTTTAATCCTAGTTTCAGGGCTTTTCTTTCTCCAGTTATTAACTAATAACCTCTTCCAATGTTTAACATATGAGCTGGGGGTCCTCAATGGAAAAATGAACTGGGCAATTTCTCCTATACCAGGGCCTATAAGACAGGTTTTATAAGGCCCTGCTTGTATCTACAGGACCCCGCACCCCTGGGACACTTAGGAAAGACTTTAGGGGTTCTGAATATATCAAAATATTGCATATCATAATTTCACAGTGCTCCTAGCACAAACGTAGATTTTGGTAAGCACTTTACTACCCCAGGGCATATAAAAACCTTTTTATAAGGATTCTCCTTAAAAGTGCCTGACACCCCCCCCTCCCCCCCAACCCTGGGGGTACCTACCATGCCCAAACATTGTAGTTTATCCATTTTTAAGTGCACGAAACATCAATTCGAGTTTAGGCACAATTTGCATTTTAAAAGCAATCCTGCAACACAGGGCTGCTTTTAAACTGACCTCAGGCGCCAGCAATGCACACATGCAAGTGCACACAGGGCTGCTGGCCTCTAAACTGCCCTGCCATATTCTATACTAGGGGCTTAAAGGTAGTTTCAATCCCCCTGCCTTATATGTACTAGGGCCTTATAGGGGAGGTCATGCCAATCACAGGGGTACCCTAACTCATAGTGTACCCTAGTGTATGTAGGTGTTTTCACTGTATTCTACGTGTGTCTTCAGCATAGCACTGGCCCTGGGCCTGGTTAGGCAGAGCCCAGGGTCACTCACTCAGTCAGTTACCACCAGTACCAGTCAGCAAAAAGTTGGCGGGTGCCCAGGGCACAGGATGACTTTGCAACAGCTACCCTGGAAAGTATTTAGGACTGCTTGTTTGGAAATTCGCCCAAGACCCAAAAACAATAAACTAGTCACTAAGTTTGTAGATATTGCTTAAAGTTAGCCAAAAGAGTCTTAACCATGCGATGAAAAGCGGCCATGCCTCCAACATTAGAGAGTTGGAGACTAGAAGAGCTGAGTTGGATGGAAGCAGAGAGCAGAGTGCTTTGTAGGGAGGATTGACAAGGGTTACATAAAAGACCCATTGCAGAAGCTTGGAGCAAATGTGATTGCATATAAAGTAAATGTAAATAATGACAAACCACTGTAGACAACAGCAATACACAATAAAATGAAATCCGACATCATGACTACTGGGGAAATGAGCTGGTTGTAAAAAGCCCTTCCTGGAAGAGGTAAAACTGTTAGCTAAATAAGTAGTTATGAGTATGAGCGAAGAGAGAGAAGTAGTGACCGTAAGGGAAAGATAACCACTCTAATAGGCCTGTGCCTAAGAATGCATTTAATGACAAGTTTGGAGATGGGAAGGGCAGAAATCACACACAATAAGTCTTGCAGCATGTGCCTTAAATAGTAAAGAATCTCTCCAGGGGTAAACAAAAGAGGGGGAGGGGGGATTTGTTAAAAAGTTGATTAAACATATTAGACAGAAAATGAATATTGAAGAACTGTGCCACTTACTTTGTAAATTCATCCAATAATATTTCAGTTGCAAAACACATTTGAGTAATTGCATGGTTCGAGGCATGTGGGATGTAGATCACATGCTTCGCATACTCCTGTCATCTAGTGTTGGGTCTGGATGTTTGCTAGGCTTTCTTCCCAAATTGGTCCAGGCGTTTGGATTCCCTATCCGGAGGGGCGGTAGGGAAGGCGGTTTGGGAGGCAGAGGCTCTGACAACCAAGCTCTCGGGGGTGGGATGTTGAGAGAGAAACAAGGGGTCGCCCGGAGCAGGGCGATGGCGTCGGGCCACGTTCCTATCCACAGGAGCCCCTGTGGCGGGCTTGGACCAGGTGCCCAAAAGAACGTCAGACAGTGCATCATTAAACGGCAGCAATGGCGCCGAGGAGGTAGCTGCCGGCTGAAGCACTTCCGTCAGGAGGTTAGTCCTGACAGCCACTGTAGACAATTGGAGGTGTAAGGCTCCAGCTGCTCTCACGCAACACCGTCGCGAAATTTGCTCCTCCTCCGTAGCCACGGAAGGAGGAGACAGCATGCCAGTGTCAGGAGAAGTGTCCAGACCACTGGCATCCCCAAGTTCCTCTGCCCAGTCCTGATCATACTCACACTGCTGTGTGAGAGGGTCTTCCGACCCCTCCCAGCTCTCCTGGTCCTCCTCCGACAGAAAATAAGGAGGAGGGGGGACGTCAGGGACCCAAGGTGCGCCCTCCGCTAACGTCTGCTTTTCGCCCCTTTCGTGGCCACGGGAGGGGCGCCCAGTCACGTCCGCTGCCCAGCCACCGGCCCACGCAGCAAGCGTCTTCGCGTGGCCGAGGACGTGGCTTCCGCCGTGGCGGATCGGGCAACCAGCGTGCGGGTCAGGCCACCAACCCCGCCCCGTCTGCGGCCTCCAAGCCCTCCTAATCCTTCCTTTCAGGTGCACAGCACGCCAGTAGGGGGCAGGGTCCGCCATCACCTTCACCACTGGCGTGCCATCACCTCGGACAGGTGGGTCTTGGACATTGTCCGAAGGGGCTACTCCCTCCCCTTCGAGACCACCCCCCCAGCCATGCCACCTCAATTCCACCGCATGTCAGGGGATCACTTGGTGCTTCTTCAGAAGGAAGTTGCGGCCCTCTTGGCCAAGAGGGCCATCGAGCGCGTTCCGACCCCAGAAGTAGGACGTGGTTGCTACTCCCACTACTTTCTGGTGCCCAAAAAGGACAAGGTGGACATGCGTCCCATCTTGGACCTCCGGAACGTCAATCGCTTCCTCCGGAAGGAGAAGTTCAAGATGCTCACCCTAGCTCAGGTCTTGGCTGCCCTCGACCCTGGAGACTGGATGGTAGCGTTGGACTTGCAGGACGCTTATTTCCACATCCCCGTCCTGCCGGCGTTACCTGCGGTTCATGGTGGGCTTCGAGCATTTTCAATTCACCGTGCTCCCCTTTGTCCTCACAAGTGCCCCTCGGGTGTTCACGAAAGTGATGGCGGTGGTCGCAGCTCATCTGCGCCGGGCAGGGGTTCCAGCCTTCCCCTACCTCGACGACTGGCTGCTAAAGGCGGGCTCGTCCCAGGCAGTCGTCTCCCACCTCCAGACTACGGCCGAACTCCTGCACTCGCTGGGGTTCTCCATCAATGTGCCGAAGTCGCACCTGATTCCTTCTCCACAGCTCCTTTTCATCGGAGCAGTTCTGGACACGACGCAGTTTCGGGCCTATCCTCCCGAACGGCGAGTCCGGGATATTCAGGCTATGATTCCGATCTTTCAGCCTCTATCCTGGGTTTCGGTACGGATGACCCTGAGGCTGCTGGGCCTCATGGCCTCCTGCATCCTGCTGGTCGATCATGCCAGATGGCATATGCGGGCTCTGCAGTGGGACCTGAAGTTCCAGTGGGCGCAGCACCAGGGCAACCTGTCCGATCACGTCCAGATCTCGGAGGGGACTGCAAAACAGTTGCAGTGGTGGCTCTCGAACCGGCAATGGGTCATGGGCAGATCCCTCTCCCTTCCCCAGCCAGAGCACAGTCGTGACGGACGCGTCCCTTCTGGGATGGGGCGGTCACATGGGAGAGGCGGAGATCAGAGGCCTCTGGTCTCCGGCGGAGTCCCGGCTCCATATCAACCTTCTGGAGCTTCGGGCGATCCGACTTGCACTCAAGGCTTTCCTTCCCTCTGTCAAAGGGAAGGTAGTGCAGGTGTTCACAGACAACACCACCGCAATGTGGTACTGCAACAAACAAGGCGAGGTGGGGTCGTGGACCCTATGTCAGGAGGCTCTGCGCCTCTGGACATGGCTGGAACATCAGGGCATATTCCTGATGGTTCAAAACCTGGCAGGTTTCCTGAACGCCAGGGCGGACGAACTCAGCCGCAGGTGCATGATGGATCACGAATGGCGTCTTCACTCGGAAGTGGCGCAAGGACTCTTTCTACAGTGGGGAGAGCCTTGGTTAGATCTATTCGCCACCGACGAGAACGCGCAATGTCATCAGTTCTGCACGTTGGGATTTCCAAGGCGGCACTCGCTCGGCGACGCTTTTCGTCGCGAGTGGAGTTGCGGTCTGTTGTATGCTTTTCCGCCTATACCACTTCTACCCAGAGTGTTGAAGAAGATTCGGCGCGACCGGGCCCAAGTCATCCTTGTGGCTCCGGACTGGGCTCGAAGAGTTTGGTATCCCGAGCTACTCAGTATGAGCGTCGATCCCCCGATCCGTCTGCCTCTTCGGGAGGATCTTCTGTCGCAGCAGCAGGGGACGGTCCTCCACCCGAACCTGTCCAGTCTCCACCTGCTTGCGTGGAGATTGAGCGGCGGCAGTTGATTCCTTTCGACTTGCCTCCCGAAGTTTGTGATGTGATTCTGGCAGCCAGGCGTCCCTCCACTAAGGTGGTATACGCCTGCAGGTGGAACAAGTTTGTGGCATGGTGCACAGCAAAGGCTGTGAATCCCCTCTCTGGTATACGCCTGCAGGTGGAACAAGTTTGTGGCATGGTGCACAGCAAAGGCTGTGAATCCCCTCTCTGCCCCTCTTTCTGAGGTTCTTCTGTTCCTTCTTTCTCTGGCCCAACAGGGTTCTGCCCTGGGTACCATCAAGGGCTATCTTTGTGCAATCTCGGCCTTCCTCAGGCTCCCTGATCAGCCCTCTCTTTTTAAGTCCCCTGTTGTTAACAGGTTTCTAAAAGGCATTACACACCTCTTCCCTCCTGTTCCGTTTGTGATGCCTCAGTGGGACTTGAACTTGGTTCTTACCTTTTTAATGTGCGCTCCCTTTGAGCCTCTACATAACTGTCCTCTTCGTCTTCTTACTTTGAAGACAGCCTTTCTGGTGGCCATCACCTCCGCTCGGCGGGTGAGTGAGCTCCAGGCTCTATCATGCAAACCTCCCTTTCTGTCTGTCCATCCAGACAAGATTGTTCTTAGGACGCGTCCGTCCTTCTTGCCAAAGGTGGTTACTGCCTTCCATATTGGGCAGACCATCACTTTGCCCACCTTTTTTCCGCCTCCGCATCCTTCCAGAGAGGAAGAGAGGCTCCACCGTCTGGACCCAAAACGTGCGCTTTCCTTTTATATCAACCGCACACAACACTTCCGGGTGGATGACCAGCTCTTTGTTGGCTACGTGGGCGCCAAAAAAGGTCGGGCGGTGCACAAGAGAACCATCTCCCGCTGAGTCACCTTGTGTATCAAAGCCTGCTATTCTTTGGCTAAGATGGAGCCTCCTGTTGGGCTGCGGGCCCATTCCACCAGGGCAACAGCTGCTACCACGGCTTTAGGCCGCGGTGTTCCGCTGCAAGATATGTCAGGCAGCTACGTGGGCCTCGCTGCACACGTTTACCAAGCATTACTGCCTTGACAGCCAAGTCCGGAGGGACGGCTTCTTTGGCCGTTCTGTCCTCCGGGACTTCCTTGTCTGATCTTTGTTCGCAGACCCACCACCGGGGTTGGTATTGCTGGGGTATCTATTCTAAGGTAAGGAATCTGTTACTAACGTCTCTTTCAGATGCACAAGTTACTAACTTGTGTAACGATATATCTGTAAGAGACAGTAGTTAGTGACAGATTCCTTACCGCCCACTCCATCCTCCCCGTTCTGCGAACTGATTTCTAGGGTTAAGGACATCCCTTTCAGGGCCCTAGTATTTTTCAGACACCTATGTCAGCTTCTTGCATGGCTCTGCGTTCCTGGCGCGGAAAGTCGTGTACAGAACTGACGTCAGCGCGCAGGGGCGGCGCCTAAGTACTGCCCGCGACGTCATCCCGGAGATACGGACGCGGAGCCGCACGACGCGCAAGGGTACTGCTACGCAAAAACTTTCCGGATCCAGCCTGACGCCTGGGGATATTCTAAGGTAAGGAATCTGTCACTAACTACTGTCTCTTACAGATATATCGTTACACAAGTTAGTAACTTGTGCATTAGTCTCATGCTGCAAAAATATTGTTGCAGGTAACTGTTTTCTTCTTGTTTATAAGTATCTATTATCTACAAAAGTTATTCTCCTTCATTCCTTTCTAAAAGTCTTCCTCCACACCTACCCAATCAACACTTCCACCAAACTTGATTCTCATTTCCCGCTCTAAACTACATGCTTCCTTTGACTGAAAAAACTAGGGAAAACATGGCTCGGATTGATGGAATAAAATCAATCTGTTTTTACAGAACTGCTCGTCCTGTCCTCTTAAAAGGCTGGGGTAGCTGGAATGGTGTTGACTGTTTATAACACACACTGTACACTGTTTAGGAATCACTATTACGCTTATGATTCTGTTTGCATCATTCTCAGAAGGATGAAACACGTAGTCTGCTTCAGCGGAATTCCAAACTAGGACTCGACCCTTTAGTATCCTGAAAGAATCATAGGAAGGGCAATGTGAAGAGCAGCTGCAATTGTGACAAGAGAATTCCGCTATTAACATTTTTTCCCCTCTGTCTCTTTTCATCCATCCTTTGTTTTTCTTCTTCTTTGGGCCCATATTTTGTGCTTCACTTCTCCACTGCAGCTGGAGGTCTTCAACATCCTCTTCGTGACAAGTGAGAACGGGAACAAGAATTCTTATTTGGTGCACTGCGAGGCCTGCGCCCGTGCCCGCAGCTCCAGCCTTCATAATGTCGTGGTGCTAGAACAGTACAAAATGGAGGAGCTAATGCAGAGCTATGACACCTTCAGCTTGGTAAGATCCCCTGAGAGGACGTGTGCTTACATGCTGCTGGAAAGGAAGTACACGGTTGCCTAGGGAAGACCAGGACATTTCAGTCTATGGCTAATGTGCCAAGTTTAGAGGGTTGAGGAAATGGATAGGTGATATTTGCAGCGAAGACCTTCATGAAGGCTGGTTAACTTTGCCTCGCATGTCCCTGGTGGCTGAGTTACATTTCTCAAGGAGAACCAACAGTGGCATATTGGGTGCAAGCCAAATGACCAGTAACAATAAACATGTATGCAATGCACATTTCAAAGCCTCGTCAGAAGTAGTAAGTGCTATATAAATGCAATTTAAACATACATGTATTAAATTCCGCCGGCAGGATACAGCAAAGATGATCGATATTGTGATCTCAAATTTGTAGATCTGGGTGGAGGTGCAGTGCCAGAGATTTGTGGGGTTTGAGTACCCTCCATAAAAGGTTGTGCTACATTTCAAGGTTGAGGTTTACTAATAGAACAGCAGGTAATGGTACTGCTGATGTATGACTCATTGCTTTTCCAAGCTACCCAAATAATATTTGCAAAGTGGCTCAGTGAGTGAAATACGTTTTACTGATATCTGAAATGATGTGCTGGTCACAAGCTTGTGCGATGCTAACAGCAACATCTAGTAATAGTAACACTTGTTATCTGACTTTTACAAACAACAAGTGTGCTATAAGGCATTGTATAAAAACTAGTTATAACTACAATTTAATCATTAACTTGAGCTCTTTATTTTTCTTTAGACTGGATCCACAAGTTCTTGGTGATTCCTAAAGCCATAACCAGTCGAGCTGTCTCTGCTTTTCTTCAGGATCAGAGGTGCTGACAACGAGGATGTGGTGGTTTCAGCCACTTTCATGAGGCGGGATTCATACTGGTGGTCATCCGCTGGAGTCACCTACATGTGGATCCTACCTAACAAACTGTGTACTCTGCACCTCAATTCTCTGAGGAACCAGCAAAGCCCCTTGAAATGGTCAGCGTGTCATAGACTTTGTTTACACAAACCCTGTCGTGGAGCCCTATTTCACCGCCACCCCTACGCAAGCCATTGGCAAATCATGGTGCGCACGGACGCTGCAGACATTCGGCGGCGTGCAACAACTTTCTATTGTGTCAGTGGGTGGCAAATGAAACGCTGTCTTACTGTGCTTCCTGTCACTGAGGCAGGTGGCCAATAAACTGGGGGCCTCTTTGTGAATATTTATTCCACACTGTATTTTAACATCACAATTTTCCAATGTAGGTTTGTGTTCAATGGAACATGGGACGGGAAAATGTATGTGGAGGGGGACAAAAGGGATGACTAAATTAAGATTGCATTGCTCATGTCCGTTGATGGCACAATACCATATCAGCCTTGAGATAAGTCTAAAAGTTAATAAGATCAGAATGAAACAAATGAGTATATAGGGTGAATAGAAGGTGGGACAAGTTAAGCATTAATTGTTTGCTTTCAATTTAAGAAAATGTTAGAATGCAAAAGAAATACGGGTTTTTTTAAGCTGGAATTAAAAAAAACCTGTCCCCCCCCCCCTCTTCCTTTTGTTGACAATTGTTACATCTGTTTATATCAAAAGCATATGGTGGATCCCTTTCGTGTTAATATAAAAAATATATATCTATAAATATCTATGGATATGAATGGATATATATGTATGTATATGTAGATAGATATATATATTATATATATTTTTTACCTTTCTCCGTGTTTTTTGGCACCCAAATGCTCACCTCCATCTTCTGCTCAGAGGAGCGGTTGGCGGAAAGAGGGAATGCAAACACTTCAGGTCTGTTGCATTCCTAAATATTTCCCCCTTCTATCTTCACGTTTGAAGGGAGAAATGGAGAGTAGCACCCTGTTCCCCCACTTTGGCATCTGTGCATTATTACCTCCTTGCGGTTTTGTACAATTTCTTTATTTATAAAAGGGTCCCAACTTTTTGGTATGTTTTTTCCCTTCTCTATTTATTGATGAGTATCTTGAATTCCCTCTATGGTTGCTGATTTTTAATAATTTTTTTTGTGTTCTCCTCTAAGGGAGTGTTTATTTTAGAATGAAACAATTGTTGAATCTGCGATACTGTGTGAACTTTTAAAAAGGCAAGAAAAACACATTTGTATGGGTAAATTTTCTTCTTTCAAATGGTGCTATTATGTGTATATATTAAAGCCTTGGGTCTCCCCATTCCTCCCCCTATCCAATGAGACATGGCCTCCCCTTGTACC
Organism: Calotriton arnoldi; assembly: GCA_963921515.1. Lineage (NCBI taxonomy): Eukaryota > Metazoa > Chordata > Amphibia > Caudata > Salamandridae > Calotriton > Calotriton arnoldi. Next base: position 7,652,459 of record CAWUFW010000017.1, read on the forward strand.
CTTTTCACCTATGTTGATGCTTTCCCTATCACACTGGTTCATACTGGGGAAGGCAACCGGAAAGGGGGTAGATATTTGTACTGTATAACGAGGGGGCAGGGGTGGGTGAATTCTATTTTGTACACATAAAATGAGAGAATGTGTAAAGAAATAAACCTATGTTTTGTGGGGCGTGTAGAACGATCAGATCAAGGTAAAGACAAGTTTCTGGGTAACTTTAATTTTTGGCCTGGAGACAATTTAGTCTGTTTTGCAATGATTTTGACTTTTTGTTTCTGGTATTTTATTCAGTACAACCATAAACAGGCTTCAACCCTTCCCACTGCCCATTCTTTCTTTTTTAACTGCACTGTTTTAACCCTCACCCTAACTAAATCTGAGCCAGTGGAGTTTACCTTTTTTGTGAATTTGTGTGATATTAAAAATATTAATAATGAATAAAGAGGAAAAAGGCTTTTGATAAAAATAAAACTGTCTTGTATTCTGACTCTGCTTCCTTACTCTATTCTTCCAACATGAATTCCTAGACTTTATTTCTGCCTACTTGCTTCAATTCTTGGGACATTTTGGGCTCAGCAGAACATTCTGAAGGCTCAAGAGATATTACTAAACATTGGTCGGGTAGTCATATGTGACTAGAATAAACATAGCTGGGAAAAGTGGAACTCTGAACAACTTGCCAGAGCCCCAAAGTAGATTATTTACATGAATGTTTAAGTCATATTAAGTTGTTAATATACATAAGGACGTAGAGGTTGCCCAAATGGGTGAACCTCCCAGTAATAACCTGGGGCTGCTAATATCCATAGTTTAAAGAGGTCGGTTGCGAGATCCCAAGCCTTGCAGCACATACTCACATAGGTGGGAATGAAAATGAAAATTAGTGATTGGCTTTGACATTTTAGGTATTTCTTTGCAGCACTGACCAAGGATATCCCTAATGAGACTAATTTACGACTGTCGAATTTTCCACAATGAACCACACATGGGCAGGAGCTTCCGATGTTTTTTTTCTCTCCTGGATTCACATCAAGTTGTAGGAGAGTAAAGATGTAGTATTAAACAGTGATTTTTTTCATCACGATGGGGGTTATGGAAGTTTTAGAAGAATGAATACATCTTTTCAAATGTTTTAATTTTCTGTAACATTTTCAGGTACTTGAGGTTAATTAAAAAAAGTTTAAGCTCCGGATCTAATAGAGGTGTTAACACATCATGTGGATATCCAACAAGTGCTGCACTCTCCTGCAAATGCAGCATTCTGTAGTTTTTCTTTTGAAATCTGTAGTTTTTGCTAGGTGTGCGACGAATGACATGGGCCTAAAACAAACGTACACAGTCATAGATTCCACCTTAGTTTACATTTTTCTACCTTTTGGTATCGGAGTTTTTTTTTCAAACTGTGATCCATCAAAATACTGTACAACTAGAACAAAGACTTGACTCTGAGGACTGAAAAACAAGATGGAGTTGAAGACTTTCACACCTCATCGACTTTTGATTAAGACGATAAGCCCATCTCGCTGATAAGACCCAGAAGGCTTGGATTCGGGAGAATATATATCTCAAAAGTCCCACAGAATCCCACATTGTAAGGGAAAGAGACTGCACCCTAGACACATACAAAAGGATTCAACATCACTTGCATGATAATCTTCAAAGCCTTTGACTTCCAAAGAAATAAACTGCACCGAAAGTAGGCTTAGAATATACTTGCAATCACTATCTTTGAAAAACTGTTCAACCTCCATGCAGAGGTTATGGCACTAGGCTGTAGACCAAACCTAAAAAGAGGGTCACCTTCAGGAAAAGCTTCAACCCTGAAAGGAGGCCCAACATCCAGAAGAAATCTGAACCTGAAGAGAGCTATGGGCTCCAGAGTAAGAGAGTCCCCTAAAGAAGGCTTGCACATCTACGACTCAGCAACAGGATTAAAACTGAAAGGACAAAACTGTTTTGTTTTGTAGCATGAATCCTTCTCGATTCACATGCTGTACATTATTCTGCCATCAAGTGGTTGGGTCTGGGGGCGTGGCTGGGAGCACCAGCATGGCGGCTGCCTAATTGTGGAGCTCCGTCCTGGTCGGACAATACTCCTATATTTCTCCGCTCCAGGGAGACGCTGTAACTTGTGGAACAGGGAGAAGTTATCCCCCTGATCCCAGGAGGTGAAACGAGCGACGACGAAGACGACGGTAGCCGGAGAGTCCGACGGGGGTGCACGGGGCCTGAGCTGCGGGCCGCTAAGAGACAGGTGAGCCGGAAATCGAAGACTGCTCAAGCCAGACGGAGACCGCACCTACTCGGAATGAAGTGGGGAGACGGTGCCTCGCATGACGGGTGCCTCGCCACACGCTGCAAACGGAGATCAGAGGAAGGGTGCCCTGGCGTTGGGAAGCCCGCGAGAGTAACGGCACGCCCAAACGCTGCACAGTGGGCCCCGGAGCCTTGAACCCGCATTGAGGAGACGGAGGCACCGTCGGAATAACGCCGGCTGAGTGGTGACGGAAAGCTGCGCTGCCGCGCTCTAGATCCAGTGGGACCGCAAAGGCGAGAAGAGATCCCCGGAGAGCGTGGCCCCTAACAGGACGGAACAACACTTTGGCAGAGGAAAATGGATGGAACCGGTGAGGAGTGAGGAGGGCCGGTTAGGAGTGGCTGTCAGACACGCACTACGGACTCCAAGAGCGGCAGGCTGAGAAGGCCTGCCGGAAAGGGCGCCCTAGACCAGAGAGACCTGGGTCCCAAGCAGGGGGCTCTGTATGGACGTGGCAGCTTGCCCTCCCCGGTGAGTGGAGAGAGTCCTGCATGCGGTGAAAGGGGTTGGGAGGGACTCGCAGGCCCAGACAAGAGTTCGGCAGGAGGAGGGACCCTGGCCAAAACCAGCAGGCACGGACGTTGAGTTGGGAGTGTGCAGTCGCACAAGGACCAGAACGGGCTCCCCTGGAGGGGAAGGAGGGCCCTGTGGGGCCTGTTCGGCTCCTAGGCGGCCTGCGGAATTAAGACAGTACCGGTACCCAGGTAGGCGACCGGAGGCCCAACTATAATCGAGAGAGAGCGTAGGAGAACCCAGAGCTGCACGACCAGGCCTGTTTGAAGAGAACTGAACCCATCCAGTACACCAACAGGCATTGCCAGAAAACGCACAGAGCTCATGGAACCGGGGGATGAGACAAGGTACCTCTAGTCCACAGGGGAGGAGTGCAGAGATTAAGCTTGGGCTGTGGGGTCCCCCGGAGGTGGAGAGATGCCGGTTGATCAAGTATAGCTCCACCAGGAGAGGAATCAACTGCTTGGGTCGGCGGCAGTGGTGCTGCAGGGGGAGAATTGGTGCTGAAGGTGGCAATCGGCGCCACCTGGAGAATCGTGGTGCCCCGGGAGCCACATGTCCTGGATTGGCGCAAACGCAGCACACAGCTGGAACCACACTGGGGTCACGGGTGGCCACAGTGAGGCCTAAGAACAGTATTACCTCTGGTGCCGGCGCTAACCGCGACACAGTGCGTCAAGATGCTGCGTTCAAAGAACAAAACCGGGGCCACTCGGCCTAGTACACGGGAACGCTCCCCAGTACTGACCGAAGACGCAGAGCCTGGAGAGAAGGAAGCGTCCTTGCACCTTCACCTAGAGAAAGTGATAGCAGCAATCGCGGACACAAAGGCAGCACTACAACAGGACATAGGGGCGGTGTCTGTGGAACTGGGCTTGTTGCAGGCGAAGCACCGCTAATTGGCAGATGGGGTCAAGGACGTTGAAAATTCAGTCACAGAACTCATACCAGAACAAAAGCAGGGGGCCACAAGACTGGATGATCTCTCATTAAGGGTGGCGGAGCTGGAGAGGAGAGCTGAAGACGCCGAAGGAAGAAATAGACTTAATATTAGGATTGTGGGCATCCCGGAGGGCACAGATATGGTGACATTCCTTGAAAAATGGCTGAGAGACGAAATGCCATCAGACTCACTAGCTAGTTTCTTTACCTTGGGAGCCCAGTGATTGCTAAACTCCTACATTATAGGGACAGAGATGCTATACTGCAACAGGCACGTACTCATGGCCCCTATGTTATGGGCAATGGCAAAGTCCTCTTGTTCCCAGACTTTACAGCTAGAGTGCAGGCGCAACGAGCGCCATTCATGGAGGCCAAGAAGGTCCTTCGGGAAGCTGGCCTACAATACTCGCTGATCTTTCCGGCGAAACTCCGGATAGTATTAGATGGCACCACGCACTCCTCAGTGCACCAGAAGAAACATGGAGCTGGTTGGAGGTTTACGGGAAAGGAGCACCGCTGCCTGGGCCTCAGTCAGGCCCCCGAGTAGAGAAACGTGTGGCTCGCAATCGACTAAATCGCCTAAAGAAGCCGAAGACCCACAACCTCCCAGACACAACAAGACAGGGAAGCGGTGCTACAGGCAGTGGCGAGAATGTTGTCACCTCAAAAGTCGGATAAACAAATGGCTTCCTCATCTGAACAATTGGCACAATCCTCGGATTCAGATGTCAACACTGGCAATGACTCGGACCTGCCAGTGGTTACCCCGCACACGGCTGATGAAATAATCTGAGGATTTGACCACAATGTACGATAAATGGGGGAATGCAGAGGAGAATTATGGGCAAGGATTGATAAGTCACCCGGAAGCGAGCGCAGGTCTGCCCTGTGATAACATGAAGGCCCGCCGGCGACCTCGCCAGTGGGTTGTTACTAAACTCTTCTCCCCATATTTGATCTGGAAATTGATAGATCCCCCCTCTCCCCCCCCCTGCGGGGTACCACAGCAGCACTGACAGCTAGGAACCTGCGGGACTGGACCTCAGGGTGGGACCTCCTCGATATATGGAGGCTGCAAAATGACAGGAAAAAGGAATTTACGTTTTACTCACCGTTATATGGTCTGCACACTAGGCTAGACATGTTTCTCTGTTGCAGTCTGTTGCCTACATTGCAGGATGCAGAATACCTGGGGAGATCTATATCGGACCATAACCCCCTCCTGATGCGCTTTGCACCAACTCCAGAGAGGGCTCCCATCCCACTGTGGCGGCTAGATCCAAATTTACTAGAGGACGACTGCTTTTGACAACAGCTCTCGGGTGCAATAGCGACCTATTTTGCCAAGAACCAGGGATCGACAGGCTCCACCTTGGTGCAGTGGGATGCTTTCAAGGTGGTGGTGAGGGGGCAGTGCCTGGGACAGGTAGTGGGGACCAGAAGGGAGATTAATCAAGAGCTTAAATCCCTAGAGGACCAGATGCAGGTAATGGGTTGAACGGAAGGAGCAGGAGCAGAGGCCAAGAAACGGCTCTCAGATGTAAAGAGCTCATATAATGCCACCTGGGAACGCTTGAGAGACATAGATACCCGAGCATACCACGAGAGGCAACATGTGGAGGGAGGTAAAGCTGGGAAATTATTGGCCTGGTTGATCCACCCGGAGAACAGAGGTTCCTCTATACCGAGTCTCTTGGCTCCGGGAAGACAGAAGATTGTCTCCCCCAAGACCATAAATGATACCTTTAGAGAATACTACATGAATTGATATGGGAGGCCGAAGGAGATGCAGGTAGAGAAGGTGGTGGAATATATGGAGGGCCTGGGCCTTCGAGGATTGGATCAGGCTTCACGGAAAGGCCTAGAAATGGCAATTACGGCCCAGGAACTTAGCTTGGCATTACAGGTATGGCCAGAGGGAAAACCCAGGGGCCAGATGGCCATTCCAGCTGAATTTTATCATGCATACGCGGACCTACTGGCCTCATGACTAGAGAAAATGTACACGGCCGCCCTACAGGCAAGCCTCCTTCCAACGTCTTCTAGGGAGGCGCTGGTGGTTCCCTTGCATAAATCCAATTTGGATAAGGTTAAAGTGCTGAACCTAGATTTTAAAATACTTCGCAAAGCACTAGCTAATAGACTCATGCAGCATATGCAACGCCTGGTGCATCCTGACCAACGGGTTTATCCCGACAAGGTCGACCTCTAATAACCTGAGAAGGTTATATCATGTGTTATTCCATGAGGAGTTGCCCGGGTTCCCCAATGCTGTGGTGATGGCGGTAGACCTTGAAAAGGCTTTAGATTCCCTGAGATGGGACTTTCTGCTGCGTGTGATGAATACCATGGGCTTGGGGGATGGGTGGCTACGATGGCTCTGCCTGTTGTATACGAATCCAAATGCTAGGGTGCGCACGGGCAGGGAAGTGTCAGCGCCCTATTCTATACACAGAGGGACCCGACAGGGTTACCCGCTGTCGCCACTACTATACGCGCTGGCGATGGAGCCATTAGCAGAACGCTTCCGGCAGGAGGGCGGGGAACTAGGACTCTGATTACAAGACACCGTGCATGTCATATCCTTGTATGCAGACGATATTCTGCTTTACATACGAGATGGGATTCGGGGCATACAGAGGGCAATGCAGGTCCTAGTGGAGTTCGCAGAATTATCACGGCTTCGAGTCAACACTCGGAAGACTCGTATATTCCCAGCACCGCCTACGTTGACGCGACCGCTGGATCTTCCAGCTGAACCCACATGGTCCCCCGAATCATTTAATGTTCCATGCACAAGTTGACCTGTTAGAGGGGAACTTGGGCAGGACCATCGGAGCGCTAAGGGCAAATGTGACCTTCTGGAGATTTCTTAAACTATCAGTCATGGCCAGAATTGCTCCCTTCAAGATGGTGATGCTGCCCAGGTTACTTTATTATTTTGTTAACCTCCCAGTGGTGATCCCAAAAAAATGGTTTAGAGATATGGATGCTTTATGAAGGGACTTGATCTGGGATGGAGGACGAAGTAGTCTCCCTAAAAACTCTGCAGTTACCCTTGACAGGGGGAGGGCTTGGAGCCCCGGACTTTGAGGCATACTACCTGGCGGCACAGCTTCAGTGGCTGGCCCAATGGTTGGAGGGGAAGGGACTGGAGACACTGGCACTTCCACAACAGTCGTCCCGGGGGACATTACTCACGAGGACGCTATGCCCCAAGATTAAAAAAATATGGGAATGCTGCTCAAGGTGGCATTGGCATGCTGGGATAGATGTAGAAAACGAGCACCTGGAGCTCCATTGTATGCCCCTGGCCTGCCACGAATGGGAATTGCCCCCTCCCCTCACCCAGGAACAGTTGAGGGGATGGGAAGAGGCGGGAAAATTCACAGTCCAGGACTGTCATCAAGATGGAGAACTACTCCCCCTATCGGAATTTCATGATCTCCCACCCCGGCAATTCTTAAATTACCACGTAGTTTGGGGGTCAATGGCAGTACTATGGGGTAGAGAAACACACGAGCCCACCACTCATACCGCTCTCCAAGCTAGGGTGACACTGGGACTGGCGAGACACTTAGTGAAATGGCTGTATGCTGCAATAATGGAGTTGACGGGGACACCCCTGCCTCATGCACAAGAGAAGTGGGGGGGGGGGGAATCTGCTTGGTAGACCATTGACTGACGCGGAATGGAAAACAAATTTGAGGAGCCCAAAAAAAAATAGCGAGGAACTCTAATTTTAAAGTTATACAGTTTAATATAATACATATGACCTACCTCACACCACACAGGCTGAACGTTATGTATGAGAAAGACTATCAAAAATGTGCAGAATTGGGGGCTTGGCCGGCAGCCGAACGAAATAGCCGCCGCCTAGAGAAGCTCCAGACCTCCGCAGACTTCCCCGATCATCCGCTCAGCCATCCGCAGTTGGACTCAACTGGAAACGCGACGTGACGGGATCGGAAGGCATCAGACATCGATTCGTCCACTCGTGGTGCTCGCAGCCCTAAAATTGATCCGGCCTGGCCGTGTTCAGCAACCGCGGCCTACGCACCACATCGAAGCCGGGGCCTCCAGTAGATTCTAGTCCCCCAGCAGACGCGATCCATCAGCACCGTCTCCCAGCGAGGGACAGCCACAACGACGGCCTCAACAGTGAGTGGGGGCGCGCCTCGCCGCAGCGACGCCTGGCAAGATAATCAGCCGGCAGAGTCCCGGCGAAAACACCAGGGGCTGTATTCAGGCACCGCACGCCGGTCAATTGCAGTGGAAAGCAGGGCCGGGCGTAGAGCGCCTCGATTAAGACTGTCAAGGCATTGCTTAAAGCCCCCAAGGTATATGCACATAAGGGCCTGACTGTGAAGGTTAGGCGGCCCCCGCGGCTTACCATCCCGCAATACCGTAGAACTGACTGTGCAATGTGGTGCCATATCTGGTGCAAATTACACATCGCCCTTTACATCACGGCTTGCTCTCAGCGGGAGAGGGGCCCGGCCGTACTACCCCGCCTAAACGTATGTCCATGAACTTTGGCTATCGGAGATACCACGAGCATTGATCTCGCGGACCCCACATCTGAAAGATACACATAGTGATAGATTCCTTACCTTAGAATATCCCCAGGCATCGGACTGGATCCGGAAAGTTTTCGTCAGCAGTACCCCTGCGCGTCGGTAGGTGGCGTCGTGCGGCTCCGCGTCCGTAGTTGGCGTCGTGGTCGCCGAGATGACGTCGCGGGCGCTACTTAGACGCCGCCCACGCGCGCTGACGTTAGTTCTTTCTTTTTCCGCGCCAGCAAGCGCAGATCCGGGAAGAGCAGGAACCCCCAGTCAATATTTGACTGACTTTTTTTAGGCTTTTTGTCTCTATTTTTCTTCGAGTCATCGACTCCTGGTGCAGTAGGATGCCCGGTTTCAAGTCCTGCGGGGATTGTCACCGCATGATGTCAGTGACGGACCCGCACCGTGTGTGTCTTTTCTGCCTGGGGCGCGACCACGACCCAAAGTCGTGCCCCGACTGCCGGGCCGTGGCGCCTAAGACTTTGCGGGAGCAGTCCCGAAAGTTGCTGGAAGCCCAGCAGTCTGCACCGTGCCGTTCGAAGTCCCGGTCCAGAGGGAGGTCGAGGGACCATGCGCGGAGTCATCTTCGGTCTTCGGGATCTAAGTGTTCGCACTCGGGGTCAGGTAAGACGAAGCACAAGAAGTCGAAGAAACGTCATCGTTCTTCGACTTCCCTTCGCCGGTCGCGCGACGCGGCTGAGGTTGTGGGTGGTGCCACCCCCGCGGCTCCGGCGGAGCCTATGCAGTCGCCGCCCGACTACCCGCCCTTCCCGGGGTCGTCGGCGACTCCGGCCCAGATACAGGAGTTCCTGTCGGCCATGGCTCGCCTCTTTGGGCCGTCGGGTCCCGCCGGTGCGCCTTCGGGCCCCGCGGTCCTGCATGGGTGTCCTTGCGTTTCCTCGCCGGCGGCGCTGTCGGCTCCGGCCCCAGCGCTGCAGGACACCCTTGGATCCAGGCCTGGATCCCAGTTGACGCCGGTTGACCTTGTTACGCCTCCAACGACGTCGACTCCACCGGCACCAGTTCTGACGCCGCCCGCTCCTCGGGACGACGTCGACCTCCGTTTCAGCCCCGAAGTGGACGTGGCGTCGAGCCGGCGTCGATCGATGCCGTTCTCGACGTTGCTTGGGGATTTCTATCCCCATGTCCCTGCTCCTTATTTTAGACCTGTTGAACAGCCTGAGGAACGGGGAGGACTGGGAGGGGTCTGAGGACCCTCTCCTCTCACTGCAGCCTGCGAGTCTGAACAGGACTGGGCTGAGGAATTGGGGGACGCCAGTGGTCTGGATACCACACCAGACCTTGGCATGCTGTCTCCTCCTACCGTGGCTACGGAGGAGGGTGCTAGTTATGCTGTGGTGTTGCGTAGGGCGGCCGAGGCCCTACACCTAGAGCTCCCTACTGTGGCCCTCAGGACTAACCGCCTGACAGAGGTGCTTCAGCCAGCAGCTACTTCTGCGGAGCCGCTGATTCCTTTCAATGAAGCCCTTTCTGACGTTCTTTTGGGCACTTGGTCCAGGCCCACCACAGGGGCTCCTGTGGATAGGAACGTGGCCCGACGCCATCGCCCGGCTCCGGGTGACCCCATTTTCCTCTCCCAACACCCCACCCCCGAGAGCTTGGTTGTCCAAGCCTCTGCTTCCCCAACCGCCTTCCCTTCCGCACCACCGGATAGGGAATCCAAGAAGCTGGATCAGTTTGGGAAGAAGATGCTTTCTTCCACCAGCTCTGCGCTGCGGTCCGTGAACACCGCATGCCTCTTGGTCCGTTATTCCCACTCTCTGTGGGATACGGTGGCGAACGTGCTGCCCCAGTGACCGGAGGAGGCCCGGCCTGCTCTCTCCCAGGCTGTTGCAGAGGGGAGAGACGCAGCAAAGTTCATGATTCGTTGTGGCCTAGACACCGCCGACTCACTGGGCAGATCGATTGCAACGACGGTGGCGGTTCGCCGTCACGCCTGGTTGAGGACCACTGGATTTTCGGGGGATGTCCAAAACACCCTTATGGACATGCCCTTTGATGGCCGTCGCCTTTTCGGCGACAAAGCGGACAGCGCGTTGGAGAGGTTCACGGGCTACGGCCAAGTCCTTGGGACTCTCGGCAATCCACCCTCCTCCGCCTTCCGTGGCACAGGAAGGGGCGCCCGCAGCGTTCGCAACAGAGCCACAGGCCGGCGCAGCAATCATCCCAGCGCGGACGCGGGTTCCGCTGTGGCGGACCAAGGGGCCAGCGGGCGGGTCAGTCCACCACCACCCCGGCCACCACTGCCTCCAAACCTTCCTAATCCTAACTTTCAGGCCCATCAAACGCCAGTGGGTGGCAGGCTTCGCCATCACCTCCCCCACTGGCGCACCAACACTTCGGACAGGTGGGTTTTAGAGATAGTCCGGAGGGGCTACTCCCTCCCCTTCAAGACTACCCCTCCAGCCATGCCACCTCAGTACCACCGCATGTCGGGGGATCACTTGGTGCTTCTTCAGCAGGAAGTTGCGGCCCTCTTGGCCAAGGGGGCCATCGAGCGCGTTCCGACGCCAGAAGTAGGTCGTGGTTGTTATTCCCACTACTTTGTGGTGCCCAAGAAGGACAAAGGCCTGCGTCCTATCTTAGACCTCCGGAACGTCAATCGCTTCCTCCGCAAAGAGAAGTTCAAGATGCTCACTCTAGCTCAGGTCTTGTCTGCTCTCGACCCACAAGACTGGATGGTGGCGCTGGACTTGCAGGACGCCTATTTCCACATCCCCGTCCTGCCAGCCCTCAGGCGTTACCTACGGTTCACGGTAGGCCACGAGCACTTTCAGTTCACCGTGCTCCCCTTTGGCCTTACCAGCGCCCCTCGGGTGTTCACCAAGGTGATGGCGGTGGTCGCAGCTCATCTGCGCAGATCAGGGGTTTCAGTCTTCCCCTATCTCGACGACTGGTTGTTGAAGGCGGGCTCGCCCCAGGCAGTCGTCTCCCACCTCCAGACTACGGCCGACCTCCTGCACTTGCTGGGGTTCTGCATCAACGTGCCGAAGTTGCACCTGATCCCCTCCCAGAAGCTCCTCTTTATCGGAGCGGTTCTGGACACAGCGCAGTTTCGGGTCTATCCTCCCGAGCAGCGAGTCCGGGATATTCGGGCTCTGATTCCCATCTTCCAGCCCTTGTCCCGGGTTTCGGTCAGAGTGACTCTGAGGCTGCTGGGCCTCATGGCCTCCTGCATCCTGCTGGTCAATCATGCCAGATGGCACATGCGGGCTCTGCAGTGGGACCTGAAGTTCCAGTGGGCGCAGCATCAGGGGAACCTGTCCGATCACGTCCAGATCTCGGAGGGCACTGCACGACAGTTGCAGTGGTGGCTCACGAACCGGCATTGGGTCGACGGCAGATCCCTCTCCCTTCCCCAACTGGAGTTTACAGTGGTGACGGATGCGTCCCTCCTGGGATGGGGCGGCCACATGGGAGAGGCGGAGATCAGAGGCCTCTGGTCTCCGGCGGAGTCCCGGCTCCACATCAACCTTCTGGAGCTGCGGGCGATCCGGCTTGCACTGAAGGCATTCCTTCCCTCTGTCAAGGGGAGAGTAGTGCAGGTGTTCACAGACAACACCACCGCCATGTGGTACTGCAACAAACAAGGCGGGGTGGGGTCGTGGACCAGCTGTCAGGAGGCTCTGCGTATCTGGACATGGCTGGAACATCAGGGCATGTCCCTGGTGGTTAAACACCTGGCAGGTTCTCTGAACGCCAGGGCGGACGAACTCAGCCGCAGGTGCATGCTCGATCACGAATGGCGTCTTCACTCTGAGGTGGTGCAAGGTCTCTTTCAGCAGTGGGGAGAGCCTTGGTTAGATATATTTGCCACCGAAGAGAACGCGCAATGTCATCAATTCCTGCGCGTTGGAATTTCCAAGGCGGCACTCGCTCGGCGACGCTTTTTGTCGCGAGTGGAGTTGCGGTCTGTTGTACGCCTTTCCGCCTATACCACTTCTGCCCAGAGTGCTGAAGATCGGGCGCGACTGGGCCCAAGTCATTCTTGTGGCTCCGGACTGGGCTCGAAGAGTATGGTATCCCGAGCTACTCAGTATGAGCATCGATCCTCCGATCAGACTGCCTCTTCGGGAGGATCTTCTGTCGCAGCAGCAGGGGACGGTCCTCCACCTGAACCTGTCCAGCCTCCACCTCTTTGCGTGGAGATTGAGCGGCGGCAGTTGATTCCTTTCGACTTGCCTCCTGAAGTTTGTGACGTTATTCTGGCAGCCAGGCGTCCCTCTACTAAGGTGGTATACGCCTGCAGGTGGAACAAGTTTGTGGCATGGTGCATAGCAAAGGCTGTGGTTCCCCTTTCTGCCCCTCTTTCTGAGGTCCTACTGTTCCTTCTCTCTTTGGCCCGGCAGGGCTCTGCTCTGGGCACTATCAAGGGCTACCTTTCTGCAATTTCTGCCTTTCTCAGGCTACCTGATCAGCCCTCTCTTTTCAAGTCCCCTGTTGTAAATAGATTTCTCAAAGGCATTACACACCTTTTTCCTCCTATTCCTTTTGTGATGCCTCAGTGGGACTTGAATCTGGTTCTTACATACTTGATGTGCGCTCCCTTTGAGCCCCTTCACAACTGTCCTCTTCGTCTTTTGACATTAAAGACTGCCTTCCTGGTGGCCATCACCTCCGCTAGGCGGGTGAGTGAGCTCCAGGCTCTTTCTTGTAAGCCTCCTTTCCTTTCAGTCCATCCGGACAAGGTTGTGCTCAGGCCCCGTCCTTCCTTTTTGCCAAAAGTGGTTACGGCCTTTCACATTGGGCAGACTATTACCTTGCCCACCTTCTTTCCGCCTCCGCATCCTTCCAGAGAGGAAGAGAGGCTCCACGGTCTGGACCCAAAACGTGCGCTCTCCTTTTATCTCAACCGCACACAGCAGTTCCGGGTGGATGACCAGCTCTTTGTTGGCTACGTTGGCACCAAGAAAGGTCGGGCGGTACACAAGAAAACTATCTCCCGCTGGGTTGTCTTGTGCATCAAAGCCTGTTACTCTTTGGCTAAAAAAGAACCTCCGGTGGGGCTGCGTGCTCACTCCACCAGAGCTACTGCAGCCACTACTACATTGGGACGCGGCGTCCCCCTGCAAGACATCTGTCAGGCAGCCACGTGGGCCTCGCTGCACACGTTTACCAAGCATTATTGCCCGGACAGCCAAGTCCGGAGAGACGGCTTCTTTGGCCGTTCTGTTCTCCGTGATTTTCTGGTGTGATCTTAGTTCGCAGACCCACCACTGGGGTTGGTATTGCTGGGGTATCTATTCTAAGGTAAGGAATCTATCACTATGTGTTTCTTTCAGATGAACAAGTTACTTACCTTCGATAACGATATATCTGTAAGAAACATTAGTAGTGATAGATTCCTTACCGCCCCACCCATCCTCCCCGTTCTGCGAACTGAATTCCTAGGGTTGTCATCCCTTTCAGGGCCCTAGTTTCAATGCACCAGTGGTCAGTATCTTGCATGGCTCTGCGTTCCTGGCGCGGAAAGTCGTGTACAGAACTGACGTCGGCGCGCGTGGGCGGCGTCTAAGTAGCGCCCGCGACGTCATCTCGGCGACCACGACGCCAACGACGGACGTGGAGCCGCATGACGCTGCCTACCGACGCGCAGGGGTACTGCTGACGAAAACTTTCCGGATCCAGTCTGACGCCTGGGGATATTCTAAGGTAAGGAATCTATCACTACTAATGTTTCTTACAGATATATCGTTACCGAAGGTAAGTAACTTGTTCAACACTGCTATACATCCACACCAAAACAGCCTAGGTAGACACTGCAAGGGAACCAGTGACTGAGAAGCTGCTGTGCTACACCAGAGTAACGGAGGAAGGGTGGAAGTTCGTCCATAACGTAATTGGATCATAAGACGGTAACCTACTGGCGCAACCCCTAACTGCAGCCCGTCAACGAGAGTGAAATGTGGTGTCCGAACCTGGGGGTAAGAAACCCGAAAGGCCGCGTGTGACAACCTTACACACTGGCAGGCAGCGGTGAGTACTACCACCTAAACTCGCACACCTACTAAACTCAGTTCATCTACGGCACTATGGGAGGCAGGGGTCAGCGCGTCACACACCAAACCGGACAAATTTGCTTGTACTAAATCCAGCCAGGAGCTGCCAGATCGCACAGAGACGTCTGCGGAGGGTCGTGACGAGGCAGAGAACAAAGAAGTCACGCTCCAAGACATCATGGCTACGCTTAATAAGGTGCATATGTCCTTGGAGTCCAGAATAGACACCGTAGCCACCGAACTCACGTTAATACGAGCGGATTTCCGGAAATTGAGCACGAGAGTATCAGAAGTAGAAACAACGACAACCAGCCTCTCAGCGGATACGACCGCCCTTAAACGACAAGTGGCGCACCTAGAAACCGAAAACAAAGCAATGGTGGCAAAACTGGACGATTTTGAAGGCCGCTCCCGGTGTAATAATGTACGCCTCATAGGTGTGCCAGAAGGAACAGGAGGACCAGAACTTGACCTTTTTTGTAGAAAACCTGATCAAAAACCAATTGCAACCCCGAGGCCTTTCTAATTACTTTTCAGTCGAAAGAGCCCACCGGGTTCCGGGAGGCAGGCCTAAGCCAGGTGCGCCACCAAGACCTATACAGGCCCGTATCTTTAACTTTAGAGATCGCGACCTCATTTTGCAGACCGCTAGAGTTGCCCCTCCGGTGCAATATGAACACAGTACAATCTCTTTCTTCCCCGACTACACAGCCGCCGTAGCCAAGCAAAGGCGCAACTTTCTTGCAATAAAGGAAGACTCGCGAGCTCAAATACTCGATGTTCCCCTCGAAACTAAGAGTTGTAGCAAACGGAAAAGTATTGTTCTTCACAACACCGGAGGAAGCGCAAGACTGGCTAGACGGCTGGCGCCAAGTCACTAATCGTGGTCGACCCTGGAGGGACAGCGATCGAGCAACATCAAGTGGGTCACAGATGGAGCGACAAGATGAAGCGACCGCGGGCGATGGCCCCAACAGAGACGACCATCTGAAGTAGCTTTGGAACTCACACTAGAGGCTGAAAGCCTTGGACGCAACCGGTCGACATGCTAAGGAACTTCTGAATAGCTGCTGTAATGTCCAATCGTCATAGAGGGCCCTAAAAGTACAGACCCAACGACCGGATGCTCAGAAAAATCCAATGTAACGCCGGCAGCATATGACCGCATCTACTGACCAACCCTTGAAAACATGAAGCAAGACGTCGTGATGAGAGTAATCACCACTATGGACTCATGACCAACTGCAAGATACAGTGTAACAGATAAGATGGGGTTCTGGGGAGGGCACCGGGGTGGGTTCCACCCCTGCAAAGGTATTGGACAATGGGTATCAGGCACTCTGCAATGTTGGGGAGGTGGGTAGTTTGTAAACCGTCATGCAGGGAGGGGGGTGGGGGCAACTATTCATACTTATTATTTTTTTGTTCGTTTCCTTTGATGTTCTGGTTTATGGTACAACACATACACTCGTATGAGACCGCAACTCGCAGTTCAGACACACTGTTCCGACTTGGACGACACCAATGACACCCATAACCGCGCACCCTAAATCTGGCGTTCTCCCGCCCGCACATGCTCAACACCTACCAGTAGTCTCCTGGAACGTAAATGGCCTCAGAGATAAAGTAGAGAGGTCTAGTATTACAATACCTTAAGCGTAAGGCACCAGCTGTGATACTCTTGCAGGAAACCCACCTCGTAGGCTCCACATGCAAGGCTTTGGACAGGTGGGGCTTAAAACTGATAGTTCATTCCGAATTCTCAACTGGCTCCAGAGGGGTAGGGATCTTGATCAGGAAACAATACCCACTCATTATCAAACATACGTACACGGACGAGCAAGGTCGCTTTGCAGCTGCCACCTGCCAATGGGAGGGGCAATCGATCAATATAGTGACGGCCTATATTCCCCCTGCGTTTCACTCTAGCATTCCCAGCGGTCAGCGCGTTTTTGCTCCGACTTCCAGAGGGAGAGCTTATCCTGGGAGGCGACTTCAATACGACTCTTAATGACAACTTGGACCGAACGCCCCCACGGCAACAACATCGCACTCATTCCATGCTAGCAGACTTTCTTGAAACAATAGGCCTAGTGGACGTCTGGCGTTCACATTTCCCGCAAGCACGACAATACACATACCACTCGGGCACATAATAGTCTCTCCAGAATAGATTATATAATGACTTCAGCGGACAACGTGGGAAGATTTGAAGGCATGACCCACTTACCACAGGGAATATCGGACCACTCCCCCGTATTTGTTAAATATACACGGAACACTTCCGCGCAACGCCGTGTATTTCCGATATACCCTGGCTATCTTAAAACCCCCAAAATCTGGAAAGGCCTGACCGCAGCCACGAAACACTATTTTACTGAAAATGAACACTCATTCTCCACACCCCTCATTTTATAGGAAGCGTACAAGACAGTTCTACGTGGACAGGCCATTTCCTTAATCACAGACTACAAAAGAGAAAAGGCACAAACGGTGCAGGCACTTGAACAAGAACTACAACTACTAGAAACACAACACTCCCATGACCGCTCAGACGTCAACGCGCATCAACTCCAACTTAAAAAACAAGAATACAAGGTATACTTGTGGGAAGACGTGAAAACCCGACTGACAGCCACACGCCACACCGTATACGAAGTAGGAGATAAGGCCGGCAAGCTGCTGGCATGGCTAGATAAACGGGAGCGAGCTAGTTGCTGGGTGGCAGAACTTCAACACACCACGGGAGAGGTAGTAACAGACCACCAAACCATAGCAAACCCATTGGCACATCACTACGCTCAGGTGTACACCCCAGCAACCATAATACAGCACGAGGAGGCAGAGGCGTTTCTCCGAGATATCCGGCTTACTACACTCACAAAAGAGGACTCAAAACTACTGGAGTCAGACCTCACTGCTGAGGAACTGGCGATAGCAATAAGAAACATGCAGTTGGGGAAAGCTCTGGGGCCGAATGGTACCCCTCATCTATTAAAAATGTTTAGCGCAAGCCTAGAAAGAGGAGAACTCCCTAAGGATCAGAGAATAGCAACGGTCATAACAATACATAAACCGGGGAAGCCAGCCCACGACTGTGCCTCGTACAGACCTATCTCCTTAATCAACGCTGAAGCCAAGGTTTTGGCCAAGGCGTTAGCAAATAGACTGACACCTTACCTAACTAAACTGATACACCCGGACCAGTTGGGGTTCATGCCCGGTAGAAACACGGCCCTAAATTTGAGGCGACTCCAGAATGTATTAGGACGAAGACACACGTTACAAGAAGAGGCTGTAATACTGTCTCTTGATGCCCGTATGGCTTTTGATACAGTAGAGTGGCCTTTCCTATTTGCAGTTCTCGTATGGTGGGGATTCGGTCCCAAGTTCTGCTCATGGGTAAGACTGCTATATACGAAACCCCTTGCACACGTAGTGGCGAATGGACACATATCCAAAGAATTTCCGTTAGGACAAGGCAGGGTTGCCCGCTATCGCCACTGCTTTTTGCCCTGGTGTTAGAGCCCCTGGTGGCATGGATAAGGCAGGATCCGATAATTCGGGGGCTCCGTTGGACAGAGTGCTGCGAGGATCGCATATCTCTATATGCAGATGATATCTTATTATATATGGCCTCCCCCACCCGTTCACTGCATAGAGTCCTGCATATCTGCAAAGCTTATGGGAAACGTTCAGGATATACAATCAACTGGGGCAAATCCATAATATATGTTGTACGGGGCCCTCCGCCGAAACTGCCTAAAGGATGCGCGGTTAAAATAGTACAGGATAGCTTCAAATACTTGGGGATCCACATTACCTCTGACTCGGAGTATTTCATGACCCTAAATCTCCTAGAACCCCTGAAGAGATTACGTAGGGACACTAAACCTTGTTGGTCCCTGCCTTTAACACTCCTAGGAAGAGCGGCACTCTTCAAAATGATGGCACTCCCCCGATTTCTATATGCACTACAAAATACCCCATTCTTGGTCCCCCCAGCCTACTTCCGGGCAATAGAGGCAAAGGTAACTAAACTCCTGTGGAATGAAAAGCCGGCCCGGATAGCGATGGTGAAACTGTTTAGGACATGGTACGATGGCGGCATCGCGCTACCAAATGTACAAGCGTACTATTGGGCATCCCAACTGACCGTAATAAATCAGTGGATCCATGTCCCGCACTCTGATCCGGCCTACCAACTCAATAGACTAATACTAGGTGCAGAGGGACTAAACTGAGTGCTGTATAACACTAACCACAAGATGGCTTTATTAGGACCGACACAACATACGATTCACCTTTGGCATGCAGTGCTCAGAAAGCTTGGGTGGAATAAAAAGATCACGCAAGCAACACCCCTTTGGGATACTGGTATGCTAGGCACACTACGTAACAGTAAGGGATTCAAGCAATGGGATGACATAGGAATATCTCGGGTTGGTGACCTGTGGGCTAAGGGAATAGTAATTCCATTTACCCAACTCCGGGACCAATACGAGATGGCACCTACAGAAATGTTCCGATATTACCAAATTAAGCACGCACTGGAGGCAGTCATCCCACTTGACACCGTCCTCCCAGAGGCCTCTCCCCTGGAAGATAGACTATTGACGGAACACATGCACAAAAAAAAGCCACATCTTTAACATATCGTAAAATCATCAATTATCACCCTGACCCCACACAATCCCTCCGGGAGAAATGGCAGAAAGAGGTGGGAGACTTGGACGAGACAGACTGCCAAGAGGCTCTGGCGTCCCCACGGGAGGTGGCAATCCCTTCAAAACTACGCCTAATCCAACTGAAAGTTCTACATCGTATCTATTATACTAGGGCTACACTATACAAAATGGGAAAGACAGACAATCAGCTCTGCCTTCGCCAGTGTGGAGCAATAGGCACATTTTATCATACACTGTGGGAATGCCCTGCAATAGTGACATACTGGGAGGCAGTCATGTCCTCAATAATGGAAGTAAGCGGGCCCCTGTACCACCGGAGCCTAGGCGATGTCTATTAAACATATGGGAAGCCACAGATCTTAATCTCCCAACACAAACCTGGGCGACACTGGGTATAACCATAGCTAAGAGGAATATTGCCAAACAATGGGGTGCACGCAACACTCCCACATTAAGAGATTGGAGCAACGACATGGATATGTCAATGGTGGCCGAAAGAGCGGTATACCTGCATAGAGGGTGCCCCAAGAAATGGAAACAGGTGTGGGGAAAATGGAACGCCTTTAGAGGTAATATATGTGCAATACCGGTTGTTGATTCATTATTGGAAGACAGTGAATGAACCGCAAATGTAGAATGTGTCTAATGTAAAGAACTCTCGTACTTATACAGTTTAGTTCGTCATGTAATGGAAGTTCGGACTGCAAGATATGACAAATACTGGTCTCAATGTTTATTGAACATAATAATGTTCTGTACCAAATAAAGAGTTAAAAAAAAAAAAAATGTGCAGAATTGGATGCTAATTTTGCACACGATATGGAACTGCCCGATGCTCCAGGACTATTGGAAGACAGTTGTTGAGACTATAAACAAGGATTTGGCACGCACATTGAGATGCTGCCAAGAGGTTTGCCTGCTGGGGCTCTTCCCGAGGCCTAAAGCGAAGCGGATAGGACACAGGTTCGTAGATCTTGCTTTGCTTCTGGCCAAGCGTAGGATTGTCCTTAGATGGGGAGCGAACGTGGGTCCCAAAATATCGGACTGGGAGAGGGACATGACGATCTGGGCAAGGGCAGAGGAAAGAGCTTTGGTACATGAAAACAAAATAACTAAAAGACGCAAACCACTGGCCGAACCATGGAAGGAAGTATTGAGGGCATGGGAATCGAGAGAGTCCGGAGATGCAGAAGTACGCAATGAGACCCCTCTAGCTGAGACAAGTGGAGAGACTAATGCTAGTCAAGAAGCTGCCTAGAGGGAGGTGAGAAGGGTGCCTTACCATGTGGATAAGGTGAGTGAATGGCCGATGGGCACGACTTGGAGAGGGATGTTGTTCTGGTCCGTCCCCCACTCGCCTTAGGAAATTCATGAGCGGCAATAAGTTCGGACCCCCCCCACACATGCACGTAGAAAAGGGAACAGTAGATGGATGGAATGTTGACCCCTGGTTTTGACGTAGTTGAGGTCTGGTTTTTTTTTTTTTTTTTTTTTTTTCCTCCTTGTTCCTTTCTTATTCTTCCATTTGCAGGGAGAGGAAAGGGAATACATTCGGGCAGCTTTTGTGATACACTCCCCAAACAAATGATGACGAGCCTGGAGCATGAGATTTGTATATGGGGCAGATACTGCAATGTGTAGACGTGTTGGAAACTTAAGAAAGAAATTTACTCACAGACTGAATATGTATATGATATTTGTTTTACTCCTCTCATTTGTATGGAAACATGCCACATGGAAAGTAATCTCAATGCTACAGGCACGACCTGGAGATTGTAAGTTACTAAATAACAAAATGCCAATAAAAATATTTACAAAAAAAAAACAAGTGGCTGGGTCTGGAAATCTCCTCTTGTAGCAGTCTTTTTTCCCCTGCTTTTGTTGTTGAGTCAACTGTTTTCATAATTTGGTGAGTAGTCCAACCTTCTGATGTCAGACCCCTGTCCCGGAAGCCCCTGTGCGTGGTCGCCATCTTCAGTTCTTTTTCCCAACGTTGGATCTGGAAGCATCACTGAAAGCTCTCCAAACCTCGAAAGAAAACGACAGATCGTTGAAGTGAAATCGAAGTTCCAGAGAGAAAAACATCATCATAGCAGAAGGGAGACTTGTAGAAGTAATTCACTGATTTTCACAAAAAGACACCGAAGTAAGTGGGACACATGGGCAGCCCACGAGAGATGGCTGGAGAATGCGTGGGCAGCCCCCCCCCCCTCCCTGTTCTGGGGGAGATGGAAGACACACTTTTCCAATTCTGCCCGAAGTGCCACCACAAGTTCGCCCAGAGGGACAACCACCAGGTGTGTAATCTCTGCCTGCTGAGAGACCACAACACTGAGGGCTGTGAGGCTTGCACAGAGTTCATGCCTAAAAAGCTGAGGAAGGGATGCGGGCAGGGGCAGAAGAAAACTCCATCGCTTAGATGCCTTGGGCTGTCCAGCGAGGAGGACATCATCGCTGAGGGAGTGTTGAAAAAGAGGTTGTGGAATTTAAGTCAAAGCACAAAAAACACAAAGTAAAGGTAACACTGGAAAAACAAGGGGAGAGCGAGCCAAGACTGTTGGACTCCAGAACCCAAAGGACTGCAGGGCACCAATATTCTCACTGGCCGAAGGCAAGTCGAGAGCCCCTCGGGTCCCACACCAAGGACACCGCAGAAGGTTGAGCCTCTGAAAAGATGCCGGCGTCGAAGGGCGACCGAAATTGAGGCAAGCCCAAGAAGTCAGCAGAGCACTGAAGTTGTCAAAAAAGAGGCCTCGACCACGCTCAACACAAAAGAACGGGCGATTGAAATCTAGCGGAAAAAGACAGCTTGGGGCCAAAATGGCAGCGATCCTTCAAAAGAACTTGGATGCCTAGATTTGCGTAAAGTACCCAGCCAACACATTTGATGGAAACGTACAGGAGGAGGCATACTCTGGGGAATTGGACCCCTCAATGACTCTAGAACCACAGGAACAAGAAATCTTCTATGAAGAAGACGATCCAGAATCACAAGGCCTGTTCCACGACGCAGAGGGTTCAGAAGCTATCGAAGGACAATGGTAGGACCTTGAGGTCGATTCCCTGGAAGAGGGAGTAGACACATCCGTCGAGGTCTTTGCCTCCGGATGACACGGCCATGTACAACCAAATTGTCAAAAGGGCAGCAAACCAGTATGGGGTCCAATTGGAGGTACAAAAAAATCGCAGACATGTTTTCTGCTTGAGACACTTCTAGCCTCACAAAGAAAAAGCCAGTACCTGCCAATCCTTCTGAGCATTCTGGACCAGGGGAGAGAAGCCTTCAAAGAGCCAGCAACCTGCATATCCGTGACATCCAGGGTGGAGAAGAAATATAAACATTCTTCGAAGGATCTGGCTTGCATACGGCAATGTGGTGGCAGATTTTATCATCATGGTCACCGCTAGAAAAAGCGAGAATATGCCAACTACTTTGGGGCCACCCCCGAATAAAGAAACCAAAGAACGAAAATGATGGGGAGGAAGTTCAAAAAGTATGGAAACATAATGGCGCCTTGCAAATTCTAATGCTCTGCTCAACAGATCTGCCCACCAACACAGGGAGGAAATGGCAGAACTTATGACACATATCAGAAACACGTGCTTAAAATCAGTACTGGATGCCACTGACACAAACTGGTGTCAAGAACAATGTTGAGAAGGCGCACACACAGCTGTGGATTTCAGGCTTCAAGAATGAAGCCCAAGTTAACAAACACACCTGTAGGAAGCTGGCTCTGCATATGGTATTACCACTACGTGGTTATACCATGCACAGAGTCCAGGGGTTCCCCAAAACTGTACAGGGCTCCATGTAAAACCCAAAGTGCTCTATTAGTAGTAGTGTGGGCGCGCAGCCTTAGGCCTAACACAGAGATGAGCGTAAGACATTTACTGCACCACATTGATAAATAATGGACACGCCTCAAGAAGGAGATCCAGGCCAATTTTAGTAAAAATGTACTTTGTATTTTATTTTAAGACCAAGATTTTCAATATTGCGGTTAAACAGGTAAGTAATGCACTTGCAATCCCAGTCTTATGAACCAAAAAACAGCAAGGGGTAAGGGTCGGGTGAGTACGAAAACGGCACCACCATCGGCACGGGGTGGCCGGATGCAGAGGTCAAAAAGAGATCGGCCCAATTAAGCAGATTTGTTGCAGGGGCCAAGCTTTGGGGGTTAGGTGAAGCATGGGGGACCGCCAAGCTTGTACCACCAGCGGCACAGGGGCGGCCGGGTACAGGGTGCAATTTTGATGTTGGCGTCCAATGCCTTTCAATGGGGATTTTTCTTTTGACAAACAGGCTGCATGCGTGGCACCGAGACCACCAACCGCAGCAGAGGGAAGGAGAGATGTAGGGGGTCATAGGGACACTGCCTGTTCAGCTCCCCAAGGTCAAGGGGCTTCAGGTGCAGGGATGCCTTTCGACGGCGGAGGTTCCCTACCCCAGCCGGTCGGGGTGCTTCTGGAGTCACACAGCAGGCGCTGCCGTGGAGATCAGGAGAGGTCAGCCAACGCTGGAAATGAGGTCAGGATCGCTGGGTAGACAGACTTCACTGCACAGGTGAGCCACTCAGACTCGTGTTGTGGGTGTTGGGTGCAGAGTGGGCAGGGATCGTGGTTCCAGCTGAATCTGGAGCTCTTTGAATCGGTTTCTTCTGCACAGGTGCACTGTCCACAGAAAATTGGAGTCTTTTTTCGAAGGCAGCAGTCCTCCCAGGGTTGTCAGAGGTCACTGGCTGCAACACAGGTCGCAGATTCGCAGAAGCTGGAGACAAGCCGGTAGTGCTGGGGCCAAGGCAGTCATTGTCTTAAATCTTCTTTGCAGGGATGTCTTTTTTTCTTCTTAGGTTGTCGCAGCTCTAATTCTAGGTCTGGGGGGAGTCACCTAAATACTAAATGTAGGAGGCGTATTAACGGAGTAGCAGGTAGGGCCAATGGGCAGCTTTGGTGACTACACCCTCTATTATGCCACGCTCCTGTTGGAGGGGGCATAGACCTAGCCCTGATTGGAGGGATCTCCCCATCTTCAAGATTGCAGGCACTGAAAGATGTGCTTCAACATGGGGGTGGAGTTGGCAGAGGTGGGCACACCTCCTTTTATCCTGAGTTTTCCTGCCCAAATTCGGGGTGTAAACCAGGGGCTGCCATCGGCTGCTAGCAGCAGAGGCTGGGGGGGTCTCATTACAAAGGCAGCAGGTCCTTGAAGCTTCCCTCTTTGAGCACTGGCCCATCCTGGGGGAGGATGTGAGACACCTCTGCTCACGATGTGCGTTGTTTCTGGTTCCAGAGAGCAGGGGCTCTCTACCCAGGGGTCCAGAAACGAATCTGGTGGTGGTTGGCTGCCTACAGCCGGTCAGAGACCACACCAGGGTTGATAGGTTTTCAGGGGGCACCTCTGAGGTACATGGTACAATAAATCCCACAATGGCATCCGTTTGAATTTATTGAAAGGATTAGTTTGGTAACAAACACTCCTGTGTTTTATTTATTTGAAAAGTTTTATAAAGCGCGAACATGACCCATCCGGGTATCTGAGCGCTGTACAAAGTGGCATAGAAGTAACAAATGAAGTAACTTAACAATCACAAAGTCCAAGGGAGGCACATACAAGGTCAAAGGGGGGCCAGGAGGAGTCAGCCAATCTAGTGGGACCTGTAAAGTTTCGGCAGAGCAATAGATCCAACGGACACGTGAGAAGAAACAATACAATTTGAACAAAACGGTATGTAGGAGTATCGGAACAGGAGACAGAAGTAGATTGAGATGTATCAGGGCTAATGCTGTAGATGGTCATTCATGAGTAGCCATTTGACATGTTTTTTGAAAGAGGCAGCAGATGGGTTGGATCTGATCTCAGGAGGAAGAGAGTTCCAAATTTTTGGAGCAAGACCAGAAAAAGCAAGATTGTAAGATCTTTTCTTATTGAATTTGGGAGGTTTCAATAGTAGGATGTTGGAGCTTCTTAAGTTCCGAATCGAGCCACATAGCTCAAGTTTTTTTGCCAGGTAAACGGGGGTGTTGTAATGAATAGCTTTGTGTGTCAGGCAAGCTATCTTGAACTGGATCCTAGCTTCAATGGTCAGCCAGTTTAGTTGAATAAGATCTGACGATATGTGATCATGTTTTCTGGAGCCTGTGAGGAGTCTAGCCGAAGCGTTCAGAGTGGCTCTGAGCGGAGCCAAACTAGCTTTAGGTAGCCCAGCTAGGGTCACCAACCCATATTCCAAGCGTGATATAACTAAGGATTGAACTACTGGTTGAATGTCCTCGGACCGAAGGAATGGCTTGATTTTCCTAAGGGTGTTGAGCTGAAAATTGGCTCCCTTAATGGTTGAACTGATGTGGTCTTGCATATTTAGGTATTTGTCCAGGGTTATGCCTAAAGATTTAGCAGAGTCAACATGAGGGGTGCAGTTAAGAGCATTAAGTTGTTTGAGCCAGTCCAGGATAGGAGCAGAGTGGTTGAGGGGGCAATCGGAAGGAATTCTGTTTTGAGATTATTTAACAGTAGGTGGTTATGAGATAGCCATTGTTAAGTTTTTAGGAGTGCATCATTTAGAGTTTTTATGTCATCTGGAGAGGAGATCTTCAAATACAATTGTGTCTCATCAGCATACATATAGTAGTGAATGTTAGAGCGGTTCAGAATATCGGAGAGCGGTTCCATGAACAGGTTGAAAAGTGTGGGCGAAAGAGCGGAGGTTTGTGGTACTCCAATAGTGACCGGGGTACTGGTTGCAAGGGATTGGTTAATTTTGATTCTTTGGGTGCGGTTCTGTAAGAAAGAGGCAAACCAATTTAAGACAGGGCCCGATAATCCCATCCTATATTGAAGAAGAGCAATCAGGTTTTCGTGTTTGATGGTGTCAAAAGCTGAGGACAGGTCAAGAAGGATCAGAAGACAAGGGGCATTTTGATCACGGGATCTCAAGGCGTCATCTACAACGTGAATCAGAGCTGTTTCGGTATTGTGCCCTGCTCTGAAGCCCGATTGGTATAGGTCAAGGAGCTGAAATTTCTCTATGTGGTTGCAGAGCTGAGTGTGGACGCATTTCTCGAGCAATTTAGCTAGAGTCATGATATTGGTGATCGGATGGAAATTGTTTGGATCAGTTAAGTCGCCATTGGGCTTCTTTCAGTGACTTGACCCGTCTTGAGGCAGTCTGGAATCCTCCCATGTAAGAGATTCTTGAATGATCCGGGACCAAAGTGGGAGAATGGCCGAATTGAGATCTTTAAGAAACTTGACTGGTAGTGGATCGCTGAAGTGATTGGAAGGTTTTAAGGACGCCAAAGATTAAAGCAGCTCCGTGTCATCTGGAATAAGAAAAGAATTCCAAGAGGCGTTGTTTTTAGGAGCGCAAATTGAGTGGTAAGACGGTGCACTCGCCACCGAAGGATCCGTAGGTTCCACTGATGAAGCAGGGGAGTCCAAAGGCCGCAGGTTTGGAGTGGCAGTTTGCAGCTCAAGTTCAATTTTCCTGGCCTTTTCAGAGAAGTATGTTGAGAAGACCTCCCCACTAGGACAGTGAAGCCATCATTTGCTGTGGAATTAGAGTTGCTCAGTTTCCAGCCCATGTACTCTATGGCTTCCCTGGCACTTACAATATTAAGGAATGGGCCCCAAAATTGTAGGGGCATATCTGCTCATGCAGATATGCCGTCACTCGTGGCATAGTGCACCTTGCCATAGGGTTGTGAGTCCTGCTAGTGCGATGACTTACCTATGACTTCAGACAGTGCTGGCTGGCATGGCACCCACAAATATCAAAAGGAGGGGGACACAACGACAACATACTAATTGCAATTCTATACACGTGATCTATATGATCACGTGTCCTTGCAGTCTCAGATATATTGGGATGACCTGTCGTAAAGTCAAGCTGCGAATTGGAGAACATAAAAAGCGACGTTTAGTGCAAAAAGGCAACAACTAAAATGAGCAAGCACTACATAGATTCAAACCACACTATTGACGAACTGAATTGGACAGTCATTGAGATGCTAACCGTTAAGAACAACAATGCTGAACGCATACTGTTCGAAAAAGAACGTTGGGTTCATCGTTTAAAAACCAATGTCCAAGGATTAAATTATGATATACCGTGGCATCAGTTGAACTAACCACCTGATCATTCTTCTTTTTAGAAACATGGAACACTCCCCTCCCAGACATCAATTCACATGTCAACCGGAATTACGAGATGATTACGAGCATGAACTCAACATCTTTTGCGCATAGTCCTTATAAAACACTGTTGACTCATAACTAATCCTACATGAGCACTTCTTTGACAACACCTGTTATTTTATAAAATAAATATTTCTCTAAACAAACTAATAAATAATTCGATATTAATAAAGGCCCCCTTTTTATAACACAATATCTATTACACTCCACTAACTATCGTTATCACGATTCACGAAAATACACACTTATCACATAGTCTTTCCTCTATGTCAATCTCCGCGTAGAAACAAATGGTTGCCTGGGACAGACCGACGTAACCGAGGGCAGAGCAAGCACAAGCAGACAAATCCCGCAGGTGAGAGATGCACGCCGAGAGACCGTCCTCGCAAGATTGAAGTAAGGTCTCTATTAACTTTCCCTTTTTTTCACCACAGTAGGCTGGGATAATCTTGCTGGTCCCCTGAGGACACCCTATAAGAGTGTTATCAAGGTAATTGAACAATGTTGCTGCGCGACTGATTAGCGCGTTTGCATACCACGCCGCCATTAACGGCAAAAGAGACACACCACCTTGTAAAAAAAAGCCCGCAGTTAGAAACCGCTCCCCCACGTAATCACAACGGTACAAACAGATAGGGATATTAATGCGCTTACGTCAGACTACCCCCTACATGTACCAATCCGTTAAGGTACACATACAAGCTGTACATATTCCTAATGATTCTATGCACCACTTTTAACCCCTGATACTAAATGTGTATTCGAATGAATACTTTAAACGCCTTACCGATAGTTTCTACACTAAACGCGAGACCATCAGCACCTTCTTTTTCCTCCCTAGCGCGAAGAACCTGTAGTAATGCTCTTATTTACGAAGTGTGAGACGCAATCTACATTAATACGTAATATGGTGGGATCAAAAGTTTTGACCTGATAATGTTTAATAATGTTTTTAATAAAGTTTAACCTACAGCATCGAAAAAACCAGACAGGAATCTACATACATTCTGCATTTCGCTGTGCTTATTTCTACAGGTACTACTGACCTTATTACTAAAGTGGATCAACGTTAACCCACTCTGAATTGCTGCACAAATAGTGTAAGCAAACTTTCACTGGTCCTGAAGAAAGCCCCCTAGACCCGGCTGGGCATAATGGGGCTGAAACATGTCGACCTCACGTATGAACTACACTAGTGCGTTGGATTGAGTAACACGATCCATATACGCACACCTTCTTTTTAATTTCTTCAACATCCCTCACCAATAAATAATTGCATTTGAACAAGGATGTAGAAAGAATTTTAATCTCACTTTACACTGAGCACTTCACTTTTTTAGAATTTTTGGTCTCTGGACACTACTGCAATACCAGTGGTTCACCTCCAGGTGGAGGTCAGCATACCAAAAATAAACCCTATGATGATGCTGTCACGTTACGAATAGGTGGAGAATCAAGATATACCGCCTTTCCACCTACGTACGTGTAGGAGGGTTTTTATGAAAGGTACCATTGAACTGACAACCCTGGTAACGTAGGTACAAGTGGTCCATTCCCCCCTCCTTTTGATATTTGTACTTGACTTGAAAGCTGAATGGATCATTGCTTCTCCCCTCCTCATTTTGATTGATTGATGGCATGGCACCCAGGCAGGGTTCAATGTCGACTTTGTCCTTTTCTCCCTCACAGGGGTATGCAAGCTGCAAGGACAGTGGCATGGTCCCAGTGTTGGGGTACCCTCTTCAGCTCCCAGGCCTTAGATACCTAGGGTACCATTTACTAGGGACTTACAAGGGGCTAGAAGTACCAATTGGGAAATTGTTTTTAGGGAGAAGAAATTAGTTACTTACCTGTAACTGCAGTTATCCAGTATTGGTATGTTTCATAGATTCACATGCTTGAATCATTCCCCGTCGTCGAGATGGGAGTCCCCGGTACATTTATAAGGGTAATGTCACATTAGACATAGAAGGTAACAGGCCTAAGGCCTTATATTTAGTAACATATCTGAGTCCTTATTTAAAAAAGTTACCAAACTTAAGAGAACAACCAATCAGCAGACACCACCCTCTAGAACCTTCCTAGAAGCAGCTCCAGTCCCTCAGATTTTCATAAGCACCGTGCGTAACCAGAGGTACAACTGAGGGGTATATTCACAAGAACATGTGATAACTACCGCAAGAGTAGCGTAACGCAACTTTCAACATCGCAGCCTATTGCGGGAAAATAACCCCGTATCAACGTGGAATTCACAACAAGGCGGTAGCATGCGATAGACACCAGATAACGCGTCAAATGTCAGCGTGAAAATCAACGCCACGCCACAAAAATGCGAAACGCGAAAAATCATGCAATGAGGCCAATCGCGGTACAAAAAGTAGCGAAAACCAGCCACAGGCCTGCAAATCCCACGCGTCTAGTGGGAAAATGCACCATAAAACCCACAGAAACAACACACCAGAAACAAGCCAAAGCACGTAGCAACATGGATGCACCCTGACCCAGCGCAGAGGTCAACGCGAACCCCACAACCCCCACAGACCACCAGCAAGGAACAACTGGGTCGGGGAAGGCCGAGGAGAAAAGGGAGAGGAAGACTGGGTGCAGACCGCAGGAAAACAAGACCAGCGTCACGGAGGTGACAGAACACTACCAGCAAGTGACCCACAAGCAGACCACCTGGAATGCAGTCGGAGTGCCGAGGAGGCCAATCGGCGCCAGCAGGACGTGACAACCTAAACCAGGTACAAACCCGCTGCCAACAGGAAGGCAGCAATGGCGACATGAGGTGGCAGTCCTGCGCCACAGGAGGAGCTGGAGGAAACCCAGGCCACAGTCATCAGTGTGTAGACGGTGCAAGGAGTAGGGAGTACGGACATAGCTCGAGAGGACCTGACACAACATCAACAGGGAGTGTAACGAACAGGGACTGGGGGAGATGGGCACAATGGCACACATGCACAACGAGTTGTAGCACACTGCACACCCACAATTATCCAGGATCATGTCCCAGATCCCCTTGGCACACTGCAGCACACACACATAGCAAGAACAGCACACCCACGATAATGTGGTACAATGCGCATAGCCGACACTGCAGAACAGAGGACACAACTGGCTCCGCACATGCCCAGAAACATGCCTACTACACCTGACAGAGCTGGAAAGTGTGAAATGGAAATGTACGCGTACGACCTCACATCTGTCATGTAGTCCAAATGTACACTGTCCCGCAGAAGAATCCAGCACCTCCCAAACAGTCACAATGTACATTGCCAGACAGTCTGCATGTAAACCAGAACAATGCGCCAACATACATTGCAACACAATGTCAACATGCATCTCCCCTGCACATTGCAGAGGGGCACACAACACCTCCAGCAGAGCACAGAAGACAACACATCTGCGATGCTGGAGAGGACCACCACACCGTCGACACCGACGCCCTACAACAGCCCATGGATATCCCACGCAACCCACCACCAGGACCCGGGCAGCCGAGCTACTCAGAGGAGAACACAGAGCCTGCAACAGACCACACAGCAGGAAGCACACGCAAACACAGCTGGCTCACGACACTTCACCCACCCACACATGGCACCCCAATGCCAGGTGTCAGAACGCCAAAAGGAGGTGGCCCAACAGGCCTGGGTGGGGGCCGAACACCTGGAATGTGAACTAGAACACATACGTAGGTGTCTATCACCCTTCAGGGACCACCCACACCCCACAAAGGAGACCCACACTGCCAGAGAGACACATGCAGATGCACATTCACAGTACAGAACCACGCCCAGGGGCACGCAAATAGCAGTCACACATCCATGTTGGCTCTGCGTACGACGGCCCCGGCCACTCCCCTTACGAACTGAGTGGGTGACGACAAAGCTACATGTCCAAGCTACAACCCGCTGCCTGCGGTGACATGTCGGCATCCGATGTACACAGCACAATGTCCTAGGGCCCAGGGCCCTCATGCATACAACAAGACCACAGGGACACAAGCATATATCATGTTGAACTGGCCACGGGCACGTGCGCCCGGCCCCTTTATTGGCAGGGCCACATGTACAGTGACGCCTGTGCTGGATGTGTGTGGGGTGAGTGTAAGCCAGTCCACACGGAATGCTTGGTGCTGGCAACAACTTGAACATTGGACACCAGTGCAACGGAAACAGAAAACACATGCATAACAGAGTCAACAGCTGAGCAACATGGAGTGAGCCGGAGAAAGTCCAGAGGACAGCCAACATGCAAACAGAAGTGTCCGTGAGTTGCAGTGCACTGAGGTTGGGGCACTAGAGATGAGCGTGCTTATGTGAAGAAAAAGTCTCGGATTGTGTCCCTTCGATATATACTCCTGATGCAGGTGCAGTGGGGTGTGTCAGACCTGCATCATCTCCCCCATCAACGTACCAGGGCTCCCACACTGTTTGAGGTGACATTGCTGCGCAACCTCTCCACAGCACACAACTCAATCAGTAACGGACAATGGCTTGTGGTGCACTGAGTCACTGGCACCCTGCTCAGCACTCCAGGTATCAGGCCGATGATGGCCTCCACGACAGGTCTGAGCAACTCCGTAGGTCTGTCAGGACCACAGTTTCGACTCTGGCAGATGGCGGTTGGAGGTGGTGCTTGCGGTGGTGGCGTGTGCCTCCTGCGGTGATGCGACGTCCGGGACGGTCAGGACTCGATGCTATGTGTGGGCCCTGGTGGCCCGCAGTTGAGGCCGGAGGCTGCGGACAGCGTAGGGCCACAGACACATGGCGTTGATGACCCCAAGACCATCGCTTCAGAGGCCATCCAATGTCTCAGAAGAAGGGGTCCCAGACCTGACAAGCACAGAGTTAGTGGCCCCGGATGCACTGCGGCCGGCACAGGCACCCAGCAACGGGACGGTGACTTGCGGTGCAGTCAGATGGGCCATGCGACCTGAGCGGGTCCCCATCAATGTCCGAGGTGTATGTTGCGGAGGGTTGTGGGGGACAGTGGAAGGTGTCCTCCAGGGCATGATGCGGAAGGTCTGATGTTATCTGGAAGCAGCAAATGGAGGAGTGGAAAGCGCAACCCTCGTCCTCACCAACAATTCGGTATCCGCTACATGAGGATGAAAACTAGCCCCTAGTCCATAGACTCAAACGCCACCAATGTACGACCAGTGAGTGTCCATGAATGTCGGGGAACAGACTTAGTGGCACAGGTGCTGTGAGGGGATGCAGTCTGCGATGATGCCGGTACACTGATATGAACTCCACCATTGCCAAATCAAGACTGTGACCCACTGGACCGCAGTGTAGGCCGGAGGCAGCGGTCAGCAGTGGCCCACAGCCACGTGTCGTTGGCTCGCGAGGCACAGAGTTAGTGACACAAGGGCAGTTGTCGGTAGTGTTTGATCACCTCCGTAACGATGATCCTGTTCCCTCCGGACTGCAACGCGTCATCCTCTTACGCCTCTCCGTGCGTGCGATGATATGTATTCTGCCTTTTGAATTACCGATGTTCAGTTCCAAATCTGTGATCCCACTCGTGCGCAGCATAGGCCGAGGGCAGTGGTCCGCGTAGGCCCACAGACACGTGTGGTTGTGATGCCTGCACAGACTTGTTGGCACCACATCGAAGGGAGTATAGTGAATTGTTCTCTGCCTTAAATGATGTTCACTGCCATGGTGTAATCAAGACTCAGTTCCAAATGTGTGACCTACCTGACCGTGGTGTAGGCCTGAGGCAGCGGTCAGCACGGCCCATTCACCTAGTGTCGCCGGCATAGGTTGGATGGCCCCACCGGCCTGCGTTGTTCAGGTTCAGTGGCACCACGTGTAGCCGGCTGGCGTTGAACAGGGTTAGTGGCACCACGTATAGCCGGCTGGCGTTGAACAGGGTTAGTGGCACCACGTGTAGCCGGCTGGCGTTGAACAGGGTTAGTGGCACCACGTGTAGCCGGCTGACGAACAGGGTTAGTGGCACCACGTGTCGCAAGATGCCCATATGGAACTATGCCTCACTGATCGGGGGGGGCCTGGTGCTGTGGCCGCTGGCCCGGATTTGGGGTCACTGCCATTCATGACTCAGGACAGTTTCACATATGGGACCTACTGGTCCGAAGAGTTGGCCGAAGGCGGCAGTAGAGTACGTCAACGAGAAAGGACTAAAGCGGGCCTGTGTCGTGGAGGCCGTGATGATCTGAGGTGGCTGCCAAGGTCGCGGGACTCGGGCTTTGAGCTTGCGCCGGCACGTGGTGTGCCCTCCTTGACACACGCCGGTGTCGGCAGGTGATCAGTGTGGCCTGGCTGCGCAGGGGCGGCCCTGACGGGTTCATGGTCCTGCGTGCCGGGGTCCGGCAGGCTCACAGCATCGCAGGCAACTCCGCTCACGAGGACGGCGTCGGCCTCGTGGCGGGGTGGGAGGCGCTGCCCTGGCAGAGACGTGGGGCTTTCCGGGAGAGGACCACACCCAGGCCTACGTGCTTTTTATTCACACCCCTACGCTGGCGTGGCCTACGCCGGGCCATCCCACTCCGGTGACGCTTAGGGGGTGGCGTCACAGGCAACATTTCCGCAAGGTCCCCCACTGGCTGGGGTGACATGGTTGCGTCCACTGCACTCCATACGTGTATGTCGCCATGGATATGGGTGTGTTCTGCATACTGCGGTCTGTCCAGCACATCTCCGCCACTCTTGGCATTGTGTGCTTTCCCGATCATGGTTCTACTGCATCCTTCACACATGCCTGGTTGCCACCTCTCCCCACATTCGGTTATTATTTGGCTGAGGTGCCATGCCGTTGATGGCTCATGTTCAGGGCTTGCCCAGGTTACCATTGTAAGTTGTTCTGTCGTGTCTGGTGGGTGGTCATGTTGTTGTGCATGTTGGTTGTGATTTTGTGACGTGTGCATTGCCAGAGTTGTGAGTTGCATGGTTGTGGAGTTGAGGTGTGTGGGGTGTTCATTTCGAACTTGCCAAGGGGGTGTGCATTTCCCTTGTTGCCATCCTGGGAACGCTGGTTGATGATGGACTGTCGGAGGATGACGGTATCATGCACACTGGCTGTGTATTTGAAGGCGACATTGTTGGAGGTTCCACGGTGTTCTGTTGTTACCTGCACATTGATGTGAGACGTGTGCTTCCTGTTGAGGTGATTGTGTGCTGTGTCACCAGGGGGCACAGGTAGTACATGTGTGCTGTGGATTGCCCCCAACACGTGCATGCATCCTGCTATGGCGTATGGTCCTTGCTTGGTCTCCAGCGGATCCTGCGCATTGTGTTGGACGTATGGGGACTGGGGTACCAGGGTGATGGTGATGTCCAGGACAGGTGTGGGGGACTTGGATGTGGCTGGCTGTGTGACTCCTCCGACTCTGGCGGGTGTTGTTTGGGGGGTACCAGGGGCCAACAGGTGCAGCCAAGCCAGCAGCTTTGTGTGGGGTGAGATGTTGGTTGTCCGCTGTGTTGGTGCCGTAGGCCTGTTAGGCGATGATGGTCAGGATGCGTAGGATGGTTGTCCCTTTCAGCCTGTAGTGGACGGTGACATTGTCAGATGTTGGGTCTGTGCGGCTGGTACGTTTCCTGGGGGTCCGCTGTCTTTGTCTGCGTGCGTCTGTGGTGGTCCGGGGGGGGGGGGTGTTCCGGGTGTGGGCTGGGGTGGTGGCGGTGGGTGTTGTGGCCCTCTTGGGTGTCCGGGCCGCATGATGAGTGGCTCCATGGCATCTGTTGCCCTTCGGATGTGGCCCTGGGCTGTGCTCCCTTTTGTGGTGCTGGCTGCCGTCCGACTTTACACCAGGTCAGAGCAGGTGTAAATTTCCTGGTGCTAACGCGCCTTATCGCCTGTTTTGTGTTCTTATCGCCGATGTGGCTGGTCGTTGTGAATGTTGAGGTGTGATGTTGTCTCGGCTTTTGGCACTGGAACGCCTACTCTGCATCTCATTAGCGATATTTGCGGGGGTCCTCTGTGGCGATGTTTTTTGCGGCTGCTATTGCGGGTAAACTGGTGCTGTGGGCTGTTAACACCGGCTTGTGAATGGGGAGGTAAATTTATCACGACTTTGGCTGCGATAAAGTGCCGTTAATTCGGCGATAGCTCCTTGTGAATATGCCCCTGAGAGTATTAAGTGAGCCCTTCCAAGGGAGGCGGGCGGGTCGCATGTGGATCTATGAAAGATACCAATACTGGATAACTGCAGTTACAGGTAAGTAACTCATTTCTTATCCAGTATTAGGGTATCTTTCATAGATTCACATGCTTGAATCAGAATTAAAAGCAGTAATGAGCACATTTCGTCATATACATAAGCCGTACATATATGAATAGTCAACAACTATTTCTTGAGAATTAAATATAAAAGCATGCACACAGATAATTGAATTATGCATATAAATACGAAATAGCAAATGCATAGTTTCCAATATTGGCATAACGAATAGAAAAGAACAGAGAAATGTGCATTAGAAAGGTTGGTGGGATGGAAGGAAGGCTCACCTTTATTGAAATAGATGTCTGAGCACCGCCTGTCCCACCGCAGCATCCTTCATCAATTCGGAATCCAAGCAGTAATGCTTAGTGGATGTATGCAGTGTTTTCCAGGTTGCTGCTCTACAAATGTCTGAGAGGGGCACGCCAGCAAACAACGCCATAGATGTAGATATTGCCCTAGTGGAATGGGCACGAACTTTTGATTGTAGAGGTTGACCAGCTTGCTGATGACAGAAAAGAATAGCACTAGAGATCCATCTAGATATGCTCTGTTTTGTTAAGGGAAAACCTTTTCTGGGTAAACTGTAAGCTACAAAAAGCTGATTAGACTTGCGGAAGGATTTTGATCTGTCTAGATAAAATTTAAGGCAGCGCTTCAAGTCCAAAGAATGCAAGGCTCGTACAGCTGTCGTTTGTGGATTTGGAAAGAAGGATTTTAAGACAATTGGCTCATTAAGATGAAAGTCCGATGGGACTTTAGGTATAAATTTCGGGTTGGTACGAAGGATCACTCTATCATGCTTAAATTGAATAAAGGGTTCTTGTATTGTGAAAGCCTGAACTTCACTAACTCTTCTTGCGGACTCAAGAGCTAGAAGAACAGTTTTCCAAAAAAGGAATTTTAAGTCCGCTCTATGTATTGGCTCAAACGGGTGCTTCATAAGTTGAGCAAGTACCACGTTGAGTTGCCACGCTGGAGGTGGAGATTTTACAGGAGGAAAAGTTCTGAATAGACCTTTAAGAAACTGTTTTATTAGTCTGTTTGACCACAAGGAAGAACCTTTGGAAGATCTTCGAAAACGGGAGATTGCAGCCAAGTGAACTTTGATCGAAGTATGAGCCAGACCTGAATTCACTAGATGGAGGAGATATGGCAAGACTTCCTCCGGAGATGATTTGAGGGGATGCACCTTAGCTGACCCACACCAGACGCAGAATCTTTTCCATTTTAAAGAATAAGTTTTGTTGGTACTGTCGGCTCTAGCACGAGACAGAATCTCCCTGCACTTTTGAGGAATGTTTAAGTTTCGAAATTCCTGGAACTCAGGAGCCAAACCGATAATCTCAGTGAG
Organism: Calotriton arnoldi; assembly: GCA_963921515.1. Taxonomy (NCBI): domain Eukaryota; kingdom Metazoa; phylum Chordata; class Amphibia; order Caudata; family Salamandridae; genus Calotriton; species Calotriton arnoldi. The sequence continues at coordinate 7,689,243 of CAWUFW010000017.1, forward strand.
CCTGGATCCGGGTGCTGAACTTGTCCCTGGTTCATCGTTAGAAGAGAGGGAAACGGCTTCAGAGGAATCGGCGGCTGTAAGGACAGGAGATGAAGTTCCGTGAACCAATGTTGGTGAGGCCACGCTGGAGCTATTAGAATTAGTTTGCAAGGTATTACTTTCATCTTTTTTAGAACTCTGGGAAGGAGAGGAATCGGTGGAAAAGTGTAGGCAAATACGCCGGACCATGCTATTGAAAACACATTCCCCAGAGATCCCTGTTGGGGATGCCAGCTTGTGAAGTGTTGGCATTATGGCGTTACTGACTGAGGCAAACAGGTCTATCGTTGGTTCGCCCCACTGAGAGAAGATTCTGTTGAGAGTATCTTGGTTCAACTCCCACTCGTGGCAGGTTGTCTGTAATCTGCTTAGTGAATCCTCTATTATATTTTCCTTTCCTGGAACGTACTCCGCTCTCAGCAAGATTCCGTGTTGAATTGCCCAGTTCCAAATTCGTTGAGATTCTTGGGAGAGGGAGAGAGATCGAGTTCCTCCTTGTTTGTTTAGATAGTGCATTGATGAAGTATTGTCTGTCTTGACAAGCACTAGAGAATTTTGTATCCTGGGTAGGAAAGCCTGAAGAGCTAGAAGGACTGATCTTAGTTCCAAGAGATTTATGTGTTGATTCCGCTGAGAAGGTGGCCACTTGCCACTGATCTGAAGTTCCTGTAGGAAGGCTCCCCAACCTTCCAGAGAAGCATCTGTCGTTCTCACCAGGGGAGAGGCTTGTGGAAGGAAAGGTAAGCCCTGAGACAGATGGTGAGGATGAGTCCACCAAGTTAGAGAAGCAACCATTTGTGGAGTCACTTGGATTATGTCGTCGAAGGTCCCATTTACCTGAACCCACTGCGCGGTCAAGGCTTCCTGAAGAGGACGCATGTGTAGACGGCATTGGGGAATCAGAAGAATACAAGAGGACATAATGGCTAGCAGAGATTTGTACAGGCGCACCGAAAGAGACTTTCTTCTCTGTATGCGGCTTGCTAACGTCAGGAGTTTTTTGTTGTCTTTCCTCTGTTGGATATGCCCTTTTCAGGACCGTATCTAGGATAGCTCCCAGGAACGTTAGACGTCGAGAAGGCTGTAGGACTGATTTCTCTGGGTTTAGTGTGAGACCCAATTCGTTGAAAAGCCGCAAACAGGCTTTGGAAGACTTTTTCGCGGCGTTGAAAGAAGGAGCTTTGACGAGCCAGTTGTCGAGATATGGGAAAACCTGGTGATGATGTTGTCTGAGATATGCAGCTACTGGAGCTAGGCACTTTGGAAAAATGCGTGGGGCAGACTTGAGCCCGAAAGGTAAAACTCGGAATTGATTATGCCTGCCGGCTACAGCGAATCTTAGACATTTTTTGTGCTTCTTTCGAATAGGTATTTGGAAATGGGCGTCTTGGAGGTCCAAGGATACCATGTAGTCGTTTCAATTGAGAAGCTGCAAGACTTCCTGAATGGTGACCATACGGAATGACTGTTTCTTGAGGAATTTGTTTAGATTTCGTAAATCTAAAATTTGTCTCCACTTGTTTTTCTTCTTGCGCACTAAAAAGAAACGGGAATAGAAGCCTTTTCCCCTTTGATGAAACGGAACACGCTCTATTGCTCCTTTTTGGATCATATATGTTATTTCCAACTGTAACAGGCGCAAATGCTTGTGAGCCAGAAGTTGAAGAGGTGTTGGTGGAGGTGGCTGTGTAAATTCTAGGGAATGGCCGAATTGTTTTAGTTGTAGGACCCAGCGATCTGTTGTAATTTGCTTCCAGTTTTGGAGATAATGGGATATTTTGCCTCCTACTTTGGGGGGAGGTGAAGAAATTGCAACCGTAGAAGTGAGAGGTCATTGACGTCTTGAAGAATCTTTTTGTCGTCCTCGAAAGAAAGATTTATTGTAGGCAGTCGCAGGTTGTTGTCTCTGAGCGAACTGCGTCCTGTATTGCTGGCTAGAGGAAGTATAGGAAGGATACCTATACTGCTGGTAATCTCCCCTGTAGGATGACTGGCTTTTACCTGGGCACCACGAAAAGGGGTTCTTTTGCACTGGGGGGTGCCCAAAGCTTTGGCTGTATCTGTGTCTTTTTTGATTCCCTGAAGGGCTTCGTCGATATGCTTACCGAATAGTTCTTGTCCATCGTAAGGCATATCTAGAATCTTGGTCTGGACCTCAGGCCTGAATGTTGTAGCCTTTAGCCATCCTTGGCGACTTAGGACCGCAGCTCCAGCTAGCTGACGGAAACCAGTGGAATCGATGTCCATTGCGCAGTCAATAATCTCTGAAGCGGAGCGTCCGCCCTCCAGTAGAACTTTCCTTGCCTCCTCCTTGATGTCTTTTCTGAGATTGTTGAGGTAAGGAGCGATGTCTGACCACATCTGTCTGTTGTAGCGCCTCAGTAGCGCTAAGGAATTGGATGCTATGACTGTCAACGCCGACATAGTGGAAAAATGTTTGCAAATGTTAACTAGCCTCCTACCCTCCTTATCTGGGGGTGCTGATAGCGGAGCCGATGGGTTCTTCGACCTACGTTGTGCCGCCTGGGCAATCATGGATTCAGGTCTGGGGTGACCTATGAGACAGGCAGGCGTGTCGTCAGGAGCTTTATATTTTTTGTCGAGCCTTGGTAAGACTGGAGGAACTGTGGCAGGGTTTCTCATTATCTTAATGCCCTGATCCCAAATATAGTCAATAATGGGCATAGACCTGACCGATTTTTTAAAAGGTTCCTTGAAATCGTAAAGGAAACAATCTTGTTGGTGAGTAGGCATTGGAAGCTCGAAACGTCTGGCTGCTCTTTCCAAGAGGTTATGAAATCCTCCAATATCCTCTGGAGGAGAGTCTACTTGAGGCAGAGATGGTGACGCTGGTGGAGGGATAATGTAATCATCCCATTCGTCTGGACGTGATTGTGTATCCTGGATTTCCCCTTCTTCTTGTTGCTCTTCTTCATCCTCGTCTGTAGATGGAAGGAGCTGCACGGGTACTTGAGATATAGGAAGGGGTGGAGGCTGAACTTGCACCACAGGAGGTGGAGAAAGCGCTGGTGCAGGAGACGGTGCGGACGTAGGGAACCTCTTTTTGTAGTCCGACAGCATAAATTGTAGGTCCGTTATCAGAGTGGAAGGAAGACAAACCATTTCTGGCTGTTGCTGTTGAGTTCGTTGGTCAGGGTAGTACAAATGTTCATCATAGAACTGATCATCATCAGAGTCTTCTTGGTATTTGACATTCAACTCTGAGGGGCTTTGTGCAGCCCCAAACAAGCTGTCTTCGTCCGAGTCATCATCGTCATCTAAAAGATGAGTTGGTAATAAGGCTTGAACCCTACTAGGAGAAGTTAATGAGGGTGTCAATCTCTCTTTTGGAAATTTTTGCTGGGAAATTAATTTTGTTTCTTTGGATTTTGGTGTCGTCGACGAAGTCGTCGTCGGTACACATACCGTCGTTGAGGAACTGTCGACGGGCATTGATGTCCCAGACGTAACTGGCGTGGATGACAAAACCATCGTCGACAATGGAACTTTCGTCATCGAGGCCGTCGACGATGCAATAGGAGAAATCGTCGACGAGAGGGCCGTCGACGGTAGACTCGTCGTCGACGCAGGCAACACCGTCGACGAAGTACTCGTCGTCATCTTCGTCGTCGCAATCTTCGTCGACGACGATGACTTTGATTATCTTTATCGTCGACGACAAAGGAGCTTGACTCGTTGACGACGAAATAGACGCCGACGAGACTGAGACTATGGCGACGGTTGTCATCGACAAAGTCACTCCGATGACAGTAAGCAGAGTTCTTGTCTTCGTCGTCGGTACCGCCGTCGATGAGCTGTCCATCGACGGGGCTGAGGAAGGTTTTTTAAAAGCATGTTTCACCTTCACTGGAGGAGTAGGGGGTCTGAAGCTGATATCTGAAAGACTTTTTTGTTGGAAATCAAACTCTGAAGGGAAGGAGACGCCCTGGTAGGCAGATCTTGCTTCTTAGTAGCCTCTGAAGTCTTTTTGTGCGTCTTCTTTGGAGGTTGCTGCGAGGAGTGACCTGGAGAGACGTCCCGAGGTCTTTTTTGAGGCGTCTATTAGGAGGATCTTGAGGAACCTTCACTCGCCTCAGAAGATACAGGGTCCTCCCTGTCTTTAAGCCTCTGCAGCCATATTAAAAGCCTCCCCTCACAGTCCTTCAAAGTGTTTGAAGAAAAAGTGCGACATACCTTGCAATAGTTTGGTTTCTGATCAGGATAAAGGCAGTAAAGGCAGTCTTTATGAGGGTCATCAATGTGCAGTCTTTTCTTTCTTCAGGTACCACAGGGCCTAAAAAGGCCTTTTCTAGGTGTGTCTGACATGAAGAAATTAGAGAACTTCACTCAGACAAAGGAATTAAAGATGAAAAATACCTTGAATCCAAGAAAAAATCTGTAAACAAGGGAAATTGGAAGATAAGATGAGAAAACTGAGCAGAGCTCAGTGGAGACTCCCTTAGCACGACGTGCGGTAGAAAATCTGAGGGACTGGAGCTCCTTCCAGGAAGGTTCTACAGGGTGGTGTCAGCTGATTGGTTGTTCTCTTAAGTTTGGTCCTTTTTTAAATAGGGACTCAGATATGTTACTAAATATAAGGCCTTAGGCCTGTTACCTTCTATGTCTAATGTGACATTATCCTTATAAATGTACCGGGGACTCCCATCTCGACGACGGGGAATTATTCAAGCATGTGAATCTATGAAAGATACCCTAATACTGGATAAGTACTGGCACAGGGGACCCCCCCCAACGAAAGAGGATGAAACTAACCTTTCCCTGGAGAGTCTTCATCCTCTAAGTGGAAGAACCTGGAAAGGCCATCTGCATTGGCATGGGCAGTCCCAGGTCTGTGTTCCACTGTAAAGCCCATTCCCTGTAGAGTGATGGACCACCTTAGCAGTTTGAGATTTTCACCTTTCATCTGTTGTGACAACCTGGGAGGCCTGTGGCCTGTCTGTACTAGGAAGTGAGTGCCAAACGGGTATGGCCTCAACTTCTTCAGGGCTCAGACAACAGCAAAGGCTTCCCTCTCTATGGTACTCCAACACTGTTCTCTCGGGAGTAGTCTTCTGCTTATAAAAGCAACAGGTTGGTCATGTCCCTCTTCATTTGTTTGGGCTAGGACTGCGCCTATCCCATGCTCAGAGGCATCTGTCTACACAATGAACTGCTTGGTATAGTCTGGAGCTTTTAGGACTGGGGAAGAACTCGTTGGACAGTGAGCTGTCAAAAGGCTTTTGACACTATGAAGGATGCAGTTTACTGTCTTTGGCTTCCTTTTGGAGGGAAGTTTTGTGAGGGCAGTCACTATGGACCCATAGTCCTTCACAAACCTCCTATAGTACCCAGTCAAGCCAAGGAATGCCATGACTTAGGTCTGGGTTGTTGGGGCTACCCAGTCCAGAATTGTCTGGATCTTGGGTTGGAGTGGCTGAACTTCGCCCTCACCTACCAGGTGACCCAAGTACACCTTTCCCTGCCCTACCTGGCACATACTTACCTTGATAGTTTGGTCTGCACTTCTCAGAGCCTCAAGAACTTTACCAGGGTGGATAAGGTGATCCTGCCAGGTGGAGCTGTAGACAGCAATGTTATCAAGATAAGCTGCACTAAAGGATTCTAACCCAGCAAGGATGTTGTTCACCAACCATTGGAAGGTGACAGGGGTATTCTTTAATCCAAAGGGCATCACAGTAAACTGGAAGTGCCCATTTGGAGTGGAGAATGCAGATTTTTCTTTTCATGAAGTGGGTCAGACCTATCTGCCATCTGATCAAAGGTACTGCGATATTTGGCTGCCCCATACCTGTTAATCTGCTCTAGGGATTGGGTGTGCACCAGTTTTTGTCACGGCATTGAGGCCCCTATGATCCACACAAAACCTAATTTCTTTCTTTTCACCCTTGTAGTGAGGTTTTAGGGACTAAGACAACTGGACTGCCACAGGGGCTCTCTGAGGGTTTAATGACACCCAATTCCAGCATCTTGCTGGCTTCAGCTTGGATGCTCTCTCTGACATGATCGGACTGTCTGTAAATTTTGTTTTTGACAGGTAGGCTGCCACCAGTGTCCACATCATGGGTACACCAGCTAGTCTGACCAAGGGTCAGAGAGAAAAGCTTGACATACAGACTTAGGACTAGCCTGCAGTCGGTTAGTGAGGATGTCTGTAAAGACCACTGCATCAACAGACCCATCTTGGGCATTGCTGAAGAGGAGATCAGGGAGAGTTTCACTTTCCTGTCCCTCCTCTGTGACCATGAGCATGCATGATCATGTCAGCTCTGTCATAATAGGGCTTCAGGCGGTTGACATGTATCACTCTTTTGGGATGTTTGCAACTGCCAATGTCCACCTGATATGTGACCTCCCCTTTTCTTTCAAGTACAGGGTAGGGCCCACACCATTTATCTTGGAGGACCACAGGCTCCAATACATATACCTTCTGCCCTGTTTTCAGTTTTACCAGAGGAGCCTTTTAGTCATACCACTGCTTTTGAGGATCTTATCTGGCCTGAAGGTTCTGGCTTGCTTTCTCCATGTACTCAGCTATCCTGGAATGAAGGCCAAGTACATAGTCCACTATGTCTTGTTTTGGTTCTTTGAGAGGTTTCTCCAAACCTTCTCTTACAGGACTCCGAGGACTTCTAATAGGGTGCTCAAAGAAAAATTCAAAGGGTGAAAACACCGCTCCCTTTTGTGACACTTCTCTGTAGGCAAAAAGCAGGCATGGAAGTAGGACATCCCATCTCCTGAGTTTTTCAGGGAGCCCACCACTCATGCCTTCCAATGTCTGGTTGAATCTCTCCACCAGGCCATTGGTTCGTGGGTGGTAAGGTGTGATGAACCTGTAGTTCACTACACACTCCTCCCACATGTTTTAAGTATGCCGAAATGAAGTTTGTACCTCTGTCTGATACTACCTCCTTTGGAAAACCAATCCTGGTGAAGACACCAAGGAGGGCCTTTGCCACTGCTGGAGCAATAGTGGTCCTTCGGGGAATAGCTTCAGGATACCTGGTGGCATGATCCACTACCACAAGAATATATCTGTTCCCTGAGGCTGTTTGAGAGTCAAGAGGGCCAACAATGTCTACCTCTACCCCCCTTTCAAAGAGTACCTCAACCACTGGAAGTGGAATTAAGGGGGGCTTGCAGTGGTCTCCTGCCTTGCTACTGGCTTGGCAGGTGAGACAGGACTGACAAAAGTTCTTCACCTTCTGAGACATTCCTGGCCGGTAGAAGTGATTGACCAATCTACTTCAAGTTGTATCCTGACCAAGGTGCCCATCTAAGGGGATATCATGGGCCAGAGTGAGGAGAAACTCTCAAACTCTGAGGCACTACCACCCTCCTGGTTGCACCAGGTCTGGGGTCTCTGGCTTTAGTGTATAGGAGCCCATCCTCCCAATAGACCCCGTGGGTATCAATAATATCACCCTTTTCCTGTGCAGCAGCTTGCTGCCTCAGGTTTTCAAGAGTGGGACAGGTTTCTTGTCCCTGGAACAGATCCATTCTAGAGGGTCCCTCTGAGCCCAAGAGATCTGCCGGGTAAGTTCCCTCTGAGAACAAGTCCTCTTTCTTAGAAAGGGGTTTCTGACTTGACATCGGTTTAGAAGCTGGTCCCCCAGTCTTATTGCCCTTTCTCTTGGAGGGCTGGTCCATTCTTCCAGGATCCAGCACCTCTTTTTCACTCAGAGCTCTGATCTGTGCTCAGGTTGTAACACAACCCCATCCTGAGAGACCTACCATGCTGGCATGGGTCCTCAGTTCAACTTCAGCCCAAGCAGAAGTGTCAAAATCATTTCCAAGCAGACAATCTACAGGGACAGTTGAGGACACAACTACTTTTTGTCCAACTACTCTCCCCAGTCCAAAGTGATCATAGCCATGGGATGGACTGTGGTGACATTGTTAGCATTGGTAACTGGATAGGTCTTTCCAATCAGGACCTGATCTGCGTGAACCAGCTGCTGGGTCACCATGGTGACACTAGCCCCAGTATCCCTCACAAGGCCTCTATTCTGGATCCATTGATCTTGGGAAACTGCCTGTATTTTCTAATTTTATCTAGCAAGGCAGCACAGATTAAGTCTACCTCTCCCTCAAAGACCAATGTTGCCTGAGAGGGGCTACTGACATGGTCAGGCCACACCTGGGATCCCAGCAAGATGTTAATAACTGCAGGTGGAGTAGATGCATTTTTCCTATTTTACAGTTAAGGTCTTCAGTTTGGTGTCTTAGTGCTTTACAATCATGACACCAAGCCTTGTTTGGATACCTTTTCGCCCACTGGTACCTACCCTTAGACTGTGTAGAGACTCTGGGCCCACGAAACCTGAGCAGGTGTTTGGGGGGCCTGTAGAAGACTTGATTATTTTTAGCGTTACCCTCTGTGTGGATTTACTGAAAGGAATAGTTTGGTACCAAACACTCCTGTGTTCAGAGGAGCCATCATGGTGCTGTGGAACTTAAGTTGTCAAGATTCCAGCCTATGTACTCTCTATGGCTTCCCTGGCACTTACACTATTAAGGAATGGGCCCCAATATTGTAGAGGCATATCTGCTTGTACTGATATGCCCTCATCTGTGGAATAGTGCACCCTGCCTTAGGGCTAGGAGGCCTGCTAGAGGGGTGACTTACCTAGGCCTTCAGGCAGTGCTGGCTGGCATGGCACCTAGTCAGGGTGCCATGTCAACTTTTTCGTTTTCTCACTCACAGGGGCATGCAAGCTGCAAGGGCAGTGGCATGGTCCCAGTGGACCCTCTTTAGCCCTCACAACACCATTCAACAGGGAACACCTGTTCGGCAGTGCAGTGGTTGACACACTGCAACTAAAGAAAGGACGACACAGCAGAGTTGAAGTGAGCCCTACAGTTCAGAGGCCAACAGAGAAGGGGATTCACCACCACAAAAGCCCAAAGGGAAGAGGGGGCTTCTAAGCAGCCCCACCAGACTTTTTAGTATGCAAGTCACGCACAGGCACTGACGCAGCAATGACAATACTGTAGGAAGCTGGATTTTTATGTAGTGTAGCAGTGCAGGGGTACACCATGCAAAAAGTCCAAATTACCCTGATTGGTTTACAGGGGATTACTTTATAAAAACCTGAGTGCTCTATTTGTGGTAGTGTGGTAGAGAAGCTTAGGCTTATTAGAGAGGAGTGTTGAGCATTTGCACACAGAGTCAATACACTCAAAAAGAAATCGGAGACCAATTTAGAAAAATAACAGATTTTTATATATTTATAGATACCAAGATCATCGGAACCAGCTAAGTATTTTCAGGGATGGGATTTTTACAGTAAAATGTTCAGATAACTATTTTTGAGGCATGAGCCTCAAAGGCGGTAATGTTATCCTATGGGAGGAGCATACACTGCATACATAAACTTGCAAGCATTTCTGGAGGGTGTCTTTTGGGACTTAAGGTACTTAGTGGCCAAGGTCCAAGAAACCACCAGCAGTTCGGTTTTGCAGTGTGAATCTTATCTGGATTCATATGCTGTGCATTATTCAGCCATCAAGTGGTTGGGTCCAGATTTCTCCTAAAAAAACTTTTGTGCTTTTTTTTGTTTTTGGTGGGCGTTGACGTACATCCATTTGGCGTCCCCTTGTGACATCGTCCGGAAGCTCCCTCCTTTGGTTGCCATCTTCAGATTCTTTTTTTTCCACCGTTGGGTCTGGATGCATGTTAAAAGCAAAACGATAATCATGAACATTACCTGTGCCATCTTGTCTGGTGGAATTCTATGTGCACATAAGTTGCAGTCATTTTGATCTATCACAGCCATTTTGTACTCTGTTGGTCACCTTTGTTTCACCCTGCCCTTACTAGCATCCCTCTGACCGACCTGGTATGTGTGCTGGGGGCTATAAACTCTATTGCCACAACAAACCTCAGCGCCACTTGCTGCCACAAACTCGTTTTTCCTCTCATCTCTGTTTTCAGGCAAACCTTTGGACACTCTACCCCTCACTGCACCTAGTTACACAAACAGGTTCCAAACACCAAAAGACTCTTGCAACATGATTTATTGCACTGCAAACAGCAAGACTTGTTGTTACCAACAATGGGACCTGTTTTTATCAACAGAACGGACTCTTAGATCTGGCCGGTCTCACATGTTTTAGACCCTGAAGCAAGGTCCAGCTGCAAGATAAGATTGTCTGTTTGACCTGGGTGGGAAGAGAATTACTGTTGGGCTTGTGTGACAACCTGCCCGGGCGGGGACCCCAAGCTTGTGTAACCATGTTAATGAAACAAATGCATTGTGTCAAACCTGTATAAAAGGAAGAGCCAAAGGAGTATCAGCAGAGCACTTCCCTCAGACATCCCGGTGTCTGCAGTTGACGTGATCTCCTCATGAGAAATAAACCTTTTTCTTGTCTTCCAGTTTCCAGTGCTTGCCTCATTATTTTGATAGCGAACACAAAGTGAATTAGAGGTGGAACCCTGCACCGGGCAGCATTGAGGGTCTTAGAAGACTCGCTGCCTTTCACAAATTGGTGCCCAAACGTAGGGGCCCATCAGCGACGCGTGGGTCCGGTAGAGAGGTCCTAACGACGGAGTGAACGACTAAACGATTGGGGTATACCTGCCTGAGAAGACCCTTGTCTGGCTGCCGATCGACTGAACTTCACCGGTTCCGAACGGACCTCTCTCGAGTGACTGCGGTCCTGACTGGGACCTTAGAGGAACGCCGCATTGATTGTTGGCGTGAGAGGACAACCAGGCGCTGGAAGGGGAAGACGAAGAACTGTCCATACGGTCCGGGTAAGGTCGTGAAAAACGACTTAAATTGATTGATTGATTGAATAGTTTGATTGAAATACTAGTATTCCTTTTTTGATATTGAGTTATTTACGACATTTCCCTGCTTGCAAACAACGAAGAATAGGAATATTCTCTCTCTTTGCAGGCAGCGAAGGACAGGTAGTGCAGACTTTTTGTCTAAATTGATTGATTGAGATATTCATTTTTGACCGATAAATACGTCATGCCTGTTTTCTCTAGATTGTTTGATTGTAATTGTTTTGGACCCGACCGTTCGTTAGAGGTCAGTCAGCCGGCACCGCCGGAAGGCACCCCTAACAAGGACATGTACGTAAAGTATGGATTAGCCACTGTAGCTTATAGCAAACTATGGCATAAATACACTAGGAAGGACCGGGTAAATCAGTGGCCACTGACGGGCTCTTTCGATCCCGCTAAAATAGAAACGTTAGAATTAGCTCTCCACAAAAAGAAAACTAGACCAGCCATGTTTGACAGTTTTGGTTTATGGCGAAAAGAGGCAGCTCAAAGAAAGAAAAGGGACGAAGCTAGACAAGATAAAGAAACGCGAAAACCAGCTTACCAAGCCTGTAAAAGATTAGAAGAAAAACTAAAAGAAAAGGAAATCGATAAAAAGGAACAGGAATCAAAAATATCAGGTCAATGCCCTGTTAGAACGCCTCGACTCTTTACCCCAAGTTACCAGCAAAACAAAGGGTAGATGATGATTTATTGTTAGGTCCTCCAATCATATACATGCCACCCCCTTACGCCCCTACTCATCCCGTAGTACAACGCCAGGACCACCAAAGTATAGCCGGAGATGGCACGATCGCCTCAGTCTCCACCGCCTCTGCTCCCACCGAGTCACCCACACCAAATGCCTCATCAAAGGATACAGTAGTAGAGGTAGGATCACAAGAAAAAGGAGCGCCCAGGGTCCCGCGATTAAGTAAAAATGAGCGAGCAGGCCTTGATAAAATAGTTAAATCCCTCATAGATAGGAAGGAGACAGAAGAGTATGTAACTGACATATGCAACTCCTATGTTGAAAACCGCAAACGATACTTTATTGTACGTCTCTGTTACCACACTCTTACTGCATATGAAGAGAAGTACCAAGATGTAGGGCCCTAGCGGCTAGTGGCTCTCTATAGGAAGGTAGACACCGGAGATGAAGGCGACAACGAAGTTACAGAACTCTTTTCATCCACACTGGAGGTATTCCGTCACCTCGTGGAACAAGGACGGATAGATAAGGACAGGACATCTAAGATAGCAGGACCCCCGGTGGAAAAACCAGATAGCATGATGCCGATAAAAGAAGCTGCCCCTTATTGGGTACCTCCTAGAGGACAAGGGACTCATGACGATATGAACCATCAAGACGCTAGAGGAAGGGTGGTCTACAATTGGGTGTATCAACCATGGGACAGACAGGACATTTTGACGTTCCGTAAATCTTTACCGGATTTACGAAAGAACCCCACCGCCTTTTACACCGAGCTAGGTACCGCTCTGGGATCAACAATAATGACACTTGCCGACATAGACTTGTTCTTCGGGTTATGTTTGCCAGCAGATGTGTGGAAACAGATTAGGAAAATAGACCATACCGAACTGCTTGGTCATACCTGGGAACAACTCAACACATTAGATAAACAGCGGAACCCTGGTCAAAAACCGGTTAAAGCAATATTGGACCTCCCTGACAAAATAGTGCAGAAAGTGAAAACGCTGATCCCAGAGAAAAGATAGACTGGTCCATAGTAACCGCGTGCCGCCAGAAACCACAAGAGGATGTCTCAGAGTATTTCTCCAGATTTGAAACGGTGTTCTCCGATTACAGTGGACAAGACATGTCCACCGCAACCGGACACCACTTATTTGTGCAGAACTATGTCAAAGGACTACTGCCAGATGTATCCCAGAAATTACAAGCCAGCGAAAGTAATTGGGCAGCATCTAAACCGGCGGCCATTCTCCAAATGGCCCAGTACTATGAGCATCAGAAAAACGAAAATGACAGGGCTACAGAAAGGAAAAAGAAGGACTTGAAGGAAAGGGTAATGGTAGCACAACTCCAGGGGGCGAATACAGGAAGGGAGCAATATAGGGGAGGATACCAGCAGAATATCCCTAGAGTACAGCCACCTAGAAACAATTCATCGACATCATATGTAGGACGCCAAGACCTAGGACAGGATCAATGTGCATTTTGCAAAGAATATGGACACTGGAAAACCCAATGCCCGGCTTTGTTAGGAGCTGGTAGGGGCAGAGGGGCGAGGGAAATAGCAAGTGGACAGAGAGGAAGAGGACGTGGGAGAGGGTACGCGAGTGAAGCAAGCGAGGAAAGGCCAGGAAGAGTGAACACATTTGACCATCCCAAACAGAATCAGTACCAACAGACAGATTATGACAATACGTACGACTTTGCATAGGACAGCCAGGGGCAAGGGAGGGATCCAGTCGAGCTCTATGTTGATCAGCAAGGCCCTTATGTTACCGCTGAGGTCCTGGGCACAAAGTCGCCATTTCTGGTAGACACGGGAGCAACACGTGGTGCACTATCCAAACGACTGATTCCAAGGGCACCCTTGTCAGGCTCACATGTGACCTCAATAAGATTTGACGGTACGCCCTCCACCAACCCTTTGTCCCGACCGATCCCTTTTAACCTGGACAACAATAGCGTCGAAACGACATTCCTCCTCTCTTCCAACACCCCAGACGCCATTATGGGTCTCGACCTTTTGAAACACTTCCATGCGACTATCAGATGCTCACCAGACGGAGTGCGTGTCGTCCTGTATGACAACCCCCAGCGCCATAGAGAGAACCCTTCTCAGCACATGTTTCCCATCTCCGAGACTGACGCATCCCTACTGGACACTTTGCCATCACACTTATGGGCTAGGGCTGATTCAGACGTAGGACGAATGATGATTGACCCAGTACACGTAACAATACGACAGGACGCAACCCTACCGAAAGTACTGCAGTACAAAATATCGCCAGGGGGTGAGAAGGCACTGACAGAGATTATACACTCTTTGGTAGAGGCAGGGGTGGTAGAGGAAGTAGTGAGCAACGTTTGTAACAGTCCCATACTACCGATTGTAAAGAGACCGGGAGAGGGAGACGGAAAAGCCTACCGCTTCATCATTGACCTGCGGGAGATAAACAAAATCGTAGTGCCACAATACCCAGTAGTTTCCGACATCACGACAATTTTGACTTTAATCCCCTCCACTGCCACCACCTTCACTGTAATTGACCTCAAAAACGCATTCTTTTCCATACCTATACACAAGGACAGCCGCTATCTATTTGGATTCACCCTAAACTCCCGTTCGTACAGATTTTGCAGAGCACCTCAGGGGTACACTGAGAGCCCAAGCATCTATAGCCAGGCGCTTAAAAGACAGTTAGACGCCATACAATTGCCAGATGGAGTGGCACTAATACAATATGTAGACGACATCCTTCTAGCAGCGGACACCATACCAATAGCCGTCACAGCCACCATCAAACTACTCCATTTTCTTGCTGAGAATGGACACAAGGTCTCCCAAAAGAAATTGCAGTTCTGTAAATCACAAGTGACCTATTTGGGTCACCTTTTATCCAAAGAAGGGAGGAAACTCACGCCTGACAGGATCCAGACAATTCTAGACACCCCTGTCCCCAAAGATCAGAAACAAGTCCGCTCTTTGATAGGTCTCACTTCATTTTGCCGACAGTGGTTACCGAACTTTAGCCTCATTGTCAAACCCCTTCTCTCCCTTCTAGCTAAAGACATCCCCTCACCTCTCCCCTGGACCCCCGAATGCCAGTCAGCCTTTAAAGAACTACGCAATGCCCTTTGTTCAGCGCCTGTCCTAGGAACCCTGGATTACTCCAAACCATTCTTCCTCTACACGCACGAGAGGGAAGGATGTGCATTGTCTGTCCTAACACAATCAATTGGTCACAAACAACGCCCTTGTGCATATTTCTTTGCCACCCTCGATCCAGTAGCCAGAGAGCTGCCAGCGTGCCTGCGCGCTGTGGCAGCTGCAGCAGTATCGATACGCCAGAGCGAAGGAATAGTACTCTCCAATCCAGTCACTGTTTTAGTACCCCATGCAATCGACATACTACTAAACCAGACCAAAACCCAACACTTGACTAGCGCCCGACTGACAGGATATGAGTTGACCCTGCTTGCACCGCACATTACCCTAAAGCGATGCACCACCCTCAATCCAGCCACACTGTTACCCCTACCCGAAAATGATCCTAGCGTGACTCCACTACACGACTGTGTGACACTAACCGATGAACAAACAAAGAGTAGAATAGATCTCAGAGACACCGCCTTTCTAGAACCAGATGGAGAACTATGGGTGGATGGTTCGTGCATCAAACTCCCCGACGGCACCACCTCAGCTGCATACGATGTCACCACAGCCCGAACCATTCTGGAAACAGCCCGTATTCCCCAACGTTCAGCCCAGGCTGCAGAACTCATTGCCCTCACACGAGCATGTATCTTAGCGACTGACACGACAGTTAACATATACACCGACAGCCAATATGCCTTCGGGGTGGTTCACCATTTTGGGATCTTATGGAAAGAAATCCACCTTTAACTCCTGAATTTCAAGAAGATCAAGAACATTTCTGAGAAGGAGGAAGAGTGAATCTACCATGGTTCTGAAGCTCCAGAATACCAAGACACACAATGGCACGATCTGGAAACTGAAGGTGTAGACACTTATCCTTCAAGGCCATCACCACCTGATATTGGGATTTGTAACCAGGTAATAAAGAAGGCAGCAGATAGATATGGGGGCAGTTAGAAGACAGACAACAATCATGTTTTCTATTAAAAACGTCTGCCCACACAATACTACTCTTTCCAATACACTATTTCTCACCCTATACCTCTCTCACTCATCCCAAACTCCATTCTACTACTACGATCCTCTAAATAACCCTTTCTAGACTCTTCCCTCCTCTACCCCTCCTTGCATCATCTCATACCGCTTTTACTATTCAGATCTCCCAAACAAACCTTTCTAAACCCTTCCCTCCGACTCTTCCCCTTTCCCTCACCCCAAACCTTCTCCCACTGCTATGAGCTCCAAAGAACGAAATTTCTAAATCCTTCCCTCTTCTACCCCTCCACTATCCTTTTTAATCCAAATAACATGTCCACCGCTCAAATTAATTTCATATATCCCTATACTAATTCACCACTAATCCTTTTTGGGTTCCGGAGTAGCATGCAACCTGCAGAAAAAGCGCTTCGACGCCTCATCAGGGGTAGTAAGCGCTATATAAATGCAATTACAATCAAGGAACCAAATTTTACCTACGCTCCCAAGTGTTTTGGATCCAAGAAAGAGGCATTTAAAGAACCAGCAATATGTAAGGCTGTAACTCCTAGGGCAGAGAAGAAGTATAAACACTCTTCCAAGGATCTAAGCTACATAAAGTGAACAGTTCCAGCAGATTCAATAATATCTACTGCTAGGAAAAGAGCTACCGTCCGAAGCAAAACAGGACCTCCCCCAGATAAGGAGAGTAAGAGGATGGACCTCATGGGGCGAAAGGTTAAAAGGAGTGCTGCAAACCAGTGGCGTATTGCAAATTCCATACACAACTTCTTAATTGTCACACCTACCAATATTGGTAGGAAATAGGTGAATTGATGAGACATCTCGCAGAGCAGTTCCAAAAGAGGGCATCACACCTGGTTGAGGATGGCAAAAATATTACCAATACCTGTTTAAAATCTGCATTGGATGCAGCAGAAACATCAAGCAGACAAATTATGATAGGCATTACAGAATGATGCCATGCCTGGTTAGAAATTTCAGGTTTTAAACCTGAAGTACAAGCTAACCTACTAAATGCACCATTCAATGGGGAACAGCTATGCAGGAGTGCAGTTGACAAGACTCTGAATTAGTTGAAAAAGGACAACGAAACAGCGAAGTCAATGGGGGCTCTACCATTCAGAGGCAATATGCGTAGGAGAACAGTACCTTCATGAAGACCCACAGGAAGGGGCTCCTTCCATCTAAGAACATATCATCAGACGTACCAACAGTCATATCGGGGCGGTAGTCGGGCAAGTCAACAACAGCCACAAAACTGGCAGTACCAGCAGGTAAGACCGTCCTTTCATGGACGCCCATGCGGAAGAGGACAACCACAAAGGGGAGGGGTTCCCTGGCAAATAAGTGACTCATCAAAGTTTACAAAGGACACTCAAACATCCAAGAGTGCAGCAGTAAGAGTACAGATGCACAAAGGGACAAAAATAGAACATCAAGAACTTCTACGTTCAACACCAGTAGGAGGCAGATTAACAAATTTCCTCCAGGAGTGGAGAGAAATCACCAATGACAAATGAGTTTTAAACCTAATCCAATTGGAATATTGCATAGAACTAGATTAGACACCTTCATGCAAAGGACCAAAGAACAAGGTACATTCAAAGGAGGAAACCTCCCGTCTACTCAAGGAGGTAGAGGAAATGCTGTCAAAGGATGCTATAGCATTAGTGCCAAGACTAGAAAGAAACAAGGGAAACTACTCAACATATTTCCTAATTCCAAAGATATATGGGTCACTCAGACCAATTCTATACTTGAGGATTTTAAATAAATGTATAAAAATGCAAAAATTTAAAATGACACCCTTGCAAGAGGTAGGATCTTAATTACAAGTAGGGGATTACGTGGCAACAAAAGAGTTAAAGGACGCTTATTTTACACATTCCCATGAACACAAGCCACAATAAATTCCACAGATTTGTGGTAGACAAAAAACACTAGCAGTTTAAAGTGCTGGCATCTGGAATAAAATCAGCACTAAGAGCATTCACAAAGTGTCTGGGAAAAGTAGCGGCACACCTACGAAGGCAGGGCATACATGTTTATCCTTACTTAGATGACTAGCTGGTAAGGGCAAACTCATACAAAAGATGCAAAGATCATATGCAGCAAGTAATAAAAACGCTATATCAGCTCTGGTTCTCAATACACATGGGGGCATATTCTCAAGGACACATCGCTGAGTTATCGGCACTTTACCGCAGCTAAATGCGGGATAAAACTATCGCCCCATTCCCAAGCTGGTGCTAACACCAGTTTACCTGCGAAAGCAGTCGCAGAAAACATCGCCACAGAATACCCCGGCAACTAACGCTAATGAGATGCAGAGTAGGCATTCCCGTGCAAAAAGCCGCGACAACACCACTCCACAACATTCTCAACGACCAGCCCGATCTGCGATAAGACCACAAAACATGCGATAAGGCGCGTTAGCAGCAGGAAATTAACACCTGCTCTGACCTGGTGTAAAGTCGGACGACAACCTGCACCAGACAAGAGAGCACAGCCCATAGCCACACATGAAGAACAACAGATGCCCTGGAGCAACCCATCATGCAGCCCGGAGCCCCAATAGGCCAACAACACCCACCGCCACCACCCCCAGGACCCCGCCACCACATCCCCCCCCCCCCGGGGCCCTACCCCGGGCACCCCCTACAACCCCCCCGGAAAAAGATATCGCACATCAACTCCACGAAACCATGAACCAAACAAATCACCTGAAGTCGCACAAGCACAACACCCAACATACATGTGTGTTTGGAAAATAGGGAAATCATACATCCATATCATAATATCCAAATAACACATTTATTACAGAACATAACAAAAACTGAAAATCAGAAGAGGCATGGCGGGTCGTCCCACGACATCCAGTAAGTCACAGCCTGCAAAACAGAAATCTGTATAAGGAGTGCCATGCGCCCATCAAATCATAGAGAGCGAAAGGGAGAGAGAGGGAGAGAGAGGGAGAGAGAGAGGGAGAGAGAGGGAGAGAGAGTGCCGACACTGCGGACCTATGCCCCACTGCTCACCTGCTGCCACCGGTGTGTCTCCAACCACGTGCCGGGATTCACAGCAGTCCCCCAGGTCCCTCATCTGAAACAGTTCCCAGAGACATGGATGTCAGAGTCCATACAGTTGCACACGCCACCATCGCATGCCCGCCCCTGCGCACACAGGCAGTTGCACCCCAGCCCCTCCCGACGTCCAGCGCTGAATGCCCGCCCCTGCGCAACCAGGCCTCACTGCTCACCTTCCGCCATCAGCGTGTCTCCAAGAGGGCCCACCACGTTCCGGAGGGATCTCCAAGCCCGGGGCCCGCGACCATGGCACCCTCCACATCATGCAGCCCCGCGCCGCGGGCCACCAGGTCACACACATGTTGCTGGGTCTTGATTTCGCAATGGCAGAGACCACATCTGTGGACACTGCATCATCGCAGGCTGCACACCTGCTCAGCGCTTGAGGTGCCACTAACTCTGTGAACCTCAACGCAACGCAACGCCACGTGGCGGGAGGCCCGCCCTGCCCTTGCCCAGGCCCACACTGCGGGCCAGCAGGTCTCACACAAACCCATGCCAGTCCAGACCGCCAGGACGGCGCATCATCGCAGGCTGCACACCCGCTCAGCATTTCAGGTGCCCCTATCTCACTGCACCGCAAGACACCGTCCCCTGGCGGGGTGCCTGCCGCAGTGTATCCGGTGCCACCAAGTCTGTGCCCCGCCAGCCATGGACCCTTAATGATTGAGTCCCGTGGTGCGGACGCCATCATGTCACCCCCGGCACTGGGCAATGTGAGGTGGCAGGGTCCTAGGCCCTCATGCGTAGATGGGAACTACACGGAGACACCCAGTTGTAGAGTTGAAATGGCGTCCAGCACGTGCGCCAGGCCCTATTTATTGGCAGTGTCACATGTCCTGTGATGCCTGTGCTGGATGGGTGTGGTGTGGGTGTACACCAGCCATGAGGGAGTGGCTGTGGCATGCTGACAACTAGACCTGTGAGCTGCAGATCCCTGCAGTGAAGACCTGGGACATGTAGCGTTGTCGTCCCCCCCTGTGTGCGTAAGCGGAGTGGGCTGCCCTGGCGTATGCCAGTCCAGCGTAAGGGTGTGAACAATGACCCCGGGGCTCTGGGCGCGGTTCCGTCCAGGGCTGGACAAGGAAGTGACTAATGGATGTGTCTCTGTTGTAGTGTCGGCAACCCCCAGCCCGTAACGGAAATGTGCCACCCTGTGACAGAAGTCCCACAACATGTGCAACATGGACGTAAGGGGAAATCACGGACCCTACATTCATCCATACTTCCACACTTGAAAGATCATAGACATGACACACCAGTGTGAATATGAATGTTTATTGCACATTCAAGGGAGTGTTGCAGCTGGAGCAGTACAGGGCCATGCCAACCCCACTCCACATTGTCGGACCGTGTAGGGCCAGCCAGAGTCCTTCAGGGAGTGACCGGGACAGCAGGAGAGGAGGAGTTCAGTCCGCAGTCTGATAGCTGTGTCATTGGTGACCAAACAGAATATGGCAGTCCATGTCGAGGTCCGAGGTGAGTGTGGCAGAGTGCATCGGGGGACAGTGGAAGGTGATGATGCAGAGGGCAGCACCAAGCAGAAACAGGCCACATGGCGGAGATGCATGCTACTGCGTCCTTCTGACCACGAAGTCAGATTCATCCGCATCCTCATCCGCTGCTGTTGCCTGTCCCTCACATGTGGGTGGTGGTGTTATGTCTGCCGCACTGGGTGGCACTGACACATCAGGGGCCGGAGATGGGGATGAGGATGGGGTGGTAGCAGCAGCATGCATCAGCGCCAGGCCTTGTGGCAGCAATGCCATGAGGGTGTTCTCTATGGCATGGAGGGACCAAGCTAGATCTCGCTGGTGTGCAGCCGTGGCAGCCGCTCTTTCCGCCTGTGTCCGCTCCATGTCTTTGTTCTCCTACGCGGACGACACCCAGATCATCTTCTCGCTCACAATGGAGAGGGCGGCCGAGACTTCCCCTCTCCAGTTGGGCTTGGGCAAAATTGCCTCATGGATGCAGGCTAATTACCTCAAGCTCAACGGAGAGAAGACTGAGGTCTTGGTTTTGGGAAAAAACAAAGATCTCTGGGGCCCCCAGCACTGGCTTAGTGAGATGGGCCCTCTTCCTCAGCCCTCCTGCCAAGTCCGCACCTTCGGTGTCATTATTGACGACTCACTAACTATGCAACAACAAGCTGTTAAGGTAGCTGCTACATGTTTTACCATTCTGAAATGGCTAAAAAAGATTATTTGGATGCTGCCAGAACATACCCAAAGAACAGTAGTCCAGGCGCTTGTCACCTCTAGACTGGACTACGGAAACATTCTCTATCTGGGGGCAAACAAGGAAGTGACTCGTAGGCTACAGATGGTTCAGAACTCTACTGCAAGACTGCTCTGCCAGGTTCCTAGAGCTACCTCTGTGTCCGGTCACCTGCGTGACCTTCACTGGCTCAGGGTGGAGAACCGAATTAAATTCAAAGCCCTGAGCTATATGTTTAGAATTAAAACAGGTGCGGCCCCCCAATATCTGCAGTCCCTAGTTCATCCCTATGTGCCTTGTCGCTGTCTCCGCTCGTCCACCCAAGGGAAATTTTCTGTGCCTAGAGTCAGACTATCCCGAATGGGCGGCCGTTCGTTTGCACATCTCGGCCCGTCCTTATGGAATTCCCTTTCCACATCTATTCGGAATGAAACAGTGTATGTCCAATTCCGTAAATCCTTAAAAACCTGGCTTTTTAATCAATAATCTTTAAGCTGGCATCTATTCCGTGACCTGGCCGGCGCCGGGAAACCCTTTTTGGGTAGCTGATGCGCCTTATAAATTAAATAATAATAATAATAATAATGATCCTCCGCATGTGTCCCAACTCCCGAGCGAGATCGCTGGAGGCACTCGGACTAGACAGTCGTTCCTGTCGCAAAGTCAGGACTCTAGCGATGTCAGCCATGGTTCGTTGGAGAGCATGGAGCGGGCTGTGGGTGTCCGTTAGGGACTGTGAGTGGTCCCTGATGGGACTTAGACACCCACGTATGGCGTCTAGTCTGGCTGCCATGCGGTCGAACCCCACCTGCACCTGTTCAGCCAGCTTCTCCTGGCACCCCAACACACGGCGTTGGAAGGCCATGTGTTCGTCGTGGGGGTCCTGGGAGGCGGCCGTGGTGGTGGGTGCTGCCTGCTGTGTGTACTGTGCAGGGGGTGGGTTCTTCTTGTGGCAGCTGGGCTGCCCGGCTCCTGGAAGTGGGCTGCGGAGGCTGTCCACGAGCTGTTGGAGGTCCTCTTCGTCATCAGAGAAGAGAGGTTCGGACTGCTCTGCATGAGGTGTTGGATTTCCCCCTGCAATGTGGAGGGGAGATGCAGTTTAACAACGTGTTCACATGTATGTTGCCGCATTGTACAGGTTCACATACAGACTGCATGACAGTCTGTGACTGTTTGGGGGGTGCTGCCTATTTGATGGGGGACAGTGGCCATTCAGACTACATCACGGATGTGTGTTTGTACTTGTACATTGTCAACTCACATTTCCCTGCAATGCCAAATGTGATTGTCCAGTTACTACGCACATGCGGCACCAGTTGTGTCCTCTGTTCTGTTGTGGACGTGTTGCGGTTTGTACCACGTCGTTGTCAATGTTGATGTGCTCTGCATGTAATGTGTGTGCCGCATTTTGGCTGATTCGCCCCTGCAGCTCTGATTTCGCTGCCTTTATCCCTTACATGCGGTGTGCCTCTGGGTTCTGTGCTTATGCAGTGCTGAGGTGATGCATACCTGGGTGCATTGGTCTCTTGGTGTGAGTTGTGGGTCTGGGGCATGGTTTGTCCGCAGATGTGGTCTGCTTAATTGTGCATGTGTGCCATTGTGCCCATCTCCACCGTCCCCCCAGTCCCTGGTGGTCACTCACCCTGTTGCTGTTGTGTCCGGTCATGTTGAGCAGTGTCCGGTCCCCCCCACTCCTGCCACCGTCTCCCCACTGATGACTGTGGAGACCATTTCCTCCATCTCGTCCAGCTCCTCCTGTGTCGCTGGGCTCCCACCTCCAGTCTGCATTGCTGCCTTCAGGTTGTTTGCGAGTTTCAGCTTGGTGTTGCGCTTCACATCATTCCAGCGCCTCTTGTCTCGTCCATTGTCCTCTTCAGCACTCCGACTGCATTCACCTTGTCCACGATGGACTGCCATATTCCATACTTAGTTGCCAGTGACACAGTGGAGGTGACGAACAGTAGTTGATGGTGTTCTATCACCTCTGTGATCAGGATCCTGTTTTCCTGCGTACTGAACCGCTTCTTCCGACTCTTCTTGTCCTTGCCCTTCCCTGACCCAGAGGTCCCAGGCTGGTCCTCCGTGGGGCTTGTGGGGTTCTGGTTGTCCTCTGTGTTTGCTCCGGGTGCCTCCATTGTGCTTCGCTGCTGTTTGTCTTTTGTTTGTGTTTTTTTTTTCTGTTTTTATAGTGCATTTTCCCGCATGACGCGTGGGAATTGCAGGCCTGTGGCTGGTTTTCGCAGATTTTTGTATCGCGATTGGCGTCATCGCTACTATTTTCGCGTTGGGGTTTCACGTTTTTGCGGCGTCGCGTTGCTTTTAACGTATTCATTTGTCGCGTTCTTGTGTGTCTATCGCATGGTACCGCCGTGTTGGGAATACCACGTTAACACGGCGTTATTTTCCCGCGATGGACTGCGATGTGCGGAGTTGCGTTAAGCTACACTTGCGGTGGTTATCACACGTTCTTGTGAATATGCCCCCCGGAGTAGTCATCGCCCGAACCAGAACAAGAATTTTTTTTCTTGGGGTCCAGAATAAATTCAATCCAAGGGAAAGTATTCCGCAGCGAGAAGAGAACAGTTACACTATTAAAGGAGATATAGCTGTACCGGAAGAGGCAAGCTCCGACAGTGAAGACGGTCGAAAAGCTACTAGGAATGATGGCTTCTTGCACCCAGTTGATACCAAACACAAGACTTCACATGAGACCATTTCAGGAGTGGCTACAAAATCAATGGCCACAGGCGACTGGGAGTTGGGAAGATCTAGTGGCTGCAACGCAAAGGATAGAGGAGGAGATAGTGTGTTGGAACAGGTCACATATAACACAAGGAAGATTATTTACACAACCAACTCTAACTGTAAACATAAAAACAGATGCCTCACAGGTGGGATGGGGAGCACATGTGAACAGTCTCAAAGTAAGGAGAGTCTGGAAAGACCAGGATGCAGTACAACACATCAACATCCTGGAACTAAAAGTATTCCTAGCCTTAAAAGCCTTTCAATATTGATCCAAATGGACACCACAACCACCATGTTTTATATAAACATACAGGGAGGGACACAATCTCTACCACTGTCAAGATTAGCACAAAAAAAGTGGAACTGGGCTACTCAAAGGAAGATTGAGATAGATCGAGAAGGACAATATTGAGGCTGACAGACTAAGCAGACAAGCCTCATGATCTCATGAATGGGAACTGTACCAAACAGTACTCTCGAAAATATTTTAACCCTTTCGTTGTGGCCGTCGGCCAACGGCCGTCGCGAGCACTACCTCCGTAGTGCTGCGCCCGTCCGTTGGCCGACGCGGCCCCGCCCACTCATCAGAACGCCCGCACCGCGGCGGAATTGCCGCCGCGGTTAAGGTGTTAAAGATGTGGAACACCAGAAATAGATCTGTTAGCAACACCCCAGAAAGCGAAATGCCATTGCTTGCCTCCAGATAACATTACCACCTGTCCATGGGGAACGCACTATCAATAGATTGGTTCGGGATATTTGAGTACGCTTTTCCACCAATACCTCTACTTCACAGGGTGATCAGCAAATGTAAGATCAGCAGCATGACCCTAATACTAATTGCACCACAGTGGTCAAGACAAACCGGGTTCTCAGAACTAACAGAACTATCACAGGGAAAGATTCACAAATTACCAATCAGGCAAGACCTGTTGTCCATGCAGGAAGGAAGGGTACTTCACCCAGACCCAGAGTCTTTAAGCCTGACAGCATGGCTCCTGAAGACTTTGGATTCGGACACCTAAAGTTACCGGAAAGGAAAATGGTGGACTCAAGAGAGGCAAGAAGACCAACAAAACAAGAAAGTGTTATATAGCTAAATGAAAAAGATACTGTGGTGTCCTATAGAAGGATTATTAAACAAAGATCACTAGAAATAAAACTGTGCTAAAGTATTTAACACGCTGTAGGAAGCTGGCTCTCTATGTAGTGTACTAAAACGAAGTACACTGTGCAGAGAGTCCAGTGGGTCCCCAATTGGTTTACAGAGGCAAAGTAGATAGTGCCAACGCTTTATTTGTGGTAGTGTGGGCAGCAAGTTAGGCGTATCAGAAGGTAGTGCTAAGCATTTGTTGTACATACAGTGGCAATAAATAAGACACACACTTAAAGAATAAATCTGAGACCAATTTAGAAAAATAATTCCTTTTATATATATTTTCAAATTGAGAACTATGCTCAAAGGTAAGTTCTGTATTTCTTATGAATTTTCAAAGCTAAGCAAGTAGTTCAAAGTCGTGTGCAATTACGCACCATACAATCCTATGAGAGGAAAAAGCAGGTAGGTAAAGCACACAGCATAGATATTTGTAGAGGTTTACCTTCCGGGTTTAGGGTAGCAGGAAGCCAAGGTCCAATGGTCTACCAGCAGTTTGCCTTGTGCTTCCCGAATATCGCCGAGAGCAGGGTGTTAGTGGAGTTGGTAGCTGGTGTGCTAGGGAGAAGGAGGGGTCCTCTAAAGTCAGACTGCAGAGGGGGACTTGCGGGCAAGTCAGAGAGCTCCCAAACGGGGACTAGGATCACAAGGGCCTTAGGGACAAGGGAGCTCAGCCGGTTCGTTGTTACCCAGACAGGGTAGTCTGGGTGCAGAGCAGGTAGTTTGGCCGGCCTGGGTGCGTAAAGGTGCTCCCTGCGGTCAGAGGCCACCAGCTAGCAGGGGAAGACCCATGGCTGCTGGGCCAATCTCAAAGTGGGTCTCAGCGGTTGTCCCTCTGCGGCTGCTGGGCTCTGGTACAGTTGGAGTTCCGACGGGACTTTTCAACGTCGGTCTTGATTGCAGGGCGTCCGGTACCCCGGAAATTGGTACTGCACGGCATCCGTCGGTCCTGGTGCCTCCACACTCAATGGGGGGACAGATCTGACCTTCCAGAGCACGAGCACCTTTTCCTGGTCGGCTGCTGCGCAGGTCGGGCTGGGGAGCAGCAAATTAGTGCACCGGACTCTGCGGTTTCAGTGCCTGCAGTCTGCAAGGGAGTAGCTCCTCTACTCCAAGGGAGTTCTTGGGCAGTTTGCAAAGGCTGGTATTCCTCTGGAGTTCTTAGAGGGCACACAGCAGCAGGATGAGACAGATTACCTCGATTGTAGAGTCTTGAAGCGGCAGGCAGGGGTTCGCGCCAAAACTCTGCCGCAGGCACTTAGTTCTTAGGTTCAGCAGCTCTTCTTTGTCATCTTCGTCTTTAGATCAGTCAAATCTGAAATTCTGGGTCGAGGGTTGCCACCTAAACACTCAATTTAGTGGCAGTATGGGGTGTATCAGGTAGTAGCCAATGGGCTACCTACCTTAGGGTGATTACACCCTCTATATGACCACTTCCTGTGGGAAGTGGTCATAACCCTGACCCTAATAGACTAATTCTTTCCAACACAAAATGGGGGATTCTAAATAGAGGGGTCCATATAAGCTGCCCCACATTAGGGGTGGTGCTGGCTAGGTGTGGGCACACCTCCTAATCTAACTACTTTTCTTGCCTGTCCTCCTGCCGAAAAGTGGGGACAGGGTGGGGAACGGGTTGGCATCTTAACTAGCTGGAGAGGCCTGTGTCGCATTTGAAAGGTGGCATGGCCTTTGAAGCTTCCCGCCCTGGAAGGTAGTACCTGCTTGGACGAGGTATGAACACCTCCGTCCACAGCAGGCTTTGTTCCTGGCCTCTGAGAGCAAAGGCTCTCACCTTCTGAGATCAGAAACATGTCAAGTGGTGGCAGGCTGGTCAAGACCAGTCACACACTAGTAGTCGGTAGGTTTTCAGGGGGTACCTCTAAGTTGCCCTCTGTGTGCATTTATCAATAAATCCGACACTGGCAGGGTGGGTTTATTAAGACAAGGTGTTTGATACCAAACACCTTGGGGTACAGTGAAGCCATCATGGATCTGGGGAACGCGTACAAACAAATGTCCAGCCTATGATCTCGTTATGGCTTCCCTGTTCACTTACAGTGTCTAAGAATGGACTTAGACATTACAGGGGCATACCTGCTCAGGCAGATATGTCCACACATGGGATATAGAGCACCCTGCCTTCGGGCTGTAAGGCCTGCTGTAGGGGTGGCTTATCTTTATCTCATGCAGTGTCTGTGGGCATGGCACACAAGGTGGTGTGCCATGTCGACTCTTCGGTTTTGTCTGCATCAAGACACGCACCTTGCAATGGCGATTTGCATGATCTTGGTGAGGGGTCCCTTAGGTGGCACAATCTGTGCTGCAGCCCTAGTGGGCCCTCTGTTGGTCCAATGCCCTAGGTACTAGGGGTACCACTTACTAGGAACTTACAAGGGATCCTAAAGGTTTGCCAATGGTGGAATAAAAGTTCAGTTTAGGGAAAGAACACCTAGTGCTGGGAACCTGGTTCCTTTTAAGGAACCTATGTACAATAGGAGACATGAATAAAGAAAGTTTATCAGGCAACCTCAAGAAGCCAGAAATGGCAAATTGCCCTTAACAGTGCCCAGAGCAGAGCCCTGCTGGGCAAGAGACAACACAAAAAGCAGAACCACAGAAAGAGGGTAAGAAAGGCGATCAACACATTTTTCTGCACACCATGCCACAAATTTCTTCCAATCGCAGACATTCACAGTCTTGGTAGAGGGACACCTGGCTGCCAAGATAACGCAACAGATTTCAGGAGGAAGGTAAAAAGCGGTCAACTGTCGCTGGTCAATCTCCATGCAAGAAGGCGGAAAGTGCACAGGTTCGGGTGGAGAACCCTCCCCTGCTGCTGTGAAAGAAGATATTCCTGAAGGGGCAGCCTGATCGGAGGATTGACTGCCATACTCAGTAGCTCGGGATACCACTCCCCGTGCCCAGTCCGGAGCCACAAGGATGACTTGGGCCCGGTTTTTCTTGATGTTCTTGAATCCAGGGAAGGAGTGGTATGGGCGGAAAGGTGCATAGGAGGCCTGAGCTCCACTCGAGATGAAATGCATCTCAGAGCGAGTGCCGCCTTGGAAACTCTAGCACGCAATACTGCTGACATTGCCTGTTCTCAGCGGTGGCGAACAGATCTAATCAAGGCTCTCCCCAATGCTGAAAGAGACTTTGCACCACCTCTGATTGGAGACCCCATTCGTAATCCTCTAGGCATTTTTAGCTGAGTTTGTCTGCTCCGGCGTTCAGAGAACCGGCCAGATGTTGAACCACCAGAGAAACGCCCTGGTGTTCCAGCCACGTCCAGAGGCGCAGGGCCTCTTGACAGAAGGTCCATGACCCCACCCCGCCCTGTTTGTTGCAGTACCACATGGCGGTGGTTTTGTCTGTGAACACTTGCACTAGCCTGCCCCTGATGGAGGGGAGAAAGGCTTTCAGTTGCAGTCGGATCGCTGGGAGCTACAACAGGTTGGTGTGGAGTCCGGATTCCGCCGGAGATCAGAGTCCTCTGATCTCCACCTCTCCCAAATGGCCGTCCCACCCCAGAAGTGACCCATCTGCCACTACTGTGAGATCTGCTGGGGGAAGGGAGAGGGGTCTGCCTCCGACCCAATCGCGGTTCATTAACCACTACTGTAGATCGGTCGCAGTTCCCTCCGAGATCTGGACTAGGCCAGAGAAATCCCCCTGATGCTGCGCCCACTGCAGAGCTCACATATACCATCTGGCATGTGTCGCCAGCAGGATGCAGGAAGCTATGAAGCCCCAACAGCCTCAGAGTCAGTCTCACCAAAACCCAGAACAGAGGCTGAAATATCGGCATCATAGCCTGAATATCCTGCACTCACACCGTGGGAGGATAAGCTCAAAACTGCACTGTGTCCAGAACAGCTCTGATAAAGGGGAACATCAGAGAGGGAGTCAGGTGTGACTTCGGCACGTTGATAGTGAACCCCACCGAGTGCAGGAGGTTCTCCGCCCTTTAGTCTCGAGGTGGGAGGCGACAGCCGGGTACGAGCTCGCCTTCAACTTCTAGTCGTTGCCAAGATAGGAGAACACTGGCACCCCTGATCTTCTCAAGTGAGCTGCTCCCACCGCCATCACCTTGGTGAACACCCAAGGGGCGCTGGTAATGCCAAAAGAGAGAACGGAGAACTGAAAATGCTCGTGGCCTACCGTAAGCCGCAGATAGCGCCGATGGGCAAGCAAGATGGGAATGTGAAAAGAGGTGTCCTGCAAGTTCAACGCTACCATCCAGTCTCCAGGTAAAGTAAGACTTACGCCAATGTGAGCATTTTGATTTTCTCCTTCTTGAGGAAGAGGTTGAGTTTTCGGAGATCGAGGATAGGACGAAGGCCCTTGTCTGTTGTGGGAACCAGAAAGTAGTGGGAATAACAACCACAGCCTACTTCTGGGACCGGAACTCTCTCTTTGGCCCCCTTGGCCAAGAGAGCCATGACTTCACAGAGGAGGGACAGATGATCCTCCGTCAGCCAATTGTGAGATGGTGGCATGGAAGGAGGGGTAGTCTCGAAGGGGAGGGAGTCGCCCCTTTTGACGATCTGCATAACCCACCTGTCCGATGTTATGGACTGCCAGCGGGGCAGGTGATGACGAATCCAGGCCCATGGTGGTAAAGAGGCAGACTAGGAGTGCTTGGAGGCTGTTGCGGTGGGGGTGGAATGACTAGACGGCTAGCCCATGAGGTCTGTGGGTACTCGCCCTTGGTCACGCAGAGGCTGGGAAGCCTGCGCAACATGGTGGATGGGCTGTAATTGGCGTAGCTGGAAACCCCTTCTGAAGCCATGAAATAAGCGAAAGGCTGATTGGTGTGGACGTGGGGCCACAAAGAGGCCTAAGGACCTGGCCGTATCACGAGAATCCTGAAAGCGCCTGAGCACTGAATCTGCCTCGTCTCTGAAGAGACGGGTGTTATCGAAGGGCCTGTCCATGAGCGAAGCCTGGACATCCACAGAGAAGCCAGTTATTCTCAGCTAGGCGTAGCTCATAATTGCCACTGTCTTTGAAACCACTCTGCCCAGCGAGTAGATCGTACCAAGTCTGCATAGAATCGTGAACTTTGCCACGTCTCTCCTTTCAGCAACAGACTGGGAGAGTACAGCGCGGGCCTCATCTGGGACCTGTGGCAGCACTGTCAGCAAACGTATCCCACAGAGTGTGAGAAAAACGGCCAAAAAGGAATGTGGTGTTCACAAACCACAATGCCAGGCCGACAGAAGAAAACATCTTCTTCCCAAATGAGTCCATCCTCTTCGATTCCCTATCTGGGGGGGCGGTAGGGAAAGCGCCTTGGGAAGTGGAGGCTTGGACCTGCAAGCTCTCAGGGGTAGCGTGTTGGGTGAGGAAGTTGAGGTACCTAAATGCAGGGCGATGGTGGCGGGCAATCGTTCTATTCACAGGAGCCCCTGTGTTGGGTTGGACCAGGTACCCAAAAGGACATCAGTGAGGGAGTCATTGAATGGGAGTAAGGGTTCCAAAGAGAAGACTCCCAATTGTAGAACATCTGTCAAGAGATTAGACTTGACTGCCACTGTAGGCAACTGAATGTCCAGGACCTCAGCCGCCCTACGCACCACCCATTGCGTATGATGCTCCCTCCTCAGTAGCCACGGTACAGGGAGAAAGCAGACCAGCATCTGGAGAAATATCCAGGCTGCTGGCCTCCCCCAGGTCCTCCCACCAGTCCACACTATGTTCATCATAGGACTGGTATTCAAAAGGGGCCAGCGACCCCTCTGAGTCTTTCCTGAGGCTTAGCCGATGAAAATGAGACTCAGGCTCCGATCTGGGAGGCAGGCCTCCCCCCGGTGTCAGTCTACTTCAGGCGACGCCCCTCCGGCTCATGACAGAGTTGGGGATGACGATGGGGGCAGCACTGCCAGGGGGCGACGGCGTCGCCCCGGGGCATTCGCGCCAGGGGGGAAGGTCGAGATGGCTAGACTGGTGCCGGTCCGAATCCAGGAATGGATCAGTGGTGCCCCACCGGAACTGGGGCCAGAGCCGCCAGCGCAGAACCCCCCTTCAACCCCACACGGGGTCTGACCATCCAAAAATGAGGCGCATGTCCTCATAGAACTCTCTTAGCTGGGTGGGGGAGTCGGCCGAGGCGCAGGTTCTAGAGAACGAGACCTAGAATGCCAGGCTCCCTCGTCTCGTCAGACGAGAAGTTGAAGAGCGCTTCAACTTCTTACTCTTCTTCTTATGCCTCCTACCTGAATGTCGTGACGACAATGAGTGGGTCGAAGAGCACTTTGGGTTCCACGAATGATCCAGGGACCTTGCCCTCGACTGGGATCTCTACCACCACGGAGTCACATGCCGGGCCGTTAGCAGCTTTAGGGACCGCTCCCTCAAAGCCTTCGGAGCCATGGCCCGGCAATCTGAGTACCTCTAGGTGTCGTGGTTGCGCTCCAAACACCAAAGGCAAACGAGGTGAGGGTCTGTTGCCGATATCGGCCGATGACAGGCACTGCAGGACTTAAAACCTGACTTGCATGAGGACATCCTCGATACACCAGGAGGTAAACCTCAAAAGAAGTCAACAAAACATTAAATAGTGACAGAGGAGGGGGGCGTGGCCAAGCCGAGCGATAAGATGGCCGCTTAAGCTCTCGGCTCCGCCGACCGAGCGAAATATCCGTTGAATATCCGCCTCTAATTGCCTAATTAAGGGCTCCCACACCGTAAACCCAGCACCGGAGGGGCTGCTGTACAGTTTCAGGCCACTCACGGCCGGATTGAGGGTGTGTAGCGGCGTTGGCGATATCTGCGCCATCGGACCGGAGTGGGGTGAAGACGCGTCCAGGCGGCCTGCCGGCTGGGAAAATCACCAGCGTGTTGCTTCGTCGGCGCGACCGCCTCTTGCTCGGGGCTGGTGCGCGCTTGGGTGCGACGCCCCACTGAACCTCGCGGGAGGTCCCGGACAGCGAGGACAGACTGCGGATTGCCGCTGGCACCCCCGTGGACACAGGGCGCTGAGTGCGGCGCGAGCAACGGAGGAGCCGCCGGGGGCGGGATATCACTATCAGTGGCACCATTGTTGACGGCCTCCACTGGAGCGTGTGTTGAACCGGTGAGTGCCTGGGGATCGCTTGTCGGACCCTCACCCGACCCCGGCGTGATCACGGACATACGGGGCAGAGATCACGGTACCGCTGTACAGCTGGAACTGCAACGCGGTTGCATGTCTGCCGCTGCTGCCCCGCGTATGACACAGCGCGGACTGAGGCTGTCTCCCTGACCTGCGGCTCGCTTGTTAAGGGGCCCGCTGATCAGGACATTTCTGTGCCCCCCATGGCAGCTTGTGGGTGCTGCTTTGCCATCCTGTCCTCTTGCCCGATGGGAGCTGCCTCCTAGTACAGCGCTGAAACCGCCAGCGGACACCGGCGGTGTACCCCCCCCCACTATCAAAATTGCCCTACTGCGCTGTTGAGGCGCCTTCTCGTTGGTGGGGAGGTGCGCACTTGCTGATATCCTGGCGCAGGAAGGGGAATTGTGTGCGTGACTCCAGCGGTCAGCACCTGTGTTATCTATCGCCTGACCGGATGGGAGAAGTAGTGCCGGGCTGCTCATTGGACCGTCAGGAGGGCATCGAGAGACCCCGAGAGTTGGTGGATGTGCGGGGCCGGTGTTGAGGTGCCGTGGTGTTTCCCGTCCCGCTGTTTGACATCTGCTCCTCCTTATGGGTAGGTGAGATTTGGGGCTGATCTTCGACCGGCTGTTCCTCAGGCAGGGGGCTCACGGAACAGGACACTGCCGCAACCTTATACGGTTATCTACATAGGGGGTGATACCCGCTTGCTTCCGCCTGGTGGTGAAGGCGTTTCCGGCTGTGAGATCTCGGAGGCCCGCACTTTGGAAAATTGACAGTCTGTAAAGCGTGGAGAAGAGGACTTTGGAGTTCTGCTGCTGACTACCTCACGTGGTGCCGATCACCGATCGTTAGTGAGCCCCCCTGGAGAGTGTTGCATAAGTTATGGCAGGAGGACGCGGCTCGCGGACGGCCCTCCAGACTAAACTGACGAAGTATGCATGGGATGGAGGCCCCGGCGCGAGCCCTAAAGGGGGGTCAACCACGACTGACAAATCTGAGCCCGGTGGGAAGCAGAGGGAACCGACGCTGCATGATATCCTTGAGGCCATCACTACCGTCCGCACGTCACTGGAGTCGTGCATTGACTCAGTGTCCACCGAGGTGTCCCTCATCAGAGAGGACATGCGCTCAATGAACTCACGTTTGAAAGACGTCGAAATCAAGGCATCCTCCCTGGTGGAGGACACGTCCGAACTGCAGAAAAAGATGGAGGAGGTACAAACACACGCCACTAAACTAGAAGCGCAGCTGGACGACTATGAAGGGCGCTCCAGACGTAACAACGTCCGCATCATTGGGGTGCCTGAGCGTGCAGAGGGGCCTTCGGCGGATCTTTTCGTGGAGGAGCTGATCACTACCTATCTCAAGCCCAAGGGGCTCTCCAATTTCTTTTCAGTGGAACGGGCGCATCGGGTGCCAGGGTGTCGGCCGCGGCCCGGGGCCCCCCCGAGGCCGCTTCTTGCTAGAATCTTCAACTTCCGCGATAGAGATGTCATCCTACAGTGTGCCCGGTCCGCCCCGCCAGTGGAATACCAAAATAGTCGTATCACTTTCTTCCCAGACTTTACCCTCAAGGTGCAGAGGCAGCGACGTAGCTTCCTAGAAGTGAAGAGAGCGCTCCGAGACAAGGAACTGAAATATGCTATGATATTTCCGGCCAGGTTGAGGGTGGAGTCGGAGGGGAAATCCTGGTTCTTCACCAGCCCGGAGGAGACCTGGGACTGGCTGGAAGGCTGGCGAACGGCGGGCCGCCACGCTCATTGGGCCCGGGGCGTGAGGATGGAGGGAGACGCCCGGGCCTCAGGTGGTGGCTCCCCAATTTCTGATCGTGACGAGGCGGCAGGTGGAGCCGAATAATTGGTCTGTATGCCTTTCCTTTGAGTGAATTGACTGCTTCCAAATGGACTGCGGGACGTGGGATGGGGGCCGGCTCCGACGCGGGCCTCAGACTCTCGCTGTATTGAGCTGGACTGCCTTGGATGGCTTGTTGATAAATATTCCTTGCTCTTTGTCAGTTTCTTTGCCATATATGTGAGTGACCGTGGGTATATATTAGGCCCTTGTTGATGTCGTTAGTGCAAGCCCATTAGGCTGTAGTTGTTAATATCGGAACAGAAAAATTCCTAGAGTTGTGTGCTCGGTTGGGCAGCACGAACCTGTAAGTTTTGGAAGGGTGGGCGATAGGCACTCTGCTAGTTTGGGGGGCGGGAAGTTTTGTTACCGCCAAGCAGGGAGGCAGGGTGGGGAGGTTTGGGGACTGCACATTGGGTCTGCGGGATGGGGGGAGGGGTTTGTTTTTGTGTTTTGGTTTGGGCATTGTTGTTGTGCAGGCATGGTTTGTATTCTCGAATTCAGATGTCAACCGCAGTAGACACGGTGTTGGCCACACTCTTATTGACCATAAAATTCAGCACTGTAGGAAAATCCATACGTGTACTCCCCTGGCTTGTTCCTCCCCGGAGTATCTTATGTCACTATTTTCAAATGATGGGTACCTCGAGTAGACAGAAACTTACGTTGCTTTCATGGAATGTGAATGGGTTGGGGGACAGAATAAAGAGGGGGGTGGTTCTCCAATTCCTGAAACGACATTTACCGGACGTCGTGTTTCTACAGGGGACCCACCTGCTGGGCAACGGTTGTAAGGCCCTGTCACGATGGGGTTTTCAAATGGTGGCCCATTCCGCTTTTGGGTCAGGCTCCCGAGGGGTGGGCATCCTTGTTCGCAAATCCTTCCCCTTAACGATTAACTCGGTCCGCGAGGACCCACTGGGTAGATTTGTAACCCTGTCTGGAACTTGGGAGGGAGCCATCCTCAACTTGGTCTCAGTATACATTCCACCGGGCCTCCACACGCAAGCCTTTATTGATCTCGGCGACCTTCTCCTGGGCCTTCCCGAAGGGCGTTTACTGATCGGCGGGGATTTTAACTCTATTGTCTCGGACTCCCTGGATCGCTGGCCCCAGAAAGACCTACCGGTCTCGCGTAAACGGATTCATAGCTTCTTGGGTGCATTGGGACTGGCGGATGTTTGGAGGTGCCTGCACCCAAAGGAACCCAATACACACATCTATCGGGTCCCAATGGCACCATGTCACGCATTGACTATGTGCTTAATCTTACACATCATCTTCATATCGTCAAAGAAATACGGCAATTGGCCAGGGGCATATCGGATCACTCCCCCATATTGTGCAGAATAGAGGTCGGGGAGCCCTCGGTCGGCCGCGTGGCACCGATCAACTCGTGGTATCTCACGACCCCCCCCATTAGGGATAAGGTTCTGACTGAAACAGACCGGTATTTCCAAGAAAACCTGGGATCAGTCAGCTCTTCCGTCTCGCTTTGGGAGGCCTATAAGACTGTTGTCCGCGGGGTGGTCCTGGGGCAAATTTCAGGGCAACGCAAGGAAAAGGCGGCCGCCGTCACGCGTATCGAGGGCGAGGTCCTAGAGTTGGAACGCACAGTTAGATCGCACGACTCGGAAGAAGTGCGTCAACAGCTTCGCATTAAAACTAAGGAGCTCTTGGACCTAGCCACGGATGCGGCTAAGGCACAGTATCGGGCTACCCTTAGCAGGATCTACGATGTAGGCGACAAGGCAGGCAAATTGTTGGCCTGGCTAGATCGGAGAGACGGGGCACGGTGCGTGGTGGCTGAAATTGCCATCGATTCACATTCCCGAACCACAGCTCCGCAAGACATAGCGTATGCATTTGGTAATTACTACCAGACCCTGTACTCTTCCAGTACGACCCATTCGGAGGAAGAGGCTTCTTCCCTCTTACGTGATATACGCATGCCGGTGGTCACAGAGGAGGAGAGTCTTGACTTAGACCAAGATATTACAGTGACCGAAGTGGAGAGGGCCATCCACGATCTGCGGGGGGGAAAGCGTCGGGCCCTAACGGGATCCCTATAGAACTGTTTAAGCTCACGGCGGGCGTGACCGCCCCTTTTATCACCGCCATGTTCAAGGAAAGTAAAGACCAAGGAATTCTTCCTGAAGATCATAGACTAGCCAATATCATTGTTATCCACAAAGCGGGTAAACCCGCCGATCAGTGTTCTTCATATAGACCCATTTTGCTCCTTAATTGCGAGGCTAAGATCCTCGCAAAAGTTCTCGCCACTCGCTTGCTATCTGTTCTTCCCAATTTGGTTCACCCGGATCAATACGGGTTTATGCCCGCAAGAAATACGTCTCTTAATCTCCGCAGACTGCACGCAGTGCTATGTAGAGCAGATACGATCAGAGAAGACACGGTTGTGGCATCCCTGGACGCTGCTTCGGCCTTTGACACCATAGAATGGCCATACCTGTTCGCTGTGCTACGCAAGCTAGGATTTGGCCCGGAATTTATCAACTGGGTGCGTCTCTTGTATTGTCAACCGTTGGCACAAGTGATTGTAAATAATCGAAAGTCCCCTGTCTTCTCTCTCGGGGCACCAGGCAAGGTTTTCCCCCTGTCGCCACTCCTTTTTGCTTTGGCCTTGGAACCTCTCGCAGCTTGGATCCGCCAGGCCCCCACCATTCGAGGCCTTAACTGGGCATGTGGCTGGGAGGACCGTATATCACTGTATGCAGATGATATCCTGCTCTATCTCGCTTCCCCGGCGAGGTCCCTTAATGTGGTGATGGATATCTTTCACAGCTTTGGCAGGTTCTCAGGCTATAGGATCAACTGGTCGAAATCGGTCCTCTATGTCCTTAGTGGGCAGAGACCTCGACTTCCCCGGGGGTGCCAGCTGACGGAGGCCGTTGATGGCTTCAAATATCTGGGGATCTGGGTATCTAAAGACCTGACGCGATTCTATGAAAATAACCTCCGGCCACCACTAGAGCGCCTCAAATCTGACGTTCTACACTGGAAATCGCTTCCCCTGACCCTCCTTGGACGAGCAGCCCTATTCAAGATGATGTCCCTCCCCCGTCTTCTGTACGCGTTACAAAATACACCTCTTCCGGTCGCGGCATCCTACTTTAAAGAGTTGGAGGGCACAGTGCGGGACTTGCTGTGGGAGGGTAAGCCACCCCGCATAGCCACGCACAAGCTCACACTGGGATGGTTCGATGGTGGCATCGGACTCCCAGACATGAAAAGATACTACTGGGCCTCGCAGCTCGCTGCCATTAACCAATGCACCTACCGGCGACATGATGACCCGGCATTTCAGATTGATCGATGGCTCCTCCCGGGGGGTGGGTTCGCGGG
Organism: Calotriton arnoldi; assembly: GCA_963921515.1. Lineage (NCBI taxonomy): Eukaryota > Metazoa > Chordata > Amphibia > Caudata > Salamandridae > Calotriton > Calotriton arnoldi. Next base: position 7,726,474 of record CAWUFW010000017.1, read on the forward strand.
TGCACTCTATACAAAATCCCAGGAAAAAGTTTTGACTGGCCCGACAAAACATGCTGTGCACATCTGGAAAGAAGCCACTAAAAGCCTGGGTTGGGAGGGTAAGCTTACTCAGGCCACGCCACTTTGGCACTGTGACCAGCTGGGTCGGCTGTCGCGCTCCTTGGGGTTCGACAAATGGGATACCATTGGTATCTCCAGAATTGGAGACCTCTGGAGATCCGGGAATGTCATATCGTTTTCTCAGTTAAGTCAAGAGTATGAAATGGCCAGCTCCGAGCAGTTCAGATATTTTCAAATTAGGCACGCGCTACTATCGGCTCTCCCCAAGGGTGCGGCCGTCCCCGATTCCTCCCCACTGGAAGGCAAGATTCTAGATGGGGATCTGCCGGAACGGGCCATATCCCTTATTTACAAGAAGCTTATTAACAACATGACTGATCCCTTAACACGGCTCAGAGTTAAATGAGACCACGACGTTGCCGGCTTGGAGGATGAGGAGTGGCGGGCCGCGGTGGCTTCCCCCGTGAGGTGGCCATCTCCTCCAGACTCCGACTGGTTCAGCTAAAAATCCTCCACAGGACGTATCTGTCTGGACCCTCATTGGTTCATATGGGTTACGCCCCAGACGGTGGGTGTACACGTCAGTGCGGCCAAGAGGGCACCTTCATCCACACACTTTGGGAATGCGATACAACTCAGAAATTCTGGGAGGGGGTGGTATCAGTGATGGAGGACGTGATGGGGCGACAGATACAGTGTAATATAAAACTGATTTTGTTGAACATATGGGACCCCTCTGATCTTACAGCCAGAGAGAGGACATGGGTCACATTGGGCTTCATGGTAGCAAAGCGGAATATTGCACGTTTGTGGAGGGATCCGACCTCACCGAACATTGCGGACTGGGCCAAGGACATGGACTGGTGCATGGTGACTGAGATACCTATTTATGTCTCCAGGGGCTGCCCGAAAAAGTGGTCGCAAATTTGGGGGCCTTGGAACACTTTCCGGGGAGAGATATGTGAACCACCAGAGGGTCGAGGGGAAGAGGCTATTGAGGTCGATTAATGTGTTATTCCTGATATCAACTATGCTGGAGTGGGGAGAAATGATCTTTGATGTGCTATAACACTGTGTGCCAATGTCTACATGTGAAATACTGTCTCTCTGATATTCAACATGCCATTTTTTCAATAAAAAGAGTTTATAAAAAAAAAAAAAAATAGTGACAGAAGGGTAGCTCTTCTCCAGATCAGCTCTGGCTGGTGTGGAAAGAAAAGAACTGCCACCAGTGAGCCTAGGTAGCTCCTGTATAGGTACTGCGACATCAATTCCGGCGCGGACAACATTGACGGCGGACGTGGAGATGATCTACGCCACCTACCTGCGAGCAGGGGTACTGCTCACAAAAAATCTTCCGAATCCAGTCTGACACCTGGGGGAAATTGTAAGGTAAGGACTCTGCGACTAGATGTCTCTATTAGATAAAGCTAGTACTGGCATCAGTACAGTTTTATTAAGACAAGGTGTTTGATGCCAAACACCAGCATTTTAAGTGCAGCCGTAATGTAGTTGGGTAACTCTTAATGACTAGTGCCCTGTATATGTCCTTAAGATGGCTGCCTGATCACTTGAAATATCTAGCAATGGAACTAGACATCACAGGGCAGATCTGCTCATGCAGTGGTGCCCTCACGTATAGTATAAAGCACCCTGCCTTAGGGCTCCAAGGCCTGCTGTAGGGGTGACTTACATATAGTATATGCAGTGTACACAAGCATGGCACACAGTGAGTGTGCAATGTCGTGTTTTCAGAATGTTTTGTGCCATTTCACCCAGCCTGCAATGGCAGTCTGTATGCAGTTTGTGTGGGGGTCCCTTAGGGTGGCATAATACATGCTGCAGCCCTTAGGGAACCTCTTTAATACCCCTGCCCTAGGTACCAGGAGTACCATTTACTAGGGACTTACAGGGGTGCTAAAGTACTTGCCAATTGGGTTACAATTAGACATTTACCTTTGTTTAAGGGAAAGAGCACTGGCACTGGGGGCCTGGTTAGCAGGGACCCAGTGCACTTTCAGTTAAAAAGCATCGGTACTAGGGCACAAAGTGGGGGTGACCATGTCAAAAAGGGCGCTTTCCGAATACCAGATACCACAGAAACAGCCTTTTTTGCGGACCAGCGAAGGGCAGGGGACAGCTGCCCGGAGGGGCGGCAATATCAAGCATGTGCCTTACAAAGTCACACACAACACCAGTAGGGGAAAGAACAGGAGCCTTTCTTCAGAGGTGGAGGGAGATCACATCAGACAAATGGATATTCAACATCACCCAACATGGCTATTGCATACAACTAGTAAAACACCTGCCAAATGGGGTCTACAGAAAACAACCAATACGAAGGAACAAAAAACATTCCTACGCCGGGAAGTGTGAGAATTGTTACAAAAAAACAAGTTACTTACCTTCGGTAACACCTTATCTGGTAGAGACTCCATCTAGCTGCAGATTCCTTACCTTAGAATATTACCCAGGGGTCAGAATGGATCCGGAAATTTTTGTTGAGCAGTACCACTGCGTGCCAGTGGGTGGAGTCATTCGGCTCCACTGGGCGTTGTCCGGCCTGGAAGTGACGTGTGCAGTACCTATAGAGGCACCACCCCAGCACACTGATGTCCGTTTCTTTTCACAACTTTCTATGCCAGAAGCGCAAAGCCACAGAGAACACTGACCACTGGTGCGTTAAGCTAGGGTCCCTAAAGGGTGAAACAACTCTTTAACTCTGAATTCCATTCGCAGAGTGGGGAGGATGGGTGAGCCGGTAAGGAATTTGCGACTAGACAGTCTCTACCAGATAAGGAGTTACCAAAGGTAAGTAACTTGCTCATATGATAGAGGCTTCTAGCTGCAGATTTCTTACCTTAGAATAGATATCCAAGCAATGCATCCCCAGACGTGGGTCTGCAAAACCGATTAGACCCTTAAAGTGGGTCTGCGATACGGATTAAACTAAAGTCCTGTCAGCCCAAAAAGGCAAAGTGACTTTCATGCCGGACCTGACTGTCTAGGCAGTAGTGCTTCGTAAACTTGTGCAGGACAGGAACTCCGCGAGTTAATGCACTGGTTGCAGGCAGGGCTCTAGTAGGATGAACTTGCAAACCTTAAGGAGGTTGGTTTTTGGCCAATGCCTTTCCTTTCTTTGCTCTGATGTATCCCATGAAGAGTTGATCGTCCGGAACTCTTGTGCGATGAAAGTGGAACGACCACGTTATTTTTGGGTCCAATCAATGGAGTCTCTCCTCTTCTTTAGTGGGGTGATGCGGAGCGTAAAAGGTAGGCAGAGTGATAGACTGACCTGAGTGAAAGGGAGTTACCACCTTCAGTAGAAAGGATGCCCTAGTCCGAAAGAGCAGCTTGTTAGGGTAGATGTTGAGGTATGGAGGATGTGCTGACAAAGCCTATAACTCACTGACCCTCCGGGCAGATGTTATCGCCACTATGAAGGCCTATTGTAAGAAGACTGAGTGGACAGGTATGTAGAGGCTCGAAGGGAGCCCACATCAAAAATGTAAGAGCTAGTTTGAGGTCCCACTGAGTAATAATGAAAGGTGCTGGTGGGAACATATGTTGAAGACCTTTCAGAAACAAATCTACAATAGTGGACTTGGGAAGGGATGGCTAATCAGGCAACCGCAGCAATGACTAGATGGCAGACAGATAACCTTTCAATGTGCCCAAAGCAGAGCCCTACTGGGCTAAGGCAAGACTAAACAAAAGAACCTGGGAAAGGGGTGCAGATACAGGGTCAACGTTTTTATCTGTATACCATGCCACAAACTTACTCCAACGGCAGGTGTATACTGTCTTTGGTGGAGGGACGCCTGGCTGTCAAGATAATATTGCAGACTGTGGGTGGAAGGTTGAAAGCTGTCAACTGTCGCCGCTCGAACTCCACGCGTGAAGGTGAAGCGATTTGAGGTTTGGGTGTAGAACCCGTCCCTGCCTCTGCGACAGAATATCCTCTCAAAGAGGCAGCTTGATATGAAGACCCATGCTTATACTCAACAGCTCAGGAAACCAGACTCTCCATGCCCAATCCGGAGCCACAAGAATGACTTGGGCCCGGTCATTCCTGATCTTTTGGAGAACCTTGGGCAGGAGTGGTACGGCAGAAAGGCATACAGACGGCTGGATCTCCACCTGAGACAAAAAGCATATCCGAGTGAGAGCAACCTTGGAAACTCCAGCATGCAAAACGACTGACATTGCACGTTCTGGACTGAGGCGAACAGATCTAACCAAGGCTCTCTCCACCCTTGGAAGAGACCTTGCGCCACCTCCGCATGGAGATGCCATTTGTGATGTGCTACGCATCGATGGCTGAGTTTGTCTTCTCTAGTGTTCAGAGAGCCTGGCAGGTGTTGAACCACTAGGGATATGCCCTGGTGTTCCAGCCAAGTTCAGAGGTGCAAAGGCTCTTGACAAAGGGTCCACAAATCCACACCTCCCTGCTTGTTGCAATACCACATGGCGGTGGTGTTGGCCGTGAACACATGGACCAGCCTTCCCTTGATGGAAGAGAGAAAGGCTTTCAATTCCAATTGGGTCAACTGAAGCTCCCGTAGATTGATGTGGAGCCCGGATTCTGCCAGAGACCGGAGTCCTCTGATCTGCACCTCTCCCAGATTGCTGCCCCAGTGCAGGAGTGACAAATCTGTCACTACAGTCAGCTCTGGTTGGGGAAGGGAGAGGGATCTGCCACTGACCCAATTGTGGTTTTTTAGCCACCACTGCAAATCTTTTTCAGTTCCCTTCGAGATATGGACCATGTCGGAGAGATTACCCTGATGCTGCGCCAACGGGTATGTGTTACTGGCAGGATGCAGGAAGTCATGAGGCCCAGCAGCCGCAGAGTCCGTCTCACCAAAATCTAGGATAGAGGCTGAAACATCGATAACATAGGCTGAATATCCTGGACTTGCCGCCCAGGATGATAAGCCTGTGTCTAGAACAGCTCCGATTAAAGGAAGCGTCTGAGAGGGGGTCTGGTATGAACCCCTGGGAATGCAGAAAGTTCAAGGTAGTATGGAGGTGGGAGATGACTGCCTGTGGCCAGCCTACCTTCAAAGCCAATCGTAGAGGTAGGGGAGAAGACAGGAATCCCTCACCTGCAGAGGTGAGCTGCGACCACCGCCATCACTTTCTTGAACTGAGAGGCGCCGGGAGCATGGCAGACTGAAAGTGATCTTAGCTGACCATAAACCGCAGGTAAAGCCTGTGTGCCGTCAGGCAGGACGGGGATGTGAAAATCTGCATCCTGCAAGTCCAACAATACCATCCAGTCACCTGGCTCTAGGACAAACAGGACTGGCGAAAGCATCTTGAATTTCTCCTTCTTCAGGAAGAGATTGAGAAGGCACAGGTCTAGAATAGGACAAAGGTCTCTGTCCTTGGGCACCAGAAAGTAGCAGGAATAGCAACCACAATCTACTTCTGATTCAGGTACATTCTCTATAGCTCCCTTGGCCAAAACAGCCAACACTTCCTGACGGACCAAGGAGAGGTTGTCCTCTGTCAGCTTGTTGTAAGTAGGTGGCATTGGTTGGGGGTGAGGGGGGTTGGTCACAAGGGGAAGGACTAGCCCCCTTAGAAAACCAGTGCTTCTCAACCAGGCATGGCGCCTAAGGGTCACCAGCAATGAAATCGCTCTGCCCAGCGAGTCTGTCGTATCCAGCCCAAATCCGATGGTGAACTTGGCTGCATCTCTACTGTCAGCAATTGCTTTAGAGAGTATGGCTTGGGTCTCCTCCGAGACTTTGGGCAGCAATTACTCAACTGAGTCCCAGAACGAATGGGAGTCTCAGCCCAAGAGGCATGTGGTGTTCACTGACCACAGTACCAGGCTGGCAGAAGAGAACATCCTCTTCCCGAAGGTATCCAGCCTTTTGGATTCCCTATCCATTTGAAAGGTAAGGAATGTGCCAGGGTTGATTTTGGAGGTGGAAGCCTGGACCACCAAGCTCTGTGGCTTGGGATGCTGGGTCAGAAAACTGGGGTCACCGGGGCGGGGCAATGGGAGCAGGCAATTGTCTTATGCACATGAGCCCCTGTGAAGGGCTTGGACCAGGCCCCGAGAAGGACGTCAGTTAAGTTATAATTGACTGGGGGTAAGGTTTGGTGGGGGCGACTCCCGGCTGAAGTACCTCCATCAAGATGTTTAACTTGACTGCCACTGAGGGTAGCGTAAGGTCCAGGACCTCAGCTGCTCTCCACACTACCATTGTGAACGAGGCACTCTTCTCCGTAGCCATGGTAGGGGTAGAGACCAGGCAGTGTCTGGGGAGGTACCCAGTCCACTGGCACCAGCCAGATCCTCATACTAGTTGTCCTCGGTGTAAGGAAATGCCTTTTTGTTGTTTTTTGACAGATGCTGCTGGTTTTTAATCTCTGAGAGGGCGCTGAGGCCAGCTAACCAGACCTCAGTGCCGTGACTCTAAAGTGTATGTCGAATTCACTGTACCCAATTGGAAACGGCTAATTTACCTATGAGTCCCTAGTAAATGGTACTTTGGTACCCAGTGCATGTAGATTAGAGGGGGGCCCATGGCTTGCAGCACTGATTGTGCCCTCCTGGAGGCCCCCCAAGTAAAACAAGTCCCCCAGTCCGCGCCTGCAGACTGGTAGAGCAGTCGTGCAATGCTAGCCCGACTTTGCCATTGAAAACAGTGGCAAAGCCACCACTTCTCCTGGACATGCATGTAAGTCAACCTTCTGGTAGGCCTACCAAATCCTAAAAGGAGGGTGCAACATAGGTCACAGGCAGGACATGTACTTTACATGTCTTGACAGTAAAACACGCACAATGACAGTTTTTCATGTGCAAAGGCTTGGTTGCCCAATTGGTGAGTACAGGGATACAGCGCAAACACAAGGAGATGATGGACGGAGCACTGAAACTTTTCAGACACTCATACCCAGTCCCTATTAGATCTGGGTTGAATCCATCATCGTTCTTTAGCTCACTGAGCCACCCCAGTTCAGACCCAGCCATATGCAAATCAGTCTTGACCCTGTTCCTCATGGGAACAGACCAGCCCGAACTGCCAAGCCAGGTCTTCCCTGGACCGGAAACAAGCATCCTGGGACCCTGACCCCTCAGCTGTGCTAACTACTGAATGGCGCAACCAAAGTGGGCACTTCAAGGTATCAAACAACTTGTTACATTAAAGCCGACTTGTCTTAAGTCTAAATTAATGTAACTTTTTGCAGTGTGCAGCTTTAGCAAAGCTGCCACTTTGTTGTCATTAAAACTCCTGTGCCTTACTGGGCACACATGCCAAAGCCAAGAGTCTCCAAGGGTCAGTGAGCAGACCTCCTGTTCACAGCACAGGGACACAACAGCTGGACAGCCGGCTGGGGTAAGTTGGAAGCTCAAGTCTTCAACCCACCACCAACCACCTCCGTACAGCAACAGGGACTAGGACCCAATGCACAAAGTTGCTCCAGAGTTCACAGAGCCTTGGAGTGTCGTCGAGGTGAAGCTGGGACCCCCAGAGGACGAGTTATCGACCCAGGAAGGATTGGCCTGTGACAGCAATACTGGGCGAACTGTAGTCCAGTGGCAACTGGACTTCTGCCAGCACCAAGAGGACTTTGAGGGACGTTGACCCAGTGACTAGGACTACCTCACCACCTTCGTGGACAAAGGACTAGTGGCAGCAAGACCTCAGTCGACTGCATCACATCCACAGCACCCTTGGAGCATCTTCCGCATCCATCATCCCTTGCAACATGACCACTTTCTTAGGAAAGCCCAGCAACAGATAAAAGTGCCTGGAACTGACTGAGGACTACTTCACCTACTGAGGCAACTGTCTGAGGACCTTGCAAGTCCCCCTGACGGGCTCCATACTGGAATTGGTAGCCTAAAGTGACCGCATTCCAACTGGCTAAACTTTTTAGTTTTGAATTTGCCAGTGCTTGTTCGCAGTTGAGTGAAATAACCCGACTTACAGTGCCTTGTAAATTTAATTTCTCTGGAACCCTCCTGTGGATCTTCTTTGTTGTGGTGTCTAAAAATAGTCTGTTTTTATAAATTGGTGTCTGTTTTGTTTGGTGTTTTTCAATTTCTTCAATTGTTTGGTGCTGTTTTTATGCTTTATGCTTATTCCTTTGTATAAGCCTTGCTGCTCAGAACCCCAGCTACTCAGCGTTGAGCTGAAGGTTTAACAAAGGAAACATAATGGTCCTAAAGGGGTTGGTGAGTGTATTACACAGTGAGGTTGCACCACCTCACCATATAATACACCCCATTTCCCCACAACCATAATATCCAGATTTGTACCGGCAGAGACACATTCCACAGGGTTAGCTGCAGACAAAACACAAACACTTCAAGAAGCCATTTCAGTGGAACCTGGGAGTTCTCCAGTTCCCAAGTAAGTTAGAATTGTTAAATGCAGACTTCCCCTCCACATTACTTTCAATGCCCCAGCCCCTTGCTATCTTAAACTGAATCTGAGGAACAGGTGGAACAGGAAGAAGCAGTGGAAGAGGAGCAGAAAGATGCTTGGAATAAGCATCACATTAATTCCCAGAAGGAACGAACTTTGGATACTTATTGCATTAAAGCATACTCACCCGGTGTGACCTTTTCTTACCATGCAGTCATTTCAAAGGTAGCTTTTGCAGCATGAATCTCGTCTAGAATAACATGCTGTGCATTATTCAGCCACCAAGTGGTTGGGTCGGAAACTTGTCTTGTGTAACCTAAAACTCTTCTTTTTTGAGTTCTACTATAGGAGGAGGCTGGGTGACTCCCTATGACGTTGAGCGTAAGCCCACAATGACCATTCAGATCCTTTTTTCGTCAACTGAGTTCAGTCATTAAATCAAGAGGTCTGTCAAGTAGCTAAAAGCATCGGGACTTGAGAATGAGACAATTTCTTAGAAAGAGAAGTACTGGAGTAAAATGCTAAGAAGTAGGAATCTAAACAAATAGTGTAGGAAAGTACTCCTGTTGGCATGGGTAACCTCCAATTTTTACCTGACTCTGATGCATCTTTGATTGAATGTGCACTGGGTTCCTGCTAATCAGGGTCCCAGTGCCAGTGTTCTTTCCCAAAACTGTACCTTTGTTTTCACAATTGGCACACCTCTGGCCAACATATAGGTCCCTTGTAACTGTTACCAGTTGTACCAAGGGCCTTGTGACCAGAGAGGGTCTCTAAGGGCTGCAGGATGTAGTATGCCACCCTAAGGGACCCCTCACCAAACACATGCACACTGCCACTGCAGCCTGCATGTTTTGGTGCAGATAAAAGTGTCGACCTGGCACGCCTACCAGCACTGCAAGAGGCATAGGTAAGTTACCCTACAGCAGGCCTTACAGCCCTAAGGCAGGGTGCACTATACCTCTTGTGAGGGCATAACTGCATGAGCAGATATGCCCCTATAGTGAATTCCCAGATGTTTGGTACCAAACATCTCAGATTAATGAACCCACACTGATGTCAGTGCTGGATTCATTAATAAATGCACTCAGAGGGCACCTAGGAGGTGCCCCCTGAAAACCTACCAAACCACTAGTGGGTGCCTAACTGGTCTGCACCAGCGTGCTACTTCTAGACATGTTCCTGACCCCTGGAAGTGGGAGCCTTTTTGCTCTCGTGGGTCAGAAGTAAAGCCTGCTCTGGGTGGAGGAGCTTCACATCTACCCCAAAGCAGGAACAGCATTGAAGGACGGTAAGCCTCACAGGCTTCCCGTCCTTTGTTATGCTGACCAGGGCCTCTCCAGCTAGTGGAGATGCCCGTCGCCCTGACCAAGCCCCACTTTTGGCGGCGAGGTCAGCGTGAAAATGAGTAAGCAGGAGGTGTGTGTCCCCTCTCAGCCAGGACCACCCCAAAGATGTTCTGAGCTGAAGTGACCCCCTTCTTTGAAAATTCTCCATATTGTTTTGGAGGATTTTAGCCACTAGGGTTAGGTTTATTGCCCCCTCCCCAAAGGAAGTGGACATACAAAGGGTGTAGTCACCCTTAGGGTAAGTAGCCCATTGGCTACTACCTTCTTACCCCTGTAACGCTTCTAAATTGAGTATTTAGGGGCTACCCTGAAACATAATCCTCAGAATACCAACGACCTACGAAGAAGAGGACAAAGAAGAGCCGATCCCTGCATGACAAGGAGCTCCAGCGACTGCCGTGGTCCCAGCCCCCCTCCAAACTTTGCACAACTTGTCCTGCAGATCAGCAGCCTCCAAAGCCCTGGTAGGACTGCCTGCCTTCAACAAAGACTCCTTATCTCCCGTGGGCCGCTGACCTGTCCAGAAACCAAAGTTTCAAGACCAAGCTCTGCCTGTTGAACCGCGAAGTCAACCACCTCTGCACCTGACGCCCACGGCCGGAGTCCAGGAGGCCCACCGGTCCAGAAAAGGTTCCTCAGCGATCCTGAGCAAGAGTCCCTTGTGGGTTGACCCCTGCCAGACTCCACGTCGACACTTGCAGCCTCAGCGTGATGACCCCCCCCCAACTGCGACCGCATTGGTAAGCTGACTTGCGACACCAAAGGACACCCCTGCACCCAGAGCTCCTGGGCCTTGGGGAGATCTACCGACGGTGTCCCGATGCCCCAGCACATCCCAGCTTACCTGTGCAGCTGTAGGTTTCCATTGATCGGCCTCCTGGCCTGAGCCTGCACCCTTTTTCCAAGTTCAAGAATCCCCATTGGTTTGCATTGGGCGCCCGACGCTGTGTTGGCACTCTGCACCCAGCCACTCCTGTGCCGCGGAGGGTGTAAGTTTGGTGCTGCCTTGTGGCCCCCCTGTGCTTGCCTTAACCCCCGGAGACTGGGTTCCAAAACCATGCTACTTACCTGCAAATAGTACCACTTCAATTGCCCCCTTTCTCCATTGGATAACATTGGACCAGGCCCAGAGTTTGACCTCTGGCACCCGGCCGCCCCAGTGCCGCTGGTGGTGCAATTTTGTTACTTAACTGAAACTTGCCTGGTACGGATTCTTGATCTAAAAGCTTAACACTGTAAATCGTTTACTTACCAGCAAATTGCTGATTGTGTTTCCTCCCATAGGATAACGCTGTACTGATTGAAAAATGCACTGTGTCCACTTTTGATATTGAAAAACATATTTTACTTCAACAAAGTATCTTTGGTTCTAGAAAATAAATATACACTAAGTAATATTTTTACAAACGATTGGTCTCAGGTTTAGTCATTGAGTGTGTGTAATCATTTCTTGCCTGTGTGTGTACAACGAATGCTTAACACAGCCCTCTGATAAGCCTAACTGCTTGCCCACACTACCACAAAAGAGAGCATTAGTATTATCTACTTTAGCCTCTGTAAAGCCTCTGGGGATCCTCTGGACTCTGTGCACACTATACCTTACTTTGGTTTAGTATATACAGAGCCAGCTTCCTACATTGGTGGATCTGCGGTGGGGTCTACGACTTTGCATTTGCTGGACCACTCTGACAAAAAGTGACCACAGGGCTACAGTCCAAAATTGCCTTTAGATTCAACTGAATGAATGTATACATGTTTACTGCATGATTAAAATCATTGCAATTCCTTCTCAATAATTACAGTAATTACAAAATAAAAGGTAAACAGAATACAGTGATGCAAGAGATGTGCTACGGTATTTGATTACAAGCTCTGTTTCCATTATATAATTACCAAACAAAATATAGGCCTAAAATTGCAAAATAATAAAATTCTCCATAACTTATAGAAAAGAGAATAAAAAATCATGTCCAATTTATATACAAGCAACCATACTTAAAATTGCAAATTCAACTGGCGGACGGCACCATTAAAGCTTTTCCTCCTAGCGTCAGGTTCACTGTTCTAAGGTGCTCGGTTCAGTAACTTTTATCTGTACAATAAGCGCAAAAGTAAAATACTAGGTCAGCAGACGTCTAAGCTGGAAGAGTGACCCCACCCAGCCAGATATCTACATACACACTAAACCTGTCTAAGCAGAGTGGGGCTGTTCCTCAAGAATATCATAGAGACACCTACGTGTGCGAAGAAGTGCATGAAATAAAGTGCAAAGACAGAAAGGATCTAAGCTAGAAAGATGGGAGTAAAGTGCAATACTAGTGTCAGATTTGTTGGAGTATTTCGTTTTGTTCCATCAAAGGCTGCTTCTCTGGGCGCCAAACTGAGTGACAGAAGATTTATTTACAAGAACTCTACCTATGCGCTAAACCTGTATAGGCTGAGTGGAGTTGTTCCTCCATAATACCATAACATCTGCTCTATAGGGCCAAATTCAGAGACAACAACGTGTGCAAAGAGGTAAAAAAAAATGAAGGGCAAGGATCTGAGCTGTAAGGATGGGGAATAGAATGCTATACTAGTGTCAGATTTCATTGAACCTTTCATTTTATTCCATCAAAGGCTGCTTCTCTGGGAGCTGAACTAAGAGACAGGAGATTCACAAAAGAGCAAATAAAATGTCTCTGTACATGTTTTTAGACCGACTAAATGAGATGCTCCCTGCACCGTGAGCTGTCAGAGCAGGACAGCAAAGATCTAAGCTGTAAGGATGGGAAGTGAAATGCAATACTAGTGTCAGTTTTCGATGAACCTTTTGTTTTGTTCCATCAAAGGCTGCTTCTCGGAAGCTGAACTAAGTGACAGAAGATTTACAAAAGAGCAAATAAATGCCCAAGTACATGATTTTAGACAGACTAAATGAGATCTCCCTACACCTTGACCCAATCAGAGCGGGGTTTGGCTTCTCATCCTTAGTGTCTGGACTTCTGCTCTGAAGGACCATTTTCAGTGACATTAACACATGCAAAAAAGCGCAAGAAAAACAAAAAGGTGGGAGGTCAGTGATGATCTAATCTAAAAGGATGCAGGATAAAGTGCAATAGGGAATGGTTTCTTACCTGTAACTCCTGTTCTCTCGTAGGGGTATTTCCATGTTAAGTCATAAGCACTTGAGTGGTGTGGCCAAGCAAGATGGCAGAGTAGACATGCTTTCCTAGAGCTCCTGCCAGCGCATTATCAGGAATCATCCTGAGTGTATAAAACGGCGATACATGGCACGACAAAGACTCTGGGAGTTCCTCATCTCCCTTGGCGCCGTCCGGTGACCCGCGGCCTTGAAAAGCTGTTGGAGCGGAGAGACGAGGGGCCAGATTGACGGCGCTGAGTGAGGCCCGCGAGGTGTGTGGCAGCTTGCTCTGGTGAGCGACAGTGCCGGTGAAAGGAGGCGGGTCAGCGGAGAGCAACTGGCTACACGCAGGAGGTGTGTGATCTCGGCTGCCCGTAGAGCCGCCGCATGGCACAGAAGGAACGTGGTCAGCGAGGACGGACAGCGACCGGGACAGATGGCCATATTGCTGACATAGAGCAAGGCCGGCGAGGTGGATGGTGGCTGGATCCGATGAGCGACAGTGCCGGTGAAGGGAGGCGGGTCGGCTGAGAGCGACTGGCTGCAAACGGGAGGTGCATGATCCCAAACCTCAGTAGAGCTGCGACACGGCACAGTGGGAACGAGGCCGACCCGGCCAGACAGCCATCTCGCCATCGCGAGGTGGGGCCCTCCAGTGGAGAGGAGGGTGACGCGGCTTGGAGCGTGATCGCTCCAGTGAAGGGAGACGGGCCGAGCAACGTAGGGGCCCAACCGCATGCAGGAGAAGTCTTTTCCTGGTTGCTGTGAAGACTGAGGTGACTTGACCCCCACATTACATCGGGAGGTGCCGGAGGGTAACGAAGCGGTGCACCGGGGACAGGTGCAGTCTCCACATATACTGCACAGCGTGGACTCACGCGAACAGGGGGGGCCCGGCGCAACCCTATAGAGGCCACATGCAAAGCGGACCCGCTTAAGCAGGAACCACTCCACACATCCAGACCAAAAGTAAGCGGTGTGCCGATGGGTGAATAGAAGCGGCCGGCACTGTACGCCTGAACTGGGAGTGCCAGGGCGTGGGAATGAAAGCCTTGCCATCATAAGCAGACCCTCCCGGTTGGAGTGACTCACCACAAGCGGAGACTTCATGCAGAGTAAAGACCACAAGGAGTAGGAGTATATAATCTGAGCCCAGATGAGAGCACACCTGGCAGGGTGAGAGGAACACTGCCAGTAGTAGTGGGAACTCCTAGATGAGGACTGCATGGCGGTACACACACTAATAGGGCGGCACAAGCATCCTGGAATATACAGTAGATCTGACCTTCCTCTGCATTCCAGACCTCAGTTGGGAGAACGAGGAGCATTGCACGGATAAACGAAACCATCGGCTACCTTGGCGACTTGAAGCCGGGTGGGGTGATCCAACCAAGACCCGGAGGGAGTGGAAAGGTGCTCCCACTACGTGGTAACTGGATCCTGGCTCCTGGCTGGCGACGTGACGGAAGTTATAGAGGAGGAACAGGGGGGGCCACAACGCTAAAATGGTAAAAGAGAAAGGCAGCAGGGCAGCACAGGCAAATAAAATCTCCAACTACGCGCTCCCACTAGATCAGGGGGCAGCCCTGACCGCGTGCGACAATGGCATGGCGCAAACCGATGATCGAGCCCCCTCCATAGCGGATGTGCGGACTGCTATTCACGCCACGAGGGACGAGATGATCCATAAAATTGATGCCGTCGCCACTGATGTCAATCTACTTCGATGCAATCTAAGGAAGGTCTCGGATAGGGTGATAACCACTGAACACACGGTGGACACTTTGCAAACGGAACTTCACACCCTATGGGTCACCGACCTTCAAAAGCGGGTGGTGCGCCTCGATGACTGCGCAGAAGACGCGGAGGGAAGGTCACGTGGGAATAACCTTTGATTTGTTGGCTTCCCCGAAAAAGCAGAAGGACCGGCTGCTGAACTCTTTCTGGAAGACTGACTGGCTGCTGTGCTAGCCCCTAAGAAGCTCTCCAAGTTTTGTACAGTAGAACGGCGCACAGGGGGCTGGTCCCACCTCCGCGGCCAGGGGCGCCGCCCAGGGCTCTCATTGTTGATTTCTCAATTTCCGCAACCGTGATGCCATCCTGCAACCTACCCGAAACCGAGGCCCACTGACATATGAAGGCCACCAGATTTCCATCTTCCCGGATTACACACAGCGAGTGCAGGAACAACGCCGATCCTTTCTGGCAGTAAAAAGGCATCTGCGAGACCTAAACCTCAAGTACAGTCTCCTCTTTACGGCGAAGTTGATGGTCGAGAGCAAAGAAAAGGCGCTGTTTTTCTTTTCGGCGGCAGGGGCGAGTGACTGGCTGGATGCTAGGGGTTCCCCGGGCGCTTGCTTGGTGCCCTCCACAGTGACACCCCGGAAAACAGGATCGGGCAGGCAACCCAGACTTTGACGCCAGCAAACTCCCTCACAGGACAGCAACAGAAACCGGAGCCCTGGTTGTATCAGGGTCTGTCCAGATGGAACGCTACAGGCTTTGGATATTGTGCCGGACTCAGGAGCCACATCACTGGACCGACCTCCGAACAGTAATCCTAGCGAGGATACGGACAGCTAGCTGTGGCGTGTGGCGGAGGATCGAGAGACACTTTGCCTGAAGCAGCGGTGACTGCTAATTTGAGACATTTGGTAAGAACAAAACAGCTGGGTGGCGGTGGGGGGAAACAGAGGACATATACACGCAGATGTTTTATCACACAAACTGAAAAAGTTGATGGGGCATGCCCTCCAGAGGCAGGTACCTGGTTGGGGAGCTGGAGGCCAGCCCTCGCACCTCAATGGCTAGCCAGCCACTATTGTTGGGAAGGGTGGGCAGGAGGTGCTACTTGTGGTAGTGGGTTTCTCCTTTTTATAAGGCTCTAATCTTAGGGGTTTCTCTTTGGGGACATGTGGAGACATCTACATGCCTTCACCTTGTTATGTTGTTGCGGGGAGGGAAATGTGATATTGCCCAAAGGGTGGGGGAGTTGGTAATGTTCAGGGATGTTCTAAGGGGCCTCTCCTTCATAAGCGTCAGTCGACAGAATTTGCAAAAATGAGTACATGGTCGAGAGAAATATGCACTCTGTGGCGACCACCATGAGTAAGTTAATAACATGGAATGTCCGAGGCATTGCAGCCTTTGAAAAACGTAGGCGTATATTGGCATACTTGAAGAGGTATAAAGTAGCTATAGCCTGCCTTCAGGAAACCCATATCTGGGGATACACTATAGCATGTCTAAGGAAACGCTGGCGAGGACAAATGTATGCCACCTCATATTCTGGGTTTGCTAGGGGGGCTCTGATATGGGTGGCACCAGGGGTTCCCTTTCAACACCTGCACCACGTGGTTGATACGGAGGGGAGATATTTGATCCTACACGGGAGGTTAGACAGCACCGAAGTGTGCATTATTAATGTATATGCCCCTAATGAAGATAGTGCTTCCTTTTCCCCATATCTTCTAGATGCGGCTTCCCCGTGTCTGGGGGCACCGATGCTGCTAGCAGGGGATGTTTACTGTGTCATTGATGATTTTCTAGACAGTGAACCTCCGAGAGCTCACACTAAGCCTAAAATGACAAGTGCACTAAAAGATATGCTAGAGGGTATGCGCCTTCGGGATGTTTGGCGAGAGCGTCATCCTGCCATTAGGCAGTTCTCGTGTTACACGCAAACCACAGGAACCTCCAGTAGACTAGATTATTGGTTTCTCTCTGCAGACCTTGGGTGGAGTGGGGGGGGATCATGTACCTTCCTAGATATCTATCGGATCACTCCCCAGTCCTGATGATGTTAGGGGGGAGAGGGGTTAGATCGGAGATACCCCTATGGCGGCTAAATACTGAAGCTTTAACAGACCCCCCATTTGTAGCCACAGTATCTGAGGAACTGAGCAGGTACTTTCAGGAGAACTGGGAGACAACCTCCTGTCGCGCAACAGAATGGGAGGCCATGAAGGTGGTCATGAGAGGAATCTGCATCAAAACATCATACAGGGTCCGGCGCCAGTTGAAGCGATATGGCTGCGCACGAGACCACCCTAAGTATACTAGAGTCCGAGGTTGCCTTGGCCCCCGAGAAATTGAGGGAATGGTGCGCGGCCAAGGAGGCCCTTCTGACCGATCTTTGTCGGCTAGAAAAACATGTCCACAGGGCCTACAGGCAGCAGCTGTACAGAGAAGGAGACAGAACAGGGGCATTACTGGCTCGACTAGTGAGGCAAGAAACATCGGTGATACCAATTATGCAGATCCTGGCCAACAGCGGGATGCTGGTGTACACACAGCGGGCGATTGCGGATGCGCTGGCGTGCCATTTAAGGGCAGTATATGCAGAGCAGTCTGGCTCAGGCCTAGAGGCAATTCTTACCAACCTAAACCTAATTGAGCTTCCTCGTTTGGAACCCGAGGAAACAGAGGCCCTGTGCGCCCCGATCACCAAAGAGAAATTAAACCGGGCTATAAATCGGCTTAAACCGGCTAAAAGTCCGGGATCATACGGACTCCCAGCAGAGTTTTATAGACAATTTGCCCCCCTATTGACAGATAGGCTCTTGGAGGTCTATAATGAGGCATTGGAAAAGGGATTTCTACCACCCTCTATGAGGGAAGCACTGGTGGCCATGATACTGAAAAAGGACAAGGATCCCAACTTGCCCAGTTCCTACAGGCCAATCTCACTAATAAATATTGATGTGAAACTACTCAGCGGGATACTGGCGGAACGTCTCCTCCCGAGGATACCACAGCTTATCCATTCGGATCAAGCGGGTTTCATACCGAAAAAGAGTACGTCTCATAATTTGCATCGGTTGGCACACGGGAGGCATGCCCCAGGTTTGTTGGAGACTGATTGCGCAATACCACTGTTGGATATCGAACAAGCATTCGATTCAGTAGAATATATGTGGCAGGTACTCCAGCAACTCGGGTTAGGTGAGCAGTTCTTAAAATGGGTGTGGTTGCTGTACACAGATCCCGCTGCTAGAGTCCGGGTGGGTAGGGTGGTGTCGGAACGGTTCGCTCTTGAGCGGGGCACTCGTCAGGGCTGCCCGCTCTCTCCCTTACTATTTGCAATGGCCATGGAGCCCCTGGCGGCCCGACTGAGGACTGCCCTAGACACCTGGGGAGTTAAGCTGGGGGTGACTAATCATATAGTCTCACTATACACCAACGATACATTGGTTTATCTGACGCGCCGGAGAGCTCTATACCTGTGCTTATGATGGAGTTACGGAACTTCGGGAAGGTCTCAGGACTTTGCATTAGCCCTGGAAAATCCAGGGTAGTCCCTATCGGCAGGGGAGCGACCGCATATTGAATTGCCTTGGGCAGAGGAGTGTTGCAGGGATTCTGCACATACACAGAACTATGCGCAGGAAAATGGGACCTCGGTGTTTAGGGGCTAAGCCTTCCCACCACCTTAGTGCCCACGAACCCAGGACCGACTAGCTATAGTGTCTCACTCGCTCTCCTATTCACAAAATCCAGAAACCAATGATTAGACACCCCAGAACACAACACTCCCGTATCTCTCAGGAATCACGGTAACAAGACACACCTTTTCGCTCACATTTTTTCTTTTTTTTGTAAAATCTTTTTATTAGCATTTTGTTATTATGCAGGGTACATACATCGTGAAAGATCATTGAGAGTATACAGTAAAGTTTCAGCTTGCCATTCAGTTTATGGGTGCAGTAACATTAGGTGTGGACATGAATTGTAACATATCAAACATCCTTGCTTCTAGGGGAGGCGTGCTAATACGGCATGTGAGAACATATGTCTATGACGTACCGTTGTTCTTGTGCTGACCTGTGTTGCCGGTGTTAGAGAACACCGCTTGTTGTGTTTTATTTTATTGGGGAACATAACTCTTCAACATGGGTAACAAGAACTGGGATTCACTGTATAGGAGATATCGCATATTAGTGAGGGCCCGTGGGCCATCTGGTCGGTGTCAGACTCTAGGCTGTGTGGCACAGGGTGTGGGGTGGCGGTGTCTGCATGGGGTGTGCTGGTTGTTATTCATGTTCAGGTTTCAAAAGCAGTGTAATATTTTAAATCAGAAAATAAGGAATGTACTGCATTACATCCCAGTCGTCGGAATGCAGTCCAGGTGTGACAACATCACCTAAGGAAACCCGAAAGACGTATGGCATTCTAATCGTCTGTCGGGCCGTAAATTTCCTATTGAACTTTATCCCAAACAATGCTATCTTCTACTGGCACTGCCGAAATGTTAACGTGGGATCGATCCCTTTTCATTATATGAGATGAGGTGTGTGGGGCCAAAACACCATCAACCAAATGTACATTAGATCGTTCAGGTAAATAATGACCATTAATCAAAAAGGAAAAAGACAATCACAAACCCAATCCACATAAATAGGAACACCGTTGTAAGTACCATCCAAACGTAGGTCCAAGGAGGAACCAGATAAGTTCTGCGAAACCAGCAAAAGAAAATGGAAAATTGACTGGGGGTTCCTCCGTAGTTAAATTTGATGAAGAAGACGAGGAAGGCAAAGAAAAATTGTCTCTGTCCATGTAATAACCCACAGTTCCTAGGCGATACAAAGGTGGACGGTCAGCATTAAAAGATGATTGGAGAGCACGTGTAGGAATGTCCACAGTAAGTTCCATTGACAGCAAGTCAAATCAAATCAATCGAGCTTTATTCGATTTTTGTTTCATAAAAACCATAAAAGCATACATAATTTAACAAGTGCAAATATGACATTTCAACACAATATTAAAAATGTGTTCATTGAACAATCACAGTTACAATAAAAACTAAAATCAGTTGGTACTACCTCATATCGTTTTACAGTATATGATAGAAATCTCGATAGTTTTCCTGCACTTAATAGTACTTTTTAAAAATAAAGCTATATCTCTTATAAAACATTCATTTTCTAAAATCTGCAGTGCAATAAAAGCTGGACGGCATTGCTTCAAACCCCATAATTTTAGAATAGGTATAATCCATCTCCTCCTTTTTGCAATGTAGAATTTACAAAATAGTACTACATGCATTGTGGATTGCTGGGACACCTCATCGCACGGACATTTGCACAATGTTTTAGACCAATCGTTTGTAGTTGGAAAACTAACCAAGCGATGGAAAGTGCTCAGTCTAAAACTAGTCTATCGTACCCACTTGGTATATTAGTTAAATATGGCTGAATACCAGGAGTGCTTAGCAGCATTTGATTTGAAAGTACCGTTCGGTGTGAAGCCTTCCCAGCAAATCTAATTGCCTCCAGATGAACCATACAAGATTTTTTAAAAGCTTTTCTGGAGATGGAGCCCATAGAAGGGGGGTCATCGTAATAGCCCGGTTGCCCCATATCATTCGTGAAGTCTTTTATATATTTCAGCCAACGTATTTCTAGTACATAATCTAATTTAAGGCTGTCTCTTATGATTTTGCGATTAAATGCTGTGTTAGCTGTGGACCAAATCCGATGCCAGAGAAGGACCGGTTGTGCTTTTATTGTGTCAGTTATGTACGGGACTCCCAATTCTGCATGACAGATGTAGGACGAGGTGCTGCGTGGAACCGCCAACAAAAATCTTAAAAAGGCATTCTCTGTCTTTTGAATAGGATTTACAGTCACAGTAACCCTATATCCCAGCACCGTATATGGCTGTACTGACGCATTTTGCGCTATAAATATGGAGCAACTCAACTGGGGGTTTTTTCCCCAGTTTCTTAGAAAAATTAACCAAGGCTGACGTTGCTCGCATAAAATGCAGGTTTCTGGTTTTAATGGCCTGACACCAAGATCCCTTAGAGTCAAATAAAATTCCTAAGTAGGGATATATAGTAGTAGTTTCTACCTTTTTGCTGTCAATATGAATGGCTCTACTCTAAGCATTACCTTTCCCACAACTCATTATGAAGGTTTTAGTGGTATTCACTCTCAGGCCCAGGTTTTTCATATACTCATTATAGATATCGAGGGCCCGTTGTAGGCCCAGTGGTGTGCGGGCCATTATTACGGCGTCATCCGCGTAGAGAAGGGCGGGTAGGGGGCGGCTGGCTATTTGTGGTAAATCGCTGCACTTCTCAACCATTGCCTGCTCTAATCCATTAGTGTATAATGTAAATAGAAAAGGAGCCAAAACGCAGCCCTGCCTAACCCCCCTCTCCACTTTGAAGGGCACCGGACACTCACCTTTGTACCCGAACCGGACCCTGGCAGTCGCATTACTATACAACTGCCTCAAAAATTGAATTAATGATTCCTCCACTCCCATGCTGGCTAAAATGTTCCATAACTTTAAAAACATTGTCAACCAGTTCGTTCTGTATCTCATATACATCATTCATAAGTTGTTTCAAGTTGGCCACCACGTTTTCCTTCGGAGCATTATTATAAAAATTGATCAACACAAAACAGTTCCGGTTGTCCAACTTTAAAATCACAATTTGATAATACGTTTCTGACTTAGTGAATAGTATTTTTTGCGTGTTCACCATGTTTGAGATATAGATGCTGAGACCCCCTTGGGCCTTCCATGACTTGACGGAATGGCAGGCGTATGAAAGGTCTTAAAACCGTTTATATGTAATGTGTCCACAGACCATGTTTCTTGGAGACAAAGTATATTAAAATTCCCAACAAAATTAAGCCATAAAGGGTTTTACCAGTTTGGATCGTAAACCCGCAATGTTCCAGAATAGGACAGAGACACTAAACCCATTATTGTTACAACCATTTGCCCTGACTTGCAATATAGTATCATGGACCAAAGCCTCATTTCTCGGGTCGTTTACTAATACAGATCCTGCATCCCTCCCAGAAGTATAAATATCCGCCCCATTATGGGTGCTTCTTGCATTCCTTGCCTAGTCCCCGTGTTCCTAGGGAAAACTCCATAAAACTAGGGCCAGTTATGTCCGGGGCTGATATTGTATGGTCAGGCGATCTAACGTGATCAGCTGTAAGTCAATCTATTTCGTCAAGGGAAGGGAGGAGTTCAAAGCAGTTTCCCACTGCCACATTGTACACAAAGTTAGGTCTTTCATTAGTGTCTCTTTCTATATTGCCCCTCCCCTGTCTAGGTGGTGGTTGATAGAAAAAGCCCAGAGGTAGTATATTAATGCCAGTTGTCGTTATTGTGTTATTGCCTGCCCTCCATAGAATATTCTCCACTAACTGCGGAGTCTTGAATGTTAGTACCACGCAGTCCCCAGAAAGGGTTTTACGGTCTCTACCGAGCCAGTTAGCCCTACGGGCCATCTTGAATTCCATAAAGAGTTCTTCCGTGAACCCAATCTTTGTGCCCAGCCAGTGCAAGGATTTGTTTCTTACGAGTATCCCACGCTTCCGTATCTTGTGCCCTCAATCTGGGTACATTTGCCAGGATGACTGTGTATGGTGTAACTTCTGGGGGAAGGTCCAGGCGGATTTGGTCAGCTTTATCTGGCCTAGTAGATATAGGCATAAGACTGTGATTATTCAGTGCCTGCCTGGGATTACCAGCTTGTGTGTCAGTGTCCTTGTTGTCCCTGTTTGACATAGCTTTCGATTGGGGGTAATTTAGAGAGGGCGTGGTAGTATCTCCCAGCGTCGTTGGTTCAATCCGAGGGTAATTGGCAGCGCCGAGCCCTCTAGCTTTTTCGGTCTGTGCTACAGCATGGGGTTCAATATGGTTTACTAATCTCTGATTGCAACAAGATTCCTGCTCGAGGCTACTATGATGTATTGTATGGTTGACCGCCCCTTGCTTGACTAAAAACCTGGCCAATCGTGCTTCTAACTGGGCGACTCTTTCCTCCAATGATATCATTGAGGTTCTTACGAAGGAATCTAATTTTTCCACTAAAGAGGTTAAGTTGCCCATTTCATTAACCTGGGATTTAGACTTATCCCTGTTTCCTGCTTCTGACGGGATACGTTTTTTATTAGCTTTAGACGTTTTTTTACGTGTATTAAGTGAAGTAGGCCTAGGTATCATACTATTTTTCCCGACCTTATCTACGGCCACGCTAGTCTTACTCGCAGCTACCGGTATTTTGTGACGCTTTGATGGGGGCTGAGTAAAGGAATCTTGATCGCTAAGTGTTATATGGTCTGACGTGTTTACAATGCACCCATTCTGAGGGACGATATCTTGTAGGGACACTGTAGAGGAACCAACCACTATGGGTGCCTCATCATTCGACACATCCTTTGCACCTAGTGTTCCTGTAATCAGTGACTCCTCCACAGTAGATATCTGTTTCTCTATGGCCCCCATAGCCCCCGTGAGGTAGCTCATAAGCGTGTGGTGAGTTTTTACGGCTGCCTTTTTTGCATATTGGGGCGGAACAATGGTGGCCTTTCTCTTCCCCATTCTTAATTCCATAAACTTGTCCCAAAAACAGAAAATACTGTGAACATAGATGTACTAAGCAACCAGTTAATAACTCTTGCACATGCGCATAAACAAACAGATTGGTTACTGTGCAGAATATAATTATCTAGTAGTTCATTAAACCCAAAAACGGCTGTATATGTATGTGTATCTGCGGTCTGTAATCAATAGTCTATGGCCACGTACAGTCCAATATTGAGTATCCGCTGTTACAAGTTAGTCGCTGATGGTCAGAAGAGCGCAGGCCGAGACCAAAATCCAAAAAGCCCAGGACCTCGCTTACCTTCTGTTAGAAAATGAGGAAGTCTCCCAGATCAAAGTGTCCACAATCCTAGAGAATAGGCCCGGCCTCTTTCGGTCGCGGACGGGCACAGACGGGCCCGCCCTTGGCCCGGGCGCGGCCCGCGCTGCAGGAGCCTGCGCAGATTTTTAAAGCGCCTCCGGGTGCTAGGAGCTGACGTGTGCGGCACCGGCCGCGTTGTAGGCTGGGACGAGTAGTTTGAGTCCCCCTCAGGCCAAAAGAACGGCGAGGCAAACAGCAGGGCAGTGAAGATGGGTTTTCTGCGCTGCGGGAGCCCGCGCAGATTTTTAAAGCACCTCCGGGCGCTAGGAGCCGACGTGTGCAGCACCGGCCGCGTTGTAGGCTGGGACGAGTAGTTTGAGTCCCCCTCAGGCCAAAAGAATGGCGAGGCAAACAGCAGGGCAGTGAAGACGGGCTTCCCGCGCTGCGGGAGCCCGCACAGATTTTTAAAGCGCCTCCGGGCGCTAGGAGCTGACGTGTGCGGCACCGGCCGCGTTGTAGGCTGGGACGAGTAGTTTGAGTCCCCCTCAGGCCAAAAGACAGCGAGGCAAACAGCAGGGCAGTGAAGACGGGCTTCCCGCGCTGCGGGTGCCCGCACAGATTTTTAAAGCGCCTCCGGGCGCTAGGAGCTGACGTGTGCGGCACCGGCTGCGTTGTAGGCTGGGACGGGTAGTTTGAGTCCCCCTCAGGCCAAAAGAACGGCGAGGCAAACAGCAGGGCAGTGAAGACGGGCTTCCCCGGCAAGTCATAATTTCGAGGTGTAGCCGTCGATGATGAGGGCAAAACAGGCAGCACATCAATTGAGGTCTCCACTTCACTCTCCTGGTGTAAGGTTGTCACCGTCGAAGACCTCCCAGGAAGTGAAACCTCTCTCTCAGTGGGACTGGTCTGAGCATACTATTCAGTATCTGCCAAATGGTGCAACTTGACATGGTCAATGGAAATGTAACGATTCTCCTTGCGTCCAGGCAGTGGAGGCAAAATCACAGTTCGAGTGCCCTTTAATCCAAGAACAGGGACTGGCACGCGGTAAGAGGGACCAAATTCCTTATTGTTCTCTATCTTCTCCCGTACCAGATCTCCAACTTTAGGAAGCCACTCTGTAACTGGGATCAGCACCGCTGTGTCTTCGGACGAGTGCAACTCAGCTCTAGCAAGAGTGTCTCAAGTCTTGTGTGGATCCTTTAACATAGCACAATGGTTATCTGCGTCAAATGTTGCGGCAGCCGCCACAATGTCTAGACCATCAAGGTCTGGCACAAACAGCTTGATGCCAAAGAGCATTTCGCATGGGGTCCGCCCACCCAGAGATCTTCTTGGGAGATTATTAAGTGCACGTTGAACCCCATATAAATGAGTCAGCCAACCCCTGCCAGTACCTAAGACTCTAGCTGTCAAAGATTGCTTTAAGTCATGGTTCATTCATTCCACTATTGAATTGCCCTCAGGCCTGTATGGAGACGAAAATTGCAATAGCACCCCCAGCGACCTCATCGCATCTTTGTAAGCCTTAAAGGCGAACGCAGGACCTTGGTCTGAATGGACGGTACCACACGCAAATGTTCCGATAAAGACATGCAAATCCCTAATGACATTTAGAGCGTCAGCACTACGTTGCACCCAAACCCAAATGGAATCTAGAGCATGAATCCACTGCAACCAGAATATGTTTAGGTAACTTCCGCCGCGCTGTCGAGGAGGGTCACAGTCCATCTCCAATCCAGGAGCAGGGTTCTCACCGTCTGAGGCATACCTCACTGTTAAAGTGGTAACTTTTTCTTTTGAAACGGGGCACAGTATGGCAGTTGTCCCTCCGGTTTGGCTTTTACGTCAAACAGGCACGGCGGATCACGACGTTGTTGCGTGGTCTCGCCTTTTCTACGATCTTGACGCTCCACTCCACCGGACTGTTGATCCGACGAGTCCTGCAAGGAACGAGGAGAACGAGGATCAGGAACCTGAAACCTCTCTGGAGTCTTAAGCTGAGAGCGGTCACGCAAATCATACCTACGCTCGGAAGCATCAGGTTTCAGTGAACCAGCACTCAAACCTGGCTTCTGTTGTTGTGGTTGTTGTTGTCGTTTATTCTTGTTCCAATTCTTTTTAGGAAAGAATGGACACCCCTCTTTCTTGGGAGGGTGTTTATTCTGTGGCTGAGTAAAAGGTTTATTCCCCAAATGATTACGCCCTAATGCTTTATACACCTTAGCGATAATCTTAGGCAGTTTGCGTTGTTTATCAACGTCTGCTACTGTCTCAAGGCGCTGACTCACTTGCAAGCTAACCGCTTCTCCTTTGATATTGGCAAGTATCATATCAGAGACTATAGGGAATACCCCAACCAGCCTCATTCCCAACTCCAGGGCGGCCTCCGCCGTGCTCCTCTTGAACCTTCTTAAGAACTGTTGGTAGCACTGTCTTGGAGGGGGTGCCAAAGCAAAGAGAATACAGCACCGCAAACACCTTCCCACAGGTGGTGCAATCAGCCAAATTGGGAATAAGACCTTTTGGTAAACTCATTGTAAGGATTCTATGCCTATCCAAAGGAGAGGTATTGGGAAATACAGCTTCGAGTTGTTCAAATCGCTCAGCTAACCAGAAAGGCAATTCATCTCTATTTTGAGGACTCTTTCACATCACTGAATTAATCATGATTGAGCTAATTACCATTCCTCCATGCCCTGGTTGCTGAGGAGGGGCCCCAGGCGGAGCCGCCTGGACCATGCGAGACGCATATTGTATCACGCTTCTGTGTATATGAACTAAAGTCTCATATAATTGACGCAGCTCTGCGTGTGTAACACCACGATAATTTGGGTGTGGTGTAAAACCTGCCAACACGGGCCATGTGGCTCCGTCGACCGATAAAGGGCCTAAACGGACCCTTGTAACAGGGTGAGGTAGGGCGCCATTAAACCAGATGGTGTGCTCCCAAGCTGACAACGGAACTTCAATTGACTGAAAGGGTCTATAATCCCGGGGAACCGCGGCTTGTTCATATTCATGAAAGAAATTATCATTCCCATCCACTGCCGGGAACGTAACCCAAGAATAAAACACCTTGAAGCGAAAAGCAGCGTTCGCTTCAACCACAAAGATAATGTCTGCCCCCGTAGCCGGGACTCCATGTTGAGTCAAATGAGCAGTCAGTGCCGCTCGATTATGAGCAGCGACTGCAATAGCCATTATGTATCACAAAGGTATAGAAGGAAAACGGTAGCACAACACTCGGTATTAAAGACGAAAAATAAAACCTTTTAAAATCCAAGCTTGAAAAACCTATAATCTCTAATATAGGAGGTTGATCCCTCGCACCACGGACGTCTCCGGTATTAGGTGAGAGGGTATTATGGGAAAGCAAAAGCACTACTCAGGGGTCTCCCGATTAAGTACCAGACCAAACGTTGGTGGCACCATGTTCCAGGGATTCTGCACATACACAGAACTATGCGCAGGAAAATGGGGCCTCGGTGTATAGGGGCTAAGCCTTCCCACCACCTTAGTGCCCACGAACCCAGGACCGACTAGCTATAGTGTCTCACTCGCTCTCCTACTTACAAATGGAGAAACCAATGATTAGACACCCCAGAACACAACACTCCCGTATCTCTCAGGAATCGCAGTAACAAGGCACACCTTTTCGCTCACATTCTCGTACTTGTCCACAATAAGATCTGACAGAAACACGAAAATAGTTGAAAATATTTATTTTAACTATTGTGCTCTAAAATTCAGTATACGAGCCACTACCAGCAGTAAAATGCATAATATCAATACAGTTAGCATTGCAGCAAGGCCATATATCATAAAGGGAGATATTTTATAAAGACAGCGGATAAAGGACTATAAGGCCTAACCACCCTCCCCTTGGTAAGCAGAAGTATTATTATATAATAGAAGAGCTCTGGGCTTTGTCAGCAGAACCCATATCTCAGGACATAGATCGTATTTCTACATCACAGGTGCGTGTTGCTCTTCTCCCTGGCAAGGTCCCTTTCCAAGTGTCCCTTAACTAAACATGCATCCTCATAATATCAAAGTACGATCCTCCAGCAAAAAAACAGCTGCACTAGTATGTTTTGTCTAAGTGCTAGGGCCTGACCAGAACAGAATAACAAGAGTCAGTGTTTATCGACCTTGCTCACTATTTTCAGACTAAACTCCAGGAACAGGCAGAGAACGAGCACAGCAGAGAGTTCTCATGTGAAAGGCATAAACAGAGTCGTGCACTATAAAGACATGCAGTGTCGTGCGCAAAAGCAGCCTCATGGCTCCCGGGCTCATGCTAACTTAAAGATGTCGATAATGTCTCTAGTAACCACGTGACAGGAGGGGACACAATACTTGGGCATCCGCTTGGCGAACACAGCCGCTGCCTATCTCGACCTTAACATTGGGCGGGTGGTGGAAGGATTGCGGGGGTCGATTCCCTTTTGGGCTGATTTTCCGCTGTCGCTCATGGGGCGCATCATGGTTATTAAAATGCTTGTTCTGCCTCACTGTCTATATGCGCTGCAGCACTCGTTCTACATAATCCCGCGATCGTACTTCCACAAGCTGGAAAATCTGCTGATAGACCTCCTGTGGGGGAAGAAGGGTAGAAGGGTGCGGTTGACAACATTGCAGAGGACATGGGAAAAGGGTGGGCTGGAGGTGCCCTGCTTGGAGTTCTATTACATGGCCTCCCAGCTGCAGCATGCGGTCCACTGGCTGGACGCCGAGGAAAACTGGGAGAAACGTCTGTTGGCGGGAACTTACGGCGACCACACGCTGACGGAGTCGTTGATGTTGGGGGGCGGAGTCCTCACAGAATGTACGTATGTCGTACGACATGTAGCAGTAGTGTGGGAGAATGTGGTGAGACGGGTGGTGCAACATGCCCCGTTCGCTCCCGATATGCCCCTGTGGGAATTACGCCCATTCGCCAGTATCGCAGACTCCATGTCAATTCACCGTTGGAGGGATGGCGGCTGCCAGACGCTGGGGACCTTTATGTAGACGGAAGGTTCATGACCCGGGAAGAAGCACAGGAAACCTTCAACCTCAGACCAGGCCAATTCCTGCAATATGGGAAAATTTCTAGTGACGTACGTGAACTTTGGCCGGGGTTCCCAGAGGAACCCTCCACTACTAACACTCTGAAAGTCATGCTGTACATGGCGGGGGGAGGCGACTGATCTCCCATCTCTATAGAGCACTCAGAGATGATTTACCGGGTGAGACTCTCAGAATCCAGCAAAGGTGGGACATGCTCTTAGATGACCCCTAACAGAGGGTGACTGGAGAAAGGTACATGAGAGGGTGCAGAGGATTAGCGCAAATGCACGATTCAAGCTCCTCCAATATAACTTAGTACATCAAGTATATCTCACCCCACGCACACGACATATAATTTACCCGTCCCGCAGGAATGAATGTCCCAGATGTAAGCAACAAGGGGCGGATTTCCTTCATATGGTATGGTCATGTTCGTCCCTGCTTCCCTTTTGGGAGAGAGTGCTTGCATGTTTACGGGAGGTCATGGGCTGGAGCATTCCCAGGGATATCAGGCAGGCATTGCTGGGAGTATTGCCTGCGCCAAAGAACAAGAAACTTACCAGACGATTCGTTAATCTGGGACTGGTCCTGGCTAGGAGGCAGGTGGTTATAAGCATGGATACATCCCCGGCCCCCGAAGTATATGGATTGGATAAGGGATGTGTGTGAATGGGCGACTGCAGAATTAGTAAGAATGAAATCTGTTCGGAAGGATGTTAAAGTTGAGGAGGACCTACTGGCATGGGCCTCTATGCTGGCAGATATACAGGGGGACCAGGCGTCTGTATCTCAGGCGGCCCCGGATGGGGAAGCCCCCCAAAGCAGAGAATAAATGCAGAAAGCTGCCTAGGACATGATTGGGTTTTAACACATAGATATATCGCTGAAATGCGTATGAGATCATGTACTTTGATGTAGACTGAGCAAGAACGGGAAGATGGGGGGAGGGTAAAGGTAACTACAGAAATATGTTGTATATGTCATAACTGAAATAGAGCATGTGGGAACCAAAGCTGTATATAAACGGTAAATGTTGTAAATGACACTCACAGATGCAAATGTAATGCGGTTACCAAAATGCCAATAAAACTTTATTAAAAAAAAAAGTCATAAGCACTTGAATAGTCCCACCCACGTGCGGGGACCCCGGAGCACTTCTTTAGATATATCTTCTTAAGTGGATATTTTTCGCCTTTCTTCAGGAAGGCTTGCAAAGACACTTAAGAGATAGAAAGACAATAATGCAGCCTAAATACATAGGCTACACTAGCCGCATCTTCCTCTAGCATTAAAAAAAGGTAGCCAGTATACTAAATTTTGTGTAGTTTTTTGTAGTGTTAAACACACAGAATAATCCCCTTCACAAAACCCCTTTTTTCATGATAGAGATGAAAGGAAAGGACAGAATAGCTCCATAGGCTGCCATTATATGTCTTTGAAAATAGAAGCTGTGCCTTTAAGATTCCAGAGACCACCAGTATCCCATCATGCACAGCCAGTTACTTCAGTCCTTTCTGAGGGCGATAAGAAGTGAATGCATGCTCTATGATATGGATCCCTGTGTCTATTCCACCAGGGAGGAGGGAGGGTTGCTTATGACTTATCATGGAAATACCCCTATGAGAGAACAGGAGTTACAGGTAAGAAACCGTTCCTTCTCTCGTAGGGGATTTCCATGTATAGTCATAAGCACTTGAATAGATTAGCAAGTCCATCCCTATGGAACGCAGTGGAAGAGACAGAGAAAAAATGATATGTAGATTTAAGCAAACAGGTTCCGAAGGGAAGCCTGCCCTACTTGAGCATCTGCCTCGGCATCTGAGTCCAGGCAGTAGTGTTTAGTGAAAGTATGAACTGATTTCCAGGTAGCAGCCTTGCAAATCTCTGCAATTGGAATATTACGAAGCAAGGCCGCAGTAGCTGCTTTCCCTCTGGTTGAGTGAGCTTTAGGCTTACTAGATAGGGTTTTATTAGCTTTTTGGTAACAGAGAAGGATGCAGGAAACAATCCATCTGGAGATGGACTGCTTGGAAGTCGCTAGACCCAAAATGAGGGAGCCATAGCTTACAAATTTTTTAATTCTTGTTAGAGCCTTAATTAAGTTTCTTTAGCATTTTTTTTTATTTTTTTAAAACAATGTTTATTTGTCAAACAGCACATATGGAGCAGAGCTCTGTACCCCAGAGATATCTGCATAATAAACGTACATCAACAAAAATTTGACTTTTACAATGACATAATCGAGGAGAAATGGAAAGCAATCCAAGTGAAAGAAAACAACAACAGAACAAAACAATCCCCCCGCCGCACTAAAGTCTTCCCCAGAACAGCACACCATTAGAAAAGCACCCACCCCAAGGGATGTGGCACATTATTGCACCTAGAACTGTACCTTGCACCAAGTAGGAACTTAAGCTAGATCAGGTAGCCCTGGCGGAGAAACGGACTCCAAATATAGATCACAATAGTCTGCCCATCGCTTCCAAATTTTAAAATGCTTTTGCGGGCACCCCCTTGCTTTATAAATTGGGATCTCCAAACCCATGCAAAAGTCCAGGCCATTCTTCCACGCAGGCAAGGAGGGTGCTGTCGGCGCCCTCCATGACTTTGCAATGTCTCTCTTGGCCAGGGTAAATCCCAGTAACATAAGATGACGTTTATATATATTACCCCCACATCGTCCATGATATGTAAGAGTACCAGCTTCAGCGATCGGGGAAGTTCCCAGCCCAATACCTCCGAGAGGCAGGCCATGACACCCCTCCAAAATCGAGCCAGAGCAGCGCAATGCCAGATCGTATGTACCAGAGTTCCCTCCTCCAGTTCGCACCTAAGACACACAGGGGAGGCCACCAATCCGGCCCTCCACAATCTGACCCTAGTAAAATACACCCGGTGAAGGTACTTGAACTGGATAAGACGCAGGCGCACCGCTATGGCAGCCCCCCGCGGAGAGGCCAGTGCCTCCGTCCAGTCCTCCTCTTCCAGTGGGCCTAGATCACCTTCCCAGGCCTCTCTAAGTTTCTGTAGTGTAGAAGAGCTATGTGTAACTAGGGATTGATAAATTTTAGATATCTTATGGTCCAGGAGATCCCCCATAAATACCTTCGCCTCAATTGGGCTAAACTCCGCAAGTGACTCAAACCCCTCCAAGCTAGGGGAGATGGCATGCCGGAACTGAAGATACCTATAAAATTGGGTTTTTCGGCATCTGAAATTCCCGCTGGAGATCCTGAAAGGACTTCAGTACCGGTCCCCGCATTACATCCCCCAGAGTAGAAATCCCAATACTGTCCCAGCCCCGAAACCCAGACAGAGCAGCCAATTGTGGGAGTCGCCCATTATTCCAAAGGGGGGTCTCCCTCGTCAGCCTATTCCACCACCCCATCTTCCGAAGAGCCTGCCTCCATATCTGGAATATGACCCTCGTAGCGGCGGCAAGGAGTTGCGTAGCGGTGCTGAATACAGTATAGTATGCAATGTAGAATTCCCCATACACCGCCGCTCAACTGCATAGGCAGGGTCTGCCCTATCCCCGTACCACCACTCGTTTAACACAAGCAGGCGCGAGGCCATATAATAGGATTGAATATCAGATGTCGCCAGCCCCCCACAGTACGTAGACCAGAAACATGTCCGGAGCGCAACTCTAGCTGCCCCTCCTGCCCATAAAAACTGCCCCAGGGCCGCGTTGACCTGTCAGAACCACCTAGGAGGAATCGGATAAGGGTGATTTTGCAAGTGATACAGTAAACGGGGGAGCGAGACCATCTTAAAAATGGCTGATCTACCATAAATAGACAGGGGCATATGGGACCAGGTCTTAAAATCTTCCCGAACACGTTCCCATACTGGAGCAAGGTTTCTGTCCCAAGACACGTCAGGCGAGTCTGACAGGAATACCCCCAAATACTTCATGCCCCCGTTGGCCACCTGAATCGCTGAAGCCCAGGAGCCCAGGTCCGCAGTATCCCCCAGGACCCACAAAGTGGACTTTCGGGGGTTGATATATAATCTCGACGTCTCCCCGAAGATACGCATGATACGGAGCAGCCGGGGCCCCCGTCCTGTTAATATTAGTAAGAAAGAATAGCACGTCGTCAGCGTACAGCGCAATACGGTCCGATAAGCCATGCGCCCATTCAAACCCCATCACCTGTGCATCCATTCGTACCCAGGCCGCCAGGGGCTCCATAGCCAAGGCTAATAAGTATGGTGACAGGGGGCAGCCCTGCCTAGTGCCCCGCCCAATGGAAAATGTGGAGGAAGTAGAACCAGCAATGCGCACCGAAGCAGTTAGGTCAGTGTAGAGGAGGGTCAGATAGGACAGGAAACGTGGGCCAAGATTCAGACGGCGCAACAGCGCGAATAAATATACCCAGCTAAGGGAATCGGATGCCCTATCCATGTCTGCCAATAGCAATGCTGCTTGTTCACCCGACTCCTGAACAGCTGCGATAGCAATATGTGCTCTATGAATATTATGACGAGTCGCTCTTTGGGGCATAAATCCAGCCTGATCTGGATGTACCAGGGTGGCGATCTGGGACCGAAGGCGATTGGCCAAAGCCTTGGCCAAGATTTTTGCCTCCACATTCAGTAACGAGATAGGGTAATATGAGGCGTGTAGGTCGGCCCGGTTTATGGAACACCACCACCTCCGCATGTCTCCAGTCGCGAGGGAGACGCCCCCGCTCCCTGGCCTCATCGACTACTCTAAGAAAGTGGGGCCCCAGCTGCGTGAAGTACTTCTTAAAATATTCACAAGGGAAGCCATTTGGACCCGGGGCCTTACCAGAGTTTAGGTCCCCCAGGGCGGCACTCAGCTCCTCCTCCGTGAGCGGAAGATCCAGTTCCGCGCTGGCCTCACTGGTCAAGGCCTTAGGCGGGAGATCGTCAAGGAAGCGGCCTATCACATCTTCATGTAGACACTCTCTGGGGGCATATAGCTCTGTATAGTAAGTGGCGAAGCTCTCGGCAATCTCTAGGGGATCCCTGAGGGGTTCCCCATCCGGACCGGCTATTCCAGGAAGAGCCTGGGAGTACAAAGCGCCCTGACACAGCCTGTGGAGCAATTTGCTGGACTTATCCCCCCACTGGTAAATCCTACTCCGGGTCGCCAGCCACGCCTGGCGGGCCTCGTCCAACAAGAGATCTGCATGCGTCTGCTGTGCTAGCAATAATTGTCGACAGACTAAACCACCGTCGTCACCCCTGCTGTGATTCTCAAGCTCTATCAGATTGGCCTCAGATTTTAGAAGGGACTCCCTGCCGAACAAAAGGAGATATCGATCCCCCGTATGGTGGGCTTCAGTGCTTCCCACAGAGGTTCAGCCCCCTTCACCGACCCCACATTAACTTCCAAGTAGCGGTCAATCGCATTCTCGATATGTACCCTATATTCCTCGTTGTGTAGGTTCCAAACTGAAAGGCGCCATCGAAAGGGCTGTCGCGCCGGGCCCATCTGCAAGATGAGAGCCACTGGCGTGTGGTCCGATAAACCCCGCGGGAGGATGGCGGCCTCCACCACCTTGCCCACCTCCGCCCGGGGCACAAATATATAGTCCAGCCGGGAGTAAGAATCATGTACCGCCAAGAGATATGTATAGCCCCGCTCTTTCCTATGCAATAGTCGCCAAGGGTCCACCGAGTCAAGGCCCGTCACTAGAGAATATAATTTAGTGGACTGATGAGTATCTGGACGTCCCCCGGGTCTCCACCTGTCTCTGGCTACTTCCATCACATCATTCCAGTCTCCCCCGACCACGGACAAGCCCTCGGGCATATCCGCCCACAAACTCAGGAGTCGCTCTACCAGGCCCCAGGAGAGTGGTGGATGAGCATAGACGCAACCCAGCACCACCCGCTCCTCCCAGATAGTGCCATAAAGAAACAAATATCTCCCCTGGGCGTCAGCCCATGTTTTAACATGCCTGTAGGGAACCCTGCGATGGATAAGGATCGCCACCCCACGGGACCCCCTTACAAATCCCGAGTGGAACACCTGAATATAACCATAGCGTTGTAGGCACAGTGCCTTCGTCCCCATAAGGTGCGTCTCTTGTAGCATGAGGACGTCAGCTTGGGCCCGCTTTGCCTGTTGGAGTATAGCCCCTCGTTTAATTTTATCTAGTGCTCCCCTAACGTTCCAGCTTACTATCCGGAGAGTACCAGGGTAAGCCCGTTGTCAACCCGCCAGGGCCGCCATAGGTGGCCATAATAGTATCCCCAACTTACAGCCCATTGTCCACAGGCATTCTCTCCATTAGATAAGTCCGACAGAGGTACTGGCCATCATTCGTGCTTCTCCTGGTCTAAAGCCGTAGTGTCCAAGTCTTTCAGGACTGAAGTCCCACAGTGTCTAAGAGGCCGCGGCATGTTGCTGAGGAGCCGACCCGGTCCGGGAAGAGTCACTGCATGACTGAGATTGACGTTGAGACCTGGAGCGCCTGCTCCCCTTAGGCTTTGGCTTGGGCGGCTTCCGGACCACCTCACTAGATGAAGAGTCTGATTCCAGTCGGGGCGGCGTGTAGGGACGAACCTTCACCATCTCGTCTGTCCACTGAAAGACCTCCTCCGGCGAGTCAAAAAAATGGGTGCGTGACTGATAGACAACCCGCAGTCTGGCCGGATATAGCAGGGCAAATGGAAGCTTGAGGTCCCGAAGATGGGCCTTAGCTGCCAAAAACGACTGTCTCTGCTGT
Organism: Calotriton arnoldi; assembly: GCA_963921515.1. Taxonomy (NCBI): domain Eukaryota; kingdom Metazoa; phylum Chordata; class Amphibia; order Caudata; family Salamandridae; genus Calotriton; species Calotriton arnoldi. The sequence goes on from CAWUFW010000017.1 coordinate 7,761,819, forward strand.
TGGACCAGCCTCGTATAGTCGGGAAACACCAGGATACGGGCATTATCATATAGCAGTGGTTCCTTTGCCCTGGCTTGTTTCAGGATGATGTCCCGGTCGTGGTAATTCAGTAGTTTAGCTATGACCGGCCTCGGTCGGGCCCCCGGCGGAGGCTTCTGCATCTGAGCCTAGTGGGCGCGCTCCACTACGAAGCACCGAGACAGGGACCCTGAGGGGAGCCAGCTCTCTGGCCACTGAGTGAGGAACCGCTCCATATCTCCCCCCTCGCAGCCCTCCGGAAAACCCACAAAGCGGAGGTTATTACGCTTGGCCCTGCCCTCGACATCCTCCACTCGCGTCACCAGGCCATGGTGGGCGGTTTCCAGCGAAGCAACCTTCTTTTGCAAGGTGGTGACCACATCTTCCACTCCAGCAATCCTGGTCTCAGCTTCTGTGATGCGCCCCACTGCATTGCGCAGATCTTGTCGAAGCAGCATGACGTCAGAGCCGACCGCTCCGATTTTAGCATCTAGGGCATCTCTGGATTGTGTGATAGCCGCCATGAGTGCGGCATTATCCGGCATGCTTCCATGTGCACCCCCAGGCTCCATCGCGGCGGCCCCGGGGCCAGTGAACTTGTCCAGCGTGCTCTGCTTGGCAGAGCCCCCCCCGCTTTAGCCTTCATCATTGTGGTCTCCGATCCGCCCAATTCCCGGGACAGCTCCCCTACAGTTCACGATATAGTGCAACTAGGACAGTACAGGTCCCCAAGTACAAAATAGTGAGAAGGCTCCTCCAAGCAGTAAAGGCGGTCCACCTCAATTCCACCAGCCAAGGAGTATTCGGGCCGGACGAGGACCGCCCGCCCACAAGCCGCACCAGGCACTAACCTGGCCGCCTCCGCAGGCAAGCGCGTTTCCCTCCCCCCTAGTGGGCGCCCCGCAACACAGTCTTTTGTCCGACTACTTCTGTAGGCCAAGATAGGCAGGCCTCCCACTGACAGATAGCTCCAGGCCCTCCGACTCCAGCCGCTGCGTCACTCCACGAGTATACTCCACTATCCCCAGTGCAAATAGTTGTCAATGTCTACGGGGCTAGGTCCCGAAGTCCCGACCGTCCAGCACCTCTGCCACGGGGGAAAGTCTCTTTATAAGGCAGGGCGTAGCGTAGACAATGGCTACGGAGCATACCACAGCGCTCACAACATACGGGGCTCCAGCATTCAGGCCCGGGTTTCTTGAGCCCCACTCCAAGGCCACAAGAACAGATAATTGCGGTCCGTGCGACCCGTCCTGGCCGCCAAATGCAGGTCTGCCAACCAATGGGGAGGGAGCTAGAGGTCTCAAGTCGGTTCGTCCGGCACCCACGGGCACCTTACGCCACTACAGTGGCAACTTGCTCCGCCAGGGCCCACAACCGTATCCCCGGGGGATATACACAGCAGCCAGTGTCACCACCCTTGACACACCTTTAAATCCGGGGGGGCCCCCCACACCACGCACTGCTCCCTCGGGGGCCCACCACCTGTCGCTTCAGCTCACCGCAGCAGCCCGGGCCAAGAAGGGCCACAACTAGCCCGCAGTCCAGCACTTCTCTCCCCGCGACTCGCGCGACCCGAAATGGCCGCCGATGCGAGATCGCAATGCAGGGGGGAGGGGAGAGACAGCGGAGCAGCCCACTGGAGCCTGAAAATGAAGGTGGCCGCAATCACCGCGCCGGCCGGCAATGGAGCTCGGCCCCGGCCAGCCCCCGCAGCACCAAGCCGTCCCCTCAACAGGGATCCAAAGCATAGACTCTGCCGCCGCCCTCTGTGTGTCCCTGGATGTCCCGATCTCGCCTCGTTTAGTCTCCGGACCGCGATGAGCAGCAGCGAGGCCCCGCCTCGGCTCCGTCGCTCGGAGGCCGCGATCCGGCCGCAGCCACTCCGGCACCGTACACGGCGATCCATGCACCAGCCGGGGTCCAGGAAGCAGTCACCGTCCGCGGCACTCGCAGGATAACATCAAATCCCCAATTACGACCGGGGAAGCAGGATAAGTATAGGATAATGGCTCAGGCTGAGCGGAGCTCGCGTAGCACACGTCCGCCATCACGGCTTGCTAGGCCACGCCCCCTCTAGCATTTTTTAAAAACAGTTTAAAAGCCTACTTTAGTTAGGGGTTAAAGTGCCTAGAAGTTTTAGTTAGTCCTTTTAAAAAGGCCCCAACTTTAGTAAAGTAATGGATGCCGAGAATGTGGTTGTGGAACTCAACCTGACCCCTTAACTCCATCTTGGCATGAAGGAGCTGAGGACTCTCAGTAGACTTAAAAAATGTAAACTGGTTCCAATGCTACCAAGATCAAGCTCCGGGAGCTCTTGGCAGAATATGCTTAGGAACACCCTTCTGAAGAGGAGGACCTCCTTCTAGAAGAAGAAAGTGATGATGAGAGGGACAATTTCCTGCCCCCTCACCTAGTTAGAGAAGATTTGGTCCCTGCACTCATTGTTCCAAAAGTAGTGCTAAGGGTACCTAGCTCTCACACAGGTGGGACAGGCACCTCAAGCAGCATTGAGGACAGCCTCAATGAGGAGGACATCCTTATAGCAAGGCAGAATAGCCATGGAGGATAGACTCCTGGCTATAGAAAGAGCAGACATGGGTCTAGCACTCATTAGTGATGGCAGCAATATAATTCCTAGGGACAGAGAGAACTCTTATGACCCTAAAATCCCCAAAAGGATTTTCCCCAAGTATGAGGAAGGTGAGGACATCACAAAATGGTTTACAGCTTTTGAGAGGGCCTGTACATGTAGAAGTGTGAATGTCACACTGGGAAGCATTGCTTTGGGAACTGTTGACTGTTAGGTGCAGGGATAGACTCCTGACCCTAACTGGGACAGATGCTGAGTCCTATCACCACATGAAGGGTACCCTGATTGAGGGCTTTGGACTCACCACTGAGGAATATAGAATTAGATTCAGGGGGGCTCAAAACACCTCGAGTCAGTCCTGGGTTGACTTTGTAGACTACTCAGTGAAAACACTAGATGTCTGGGTAACTAGAAGTGAAGGGCACGACTATGATGGGCTTTGTAATCTGTTTATGAAAGAACACATTTTAAGTAAGACCTAGGACCAATTTCTCTCCAAGAATTGGGAAAAAAGGCAGACCACTGGGCCAAGACTAGGGTGACCAAGACTATCACTGGGGGTGACCAAAATAAAGCGATTACAAAACCTCCCCAGGGGAAAGTGGGTGAACATCCTAAGGATAAAAGCAAAGAGTCTTCTAAAGGCCCCCAAAAACCTACACAGGAGGGTGGGTCCCAGAACACTTCACAATCCAACAGTGGGTACAAAAGTAAGACCTTTGATTCCAAAAAGGTCTGGCGTTACAACTGTAAGCAGTTGGGACACAAAACTGGGGACTCTGCCTGTCTCAAAAAGAAACACCCTAGTACTCCTCCAGCTAGCACTGGTATGGCAAGTCTCCAGGTGGGAGCAATAGTGTGCCCAGAGAAAATCAGGGTTCACACTGAAGCTATTTTAGTCTCCGAGGGTGGGGTAGATGTGGCCACTTTTGCTGTCTGGCCCCCTAATATGAAAATATACAGACAGTAACCCTTGATTAATGGGAGTGGAATAGAAGCCCTGAGGGATTCAGGTGACAGTGTCAGTGCCAGTGTCACAATGGTGACAGAAAAACTGGTTTCCCCAAGACACTATTCGACTGGACAAACATACCCAGTCACCAATGCTGATAATGTAACTAAGGTACATCCCATGGCTATGGTAAACTTAGAATGGGGATGTGTCACTGGCCTGAAACAGGTAGTGGTCTCTTCTGCAATCACAGTTGAATGTCTGCTAGGGAATGATCTGGAGACCTCAGCATGGACTGAGGTAGAACTGAAAAACCATGCGGCAATCCTAGGAATACCTGAGATGGTGTGTGTAAAAACCTGAGCACAGGGTGAAAAAGAAGTGTTGGAGTCTGGAATAATGGCCCAACCTTCCAAGAGGAAAGGTAAGAAGACTGGGGAACCAGCTTCTGTAAGGCAAAAAGCTCAGGACCCCTCTCCTCAGGGAGAGGACCTGTCACCCCTCAGCTGGAACTTAGCCTATGGAAATTGAACCTTATCAGGGTGAGCTGCTGGGCCTAGGGGGACCCTCTAGGGAACAGCTGTGCCAAGGACAGAGGACATGTCCTACTCTTGAAAGCCTGTGACAGCAAGCTGCTGCACAGGAAAAGGGAGATGTCCGTGGCTCCCAGAGGACCTACTGGGAGGAGGGATTCCCTTACACCGAGGCCAGAGACCTCAAACCTGGTACCACTAGGAGAGTGGTAGTGCCTCTGCAGTTTAGAGAACTCCTCCTCACATTGGCCCGTGACATCCCCCTAGCTGGGCATCTTGGCCAGACCAAAACTTGGAATAGGCTAGTCAGCCATTTCTACAGGCCAAACATGTCCCAGAAGGTGAAGGAGTTTTGCAGCCCCTGTGTCACCTGTCAAGCCAGTAGCAAGACAGGTGGCCATAAAAAGGCCCCCTTAATCCCACTACCAGTGGTTGGGGTTCCCTTTGAAAAGGTAGGGGTGGACATAGTTGGTCCACTGGAACCTCCCACAGAATCAGGAAACAAATTCATACTGATAGTAGTGGATCATGCTACCAGGTATGCTGGGGCAATTCCCCTTAGGACAACTCCAGCCCCTGCAGTAGCCAAGGCCCTCATAGGTATCTTTACCAGGGTAGCGTTTCCTAAGGAGGTGGTTTCAGATACAGGTGCAAACTTCATGTCTAGTTACCTGAAGCACATGTGGAACAAGTGTGGAGTGACCTATAGGTTCACTGCACCTTATCACCCACAAACCAATGGCCTTGTTGAAAGATTCAACAAGACATTGAAAGGCATGATCATGGGACTCCCTGAAAAACTCAAAAGGAGATGGGATGTCCTTTTGCCATGCCTGCTTTTTCCCTACAGAGAGGTGCCTCAGAAGGGAGTAGGGTTTTCCCCCCTTTAAACTTCTGTTTGGCCATCCTGTTAGGGGACCACTCTATCTTGTAAAGGAGAGTTGGGAGAAACTTCTCCACGAACCTAAGCAAGATACTATGGACTATGTACTAGGCCTACATTCCAGGATGGAAGAGTACGTGGAAAAAGCATTCAAAAATCTGGAGGCCAGCCAATGGCTCCAAAAGCTCTGGTATGACCAAAAGGCTCCACTGGTGGAGTTCCAATCAGGGCAAAAGGTGTGGGTTTTGGAGCCTGTGGCACCAAGGGCCCTCCAAGATAGATGGAGTGGCCTGTACCCTATCCTTGAGAAGAAAAGTGAGGTCACCCACTTGGTAGACCAGGGTACTAGCAGGATCCTCAAGAGGGTGATCCATGTGAACGGCCTCAAACTTTTCTGTGACGGGGTTGATGTAACTATGCTGATGGTTAATGATAAGGATCAAGAAGCAGAGAGTGAACCTCTCCCTGACCTCCTCTCTTACAGTCCAAAAGATGAGTCAGTTGATGGAGTTGTCTACTCAGACATCCTCACTGCCCAACAGCAGGCTGACTGCAGGCAAGTCCTGCAACAGTTTCCTGAGCTCTTCTCCTTAACCCCTGGACAGACACACTGGTGTACCTATGATGTGGACACTGGAGACAGCTTGCCTGTCAAAACAAAGCTCTATCGGCAGTCTGACCAAGTTAAGGACAGCATCAAAGCTGAAGTAAGCAAGATGCTGGAGTTAGGGGTTATTGAACCCTCTGAGAGTCCCTGGGCCAGCCTAGTGGTCTTAGTCCTCATGCCTCACCCACGGGTGAAAAGAGGGAATTGAGATTTCGTGCAGCACATCTAGATGATATTGCTGTCTTTTGCTTCTCCTGGCAGGATCACCTGGTCCACCTGGGGAAGGTTTTGCAGGCCCTGCAATCTGCAGGCCTAACTATCAAGGCATTCCAATGCCAGATAGGGCAGGGAACTGTTGTATAATTGAGCAACCTTGTAGGTGGAGGCCAAGTGGACACCTTGCAACTCTTACAACCCTAGTTCCAAACAATTCTGGACAGAGAAGCTCCAACAACCCAGACCCAAGTCAGGGCATTCCTTGGCTTGGCTGGGTATTACAGGAGGTTTGTGAAGGGGTATGGTTCCACTGTGACACCCCTCACAGAACTCACCTCTAAGAAGTTGCCCAAGAAGTTAACTAGACAGTTAGTTGTCAAAAGGCTTTTGACACCCTGAAAGAGGCAATGTGCTAAGAACCAATTCTCAAAGCTCCAGACTACTCTAAGAAGTTCACTGTGCAGACTGATGGCTATGAGCTAGGGTTAGAAGAAGTCCTATCTCAAACCAACAATGATTGCCAGGACCAGCCTGTTGCTTTTATTAGCAGGAGGATACTCCCCAGGTAGCAGTATTGGAGTGCCATAGAGAGGGAGGCCTTTGCTGTGGTCTAGTCCTTAAAGAAGTTGAGACAATAAATGTTTGGTACTCACTTCCTTGTTCAAACCGACCACAGACTTCTCAGATGGCTTATGCAGATGAAAGGTGAGAATCCAAAACCTTTGAGGTGCTCCATCTCTCTACAGGGAATGGTCTTTCAAGGGAACACAGACCTGGGACTGCCAATGCAGATGGACTTTAAAGGTTTGCCCACTTAGACAATGAAGACTCTCTTGGGAAGGTTAGTCTCATCCTCTTTCGTTTGGAGTGGTTGTGTAGGAAGGTACTCCTTTTGGGATTGTTACCCCCCTCTTTTTTCCTGACTCTGATGCATCTTTGACTATATGTGTCCTGGGTTCCTGCTAACCAGGTTCCCAGTGCCTGTGTTCTATCCAAAACTGTAACTTCGTTTCCACAATTGGCAAACCTCTGGTCTACATATAAGTCACTTATAAAAGGTACCAGTGGTACCAAGGGCCAGGGCATCAGAGAGGGTCTCTAAGGGCTGCAGCATGTATTATGACACCCTAAGAGACCCCTCACCAAACACACGCACACTGCCACTGCAGCCTGCGTGTTTTGGTGCAGATAAAAGTGAAGAGTCGACTTGGCACATATCTGTGCATGCCAGGCCTACCAGCACTGCAAGAGTCATAGATAAGCCACTCCTACAGCAGACCTTACAGCTCTAAGGTAGGGTGCACTATACCTCTGGTGAGGGTATAACTGCATGAGCAGATATGCCCCTATAGTGTCTAAGTCCATTCTTAGACATTATAAGTGCAAGGTGAAGCCATACTGAGTACATGGGCTGGGAGCGTGTCACTATGAGTTCCACAGCTCCATGATGGCTTCACCGAATTCCCAGATGTTTGGCACCACACATCTCAGATTAAAGAACCCACATTGATGCCCCCTGAAAACCTACCAAACCACTAGAGTGCGCCTAACTAGTATGCACCAGCCTGCCACTTCTCATGTTTCTGACCCCCCGAGGTGGGAGCCTTTTGCTCTCGTGGGTCAGAAGCAACCCCTGCTCTGGGTGGAGGTGTTTCACCTACCCTCAAGCAGGAACATCATTGAAGGACGGGGTGCCTTAAAGGCTTACTGTCCTTTGTTATGCTGACCAGGGCCTATGCAGCTATTGGAGATGCCCGCCCTCTGACCAAGCTCCACTTTTGGCAGCGAGGTCAGTGTGAAAATGAGTAAGCAAAAGAGGTGTGTCTCTCTCAGTCAGGACCACCCCTAATGTGTCCTGAGCTGAAGTGACCCCCTCCTTTGAAAATCCTCCATATTGTTTTGGAGGATTTTAGCCAATAGGGTTCGGGGTATGCCCCCTCCCCAGAGGGAGTGGACATACAAAGGGTGTAGTCACTAACCCTGGGCACGAAATCCGCTCCACTGGCGGAGTTAGTGGAATTTTGCATACTCCGCTTCCGCAGAGAATGCGAAGTTCCTGCAAAACTTCCGACTCCGCCGTAGCGGAGCGAAGTTCAGCGCCAGACCCTCCCACCTCCCAACCCCCCCCCCCCCCGCAATAAATATTTTTAAAATAAAATTAAAGCTATATAAAAGCACACCTACCTTATCGTGGCGTCCCGGGCTGCCTCTCTCCTTGCCGTAATCCCCTACGTCAGACTACGTCATGGTAGGACTGCGCATGCGCAGTCCTACCATGACGTACAGGAGTACGGCGAGTAGGAGAAGGGCAGCCCGGGATGCCGCGGTAAGGTAAGTGCGCTTTTATTTTACTTTAATTGTAAATTTTATTGAAAAAATATTTACTGCGGGTGGTGGGAGGCGCGGAGCGGAGCTCCACTGAGTTTTTGGCCATCTCCGAAGAGCCCCGTGTAGAGCAACTCCGCCTGCTCCGCCCGCGGTTAGTAGCCACCCGTTAGGTAAGTAGCCCATTGGCTACTACCTTCTCACCCCTGTAACGCCCCTAAATTGAGTATTTAGGGGCACATCTGAATCTTAATCCTCAGATTACCGCTGACCTACAAAGAAGAGGACAAAGAAAAAACAATCTCTGCACGACAAGGAGCTCCAGCAACTGCCCTGGTCCCAGCCCCGCCAGCCTGTCTGCGAACCTCGAACTTTGCACGACTTGCCCCGCAGACCATCTACCTCCAAAACCCTGGGAGGACTGCCTGCCTTCAACAAAGATTCCTGATCTCCCATGGACAGAGGACCTGTCCAGAAACCAAGATTCAAGACCAAGCTCTGCCTATGGAAGCGCAAAGTCGACGACCTCTGCACCCGCTGCCGATGGCCCGAGTCCAGGAGGCCCACTGGTCCAAAAAGGTTCCCCAGCGATCCTGAGCAAGAGTCCCTCGTGGGTTGACTCCTGCCGAACTCCACATCGACGCCTGCAGCCTTTGCACGACGACCCCCCCAATTGCGACTGCGTTGGTAAGTTGACTTCTGACACCAAAGGACATTCCCTGCACCCGGAGCCCCTGTGACTTGAGGAGATCTACCTACGGTGTCCCAACGCCCCAGCACATTCCAACTTACCTGTGCAGCTGTAAGTTCCCATCAATCGGCCTCCTGGCCTGAGCCTGAAGCCTTTTTCCAAGTTCGAGATTCCCCATTGGTTACCAGTGGGCACCCGATGTGTTGGCACTCTGTACCCGGCCACTCCTGTGCCGCTGAGTGTGTAAGTATGGTGTTGCCTTGTGGCCCCCTGTGCTTGCCTTAACCCCTGGAGACAGGGTTCCAAAACCATGCTACTTATCTGCAAGTAGTACCACTTTGATTGCCCACTTTCTCCATTGGATAACATTGGCAACAGGCCCGAGCTTGACCTCTGCACCCTTGGTGCTGCTGGTGGTGCAGTTTTGTTACTTGCCTGAACCTTGCCTGGTACTGATTCTTGATCCAAAAGCTTAATACTATAAATCGTTTACTTACCTGCAAATTGCTGGTTGTGTTTCCTCCCATAGGATAACATTGTAATGATTGAAAAATGCATTGTGTCCACTTTTGATATTGAAAAACAGTGATATTGCAAAATGTATTTTACTGCAACAAAGTATCTTTGGTTCTAGAAAATAAATATACAAAAAGTAATATTTTTAAAAACAACTGGTCTCAGATTTAGTCATTGAGTGCGTGTAATCATTTCTTGCCTGTGTATGTACATCAAATGCTTAACACGGCCCTATGATAAGCCTAACTGCTCGCCCACACTACCACAAAAGAAAGCATTAGTATTATTCACTTAAGCCTCTGTAAACCCTCTGGGGATCCTCTGGACTCTGTGCAGACTATACCATACTTTTGTTTAGTATATACAGAGCCAGCTTCCTACAAAAAATACAAAGGTGTAAAGGAAAATGGCAATAGCACAAAAATACTGTCCTGAGAAATGCCCTGCAGGAGGCCAATAAAGTGGGATAGGGTTTACAATATGAGCAGGGGGTAGTGGTGGCACAAGAAGTCGCACATCAGTCCAAAGAAACTTTTACGTGGGTAACGTAGGATTTGTTGAAGTTCTAAGACACATAAGTCTTGGTGCCACTCGAGGTAACAGAACACCCCACTACCTTGGGTGTTGGTGCACGATCATCTAGCCAGATCCTCGTGCTAAACTTCATATAACAATTGTACCCCGGCACTCCTAATATTTATCCTCTCGTTCTTAATTCTATTTCAGGCACAAATTCTATATGCATTTATGGTAGCTCAAATCACAGGAGACACCAGTTTGTTAAGTTGTACTGGGATTTTCTTAAATTTAATAGTTCGTACGTTGTTTGGTTACTACACAGTATTTCGCTTTATACAATGTTTCTAATGTGGCATTGTGTATACATGCATTCGTTGTTAACCTTAGACAATCAGATGTTATACAATTTGACATCGATAGTCCAGTTCTTGAAACAACACAGCCTGGTGATGAAGAAACATAGCAGCCGACACGTGTTTCGTTACAACCGTAACTTTTTCAAGGCTGTAAATAATAGTAATATATGTATAAATATATATCTTTGTGTAACAACTGTTAAGTGCATACAATCAGCCCAGTACCGATTCTGTTAAGAGTGGGTGTTTCTTGATTTAGAAGGTGAGGGAGAAGTCCCAAAAGAAAGGGTCTTAAGGTGAAGTGAGAAAATATACAGAAATCGTGAAATGGCGACGCAAGTGTAGAGAAAAACATAGCATCCCCATTAAAAGAAGTAATTAAAATCGGTCTGATAATTCAAGACCTAAGTGTGATAGTAATTTAGTGAGACAAAAGTAGCTATTAATGATAAGATATTTTGCGTGCAGAGCAGAAAGAACCAAAAATTAAGTAATGTCCTTAAGTATAGATGTGAGCACCTGACGTGCATATTTATAGGAAGGAGGCAACTGGAAAATTCAGTGCTACAAATCATGCCTAATCCCGTCAGATAAAAGAAGTTCTAACCTTAGAAAAGTGAAGATGTGGGTCCTCAAAGTAATTATGAGTGCTGGAGACTCAAATAGGTATACAGTCATCATCATGTTGTGGGGCAAAATCGGAAAGTCCTGAGAGACAAATATATATATCATTAAGTCTAGAGGCAAAGGAAACAAAAATACTCTTATTAGCTTAAAGGAAAAAAGAGTACTGATAAGCACCTTGAGAGTGCTAGTATCAACGTGGGATGTCTGTCAAGGATCTTCAATCGTAGCGGACCGGTCCCAGGACAAGCGTGTGGATGGCCGTGCAGTGGAAGAGTTCATTACTAAAAGTTAAGATACGAGTTATTGTACTGTGTACGCAAGTGAATGAGGATCTTAGCTATAAAGCTACTTATCTTAATGAGTACACTACTATGTGGTGACCTGGATGGATGGCTAACTTACATAGAGAGTTCTGGGCAGAAACGGCGTATCAGTCATGTACGTAGCCAAAGAGACCAGGAAGTCAACTCTTCTTACACTGTGAAATGCCCAAATACAGGGCTATAGTATGTCCCTCTAAAAAGAAAGATAAGCAGTTAGCTATGAACTACACATTAGTCCTGTAATATCAATGCGTAGGTGTAGTTCCAAAGCACAGTCTATGCTAAAGTGACTTAAGGTCAAGTTGTGGAAAAGAGCCATATATTCTTGACTAGAATAAGCTTTGATAAGTGACACTGGAAGACTGCTTGTAGTTATTGAAAAGGTCCATCCAGTAACAGCTGTTACTCGTTGGTGAGTTGGAATACGCTCTAGTTAAGCGAAAAATTACTTAAAATGACAGCTGAGACGTAACCAAATGGTGATCCGATTTGCAGGTCTGATGACAAAGAAAGACTCGTATTGATAATAACTTACTTATTAGTAAAGCATTAATGGGCTCTGGGCTGAAATATGCCTCTGTAAAAAAAGGAGAATAAAAGACTGATTACAGTCTGAAAGCGGCCCCCAACCAAGTGCTTGGACGTAGATTGCTCAAGAACAAAGCGTCTCCCCTCAGGGTCATGCGTCCACTAACCTGTCTCGTCTAGTCAGAGCACTGAATTTCGTAGTCCACTCCGGTCCAGGTAAGGAGCAGAGTGTGAAGTGACCTAGTGTGGTTAAATACCCACTGAGCTGTGGATATCATGGAAATAGAAAGCGGAGTTTTGCGTGGCTGGTATTATGACCTCGGAAGTGGAAACCGCCGGCAAGGGTCGTGAAAAAATAGAAAAAGGACCCCAAAACCACTATTGTAAAAACGGCAGCCATTTTGAAACAGGTCCCAATTCCAGTTCTAGTATATGAAACGAGAGTGTGTAGAGAGAAGTATAGACATCCACAAGTGTGACACACGGCACCCAATATATCTTCAGAACAAATACAACAGTGTGAATTAGTGTCTTAATATAGAGCACATTTAGGCACATTTCAAGTCGCTTAGAGTCAATTATTCCAAAAATCATGTGCATACAAATTAATATAAACAGAATAGTAGAATAACATACAAATTGGGACAACATGTCCATATGATAAGTCCATCCCCAAATTTAAAAAAACCCACTATTGGACACGAGCCGAAAAACACAAGGCAATAGCAAGTGACCTTATATACATAGATCCGGGTGACCCCACCCCTGATTCAGATCACAGAGCAGTGCGTTATAGTTATACATGGTCTCGGGAGCAACAATATAGTGTGACACTTTGCAGACAGATAAGTGTCCGTCTCTTAACCAGCTGTCTCAAGCACATATTTTAGTTGAAAAGAATTCTTTTATACATATGCGTTATAAGTTACAGGCAAACAGACCGGTCATACTTGAGATTCAGAGTATCATTCCGTTAAAAAGACATGTAACTCCCTGTCTATGTTCAGACCCTTCTCTAAGGCTCGTAACTTCAGAATCCATTGTGTTTCTGCTCTCCTAAGAGCTAGTGTCCTGTCCCCACCCCTGGGATCACATCGTACTTGCATTATTCCATGAAAACTTATATTGGTCATCGTCATAGAGGGGTGTGCAGTATTAAAGGGGACTGCAAGAGGATATTCAGTGCTGTTGTTGCGGATTGCCCTCTTGTGCTCCTGAATTCTCTCTTTTAGGGGTCGTATTGTACTGCCAATGTATATAAGTCCACATTGGCACCTGATGCAGTAGACCACAAATCTGGTATTGCAATTAATAAATTGCTGTATGCGATGTGTGGTAGCAGTGTTATATCTAAATTCTGTCAGTTTGTTGCATGCAAAAGAACAGACACTGCATTGGGTGCATTTGTGAAAACCCTTAGGCTTATTAGGTAGGCAAGTGGAGCTTGATGTTTTGGGTGGTAAGTAGCTAGAGCACAGAATTTCTCTCAAGGTTTTTCCCTTGTTATATACAATTGTTATATAAGGTGGGATAGGGAACCAAGACCAAAGACCCTGGAACTGCAAACCCTTCACACCTGTCGGTGTGGGTAAGATTGTTTCCGGGCCTGTCGTCCTGCAGGGGAACTTGCCAAATTTGCGAGGTAGTGCTGGAACACTATTCACTTTAAGTTAAAAGTCATAGAAGACTCTTGAGACTCAGACTGCTAGTGGGGCATACCATGATTGTTACACATAGTGAATGGGGAATAACCACTATCACTAACAGGAGGAAGGAGTGGGACAGGGAATTCCCATAGTGTTGTATTCCGCTTTAGGTGTCCGTATATAGGTTTTCCTGAAACATGTCCTTATAGGCACAATTCGCATTGCCCTTATATAGGCTTAGAATCCCAGTCCTTATTTAGGCATTAGCCGTGCACTCCAAATACAGGCATGGCCACCGACATCCGTCCACCCTAACGTCACAACGAGTTCTTAGAAACCAGACCCTTAAGCTCTTGGGAGTTCCCCTAGCACAGGATTATTGATTTCTCCAAGAACTCATCTATTATGCATGAACCGCTATACCTTAAGGGTTCATTCCTGACGTCTTCCTCTGTCCGACTTCACGTCAATGCTAACATTCCAAAGTACCTACCAGGTATAAATATACCTTCCCTTGCCCAAGCAAGTTAGAGGAGACCTCGACTTCAGAGGAGCCCGTATCCCGGCCTGACGCACTGAGAAGACGCTGTCATCCCTGCTCGCAGAGAATCCAGCTTCCAGTGAGCTGACTCCCTTTGCGGGGTGTTAGAGTTCGAGTCCGGAAAGAGATTCCCACCTCTCTCATTCTCAAGGTATGAAGCTGACTAGAACCTAGAGGGACTCTTGGCATACTAGACTTAACATACTCTTAGAATACCATACTAGAGAATACTCCGCCTACTTCTTACCTTTCCCTACACCTAGACTAGGTTAGGTACATTGGGGTAGAACTAGCTTAGAGACGCATCGTATGAGTACTCGCATTTTTAGCTCATGTTATTTATGTATGTGAATATACGCTAAAAGATAATGCTAGCGCAGTATTATTTATTTCTACTGCTTACGCTGTACATAATATATCTTGCATACTGTCTTGTGATCATAACAGCACATATCTCTTACACGAGAAACAAGACTGTTCAATAAAACCTTTTATTGAAACGCCCGTCTATTCTTTCTGTGTAACTCTGAGGAAACTAAGCATGCACGATTGAGCTGAGTGAAACTGTTATCTATTGTTTCCACGATTCTGAGACGTGTTCCGATTCTAAAAGGAAACAAAGTGGTCATGTTTATGCGGTTCCCAGAAACTACTCCCTTCTTGTTTTCAAGGAGTTTCTAGTGGCCTCTGAGCTAGCTGGCACAAAGTAATTAAGTTTAATATACTCGATAGGGACATACCGACCTCAGTCCTATGTCAAGCCTATAGGGTATAATATTCCAATGCGCAGAGCCTATTAGGGAAATAGGAACTACACTACATGGCGCCCAACGTGGGGCTAGGCAGTAATTTAACGCTAGATACTGAGTAACTCAGTCGTGCTTTTCTCTCAGAGACCCCTACTCACATACTCCATAAGACGTCTGGAGTGGGTAGGGTTAAATATCCGCCAAAGCTAAATAGGACAAAAACCCTATATATTAGCTATTTTGGTTTGTTCAACGTTGAAGGATACAGTGTTCCAAAATATTGTGCACCTTATCTTTTGTTTCCTTGAAACTTGTTCTACATTTTTCAAAAAACAAATGTCCGAACACGGGGACAATGCCACCGAAACCGGTGGAGCTGCGGCTCAACCAGTCGTAACAGCTTTTAACTTTACAGGTTTAAATGAAACAGAGGAGGGTGTTGTAGACATCCATCCAAACTTAAGAAGAGCCATCACTCTAAAACTTATAAAACACGGCCTACCACCAAGAGGCGGTAGAGCAGTTTTCGTGATAGAGGCACACGAATCCTTTCAGACAGAGGTATTCTATTCATGGATAGTATTCCCAGAATCAAATCCAGTAACAAGAGTGTTTCACTTCTACAAAGAAGATGAACCACCAGAGGAATATATTCCTTTCGAGGATATTGAAATTCCACTAACATACCAGGAGCATCAGCTCTGGTTTAAAGGCGCCCTAAAACATCACAGAAACATTACCAGGCTCGGTCCACTAGGTAGACCAGGAGCAACATGGCCGATTCTAGCCGGCTACACTCTTCATCCTGACCTTGATATAATGTCAGACGAGGAATTACTTACTCAACTTACAGAGTTAATAAAAATTTACAGACAATTGGTCCAATATGTCATGCGGACTTTCACAGTCCAACCACCATTGACCATTCCAAATCAAACCCCTCAACAGGGGAATACACAAACAATTACACCACAGACTTTATACGCAGTCATGGATAAAAATGCCCACAAAACGTGAGCAAATTCCATTCTGGATAGCTCAAAAAATTACTCAAATCGAAGCAGTATTTCCTAATACTAGCCCTTATGAGAAACACAGAATTCTAACAATCTGTTTACCAATGGGGATCACACCACAACTAGAAGACTGCACCACTTGGGGCTCAGTCTTTGCTGCCATCTATACTAAAACACATGGTGTTCCATCAATTGCAGTAATACCAGATGTCCTGAAACAAATTCAAAATGAATACGGGGCAGAGCCTGCTCTAAATTTAGGTATGAAATTACTGAAAAATTTCGACCAGGTCTCAACAATAATATTATCTAATAATTAAAGGGGAGGCAGCATCAGTGGCGATCCGGCAACGCTTAAGGGAATTTGATGTAACAGAACATCAAACAGAACTACCCAGAATAATAGAACACTCTTATGCAGAATTAGGCAGAGATAGTTTGGGTGGAAGACCATTGAAGCCAAAACTATCTGAGAATCCTGAAAAGGACTCTATTAAACAAACTCCTACATCTTCTAAAAAGAAGTGGGAAACTAATAAACAAAACTCAAACGAAAAACGTTCTCAATCCTGAGGTAGGTCTCCTCAAAAGGAGCCCTCTGAAAGGAGGTATAACCTCAGGAATAGGGATAATTTAAGAAAACCTGACAGGTATCAAGATACTGATACACGTTCCTCTCGTACCTTTCAGATATCGTCACAGACATCGGAAAGAAGAGGACGGTGAGAACATAGAGAAGAACGCGTGAAATCCAAAGACGACAAACACGTTCAGAAAAATAAATCAAAACCTCAATTCTCAAAAAGAAGGTAGCAGGTCTGAAGATCAGACATGCCGAGAATACTGAGAACACAACTCAAGAACGGAGAATGGGCTCAGACAATGCTGGACAGTGCAGCAGAAGTCACAATAGCTCGCCAGAACCTGAAGGAACTTCTGGAGATAGTGGACTTGAATGAGTACATCACAGTAGAAACTGTAGACACCAGGGTTAGTACTCCACAAAAGTTATATGAAATAACACTCCGAATGGAGGGAGACATACCAAGACATGTGAAAACACTCTTTTGGGAAAAACTTTCAAGGGGCTATGACATACTTCTAGCAGAAAAAGACTGGCCACCACAATTTGTCAGGAAGTGCCCACATGGCGAGGACATTATTATGCCTGCCTTCTCAAACCATATTCCAATTCACCTAAAATATACTTATGCCAGGAAATGGGCAGTAGCCCAAGCCCCAGCATTATATAAAAATCATGTAGGATGGGATGAGGACTCACCTCACCATAAAATACATCTAAAAAATTAACCAACTGCACAAAGGCAGTACCCAATAAAGCAAGAAGCTAAAAAGCAGGTCAGGGAGATCTTAGATCAACTTGAATACCAAGGGGTGATTGAAACATGCAATTCCTCAATGAACAATCCTTTGTTTCCTGTATCCAAACCAGACCATACATATCGTCTAGTTTTGGATTACAGACACTTAAACACTTGTTCTAAAACATTTGCAGTGCAAAATGCACATAGTACAGCATTAATGAATAACATTGTGCGCAAAAAATATAAAACCACATTAGACATTTCAAATGGTTTCTTTTGTCAAAACATAGCACCTGAAAGCAGGTACTTAACAGCTTTCTCAATAATGGGGACCCAGCGTCAATTTTGTCGACTCCCACAAGGGTTCAAGAACAGCCCGGGGTTATTCTCAGCGAGGGTAACAGAGTTACTACAAATTTATGATAATGAGGCATTGTCATATGTCGATGACATCTATCTGACAGACGATGACCTGGATAGGCACTTGAACAGGGTGTGTACCATTATATTGGGCTTCGCCTCTGAGGGCTATAAATTCAACTTTAAAAAATCCAGAATTGCCCATCTCAATGTCCTTTTTCTAGGATATGAGCTTTCAAGTGAAGGAAAGAGCTTGGCAGCTAACTTTTTAGAAAAGTGTGCGCTGTTCCAATCTCCAAAAACGCTGAAAAATTTACAATCCATCCTGGGTTTCCTAAATTTTGGAAGAACGTACATTCTAAATTACGCAGAAAGGGTTAAACCTCTCTACGAATTAATAAAACCTGATTTTTCAATCAAACATTGGACACAGGAACACACAGAAATCTTGCGTTCACTCCAAGCTAACATGTTAGCAACAAATCACTTACAAACACGCGTAAGTCAACGCAACTTAGTGATCCGAATAATTTCGGGTCAATGCAGATTCACCTACTTAACATTTAATGAGGGTGAAAAAGTACCAATTGCATACAAATCTCATTTGTATACAAAAGCAGAGATGCGCTTCACTTCAACAGAAAAAATACTGACAGCAGTTCAAACCGCTGTAGCAAAAGAAAGAGCCCTAGCCCAAGGGAAACGCATTATGGTCGTAACCCTACCGGCCTTAGAGGCGGTCACAAAGGCAAGCATTCCAAATGCTAAAGCATTACATCCTAGATGGATACAATGGGTTAATTCTCTTGCTGCAACAGATGTTGAATATGTTTTTGATCCTGATCTTTAAACACAAGCATCCCTGCAGTATGAACATGAATGTCCTCTGCCCAGTGAAATTCTGCCTCTCGATCAGTACAAATTCATAATTTACACTGACGGATCCGCACAACCCGCTACAGGGAGTAAGCAAGCTTACAGTGCAGCGTGCGCAATCGTTAAAGGTCGCATGCAAGATGGCAACTTCAGACCTATGGTCACAAAAACTCAATCTCTAGGAGATTGTACAGCTCAGCGAGCTGAACTACAAGCATTCAAACTGGCACTTGAAAGTACAGATCGCGAATTCTCCACACTAATAGTGTGCGATTCTTTTTACTGTGTTCAGTCGTATAATGAATATATACAAAATTGGCTTGAAAATGGGTTCAAAGATGCAAAAGGTGGCACAATAAAGCATAAAACGCTTTGGGAACAAGTAGTTCAGTTAAAAAACGAACTACCAAAGGCTCACGTGATACATATACGCTGAGTCATCAACGTGATGGCGTTCACGTTGCAGGGAATTCATTGGCTGACGAAGTCGCAAAGGGGGCTGTTCATACGGCTTCCGTAGCTGCGATCACTCGTTCAAGAACGAGAATAGACAGTGAGATATTGTTGGCTGTCAATGCTACAAGCAAAGGCAGTGGTGCAGCGTTACCAAAAAAGTTTCCACTCAAGTACTCTTATGTAATTGATGCGAACAACGTTCCTTTTGCTCGAATCCCTGGAGTGGGGGATACAGTAATTCCAAACATGGAACGTAGAGCAGCTTTGATTTATGAAGCACATTTGGGGGAGGGTCTGTCACATCAAGGGATCTCTAAAACAATATTGACGTTAAAAGAGATGTACTGGTGGCCTGGAATGAATACACATATTCACATCTTCATCAATGACTGCATAGACTGTAAGGTACAGCGTGATGCAGAACGCCACCTGACACCATGCTACGAAGTAGCCTGCCCGGTACAGACACCATTGTTAGACAGCATTAGACTATCTACGCGCAGGCGTACTTCTGGACAAATGCAATCCCACACATACTAAGTCAAGGTTCCTATGGATATGGCCTCAGCGCTCGGCTGACGCTCGAACTGTTATAAAAGATTTGCGAGTCTTTATCGGCACATACGCAATAGGCACGCTACATTCTGACCAGGGCCCTGCGTTTAGCTCTCGGGCTTACAAAGAAGCCATGGCCAGTTTGGGCGTTGCATTGCGGTACTCCTCTCCGTTTCATCCTGAGGGAAATTCTGTTGTGGAAAGGAAAAACCGGGACATAAAGCAATCTATAACAGCTAGAGTATTAGGTACGGGTGATGGGTGGGTCAAACATCTTTATGGGGTCCAACGCTCATTAAATAATTTGCCAAGAAGTTCTCTAGGGGGTCACTCCATATGAGGTACTATTTGGGACAAGAATGTGGGTTCCTGATCTCGAATGTAAAGGCACAGTGGTGGAAAATAAACCCTTTGATATCAAAGATCGTTTGGCTGTTTTACAGGATCTAAATGAACTAAGATCGAAACAAAGCAACGTATTCCTGAAGCCAACCACCACTGGGGAAAAACCGGCAGTCCCAGCAAGGCCTGTCTGGATCCCAAAAGTTGGGGATCTAGTCAGAGAGAAGATTGCGGACAAGAAGGAATTTGGGCCTTCTTACAGACAACCAGTACCTGTTCTAGCCGTTCAAGGAAAAAGAACAGTACTTCTGCCGCCCCTTGCTGGAAAAAAGGAGAAAAGATTTGTGTCCATCGACCTCATCAAACCACAGTATGTGGCCAATACTAAATAGTAGGCCTCGTGGACTCCGACCTAGTAGCAGACGCACTCCTCTCGCTACTATCCAAGAGGTTCAGACTGAAAGACTGATAACCATTGAGAATTCAGCAGTAGCAGATGAAGGACTAAGCAACAATGCTATGGAACTCATCCCTCTTGAAACTCAAGTAACAGTTCGTCCAAATACACCTGTCTACACCAATGTAACAAGTGATCAACTGGTTCCAGCGGTTTCAACAAATCCTGATGCAATTCCAACAATTGACAGAACTGCTTCTGGCTATTTCATTAACTTTGATACGTTTTCTGAGGATTCGAGTGAGCCTGAAACGACGCCAGCATTAACTTTCAAACAGCAAGTACAAGACTTTTTCATTTTCTGAAAAAGACTTATCTGGTTTCACCATGGATTGAACTATGGATTATTTCTGGAATATTTTTCTTTCTGCTTTGGCTAGCTTTGGTTATGACTATCAGCGTGCTTATAAATGGCAGCTACATCCGTTTGGACATTGAAAGTAAACATGTGAACTTACTTTTGAAACCACACAAATCTTCCCATCGTGAAGCAAGAGACTTGTCTGCAGTGAACATCACAGCCGTTCCTATACAGGATGGTATAGTGTGGGACAAAACTGATTTCGATATATTCGGCCCTACGGAACAATTGAACATTCCACATTTATTTAAAATTTCACTAAGTGATTTTATTTCGTCCAGTACCTATTCTGATGATTGGGACTTTGAGACTGTAAATGACATGATGTTTGATCTAGAAAGGTCTGCTGCATTTTCTAACAATGAATATTTAGAAGGTTCATCAGACTATGAACAGCTGTATTGCTATAACCACTATGGTCATTTTTTGCATAAATCTGCAACACCTAGAAATGTGTTTATGTTTAACCAATGGGAGCATTGTCCTACACCACCAAAAGGTAGTTCAAAAACATTTGCTAAAAAGTTTCCCTATTTTTCAGGGTACAATACATCTGATCCAGAAACATTTTACTATAAAAATGTAAACAAAACAGGACAGAAAATTATTTTAACAAATACAAAACAGATTTACTCTGCAGCATTTATTGCCCAACTGTCTAGACATGGATTCGACTTGTGGAAAGACACAATAGACACAAAATCTGTCTGGGGTTCTAAAGATTGGCAAGTGCAGGGAATAGAAGCTTTGTTTAGAGCATGAATCATCCCTCAGCAAATAATGTTTTTGAATGACACTGTGCAACAAACGTCTTGCCTTGGGTTAGCCAAGATCAAAGAGATGAAAACACCTTCTGTACCAACACCTGCAAGTGATAACAATACACAGGCAGCGGTTACAGTTGACACAATACTACAAATCAACAGAATAAATCCTGATTGGAGAAAATGGTTGATCTGGCCCACAGACACAAACATCTGTCAAGAAAGATTCCTGAATAAAACTCAGGGCTTTACTATTCATAGGCCAGACCCACGATACGTCCAAAGACAACATCCGGGGGTAGTAACAACATACAGGGTAGGAAAATTGTGCCTCGACTGGCTACAAAAATCTACACTTGAGGATGTGAAACAACACTTATCTTTACTTCAAGAAGACGCAGACCGTAGGGAATTCTTGCTAGGACCAAGAAAACTGCGTCAAAAACGTTTCATATATGCCGGCATCTATGCTGCTTATAATGAAGCATGGAAGGTTACACAGGTAGAGGCCGCAGAACGAATACGTGAACTTGATCGTGTTAACTTAGAGAAAACTCTAACTGTGGTCGACAATGGGTTAACAACTTTGTCATCCAGAATATATTCATTGGACAACATTGTATCCTCTGCTATTGACATACTGGAACAAGATTTAGCCATGTTACAGCAAGGCAATCTCAGTTACGTTCTATTATGTTATTAGGCTGGACGCTGCAATCTTTGCGAGCGGGCTATGTGCCTTAGCGTTTTATCAACACGTCGGCTCTGTTTGCAGAATACAATCTGACTGATAAACAGATCGAACTGGCACAAAGGGGAGCAAAGTATACAGTGCTGAGCATTGAAAAACTGGAGAAATTACCATTCACTGTGGCAGAAAAACCAGCTACAGAATGGCTTATTCATGGCAAAATCACTCTGCCTGTCACTACTTTTCAGTTTCAGTATTGCCTCAAACAAATGCAAGCAGGCACATATGAAAGGTTGGGTAAAGAATACATTAAGACATCCTGGGATTTACCTTACGATTACAGATGTTGGAGTGGGGATCGTGAAGTGTTTCTTAGCGGTACACACTGTGAAAATGCACTAAGCGGTTCACTAATATGTCA
Source organism: Calotriton arnoldi (assembly GCA_963921515.1). Lineage (NCBI taxonomy): Eukaryota > Metazoa > Chordata > Amphibia > Caudata > Salamandridae > Calotriton > Calotriton arnoldi. The sequence continues at coordinate 7,784,066 of CAWUFW010000017.1, forward strand.
AGACATCTCTTTACACGGGGCTTGTGATGGTTCTGTGGCAAATTTGTCCTGCCACCAGCTAGGTACACCAGCTGCTGTGATTAATCCAACGTTTGGCCAACTTTCTAATGGGAGTTACCTCATGTTGAATGATCAGAGTTGCTGTGGCATGTTGCCAGGCATCCCATATCTGGTAACAGTAGACTCCAGGGTCACTTGCTGTATGCAAGTATTGTTCCCCCAATAGACAAAGTCAGGGAGTCGCCTTTATGGCCTTCATTGAATGTTTCTTTTATACGATTTGATACTTTAAGCAGAATGAAAGCCATGCTTATACAACAAACCGTGCCTTTGACCTCGGCCAAAGAAACCTATGATCTTCAAGTAGCAAGGACTTCGGCTGAGATACAGGCTTTAATACGTACAAACTGCCCTATACATTTCGTAGAAATGATGGGACGTATCTTTAACATGTCTGATACGAGCGGAATTGTACATGTATTTAAGACCATCTGTTCAGGACTATTAGCACCTTTCCAGGCAGTCCTCGGAATCATCCCAAACTTCGCACATTCGGTGTTTGGTGGTGTGCCATTAATTCTAGCACTTGTTGCAGGAATCCTATTTCTATTCCTACTGTTCTGCTATGGCAAGCCTGTCCACCGACATCACTCCGAGCGATGTGGAGAAGGCTCTCCTAGAACGGAAGTGCCGTGAGCGCATAGTACAGCTTTTGGGCATACCTCGCCTACAGGAACTTAATACAACATGGTTCCTGTCATTCAGACCAATCTGGCAAGATTGCATCTTACCTGTTCTACGCTGCCTGCTTTGCGGTGAAGAATGCGTGCTAGACACCTGTCTAACACTTCCATCACTCATGCCAACGGATATCGATGCTCTGCTGGACCCGATAATGGCCCATGCTCTGTGTTGTCCCCAGAGGCTACCAATCCTGATGACGGCATTCATTGAGATCTCACAGACGCTTCCGGCTGCTGCTGAGGTACGAGATGGATCAACAGGCACACAGGTAACAACGGACGCGAACATTGCTGCGGCATCTTATGCTGAGGGCGATGCTTCTCATCTCTGTGCAGTTAATCTCCTACACGAGGTGTTCCAAATGTCACCAACATCGGTTGACGATATTTTGTCTACGGAAATAGATAATTTCATGTTTACACCAGACCCATACACTGACTTTGATTCGGCTCACAGTGCACCAGGGACGCAATGAAATTGGCCTTCATATTTTCAAAAACTTGGAACTCTTTCCAAAATTGAACTTTTTTTTTGAAACTACATGGCAAATCAATCTGCTTACAGTAGAACTATTCTTATAAAACGGACTTCTTTGATAAAAACTTTGTCTAAAAATTTCATTTACTTCCATGATATGAAATGGCTTTGATTTTTAATATACTTAACAATCATTTCGTCATATGTATATATTACTGTTTATTCATTCATGTTGCATTTTATTTCCAATATATGCTTAGAATGAAACCAATACTTTAAAATGTACAGTACCTATTGCATTTCAACAGTTTATTTTAAACTTCTTTTAATATGCTTTCAGAAATGTTTTTAGCAATATGTGGTACTCAATTTTTTATGTTTAGCATTTAGTATTATCGTTCATACGAAAGTGGAGTGGGTGTTGTATTCTGCTTTAGGTGTCCGTATATAGGTTTTCCTGAAACATGTCCTTATATAGGCACAATTCGCATTGCCCTTATATAGGCATAGAATCCCAGTCCTTATTTAGGCATTAGCCGTGCACTCCAAATACAGGCATGGTCACCAACATCCGTCCACCCTAACGTCACAACGAGTTCTTAGAAACCAGACCCTTAAGCTCTTGGGAGTTCCCCTAGCACAGGATTATTGATTTCTCCAAGAATTCATCTATTATGCATGAACCGCTATACCTTAAGGGTTAATTCCTGACGTCTTCCTCTGTCCGTCTTCACGTCAATGCTAACATTCCAAAGTACCTACCAGGTATAAATATACCTTCCCTTGCCCAAGCAAGTTAGAGGAGACCTCAACTTCAGAGGAGCCCGTATCCCGGCCTGACGCACTGAGAAGACGCTGTCATCCCTGCTCGCAGAGAATCCAGCTTCCAGTGATCTGACTCCCTTCGCGGCGTGTTAGAGTTCGAGTCCGGAAAGATATTCCCACCTCTCTCATTCTCAAGGTATGGAGCTGACTAGAACCTAGAGGGACTCTTGGCATACTAGACTTAACATACTCTTAGTATACCATACTAGAGAATACTCCGCCTACTTCTTACCTTTCCCTACACCTAGACTAGGTTAGGTACATTGGGGTAGAACTAGCTTAGAGACGCATCGTATGAGTACTCGCATTTTTAGCTCATGTTATTTATGTATGCGAATATACGCTAAAAGATAATGCTAGCGCAGTATTATTTATTTCTACTGCTTACGCTGTACATAATATATCTTGCATACTGTCTTGTGATCATAACAGCACATATCTCTTACACGAGAAACAAGACTGTTCAATAAAACCTTTTTATTGAAACGCCCGTCTATTCTTTCTGTGTAACTCTGAGGAAACTAAGCATGCACGATTGAGCTGAGTGAAACTGTTATCTATTGTTTCCACGATTCTGAGACGTGTTCCGATTCTAAAAGGAAACAAAGTGTTCATGTTTATGCGGTTCCCAGAAACTACTCCCTTCTTGTTTTCAAGGAGTTTCTAGTGGCCTCTGAGCTAGCTGGCACAAAGTAATTAAGTTTAATATACTCGATAGGGACATACCGACCTCAGTCCTATGTCAAGCCTATAGGGTATATTATTCCAATGCGCAGAGCCTATTAGGGAAATAGGAACTACACTACAATAGAGACATCAGAGCCCCGACCTCAAGGGGTAATGTGTAGTTGGTTGTGAATGAAGTATTTTTTTGTGCTGGTAAGCAATAGAAAACAAATACTTCTCTTTTGTCATAAAAGTGAGTATTTGGCTGGACAATGATTTATTTCTGCACGCATTTGGAGTTGTGAGCCCGTGTTCACTTGTCGTGAGTTCCCATTAGGGCCCACTTAGTTCTCCCTTATTTTAGTCCAACTGCAAGTTGTTGTAGGCTGCTTTGCACACGTTGCACTCAGCATGTTTATTTTTGTGCCACAATATTAGTTTAGCGTAACACTGCATATTTTGGTTATTGGTTCTTCTCTCTGGGACTATGTCTGAACATCTCGTACAAGGTCAAACAACACTGTGCCATGTCTTCAGTGCTCGGTTAGCAACGTAGCTTGGCATTTAGACACAACATACATTCACATCTGCTGTCATAAAAAAGACACCTCATATCGTATACACCGAGATGTGTCATTTGAAAACAGAGAGGGGAATTCTTGCAGAGGAGAGGTCCTGAGACGAACATGCCAGCCCTGGTCAACCTGAGATGCATATTACCTAACAATATTAGAGGTATGGGGTTCGGTTCTAATCCCAGAGATCTAAGATATATCGCTGGCCTCCTGTAGTGAGGATAGGCTGAGGCAGATATATATTTAAACATGGTAGGCTTCTCATTGTATATAGTTTGCTTGTGATGCTACTCACTCTGCTGGCATGCATATGTTTTCTAGTTGCAGCACAGTTGTTTTATAATAGAGCACAATAGTTGTAAATTATTGTAAACTGTTCTAGTGTCTTTGTTTTATTTATTATAGACATGCATGAGCGAGAAAAAGAAAGGCGACGATCTGTTTCCACGGTGCTCTGAGGGGGCTAGAGTGTTGTGTTCTGGGTTAACAACTTACCTGTCACTCTGGGATGGTTAGGAGGGCAGGTAAGGCACTATGAGCTAGTCAGGATTGGAGCTCAAAGGCACTGACACGGTATGGTGACTCATGCCCTACATACTGACATTCTGTGATCCCAGGCATTGTTCTCTTTACATAGAATCCCTGCAACACACTTTCCTGTATCCACACTCCTAACCCACCCGCCTACCCCCTGAGGGAACCCTTCACTGCTTGACTCTGAGAATCAAGTGCAGAAGGGATACTTGGTCCAGTTACTGAGTCCATTGTAAGTCGGGCCCGAGACATTGGGAGTAAAAGACTTCAACCCCCACGGTTAGGCCCAATAACCCCTGCTTGCCCCATGGCCCAGCAAAAAGTGTTCTGACACGCACTCTATAATCGCTGAGTTTCTTCTCAAATTTGCGCAAGGTTGTGGTGGAGAACACACCAATTAGATCCCACCCTTACTACCACCACAAAGCACCAAAACCTCAGAAAAAGAAATGGTTAATAAAAACGCTAGGGTTGTGGCCATTCCTGGTTGAATGTGCCTTGGGGAGTGTGGGTAATGTTTTTCCTGCCCTTGTATAGCATGTCTGCATAGTTTCCGCTATCTATTGGGCGATTGTTCCCTTAGTTCGCAGGTCCAAGGTATGTAGCACCCTTTCAGCCTAGACACACACTCTATAATCACCGAGTTTCTTCTCAAATTTGCAAAAGGTTGTGTTACCAAATGAATTTTACTCAATCTACCACCATAAATTGGCACAAAAACCTCAGAATGCATAATGGTTACTTACCAGTAGGAATAGATTTGTAGCCTGAAGAGGCTTCTGGATTCATATGCTGTCTGTGGTTTCAGATACAGGTGCAAACTTCATGTCTAGTTACCTGAAGCACATGTGGAATGAGTGTGGAGTAACCTATAAGTTCACTACACCTTATCACCCACAAACTAATGGCCTTGTTAGAAGGTTCAACAAGACATTGAAAGGCATGATCATGGGACTTTTGCCATGCCTGCTTTTCGCCTACAGAGAGGTGCCTCAGAAGGGAGTAGGGTTTCCCGCCTTTGAAATTCTGTTTGTTCATCCTGTTAGGGGACCACTTTGTCTTGTAAAGGAGAGTTGGGAGAAGCCTCTCCATGAACCTAAGCAAGATATTGTGGACTATGTACTAGGCCTACATTCCAGGATGGCAGAGTACATGGAAAAAGCATCCAAAAATCTTGAGGCCAGCCAATAGCTCCAAAGAACAAGTTACTTACCTTTTGAATTACCCCTTGCGCAGCATTCAACAGAAGAAAATAAGTTACTTACCTGTAAACTGTGGTTCTCCAGTATTGGTATCTTTCATAGATTCACATGCTTGAATCGTTCCCCGTCGTCGAAGTGGGAGTCCCACGGTACATTAAAATCATTAAGTAATGACTTTAACATTAAAGTTGCTAGAGAAAAATCTTTCACTTTAATATCTCATCCTAGTCATTAGGAATGGTCCAAACTCCAGCCAATCAGGTGACAGCACCCTCTAAAACCCTCTCCACAGAGGCTCCAGGCTCTCAGATTTTCGAGCACAAGTGCAGTTTAAGCATATAAAAACAACCAGAGGAGCCTCTATGGGGAGGAGGGTGGGTCGCATGTGAATCTATGAAAGATACCAATACTGGAGAACCACAGTTTACAGGTAAGTAACTTACTTTCTTCTCCAGTATTGGGGTATCTTACATAGATTCCCATTCTTGAATCCGAATAGCTAGTAATGGTATTATAGGTATGTATGCTGATATAAGGCATGCAGTAAAAAACCTACGTAATCCTGTACGTAATAATGATTTATGTATATATATTTATATATATACACGTATATATATATATATATATATATACACGTTCGCCTGCATATATGTATTTAGATATACAAGTGTACATAACGATGTATACATGATACAACAAACTTAATTCAATTATCAATGACATAAAAAACAATAGTCAAAAAACATATAGGAAGGTGGGAAGGAGAGAGGCTCATCTTTTTGAAAAAGATTACGGAGAACCGCTTGTCCCACAGCTGTGTCAGCATTGCTTGTGGCCTTCAGACAGTAATGCCTTGTAAATGTGTGCCTGCTGGACCAGGTTGCTGCTCTGTAAATCTGTTGTATAGGCACACCGGCAAAAAGAGCTGTTGAAGAGGAAACCGCTCTCGTAGAGTGAGCTTTCACTGTTGAAGATAGAGGTTTGATCAAAATCAAAGTGAAGAGAGAGGAAAAGGTTGGAGCCAGTTCACTTCCCCTGGGGTTATATGCATATATCAAAGGGAACTAGCTACCATGTAGAAGCTCCTAGTGTGTGTTTGCGAGACAACACATTTGTTGTTTAAGAAGACCCTCACTCACCAACCTAGTTGGTGACATGCTTTATCATCGGGTCCCACCCAAGGTACCGAGTGCACCTTGGGTGTGCTTCTATGCCTGGATACAGCGGAGCTGGTTTTGTGCAGTGAGTGTGCAGTGAAAGTGAAATGAATGAGATTTAAAACGCTGTCCGTAGGGTCCCAATTTACAACAAAAGGCTATTTTAATGTATGGGCCCTCGGCAGTAGTTAAAAACGAGAGGTGGATATGTGTATTAGAGACCATCTATGTGGCGCACTCGCTAAGGTGCGTTATGTGATAGAGGATGGTTTCCTCTAGCGGCGCATTCTCAGAGATTCTCTGGAAAATGCCCCATGAGTTCCGTGTGGGGGCCCGACCTACTGTCACACTTTCTTCAAGATCAGGGACCCGCCTCCGTACCTAGTCTGGCCGCATTCTGGTCTCTAATACACCCAGTTTTAGACCACCCTTTTAATTATCACACACATAAGGTCCTGAAGAAAGCCAGCCCAGTAGTGAGAGTCTGGCTGAAACATGTTGACCATAGAGGATATTGGAGCCTAATTACCGCCACACATATCCACCTCTCGTTTTTAACTACTGCCGAGGGCCCATACATTAAAATAGCCTTTTGTTGTAAATTGGGACCCTACGGACAGCGTTTTAAATCACATTCATTTCACTTTCACTGCACACTCACTGCACAAAACCAGCTCCGCTGTATCCAGGCGTTGAAGCACACCCAAGGTGCACTCGGTACCTTGGGTGGGACCCGATGATGAAGCATGTCACCAACTAGGTTGGTGAGTGAGGGTCTTCTTAAACAACAAATGTGTTGTCTCGCAAACACACACTAGAAGATAGAGTTTCGCCTGCTTGCTAATGGCAGAACTGTATAGCTGATGAGATCCAAGGTGCTATAGTTTGTTTAGTAACAGGATATCCCTTCCTGATGTTCCCATATGCTACAAACAGCTGATCGGTTTTGCGTATGCTGGCGGTCTTCTGCAAGTAGGAATTTATACACCTCTTTAGATCCAAGGAGTGTAAAGATCTTTCCGCTGGTGTTTGTGGGTCTGGGAAAAACATTTTTCAGTATGACTGGTTCATTTAAATGAAAATCCGATGGGACCTTAGGGATGAAGGTAGGATTGGTAAGAAGTGTAACAGAGTCCCTTGTAAATTGAAGGAAAGGATGACGAGTAGTGAAAGCCTGTATGTCGCTTACTTGTCTAGCTGACCTTAGCGCAAGCAGAAGAGATGTTTTTCCATGTGATATATTTGAGCCCCGCTCTATGAATGGGCTCAAATGGGCCCTTCATAAGTTGTGCCAACACAATGCTGAGATGCCAAGGCGGAAGTGGATGCCTTATTGGTGGGAACATTCTAAATAAGCCTTTTAGAAATTGTTTCATTATTCTTGATGACCAAAGCGACTGTGACCCATTATGCCGCCGAAATCTGCATATTGGAGCGAGGAAAACCTTAATGGACGAATGAGAGAGACCAGATTTAGCCAGCTGCAGGAGAAAAGGTAGCAACTGTTCTGGCAGAGATTGGTTAGGATGTACCTCTGAACCTACCCACCAAAGGCAGAATCTCTTCCATTTAAGCTTGTAAGTTTTGATAGTGGACGGAGCTCTAGCATTCGCAAGGACCTCCCGACAATCAGCAGGTATGGCTAAATCGGCAAACTCATAGTGTTCAGGAGCCAAGCCGACAACCGAAGAGATGTTGGGTCCGGATGGCCGACTTGGTCGTGATTCGTCGTTAGCAAGTTTGTTAATGGACATAACAGAATGGGTCTACACTCTGATAGAAGGAGAAGCTCTGTGAACCACAACTGGCGAGGCCACCTGGGTGCTATGAGTAATATTCGGTAAGGTTCCTTCCTCATCTTCCGGAGCACCCTTGGGATGTGTTTGTGTCGAGGGATGCCGAGGACGAGTCTGGCTCCGGTGTTCTGTATGGTCTGTAGTTTTCGGAGCAGAGACTTGTTGATCCCGGCGTAGAGGGCGTTCCCGTAGTTCAGTCTGCTGGTTATGAGTGCGTGGGTGATGGTCTTCCTTGATTCGGGGGGATGCATTTGAAGGTCTTCCGGAGGATGCGGAGGGAGTTGAAGCAGGTGGAGGAGACTACGCTGACCTGTCGGGTCATGGAGAGGGAGGAGTCGAGTACGATGCCGAGGTTCCAGGCGTGGTCCGTCAGGGTGGAGGGGCTGCCGAGGGAGGTGGGCCATCAGGTGTTGTCCCATGCAGAGGGGGAGGGTCCGAGGACCTCTGCCTTCTCCGAATTGAGCTTCAGGCAGCTGCTGCTCATCCAGGATGCAATGTCCTTCATTCCTTCCTGGAAGTTGAGTCTGGTGGTGATGGGGTCCTTGGTGAGGGAGAGTATGAGCTGGGTGTCATCGGCGTAGGATACTATGCTGAGTCCGTGCTGTCTGACGATGGCGGTGAGGGGGGGGTCATGTAGATGTTGAAGAGCGTAGGGCTGAGCGATGATCCTTGGGGTACTCCGCAGCTGATCTCTGTCGGTTTGGAGAGGAAGGGTGGAAGTCTGATTCCTTGGTTTCTGCCGGTGAGGAAGGAGCGGAGACAGCTGAGGGCGGTTCCCTTTATACCGACGTCATGGAGTCTGGCAGTGAGTGTGCGGTGGGAGATGGTGTCGAAGGCTGCATAGAGGTCGAGTAGGATCAGGGCCGCGGTGTGTCCTTGGTCGAGGAGGGTGCAGATCTCGTCTGTAGCGGCGAGTAGAGCGGTCTCAGTGCTGTGGTTGCTGCGGAATCCGGATTGGGAGGGGTCGAGGATGGAGTTTTCTTCGATGAATTTCGTTAGTTGGGCATTGACGGTCTTCTCTGGGACTTTGGCCGTGAAGGGGAGGAGGGAGATGGGTCGGTAGTTCTTGAGGTCCGTAGGATCTGCTGAGGGCTTCTTGAGTAGGGGCCTGACTTCTGCATGTTTCCAGTCGTCGGAGAAAGTGCCGGTTCCGAAGGTGGCGTTGATGGTGCGCCGTAGTTCTGGAGCGATTGTGGCGGCGGCTCTGTGGAAGATGTGCGGGGGCAGGGGTCCGTGGGTGCCGCTGAGTGGATGCCTTTCATGGTCGCTGAAGTGTCTTCGGCGGTGACTGGGGTCCAGGAGGAGATGGTGGGCTGGCTGGCGTTGCTGGACGGGGAGAGGTTTTGGAGTCAGGTGTCTGGCTGTTGAAGTTGTCGTAGAGGCCCTTGATTTTCAGATGGAAGTAGGATCCAAGCTTGTTGCAGAGGTCCTGGGAGGGGGTGATGTCCGTGGTTTCGCTGGGGGGTATGGTGAATTCCTGGATGATGCTGAAGAGTTCCTTCGAGTTGCTGGAATTGGCGAGGATCTTGGTATGGATGAAGGTCCTTTTGGTGGATCTGATGCGTTGGTGGTATTCTGTCATGGCGTTCTTGTAGGTGGTGCGGTCTTACGGGGATTTGTTGTTTCTCCAGTTCTTCTCGAGACATCTGCAGGTGCATCTGGATTCTTGGAGGTCAGCGGTGAACCAGGTGGCCTTTCTGGGACGCTGTCTGTATGGGTTACGTAGAGGTGCGAGCTCGTCTGCGCAGTTGATGATCCATCTGTGAAGTTCTTTGTTTGAGAGGTTGGCGTCGGTCGAGGTGGAGGAGGCATCACGGTTGAGGGTGGAGTTGAGCTGCTCCTCGGTGACCTTGCTCTAGTTCCTTTGCGGGGAGCGGGGTGCAGGTGGGTTTGTCGACGTGGAAGTGTACGCAGTGGTGGTCCGTCCAGGGGTGTTGAGTGGTGTGGCTGAAGTGGATGTTGTTACCTCCGGCGAAGATGGGGGTCAAGGGTGTGTCCTGCCTTGTGGGTAAGGGTGGTGACGGTTGTTTCAGTCCGAGGTTGGCAAGGTTGTCCAGGAGGGTGGCAGAGTTGGGGTCGCTGAGGTTGTCGAGGTGGAAGTTGAAGTCTCCGATGAGTATGTAGTCCAAGGAGGCAATGGCGTGGGGTGCGATGAGGTCGGCAATGGTAGCGGTGAACGCGGTTCGAGGTCCTGGAGGTCTGTAGGCGAGGGTGCCTCGTAGGGTCGTTCTGGGGCTGGTCTGGATCTGGAAGTGGAGGTGTTCGGTGGTGGGCGGGCTGACGCTCAAGCTGGAGGTGGTGAGTCGGGGGGAGCTCTTGTGTGGGATGGCAAGTCCTCCTCCTGGGTGGTTGGGGCGGTCCTTCCTCTGGATCTCGTATCTGTCGGGAATGGCAGTGGCGATGTCTGGGGCGGAGGTGGTCCATGTTTATGTGAAGAAGGTGACGTCTGGCGAGAGGGTGTCGAGGAGGTCCCAGATCTCTACAGCGTGTCTGTGCAGGGAGCGCACGTTGAGAAGGATGCACCTCAGGGCTTCGGGGGTGCTGGTGTCCGGTGCGGGGGCAGCGGCCGCGGGGGTGCGGTGAAGGTTTGGCGGCAGTGACGGCAAGAGAACTGGCTGTGGGTGGTGTTCGGCGTGGACAGCTGGCAGTTGTTGTTCCTTCCGGGACTGAGTGCGAGGAGGGTAGCTGAGTCCTAGCGGTGACTGGTCGGAGATCCAGGGTCTCTGGTGCTGGTCGGGTCGCGGACGGGCGCAGATGGGCTTGCCTTTGGTGCGCCTCTGGCCGCCATTAAATAGGGAAGGGGGGGGAAGCGCAGCTGGGAGGCGGGAATCGACAGGGGGGAGGGTCCGCGGGGGAGCAGCGGCAGGGAAAAGGGCAGCAAAAACGGGCACAGAGGACAAAACAGGGCACAGGCACACCAATAAGCAAAAAAGGGCAAATATAACGGGGTCAACAGAAAAACAAAAATAACAGGCACAACAATACAAAAGAGAGACAGAGAGACAAAACGGGCACAACACGCAGACAGACAACAGTGGAACAGCAGAAGAGCAAGGCTCTCCGACTGGACCACCAGGGATGAGGCGCAGGCAGGTGCCTGCGGGTGGAGGAGGGCGTTGAACACCTACCTGGATAGAAGTGTTGGGGAAGCGGCAGGCGACTCAACAGCAGAGCTGCTGGGGTGGAGTGCGGGAATCTGGCCAGGAGGTCAGAGGTCCTGCTCAGTCGCCCTCGCATCAGCCGCCATTAAATAGGGAAGGGGGGCGGGAACCGCAGCTGGGAGGTGGGAGCGGGAATCAGCAGGGGGTAGGGGCCGCTGGGGAGCAGCGGAGGGCAAAAGGGCGGCGAAAACAGACACGGAGGACAAAACAGGGCACAGGCACACCAACGAGCAAAAAAGGGCAAAAATAACAGGGTCAACAGAAAAACAAAAATAACAGGCACTACAATACAAAAGACAGACAGAGAGGCAAAACGGGCACAACACGCAGATAGACAACAGTGGAACAGCAGAAGAGCAAGGCTCTCCCACTGGATCACCAGGGATGAGGCGCAGGCAGGAGCCTGCGGGTGGAGGAGGGTCTCGAACACCTACCTGGATAGAGGTGTCGGGGGCAGCGGCAGGCGACTCAACAGCAGAGCTGCTGGGGCGGAGAGCTGGACTCTGGCCAGGAGCTCAGAGGTCTCCAACTTAGGCAAGGCTGCAGGAATTGAGGCTGGTGTTCTCATTACCTTTAGGCTTTCCTCCCATATAAAATCCACTATGGGGATTGAGCGAATCTGTCTTTTAGTCTGCTCCTTAAAATCGTAAAGGAAACAATCAGCTTGTTTGGTGACCATGGGAAGCTGAAATCTCTTTGCTGCTCTTTCCATCAGGGTATGAAAACCCCCTATATCTTCGGGTGGCGAGTCCACCGGAGGCGTGGTGGAAGGAGATGGTGTTTGTATTTGATAGTTGTCCCATTCGTTAGGTAATGATACCTTGTCCAGATCACCCTCCTGCCTCTCGTCATCAGTAGTATGAGGCTCCTGACACTGTGGTTGCGGTGCTACAGGAGGGTGATATCTTATTATCAAGGAAGGCTGCGCAATAGGAGTTTGAGGAACTGAAGAAGCTGGTTCTGAAGGAGGGAATCTGCTGTAGTATTCTTCCACCATATGTTGTAGATTTGATACTAGGGAAACAGGGATATGAATGATTTGTTCCCTTTGCCTATCCTGGTTGGGGTCCTGAGGATAGTAAACATAATCATCATCCTCCTGGCACTTTATTCGAAGGTCTGAAGGACTGTGAGCTACGCCAAACATGCCATCGTCATCTGAATCATCATCTTCGTCTCCATAGTCAAATATTTCTTCTGGAGGACAGGGAGATACCTTACTAGGAGAGGTGTGTATAGGTAAAATCACTTCTTGAGAAGCTCTTCTTTTGGATTGAGAAAGTGTAACTGATAATACAGTGTCCTGGGCAATTTGCCTCTTCATTGATGCAGAATCTGAGCCAATATCCTGAGTTGCGGGTAAAATCGTAGATGGGAGTAACAACGACGATGATGTCAAACAAACCGTAGACGAGGATGTCGAAGACAAAGTTTTCGTCGACTGTTCTTCCGTCGATAGTTTTGACGTCGACGGAGATAGTTGACGTAGGTCCGTGTTCATAGGCTTCGGCTCCGTCGACGAGGCTACCGTCAACGAGGCTACCGTCGACGAGGCTACCGCCGACGAGGCAACCATCGACGAGAGATTCTTGTTCTTTAGAGCCGCCGACAGCCGCAGCGGTGATTAACGATCCATCGATGATTCTTTTAGCGAAAGTCCTTTTTTCATCGTTGACATTACAGACAATGCTGGTGTCGACGTAGAAGGTTTCACCCTCACCAAAACTATGGTCGACGGAGAAGTAGACGACAACATAATAAGCTTAGATTGAGGTGAAGAGAAGGTCGACGTCGTCGTGGCGACGGAAGCTTTCGTCGACAGGGTGTCTTTCTGAGGTGACAAAACCATCTCCGGTAGAGATCTGGACGTTGACTTTGATTTTGTTGAGGCTGTAGAAGGAGTAGGGGGCACAGAATGACCCTTGTGAGAGGTAGACTCCTGTTTAGATGAGGAGGGCTGATCATCAGATTTTAAAGAGTGGTGATGTTTCTTCAGCACCTTAACACCCTTGGGATAGACCAACTCCACCTAACTTACCCTCTTTTTTGAAGCAGTAGTTTTGAGGGAAGAATCACTATCCTCATCAGACAGAGATTTGTCCTTAGTTTTCAACTTCTGTAGCCACAGAAGAAGACGTCCCTCTCAATCTCTCGAAGTCTTTTGAGAGAAGGTTCTGCAGATCTTAGTCTCTCACCTGAAGATCAGGGTGAAGGCAGTAGATACACTTCTTGTGAGGATCATCCCAGTGAAGTCTGAGTTTCCCACAAGAGTCACAATGCCTGAAAAGAGGCCTCTTTGAAGAAGACATGCTGTTCTGAAGAAGAAAAAAGTTCAGTAGGCCAAAAAAAAGAAAGTACTGAGCAAAGTACTGAGCAAAGCTCAGGAAGACTCCCTTCATACGACGTGCGGTAGAAAATCTGAGAGCCTGGAGCCTCTGTGGAGAGGGTTCTAAAGGGTGCTGTCGCCTAATTGGCTGAAGTTTGGACCATTCGTAATGACTAGGACGAGATATTAAAGTGAAAGTTTTTTCTCTATTAACTTTAATGTTAAAGTCATTACTTACTGCTTTTAATGTACCGTGGGACTCCCACTTCGACGACGGGGAATGATTCAAGCATAAGAATCTATGAAAGATACCCCAATACTGGAGAAACTTTTTTTATAGCTCTCCCACATCAACAAGGAAGTCACAATGGAACGACTCCGCACGCGACTCCGCATGACGTCCTTGGACCCATAAGAAGGCTTCGTCGGCGTGCTGACGTCGGTTCCACTCATTTTTTCCATGCCTTCGAGGCAAACGGGTGAACCGACAACATTTACACAAGTATACAACAACTTTCAAGTATACATAAAACTTCCAAATAGAGAAGAGAGAAAACTGGAAATTCTATAGAATAGACATTTCCTAGCAAAAAACATCACAACATCATGAATGACAATGAAATATAAGAACTTCATAAATAATAATCTTTTTGGTGTCAGTAGAGAGGCAAAAGAGAGGCGGGTGAGTCAGTGAGGAATCCACAGGCAGATATTGTATCCACCAGAAAAAGAGTTACCAAAGGTAAGTAACTTGTTCTTCTGATACATCTGCCTGTAGATTCCTCACCTTTTGAAATTAATCCCCAAGCAGTCCTGCTCCCAGAGGAGGGTGCCTGCCTACCTACACCAAAGAAATCCTGCAGCACAGAGCGTGCAAAGTGGCCGTCCCTCCTCACCTCTGAGTCCAAGCAGTAATGCTTTGCAAAAGTGTGGAGGGAGGCCCAAGTTGCCGCCTTGCAGATGTCTACAACAGGGACACCTCTAGCCAAAGCTGAAGAAGAAGACTTTGCCCTAGTGGAATGAGCTCTAATACCTTCAGGAGGCTCCTTCTTGGCCAAGGCGTAGCAGATCTTGATGCATAGGATGATCCAAATGGACAGAGTTCGCTTGTGGACAGCCTTGCCCTTAATTTTTCCCACGTAACCAATGAAGAGCTGGCCGTCCAGCCTGAAGTCCTAGGTTCTGTCCAGGTAGAAGCTGACCGCCCTCTTAGGGTCCAAGCGATGAAGCCTCTCCTCCTCCTTAGAAGGGTGAGGGGGAGGATAGAAAGTGAGTAAAGTAATGACTGCCCTAGATGAAAAGGAGTAACCACCTTAGGCAGGAAGCAGCTCTGGTCCTGGGGAGAGGATGTGGTCTGACGGCTAGATTGCCAACTTTGGAGCTGGGAAACCAAGGTTCGAGCCTCGGGGTCGCGTCCACATCCTGTGATTCTGGACAAATCACTTAATCTCCCCGTGCCTACCAAAAAAATGAAAGTGTCCTTGTGTAACGTAACCGGTGCTCATGTAAAGTGCTCCAATACCTTTGGGTCGAGTTCGCACTATATAATTCTGCAAAAAAACAAAAAAAACATCTCATCTGCATGGATAGAGGTGAAAGGAGGCTTAGAACTAAGAGCCTGTAGCTCACTAATCCTTCTGGCAGAGGTAATCGCAATCAGAAAAATTGCCTTGAATGAGAGAAGCCTCAATGGACAACTATGTAGAAGCTCGAAAGGAGACCACACTGAGGCATAATAAAATGAGTGGGAGGAAATCTATTAGTGAGACCCTTAATGAATCTCATGACTATGGGAGACTTAAACAACGATGGTTGGTCTGGCAAACAAAGAAAGGATAACAAGGCTGACAAGTAGCTTTTAACAGTTGCTACAGCACAACCCGCTGAGCCAAAGAAAGAGAAAAACTAAGAATGTCAGACAAATGGGCCTTTAAAGGATCAATTGAACTCTCTCCACACCATTTAACAAACTTGGCCCACCTACTGGAATAGACAGATTTGGTGGAGTGTCTTCTGGCCGATAATATAACATCCACCACATGTGGTGGGAGAGAGAAAGAACTCAGGTTGCCCGGTTCAATCTCCAGGCATGAAGGTGCAGGCTCTGGAGGTGGGGGTGTAGAACCTGCCCCTGCGATTGCGAGAGGAAGTCTGCCCTTAGAGGGAGACGGAGCGGAGGGTGAGATGTGAGGTGAAGAAGGTCTGTGTACCACACCCTTCACGGCCAATCCGGGGCGATCAATATCATTTGGGCCCGGTCCTGGCGAATCTTCCTCAGAACCCGAGGAATCAATGGAATGGGAGGAAACGCGTAAAGAAGCTGATAGCTCCAATCCAGTTGAAACGTGTCCCCCATCGATGCCTGCAACGGATACTGGAGACTGCAGAACGACGGGCAGTGCGCGTTCTCGGGAGTGGCAAACAGGTCCAACCGAGGAAACCCCCACATCCTGAAAATGTGGTGGACCACTTCCGGATGAAAACGCCACTCGTGATCGGCAGAGTATTGCTGACAGACTGTCCGCACGCACATTCAGCACCCCGGCCAGATGATTTGCAATTACGCAAATCTGGTGGTCCTTAGCCCAAAACCAGAGCCGCTCTGCAGAGACAATACGACCCTACTCCTCCCTGCTTGTTGATGTACCACATCGCAGTAGTGTTGTCTGTCAGGACCTGAACTGACTGACCGCGAAGGGAGGGAAGAAAGGGAAGAAAGGGAAAAAAGGCCTTGAGAGCCAAACGTATCGCCCGCAGTTCAAAGAAGATTGATGTGAAGCAATATTTCCTCTGGAGACCAAAGGCCCTTGATCTCCAGATCCCCCAGATGAGCTATCCACCCTAGAGTGGAGGCATCTGTTATCACTGTGGCCACCGGTGGAGGTGGTGGAAAAGGCTTCCCTTGATACAGGTTGCCTAGAACACTCCACCAAGACAGCTTTGCCACAGTTTCTTCGGCGATTCTGACCACCTCCCTGAGATCTCCATTGTGTTGAAAGCACTGTCTGTGGAGGCACCACTGGAGTGCCCTCATGTGCCAGCATGCATGGTTGACCAACAGTATGCATGAAGCGAACAGACCGAGCAGACGTAGCACCTCCAGGACTGGAACAACCGCTCCATTTTTAAACAGTAGAATCATAGCCTGTATGTCCAGAATCCTCTGAGGAGGCAGGAAGGCAAGAATCACAGTAGTGTCCAGTACTGCCCCTATGAACAGGTTGCGCTGAGAGGGAACCAGGTGAGATTTGGGTACATTTATCGAAAAACCCAAGTCGAACAATAATCTTGTTGTCACTTGCAAATGATACAGCACCATCTCTGGCGACCTCACTTTGAGCAGCCAGTCATCCAGATAGGGGAAGACAGGAATCCACGACCGTCTGGGATGTGCCGCCACCGCTGCCATCACCTTTGTGAAGACCTGATTTGCTGAAGTAAGACCGAATGGAAGGACCGCAAACTGGTAGTGCCGAGACCCCACCGTAAAACGGAGATACTTCTGATGCGACTTCAGGATGGGAATGCAAAAATAAGCATCCTGTAAATCGATCGACACCATCCAGTCTTCCTGCTGCAGCGCCAGTAGAACCTGAGCCAGGTTCAACATCTTGAACTTCTCCTGTTTGAGGAAAAAATTCAAGATCCTGAGGTCTAGAATCGGCCTCAAATGGCCGTCCTTTTTGGGGATCAGTAAATACAGGGAGTAGCATCCCTGAGCCCTTTCCTGCTCCGGAACCACCTCTATCACACCTTTCTGTAACAAGGGCAGGACCTCTTGTTCCAGGTGCAACTGATGGTTCTCCGAACACCAGCCTTGGTGAGGGGGGATAGGAGGAGGAAACTGCCGGAAAAGAAGGGCGTACCCATTTTATACAAGATTCAAAACCCAAAGATCTGATGTAACAGATTTCCAATTTTGTAGAAAATGAGATACCCGACCTCCCACGGGTCCAACATGCTCCAAGATGGGGGATCTAGAGCTGCTTCCCTGCGAATCCAGTGGGGGGGGGGGCAGGGGAGGAGGAGGAGGAGAAGACCTGTTGGCGAGCAGAACCTCGCAGACGACCTCTTCCCTTCCCTCTGTATGATCTATACAATGGGTTCTGTTGTTGCTGCTACTGTGGGCCTCAAAATGGAGCAGCCTTCCCAAAGCCCCGAAATCTACGGTACCCAAAAACCCTAGGCTGGGATTGCAAGCCTAAGGATCTAGCGGTAGCTCTGCTATCCTTAAACCGTTGCAGAGCTGAGTCCACCTTGGTCCCAAAGAGTCTAGAGCCATCAAAGGGAAGATCCGATAGCATGGCCTGAACATCCGGAAAGAATCCTGATCCTCTCAACCAGGTGTGCCTCCTAGTTGCCACCGAAGAGCCCATCACCCTGGCAACGGACTCAGCCGTATCGAGCCCGGACTGGATCACTTGACGGGCTGCAGCCTGAGTGTCCGACAGCACTTCCGCAAAGTGACCCCGGACATCCTCTGGCAGCTTAGGTATCACCTCCTTAGCTGAATCCATCGATGCATGGTAGTAGCGCCTCAACAGGCAAGTGGCATTAGTTGACTTCAAAGCCATGTTGGCCGATGAAAACACCTTTTTAGCCAACTGTTTTAGCTTCTTGGAAGCTCTATCACCCGGAGTGGAGGGAAAGGAACCTGCGGATTGCTTAGAGGGACATGAAGCTTGAACCGCCAAGCTTTCAGGTGAAGGGTGTGACGATAAAAATGCTGGATTCCCAGGCGCAGCCTTGTAACGCCTTGCCACCGTTCTGGATACAGCTGGGGCAGACATTGGCTTCTGCCAAACCTCCAAAATAGGTTCTGTCAAGGCTTCGTTGAACGGAAGCAGAGGTTCCACCACTGATGAAGGGGAGTGAAGTACCTCCGTTAGAATGTTAGACTTGACCTCCACAGAGGGCAACTGTAAATCCAGAAGGTCAGCTGCCTTCCTTATAACTGAATGGTATGAGGACACCTCCTGAGAAGGAAGAGCTTTGTGAGAAGAGAGCTCCCACTCTGGTGATGTGTCCAGAGCACTGGCTTCTTGAAGCCCTTCAAAATCATCCATAGGATCCAGAATCTCTCCTTCACCAGCTTACTCCTGCTGCTCCTGGAATTCCTCCTCTTCCAGAAGCCTCTGAGCCTCCCTCCTCGATTGTATCTTCAGAATCGGCGTCGGCGGTGCCAGACGCGGCGCCGGTGACCTCGGAGCCGGCATCGATGGAGGCCCTTCAGGAGTGGATGGCAGCGCTGCATGAAGTCCAGACGGCGCCGGACCGGAGCCCGACGGCGACAGAGAATAGTTAATTCTTCCCTCCTAGGACAGGATCGGAGTCGAGAGAGGCCAAGACGAAGTCATTAGCATGAAGAGCATGAAGGGTGCCTGGGCATAATGTTGGGGAACGCCCTTATTAAAGGAAAGCGGACACACGGGGCCACCAGGCGTGCTGGATGGGTTAGCCGCCCTGGCAAACATGCCATACATTGCATTCCGAAAATGCAAAGGATCCGCACCTGGAGCGGGGAAAGGTGGGTACGGATCCGGAACTGCCGGATCTGGAACAGGCCAAAGTCGTAAGGCGGGTTCTGGCTGCGGCGCCGGAGACGCCGTAGCTGGGATATGAGTGGCCGGGGGTGAAGGAGACGCTTCCCGGGGCGCCGGAGAATAACTCGGTGTCGGAGAGTCCAACGGAGTCACCTGCGGTGAAGGAGAAGGCGAGATGTCATCCTTCCTATGACGCCGCTGGACCGGGGACACCGACTTCGGTGACTTGTCCTTCGAAGAGCGACGCTTGGACCCATGACGCCGCTTCTTCTTGTGTTTTTTGGACAACTTCGAGGTGTGTGGAGTTGACGACTTCGACCTCGACTTTGTCCTCTTCCGACCTCTCTTCTCCTTCTTCGCCCAGGCCATAAACAACTTCATCGAAGAGCTATGAAGGGGGCGTGGCTAAGCCAGCAATGGGAGCAGACGTGCTCATGTAGAGCTCCGTCCAGGGCTCCCCATCCCAGCGTAATTTCTCCGTCAATCCAGTGCTGCTGGAGCTGTGACTCGCTCTAGCTGCACCTGTGAGGGTCCTGAAGCCCCGACACGAATCTGGGAGCAACCGAGCCGCTGGGTCCGCGCCGGGACGTCAGCTTTTGCGGGCCGCCGAACGGGCTTCCACTGGGTCGGCGAGCTCCGCAACTATAGTCCGAGGATTGGCTCCGCCCACAGGGCCGCAGAAGATGGCGCCGCGTATACGGCGCCAACCGGACTGCCGCGGCTCGGTCGGACACCGGTGAGAACGGACCTGCACCTCTGTGCGGCTACACATTTGTGGCTGAGTCTGCTAAGTAACTAACTGCCAGCCTACCCGCAAGGAGATCCTGGGATGGTGTTCCGATGGGGGGAGGCGCTTGAGTGTCGCTCGCTTTGGCTGCCGGACCACTGAGTGACGCCGCCCGCCCGCTTTTCTGCAAGTAGCGGCGATGGAGCTCCGGGCGTGATCACCGGGGCGCCCCAGCAGCGGTGTCGATTGAGCGGTGGGCTTAGGAGCGGACAGTGCCCTGTGGGCTGCAAGGTGCGTGCCGGGGTGCTTTACTATCGGCCCCCCAGCGAGATAGACTGTCTGCGCCTCGCCTTGGCCCTGTGGTGGGTGTACCTGCGCTTTGTTGGACCGTTGGCTCCCCACGCACGACCCCGTGGCTACTCCTCATAAGCCCCTTCATAAACGGGGGATATGCAGCGCTATATCCCGGGTGCTGGCCCTGGCTGGGGTGCCTCCGGGTCTGTCAATTGAACTGTGCCCTGCCTTCGGTGTTCCCCGGAGCTGCTCCCCCATCAACCCGTACGAGGAGGCCGCCCAGCGCAGTAGTGGTGCATTGCTCAGCAGGGGACCCGGCACTGGACTGACCCTGCAAATCATTTGGCGCCTGGTGTAGAGCAGCTCTCTCTGTGCCAAAGAAATCTGGACTCTGCTAGACCTGGCGAGACCGTCCCAAAACTGAAACAATCTGAGGAGAGGACTCAGGCGCGGGCCTTACCTCCGAGACCCAGAGGCGTACGCAGTGAGGGGTGTGAGAGGTTGAGATCGGACGGAGTGGTGGAAGATCGACACGTGAATAAGCGGGGGCCTGGAATTCCTCCCCTGTACATTGTTCGCGCAAACTTAGCACCCAGCCCCGGAACTGATTGGGTTGGGCATACGCACAGTGAACGTTGCAGATGTGCCCCGAAGAGAGCCCCCCATCGCTCTGTAATCTTCGCTTGTGTAGATGTCCTTGTTGAGCCATGGTGGTGACGCCTCAGTCCCAACTTGGAGCACCAGGTGCGGCGGTGGCTGGAACGAAGGGACACGACATCAGCAACCAGATGGCAGTGTTGTGTCGCAGGCAAAACACGCTACCGGAGAACTTGGCGAAATAACTGCAGACCTGGTATACCACTCCGTGGCTGGTCGTTCCAGCGGACATTCAAAACCTTCCTGGGAGAATCAGACAAACAATCTGGGGCAAGGAACAGCACACCCAGAAGAACCTACCTGCCTCATATAGCGGTGATATGTGCGAGTTACGCCCGCAGTCTGAATAGTCTATGCACGGGCCTGTACACGGACACAGACATACTCACGCAGCCTGATCTGAGCGCCGAAGACGGAGCACACATGCCTCACCTCAATGTCGCACGGCACTCGAGCAAAGACTGGACTGAGTGGCACGACTGCGCAACCCCCCTCATCTAAAGCTAAGCAGGTCAAGATGGCTGAACAGAACCCACTTGACCCTACCTCCACCAAACTAGACGCCGTGCTTGCAGCAGTAGAAAAGTTAGGGGAGACACTTAATCAAACGCGAGCCTCACTGGAAAGCAAGATAGATAAAGTGGCAATTGATCTCACACACCTCCGAGCAGACCACCGAAAGCTGGCGGACCGCACCACCACGGCTGAAAACGTTATTGCGGATATCACACCAAAAGTAACAGCCACAGACCAACATGTGCAAAATCTACTGAACAGAGTGGAGTTTCTGGAGGACAGGGTTGAGGACGCTGAAGGCCGTGCCCGGCGCAACAACGTCTGCGTGGTGGGCCTGCCGGAGGGAAAGGAAGGAAGACGTCCTACGGAGTACGCTGAGTCCTGGCTCCGAACCCTGTTACCGGAGGGAGTCCTTTCGCCCCACTTTGTCGTTGAGCGCGCGCACAGGGTGCCTGCACGGCCCCCACCGGCGGGCTCTAACCCCAGACCGTTCCTAATACGCCTGCTCAACTATAGAGACCGGGATGCGATATTGCAGGAAACCAGAAATATGCAGGATATCCACATAGACAATAACAAGATAATGTTTTCCCTGATTATACCCTGCAAGTACAGAAGCAACGGCACTCATTCATGGCAGTGAAGAAGTGCTTGCGACAACACGATCTCAAATACTCGCTGTTGTTCCCAGCACGCTTAAGGGTAGCAGCAAACGGGAATGCGCATTTCTTCACCACCCCCGTGGAAGCGGAAGAATGGATGGACACATATGACCCGCCGGGACCTGAGAACGCAGCCTCCGGCGCGAGCAGGCCAACGCCTGGTGCCTCGTCACGCCGCCGCCGGACGAACCGCAGGCGGACACTACCGCAGCTTTCCCAATCCATCGGACCAGATCCAGACCAGGCAATTAATGAACAACGAGCAGCCCTCCAGGCCGCAGCGGACATCAGTAGACGTCAGATAGATGACACTGCTTCCATCTCCAGCCGGCAGGATCAGGCTAGTGACGACGACCTATCAGACGACCTTCAGAACTCACAGGGCTCCTGCGAACTGCCTACAGACACCCCACAAACGTCGGACGATATAGCTTAAATGGGCATAATGCAGATCTGCTAGAGAGATGTGGCAGCAGACTCACTGAGAAGCACGCAAGTATAACCTGTCTGTACCTGAACTGTTTGGAAGGCCAGCAAATAGATAACACGGACTAGGATGCAGTAATTGCAATGTCCGGGGAGGGACCGGGGGGCGGATTGGGGGCCGGGGGCCTACTTAACTATCAATCAGCGCACCTACATACAAGGGGGAATATTTGGGAAACCTCACTCTTGCTGGCTGCACCCTCTCTCTCCTCTCGCTCTCCACCTTCAGACGTTTCTGTGTCATATTGAGGGCAGGTACAGCTCTGGCCAGCATCACATTAGCTGGTAGCATGGGGGACCCCATGACACTGTTTTGCAACTTGATACACGCATAGTGCTGTGCGCAGCACACACTCTTTAGTCCTTATTTGGATGTTGCCTCTAGGCATGGTTTGGACGGCTGCTTGTTGCATGCTCGACCTCTTGGTATTATGCATTATTTTGTTTTTGTTTGCGCAGTTATTTCCTGCGTATTGGGATATGCCATCTGAGAAAACAGCTAAAATGACATTACAATCGCTAATATGGGTGCATTATCACTGCTTATGTATTCATCATCAGCTTGCTTGTTACATATGTGCTTGTACTGAACATATATCATGGCTTCGATTAAGATTGGTACCTGGAATGTGAGAGGAATACATACCCCATCACGCAGATACCTTATTTACTCTTATCTTAAACGCCACCGAATACAAATAGCTCTCCTACAGGAGACTCATCTCCCTAAAACAGAGATAGTACTTTTACAACGTCGCTGGAGGGGACAAATTTATGCCACGGGTTACTCGGCGTTTGCTCGAGGGGTCCTGATATGGGTCAGGCCAGGGGTCCCTTTTAAGGTAACAGGTTCATTAATAGATGTGGAGGGCAGATATGTCATAGTCAATGGCACATTGGATGGCAGACCAATAGTTATTGCCTCGCTCTATGCACCCAACTCCGATCAGGGGGCTTTCTTTGATAGTCTTTCAAGTGCTTTAGCGCCCTGGCATGATGTTCCAATGATACTGGGAGGTGACTATAATAGTGTTCTAGATGTCTCTCTGGATCGCTCGTTCCCTCCTCTCACAGGGACAAGCACACATGTTGCCATGAAGGCCCTTTCCAATTGGACGCACAATGGCACTTGACTGATATCTTGCGCCACAGGAATCCCTGTGACAAACAATATTCCTATTACTCAGGAGCGCATGATCTATATGTGCGCCTTGACCGGTTTCTGCTGACTGCAGACCTACTCTCCAGCGTACCCGTGGCTTACTATCTGGGGCGGACGCATTCAGATTACAACCCTCATGTGCTGGAGCTGGCATGGGAGCATGTACGGCCACCAATCCCCCTCTGGCGGCTACAACCAGACATCCTGTTTGATGCACCGTTCCGAAATTTACTAGCCACTACCATTACGCAGTAGTTCGATGAAAATGCAGGCACGGCTTCTACACCGCAGTTAGAATGTGACGCTTTCAAAGTGGTCATGCGGGGGCACTGTTTAGGTGCACAAGCTGGGATGCGAGCGCAATTAGAGACTGAACTCACCGCTGTGGAGAGGGCGCTGGTGTTGGGCGAGCGCGCAGCCGTGGGAGGTTCTACGGAGCTCTTAGCACGGAAGCGAGAGGAGCACGCTAGATTAATAGAACGGCTGCGATGCTTAAATTATGCAGCACACTCGGCACGAACACATCAAAAAGGGGACAAGGCTGGCAGATTGCTGTCCTGGTTGATCCGCCAAGACACAGTGACTTCACCGATAACATCCATATGCACTTCTCAGGGCTCTACGGTCTATACGCAGAGAGAAATACATGCTGCATTCACGGCTCACTATGCCCAACTATATCAGTCTCAGCTCCAAATTACGTCAGACGACCTGCAGTCCTACCTCACTGATCTGGCGCTGCCACAGCTGACTCCAGGACAAAGAGGAACTCAATGACCCTATACTGCCTGAGGAAGTCAGGGACAGCATTTTCTCTCTATCCAATGGCAAATCGACAGGCCCAGATGGCCTGCCAGCCGAATTTTATAAGGCCAATTCACAAGTCCTAATACCACAATTAATCAAAACATATGAAGCTGCCATTGAAGACGTAGCCTTAACAGTCACGCAGAATGAAGCAACATTGGTATCACTCCTCAAACCTGGCAGAGATCCAGTATCCCTTGGCTCATATCGTCCGTTGGCTTTATTAAATACTGATTATAAAGTATTTGCATCCCTCCTGGCTAAGCGCTTGGCTCCCTTGGTGAGAACAATGATCCATCCTGACCAGAATGGTTTTGTTCCCACTAGGAACACATCACTTAATATCCGTCGGCTTTTCAGAGTTCAGAAATATGCCTTAGACAGGTGGCCGCGCTCTGGCTGTCTAGTGCTTGATTTGGAGAAGGCCTTTGACTCCCTAGAATGGCCCTACCTTGCAGCGGTCTTATGCAAATATGACTTGGGGGATCGCTATATGCAGATGATCCAGTTGCTTTCCCAGCGCCCCACCGTCCGAGTTCGCACAGGGAAGTTCATCTCCGATACGATACGGGTCAGGCGCGGGACACGGCAAGGGTGCCCTCTGTCACCGCTGCTCTTTTCCCTTGCAATGGAGCCCCTAGCTGTGTTACTTCGCAAAAGCGGCATAGGATGGGGAATACCGTTAGGAGATGGGCTACCCACAGTCTCTTTATATGCAGATGACCTGCTATTGTATGTGCGAGACTTATATAATGTTCCCCCCGCCATAGCGGCCATCTTCCACCAATTCGAGACTATGTCCGGACTTCGAGTGAACTGGACCAAATCAGGAGTATATGCATTCAACGAAAACTTAAACCCGGCTACCATATCTATCAATGAGACCGATCTGCCCTGGTACACAACCACGTTTAGGTACCTAGGCATATATATATACTGATCCCCAGCCGATATACTTGAGGGAAATCTTATACGAGCCATCTCTGCAGTCAAAGCACAGATGCAATTTTGGAAGACTTTGCCGTTAAGTGTAATGGGTCGAGTTGCATTAACAAAAATGATAATCCTGCCGCGCCTGTTATATTATTTCTCGAACCTTCCAATATATGTCCCTGTGAAGATACTCCGGAACCTAGAAAGTCAGATGCGGGATTTGATCTGGAATAAGGGGAGGCCTAGAGTGGCGCTTCGGAAACTATATGCCCCTACCAGCGGAGGTGGACTGGCAGTTCCAAATATGGAATTATATTATCTAGCATCACAATTGCAGTGGGTTACAAAATGGCTAAGCGGTAAAAACGTAGAAGATACCGCAACAACACTTCCTCCGTGGTCTCAACCACGCGTCTGCCATTTGTTTCACCCTGCGGCATCACTCCCCCGCCCCCCTCAAATGTGCCTTGAACTCGCACATAGATGCTACCGCAGAAGTTTATACCTTACCCACGATACGACTCCCTATGCTCCATCGTTGCCACTGATGGGGACGCCCAGAGGCCGGGATAGGGTGCCGGATTCGGCCTTGCTATGTTGGCGTGAGGCGGGGCTGGACACGCTGGGGGACCTATATGCAGAGGGCACACTACTTACATTCGAAACCCTAGGGAATGATAATGGTGTCCCTGTGGCGCAATTCCTTCTGTACAATGCAATAGTCAGGTCTTTGACGGCTGCGTGGGGAGACATTATGGTGGAACTACCCACACATCTGCTTCTACAATACCTCCACGTCATGGGAGAGGGCTCTCATATAGTGCACTGGTTAGCAGAGGCCCTCCTTACGCACACACTGCAACCAACAACGACGCTCCGTGCGCGCTGGGCAGAGGATAGGGGACAGCCGTGGACGGACAAGGAATGGGACAGTATCTTGGCCGGTTCCACGTATGTACCTCGAAGCTCTAAATTTAAATTAATTCAAACATACATAATACACAGAGCATACCTTTCCCCAGACAAAATAAATCAGTACTTTAATATTACCACCTCCGCCTGCCCAAGATGCCAACTCGCAGACGCCGGTCTTTTACATATGCTATGGTCCTGCGCCCGGCTCCAAGCATATTGGTGTGCGGTTGTGGAGACGCTTGAAAGATGCACTGAGACCTCACTAGCGTGTACATGGGAGGTCTGTATACTAGGACTCTATACACGAACAAAACGTAACAAGGTTGTCACTAGATTCAAAGATTTAGGCCTAATAGCTGCTAAGCGCCTCATTACTAAAAGATGGAAGCATATAGATCCTCCAGTAATAACTAGTTGGGAGAAATCCCTAGCAGTGTGGGTGCAAGCTGAAAGCACCACCTTGCATAGAGAAGAAACTGCAGGACTGCGTAAGTATCCTATCGCACAGTCCTGGGATGCAATCCTGCGCACCTTAGTACATCCAGATGGTGAAGGGGAGGATATGTCCCTGCTAATGGCCAGCGGCGATGAAGCAGCTGCCCCCTGATAGCCGACCAAATGGGACATCTGTCAACTTAGCCCAACATACCCACGCTAGCACGTCTTCTCCGCTGTCAACTCGCACAACATATAGGCACAGTTCTTGTGATCATTTTGCATTCACCTCCTTGGCAACGCACTGAGTAACCCATAGAGCTGAACGCACACATAGATATATGCACACCACAACCCCACCACAGTAAAACACTCGATGGCAGCCTCCCCCTCCCCCCTTTCATTAGTAACATGTTTTTCTTTTGTTTGTTCTTTCTTGGACATTTATTATTATTTCTTTGGTTGTTGTTATCAGTTCATGATTTTTATAAAAAAAGTATATTTGTTGGATTGAGAATTGCCAATAATACACTGTCACGCACACAGCACAACGGAATTGATTTATAGTACCTGAAGAGTCACATTACCTCCCAGTCAGATATAAGAGGTAAGCGGTATTGCAACTGTTACTCGCATGAACATAATGCGAAAACAATATTAGTGACTAGGGGCAACAAGGAGCAAATGCAGGCACATGATGTACATTTTCGTCTTGCTTTGATAACGCATACGATATACTTGTTTTTGTTACACTGCCTCCTAATGAGTCGAATAAGTATCTTTGCTAGTTTATAAATGACAGTGGTTTCCCTATTGCAAACGAGATAAATGTATTGTTTCATGTTTATATGAACAAAAAAAATTCAATAAAGATATTTTTTTTTACAAATGGAAGAGCTATGAAAAAAGTTTCTGTGGAATGCTGCGCATGGGTAACTCAAAAGGTGAGGAATCCACAGGCAGATGCATCCATCAGAAAGCTCTGGTATGACCAAAAGGCTGCACTTGTGGAGTTCCAAACAGGGCAAAATGTGTGGGTTTTGGAGCCTGTGGCACCAAGGGCCCTCCAAGACAAATGGAGTGGTCTTTACCCTATCCTTGAGAAGAAAAGTGAAGTCACCCACTTGGTAGACCAGGGTACTAGCAGGATCCCCAAGGGGGCAATCCATGTGAACTGCCTCAAGCTTTTCTGTGACAGGGCTAATGTAACTATGCTGATGATTACTGATGAGGATCAGGAAGCAGCGAGTGGACCGCTCCCTGACCTCTTCGCTTACAGTCCAAACGATGGGTCAGTTGATGGGAGTTGTCTACTCAAACATCCTCTATGCCCAACAGAAGGTTGACTGCAGGCAAGTCCTGCAACAGTATGCTGAGCTCTTCTCCTTAACCCATGGACAGACACACTGGTGTACCCATGATGTGGACACTGGAGACAGCTTGCCTGTCAAAACAAAGATCTATTGGCAGTCTGACGAAGTTAAGGACAGCATCAAAGCTGAAGTAAGCAAGATGCTGGAGTTAGGGGTTATTGAACCCTCTGAGAGTCCCTGGGCCAGCCTAGTGGTCTTAGTCCTCATGCCTCACCCACGGGGGGAAAGAGAGAATTGAGGTTTGGTGTGGACTACAGATGTCTCATACTGTCACCAAGACAGATGCTCACCCTATACCCAGGGCTGATGAGCTGATAGACAAATTGGGTGCAGCCAAATTTCTCAGTACCTTTGAAAACCACAGGGAACTAGCAGATTGGGATGGCCCCAGGAGCAAAAGAAAAGTCAGCATTCTCCACACCAGATGGGCATTATCAATTCACCGTTATGCCCTCTGGCTTAAAGAATGCCCCTCCCACCTTCCAAAAGTTGGTGAATCAAGTCCTTGCTGGGCTGGAGACCTTTAGTGCAAGCAACATATCTAGATGATATTGCTGTCTTTTGCTCCTCCTGGCAGGATCACCTGGTCCACCTGGGGAAGGTTTTGCAGGCCTAACTATCAAGGCATCCTAATGCCAGAAAGGCCAGGGAACTGTTGTATACTTGGGCCACTTTTTAGGTGGAGGCCAAGTGTAACTCTTACAACCCAAGTTCCAAACAATTCTGGACAGGAAAGTTCCAACAACCCAGACCCAAGTTAGGGCATTCCTTGGCTTGGCTGGGTATTACAGGAGGTTTGTGAAGGGGTATGGTTCCATTGCGGCACCCCTCACAGAACTCACCTCTAAGACGTTGCCCAAGAAGATAAACTAGACAGTAAGTTGTCAAAAGGCTTTTGACACCCTGAAAGTGGCAATGTGCTCTGCATCAATTCTCAAAGCTCCAGGCTACTCTAAGCAGTAAACTGTGCAGACTGATGCCTCTCAGCTAAGGATAGGAGCACTCCTATCACAAACCAACAATGATGGCCAGGACCAGCCTGTTGCTTTTATTAGCAGGAGGTTACTCCCCGGGAGCAGCGTTGGAGCGCCATAGAGAGGGAGGCCTTTGCTGTCGTCTGGTCCCTAAAGAAGTTGAGACCACACCTGTTTGGTACTCACTTCCTTGTTCAAACTGACCACAGACCTCTCAGATGGCTTATGCAGATGAAGGGGGAGAACCCAAAACTTTTGAGGTGGTCCATCTCCCTACAGCAAATGGTCTTTACAGTGGAACACAGACCGGGGACTGCCAATGCAGATGGACTTTCCAGGATAGTCCACTTAGACAAGGAAGACTCTCTTGGGAAAGGTTAGTCTCATCCTCTTTCGTTTGGAGGGGTTGTGTAAAAGTACTCCTTTTGGCATGGTTACCCACCCACCCCACTTTTTTCCTGACTCTGATGCATCTTTGACTAAAGGTGCACTGGGTTCTTGCTAACCAGGTTCCCAGTGCCTGTGTTCTATCCCAAAACTGGTTTGAAACACAAAACCTAGGCAATTAACTGGTCATACACCGACCTACAACAGGCTCATTGATATATTTTTTTATATAAACTACAGTGCACTAAACATTTATTTAAATTTTTTTCATTTTTTTATTATAAATTCATATTAAAAACTGTGTGAATCAAAATATATATAACATACATAATCACAAAAATTCAAAAAACGTTTATACAAACAAATTAAGAACTTGTCCAACAATTAGCCACTATATTTTAATTAGAATACCCTTGTTTATGTCTATTTGTTTTTGTGTTTTATGTTTGAATTTTGTATATTGAATTATGTCACGATTGTTTGTATAAACGGTTTTTGAATTTTTGTGATTATGTATGTTATATATATTTTGATTCACACAGTTTTTAATATGAATTTATAATAATAAAAATGATTTTTTTTTAAATAAATGTTTAGTGCACTGTAGTTTATATAAAAAAAAGATATCAATGAGCCTGTTGTAGGTCGGTGTATGACCAGTTAATTGCCTAGGTTTTGTGTTTTAAACTTGTATTTTCCCTGCCCTAGGACTATTGTGCAGGGGGTCCCCTTTTGTGCCTCAACCAACTATCCCAAAACTGTACCTTCGTTTCCACAATTAGCAAACCTCTGGCCTACATACAAGTCCCTTATAAAAGGTGCCAGTGGTATCAAGGGCCTTGTGACCAGAGAGGGACTCTAAGTGCTGCAGCATGTATTATGCCACCCTAAGAGACCCCTCACCACTACCTGGCACACATCCCTGTGTGCCAGGCCTACCAGAACTGCAAGAGGCATAGATAAGTCACCCCTACAGTAGGCCTTACAGCTCTAAGGCAGGATGCACTATGCCTCTTGTGAGGGCATAACTGCATGAGCAGATATGCCCCTATAGTGAATTTGTCCATTCTTGGACAATATAAATGCAAAGTGAAGCCATGCTGAATACATGGGCTGGGAGCTTGTCGCTATGAGCTGCACAGCTCCATGATGGCTTCACTGAATTCCCAAATGTTTGGTACCAAACATCTCAGACTAATGAACCCACACTGATGCCAGTGTTGGATTCATTAATAAATTCACTCAGAGGGCACCTCAGAGGTGCCCACTGAAAACCTACCAAACCACTACTGGTCTGCACCAGCCTGCCACTTCTAGACATGTTTCTGATCCCCAGAGGTGGGAGCCTTTTGCTTTCGTAGATCAGAAGCAATTTTGCCTTCGTAGGTCAGAAGCAAACCCTGCTCTGGGTGGAGGTGCTTAACCTACCCCAAAGCAGGAACAGCATTGAAGGACGGTGAGCCTTAAAGGCTTCCTGTCATTTGTTATGCTGACCAGGGCCTCTCCAGCTAGTAGAGATGCCCGCCCCCTTACCAAGCCCCACTTTTGGCAGCGAGGTCAGCGTGAGAATGAGTAAGCAGGAGAGGTGTGTCCCCTCTCAGCCAGGACTACCCCTAATATCATGGACCTCTCTTCTCATAACCAGTCGCACTGCTGCCATGCACAATATTCTGCAGCACAATAATAGTGTATGTAATGTAGCCATAATGACGTGTTGCAGCACAACAGTATGTACACAATAATTTGCAGCACAACAATATTGCATATAAATCATGCTTGTGTAATGCTACCGTAATAACGTTTATGCCTTTTTAGGTCTCGCCCTGAAGCCAGCGCTTGCGCTGGTCTGGGCGAGACATTTTGTAAGTGGGCATTTAGAAATGCGACCACTTTTTTTTGGGCTTGCCTAGAGCGTGCGAGTACGCGCACAATGACGAGCAGAGGCGCCATATGGCTTTCCTCTCTCGTCATGGTGCGCGCACATCGCACACCATTTGCCAGCCTGCTTGCACGTGCACAGCTGCTGCTCGCACTCCCTCCTCCCTTCTCCCCCTCCCTTTTCGTGAGCTTTGATCAAGCTCCTCTGCTGCTGGCATTCCCCCTCCCTTCTCGCCCAGCCCTTCTTGTCTAACTTTCTCTCTCTCTCGCCTGCCTCTGCTGCTGGCATTCCCCCCTCCCTTCTCGCTCAGCCCTTCTTGTCTAACTTTCTCTCTCTCTCGCCTGCATTGGGTCGAAATCTGATTATGGAAAACAAGCACTGGTCGCCCAAAACGAGTTCCGTGCCCACCACCCTCTACCTCTCTCTCTCTGCCTCTCTCTCTACCTCACTACTACTCTACCTTCTCCTTCTACCTCTCTAACTCTCTACCTCTCTCTCTCTCCCTCTACCTCTCTCTCTCTACCTCTCTCTCTCTCTACCTCTCTCTCTACCTCTCTCTCTACCTCTCTCTCTACCTCTCTCTCTCTCTACCTCTCTCCACCTCTCTACCTCTCTCTCTCTACCTCTCTACCTCACTACCTCTCTACCTCACTACCTCTCTACCATCTCCTTCTACCTCTCTAACTCTCTACCTATCTCTCTACCTCTACCTCTCTACCTCTCTCTCTCTACCTCTCTCTCTCTACCTCTCTCTCTACCTCACTGCCACTCTACCTCTGCCTCTACCCCACCCCTCTATCTCTCTACCTCTCTCTCTCTCTACCTCTCCCTCTCTCCACCTCTCTCTCCACCTCTCTCTCTCCACCTCTCTCTCTCTCTACCTCTCTCTCTACCTCTCTCTCTACCTCTCTACCTCTCCCTCTCTCCACCTCTCTACCTCTCTACCTCTCTACCTCTCTACCTCTCTCTCTCTACCTCTCTCTACCTCACTACCACTCTACCATCTCCTTCTACCTCTCTAACTCTCTACCTCTCTCTCTCTACCTCTCCCTCTCTCTACCTCTCTCTCTCTCTACCTCTCTCTCTCTCTACCTCTCTCTACCTCTCTCTCTCTACCTCTCTCTCTCTCTCTACCTCTCTCCCTCTCTCTCTACCTCTCTCCACCTCTCTCCACCTCTCTCCACCTCTCTCCACCTCTCTACCTCTCTCTACCTCTCTCTCTACCTCTCTCTCTCTCTACCTCTCTCTCTCTACCCCTCTCTCTCTACCCCTCTCTCTCTACCCCTCTCTCTCTACCCCTCTCTCTCTACCCCTCTCTCTCTACCCCTCTCTCTACCCCTCTCTACCTCTCTCTCTCTACCTCTCTCTCTACCTCTCTACCATCTCCTTCTACCTCTCTCACTCTCTACCTATCTCTCTCTCCCTTTCTCTCTCCCTCTACCTCTCCCTCTACCTCTCTCTCTACCTCTCTCCACCTCTCTCTCTCTACCTCTCTCCACCTCTCTACCTCTCTCTCTCTACCTCTCTCTCTCTACCTCACTACCTCTCTACCATCTCCTTCTACCTCTCTAACTCTCTACCTATCTCTCTACCATCTCCTTCTAACTCTCTACCTATCTCTCTACCTCTCTCTCCCTCCCTCTCCCTCTACCTCTACCTCTACCTCTCTCTCACCTCTCTCCACCTCTCTACCTCTCTCTCTCTACCTCTCTCCACCTCTCTACCTCTCTCTCTCTACCTCTCTCTCTCTACCTCTCTCTCTACCTCTCTACCTCACTACCTCTCTACCATCTCCTTCTACCTCTCTAACTCTCTACCTATCTCTCTACCATCTCCTTCTACCTCTCTAACTCTCTACCTGTCTCTCTCTACCTCTCTCTCTACCTCTCTCTCTCTACCTCACTGCCACTCTACCTCTCCCTCTACCCCTCTAACT
Source organism: Calotriton arnoldi (assembly GCA_963921515.1). Taxonomy (NCBI): domain Eukaryota; kingdom Metazoa; phylum Chordata; class Amphibia; order Caudata; family Salamandridae; genus Calotriton; species Calotriton arnoldi. The sequence goes on from CAWUFW010000017.1 coordinate 7,817,215, forward strand.
CTCTACCTCTCCCTCTCTCCACCTCTCTAACTCTCTCTCTCTACCTCTCTCTCTCTACCTCTCTCTCCCTCTCTCTCTACCTTTAACTCTCTACCTCTCTCTCTCTCTCTACCTCTCCCTCTCTACCTCTCTCTCTCTCCCTCTCTCTCTCTCTACCCATCTCTCTCTACCTCTCTCTCTACCTCTCTCTACCTCTCTCTCTACCTCTCTCTCTACTTCACTGCCACTCTACCTCTCCCTCTACCCCTCTAACTCTCTACCTCTCTACCTCTCTCTCTACCTCTCCCTCTCTCCACCTCTCTAACTCTCTCTCTCTACCTCTCTACCTCTCTCTCTCTACCTCTCTACCTCTCGCTCTACCTCACTACCACTCTACCATCTCCTTCTACCTCTCTAACTCTCTACCTATCTCTCTCTACCTCTCTCTCTACCTCTCTCTCTACCTCTCCCTCTACCTCTCTCTCTACCTCTCTCTCTACCTCTCTCCCTCTCTCTCCCTCTCCCTCTACCTCTCTCTCTACCTCTCTCTCTCTACCTCTCTCTCTCTACCTCTCTCTCTCTACCTCACTGCCACTCTACCTCTCCCTCTACCCCTCTATCTCTCTACCTCTCTACCTCTCTCTCTACCTCTACCTCTCTCCCTCTCTCCACCTCTCTAACTCTCTCTCTACCTCTCTACCTCTCTCTCTCTACCTCTCTCTCTACCTCACTACCACTCTACCATCTCCTTCTACCTCTCTAACTCTCTACCTTTCTCTCTCTACCTCTCTCTCTACCCCTCTCTCTACCTCTCTCTCTACCTCTCTCTCTACCTCTCCCTCTACCTCTCTCCCTCTCTCTACCTCTCTCTACCTCTCCCTCTCTACCTCTCTCTCTACCTCTCTCCCTCTCTCTCTCTCCCCCTCTCTCTCTCTCTCTCTACCTCTCTCTCTACCTCTCTCTCTACCTCTCTCTCTCTACCTCACTGCCACTCTACCTCTGCCTCTACCCCACCCCTCTATCTCTCTACCTCTCTCTCTCTCTACCTCTCCCTCTCTCCACCTCTCTCTCTACCTCTCTCTCTACCTCTCCCTCTCTCCACCTCTACCTCTCTCTCTCTCTCTCTCTACCTCTCTCTCTCTACCTCTCTCTCTACCTCTCTCTCTCTACCTCACTGCCACTCTACCTCTCCCTCTACCCCTCTAACTCTCTACCTCTCTCTCTACCTCTCCCTCTCTCCACCTCTCTACCTGTCTCTCTCTACCTCTCTCTCTACCTCTCTCTCTACCTCTCCCCCTCACTCTCTCTTCCTCTCTCTCTCTTTCTACCTCTCTTTCTACCTCTCCATCTCTACCTCTCTCTCTCTCTCTCTCCCTCTCCTTCTCTACCTCTCTCTCTCTACCTCTCTCTCTCTCTACCTCTACCTCTCTCTCTCTACCTCTCTCTCTACCTCTCCCTCTCTCCACCTCTCTAACTCTCTCTCTCTACCTCTCTACCTCTCTCTCTCTACCTCTCTCTCTCTACCTCACTGCCACTCTACCTCTCCCTCTACCCCTCTAACTCTCTACCTCTCTCTCTACCTCTCTACCTCTCTCTCTCTACCTCTCTCTCTACCTCACTACCACTCTACCATCTCCTTCTACCTCTCTAACTCTCTACCTTTCTCTCTCTACCTCTCTCTCTACCCCTCTCTCTACCTCTCTCTCTACCTCTCTCTCTACCTCTCCCTCTACCTCTCCCTCTCTCTCTCTACCTCTCTCTACCTCTCCCTCTCTACCTCTCTCTCTACCTCTCTCCCTCTCTCTCTCTCTACCCCTCTCTCTCTCTCTCTCTACCTCTCTCTCTACCTCTCTCTCTACCTCTCTCTCTCTACCTCACTGCCACTCTACCTCTGCCTCTACCCCACCCCTCTATCTCTCTACCTCTCTCTCTCTCTCTACCTCTCCCTCTCTCCACCTCTCTCTCTACCTCTCTCTCTACCTCTCCCTCTCTCCACCTCTCTACCTCTCTCTCTCTCTCTACCTCTCTCTCTCTCTACCTCTCTCTCTCTACCTCTCTCTCTCTACCTCACTGCCACTCTACCTCTCCCTCTACCCCTCTAACTCTCTACCTCTCTCTCTACCTCTCCCTCTCTCCACCTCTCTACCTGTCTCTCTCTACCTCTCTCTCTACCTCTCTCTCTACCTCTCCCCCTCACTCTCTCTACCTCTCTCTCTCTTTCTACCTCTCTTTCTACCTCTCCATCTCTACCTCTCTCTCTCTCTCCCTCTCCTTCTCTACCTCTCTCTCTCTACCTCTCTCTCTCTCTACCTCTACCTCTCTCTCTCTACCTCTCTCTCTACCTCTCCCTCTCTCCACCTCTCTAACTCTCTCTCTCTACCTCTCTACCTCTCTCTCTCTACCTCTCTCTCTCTACCTCACTGCCACTCTACCTCTCCCTCTACCCCTCTAACTCTCTACCTCTCTCTACCTCTCCCTCTCTCCACCTCTCTACCTGTCTCTCTCTACCTCTCTCTCTACCTCTCTCTCTACCTCTCTCTCTCTCCCTCTCCCTCTACCTCTCTCTCTACCTCTCCCCCTCTCTCTCTCTACCTCTCTCTCTTTCTACCTCTCCATCTCTACCTCTACCTCTCTACCTCTCTCTCTACCCCTCTCTCTACCTCTCTCTCTCTACCATCTCCTTCTACCTCTCTCTCTATCTCTCTCTACCTCCCTCTCTACCTCTCCCTCTCTACCTCTCCCTCTCTCCCTCTCTCTCTACCTCTCTCTCTACCTCTCTCTCTACCACTCTCTACCTCTACCTCTCTACCACTCTCTACCTCTACCTCTCTACATCTCTTTCTCTACCTCTACCTCTCTCTACCTCTCTCTCTACCTCTCTACCTCTCTCTCTCTACCTCTCTCTCTACCTCTCTCTACCTCTCTCTACCTCTCTCTCTACCTCTCTCTCTCTACCTCTCTCTCTCTACCTCTCTACCTCTCTCTACCTCTCTACCTCTGTCCACCTCTCTAACTCTGTCCACCTCTCTACCTCTCTCTACCTCTGTCCAATTCTCTACCTCTCTCTACATCTCTACATCTGTCTAGCTCTCTCTCTACCTCTATACACCTCTCTACCTCTCGCTACCTCTCTCAAATATAGCTACAACGTCTACGTATAATACGGTACACTAAGTGGCAGCCGCAGCCTAAAATCACTTCTTGTCCTTAAAAAAAACAATCATTACCATATCCAATATATCTCCCTTTATGACCTTATAAGTATTTACTTCTGCAGCACAATATCCTTTCGTCAACAACATCAAATGTTGCACAGCTAAACACTTATAAGGTCCCAAAGGCGAGACCTATTGGCTATGCCAATGCTTGTTATTTATGCTCTTAGTACATACCATTATCTATTAGGCATTTGGTAAACTGCTGAGCAGTTGTTTTTCCAGCAGCATTGACACATGTTTTATAATTCAGGCAAAAACATTTGTTCATAAAGAAATGTTATCGGCTTTCACGTGCTTCTATGCAAATGAGAAACGCTTCAGCACACATGCATTTATTAACAGAAAAGAGACACGTGCCTCTATGCAAATAAGTACATTCTTCAACCAACGTGTGAGCTTATCAAGAATAAACGTGCCTGCATTAACGGTGAAAAGACAGGTGTATGCAATGCTATATAAACCTGGCAGTACAGACAATCCCTGCTTAGCCTCGTCGATTCCTAAACACTTATCTGTCTCCATCGGCTTCTTCCGTCTTCGGTCCTGCAGTTTCTTTTCTTGGGCTACTTCTGCGGAGGACGGTCTTCGGACTCTCAGTCTCCTGCGCCTGCGCTCCAGTTCAATCCCTCGTCAGACTACCGGTATTCCTGGAAAGGAAGAGCACAAGCATTATGGTAAAGGCAAACCTTTTTTTTGTTTACATTAGAGGAAAAAGGAACTGTATTTCAATTCATGCAAAGACAACTTTGAAGACTTCATTGCTTCAACTTTGAATGGAAAAGGTATCCTTTGTGGGAATCGTGACTTTTTTGGTTATTTTTACTTTATGCAAAGACAATTTTTATGACATTGTTGATTTAACCCTTAAAGGAAAAGGCATCCTTTCTGGGAATCGTGACTTTTGAGAACAGAGGGTATTAGCAAAATACCTTACAGCGCGCTAAAGATTACTCAGCATTTACACTTTTATCTATTTGTGAAGGTTAAAACAGAACTGTATTTTAATACTATCTCACAACAACTGTTAAAAGGAATTATAGAAAAGACAAGTCCATTCTTTGGTACAGTGATGCTTGTTACTTATAAACACATATCGGTAAGTTTGTATACAATGACAGTAAATATATGGCCCAAAGTCCAGCGAAGTCCAGAGTGCCCAGACGGTAGAAGTGCAGTGGTGTCTGATCTGAATCTTATCCCACGCAAATCTAGGAACCTAAACCCAGGTAAGCCCTTAAGTACCCTAGGGAAAGGGTTGGGAAGATTCAGGGGACCCTCCCAGGGGAGGGTCTGGACAGGGGGGAGGTTACTCCCATGTCCTTTGTCCAGTTTCGCGCAAGAGCGGGAGCCAACGGCTCCCAGAACTAGTTTGAACTGGACTATGCATGGGGACACCAAGTGTGCCCCTCATGCAGACCTTCTGGGGCTGGCAATACACTAAATCCTGTCTGGGAGGTGGTCACACCTCCCTGTGACAGGATATCTATTGTTCCACCTTCCTCTGCTCGAGCTTGGCTCAGCAGCAGGAGGGCAGAAATGTGTCTTTGGTCGGCAGCAACCATTTTGTGCTGTCCGGGTCTAGAAGACTGGAACCAGAAACATGGAGAGCCTAACGGAGGGCTCTTCCAGTGCTTGGAATCATACCTCCAACACCATTTATGGTGTGGGGGTATGATTCCAACATGTTTGATACCAAACATGATAGGATTAATTGAAGCCGTTTTCAAGATGGTCATCGCGTACTTACGCAGTGCCCCTCTATTCAGTATATGGCTGCTTCACTGACAACCCGGGAGAATGGACTCCATAGGCTGCAGGGGTGTCCTGCTCATGCAGGGGTACCCTCTCACTTAGAACTAAGCACCCTGCCTTTAGAATTGCAAAGGCCTGCTATAGGTTTTAAGTGCAGTGACCCTTAGATATAGTAAACCTATATCTTTAGTAAGTGGTGCATGTACCAACTTACACAGGTTGCAATAGCAAGCCTGTAGTTCCATTTTGCATGGTCTCCCATGGGTAGCATAATGCATGCTTCAGCCCATGGGAGACCTCTGGGGGACCTATGCCCTGGGTACCTAAGTACCATATATTAGGGACTGATAAGGGTACCCCAGTATCCAATCTGGAGTGTACCTAAGTACTCAATACAACAATTTAGGGAGAAAGCAGATAGACTGGGGTCCTGATTAGCAGGATCCCAGTCAGACTAGTCATAATACAGCTTAGCACCAGGCAAAAGTGGGGGTAAACATAGAAGGAGATCCTACTTTCCTACAACCCTTAAAGGAAAAGGCATCCTTTCTGGGAATCGTGACTTTTGAGAACAGCGGGTATTAGCAAAATACTTTTCGTTGCGCTAAAGATTAATCAGCATTCTCACTTTTATCTATTTGTGAAGGTTAAAACAGAACTGTGTTTTAATACTATCTCACAACAACTGTTAAAAGGAATTATAAAAAAGACAACAAGTCCATTCTTTGGTACAGTGATGCTTGTTACTTATAAACACATATAGATAAGTTTGTATGCAGTGACAGTAGATATGGTTAGTAACCAATGATATTTTTACTTGGCTACAGGTTATTATTCAATTCAAATAGGCATATCTAGAGAATCCTGTCACTCTGTGATGAACATTTGACCTGTCTTTCTCGTGCTGCTTTCATCATATATTTATGGTATGCTGTAATATATGTGGAAAAGAAAGAATTATTGAATAATAGAAATACTGGCTAAATTATAAACAAATCAATAATGTATATTCTTTATTTATCGGTCTAGTGTATATCTCAACCCAGAATCAGAAACCTTACGCACAAGAGCATCCTCCATTACTTTCCTGACCTACCGACGTGACGGATTGCACAGAGCGTTTGGCATTTTCTCTTTTTATCTCTCATCCCATTCCCCTTTCCCCTTGGGAGGTCGCTAGGTTACGGTGTTTATAATCATCGTTGTCTGGTGCACTCTCAGAGGGATTTTGGGAGCCATCTTCGCCCAAGTGGAAAAACCTGGAGTTAAGGTGAGTGGTTTGCCATGACAGAAGGCTCAGCCACAACAATTAGTTTCCTTTTGGGCGACGGTTATCATGGATTCCTTATTTCAAGACACTACTGAACGTATCCTAGATCTTACTCAATTAACTGCAGTAATCCGTGGTCTTCATGAAGAAATGCAACAACTAAAGCAGGAGAATGCCACTCTTAGAGAAACTTTAACCAAAGGTAGGGCAGATTTTGCACAATGGAGAGACACGGCTATAAAAGAACAGCGCCGATACTAATCCCTCCCAAATTTGGATCAAACGCTTTTGCCTCCCCTCATCTTGATACTGGGCGTCCAGAACAAAACTTACAAGTCACTGTTTTGACACCAAATCCTGTGCCCTTGGCCAGTCCTGAACGTTTCACAGGTGATAGTGCCCAGTTTGCTTCAATTATGAATCAATGCCAGCTAAATTTTCTTTGCAAACCCCAAGTTTTTTCCACCTATGCTTCTAAGGTTGCCTTTATCATTTCCTACTTAGGTGGTGTAGCAGCCAATTGGACCATTCCGTTAATAGAAAATAATGATCTTTTATTATACAATTGTGTAGCCTTTAAGCAAGCTATGACGAAATTATTCGCCCGCCATGTGTTTGTACAGTCAAGCGATAACGAATGATTAAATCTGCGTCAAGGGTCAAAAGACCTTCTCATGTATATCACCACATTTAATCGCTTGATCGCCGAAACACATTGGCCTGAAGAAAAGCGTACTTCTTTGTTTTACAGAGGTCTCCGGGATGATTTGAAGGAGTCTTTAGCTCATATAGTAGATCTCCCTAAGGATTGTACTGCATTTATAGATTTAGTAGTAAAATTAGACCATAGATTGGGAGAACGAAAACATGAGCGACCTCGAGGTGATTCGAGAGTGATAATGTTAAAAACAGACAAGAAAGAACCAAACGAAAAAGTTAGTGAATCCGTGCCCATGCAAATTGGTGGTGTAAGAGGACCCTTAACCACAGAAGTAAAAGACAGACGTAGGAAAGCTAGTCTCTGCCTATACTGTGGTAAATAAAGACATTTGCTCGTGATTGTCCCATAAAGTCAAAGAAGAAAAAGATCATAGCAGGCATAGACACAAAAAATGAGAATCAGAAAAACTAGCACTCTCGGAGAGTTCTGAGATCAGCCCTTCAAGAGAGTTTGAGCAGCAGATCTCCCAATACATAACCAATGTAGTGAATAGATTACCTAGACACATGACAATTAGAATTACGTTTATTTTATCAGTCCAGAAAAGATTAGAGTTTGTCTGTTTTACTTGATTCCGGAGCCACAGGAATTTTTTTGATTTTACTCTAGCCAAAGAACTAGGTATCGTACATATACCCAAGGAAGAACCTGAACCGGTAAGAGCAGTTGATGGTTCTGGCCTTTCTTCCAGACTCATCTGTTTCCATACTGAGCCATTGACTCTAGTGTGCGAAAATGGTCATACAGAATGCATTATTTTTGATCTCATCGATACTCCAACATTCAGAGTAATTCTTGGCATTCCATGGCTGGAAAGACATAACCCAAATATCGATTGGGTATTACGAACAGTGACAAAGATTCCTCATTTTGTAAAACACATTGCTATCAGGAAGCACCATACCCTGTGACTCCATTATATTGTGTAACAACACAAGGTTCTTCTCCCGGTGTTTTACCCAAGGAATATCAAGATTTCTCTGATGTTTTTGACACAGTCAAGGCTACCCAACTTCCACCACATCGCATTTGACTGCAGAATAGATTTAATACCAGGCGCCATTTTACCCTGCAGTAGAATTTATGCACTTAGAGCCTGAAACGCAATATCTCAGAAAATACTTAGATGAACTTTTATAGTTAGGGTTCATTCGTCACTCCACCTCACCTGTTTCGCGCCACTCTTTTTTGTAGCAAAAAAGAGTGGAGACTTAAGAGCATGTATCGATTATCGTGCAGTCAATAAGGCGACGATAAAGAACCGTTACCCCTTGCCACTCATCCCCGTTCTCTTAGATCAAGTACGCAGTTCTACCATCTACTCCAAACTGGATCTGCGGGTTGCATACCATCTCATACGCGTTAAACAGGGAGACAAGTGGAAAACAGCATTTAGAACGAAATTTGGCTTATTTGAATACACAATAATGCCATTTGGGCTGTGCAATGCTCCCGCAGCATTTCAATACTTCATTAATGAAGTTCTTCATGATTTTGGGGATATTTGCGCTATCGTCTATATAGATGATATTTTAATTTTCTCCAAAACAGAACAATTACACATTAAGTATGTTCACACCATTTTGTAGAGATTACGATAACATTCACTATTCGCCAAATTACAGAAGTGCACTTTTCATGTTACATCAGTTGAATATCATCTATCCCCAGAAGGAATAACAATGGACCCTAAGAAAATTGATGCCATTTTAAAATGGCCCTCTCCAACTTCCGTAAAAGACGTACAAAAAGTGCTTTGATCCGCCAATTTCTATCAGTGATTTAGTGCAGATTTTTCTGGAATAGTAGCACCCATTACCCAGTTATTGAAAAAAGGGCAATCCTTCATGTGGTCTGAAGCAGCCGACTACGCCTTTCAGACACTAAAAAGGGCATTCACCACGGCACCCATTTTGGCCCATCCGATCCTGCTCAACCTTTCTTTGTTGAGGCAGACGCCTCGCAAATTGCAATTGGAGGGGTACTGTCAGAAAAAAATCCCGACACTGGTCATCTCCATCTACTGGCCTATTATTCTCGAAAATTGCTTCGAGCTGAACAAAACTATACTGTTGCTGAACGTGGATTATTGGCCATAAAAGCAGTTTTTACAGAACGGCGACATCATCTATTAGTGGCAAAACCTCCCATCACTATTTTTAGTGACCATAAAAAATTACAGTTTTTTACATCTGTGAAAGCATTCAGATGCGATGGTTAAATTTCTTTAGTGATTTCGATTTTATTATTACTTAACGCCCAGGTACCAAGCAAATACAATCAGACATTCTATCTAGATTGGGACAAAACGAAAACAAAAACACAACAGCAATACCTCAAAGTATCATCGAATAAAATAGAGCTGTAACAACCGCTGACACCCTTTTACTAGAGGTTAAAAAGGTGTCTGAAAACATTAAACCTCAAGAGTGGGTAGTAGTTCCAGAAAGAAGTACAAAAGACGGATATTTTTTCTATAAGAATAGAATGTTTATTCCTCAAGAACAATTGCAACAACAGATACTACATTGGCATAATGATACAGTCCTAGCAGACCATCCTGGTGTGCAAAAAACACTTGATAGTTGTTTACGAAACTTTTGGTGGTAAACAATTAGATAGGATGTACAAGCCTACGTAGCCGCATGTCCTGTCTGCGCGCGTACTAAAATCACACACACACACCTCCAGTTGGACTCCTACAACCATTACCTATCCCACCGCTACCCTTGCATACCATTAGTGTAGATTTTATTACAAATGTACCTGAATCAAACAAATACACCACATTGTTGGTAGTAGTTGATTTATTGTCCAAAATGAATCATTTCATTACATTACATTAAAAAAAAAACCACGGCAGTGGAATTTAGCAACATATTTATTAGTGAAATTATGCGATTGCATGGTCTCCCCAGTAAAATTATTTCCGATAGGGGGCCACAATTCACATTAAAATTTTGGAAAACACTATGCTCAACACTGGGAATAGAAGTTGCCCTTTCATCTGCTTTCCATCCACAAATTGACGGAACATGTTAACCAGAGTCTTGAGCAGATATTAAGATGTAAACATCCACATCGATTCCTCAGTGGGATCAAGCAATACCTCTGGTTGAATTTGCTTATAATAATAACAGCCTTAGGATGTTCACCATTTTATTTTTTTACAGGCCACCATCCACATTTCATTCCTGCAATTCTTCCAATGCAGTCCACACTTATGCCTTCAGTATCTACCCACATACAACAATTGCTGGACATATAAGAACAAGCTCGCAAATGTCTTGCTAAAAATAAACAAGACATCAAGAAGCAGGCAGATAAACATAGAATCCCAGAACCACGTTATGAAACAGGAGATATGGTATGGTTGTCTACAAGAAATATCAGCTTAGACTGCCCTAGAAAGTTACAGCCTAGATCTATTGGTCCTTTTCCAATCACTAAAATTCTTAACCCAGTCACAGTCCAATTACAACTACCCGAACATTATGGCATCCATCCCGTCTTTCATGTGTACCTTCTTAAACCATATCACCCACAAACACGTATAGACAATCCTCCACCCCCTATCTGGTAGGTGATCACTATGAGTACAAAGTGCACCGTATCTTGGGTGCCAAACGCATTCATGGGAAACTGTACTACTTAGTAGATTGGAAGGGTTATGATTCCTCTGAAAGATCCTGGGAACCTGCATCTTTTGTACATGCTCCCTGTCTTACCAAACGGTTTCATGCTCTCAATACCTCCAAACCACGCCCAGTAAGGGTGTCTTTGAGGGCAGGACTGCCATGGGCCTCTCTTCTCATAACCAGTCACACTGTTACCATGCACAATATTCTGCAGCACAATAATAGTGTATGTAATGTAGCCATAATGACATTTGTGTTTCAGCACAACAACAGTGTATGTACACAATATTTTGCAGCACAACAACAGTGCATATAATGCTTGTGGAATGCTACCATAATAACGTTTATATCTTTTTATTTAAGCTCTCGGTACATACCATTATCTATTAGGCGTTTGGTAAACTGCTGACATGTGTTTTTCCAGCAGCATTGACACATGTTTTATAATTCAGGAAAAAACATGTGTTCATAAAGAAATGTTATCGGCTTTTACATGCTTCTATGCAAATGAGAAACGCTTCAGCACACATGCATTCATTAACAGAAAAAAGATACGCGTGCCTCTGCAAATAAGGAAATCTTCAACCAACGTGTAAGCTTTTCAAGAATAAACATGCCTGCATTAACGGTGAAATGACACGTGTATGCAATGCTATATAAACCTGGCAGTACAGACACTCCCTGCTTAGCCTCGTCGAGTCCTAAACACTTATCTGTCTCCATCGGCTTCTTCCGTCTTCGGTCCTGCAGTTTAATTTCTTGGGCTGCTTCTGTGGAGGACGGTCTTCGTACTCTCAGTCTCCTGCGCTCCAGTTCAATCCCTCATTAGACTACCAGTATTCCTGGAAAGGAAGAGCACAAGCATTACGGTAAAGGCAAACCTTTTTTTTCGTTTACGTTAGAGGAAAAAGGAACTGTATTTCAATTCATGCAAAGACAACTTTGAAGACTTCATTGCTTCAACTCTTAATGGAAAAGGTATCCTTTCTGGGAATCCTGATTTTTTGGACTATTTTTACTTTATGCGAAGACAATTTTTATGACATTGTTGATTTAACCCTTGTGAGAGGCTGGCCTGGTATATGATGTCCACTAATGTAAGTGGGCACCTTGCACCAGTCCAGACAACCCTTATGGTGATTTAAGAGGTCTTAGACAACCTTAGAAAGCTCTCTAAGTGGTAGCTGTGGAGAGCGGCCTTCAGGCTTAGTCCAGAAGGAGTGTAAAGCAGCTTGTTTTACCAGAATGCAATCTTATAGTATAGATTAAGTGAAAAAGAACCACACCAAGTATTTATAAAAATATGTATTTATTATATAAAATTCTCTAGTATGTTCCAGTATCTCCAACACGGAGATAAACACAATGCACACAATACTTTAGCAAAGAAACACAGTAAATAGCACGAAATACACAGTGACCCCTGGGGGGGACCAAACCTTATACTAAGAAAGTGGTATATGAACCACGACTCGAGTCAAGACAGTGTCGAGAGGACGTAGAATTGTGGGACCCACAGAATCACCCAAGGTAAGTAGATAGGGACCCCACGGAGAGCGTGTGCAGTGTGAGAACACGACCGCGTGCTCCGTACAAGTCTTTGTGCAAGTCGCGGTTAGATTTTTAAAGATTAAGGACCCTTCCCAGTGGACCCTGAAGAAACCCTGTGGAAGACAGAATGTTGGAGAGCCACCCCACCCGTGGATACCCTAGTAACCATGTTACCTACACCAGGGAAGCCGGGTGCATACGTGTGAAGTGGTGTCGGAAACCGCCGTCAAACCCAATGGAGGACTTCAGGAAAGTGCTGCTGCTGGAAGAGGAGAAAGTGTCTGTGGGAATTCACACGTGGATTCTTGAAGAAGAGTACCTGAAAGCAGAGGGGACAGAGTCTATGCCACTCAGGAGTGACCAGGAGACTTGGAAGACGAATGCCCCCCGATGTTGGGTGCTTCAGGGAGGATGACGATGACCTTGACTCTGCAGCTGTGAGGACAAGGCAATGCTGAGGAAGACCAGGGGCTGTGCACGAGCAGTCCCACGAAGGATGTCCAGTGCTGATGGGTCGGTGTGCTGCGGGAGGACCAACAAGCCTTGGCAAAGGCAAGCCACGCAGGAATCAAAGAAGGAGCAACGACGGGACCAGCAAGGTCCAGGGGACTCACCAAAGGCAGCGGAGTCAGGGCAGGCCCCGAGCAATCAGGGGAGCCCAAAAGAAACAATTGTGACCCTCAAGTGGACCCACAGGCCAGAGGCACTGGAGTCGCGAGAGGACCTCAAGCAGCTCACCAAAAGATGCAGGCTACGATGCACACGATGCGGTGTGGCTGAAGATTCTGGTCACAGGAAATGCTCGAGGTTGGGGCTACTTGGTGCCCGAAAGTCTTCTTGCAAAGAAGCCTGTTGGAGGGATTCTGCACAAATACAGAACTATGCGCAGGAAATGGGACCTGGGTGTATAGGAACTGAGTCTTCCTACCACCTTAGTACCCACGAACCCAGGACCGACTAGCTATAGTGTCACACTTGCTCTCCTGCTCACTCACAGAGAAACAAATGATTAGACACCCCAGAACACAACACTCCCAAATCTCTCAGGAATCGCAGTAACAAGACACACCCTTTTGCTCACTCTCTTGTACTTGTCCACAATAAAATCTGACAGAGAGACAGAATAGTTTAAAATATTTATTTTAACTAACCTGCCCTAACATGCAGTATACGTGCCACAACAAGCAGGAAAATGCATTATACGAATATATTCAGCATAGCAGCTAGTCCAAATATCATGAAGGGAGATGTCATCATAAAAAGACAATGGAGAACGGACTATAGTGCCTAACCTCCCTCCCTTTGCTAAGAAGAAGTATTATTATATAATAGAAGATCTCTCGGCTTTGTCAGCAGACCCCATACCTTAGCCTATAGACGGTAGATCTACATCATAGGTGCTCTTCTCCCTGGAAAGGTCCCTCTCCAAGTGTGTGTCACCTATTCGTGCACCCCACTAAAAACCAGAGTACGCTGTCCAAACAACAGCTGCATCGGTATGTTTTGGCTAAGGACTGGCCAGAACAAAATAACAAGGGGCATTGTTGTTCGACCTTGCACATAATGTTCGGTCAAAATCCCAGGAGCATGCAGAGAGTGAACACAGCAATGAGTTCTCATGTGAAAGCAGTCTTTGAAATTATTGCAAAAAATAAAGACGTGCAGTAACGTGTGCAAAGCAGCAGGCAAGCTGCAACGTGCTCATGCTAAGTTAGTGAAAAACGACAATGTCCCTATGGGCCATGTGACAAGCCAACTAGCCTTTGCAACTGCAAGTTGGATGGGGTACACAAGGGTTCGGCTATTGCAACCCCCACGAGGGATACTGGCCTCAAACTTGGTGAGAGGGTACAGCAGGCCTCGGGAGCTGTGGAAAACCACCACCTGTGTTGCAGAGCCCACAGAGTCTGGAGGAGCTCAGGATCTGCAGACCGTTCGACTTAGTTGTGGTGCCTGCAAATGCAGGGGAGTGTCTCCTTCACTCCAAGGGAGATTACTTCAGGTCTCTATGGGACTTCACAGGCCTTGGAAGGTTCCTGTATGATGCACAGGCACAGACAATGCAGCAGACTGGAAGGGAGACAAGGTCAGGCCCAAACAAAGTCCAGCGAAGTCCAGAGTGCCCAGACGGTAGAAGTGCAGTGGTGCCTGATCTGAATCTTATCCCACGACGAATCTAGCGACCTAAACCCAGGTAACCCTTTAGTACCCTAGGGAAAGGGTTGGGAAGATTCAGGGGACCCTCCCAGGGGAGGGTCTGGGAAGGGGGAGGTTACTCCCATGTCCTTTGTCCAGTTTTGCGCAAGAGTGGGAGCCAACGGCTCACAGAACTGGTTTGAACTGGACTATGCATGGGTACACCAAGTGTGCCCCTCATGCAGACCTTCTGGCGCTGGCAAGCGCAACCACCCGGTCCCAATACACTAAATCCTGTCTGGGAGGTGGTCACACCTCCCTGTGACAGGATGCCTATTGTTCCATCTTCCTCTGCTCGAGCTTGGCTCAGCAGCAGGAGGGAAGAAATGTGTCTTTGGTCGGCAGCAACCATTTTGTGCTGTCCGGGTCTAGAAGACTGGAACCGGGAACACTGAGAGCCTAACGGAGGGCTCTGCCAGTGCTTGGAATCATACCTCCAACACCGTTTACGGTGTGGAGGTATGATTCCAACATGTTTGATACCAAATATGATAGAATTCGTTGCAGCCGTTTTCGAGATGGTCATCGCGTAATTACACAGTGCCCCTCTATATAGTATATGGCTGCTTCACTGACAACCCAGGAGAATGGACTCCAGAGGCTGCAGGGGTGTCCTGCTCATGCAGGGGCACCCACTCACTTAGAACCAAGCACCCTGTCTTTAGGATTGCAAAGGCCTGCTATAGGGGTAACTTATAGGTTTTAAGTGCAGTGACACGTAGATATAGTGAACCTATATCTTTAGTAAGTGGTGCATGCACCAACTTACACAGGCTGCAATAGCAGGCCTGTAGTTCCATTTTGCATGGTCTCCCATGGGTGGCATAATGCATGCTTCAGCCCATGGGAGACCTCTGGGGTACCTATGCCCTGGGTACCTAAGTACCATATATTAGGGACTGATAAGGGTACCCCAGTATCCAATCTGGAGTGTACCTAAGTACTCAACACATCAATTTAGGGAGAAAGCAGATAGACTGGGGTCCTGATTAGCAGGATCCCAGTCAGACTAGTCATAATACAGCTTAGCACCAGGCAAAAGTGGGGGTAAACATAGAAGGAGATCCTACTTTCCTACAACCCTTAAAGGAAAAGGCATCCTTTCTGGGAATCGTGACTTTTGAGAACAGCGGGTATTAGCAAAATACTTTTCGTTGCGCTAAAGATTACTCAGCATTCTCACTTTTATCTATTTGTGAAGGTTAAAACAGAACTGTGTTTTAATACTATCTCACAACAACTGTTAAAAGGAATTATAAAAAAGACAACAAGTCCATTCTTTGGTACAGTGATGCTTGTTACTTATAAACACATATAGATAAATTTGTATGCAGCGACAGTAGATATGGTTAGTAACCAATGATATTTTTACTTGGCTACAGGGCTATGTTCCCTCCAGGGTGCACGCCTGCGCACGCGCGCAGACTGCCACCCTGAAGCGCCCAGAGTCTTTCATGGAGCGCGCACGTCGCATCACAAACCAGCTTTGTGAGCTGCACAGCACAAAGGACAAAGGAACCAACAGTGAAGGTGGTCGAATGTGTAATTAGCAGAAGGAGAGAGATTTAAAAGGCTGCTCTCGCTAACGCCGCTTCATTCAGAGACAGCCTGAGGGTACTTTATTGATGTTTGTCTCCCAATTGCCCATCGACCCCCCAGCAACCCCAAGGTGTTGTTACAGCCTTGCCCTAAAGTAGCACAAGCTTAAGTGGACAAAGCACAGAGAGTGAAAACAGGCAGGCATTTGGTATAACGAGATGCTGGGAAAGGCCAGTCTTGAAGCGCCGTTGTAAGTAAAACAGCAAACCTGACAATGTATTTTCTCCTGCTGCCCAAAGCTTCCTGGTTTTGAAATGTTATATTATATAATTGCATTGAGAGTGAGACACATTTATCAAAATAAATAGTTTTAAAACATGAAGTTTGACACATTCAGTCCTCAGGATCCGACAATAATGCAAGAGGCATGTCAGTGTCACTTGTACCGAGTGTGTGGCCTACAATCTTACACTTCGAGCAACATAGTATTGGTAGAGTCAACAAATTAACAGGGAGGGCAGAGTCCATCCAAGGGTAGGCTCATGCAATAGACATTGTTAAAATAGGATAAGGTGTCTTTAAACTTCAATAAAGTTCTTTAACACATGGAAGCTTTCCAACTTAGTACATGAGATTGTTTTTACAGTAATTATTCAAAGTGAGAGTTTTTATGGTTTAAATCTTTTATTAATTTTCAAGCAAGAAAAGAACAAGACCCCCAGCTCCGTGGAATCAATGCAATATAGACAACAAGTGTCGCAAGTAGTAGCATTACCAAGGTAATATGAGCGGAGCGGGCCTGTGGGGATGAACAAGAAAAGGGGAAGGGGAAAAATCAAAACGAACAACTGGATCCAACATTACCACCCCCCACCTCGTCCACCAGAAAAAAGGGGGAAAAGAATAATCTGGGAATCAACGTGGTCGCGTGCTACTCCATGAGGAATCATTATGTGGGAGCTGTGTGTCTGAGAGGCGGAGAAGTCTGAGGTATCGGGGGCATGTCAGTTCTCGGAACTCAGACACAAGTAGGGTCAAGAAGGGCCGCCACATCTCTGGGAAGTCAGACCCCTTGCCAGCTAATGTGAGGGTTAATTTCTCCATACCCAACACCAGCCAAAGTCGCTGTAGCCATCCGGAAAGCGCTGGGAGCTGGGCAGTGCGCCAATGCACCAGGATGTTCTGTGTGGCCGCGCCTAATGTGATGGCGATCAATCGGCCCCTCCGGGACTTTAGCGGATATGTTATGGGGTTAGGTAATCCCAAGAGTATGTATGTAGGAAATCTCGGAAGCTGTGTCTCGAAGTGGGTGTCTATCTCATCGAGCACCTGGGACCAATATGGTTGAATACGGTCACAGCCCCAGAGGAGATGCACCAGAGTGCCCACCTCCCCGCAACCTCTCCAGGAAAGGGCACTCTGTCGTGAATCAAAGCGGTGTAAGCGTTCCGGCGTATAGTACCAATATGTGGCTATCTTAGTCAGTGTCTCAGGGAGTCCCATGTGGTATGCTGAATGCCGAGCCCTGTGATATATGCCTTCCCATTCCTTGTGGCTAAGTGTTCTTCCTAGGTCTCGTTCCCAACGTGCCCGGCCAGCGTTGTATGTATGCGTAGAGGACGTTAGTAACATTTTATACAGATCGGAAATTATTTTTTTATCGGATGTGCGGGTGCTGAGCCATTTCTCGTAGGGGGTCAGAAGGCGCTGAGCCTCAGGTTTGATGTGCGGGTGAAGTGCCCAGTGTCGGAGCTGCAGGTAGGGCAGGCGCTCTGATTCCGGGAGGCCGTAATCTGCCTTGAGTTGTGGGAATGGGATAATCCCCTCCAAGTCGAAGAGGTGGCTTAGGGACCGACATGGGGTGGGGCGCCAGGCGGGAAAGGCCCTAATATCCATGCCAGGTTGGAATTCTGGGTTATCAAACAGTGGTGTGAGGGGGGAGGGAAAGGTAGTCAGATTATGGGCAGTGTTAGTGCGGTCCCAGGACTCCATAATCGTGCTTGTGATATATGATGCATAGAGATTGGGTGGCCTGTGTGATTTACGGAGGAAGGGTATGCCCTGTAAAGGCATGGCTGCCACTGCCTGGTCCTGGAACAACCAATGCTTCTCCGATTCTAGGCGGTGCCATTCCACTAAATATCGAAGCTGTGAGGCGTAAAAATAGAGCTGAAGGTCAGGGACCCCTACCCCGCCCCTCTACGGTGGAAGGATTGCTATCGCGTGCTTAAACCGCGGCTTGCGGCCTTGCCAAATAAAATGTGCTAGGTCTGGTTGAATCCAGCCTGAGGGAGGGCGAAGGGGGAGGGTCTGAAAAAGATACAGGATCTGGGGGAGAATGGTCATCTTGGTAGCCGCTATCCTGCCTAGCCAGGATAGAGCATGGTGTTTCCACTGGCCTAGTTCCTTACGTATGTGCGCGCGGAGTATGGAGTAGTTGGTTTCAGCCGTAGCTTGTATGGAGGAGGCTAGTTGAATTCCCAGGTACGGAATTGAGGAGGTTGACCATTGTATGGGGTGTTCTTCTTGTAAATGAGCTAAAGTGTGCGGGGAGAGGTAGATGTTGAGTGCGATCGACTTATCTATGTTAATCTTAAATCCCGAAGCCTGCGCGAAGCAATGCATTTCAATGAAGAGGGCTCGCAGCGCAGGGATTGGGCTGGAGAGGGAAAGCAAGATGTCATCCGCGTACAAACTTATGGTGTGTACGTCCCCTCCAAACTTGATCCCAGAGATAAGAGGATGGCGTCGAATCCATAATGCTAACGGCTCCATATAAAGTGCGAATAGGAGGGGTGAAAGAGGGCACCCCTGTCTGGTGCCCCTTCCTATGGGAAAACGAGAGGACGTATGGCCATTCACCCGAACTGTTGCCTTGGGTGAGCGGTAGCAATTGAGGATCCGAGTGCGTAGTTTCTCACCGAAGCCGACATGCGTCAAGACCTGCTCCAGGTAGGGCCAATGTACCCTGTCGAAGGCCTTCTCCGCATCAATGGCCAGCAGCATGTATTCTCCCTGAGTGCGAGACGCCTTCTCGATTAGGTGCAGAACTCTTTTGGTGTTATCACTCGTTTGTCTCTGCGGAATAAAGCCTGCTTGATCCGGCTCAACTAGTTGGGGCATGTAGGGCGCTAGACGGTTCGCCAATATGCTAGTGTAGAGTTTAATATCTATATTCAGTAGGGAGATCGGCCTGTATGCGCCGCAGGATGTTTTGTCCTTCCCGGATTTCGGGATAACCACTATCGACGCTTCAAGCATCTCTTCCGGGATGGCCCCGGCCTGTGCAAAGGTGTTGAACAAGTCCCTCAAGAGAGGGGCCACCTGGCTGCAGAATGTTTTATAAAAGGTCGCCGAATAACCATCTGGCCCGGGTGACTTGCCCACCTTGAGGCGAGAGATCGCTGCTATGACTTCTTCTGTCCCAATGTCCCTATCCAAATAGTCGGCCTGAGCCTGGGTAAGGAAGGGTATGTGTGCTGCCACCAGATAATCGGCGCTATGGTGGGCGTCTAGTGGGTCACCCGAGTAGAGCCCTGCGTAGAAGTCTCGAAAGACTTCCGCTATCACCGCATCTTCGGTGACAAGTTCGCCCCCAGGAGAGCGGATGGCCTGAACACCCTGCCCCTGCCTGGCTTCCCGTAGTTTGTGGGCTAGAAGGCGGCCGCACCTATCGCCACCCGTGTAGTATGAGTGGCGGAGACGGAGGGCCGCATATTCGGCCCTGTCCTGGTCTAACGTTGCGAGTTGCTTCCGCTCTATACACAATTGGCGCCAGGCCCGGGAAGCGCCGGTCCGCTGGTGCATCTGCTCCAGCTCCGCGACCCGCTGGGAAAGTTCGGCCCGTTTACGACTACGTTCCAGATTGTGGGCCGTGGATATGGCTATAAATTCCCCCCGGATAACTGCCTTTAGTGCCGCCCACTGTGTCGCTAAAGAGATGTCTGAGTTGGCATTAAGGGCGAGGTAATTTGTGATGGCTTTCTGGATCTGTTCGACTGTGGAAGCTTGATGGAGCAAGGCATCGCGTAGGCGCCAGTGTCTAAGAGGCTGCCATGTTGGCGGGAACTTAAAGGTGGCAATGACCGGGGAGTGGTCTGAAAGAGAGGCTGTTAAGATCTTGGTGTCAGTCGCAAGCACATGCAGTGGGGAAGAACTAAGAAGATAGTCCAGCCTAGCGTATGTTTTGTGCGCTCCTGAGTAAAAGGTGTAGGCTCGACTGTGGGGGTGGAAGTGGCGCCAAAGATATATAAACCCCAGGTCCCGAAGACGGGCCTGTCCAGCAGATGAGAGAGCGCCAGTCTGGCCTGTCCTCTGGCATGAACGGTCATTGATGTTATCAAAGACAAGATTCAGGTCACCCCCCAAAAGTAGGCGTCGTTCTGTAGTGGCCGTCGCCTCAGTGAGTGCGTCATGAAAAAACTTGTCTTGCCCCTCGTTAGGTGCGTATACGGACCCCGCTATAAAGGACACCCCTCCCACTAGGAACTGATATATGAGCAATCGGCCTCTGATCTCGGCCTCCTTCTGTAGCACTCTACCCTGAAAGGATCGGGAGACCAATATGGCAACCCCGGCTGACTTGGTGGGATTAGAGGAGAACATCTGTGTAGGGAAAGCGCGGGATTTCATCCTGTGGTGGTCCTTGGGGAGGAGATGGGTCTACTGCAGGAGGCATATATCGGCTTTGGAGTGCTCCAAATAATGAAGGACGGCTCTACGCTTGACCGGATTATTCAAGCCTCGCACATTTAGGGTAAGGATTTTAAGAGAGTTGTGTGGCATCTAGATTTGGGAGAGGTTGAAGGCTATGGCGTAGGTTGTATTTCGTAACGGGTGAGGAGGTGCAGGGGGAGGAGGCCCATGGTCCGGTGACGAGTATCCCTCGCGGCGTAGTAAAGGGGGGTGGACGAGGGGACCCAAACCCAAAAAACTCAAAAACCCTCTAAAAACAAAAATACAAAATAATACAAAAACGATAACATTTAGAGCAAATAGAGTCAGAGAAAACAGTCCGTCATCCCGGGATGACCAGCAGATCAACAAAATGGGGTCCATAGTGTGACCAAGCAGGGAGTCTCAGCCCCACCCGCCGCCCGCCCAAGATCAAAGGGAGGACATTCAGAAAAATCGATGGCCCCCGTCCATTCACTTGACGCCAGAGCCCTCTCCAGCCAAGGCTTCCGACGCGGAGGTGAGGGCTGCCTGTTGACTCCTGGCTATTTCTGTCTTGTTTGGTTTTCGGACGCGCCTCCGTCGGCCCTGTCGCTGCCACCCCGACGGGGAGATCTCAGGCCTCGAACTGACGCTCCGCTGGTCGTCTTCATCACTTGGTACAGCAAGGCCCAATAGTCGGCAAGAGTCTGTGAGTGATCGGAGCTGGTGGAGTTTGCCATTGTAACGAAAGATAAGTCAGAAGGGATGACCCCAGGAGTACGGAATTCCCTGCTGTCGGAGGTGTTCAGTCACAGGGCGAAATTGCCGGCGGCGCTGAAGCGTGATTAGGGCCAAGTCTTGGAATAGCACCGGAGAGTGCCCCTGGAAAGAGATGGGGTGGAGAGATCTCGCCTTGGTGAGGATGGCCTCTTTGGTTCTGAAGTCCTGAACGCACACGAGAATGTCTGCTGGGGGGGCATTAGTCGCCTGGGGTGGTCCGACTCTGTGCGCTCGGTCAAGGACGATCTCAGCTTCGTGGGAGGCACCTAGGATATGGTGGAATAGGCCCTTGGCAAATGCAAATAGATCTCTAGTGTCCTCCGTTGTCTTCACTCCCCGGATCCGGATGTTATGCCTGCGAGACCTGTTTTCCAAATCTTCCAGGTGAGTTTGGATGTCAACATGTTGGTCCTGTAGTCGAATTACCTCCTGTTGGAGCATGGTTGACTCGGTCGCGGCGGTGTCACTCTTCTCCTCTAGGGCAGCCACCCGATCCCCAAAGTCGTCCACATCTCTGCGGATCTCCTTCATCTCAGCTGTGAGATCATTCTTCACAGATTGCAGGTCTTCCCTGAGAGTGAGGAACAGCGACTCCAGGAATGCCTTCGTGATAGGCTCATCACCAGGATTTGCAGATTGCCTCGGGGTCTCGGCCTCGGGATCCGCGGTCGCCATGTTGGGGATAGATTGTGAGCGTCCAAAAATGTCTTTCAGGGGCTTCACTTTCTTCGTCCTGGAAGAGGACATGCTCTTCTGACACACCCAGGTGAGTTGTTGAGTGGGATATGGGTGTTGGAGAGACCACAACCGATCAGGGGAGGTGCTGGTGTATCAGGCCAATGTGGGCGCTAGGCGAGCAACGCGTGCTTTTGTGCCTCTGCTGTGAACCAGCGTGGAGCTCCGCTGCCGACCACTGTGATGGCGTCCCTGAGGCGAGGGCAGGTGCGTACACCCGATCCCGATAGCTTCGCTAGATGCAGGCACCGTATGTGGCCGTCACTTCTATGTATTGCAGCCGTGCAGTGCTATGGGATTAGGGCCGAAATATCCACCGCTGGGCCGGCTGTCTAAACAGTAGGGCCCCAGGCCAGAATAATCCAAGCAGGCCCCAGCCCTCTGGCCTCTCTCCCAGAACTCGAGATGCGTGGCGCCCAACCACAGCGCGCCCGATGACCACCGAAATGCAGGGGTAATCCTGTCCTAAGCCGCGTGGCCTCTCCCCCAACGCGGCTGCAGTGTGTGCATTCTTACCGGGCGTCTGCAGGCGGAAGCGTCCTTCAGAGGTAGGGCCCACATCCACGCGCGCCGCGAGGCGCAAGCATTAATGAAGAGTCAGGCCGGTGATATGCTCAGTGGTGGGGGCAGGGTCCCATGCAGCCTCTGGTTCCCGGGGCTGGTGACAGGGTGCTGTGTGGTGAGGCCGTCCTCCGGGAGGTCCAAGGGTCCGCCGAGTCCACCACCCCGGTTCTCCGTCTCCCAGGCGGGTGACTCCAAAATCGAGGCCGGGGATCCTCGCGGCCTTGTGTGCTACCGGGCCCTCTCAGCGTGCATACATCTATCGTTTCCGGGCACGAGATCGACCCGCCGCGGCCTTTGAGAGCTGTCCGGTCAGGGCGAAAGGCAGTTAGTCTGTCTCCACGAGTTCCGGCCGCCCCCGCGGGCAGTGTGAGAAGCAGGGCCGGGGATGTGCTCGCGCCTCCGGCCTCGGCGCCCTCCGAAGCGGGTCAGGACTGGCGATCACAGGCAACCAGGCGTGGTGCTGGGCAACCCGCGGGACATCCGGGTTGCCTATAAGGCGGCTGGGCTCGAAGCGGCTAGCCTCGATGGCCCGTGCTCCGGACCACCGCGTTGTTGAAGCCGCTTCCAGGCGTCGGCGAGGGGAGGTCAGGTCTTCTCCCTCGCGGTCCCCGCAAGGCAGCTACGCACGTCGCTTGTTTTGGAGTCTCAGAGCAGCTGTGGGCAGAGTTCCACCGGGGGGGGCACGTAGAGGGCGTCCGAGCTGTTTCCGTGCCTCGCAGGGACCTATACGTGCTAAATCGGGCAGACGGCGGGCAGGAGCTCTGAGCAATGCGTCCTACCTCGCCGCCATCTTGGCCACGCCCCCCAAAGTGAGAGTTTTTAAACATGTACTGGGAAACATTCCTGCCCCCGGCCTGATGACAGTGCTGTTAGTACACTAGGCTGACCCCCCACCCCCTCTTCCCACCATGATTTAGCAGCCTGGGATGGCAAATTTTGCAGCAAAGAAAGCAACATTTGCAAACCCAAACCACAAAATTTGCAGTATTTTTGCGGCAGGTATAACATGTGCTTGTCACAAAACTACCACTTGATCACTACTGGAGACTCTGACCAGTCACTTTCTGTCACCTGGCAGAAATGTCCAGCAGCACTGCACCACAGAACAGGGTGGTGTTTGATGCTAGAGAGTGCATTTCTACATTTGAAAACTGCTCTCTCTGGCATCGGACAGCCTCTATTCCTAAGGGAAACCCTGCAGCAGGTGGCAAATGGAGTGGCGAGTACACAGTGGAGACTTGGGAGTGGGAAGGAATGGGGGTGAAGAGACAGGCCAAGATATGTCCTGGGTTGTTAGGGGGAGGGGTGTATATCATGGGAGAGAGGAGACACAGGACGGGGTGACCCCTCTTCTGTGGTAAACTGAGGATGTGGTGGTACGGCCAGAGCTACAGACTTTGGATCTGTGGGACCAGGGCTGAGTACCAGCGTTGGCTCAACATGTGATTCTGAGCAGATCACTAAATCTCGCCGTACCGAAAACAAAATGGGTTTAATGTAACTGGGGCTGATGAAACAAACGGCAGGGGGATGGCAGGGGCCTGATAGCACAGGGGGAGGGCTTGTGTATTTTAAAGGCAGATGGCAGAGGAACTTAACAGCTTTGCCACCTGTTCACCTGTTGCTCACCCTCCTTTTATTGATTCAGCACAGAGCAGAGCCAATAGAAGGGGAATCGGCCTCAATTTATTTACAATGGCAAGTTTTGTGGACACTTCTGCAAAAATCATGGGACTTTTACAAAAGTGCTGATTTTGCATTTTGTTTGCTAATTGCGATATCCTGGGTGGGGTCTGACTAGGAGCAGAATAAGTTGACATGTGTACCTTAAACATAGATTAGATTCTTATTATAAATAGAGCAACATTTTCGGTTATTAAATCAAATACATAGAGGTTTTTGTACAGAGCTCACCCTGAAGGAACTTATTCAAGGGGGCTCTCCTATATTACAATGAACAAAAAGGAGGTTTGGTGAAATAAAATGTTTACCTTTGACCACACAATTTGGTCAAGCAGGGAAGCTGGGATTGATTCCAGATGTTCCAGTATCACACCTCAATTAGACCAATAGATGGGTATCTCTGACATCAAAGGTTAATGTTTTGTTCGTAATTCTTGGAGGATGAGATTAGAGAGTAGGTGACAAACAGAATTCACAAAATATTTTTGGCAGGTTCACACAGCTCACAGCGCAAACCTTACCCAAGGACATAAGAGCTCTTCACAACAGAAACCGCCGGCTAAAAATGTTTTCTTTCAGCACAGTGAGAGTTGAACCCTGTTTCCCATGTGACATTGTCGGCAGTTATAGCTACGAGTCCGCATTGTCTCCTGCGAAAGTTTGGCTCAGTTTGGACTTGAGGGTCCAAGAGGACCTTGAACTGAGCCAGAGCTACACACTTGGATCGAGCTTCCAGTGGCTCGCCCACCTCTAAAGCAAACTTTTAGTCTATTAAAACAAACACATGAGGATTTTGTCCCGCGCACATCCTAGACTCACATATTTGAACGTGCTATCTTATGTAATAATGAAGAAAAAGGAGGCTCAATGAAATAAAATATTTGCATAGAATCAGGGGCGCTGGGATTGAGCCCAGGCTTTCTAGAGTCACATTGGCAGTTCAGCCACAAGATGGGTGTATCTTCCTCTTGCCTGCTTTACATCAGAGTACTGCTTTTGTAGGCAGAAACCTCATGAAATCTTGGCTCTTTTTGGGCACTGGTGTCCAAGAGGACTTTGAGCTGACCCCAAGCCAGTCATCTGGCTTGAGCTTTCAGTGGCTCATCCACCTCTGCATCAGACCACGAAGGGGTAGCCTACCGCAGTCCACTGACAGGAGTCAGGCTGTGTTCACATGCACTTCAGCTCAGGGCCAGAGAATTATGAAGGTCGCAGAGAAGGGTTTTTTTAAGTGAAGGAGAGGAAGCACAGAGAGATGCTGGTGCCGATGCTTTCTTTTGCAGGGTGCGCTGTTGTATTGGGTATCATGGAGACCTATTAGTAGGTGAGTACCTTTCCTAATCCAATAGTTAAGGTTGGGATACATCAGTCACAGGTCAGATACAGTGTGAGGCATAGTCCCATATATGACTGATTCATCCCCGGCACTATTGTACTTTAAAACATGTCTTTGGTGCATGCAACCTTGGCTGTGGTGCACAGAGATATTACATTGCCGCACACAGGGAAATAAAATTAGAGGGAACATTGCTACAGGGTATTATTCAATGCAAATAGGCATATCAAGAGAATCCTGTCACTCCGTGATGAACATTTGACCTGACTTTCTAGTCCTGCTTTCATCATATATTTATGGTATGCTGTAATATGTGTGGAAAAGAAAGAATTATTGAATAATAGAAATACTGGCTAAATTATGAACAAATCAATAATGTATATTCTTTATTTATCTGTCTAGTGTATATCTCAACCCAGAATCTGAACCTCACACACAAGAGCATCCTCCATTACTTTCCCGACCTACAAACGTGACGGATTCCATAGGGCGTTTGGTGTTTTCTCTTTTTATCTCTCATCCCATTCCCCTTTCCCCTTGGGAGGTCGCTAGGTTAAGGTGTTTATAATCATCGTTGTCTGGTGCGCTGTCAGGGAGTTTTGGGAGCCATCTTCGCCCAAGTGGAACCATCTGGAGTTCAGGTGAGTGGTTTGCCGTGACACCTATTGTGTCCAGAGCTGAAGTGACCCCCCTCCTTTGAAAATCCTCCATATTGTTTTGGAGGATTTTAGCCAATAGGGTTAGGGGTATGCCCCCTCCCCAGAGAGAGTGGACATACAAAGGGTGTAGTCACCCGCAAGGTAAGTAGCCCATTGGCTACTACCTTCTCACCCTTGTAACACCCTAAATTGAGTATTTAGGGGCACGCCTGAACCTTAATCCTCAGATTACCGATGACCTACAAAGAAGAGGACAAAGAAGAGCCGATCCCTGCACGACAAGGAGCTCCAGCAACTGCCCTGGTCCTAGCCATGCCTACCTGTCTCCGAACTTCGAACTTTGCACGACTCGCTCTGCAGACCAGCTACCTCCAAAACCCTGGGAGGACTGCCTGCCTTCAACAAAGATATCTGATCTCCCGTGCGTTATATCCTGTGGTCTCCTCGTTCCTTGCTGCTCAGCCTGTGTGAGTGTGATGCAATAGAATGTTCATGAGTGCATCGTTTGGATGAGTGGTCAGCTGGAATGAGTGGGGCTGAGCAGCAGGATGCTGTTCCCGGTGGGGCTGTACCATCTTACCTGTAACTGAATAAACCTACATAATCTACTCTACTGGCTGCTGGACTGATTACCTACAAAGCCTTACTTCGTTTACAAAAGTGGCGACGATTTTTAAAAGAACCACGCATGTAGAGCCATGAAATTAAACAAGAAACCAAAAAGGATTTTTCCAGAGTCTGAAAAGAAGCTTTAAAATAAGCCTGAGCAACGCTTTGGATGCCCCACCGGTGTCTTCTACAACAGACAGCCTACACATAGACGTTTTGGGCGTTGGACATGGTGTGGCTTATAACCTACCAGCCTACACAAACCTGTTGAATTAAGCTTATGGGCATTTGATCTTGTACTTTTAAAACAGTCAGCCTACAGATATTTGTCTGCTGAATTGAACTTCTGTGCATTTAATTTTAGTGGGTGAAAGTCAGAAAAGCCAGCAGTCATCAAATATATGGAAACCAACTTGCAGCATTGGGAAGTTTTCAGCACTTGATTTTGGTGGCTGGAAGTCAGATAGCCAGCAGTCATCAGATAATTCAAAGAACCAGCACATTCCAAGAACTAGCAGTGCTGCATGCAATTGGTACATCGTTTCAAACTGAGACTGTGAGTAATCTGCAATGAATACAGCGATGTAACTGTGGTGGGGAGCCAGTATCACGGGCAGCGTACAACTCTTGCAGTACACTGTTAATTTCAATTAAACTGTGTACTTGAAGCAAAGTGGCAGCATATGTTTTTGAAGCTGGATGAGGCATCTATGTGTCAGGAAACATATTAACTGCAGCACTATGTGTCAGCGGTTGTTGTTTAAAGTGTTTCATCCATTATTTGGGAGCACATGTCGGGCCCCAGGGAGTATTAGCTAGTGCCGAGTTAAATACGTCAATATGTGGGCAAAACATATTGTGGATGTTTGAATTTAAAAATTACGCGCTCGGGCAAGCACCTTTGTGACTAGTAATGATCAAGTTATTGCGCGTGGGGCTGCTGGTACTGTTTACCTGTTACGCTGCGAGGTTGGAGTCCACAAGTTAGCTGTGACCGCGAGCTCAGGAGGGCACGAGCCACGCATTGCTGCGCCTGGGGAGTTTCCATGACGACCGCCACAAGCTCAGGAGGGCACGAGCCGTGGCATTGCTGCGTGTGGGAAGTTTCCATGTCTACTGCCTCTGTGAGTAGTATTCCGAAGTGGCAGTCATCATCATGAGACATCTGTGACGTCATTGGAAGCAGTTCAGTGCAGCTGCGCTCAACTGACGCAGCACGTATGCTCCAGCCGCTGTGATTGGCTGCATTGCGTTCTTACATTGAGTTCCTTTGTCACTATTCCAGTGCATTGGTTCTGCGAGACGTGTTTTTTTTTCTCTGCGTTTTTTTGACAAGCTTTAAACCGACTTTAAGTGCTGGTGTGGCAGCAAGAAGGAAGGTTATTTTGTGGAATAAGACTGCCCGCAGACGCTCTTGGATCATCGGAAAAATACCCACCAGAGTGCTGAGACATGCATGTTGGTCCGACATTTAAGGTGTAGTCTTTCTGATGCTGTTTGGGGATGGCCCTGGTGTGTGGTCACTCTCCTGACTTTTGGACAGTTTTTTTGTTTACCGCCTGTCACATCCATTATAGTATTTTTTTTTCAACTTCATGCTTATGCCTGTGTAATTTGTCTGATAACTTGTGTTGCACTTATGGTGCACCATGTTTAAATCATTTGCTGTCTGCAGTATTGCTTATTAGGCGGTGTTAGAGTGAGTGTTGCACTGCGTTATCCCATCCAGTGTGGTCTATATTGTGCATATTATGGCACATGGAATCTCTTTATGCATTGTGTGTGCTGGGTTAGGTCTCATGAGTGGACTGTATGGGCATGTGGGTTAGAATATATCCCCTGAGTTTGAGGATGGAAGGGTGTGAACCATACCCTATGTTATTTTTATTTTATTTTAGCAGAGATGTTCAGTTGGATGATATATTGAGGGAGCGATGAGTTCCTTTTTATGTTGAAAAGTCTATGGTTGGAAGATACTATAGTGTGCTGTAGTGGGAACATTTGCGTTCCTTTGTCCAGCGAGATGTGGCTGTAGTAGGAACATTGGCGTTCCTTTGTCCAGCGAGATGTTGTCAAACAAGATGAGTGCTGTAGTGGGAACATCTGCGTTCATTTGTCCAGCAAGATGTGGGCTGTAGTGGGAACATTTGCGTTCCTTTGTCCAGCGAGATGAGTGCTATAGTGGGGACATTTGTGTTCCTTTGTCCAGCGAGATGTGTGCTTTAGTGGGAACATTTGAGTTCCTTTGTCCAGCGAGATGTGTGCTGTAGTGGGGACATTTGTGTTCCTTTGTCCAGCGAGAAGTGTGCTGTAGTGGGCACATTTGCCTTCCTTTGTCCAGCGAGAAGTGTGCTGTAGTGGTCCTGCAGTATGCTGTTGTGGATCCTACAGTGTGTGCTTAAGTGATTCAATTAGTTGTATCCTATGATATTATATATCTGGTGTTCTCTTTTGGGAGCACAAGATATATGTGATCCATATATGTGTGATCTTCCTGTACAATCTAAGGAGGGTAATAATTCTTGTATCTTATGTGATCTTATTTTACAATTCAAGGAATGTAATGATTCATGAATATAGCATGTTACAACGCATGCTATTACATTGCGTTCCTTTACAACGCAGTCGTTACAACGACTGCGTTGTTAGAACGCGAGACCTTTACAACGCAAGTCATTAGATCGACTTGCTGTAGGGGGCGCGCTGGACTTAAGAATAGTATAATTTACTATTCCAACTCCAGCCTGCGCAACAGTAGGGAAGGTGTTGGAATAGTAAATTATACTATTCCTTAGGTTAGAGCGCCCCCTACAGCAAGTCGATCTAATGACTTGCGATGTAAAGGCATCGCGTTATAACAACGTGGTCGTTGTAACGACCGCGTTGTAAAGGAACGCAATGTAACGACCGCGTTGTAAACGCTGTTTCCCATCATTCATGCAATGTGACGTAATTTTATGCCATCTTCCTTTTCAATTCTAGGAATGCAATGATTCATGTAATGTGATGTGATCTTAGGTGACCTGATTTTGTTTTACTACCTAAGGAAAGGAATAATTAATGTAATGTAGTGTGATCTTTTCTTGCGATTTAGGATTAGGTACTTACATTTACAGGAGGTTTGGAATGTGTATTTTCTTTCTATTTGCTTCCTGTTGTTTCTTTTGTTTCCTGAAGGAAGGAGATATGTTATATCCTGTGGTCTCCTAGTTTCTTGCTGCTCAGCCTGTGTGAGTGTGATGCAATAGAAGGTTAACGAGTGCATGGTTTGGATGAGTGGTCAGTTGGAATGAGTGGGGCGAGCAGCAGGACGCTGTTCCCGGTGGGGCTGTACCATCTTACCTGTAACTGAATAAACCTACACTACTGGCTGATGGACTGATTACCTACAAGCGCCTTACTTTGTTTTCAAAACCGTGGACAGAGGACCTGTCCAGAAACCAAGTTTCAAGACCAAGATCTGCCTCTGGAACCGCAAAGTTGACCACCTCTGCACCCAACGCCCGAGTACAGGAGGCTCACTGGTCCAGAAAAGGTTCCCCAGTGATCCTGAGCAAGAGTCCCTTGTTGGTTGATCCCTGCTGGACTCAACGTCGATGTCTGCAGCCTCTGCACGACGACCCCTCCCCCCCCCCCAACTGCAACCGCATTGGTAAGTTGACTTCTGACGCCAAAGGACACCCCTGCACCCGGGGACTTGGAGAGATCTACAGATGGTGGCCCGACGCCCCAGCACATTCCAGCATACCTGTGTAGCTGTAGGTTTCCATCAATCGGCCTCCTGGCCTGAGCCTACAGCCTTTTTTCCAAGTTTGAGATTCCCCATTGGTTTTCATTGGGCACCCGACTCTGTGTTGGCACTCTGCACCTGGCCACTCCTGTGCCGCTGAGGGTGTAAGTTTGATGCTGCCTTGTGCCCCCCCTTGTGCTTGGCTTAACCCCCGGAAACTGGGTTCCAAAACCGTGCTACCTACCTGCAAGTAGTACTACTTTGATTGCCCACTTTCTCTTTTTTTTTTTCTTTCTATTTTTTATTTCAATCCATGATAATACCAATACACATCATAATTCATTAACACAGTCTTAGTAAAAACTGATAAAAGGCAATATGAAAACCATAATTCCTCCGAACGTTAAAACTAGACAGAAAGGTGATACATACACATGAATAAATACATCATACATAGTTATTAACAATAGATACTCAATCTTTCATATGTTCGATCATATGGCCCCATATCTGCATACCCAACTTCCGCCTACTTGAGCCTTTAAGAGCATATAAACTATATTCAAGATTAAAGATGGTATAAAATCTAGCTCTCCACAGCTCGAAGGTAAGGACATCCTTCTGTAGCCACATAGAAGCAATACAGAGCCTAGCTACAGCCGTGGCCAGGAAAATTATATAGCAAAACTTGTGTGCTGGCTGCCCCACCCTTACATTTTCTTCCATCCCTAAAAGCATAGTAGAGGCTGAGATATTTATGACTGTCACAGTTATTTCAAAGAGGAACTTCTCAATATGCACCGCATGTATAAAAGATATGTACAATGTCTGCCCCATCTGCTCCACAGCGAAAACATTTCCCATCGTTTGCCCCTCCCCATTTTAACATTTTAGCGGGGTGTGGTACAGATTAAACACAGTCTTATAGTGCTGGGACCGCAGGTTAGCAGACAGTAATATCTTCCCTGCCAAATCGATAGATTGCTCAACACGAGTGCCCTGGCACGCTAACCTGTTATCCCACTTGAGATTTTGGGCATCTAAATCATCATTCTGAGTATCGAGCAGCATATTATATAAGGTACCGATACAGGAGTTATTTCTAATAGCCTCAACGAAGGGATTCAACTCTATCGCCCGTCGCCTTTTACATAAATAGTCACGAATCTGTAGAAACTTAAAGAATTCAGTCTTGGGCAGCTGATATCTATCAGCTAACATAGCGTAAGATGCCAGGCTCACATTGATATAAAAATCACCAATGTGTAGGATCCCTGTACTTCTCCATCTGTCGACAGTCCTATCCCAAAAGATTTATTTTTATTTTATTTATTTATTTGAGTTTTATATAGCGCTGGCTAGACCCGGAGGTATCAGAGCGCTTTACATAAGGTTCCACAAAATTACATCAGTTACAAGTTACATCAGTTACAAGAAAACATTTCAAGAGCGTCGGAAGATTAAATAAATGGAGCTTAGAAGGGAAAGGGGTGGGGTAAAGGAGTAGGAGGGAGAAAGGATGGAGATAGGATGGATGGAGAGACGAAGGAGAGTCTACCCAAAGTCCGGCTGGGTAGGTGACGGCCGAGGGGGAAGTCCACAGCCCATCTCCTCTATAGCTGTCAGGTAGCTCCACCGGGCATCAGTCAAGCGGCTAGGTCGACGGGAGTACGCCCAGAGCAGATGTGGGAGTGTAATACGAAATCCCTTCAAATTGATAAAGTTTCCGTATAACCTTCCAAACCTTATAGGCGGTGCTTAACACCTTGAACCGAGTTTTTTTATAGTAACTAAATTTCAGCATCATGAATAAGCGGCTCTTGGCATCAGCACCCAGCAACATCTGTTAAATAGATGGGGATTCAGCAGTATTACAAACCTCTTCTCCATTTAATAAGATTTGCATGTTTTGAAGAATACAGGCATAAAAATACAGCGTAAAATCCGGAACTGCCCACCAACCTTTCTCCCGGGGTAGCGTCATAAAACCCATTGCTCTCTGGGATTTCCCTTGGGCCCATAGAAACCTAGCACATATCGATTGAAGTAGTTGCAGCTGGAGGCGGGTGAGTTCTAGTGGGACTGATCTGAAATAATATAAACCTTAGGTAAAATCATCATTTTAAGAACATTACATCGCCCCACCAGCGACCGGTGCCAAGCATTCAAAACAGTCTAGTTGTTGTTTTACTGTTGTTAAAATAGACCCCCAGTTAACCTCCACTAATGCTTTTAAGCATGTCCTTAATCTGATACCCAGATATGATACCTCATCCATGACCCTAGGGTCATTGCTGCAGTCTTGATTTATGCACAAGATCTGTGTTTTAGACATATTGAGTTTGTAGCCTGAGACCAAGCCGTATCTATGAGCCAGCTGCTCTATCTCAGGCATAGCAGTGATAGGGTTAGATGTTACCACCGCTATATCGTCTGCATACGCAAGGACCCGATATTGCTCTTGTCTACAGATAACAGATTCAATCCTCGGACTCTGCTCTAACATGATTAAAAAGGGATTAATATACAGTGAAAACAACAAAGGGGAGCACGGACATCCCTGTCTTGTCCCTCTGGTGATGCATACAGGTTCAGACTCTAAGCCCATCATACAGATTTTAGCAGTAGGGGTTCGATATAAAACCTGAATAGCTTTGACAAAACCGGGGTGAAAGCCAAACCGTCGTAAAACCACCCATAAAAAGTCCCACGCGACCCGGTCGAACGCCTTTTCCGCGTCTAGAAGGATCAAATCAAATTTATTACCCTGAGCGTTGGCAGCATCTAGCAAAGTTATCACCCTATTAATATGATTGACTGTGCTCCTCTCGGGTATAAACCCATGTTGCTGAATTGACACCAGGGGAGAGATGACTCTAGCCAACCGGGTCGCCAGTATTTTGGCATAAATGTTGCCATCACAATTTAACAATGATATGGGTCGATAGGAACCCGGAAGATCGGGTGGCTTATCTTTTTTTTTTTTTTTTAAACGATTATGCTTGCTTCATCCCATGATAGTGGCGCCGCCCCTAACTGTGCTTGTTGAAAAGTAGTCAACATATCCCTTTTTAACTCTTGAAAAAAGGTTTTGTATACTTCCAGTGGCAGTCTATCGGGTCCTGCCGCTTTACTATTAGCTAGACTGTTGATGGCTGACTCGAGCTCCTCCATAATTATTGGTGACTCCAACATATCTACATCCTGCTGGCTTAGCATTTCACAATTAAGATTATGCAGCAAGATCTCACTTGCCTGTGCAGCCGAGCAGTCTCCAGTGTATAGTCCCCTGAAAAAATCATGAAAGACACTAAGGATCCCATCAGGGGTATCTGCCACATTACCATGCTTATCTGTCATACCCTTAATTCTTTGCGCTGCTTCCTTTGACTGCAGCCTTTGCGCCAAGCAGCGCCCTGCTGCTTCACCATATTCATAGCTTTGTTCTTTGTTAAGAGTGTGTTTGATGGCTATTGCTTTGCTCCACTGCAGGTTGATTTTGGCCTTACAGCGTACGACCTCAGTTTGCAGTAGTGTGATATCACCCTTTGCTTGTATTCCCAGCATGAGATTCTCTTCAGCTATTATAAGTTTTGAATACAATTCCTGAGTCTCCAATTTCAACTGCCTCTGCTTGTATAGCCCAAAACTAAGGGTCTCTCCCCTGAACCGAGCCTTTAGAGCATCCCAGATATGACCCCATGTGGTAGAATTACGATTAATAAGTAGAAACTGCCTGATCCAATCATTCATGTGCACAACGAATGTTTCATCCAGCAATAGTTTCCTATCGAATAAAAAGGATCTGGCCTTTGGTCCTGTACTAATTGTCTGTATATCAAGTACTAAGGGGCCATGATCCACCGTGATCCGAGGGAAAACTTGTATTTTTGCTGCTGCCAGTAACGCTGTTGCAACAAAAAAAAATCTAACCTAACCAATTTCTGATGTGGGTATGAATAAAATGTATAACCTGGGTCAGGACCTCGTAGGGTGGCCCAAGCATCAGCCAACCCGTGATTCACCACCAAGTGCTGAAGAGCCTTAAACACTTTGGGTTTCCTACCCTTATAATCTTTAATTTCTGACTGCAAACCATGGGGCTCCAAATGTATATTAAAATCGCCACACAGAATCAGAGTCGTCGGCCATGATGCTAATTCAACATTCAACCCCTCTAACACTGCTGACTCATCAAGGTTGGAACCATATACTGAACATACAGTACATCTGACGTTCCCTATTGTACATTCAATAATGGCCCACTGCCCTTGTTTGTCCGCCAGAGCTCTTCCCGACCCCTGCACAATGCTTTTGGCCAGTACCGCTACCCCTCGGTTCATAGTGGATTGTTGTGTGCTTATCAACACCGAATATCCAAGCTCAGCTAACAGCTTTCGTTTGCACCATGGAATATGGGTTTCTTGTATACAAACCAAATCTGGTTGGACCACCCGTAGCTCCGCAGCCACCCGTTGTCTCTTCCCATAATTATTCAGCCCACATACATTAAAGGAGCAGATCCGTAATCCCGAATGACATTTCCTATACCCCATCAAATATCGATGTTTCTATCTGATCTAAGACCATGTGATTTGACTGTGTACACTTTTTCATTTTGGCTCTTGAACTCTCATGGATTGTTTTATCCTGTGCTCCCCACCCTCCCTCCCACACCCGGTGCCCCCCCTCCAAAACCCCCTCTTGATTCCCACCACCCCTCCTCCTTCACAGAGCTTCAGCCGAAGCCCTGTCCGCCCCCCACCCTTGCCCTGAAAAGAGGCTTTAGGACCAATGGTCCTGCCCCCCCGGATCGCCCCGCCCCACACAATTAGTGCATCCCTTTTAGTGCAATACCCCTATTGCTAAAGTCAGAAAGAGGAACACAAAAAATCATACCCCCTGGAAAAACTTAACATAGGGAAGGAAAAAAATAGAAGAAAAGAAGAAAAGCCCCTGTTACGGCCACTTATACACACAGGTTACTTAAAGCCATATCCCATTTTATAAGGACTGCAAGTATTCTTTAGCTAGAAGATCTGTAGTGAAAAATCGAACTTGTTCATTAAATATAACTTTGAGTTTGGCTGGATTTAGCAAGCAGGCTTGAGCCCCCTTGCCTTGAAAGGGGGTAATGAGTTGACGTAATTGCCATCTTTTCTCCACCGTCAGGGGACAATAATCAGGGCGTACAAAAAATTCCATCCCTTTCCCTGTTTTCTTTCGATCTGGGCGTGCAAGATCGTAGACTGCCTCTCGAGCCAAAAAGTTGTTAATCGAAATCAGAATTGCTCTGGGTCTAGAAGCACTCTGACCTGGCCTTGTACGCTGAGTAAAGGGGAATCTATGCGCCCTCTGAATCTCCCGATTCCAATCCCATTGCGACAACCCTGGGAAGGCCTCAGAGAAGAGCTCAATGATAAATTTTCGCGCGTCTAGTCCTTCTGCGCCCTCTGGAATCTCCACGACCCGCAAATTATTGCGCCGAAGACGATTTTCAAGGTCCGTCAGCTTCCACAGAGTATCATCTTTCGATGTCCGCAGTGCTTCTGTAGCCGCCTTTTGCGCTGCAAGTTCATCCTCCAGATTGGAGATCCGTGTT
This sequence comes from Calotriton arnoldi, assembly GCA_963921515.1. Classification (NCBI taxonomy): domain Eukaryota; kingdom Metazoa; phylum Chordata; class Amphibia; order Caudata; family Salamandridae; genus Calotriton; species Calotriton arnoldi. Next base: position 7,853,433 of record CAWUFW010000017.1, read on the forward strand.
TCTGCCTCGTTGAATCTTTCAACAAATTCTGTGCATGATTTTGCAATCCTTCGAACCGAGTTCTGGAGTTTCCGACAAGCCCCTTGCGTGCGCTGGCTCTCTATCCGAGTCTCCTCCCTATGGGCCATTATGCTCTGGTATATGACCGCCAATGAAATGTCCTCTGATCTCTCTAGCGGCTTTTCACATGGCTGCGTCGCTATGGCCTCACCCCTTGCCCCGGATTCAGCTAGAAAGGAATAGTCCCACAGCAAGGCATCGGTGCTTTCAGTAGTTTCGGTAGCTCTAAATTTTTCAGCTGCTTCCCCTCTCTTGCGAACCGTTCTTGGACTGCTTCCTGGTGTGCCCGGTGTATCTGTTCCCAGATCATCTAGGTGGGAGCTGCTTATTCCACTATGGCCACTGTCTGGGGAACCCCTCCTCCGGTTTGAACGGGTAGTCGGTTCGGTCTCATCCTCAGAAGTATCTGAGGGGTCAGAGAGGGAGAAAAAGTTATCCCCTGAATCGATTTCCTTTACCAGCCTCTGAATGGTATTATCATTTTTCCCACTTGGCCTATCCACATTGGAGGGTTCGCCCTTCTGCCCATCCGCTATGTTGGTTGCAGCTGGGAAGTCCTTGCCAAGGTCCTTACCAACCAATGTACTCTGTTTAGTAGCTGGATCCCCTGTATCCATAGTAGCATAATCACCTTCCCTACTGTCTATTTTTATATCCCTTTTTCCTTCCTTTAGGATATTTATATTGCCAGGCGTGCCCCCAATTTGACAGCCCCCTTTTGCATCAACATCCTTCTGTCCCAAACCGACATTCGGGGTTTCCCCCCCTTTGCCGATTTGTCCGTCTACCTCCTTGACAGGGCCAGCGTGTGGAGGGGTGGGTTGTTTTTTCATTTTCCCTGGAAAAAATAAAGACGGCACAGTCCGCTTACCGGTGGTATTCCCGCGTGTGCTCTCTCTTCTCTCACTTCTCTCTGCTGCCGGGTCTCCTGTGCTGCCGTTTTTGCCAGCTTGTCCCGTATTTCCACCAGTTGCTGCACCGCCACTTTCTCCAGCTTCAGTAGGGTTTCGGACCTTTACGCGTCCCGCCTTTGGAGGCATTACCGCAGGAGGCGCCACCAGGTCAGCCCCGCCTTCGAGCCTGAGCCTCTTCCCGTGCGAGAGCCCAAAAGACCGACAAACCAGCTCCAGGAGCTGCAACACAGACACACGAGAAGCCGCTGCAACAGACCGGACACACCAGAGCATACCGCTGCGCGAGGTAAATTTCGCCCTTTGCCTTTATCTGCCTTGCTTGATTTCACCGCGCATTGCTGTCATTGTGTCCAGAGGATGTAGAGCGTGGGGCGCGAGGGTCCGGGAGCTCGGGCTAACACAACCGTCCGCGCGGTCGCCATCTTGCCTCCTGATTGCCCACTTTCTCAATTGGATAACATTGGAACCATGCCCTGAGCTTGACCTCTGCACCCGGCCGCCCTAGTGCTGCTGGTGGTGCAGTTTTGTTACTTGCCTGAACCTTGCCTGGTAATGATCCTGATCTAAAAGCTTAATACTGTAAATCGTTTACTTACCTGTAAATTGCTGGTCGTGTTTCCTCCAATAGGATAACATTGTACTGGTTGAAAAATGAATTGTGTCCACTTTTGATATTGAAAAACAGTGATATTGCAAAAGGTTTTTTACTGTAACAAAATATCTTTGGTTCTAGAAAATAAATATACAAAAAGTAATATTTTTTACAAACGATTGGTCTCGGATTTAGTCATTGAGTGTGTGTAATCATTTCTTGCCTGTGTATGTACATCAAATGCTTAACACATCCCTATGATAAGCCTAACTGCTCGCCCACACTGCCACAAAAGAGAGCATTAGTATTATCTACTTTAGCCTCTGTAAAGCCTCTGGGGATCCTCTGCACTCTGTGCACACTATACCTTACTTTGGTTTAGTATATATACAGAGCCAGCTTCCTAGAAATAGCACAAAGGTGTAAAAAAAGGACAATAGCAGAAAAATACTGTCCTGAGAAATGCCCTCCACGAGGCCAATAAAGTGGGATAGGGAACCAAGACCAAAGACTCCGGAACTGCAAACCCTTCACACCAGCGGGTGTGGGTAAGATTGGTTTCGGGCCTGTCGGCCGCAGGAGAACTTTATAAATTTGCGAGGTATTGCTAGAACACTATTCACTTTAATTTAAAAGTCATAGTGGACTCGAGACTCAGACTCCTAGTTGGGCATACCCTGATTGTTACCAATACTGAATGGGGGATAACCACTATCACTAACGGGAGGAGGGAGTGGGACAGGGAATTCCCATAGAGTCACTAGAGCCCCGACCTCAAGGGGGAATGTGTAGTTGGTTGTGAATTAAGTATTCTTTTGTGCTGGCAAACAAAGAAAACAAATACTTCTCTTTTGTCATAAAGGTGAGTATTTGGCTTGACAATGATTTATTGCTGCACGCATTTGGAGTTGTGAGCCCGTGTTTACTTGTCGTGAGTTCCCTTTAGGCCCACTTAGTTCTCCCTTATTTTAGTCTAACTGCAAGTTGTAGGCTGCTTTGCACACGTTGCACTCAGCACGTTTATTTTTGTGCCACGATGTTGGTTTCGAGTTGCACTGCATATATTTGTTATTGATTCTTCTCTCTGGAACTATGTCTGAACATCTCGTCTCGTTACAAGGTCAAACAACACTGTTGCATTTAGACACAACATACATTCACATCTGCTGTTTTCAAAAAGACACCTCATATCGTATACACGTGATGTGTCATTTGAAAACAGAGAGGGGAATTCTTGCAGAGGAGAGGTCCTGAGACGAGCACGCCAGCCTTGGTCAACCTGAGATGTAGATCACCTAACTATAATACAGGTATGGGGTTAGGTTCTAATCCCAGAGATCTATGATATATCGCTGGCCTCCTGTAGTGAGGATAGGCTGAGGCAGATATATCTTTAAACATGGTAGGGTTCTCATTGTATATAGTTTACGTGTGAAGCTGCTCACTCTGCTGGCATGCATGTTTTCTAGTTGCAGCGCAGTTGTTTTATACTAGAGCACAATAGTTTCAAATTATTGTAAACCGTTCTCGTGTCTTTGTTTTGTTTAATATAGACATGCATGAGCGAGAAAACGAAAAGTGACGATCTGTTTCCACGGTTCCTTGAGGGGGCTAGAGTGTTGTGGGGTGCCAACTTACCTGTCACTCTGGGATGGTTAGGAGGGCAGGTAAGGCACTCTGAGCTAGTCAGGATTGAGGCTCATAGGTACTGACGCGGTATAGTGACTCATGCCCTACATACTGACGTTCTGTGATCCCAGGCACAGTTCTCTTTACACAGAATCCCTGTAACACACTATCCTGTACCCACACTCCTAACCCACCCTCCTTCCCCCTGAGGGAGCCCTTCACTGCTTGACCCTGAGAGTCAAGTGCAGAAGGGATACTTGGTCCAGTTATTCAGAGTCCATAGTAATTCGGGGCCGGGACATTGGGAGTAAAAGACTTCAATCTTCACGGTTAGGCCTAATAACCCCTGCTTGCCCCATGGCCCTGCAAAAAGTGTTCTGGCACGCACTCTATAATCGCTGAGTTTCTTCTCAAATTTGCAGAAGATTGTGATGGAGAACACACCAATTAGATTCCACCCTTACTACCACCACAAAGCAACAAAACCTCAGAAAAAGAAATGGTTACTAGAAACGCTAGGGTTGCGCCCTTCCTGGCTGAATGTGCCTTGGGGCGTGTGGGTAATGTTTTTCCTGCCCTTGTGTAGCATGTCTGGATAGTTTCCTCTATCCATTGGGCGATTGTTCCCTCAGTTCGCAAGTCCAAGGTGTGTAGCACCCTTTCAGCCTGGTCACACACTCTATAATCCCCGAGTTTCTTCTCAAATTCACGGAAGATTGTGATACCAACTGGATTTTACTCAATCTACCACCATAAATTGGCACAAAAACCTCAGAATACATAATGGTTACTTACCCGTAGGAGTAGTTTTGTAGCCTGAAGAGTTTTCTGGATTCCCATGCTGTGCATCTATTCCTCCATCTACTGGTTTGGTTTGGAATAGTGTCTTGTCCTCTTTTTCTTGAGTGTGGGAGTCATCAACCAACATTTGGTGTAAGTCCATCCCGTGTGAGACGTCAGACACCGGCCCAGAAGATCCTGTGCATGGCCACCAGCTTCAGATTCTTTTTTCTCCTGGTGTCTGTTCTCTTTGGAACTTTCCTTGTTTTGAAGTGTTACTCTAAAGTACTGCTCATCTCACCTGTTTGGTTTATCCCCATTTCCGGGGAGGCGGTGGGACGATTGTGAATCCAGGAAATTCTTCAGGCTGCAAAACTACTCCTACTAGGAAGTAACCATTTTGTTTTGCAGAATGAACCCTTTTCTGGATTCACACGCTGTGCATCTGATTATGTAGTGGTCTTTGGTTCCTTGGGAAGGATGGGTTTGAATGTGGATAAGTTGGGAAACAGGTGATGTAGCACTTTCTGTCCCATCAGTGCTTCATTTTCATCTGGATGTCCAGACAGTAGTGTTTCGTAAAGGTGTGCAGGAACAATCAAGTTGGAGCCATTTATATGTTGCCAATGAGTACATTTACTAGGAACACTAGGGTTGCGCCCTTCTTTATGGCTAAATATGCCCTGGGGCATGTGAGTAATGTTTTTCCTGCCTTTGTGTTGCATGTTTGGCTAGTTTCCACAATCCATTGTGCTATTGTCCCCTTAATTCTCCTTCTTTTGGACCAGAGCACCGCTTTCAACACCGTTTCTCATAAGGTGCTGCTGGAACGTCTCTACGTTACTGGGATTCGGTGTAGTGTCCTAGCCTGGTTTACCTCTTTCCTTGGTGACCGTTCTTTCCAGGTCATATCTCCTCCTTTTTCTTCCTCTCCCAGAGCCCTACAGCAAGGGGTCCCTCAGGGCTCTTCGCTGAGCCCCCCTCTTTTTAATATATATGTTAGACCTCTGGCAGAACTGGTAAGACATTTCGGGGTATCCATTGTCTCATATGCTGATGATACTCAGCTGCTCTTTTCCTTTCGGCTGATTCCTCTAAAGACATTTCCAATTAAAAGCCGAATTCCAGTAAAACAGAGATTTTGCTTTTCGGCAAACATACCCAAGCATGGGGAGACTCCTGGTGGCCGGTTAGCCTGGGGCCCCCTCCCTCACTGAAAACATCTATGAAGAACCTGGGAATCAGGGATGACAATTCCCTCAACTGTGATACGCAAGTTACCACTTTGGCGGGCACCTGTTTTGGCCTGTTGAGAAGACTGAAGCCCATTATTAGCCAATTCCAACCTCATATTCGCCAATTGATTATTCAACACTCATCTTATCACGTTTGGACTACTGCAATATCTTGTATCTCGGCACCCAAAAAATCTGCTCTAAATAGATTGCAGTCGATCCAATATGCGGCAGTTAGATTGTTATTTTCTCTCGCCAAGTTTTGCACTGCTTCTCGACTGCTTCACAAACTCCACTGGCTCCCTACTGAGAAAAGCATTCAATTTAAGGCTCTCATCCCGGCACACAAGATCATGAATACTTCTGGTGGCACCATTCTGTTCGGTCTGATGCAGCACTATCTCCCTATGAGAGTACTGCATTCTGCTCAGTTCAATCTGGTGAAAACTCTGCGGTTCCAGAGGAAAAATGCTGCCGGACGCTCTTTCAACTATTAGACCCTGCCCTCTGGAACAATATGCCCCTTTAGCTCAGGAGTACTCAGAGCCAATTGGACTTTAGGAAAAAGCTCCAAACCTGCCTCTTTACCTATTAGAGATCTGTTTTTTTCTACTCTTCCCCAGGTTTGGTTTATTGGGTCGGGTGAGCAGCGCTGGGAAGCCCCTTTGCTGGGACAGCCATGTGCTTTATAAATCCTATCAACATTAATTACACGTAGCCTTTGCTTGCCCTGGCAAAGGAGATGAAGAGTTGGTTCCTTTTCTGAATTGCTTTTGTCTCTTCTAGGCAGTACATGAGTGGTCTTCGCAAGGCCAAGGTGTGTAAGTGCCCTTTCAGCCTGTGACTTTTTATCCTGATAGTAGGCCGGTAGTTGGATGCTTTGGTTGATGTGGGATTGCGATACCACCTTTGGTCAGAACTGGGGGTTTGTTCATACGACGTCCTTGTGGATTTGACAGTATGGCTCATGATCGTGGGCGCTTGAAGCTCACTGACTCTGTGAAGTGACATGATTGTTATTAGGAACGGTGTCCTTAGGGTGAAAAACTACAACTTTGTCTTGTGCACTGGCTCAAATGTTATTGTATGAGTACTGTGTTCAGGTTCCACATGCTGCCCTTGGTGGCGCCACACTCTTTTTGATTATTTAGGATTCTTTTCACTACCATGAGTGTGAAGAGACTATTCGCTGTTGTTGCTCTGGTGTATGCGACTATGGCGGGCAGGTGGACCTTTAGTGATATGTAGGTCAAGCTGCTGTCCAGTGTGTGGGTGAGGTACGTTAGCACTGTACCGTGCTCTGTCCTTGTCCTTAGTTTTTTGTGGTCCCTGCACCAGTGAATGTTACTAATCCACTCGGATGTGTAGCACTTCCTAGTGCTTGGCTTTCCAGCCTCTTTTAGGATTTCCATTGTCCCGGGGGCAGCTATAGGTACCCAGACTCTAGGTATTCAGGAGCCATGCTGCTAGATTGAGTGTGACACATTCTTCCGTTTTGCATAGTTAACAAGCCCTGTGTTGCTCTGATTGGTATGACTTGTCCTCTGGACATCTTTAGAAGGTCCAAATACCATATCTGTCTGGCCCACTGCAGGGCAATGAGTATTTGTGACTTTCTGGCCTTGTCCAGTACCCTTGGGATCAGGGGGAATCGGTGGAAGGGCTTATGGCCATGTGTCTCCAAACAGAGTATCGCGAGCTAACAGCAGTTCACTTTTAAATAAGCACAGGGTCACATTTTCCTTTTAAAGTTAAGTGAAGGCTGTGTTTATTTTACGTATTATCAGTCTGCAGATAGCAGGGCCTGATAGATAATGAGCAGTGCTCAGTCAGATTTATGACCCATGCTGGGGCACAGAGGTGAAGATCTGAAGCTTTCAGGTATTTAACTCTTGAATAAACTTGTCAACTCAGTATTGGAGTATGAGAACAAAATCATGTTTCTGAATGCTTTTAAATGGGAGAAAATGAAAATGAAAATGAAAATTTACCTTAATGATTAAGTTAACTCTTCATTTAGATTTTCTCCCATTTCAAAGTGTTGCATTTACAAACAGCAGGCCTCTTTCTCCCAGTGGCCAGTAGACACTGTGCCATATTTATAACTGAAAAATACGGTCATTTTTTAAATGAGAGTTATTTAAAGTGAAGAATAGAATTTTTACGAAACCTTAAGTCTTAATGTTTTTCTCCACTTTAATTTAAACCAATTACATCTTAATGCTTTATGAAGCATGTTCGTTCACTTTAAATTACTCTCGTTTAAACAAATGGCTGTATTTTTCTATTATAAATGTGGCACTGTCTCTACAGGCCACTGATATATATATATCCCCAAAGACCACGCTGTCACTGACACACTTTGCAGTCCTATCATTTTTTAAAAAAAATATCTTTTTTATTGGCATTTATATTTTAAATCAAGAAGAGACTCAACACATTTACATTTCCATGTGCGAAGGATCCTCATATACATTAGGTACATATAATAGATATCCTGTTTCAATAAACATAGCCATGGGATATTAGTCCCCTATATGTATTTCGACTTCTGTTCATGACCTACAACCCCAAAACAAGGTCCCCTTCCAGATTGGTACATCGACAGGAACAGTAAACAGAGGAAGTCCCCCCCATGGCATGATCATTTATAGAGAGTATTCAGGTTGCCATCTATACTGTCTACCATAGCCGTAAATATTCCACGAGGTACAATTTTACTACCTAGTAAACTAGTCAACCGTGGTGTAAAGAAAAATAAGAGCCATATGAAAAAGTAAAAGAAACAACACAAGAGAACTCACTCTGTGTTACTATAAAATTAAACATATTACTACAACTTATAACAAACATCCAGGGGTCTTTAGTCAGTGTTGTCTTTCACAGTATATGGGCTCATGTGGGTCCGAGATCGCGGGACCTGGTGGGGTCCGGGATGGGGAAGGGGGAAGGGGGAAGGGAAGGGGTAGCAACGTGTAGTCCAATGTCAGTGCTCCACAAGGAAACTAATCTGCACCCCCCTCCTCTCTTCCGGGGCCCCAATCCACGCAGTCAGACATCACCCATCTCACACCTTTTTAACGTGTAGGAGAGTGTGCATCCCCCGAGTCATCAGAGTCAATCGGGGTTGTATCTGAGGACCGTGCAAGTGAATGTCGAGTGTCCCATGCCTTTACAATATCAGCCCAGGGCTCTGCTAACGGTTTTCGCCTTTTTGTAATTTTGTCCTCCTTAATTAAGGCCCTTTCCTCGCCCCTCGCCCAGCAAGATACATCGTCTTCCCAGTGTGTCACTAAAGGAGCCTGTTGCGCCTTCCACTTAAGAGCTATTCTCCTCTTAGCCAGGAGCAGGGCCAAATCTACAAATCTAAGCCCCAGTCGTTCGGTCTAGGGAATAAACCCAAAAGACAAGTCTCCTGAGTGCATACCAGGTTCTTAGCCATCACCCTATTGACCATGTCTACAACCTTAGCCCAATATTCATTAAGCCCGGGCAGAACCAAACCATATGATCAAAGTCTGCATCCCTATGTGAACACCTGGCACACACCTGATCATCTCCTCTGTACACTACGTTCAGCCGGTGTGGGGTGAGATAAGTTCTGTGGAGCATATTGAACTGTAAATATTTGAAAGCTGCATTTCTGGACACCTTTTTTGGACCGCCTAGGACCTTTTCCCATTCCTTGTCTGTCAACTGTCTATTCAGAGTACCTTCCCATCTCTCCCGCAGGCGAGGTAACGAATGAGTCGTCAATTCCATAATCGCCAGATAGAGCCACTTTACTAAATGTCCGGCCGAGCCCAGAGTCACCATTGCCTGTAGGCATGCATGTGTGTCTGGTTCTTTCCCTGCCTTCCCCCATAGGTCAGCTAACGCTCCCCGTATTTTATGATAGTTCAAAAATTGTCCCGGTGGCAGCTCATGGTATTCTAGAAAGTCGTCTAGTGGAAGCAGTTCCCCATCTCTATAACAGTCCCCCACTGTCTGTACTCCTGCCTCTTCCCACCCCTGTAGCTGCCGTCCCGTAAGAGGAGGACCCCTTCCTGCCTGGGGGAGTCCCGCAAGAGGAAGGGTAGGTGCATAAATCGGTGTATCTTTGGATCGTGCCGCGCATCTATCCCAGCATGTCATTGCGACAGAGAGTAACACTCCCATTTGGTTAATCTTCTGCCGACGGTCAAGCATCCTAGGAAGCAAAACCGCCTGTGGGGCATCAATGATCTGAGATAGTGTATCTAGTCCCCTCCCATCTAGCCAGCGAGCCAGCCATTGCAGTTGGGCTGCCAAATAGTAGGCCTCGAAATCAGGGGCTCCCAATCCACCGCTTACAAGCGGGAGCCTCAGGGTCTGTAAAGACACTCTATTTCGTCCGCTATCCCACACTAAGTCTCTCAAAATCGCGTCAAGTGTCTTGAACCAGCTCTTAGGAATTATCACTGGTAAGTTGACGAAATAATAGAGGAGATGAGGTAAAACTACCATCTTGGATAATGCCACTCTAGCCATGACTGATAATTTAAGTGTACGCCAAAAGGCCACATTCGTCCGAAGTGCCCTTAGTGCGCCTCCGAGATTCCCTTCTAGCAGGTCCCCCTGAGTGTGGTAGATCCGAATTCCCAAGTACTTAAAGGAGATCGGTGCCCACTCCAGGTCCGGCGGGAGAGGCAGGGGCCTCGGTAGTGTGGGGTGCAAGCCTGAAAGATCTGCAAATTCTTCTAGGAGACGTAGCACTCCCTGGATCCCGCTAGACCCATCTCGTAAATATAAAAGTACGTCATCAGCATATAATGATATTATGTGACGGGATCCGTCTAGTACCACACCCAATCTCTCGCCTTCCTGTCGGAACCGTGCCGCCAAAGGCTCCATCGCCAGAGCAAAAAGCAATGGCGATAGGGGACAACCCTGTCGGGTCCCCCTAGATATGGTGTAGGGTGGAGACACTATTTTACCCGTACGCACCCGCGCTCTGGGATCCTCATACAGGAGGCGGACCCAGTTTAACCACCCAGCTCCCATCTGCATCTTCTCCATCACTGTCAATAGGAAGTCCCAGCGCAGAGAGTCGAAAGCTTTTTCCGGGTCAATCGCCATTATGACTGCGTCAGGGTAAGTCCCCAGATCCCTGTGGAACATAACATGATATAATCGCCTCAAATTATTAGAGGTGGAGCGTGAGGGGATAAAACCATTTTGGTCAGCGTGGACCAGCCACTGCATGTGCGGCAGAAGCCTACTCGCCAGTGCCTTGCTTATGATTTTAAAATCCATATTCAACATGGACAGGGGTCTAAATTCTGACACTGTCGGGTGTACATTCGAGGTTTTTGGTAATGGAATTACTAGGGCTTCCCTAATGGAGGGCGGTAACCGTTTTTCTCGAAGCGCAGACGCATAGAGTTGTTCCAGCTTCGGGGCCAAAATATCTACAAAGGTAATGTAAAATTCGGCCGGTAGGCCATCCGGCCCAGGGGTTTTGCCTCGTGCCATGTCTTTGATTGCCAGCCTGAGTTCGCCTGTCTTAACTGGCAACGCTAGAGAATTACGGGTGTCCCGCTCCAACCCCGGCAGCCTCAAATTATCTAGATAGGGAAACAATACGTCCTCTTGAGTGGCTCCCGGTGGCCCATAAAGCCTCTCATAGTACTCTTGGAACGCCTCGTTAATAGCTTTCGGGGAGCAAAGCACCTGTCCAGGTGCTTTGGTGAGACTAGGAATCGGTGCTCCTCTACTTTCTGGTCTGATCAGCCAGGCCAATAACCTCCCAGCCTTGCCTCCCTCCATGTGTTGCCGCTCCTGATAGTTTTTGAGATCAAGGGCCCTCAGCCTGTCCCAAGTAGAATTGTAACGGCTGCGTACCTCTGCCAATTTTTCTTGTACTGCCACCCCTCTCGCACCCTCCCTGTCCAAGTCCTGAATCTGGGTTTCCAATGCATCCAACTCCCTAGCATTCTCCTGCCTAAGTCCCACCACCTGCCCCAGGCCGTGTCCCCTGGTAACTACTTTAAATGCCTCCCATTCCACCAATGGGGAGCTGGCAGTATCCTGATTCTCTGCAAAATAGGTGACCAGGGCTGCAGAGAGGATCTGCCGGAATCCATCATCGTCTAACAGGGCGGGGTCCAACCTCCACAATGGGACTGGGGCCCTCTCGGAAGTAGGGGCAAATGTCATAAGCAGGGGACTATGGTCAGAAATAGATCTGCCCAAATATTCGGTCCCGGACATCATTGTAGCCAAAGAAGTGGAACAGAAAAACATATCCAACCGTGTATGTAAATCGTAGAGGTGGGAATAATAGGAGTATGCCCGTTGGTGTGTATTGTGTAATCTCCAGATGTCCAACAGGTTCCATCCCGTGGCCCATCTTCTGAGGCCCTTAGCCGTAGTGGCAGCGAGCGTACCCCGCAAAGGGGGGGTAGATCTATCCCAATCAATATCACACACACTGTTAAAATCTCCTCCCAGTATCAGGCTCTCGTGCGCCAGCATTCCAGAGAACCGTTCTAAGAAGGGAATCTGTTCACGATTAGGTGCATACACACTGCCTATCGTAATGTCCCTGCCTTTCAGCTTGCCTGTTATCACAACAAACCTCCCGTCCACATCTATTAATTTCCGGGAGAGCTGAAAGGGGACCCCCGGCCGTATCCACACAAGCACTCCCCTTGCAAACGCCGAGTAAGTAGTTGCATATAATTGCCCTCTCCACCTACGTTTCAGTCTAACCACTTCTGCCTCCGTGAGGTGGGTCTCCTGCAGCAACGCCACATGTACACCCCTACGCCTGATGTAATTCAATATGCTGAAACGTTTTGAGGGTGAGTCCATTCCCCTAATATTCCACGTGAGGAGCTTGAACCCCTCAGCCCAATCCACCCGGTGCGCCATCAGTCGTTTCCACCCCCTCTCCCAGACCTCCCTCCCCCCCATCAGCCCTAAGAATTGCCGCAGACCTCCTGGTGTATAACAACAAACTCAACCTCCCAACTCCCATACCCATGAGCGGACTGACAACGGTCAGCTGCCCAAACTTGCAAAAATGCTGCATTTCAGTAACCTGTAATTAAGGCCCAATGCTACGAGCACTAGTGCCTACGAGAGAGCGCGGCTGTCCGCTAATGACTAACTAAGAGTCAATAAACCTTCATGACATTACAGCCTTTAGTGGCCGTTCCAACCCGCGCCCAGGCGCGCCCACCCAGAGACCCCTCCCCTCCTCCCCCCCCACATATTTCCGACATCAACAACAACAACAACAAAAATTGTTTCAGGTACACAACAATAAGACCATGTTCGTCGAGACCAAGAAAACATACAAGAGAAATACAAGAGGGAAAAAAGGCAAAGAAAACTCCCCTAGTCACTTATCCTACGAGCTCGTCTGCAGTTTGAGGAGTCACCACCGGTAGTCTAACACTGCCAGTATGGGACGAGTCCGATTCTTCAGTTCCTTGTTTTGACTCCATACCTCTCTCCACTGACGACCCTCTGCTCCGCATCATGGCTGCCACTGCCGCCAATACTTCCGCTCTCTCCACCGCCGTCCTAGATGGACTCGGTTTCTTAGCCCCCTGTCGCCTCTGGCGTCTTCGTGATCGTTTCCCTGGGTCTCTGGCTCCGATTGTTTGTTTTCCATCGCGTGGCTGGGAGCAACCTTCCATTTTGTATGTCTCAATCCATTCCCAGGCAGATTTGGGGTTGTCGCAAAAATGGGTTTTTCCCTCTAAGATGATCTTGAGACGAGCCGGGAACATCAAAGAGTACTGAACCCCCACCTTGCGCAGGGCTCTCTTGACCTCCAAGAAGGAGGTGCGGCGTCTTTGGACTTCAAGCGTGTAATCGGGGAATAAGGACACTTTGTTGTTCTCCACCGTGTATGGCCCATCCTATCGTGCCCTCTGCAGCAACAAATCTCTGTCCTGGAAATGGAGCAGTCTGGCCACCACAGTTCGTGGCAGACGGCCCGGCGCCGGAGGCCTGGCCGGCACACGGTGAGCCCTCTCTAATGTATAGAATTGTGACAGGCCCTCCGGCGCTACCACCTCTCGGAGCCATGTCTCCAGTTAGCTGACCATGTCGTGGCCCTCCACTCCTTCCGGCAGTCCAATAACCCTCACATTGTTCCTGCGGTTGCGGCCCTCTGCATCCTCCGCTCTCTTCTCCAATATGTTGACCTTACTGGATAATTCTCCAACTTGGACATTTAAAGCGTGATGCGCAGGGGCAAGCACCTCCAGGGTCGATTCCGTCTGTTTCACCCTATCCGATAGTTTAGTATGTTCGGCCCGTAGCAGGCCCAAGCCCACCGCAACTGTACTGATGTCCTGGTGCAATGTCGCCTTGGTGTCAGCAATGGCTTCCAAAAGTTTTTCCAATTGTTGGTGGACTGGTATCTCCGGTTGTTCGCCGACAGAGTCTTTAACGACTGTATCCGTCGTGTTGTCATCTTGGTCCGGGGGGGGTCCGGCCTGTTTCCCTCTAGGTTTCCCCATCTCCAGGTCAGTGCGATCCCCCACCACAGATCGGGCACGTCTTTCTCTGGGCGGGCGGGGAGCTGCCGCCACTGCCTCTAACTTCCACCACTCCAGAGTCCGAACTATGCCTCTCAGTCCACTACGCGTACGAACCAGCAACGTCTTCCCTGCCGTTGGCTTCGTTCCGGGGCAGACTAATTAATTATTAGTTGCATGCAACTTCGGGTCGCTCATTGGGGGCAGATCCACACAGTGCTCAGACCTGGGAACGCCGCTGCTGCAAACCGCTCCCACTCTATGAAGTCTGTACGTCTGCCGCCCGATGGCTCCGAAATGCCAAAACCATCAGACAGGCAGCCAGTAAGAAGATCGTATTGCAAAAGGGAGCACGTAACAGCAATGCCGCGGTTGGAGAACCATCTCACATCGGCATTATTTCTGTCAGTGAACCAGTGACGGTGGAAGAATGCAATCTGAGCGTGGGCCAATGTTCAATGTCAGGGTGGATGGCCCAACATAACAACCAACAGCCACAGTGCCTAAAAGACACAGTAATCCAGCGTTTCCACTGCGCCACATTTCCGTTTCATACAGAAGTACCCTTCAATCCTCCCAGGCCGCCTGGCCAGTGTCGTCAGATGAGCGGACTCACCGCCATGGGACCGGCCGCCTCCGCCTCTCTCTCCCAATACTACCAGCTGTCCCAGGCAGCCTCCAATCCAGCAGGGGAACAAGGGATGACTCTAAAAGTTCAAGCACAACAGGAGGCTGCCACACAGCGTCAACGTTCCACTATGTGCCCTAGTCTCTGTCTCGTCCGGCTTCCACCACCCCGGCAGGTAAAGACGCAGCGGGTCCACCTGCCGATCCGCAGCTCTCGCAGGCAGTGCGCAGTGTAAGTGTCTATCCTAAAAAGGCGTTGCAGGCCAATCGGGGGTCCGGAGGAACTTGCAGATGCTGTTTCATCAGCGCCCAGGGCAGCCAGCCCAACCAAACAATCGGTTCCCTTTCAGCAGGCCTGGGCGTTCACACATTTCACGGTCACCACTTCAATTACAGCTACACACCGGTTAGCAGGGGGCAGGGGTATCCCCAGCAGGCTCGATTTTAGTCAGGAGTCCCTATATGCAGTCTTTGATCTTGCCGCTCTCACCTGCCCCCAATCATCCGCCGTCCACCACTCCCTCAGGCAATGACGTACCTGGCCTCTCCTGCCGGTTCTCAGTCCGTGTGGCTGGCACTGGGAGCAAATATCCACCAATAAAGGCCGCCGTAGGTCAGGAGGCAGTCCAGGCAGATATGGGACACCAGTTACATGACCACCCAGAGCTGCCGCCGCCAAGCCCACATCTCAGGCCGCACTCGAGGATTCCTACTGCTGCCACGGGGGCCGTCTCCCCTCGGTTGGAGACCCCTGGCGTATGTAAATCTCCCTGACTAGTCTATCGACAGGGCATTCCCCTCAGACTGGTGGTGTGGGGATCTGGACGTGAAGTCTTGGCATTTTTCATTTTCTGGCCTTGCAAATAGGTTTATGATTGGTGTGCCCCAGTGTCTGAACATGCTGTCCAGTACTTCTTGCTTTTTCTCCCATTCGTGGGAGGTGGGTTTTTTTGTCTGATCAATCTGTCTGCCTCTGTGTTCTGTTTCCCTAGGAGGTGCATTGTTACTAGAGTCATCTTCCATTGGATCGCTCATTTCCATATCTCGTGTGCTAGTCTCTACACTAGGAACACATTTGTTTCTCCCTGCCTGTTGAGGTAAAACATCGTAGTCATGTGCCTGGAATGCTTTCAGCACTAGGACTAACTTTAGTTCTAGGTAGTTTATGTTCTTCATGGCGTAAGTAGGATGCCATAGTCCTCTGACCTTCAGATTGTCCATGTGTTCTCCCCAGCCCTTGTTGGATGTGTGCGTCGTTATAGTCACTGTGGGTGCTGGTGATTTAAAACATCTTCATATCCTCACATTTGTTGGGTTCCACCATTCCACTTCCTTTCAAACCCTTGCTGTGACAACCAGTAGATCCTCCCAGTAGCTTGTGAGCACTTGTTGCAGAGCCATTCTTGAATGGGTTGCATATGCAGTCTCGCATGCAGTGTGAGGGGATGCATGATGCCATCATGCCCATCAATTTCATGACAGTCCTCACTGTCAGAGACCGCCCCTTCTGGTAGAGGTGAGTTTGCCCTGCTATTGCTGTCGCCCTCTTGGGGACTGTACATGTACATGCTGTTCTTGAGCACAGTGTTGCCCCAAGGAACACCTTCACCTGCTTCCGGAGTGGTGATGATTTTTTATGGTTTATGTTTCTTTGATAAGTTTCTTGACCTCTGCTTGCAACTGTGAGTACCTCTTTCCTTATGGTTCTGGTCTTCGGAGGAACATGTGGCAATTGTCTGGTGAGCTCCATGCAGTAACGTGTCTTAATATAATTAAGATCCAATTGTCTGAGGTGATTGACCTCCACTCCTAGAGGAATCCTCCAATGTTCCCTCCCACTGGTTTTATGTAGCAGGGTTGTGGACCGGTAGCGTCAGTTGCTTGTTGCTATTTTGCGGGTTGTCATCTCACTCTGGGTTTCCAGCGAAAGGCCTGCTTAGCCAGCTGTTCCCACTTTTCTTGAGCGCACTGGTGAGCGCCTTTTTTGGCTGAATTCTTGATGTTGGTGTTATGGGGCTGGGGAGAAACCTGACCTGCCTGTTGGTCCCCTGTTGGAGGTTCCCCCTCTTCTGAAGGATCCTCTGAACTGCAAGGTCCCCATGACCTTGGCTGTCTAGTCATCCTTCTTTATTTGCTGGAGTGCCTCATCCATGGCAATCCCGAAGAGAGCTGTCCCTGTGAAGGGCATGTTTATGACTGATGCCTGCACTTCAGCCTTGAATCCAGAGACCATGATCCAAGTGTGCCTTCTGGGGGTGGTGCCCGTAGCGCATCTGCCTACTGGCGGCATCGAACAAGTTACTTACCTTCGGTAACGATATATCTGTAAGAAACATAGGTTAGTTATAGATTCCTTAACTTAGAATTACCCCCAGGCGTCAGGCTGGATCCGGAGACTTTTTCGTCAGCAGTACCCCTGTGCGTCGAAAGGTGGCGTCGGTCGGCTCCGCGTTCATCGTTGGCGTCATGGTCGCCGGGATGACGTCGCGGTAGCTACTTAGACGCCGCCCTCACGCGCTGACGTCAGTTCTTTTACACAACATTCCACGCCAGAAGCGCAGAGCCATGCAAGACACTGACCACTGGTGCACAAAACTAGGGCCCTGAAAGGAATTCCCTGACCCTAGAAATCAGTTTGCAGAACGGGGAGGATGGGTGGGGCGGTAAGGAATCTATAACTAACCTATGTTTCTTACAGATATATCGTTACCGTAGGTAAGTAACTTGTTCATCTGAAAGAAACAGTTAGTTATAGATTCCTTACCTTCAAAATACCCCAGCAATACCAACCCCGGAGGTGGGTCTGCGAACCAAGTTCACACCAGAAAATCCTGGAGAACAGAACGGCCAAAGAAGCCGTCTCTCCAGACTTGGCTGTCCAGGCAGTAGTGTCTAGTGAAAGTGTGCAGAGATGCCCAAGCAGCTGCCTGACAGATGTCATTAAGGGGGACTCCTCGTCCCAAAGCAGTAGTAGCTGCCGTCGTCCTGGTGGAATGGGCGCGCATCCCCACTGGAGGCTCCTTCTTTGCCAAGGAATAACAAGCCTTACGGCACAAAACCACCAACCTAGAGATGGTCCGTTTGTGCATGGCCTGACCTTTCTTAGCGCCCACGTAGCCCACAAAGAGCTGATCATCCACCCGGAATTGTTTGGTGCGATCCAAATAAATGGATAGCGCCCGTTTTGGATCCAGACGGTGGAGCCTCTCCTTCTTTTGAAGGATGCAGAGGCGGAAAGAAGGTGGGCAAAGTGATGGTTTGGCCAATGTGGATAGAAGTAACCACCTTGGGAAGAAAGGAAGGTCTGGTTCTAAGGACGACCTTGTCCGGATGAACAGCCAGGAAAGGAGGTTTTGAAGAAAGAGCCTGGAGCTCACTCACCCTGCAAGCAGAGGTGATGGCAAGAAAAGTAGTCTTTAAGGTAAGAAGACGAAGAGGACAGTTATGAAGTGGTTCAAAGGGAGCGCATATAAGGTAAGTCAGAACCAAGTTCAAGTCCCACTGAGGCATTACGAAGGGAATAGGAGGAAAAAGATGAGTAATGCCCTTTAGGAAGCGATTTACAAAAGGGGACTTGAAAAGAGAAGGCTGATCAGGAAGCCTAAGAAAGGCTGAAATGGCAGAGAGGTAGCCCTTAAGAGTGCCCAGAGCAGAGCCCTGCTGGGCCAAAGAAAGAAGGAACAAGAGAACCTCAGAAAGAGGGGCAGAAAGGGGTCCACAGCCTTTGCTGCGCACCATGCCACAAATTTGTTCCATCTACAGGCGTATACCGTCTTAGTGGAGGGACGCCTGGCTGCCAAGATAACATCACAGACTTCGGGAGGCAGGTCAAACGACGTCAACTGCTGCCGCTCTATCTCCACGCAAGGAGGTGGAGGCTGAACAGGTTCGGGTGGAGGACCGTCCCCTGCTGCTGCGACAGAAGATCCTCCCGAAGAGGCAGTCTGATCGGAGGATCGATGGCCATGTGTAGCAGCTCGGGATACCAGACTCTTCGTGCCCAATCCGGAGCCACAAGAATGACTTGGGCCCGATCGCGCTTGATCTTCTTCAGCACTCTGGGCAGAAGTGGTAGGGGCGGAAAGGCGTATAGTAGAACGCAACTCCAGTCGTGACGAAAAGAGTCGCCTAGCGAGTGCCGCCTTGGAAATTCCAACGCGCAGAATTGCTGACACTGCGCGTTCTCTTCGGTGGCAATTGATCTAACCAAGGCTCTCCCCACTGTCGAAAGAGTCCTTGCACCACCTCCGAGTGGAGACGCCATTCGTGATCCATTGTGCACCTGCGGCTGAGTTCGTCCGCCCTGGCGTTCAGAGAACCTGCCAGGTGTTGACCCACCAGGGATATGCCCTGATGTTCCAGCCATGTCCAGAGGCGGAGGGCCTCTTGACATAGGGTCCACAACCCCACTCTGCCTTGTTTGTTGCAGTACCACATGGCGGTAGTGTTGTCCGTGAACACCTGCACTACTCTTCCCCGGACAGAGGGAAGGAATGCTTTGAGTGCAAGACGAATCGCCCGAAGCTCCAGAAGATTGATGTGGAGCCCGGACTCCGCCGGAGACCAGAGGCCTCTGATCTTCCCCTCCCCCATGTGGCCCCCCAATCCCAGAAGTGATGCATCGGTCACCACTGTGAACTCTGGTTGGGGAAGGGAGCGTGATCTGCCGTCGACCCAATCCTGGTTCGTTAGCCACCACTGCAATTGGTATGCAGTGCCCTCCGAGATCTGGACGCAATCGGACAGATTCCCCTGATGTTGTGCCCCCTGGAAATTCAGGTCCCACTGCAGAGCCCGCATATGCCATCTGGCATGGTCCACCAGCAGGATGCAGGAAGCCATCAGTCCCAGTAGCCTGAGGGTCATCCTGACCGACACCCGGGATAGAGGATGAAAGATTGGAATCATAGCCCGATTATCCCGGACTCGCTGTTCGGGAGGATAGACCCGAAACTGCGTCGTGTCCAGAACCGCTCCGATGAAGAGGAGCTTCTGAGAGGGAGTCAGGTGTGACTTCGGCACATTGATGGAGAACCCCAGCGAATGCAGGAGGTCGGCCGTAGTCTGGAGGTGGGAGACGACAGCCTGGGGCGAGCCTGCCTTCAACAGCCAGTTGTCGAGATAGGGGGAAGACTGGGAGCCCTGATCTGCGCAGATGAGCTGCGACCACCGCCATCACTTTCGTGAACACCCGAGGGGCGCTGGTAAGGCCAAAGGAGAGCACGGTAAACTGAAAGTGCTCGTGGACTACCGTGAACCGCAGGTAACGCCGGTGGGCCGGCAGGACGGGGATGTGAAAATAAACGTCCTGCAAGTCCAACGCTACCATCCAGTCTCCAGGATCGAGGGCAGACAGGACCTGAGCTAGCGTCAACATTTTGAACTTCTCCTTCCGGAGGAAGCGGTTGACGTTCCTGAGATCCAAGATAGGA
The DNA here is from genome assembly GCA_963921515.1 of Calotriton arnoldi. Taxonomy (NCBI): domain Eukaryota; kingdom Metazoa; phylum Chordata; class Amphibia; order Caudata; family Salamandridae; genus Calotriton; species Calotriton arnoldi. The sequence continues at coordinate 7,873,218 of CAWUFW010000017.1, forward strand.
CGCAGGCCTTTGTCCTTCTTGGGCACCAGAAAAGTAGTGGGAATAGCAACCACGACCTACTTCTGGGACAGGAACTTGCTCGATGGCTCCCTTGCAAAACCTAAGGGGATGATGGACGGAGTGTTGAACATTGCAAGCACTCACCCCCAGTCAACTGGGTTTAATCCATCATCATTCTTTAGCTCACTCCGCCACCCCAGTTCAGACATGGCCATAGGCAAATCAGTCTGACCCTGTGCCTCATGGGAACAGTCCAGCCCGAACTGCTAAACCATGTCTTCCCTGGACCGGAAACAAGCATCCTGGGACCGGTTTCTGGCTTACAGCCGTCATCAGCCAGGCAATCTTGAATCCAGTGGCAAAGTGAGCAAGGGACCTACGTCTGGGCATACCCTGCCAACTTAGGGCGAACATAGCAAAACCAAAGGGGATGATGGACGGAGTGTTGAACATTGCAAGCACTCACCCCCAGTCAACTGATCTGGGTTTAATCCATCATCATTCTTTAGCTCACTCCGCCACCCCAGTTCAGACATGGCCATATGCAAATCAGTCTGACCCTGTGCCTCTTGGGAACAGTCCAGCCCGAACTGCCAAACCATGTCTTCCCTGGACCGGAAACAAGCATCCTGGGACCGGTTTCTGGCTTACAGCCGTCATCAGCCAGGCAATCTTGAATCCAGTGGCAAAGTGAGCAAGGGACCCACGTCTGGGCATACCCTGCCAACTTAGGGCAAACATAGCAAAACCAAAGGGGATGATGGACGGAGTGTTGAACATTGCAAGCACTCACCCCCAGTCAACTGATCTGGGTTTAATCCATCATCATTCTTTAGCTCACTCCGCCACCCCACCCTTGGCCAAGAGTGCCGAAACTTCCTGTTGGAGAAGGGCCAGATGATCCTCCAACATGCAATGGTACTGAGGTGGCATGGATGGAGGGGTAGTCTCGAAGGGGAGGGAGTAGCCCCTTCGGACTATTTGCAAAACCCACCTGTCCGACGTGATGGTGCGCCAGTGGGGGATGTGATGGCGAATCCTGCCGCCCACTGGCGTTTGGTGGCCCTGAAAGGTCGGACTAGGAGGGTTTGGAGGCTGCTGCAGGAGGGCTGTGGTGGACTGGCCCGCCCGCTGGCCCCCAGAACCACGGCGGTGGTTCCCATGTCTTCGGCCGCGCAGGGGCTGAACAGCTTGCGCTGGCCTGTGGCTCTGGACGGGACGTGGCGGGGCACCCCTTCCGTAGCCACTAAAGGGGCGAAAAGCAGACTGCGCAGGGCGGGAGGTGGAGAGGCCCAAGGACCTGGCCGTAGCGTGAGAGTCCTTAAAGCGCTCTAGCGCGTTGTCTGCCTTGTCGCCGAATAGGCGACGGCCATCAAAGGGCATGTCCATAAGGGTGGATTGGACATCCCCTAAAAACCAGTCGACCTCAACCAGGTGTAGCGTCGAAGGGCTACCGACGTGGAAATCTTCCTGCCTAGTGAGTCGGCGGTATCCAGCCCACAGCGGATGATAAACTTTGCTGCATCTCTCCCTTCGGCAACTGCACGGGAGAGTACGGACCGGGCCTCCTCCAGGCACTGAAGCAGCACTTGCGCCACCGTATCCCACACGGAGAGGGTGTAACGGCCCAACAGACATGCAGTGTTTACCAACCGAAGTCCCAAGCTGGAGGAAGAAAACATCTTCTTCCCAAGATGGTCCAGCTTTTTGGATTACCTATCAGGTGGTGCGTTAGGGAATGCGCCTTTGGAGGTTGAGGCTTGGACCACCAAGCTCTCAGGGGTGGGGTGTTGGGAGAGGAAAGTGGGGTCACCCGGGGCCGGGCGGTGGCATCGGGCAACCATCCTATCCACAGGAGCCCCTGTGTTGGGCCTGGACCAGGTGCCCAAAAGGATGTCGGTAAGGGCTTCATTAAACGGCAGCAGGGGCTCCGAAGAGCTCGATGCCGGTTGAAGCACCTCTGTCAGGAGGTTAGTCCTGACTGCCACAGTAGGTAGCTCGAGGATGAGAGCCTCGGCCGCCCTACGCAACACCACTGCAAAAGACGCTCCCTCCTACGTAGCCACGGTAGGAGGAGACAACATGCCCAGGTCTGGTGAGGTATCCAGACCACTGGCTTCCCCCAGTTCCTCTCTCCAGTCCGGCTCGTAACCCAACTGGTCAGTTAAAGGGTCACCAGACACCTCACAGTCCTCCTCACCCTCTTCTGGCTGCCAATCTGGTCTAAAAGAGCCAGGGTAGAACAAGGGCACAAAAGTACCCGTCGGCGCCGGATCCGGCGTCGGACGACGCCGGTCCGGCTCCGTGTCTACATCGAGGTGGAGGCCGGGGTCGACGCCGGCTGGGGACACAACCGGCGTCGGCTGCGGAAGTGGTGCCGGTGGATTCGGCGCTGGGGGAGGTGTAGTTAGGTCGACCGGCGCCGAGCCGGATCCAGGCCTGGATCCAAGGGGACCCTGCGGCGCCGGGGCCGGAGCCGCCTGCGTCGAAACCCCAGGGCCCCCAGCTGAGTCCGCGGGGCCCGAAGGCGCGCCGGCAGAGTCAGGCTGCCCAAAGACGGCATGCATCGCTTCGTAAAATTGGCGAAGCTGGGCAGGGGTCGCTCCGGGTCCCGGGAAGGGGGGGGGAAACTCGGAGTCGACACTTCGGGCTCCGCACGCGGAGCCGCGGGAGGGGCACCACCCACATCCCTCGTCGCGTCGGCCGACCGACGGGGAGAAGTCGAAGAGCGACGATGCTTCTTTGACTTATTCTTGTGCTTCGACTTACCTGACCGCGAGTGCGAAGACTTGGAAGAAGAATGGTGGATTCATGGTCCAGCAGTCGGAGCACGACTTGGGGTCGTGGTCACGCTCCAGGTAAAACAGGCGCACGCGGTGCGGATCCGTCACCGACATCAGTCGGCTACAGGAACCGCAGGCCTTGAAACCGGGCATCCCTCATGCACCAGGAGTCGAAGACTCGAAAAGGGTGTCGACAAAAAGTCAGTCAAAAAGTGACTGGAGGTACCGCTCTCTCCGGATCTGCGCTGGCTGGCACGGAAAAAGAAAGAACTGACGTCAGTGCACGAGGGCGGCGTCTAAGTAGCTACCGCGACGTCATCCCTGCGACCACGACGCCAACGACGAACATGGAGCCGACCGACGCCACCTTTCGACGCGCAGGGGTACTGCTGACGAAAAATTCTCCGAATCCAGCCTGACGCCTGGGGGTAATTCTAAGGTAAGGAATCTATAACTAACTGTTTCTTTCAGATTGGCACGTCCAGCGCAGATTTGAGGCAGAAGTTGATGATGTTCTTGCCCTCCTGGATCACTGCCCTCCTGGATCACAGCTTTCGCTCTCTTTCTGAATTTCTCTGGAAGGTTCTGCATGAGTCATTGCATTTCCTCCCATTGCTGGTGGCTGTACCTGTTGAGGAGTGCACAGGAATTCACAATTCTCCATTGTGTCACCGCTTCCCTCTCCATCTTTCTACCCACTAGGTCTATTCTTTCGCCTCCTTCTCCGGCGGTGGGCCGGTTGACGTGGGAGCGTTATTCCTCTTCTTGGCTGTCACCGCTATGATGGAGTCTGCCAGCACGTTTCCCTTGATGTATTGGAGGTCTTGAGTGAAATGCTTATACTTTTTCTCCACTCAAGGAGTAACCTCTTTGGCTGTGGCAGGTTCCTTGAAAGCTTCCTTACCATGCTCCAGTATGCTGGGAAGCATGGGTAGGTAGATTCACTTTCTGTGATTGCATCAAGGTTTCGCGGAAGAAGAATGATTCCTCCCTCTCTTCCTCGAGCTGAACCCCATACGTATCTGCGGCTCTCTTGATTAGTCCATTGTACATGGACAGGTCGTCCAGGGGCAAGGGTCTCAAGAGAAAGCTTTTTGACACCCACCTCTGGGGATTCAACGTCTTGATCCTACCATTCGTCGTTGAACTGCCCTGCCTCTCGATTGTGCAAGGTTTGGCCTCTTCGTAGTCAAAGAGGCCTTCATGCTCCTCTCTGTGTGACTCCGGTATCAAGGGTGTTGCTATGTCTGGAAAATCATCACCCAATGCCCTTGACTCCGAGGGTTTCGTGGAGATGCAGAATGCCTTCAGGGAGAAGTCAAACAGTGAGGAAGCACTGCCATTTTGGCCTCGACTCTGCATCTTTTCCTATCAAGCGAGCCTTTGGCATTAGTCGTCAAAGAGGGTTTCCTCTTCGACTTTTGCCTCCTTATCTTTTTCCTGTTTCCTCCTTTAAGCCTGCTGGTGTCAAGGGTTGGTTTGAAGGCTGGCCCCTTCGCTGTCCTTTGATCTGGACCCATGCGGCTCATTATGTTTCTTTTTTTTTTTTTGGGGCATTTCTTTATTACGTTTTAGCCAAACAGAAACATAAAACAACAAACAAATTGGACAAATGCCCTTACATGCCCGAGGTGGCTGTCAGGGCTTTAGGGTCTTTTGTTACCTTCTGCCGCTTGGTCTTCTCGCCGTCCCTTGCCGATTTCTTTGCGGCCTCTGCTCTCTAGATGTTGATGGTGCTCCCTTTGGCACCCCACTCTGCTCCTTGTGCTGGCTTGGCTTCTTTAACATTTTTCTCGTTGTCACTGGAGAGGCCCACGTCTTTCAGGGATTCTTGTGGTTTGTGGATGCCAGCCATGGCTTAGTGTGCCAGTTGCTGTTTCAATCTAGTCTTGAGAGTCTTCAGTACGAATTCAGCACAGGCTTTGCATTCTTCGGTGTTGTGATCCTTCGGGAGGCACAGGTTACAGACCTCATGTGGATCCCTCTGTGCAAACTTGTGGTAGGATTTCGCTCAGAATTTAAAGGGGGTGTTCTCCATATCACTTAACTGCCCCTCTCCTCTGCATTCTCCAGCCACGTGGTCTTCACCAACGGGGCCCCCGTCGGGGTCAAGAAGGCTCCCCTCCTCGGTCTTCAGTGTTTCTTGTGGCCTCCAGTGATTTTCTATCAACTCTTTCTCTCTCCCGTCAGCAAATCTTCAGAGATTTCTGGGAGCTCCTCAGGTGTGCTCCAAAACCCAACAGCGGAAAAAAGAATCTGAAGATATTGACCACACACAGGAACCTCCGGGGCGCCGTCTGACATCACTCAGGGAGTAGCCCAAGATCTTGCTTAGCTCCTGGTCACCACTTCCCCCCGCTGCTGCTGAGAGGAACTGCTCCTGGTCCTCCAGCCGCACAGCGCACCGGTTCGAGGCCCCGCTGCCTTGACTCCCTTCTGATTGCCTGCACTGCTGTAATTTCTTGGGTGGGTTAATTCTTGTGTTTATTGTGGGTGGGTTATTCTCTGTATTTAGGGCAGTTGCAGTGTTAATTTAGTGTGTGTTATACTATTCCATTCTGTGTTTATTCCTGGGTTTTCTTTTTTGGAGCATGCCTGCTCCCCTCGCCACTGCTTGCCCTTTCCCTCGCCTAAACTCTACCGGTTCTCACTGCTTCCTGCCCTCCCTGGGCTACTTAATGGAGACCGCAGCATGGCCGCGCAGAGGGCGCACTAAAGGCAAGCCTGTCTGCGCCCATCCAAGCCTGGACCGCGCCCAGCGCCAGGACCCCTGGATCTACAGCCCGCCTCCGGTACTCCTCCGAAGAGGTTCTAAACCTCAAACCCAAGACCCCTGACACCAACTGCAATGCCGCCTCTCCACGCACCACAGAAGGACCATTCACCTGCCACCACTGCTGCTTCTCCTGCGACGTGAGCACCCCCATGAGCGCCACCCAGCAAACACCCAGCCTCAAGCCCCAGCTCCACTGCGCCCTCCTCAATGTGAGATCCCTCTGCAAGCACGCCACGGAAATCTGGGACACCATAACCACTCTCGACCCAGACGTGATGTTCATAATCAAAGCCTGGCTCACCCTCGCATTGGCACCCGACATCACCACCGCGACACCTCCAGGATACAAGATGAACCGCGACCGTCCCGACAGGGTTGTATGTCGGAACAGCGAGTTCCTCAACAACGGCTACCTTTACAACACGGTCTTTACAACGACCGCGTTTCAATCACAAATTGCTTTACCACGTATTCCTTTGCCACAAATTTTCGTAGTAAAGGCATGCATGGTAAAGCGCTATCCGTGGCTAATGTTACCACCCCTCTCCCTCTGAGCCCTAAATACACCCCCCTACCCTCTAAAAACTACCCTGAACCCCCCTACCCTCTAAAAGCTACCCTGAACCCCCTACCCTCTAAAAACTACCCCAAACCCCCACCCCTAAAAACCACCCTGAGCCCCCCACCCCCTAAAAACTACCCCAAACCACTCCCACCCCCTAAAAACTACCCCGAACCACTCCCACCCCCTAAAAACTACCCTGAATCCCTCCCATCCCCTAAAAACTACCTCAAACCCCCACCCCCTAAAAACTACCCCAAAAACTCCCACCCCTAAAAACTACCCCGAACCACTCACCCCCTAAAAACTACCCTGAACCCCTCCCATCCCCTAAAAACGACCTCAAACCCCCACCCCCTAAAAACTACTCCCAACCCCTCCTACCCCCTAAAAACTACCCCAAACCTCTCAGACCCCCCTAAAAACTACCTGAACCCCCACTCCCTAAAAACTACCACGAACCATCCATACATCCTAAAAACTACCCCGAACCATCCCCGCCCCCTATAAACTATCCCGAACCTTTCCCACCCCCTAAAAACTACCCTGAACCCCTCCCACCCCCTAAAAACGACCCAAACCCTCCCCACCCGCTTAAAACTACCCCAAACCCCCCACCCCCGAAAAACTACCCTGAACACCTCCCACCCCCTAAAAACTACCCCTCACCCCCCTCACCCCATAAAAACTACTGCAAACCCCTCTTACCTGTCCTGTTTGCTTTCCGACGCTCCTCTCTCCCCGCCCATCCCGAACACTAGACCGACTTTGCCTTAACCACGCACATGCGTGGTTAAGGCAAAGTCGTTGTTCGGCTTGAGGGATTCCAGAACTCGTGGCTCTGGCCTCGTTGTTCCGGATGTTTCCCTCCCGACAGACACAGTGGAGGCATCGCCATCATCCAAAAGGACTCTTTCAACTGCACCACCTCTGACAACACCACACCTATCATGGAACACCTCAACTTCCAGATCAAGCCAGACACCATTACCACCATTAGACACCCTCGCCTAAAGACCTCCTAGCCCCAGCTTCTGCAGCTCCATCCCAGACTTCATCGCCCCTCTGGCCATCGATTCCAACCACTACATCCTCCTGGGGGACCTGAACTTCCACCTAGAAGACCCTGACGACACCAACTCCACTATGCTTCTCGAGAACATGAGCATCATTGGCCTCTCACAACTGGTCTCCACCCCTACGCACAGAGCAGGACACACTCTGGACCCAATTTTCTCCACCTTCAACAAAGTCAAATTCTCCCACACAACCGAGCTGACCTGGACTGACCACAGCATCATTCACTTCACCATCGACGGCCCTCGAGAGGCTCCATCGAGACCCCTGACACACCCTCGCAGCAACTGGGGCAAAGTCACCGAACCCCTCTGGTCCATCGCCCTCAAGAAGTTAGACCCGTCCCCTCGAACACATAACATTTCTCCTGCTGGATCTCCGCAGCCACCGACACCATTTCCCCCTGAAGAACTCCACCACCAGCAGACTCGCCAAGCATGCCAGATGGTTCACCCCTGAGCTACTGACCCTCAATCGACACTGCAAGAAACTAGAGAGACACTGGTGCTCCAACAAGACCCTCACCAACCTAGACTCCGACAGATCCACCATCAACATTTACCACCACAGTCTCAGAGAAACCAAGAAAGAAGCCCTCAACATCTGCATCGAGACAAACCCCAACCGCACAAAGGAACTCTTCAGCATCGTCAGAGAATTCCCCTGCTCCTCTGGCACAGAGAACACGATCCGCCCCTTCCTAGCCCTCCGTGACACTCTTGCCGACTACTTTCACCACAAAATCTCCAACATTTACAGCAACTTCAACCTCCAACCCACCGAACCCAAACTCCTCTGCTCCCAAACCAACACCTCCCACCGGACCACCGACTGCAAGCAACTATCTACCAAGAACACCATCTCCATCATGAACTCCATACACTCCAGATCCCCCTCAGACCCTTGCCCGCATCACATCTACAAGCTAGGAAGAGAAGTAATCGCACGACCCCATAACACCTCCATCACATCAGCCACCGTACCAGACGCCTGAACACGCCGAGGTCAAGGAACCCTGAGCCAACCCCAACGAACTCAAAAACTACAGAATAATCTTGCTTCTTTCCTTCCCCGCCAAAGTCTTGGAAAAGGCCATCAACCACCAGATCATGGACTACCTCGAAGGAAACAACTTGCTCGACCCCTCCCAATCCGGTTTCTGACCCAATCACAGCACAGAGACCGCCCTGACTGCAGCAACAATGACATCAGACGACTTCTCAACCAAGGAGGGACAGCAGCCCTCATGCTCCATGACCTATCAGCTGCGTTTTACAGCATCTCCCACCATACCCTAGTCACCAGACTCCACTACCTCGGCATCCAGGGCAACGCACTAAACTGGATCCACTCCCTCCTCTCCGGCTGGACTCAGAAGATCTACCTCCCACCCTTCTCCTCCGCATCAAAGGACATCATATGTGGCTCCCCCAGGGATCCTCCCTCACCCCCACCCTCTTCAACACCTACATGACGCCACTGGCAAACATCGCCCTCTGACTCAACATCATCTCCTATGCCGAGGACACCCAGCTTGTCAAATACCTCACAGAAGACTTCTACACCACTAGAATCAACGTCCAAAACACCATGACTGACATCACCACCTGGATGAAGACCAACTGCCTCAAACTCAACTCAGACAAGACAGAGGTCATCATCTTCAGGAAGAAGCTGTCCCTGTGGAACGACACATTGTGGCACCTGCCCTCAGCCCCTCTCACTCCCCCACGACCACGCATGCAACCTCGGAATCATCCTTAACATCCATCTGACCATGAAGCAACAGATCAACGCTGTCTCCTCTGCCTGCTTCCTCACCCACAGCATCCTCCGAAAGATCTTCCGATGGATCCCTGTCTCTTCCTGGAAGAGAGTCACCCGGGCTCTCATCACCAGTCGACTCGACTATAGCAATGCTCTCTACGCCGCAGCCACCAAACAACTCCTGAGCCGCCTTCAGACCATCCAGAACTCGGCGGCAAGACTCATCCTCAACCTCCCCAGAAGAACAAGCATCACTCCTCACCTCAGTGCTCTCCACTGGCTACCCTTCTAGGACAGATGCCGCTTCAAGCTCCTTATCCACACCTACAAAGCCCTCCACAAGTCCGGACCGCCTACATCAACAACCGCATGTCATTCCACCAACCGACTAGAGAACTACGATCCTCCACCCTCGCCTTGGCCCTCATCCACCGCAGCTGCTGTGGAGGCAGTTCTTTCTCCTACCTCGCCGCCAAGGCCTAAAACGACCTCAGATGTTCTAGTCTAGAGGAATCACTATTGAAAAAGATTCTCTCTAACACTGAAAAGGCATGGTCTACAATGCTCAAGAGGGGTAGCTTTCCAAACGTGATGGGATCAGATCTAAGACTAAAAAAAAGCTCTCTTGACACACTAACAGTCGGAAGTAAAAAAGACAAGCAAAGGCAAAGCAAAAGATCTTGCCTTTCAGACCTATTGGCTCTGCTAATGTCTTTTTCACATGTTATATAGCATCAAACCAGATGCTGTACAGCATAAAGGAGAGACCTTAAAAAAAATAATTAAATAATAATAAGCACCATGATACGGATGGTGGTCCGTGTCATTTTGTAGGTGTGTGCATGCTTTAAACACACGCGCACCTACAAAATGAGGCAGTCAAGCGCCTGCATCATTGCACTTTTTTTCTTAATCGTTAATGGGATCTGGTAGCAACGTGTGGTGGGGAAGCACCATGAAAGAGCGGGGAGAGTGCACAGAAGCAAACACAGACGAATGAGAGCAACAATGGTGAGGGGGCACAGAATCACAGGAGCACAAAATAACATGGGTAGGGGCTTTTTAAATCGTAATGGGATCCAGTAGCAGATCAGGGAGGACAGCAACATGGAGGAAGGGTGGGGGCACAGAAGCACACACAGATAACACAACAAGAGAGAGTAAAGCCACCACATGCTGACAAATGATAAGCTAGCAAATGAGTGCGATAATGAAGCCAACCAATGGTAAGCAATGGGTGGGCTCTAAGTTCACTATAAGCTAGCAAAATGTCTTGCGACAGCGCATGAGCGGTTTCAGACAGGACCTAAATAAGGACTGCTTTAGGTTGAAAGAAAAATACACCCACTTGGACAAACCTTTGGACTCTACTTCAAAAGGAGATAAAGATTGGAGAAATGCAAAAGATAGAAACTCGGCCACCTCTGAAAAAGAAGAGTGTGCCAATGTTTAACACCGACAATAAAGAAAAGGCAACCAGCATCAAAAAGAGGAAAAGCCCCTCAAGGTTGAAATGGCAGCCTTAATTCAGACAAAGGATTTTGAGACTTAAACCTCATACAAAATTCTAACTATGAAGGCGAAGGAAGAAGTTGGAACCTGAAAGTGAGAATTGGACTCAGCTTTACAACTCATGAGTAAGAACAGAAGGATGATCCAACATAGCTGAGGAAGGCTCAAATACTGTTTCAGACCAACAGGAAGACATGGCAGCACATAGAAGCAGAGTCACAAAAGGAAGAAATAGATGCATATCTGTCTAGAACCTCAACACCAGATGATCTGTATGTGTGTTGCTCTGATCAAAAGAGCAGCACAGGTGCAGCTGGTGAAGAACAGAAGGACCCGAGGATCCTTCTAGAAACCAGTGCAACCTCTACAGAGGAAACATAATTACCTCCTACTGCTACCTAGTGTGATACAGCAGTGTAGAGAGCCTTCAAAGAGCCAGCCTTTTTGAAGATGGTGGCCCAGAGGGTAGATTAAAAAACAATGCAAATCATCTACCCAAGGCCCTATGTACACAAAATATATCCACAGATTTCTGGGAGTTAACACTGCTCATAAGAGGGTAAATTCACCAGCATCAACAGGACCCCTCCTAACAAGAACGCAAAATACTAGATGATGGTAAGAAGATGGAAAGAGTGGCCACTACCCAGTAAAGGACTGCAAATTCCAATGCAAAATGTAGCAGTGGTGTCTAATAGTGGAATTAATACAATATCAACCTTGAGAATATAATTAGAAAGTTGAGGTGTAGTTCAGGATGGAAAACTATAGAAACTGTGCTTAAACTCTTCATTTGATGTTGGGGATATTGCCAGTTGTGCATAGTTACAACTCTGAGAAGAGATCTATTGCTTAGGCTATCTGAATTCAAGCAAGAGGTACAAACAAATATAATCAACATACCTTTCATTGGTAAAAATTATTTTGAGAGGTTAGTTTATGTCTAGAGCAGATGAAGAAGGCTAAGGACAGTGCAGGAGTCAGGGGTGGACCACAAGCTAGAGGAGGGGAATGCCACTACAACAAACTAATTCCGGCCAAGTATTAGAAATGCAGCTGAGATCCTGACAATGACTGCAAATGGAACAGATCTGATGGATGCATCTTCCTGCAGATTCATCACCTTCTGAATTACCCTTTTAGGCCTTTGGTCTGGAAATATTTTTCCCCCATCAATACCCTTCCAGGACCATGACGTGGTGCCATGTGCTTCAGCCATGACTGACTCTGGACATGACAACACCTGGTAAGGTAAGTGCTAACCTGTGCGCTGATGTCAGTCCGGTTTACTGGGTCTCATCGACACCAATTCAGAGATCTAGGGATGTCTCACCAACTAAATTCTGCAGCATTTAAATAGTGACTAGATCAAATGTCACAAAGTTTCAGGTTTCAAGGGCTGACACAGATTCCGCAGGATGTCTCTTTTGGATGCACATAACAACAGAGCACAGACAGTGATTCCATTTCATCCATGCACCCTAAGGCCCTCCAGACAGTGGAAATCCAAGTCGTTTCTGGCTAAGCCCAGCTGGGAGACACCAAAGCGACCTCCTTGCCCCCAGTTTAGTCCTGTGTGTCAGCGTTCTTCCAAAAGATCTTACTGTAAAAAACTCAAAGCCCCAGAGGGAGGAGAAGCCCTTTTGTTCCTTGAGTAAATGGTCACACTTCCTAGACCAGGGGTCTCCAGGTAGCTCTGCAGCTAATGGTAGCTCACCCGCGCCCTTGAAGTAGCTCTCGAAGGTGAAGCCAAACCCAGCATCTCATTCTTAGAGTCTGTGTGCATTAAAGAAGGTAGCACTGCTCTTCTCAAAACCCTTAGAGTGACAGCAGACCAAATTAATGGCAGGGTCTTGTCAGCAAGCAAACCCACACCTTTCTTTTTTTCTCTGTGCACACGCTGATTTTCTCACTGGGAGCGAGGTAGTCCCTATACCGACTTCGGTGCTCCCCAATGGACCTGTCTCTCTTTGTAATGGAAATTCAACAGTGCCTGGTTTCTTAATAACATTGAAGTCTTTAAGAACAACAGACACAAAAGTCTAAAGTTTAAAGATTTACTTCGAAAATATTCAAAGTACAAAGGCACAAATTGCAGATAGTTTAATAGAAATTCAGTAAATGTGATAAGCTCAAAAGACAGAGAATTCTGAACTCAGGAGAGTTCAGGGACAAAACAGACAGAGATTCACCTTCTAAGAGTGGGGCAATGACTTCTTACATCGTAAATTCACCCACGTTTATAGGATTTTAAACAAAAGGTTCCTATATTCACTACATTACTACATGGTTCTCAGGCTCATAAGCAATAGAAATCCAGCAAAGACAAATATTCGCAACAGAATACTATAGGAAATGGGGTGTATCATATGATGCAGTTGTGCAATCTCACCATGTAATAAACTCACCAACCCCTTCAGGACCAGTAGGTTTAGTTTCTTGATGTGTGAGATCATACCAGTGCAAGATGGGGACAAAAGTTATAGTTCACTAAATTATAACTGGCGTAATGCAGTGGTTTTACTGTATTGTAACGTTAGCTGGTGTCTGCTGGTGTCCAACACCTAACAATAACTTCACTTTAACTGTTTTGTTCAGTGAATTTATGTTGTTTTTTGTTTGCAGAAATAAAGACCACGGCAACCAACTATAACACGGTTTTAGCCTTTGTGGTTTTTAGTGAATATATGATCTTGCCGCTTAATTGTTTTGCGTCCGCTTGACATATCTTCCTGAAACTTCCCAGAACTATTCCTGAGTTGTACATTGGAGGATGAGGAAGGTTTGCGGTGCTTGGTCAAGGGGGTGAAAAGAAATAAAGGGGGTCCCAAAACAGATTTGGACCCCAATGCATTTAACATAGATTCACTGTAGGAGGCTGGCTTAGTATATGGTGATCACTTATGTAAGTGTAGCTCCCTGCACTAATCCAGACAACCTTTATGGTGATTTTAGTGGTCTTAGACAACCTCTCTAAGTGGTAGCTGTGGAGAGCAGCCTTCAGGCTTAGTCCAGAAGGAGTGTAAAGCAGCTTGTTTTACCAGTACTAATCATATAGTGTAGGTTAAGTGAAAAAGAACCACACAGTGTAGTTATAAAAATATGTATTTATTATAAACACTCACTAACACATTGCAATATCTCCTACCCGGAGATATAACCACAATACACACAATACTATAGTAATAGAACATGTAAGTAGCACAAATACACAGTGGTCTCCAGGGGGAGACCAAACCACATACTAATAAAGTGGAATGCGAACCACGACCTAAGACGAGACTGGACCCAGAAGACATAGGAGAGCCGGGGACCCAAGGAACCACCCATGGTAAGTACCCAGGAACCCCACGGAGGCCCTGTCAATGGGTAAATTGTGTTTGCAGTTTTTAAGAAGGACCCTTCCCAGAGGACCCTGAAAAAACCCAGTGGAAGATGGAAGGTTGGATACCCCAGGAACCAGGATAGCTACACCAGGAAAGCCGGGTGCATAAGTGCGAAGTGACGTCGGAAACCGCCGTAGACCACAATGGAGGACATCAGTGAAGATGCAGCTGGCAAAGAAGGTGAGAGAGTCCAGTGGAACCCAATGGTGGATTCAAGATGAGAGGTACCTGCAAGAAGAGGGGACAGAGTCTATGCCACTCAGGAGTGACCAAGAGGCACGGATTGCCCACCGATGTGGGGGATGCAGGAGAGTTGACAGTGACCTTGGAGCTGCAACTGTGCGGACCAAGCGACGCTGTGGAAGACCAGGGGCCGTTTACGAGCTGTCCCACGTCGGATGTCAAGAGCCAGGGGGTCGGTGTCCACCGGGAGCACCAACAAGCCTAGGCAACGGCAACAAACGTGGTATGCGAAAAGGGTGTCAAAGCAAAGTCAAGCGACTGACCACGAACGGGTAAGTCAGAGCAGGCCCGAGCAAGCAGGGGAACCAACTGGAGCCAAAGAAGACCATCAAGAGGACCCATGGGCCAAAGGCACAGGAGTCGCAAGAGGACCTCGAGCAGTTCACCAAATGATGAAAGCCCACGGTGCAGAGGAATCGGTGCATGCGAAGATCTTGGTTGCAGGAGATGCTTGAGGCTGGAGCTTCTTGGAGCCCAAAGACCTCTGGTGAAGAGAGTCAACAAGCCTTGGCAATGGCAGGTTGACGCGGTGCACAGGGGTGCTACTCCAGCGGTTAAGACGAGGGATACTGGCTTCAAACTTGCTGTGAAGACAGTGCAGGCCTCGAGGGATTGCAGAACCACCACCTGTGTTGCTGAACTTTTCGGAGTCTGAAGGAGCTCAGGAACAGCAAAGCAGTAAGCTTTGTTGCAGTGCCTGCAGATGCAGGGAAGTGACTCCTTCACTTCAAGGGAGATTTCACAGGGTGTGTTAGATGTCCACAGGCCTGTAGAAGAACCTGTATGGAGCACAGGCACAGACGAAGCAGAAGACTGGCAGGACGACGAGACCAGGAGCAGCAAGAGTCTTCCCAGTTGCAGTCTCGGTTCCCAAAGCGAAGTTCAGTGAAGTCCAAAGTGCCCAGATGGTTGAAGATGAAGTGGTTTCGGATCTGAATCTTGTCCCACGACAAATCTAAGGAACCACCCACAGGTAAGCCCTTAAGTACCCTAAAGAAAGGGTTGTGACGATTCAGGGGACCCTCCCACAGGCGGGGCTGGACAGTGGGGAGGATACTCTCATGTCCTTTGTCCATTTTTGCGCCACAGTGGGAGCAACGGTTCCCTGAACTGGTTCCAACTGGAGTATGCAAGGAGGGCACCAAATGTGCCCTTCAAAACAGTCTAGTGACGCTGGCAAGCGCCCCCACCCTGTCCCAATACACTAAGTCCTGTCTGGGAAGTGGTCACACCTCCCTGTGACAGGAAACCTATTGTCCTGCCTTCCCCTGCTCGAGCTTGGCTCAGCAGCAGGAGGGCAGAATCGTGTCTCTGGTCAGCAGCAGTCATAGTTTGGTGTCTGGGTCTAGAAGACTGGTACCGGGAGCACTTAGGGCCTCCCTGAGGAGCTTTACAGTGCATGGAATCATACCGGAATCATAACTCCAACATCGTTTACGGTGTTGAGGTATGATTGTAACATGTTTGATACCAAACACGACAGGGTTCGTTACAGTCAGTTTAGAGATAGCCATCGCGTAATGACGCATGGCCACTCTATACATGGTAATGGATGATGCACTCACAACCCGGGAGAATGGACTCCGTGGATGGTAGAGGTGTGCTGCTCATGCAGCGGCTCCCTCACACTTATAACGGAGCACCCTGCCTTCAGGATTGAAAGGCCTGCCTTAGGGGTGACTTATAGGTTTTAAGTGCAGTGACCTCAGATGTAAGGAAACATATCTGACTTGAGTATGCTAGCACCACCATACACAGGCTACAATGGCAGGCCTGTAGTCACAATTTGAGTGGTCTTGTAGTGTGGTTTGTGGCCTCATTGCCTACATTGCTAAGTTAGCTTAGGCCTGGCTGCCATGATGCCTTTTTGCACACGTTACTTTGTGACTTTGTTTTCCAGCCTCTGCTTGTGCCCGGCTATTTTAGCACTGTCTGCCTTTTTGCCTTTCACCTTTTCTCCTGTTCCCTGTGGGTTTCGTCTGCACATCATGTACATGGTCGATAAACAACGTCCCTTGTTCCTGCTGATCTGGTCAGCCCCTCGCACTTAGACATAACACAAAATACAGCTGCACTGGAGAAATTCGTGTGCTTTTAATATTGTGATCTCGCTGTTTGTGACACTTGGAGAAAAACCTTTCCAGGGAGAAGAGCTGTGCTTGTCTGATGATGTAAACCTTGCATCTAGATATTGAGGTATGAGGGTCCGTCCGACAAAGCCCAGAGGTCTTCTATTTTTAATAAACTAGTGATTAGCATGGGGAGGGTGGTAAGGCCATTAAGACCTATATCCACTGTTTATATAACATGCTGTCCCCGTTTGTATTCTATGGAATTGTAACCATGCTTATTATTTTATCATTATGCATTATGCTGATAGTACTGGCACGTGTACTGTATCTTAGAGCACGATAGTTGAAATAAACATTTTAAACTATAGTGTGTCTCTTATTACGCACGTTGTGGACAAGTATGAGTGAGTTATGAAAGAGTGTTCTTGCTCCCGCGAGTCCTGAGAGAGAGAGAGTCCATGTTCTGGGTTGTCTAATCATTGGTAGCTGCGCTGCGAATGAGACGCTAAAGCTAGTCGGATTGGGATTGTGGGTACTAAGGGGCATGGTTGGCTCACCACTATACTCCGAGGTCCTATTATCCTGTGCATAGCTCTGTGTATGTGCAGAATCCCTACAACATGGCGCCCAACGTGGGGATTTCAGGTCCCTGATCCGCGTTCTCCTCGTTCTTCACAGGCACCATCGACCTCCCAGACTGGTGGAGGAGATCGCCAGGATAGAGGAAGGGGTCGTGAGGCTCCACAGGGACGAGACCAGCCTCGACCACAGGTCCGAGGGAAACCCGAAGAATTTCCACGTCCTCGCCCACAGTTTCAGAAGAAGAAAGTTGCAGCTGTAACAGCGAGGTATGCCACAGACGGTGAGAACGAGACTCCTGAATTGGACGTGGGCAGTGACGCTCCTAGACAACGCCGCGGAAGTTACCATAGTGCGGGAGGCACTACGTCCTCATGTGGAGGCGACAGCAACTGATACATTCATTACTGTCGAGACAGCTGACACCCGAGTGGCACCCCCTGACAGACTATATAATATTGTCATTCAAATTGAAGGTGACATTGAGCGTGTTATTAAAGGGATTTTTTGGGAAAATCTGACCTCTTCATATGACATTTTGTTAGCAGAGGCGGATTGGCCGCCCCCATTCGTACTTGCTGCTCGCAGAGGGGAGGAGGTAATCCTTCTGAGCTTTTCTCGTCATGTCCCTAAGGACAAAGCGGAGGCTCTCGCAGCTGAGTAGGCTGGGGCCCTGGCTCCGGCGTTATACCGCAACCACGTGGGGTGGGATGAAGACTCTCCCCCCCATGAGATTCCTTTGCGGTCGCTGCCACAGCCACAACCCCAATATCCCATCAAGCGGGAAGCTAAAGGTCCCGTTTCCGACATTCTGACACAGTTAGAATATCAAGGAGTAATTGAAACATGCGTATCACCAATGAATAATCCCCTTTTCGCGGTTTCTAAACCCGATGGATCGTACCGCCTGGTTTTGGATTACCGACATTTGAACTCTCATTGTCGGACCTTTGCGGTGCAAAATACCCACAGTTCTGCACTTGTAGACAGTCTTGTTCGTTAAAAATATAAAACGACACTTGACCTATCCAATGGATTTTACATGCACAACTTGTCCCCGGAGTGTAGCCAATGGGGCGCTTTCACTTCCGGTGGTAAATAATTCAAATTCCGGCGTTTACCCATGGGTTACAAAAACAGTCCGGGTGTCTTCGCCGCTCGTGTTGTCTCTCTGTTGGACAGCATAGACCCAGATGCGTGTTCGTACGTCGACGATATCTATCTGACAGACGACGAATTATGGTCGCATCTTTCCCGAGTGGACCGCATTATTCTTGAATTTGCGGTCTTAGGATACAAATTTAATTTTGCCAAATCTCACATTGCTGAATTTACCGTTTTGTTTTTGGGCTATGAGCTCAACAATGAAGGTAAGGGGTTAGCACCCCATTTCTTGGAGAAGTGCGCACTTTTGTGCCCTCCAACTACACTGAAGAAGCTTCAGTCTTTACTGGGTTTTCTGAACTTCGGGCGTACTTACATTCCCGAATATGCCCAGCGTATCAAGCCTCTTTATGCCTTGATACAACCTAACTTTTCGAAGTCATGCTGGCTTCCCGAGCATTCCTCTAGACTGCAATCTTTGCAGTCAGATCTACTTGAATCTAAGTTCTTATTGACTCGTGATAACCACACAAACCTGGTGATTAGAATCGTTCCAGGGGCAGTGGGTTTCACGTACTTAACCTTTAACGAAGGTGACACAGTACCGATTGCATACAAGTCACATCTTTACACTTCCGCAGAAATGCGCTTTTCCTCTGCGGAGAAAGTTTTGACTGTAGTGCAAATGGTGATTCTAAAGGAACGCGCACTGGCACAGGGAAAACGCATTTTGGTGGTAACACCATATCCTGCCCTTGAGGCAGTGACGAAGGCAAGTGTACCAAACTCTAAGGCATTGCACCCCCGTTGGATACAATGGGCTACCTCTTTGACGTCCCCGGATGTCACTTTTATCTTTGATTCCTCTCTTCAGACACAGGAGTTCTTACAGTATGAATTTGTTCATCCTCCTCCTCTATCTTTGCTACCGCTTGAGGAGTACGAATGTATTATATATACCGATGGTTCGGCACAACCGGCCACGGGTTCCAAGCATGCTTATTCCGCAGCATGTGCTATTGTTGCAGGTACCATGGTGAACGGTGATTTCAAATCGACTGTAGTGCACACTCAGGCACTAGGAGACAGTACTGCACAATTGGCCGAGCTGCGTGCTTTGGTGCTCGCACTTGAGTTCGCTAATCCAGACGTGACGACCCTTATTGTATGCGATTCTTACTACTGTGTTCAGTCTTTCAATGACAACCTATTCTTTTGGTCACAAAATGACTATAGAGATGCTAAAGGCAGCACAATTAAGCATAAAATGCTTTAAGTTCGAGTGGCAGATCTTAAACAATGTCTGCCTCTCACACAGGTGATTCACACCCTTGGCCACCAGCGTGTGGGCGCACACGCTGTCGGTAACGGTTTGGCAGATGAAGCTGCCAAATCAGCAGTAGCCACGTGCTCAGTAGCAGCAGTTACAAGATCCATGACTAAAATAGATAATGATATTTTGGCAGCTATTGCTGCGACAAAGGAAGGTGCTAATTACCCACGGAGTTTTCCTTCCAAGTACTCTTATCAATTAGGTCCCGAACAGGCTCCTTACGTAAGAATTCCAGACGTTGGTGATCGGCTGATTCCCAACGCGGACCGCAGACCTTCCTTGATAACGGCCGCACACGAAGGCTTGGCTTCGGCCCATGCTGGCGTCTCTGCGACTGTTTCCATATTGCAGCAGCGTTACTGGTGGAGTGGTTTATATAAACAGACCCGTACTTATGTGCTTTCTTGTGACGTTTGTCAGCAAATTAAGCCTTCAACGGTTACACGACCACCACAATCCCCACTCTGCATTTCTAACAGACCTTTTGGGTGTGTTTACCTGGATCACTGCGGTCCATTTTCTTCTGACACTGCGTATAAGTCCATCTTAGTTGCAGTGGATTCGTGCACACGTTTCATCTGGGTTTGACCACAACGGAGTGCTGACGCTCGAAATGTCATAAGGGATTTGCGTTTCTTTGTGGGAATTTTTGCCTGTGGCACCTTCCATTCTGACCAAGGTCCAGCATTCGCCTCTAAGGCGTACAAGGACGCGATGGGGTCACTGGGGGTGCAGGTGAAATTTTCGTCTCTAAATCGGCCTGAGGGCAATTCGATTGTTGAACGAATGAACCGTGACTTAAAGCAATCCTTGACAGCTAGGGTCTTAGGTACTGGCAGGAACTGGCTTGCCCACTTGTATACCGTACAACGTGCACTTAATAATCTCCCTAGAAGACCTCTGGGTGGGCGGACCCCATACGAAATGCTCTTTGGCATACCAATGTTTATGCCCGACCTTGATGGTCTAGACATGGCGGCGCAATCCGCAATCTTTGACGTAGATAATCATTCTACTATGTTACAGGACCTACAAGGAGCTCGTGACAAACTTGCTAACGAACACTTGCCTTCAGCCACTGACGCTGCGTTGCAGATTCCGGTTGCCGGCTGGCTTCCGAAGGTTGGAGAACTGGTCCGAGAGAAGGTGGAGAATAAAAAAGAATTTGGCCCCTCTTATCGTGCACCTGTTCCAGTCCTTGGCTTGAAGGGTACTCGTACTGTCATCTTACCACCGCTTCCTGGTCGCAAGGCCAACAGATACATCTCAGTGGACAATGTCAAGCTACAACATCTGGCCGATCCTGAATAGTGTAACACCAGCGGTCTCTTGTCCAGTCATTTCCCGGACAAGTATTTGTGGCTCTCCAGCCCACACGGTCACTGATGTTGCCATCGAGATGGTCAATTTGCCTGATTGCCTGCTCGACTTCCCGGATTCCCCCTGCAACGAGGAGACCGAGTATACCTACCCCGCCACCGAGTCGGTGGCTCATCTACCAACAACACCACTTAGCTCAACCCGTTATTCCTTTGACTCGGATTCCACCTCAGCACTTATCCCGTCCAGATTCAGTATTTTTGTATCCTGGTTCAGAGACAATTTTTTGATCCCACCATGGACATACATCTGGTTGGTACTCTTCTTGATTTTTCTGTTCATGTCCTTTGGCTTTGTGACAGTTTTTTTCCTACTCATCAATGGTCACTATTTACCAGAACGCTCTACCGTGAACTGTGTCGCTGGAACTTTGGCTCCGCATTCTTCATCCCACATCATGAAGCGTGACCACACATTTGTGAACATTTCAGCTTTCCCAGTCGCTGATGGCATCGTATGGGATGCGGTAAATTTCCAAATTCATGGACCAACCGAGATTATTAATGTACCAAATGTCCTCCGTGTTTCAATGGGTGATGTCGTTAAAAGTAATATTTATTCTGACGATTGGGATGTGCATGCAGTTGAATCGTTATTTACTGATTTGAAATATTATGCTGCTTTTAATGCTGAAGATTTGTACAAGAATTCTGCAAGTTATGCCGACTTATATTGTTACCAGCATTGGGGCAACCACTTTCTCAATAAACCAAGTACCCTTCGGGGTCCTTTTAATTACACCCAATGGGAACATTGTCCGACCCCTTTGCCAGGTAGCTCCCAAACTCTTAGAAATAAGTTTACTTATTTTACAGACTTTGATAGATCGAACACTGGGTCCTATTATTTTAAATTGAACACTTCATCTACACAGAAGATCATGTTGACCCACACCAAGTTACTGTATTCGGGTTCCTTTTTGAACGCCTTAGCTGTGGGTGGGTATGAACATTGGAGGGACACCATTGACTTGAAATCTATTTGGGGCTCCAAATTATGGCAGGTACAAGGCACAGAAGCCTTACACCGTGCTTGCCTCATCCCGGCCCAAATTTTGTTTTTAAATCATACAATCTATCAAACAACATGTTGGGGTTTGGCTACTTCCAAACAATTAAATGCTCCTTCCATTCCTGTATTGTCTTCTACTCCCAACGAAAGCTTGCACTTCAATATTTCCTTTGCCGAGTTGCAGGCTTTGTTTCAGAACAATTCGTTTAATGTCTCTACGTTTGTTCAGTCACCCTGGTTGGCTTGGCCAACAGCAGCGAATGCCTGCCAACTGCGTTTTCATGACTCAGCTCCTGGTTACAAACAGGATAGGCCAGACCCGAGGTTTTCTGACTCTCGTACTGTTACAACATATTCTGTTGGTAAATTATGTAAACAGTGGTTGCAGCACTCTTCATTAGATTCTGTGAAACAACATTTATCCCTCCTATCAGGTAACGTTGATCTGTCCGATTTTGTTCTGGGGCCTCGTGGTCCTCGACCTAAGAGATTCATTTATGAAACTTATAATGAACTCTGGAAGCTTTCGCAAATTGAAGCTGCTTCCCGTCTTCGGGAAATAGATCAAGCAAATCTAGAAAAAGTGCTAGCTGTTGTTGACAATAGTATTAATACCCTGTCGTCCCGCATTTACACATTAGAGAATATTGTTTCCTCTGTTGTTGATATTGTACAAGATGATGTTTCTGTGTTATATCATGGTCAGAATCAATTGCGTTCAGTGATGCAGTTTGCATGGACTTTGCAAACACTTAAAATGGGTAAAGTTCCTTGGCATTTTTTGAACACCTCTGCCTTATTTTTGCTGTTTAATTTAACTGAGAAACAGCAATTCATGTCCATGAAAGATGCAACATACACTCTATTACATATCGAAAAAATAGAGCCCTTACTATTCTCTGTGGCAGAATTGGATTCTGCTGTGTGGCTAGTACACGGGGTTATCGCTTTGCCTTTTTCTTTATTTGAGTTCAGTTCATGCATGAAACATTATCCTGTTGGCCGTTTTCAGCCTTTGGGCAGTGCCTTCTTGCATGAAATCTGGTCCCTTCCTTTCACGTACCGATGCCTTCGGGACGGAAAGGAAGTTTTTCTCACAGGGGAATCATGTGATTCTACTGTGGGTCATTCCCTGATTTGTAAGAACATTAAATTGCACGGGGCTTGTAACGTTTCGGCTCCGAATCTTGCTTGTGTTTTAAAGGGCATTCCTGCTCCTGCTATATCACCTACTTTCACTGTGCTTGCAAATGGTAGCTATATCCTTCTGAATAATCAGGACTGCTGTGGAATGCTGGCTGGCATCCCCTATATTGTAACAGTTTCCCACCGCGTTGTGTGCTGCAAAAATGTGCTTTTTCCTCCCCCGCACGACATACTAGATAGTTCCATTTGGCCTTCCGTTATGACTTTGAAGGCAGATTTCAATAAATTGAGCAGAATAAAGGCGCTATTATTAAACCAGGAGGTTATGCTCACGTCCGCACGGGAGACATTTATCCTCCAGGTGGCTAGTACCCACAGTGAGATACAGGCCCTTTTGAACACGAACCTCCCACAACATTTCGGTGAGCTGATTCACCGCGTTTCCAATGCATCTCGCACCGAAGGTCTTGTGCACTTTTTGAAAGTTGTGGGCTCTGGCCTTGTTACCTCCTTTCAAGCTATATTTGGTGTAATACCGGCTTTTATTCATTCTATTTTTTCCAGCGTCTTTGGCGGCTTTCCGTTGATCCTAGCGTTAGCTGCTGGAATACTACTCTTAATTTGTTTGCTGCGCAATGGCTGCACTTCCTGGGGGCCTGCTCGACCACGGTCGGCTCCGGATGCTTCATGAACGAATGCTCATCAGCTACGGCATCCTACCATTGGCGACACTCAGTGTGTCATATAAACTTTCTTTTCGGTTTGCGTATTTCACTTGTGTGCAACCTGTGGTGTCTTGCTTAAGATGTCCTTTCTCTTGGTCCTTGGATCTTTGCCTCTCCAATACGTCTCAGTCGGACCCGGATTTTGGCCAGTTGATGGGCCCCTTAGTGGCCAATGAACGGGAATGTTCCGGCACTGGATTGATGGCGCATGCGGCTGCACTTGGAGTTATGGAGCAATGGGATATCTGGGCGGCTGCTCAGAATCTCCTACAACAAAGTTATATTGAGTATCACGCAAGTTGTCCCGCAATGCTGATCACTGCTCCCTATTATTATAAACAAGGGTGTGTGCTAGCTCCAACCCTTTTCAACATCTTTATGTCGGATCTCTCATTGAAGTTAGACGAAAGTAATCCTCATGCCCCGAACCTAGGTGGACTAAATCTTTCGAACTTGATGTATGCAGACGATATTGTGCTTATTAGCCGTACGCCGATAGGGCTACAACACTTAATTGACACAACATATAATTACTCGGCAATGAACGGCCTCAGCATAAACCTCTCAAAAACAAAAGCCATGAGAATAAACGCGAGGACGTCTACACCCAAGTCTTGCTGGCAAATGGGAGGAATAACACTGGAAACTGTGGACGAATATAAATATCTGGGCGTACTTGTCGATAGAAAAGGGTCATTTCAACCACAGAAAGAAGCAATAATAAGGAGAGGAATCTCAATATCGGTCGCACTGAGGAATCTCAAAACAAAAGCAGCTGGCCGTAGCTTTACCCCACTACTACAAGTGATCCAAGCAAAACTAATTCCGGCCATCACCTGAGGAATCAAAGAATAGAAAGAATGGGCGCCTATGCCAAAAGTTGGCATAAAATACAGGGAGCCGAAGTCTCAAGCTTGGATTACCATCTCTGGAAGGAGTTAGAAAGAAAAAATAAGAGTGCAGCTGCAAACTATTTAAAGCTCTCAATAGACTCCTTGGAACTACAAGATGCCTGGAAGAGCATGGGATCTCATAATACGTTTAAACAACTAGTAAATAAATCTGTAAGGATTATTTCGCTAGTAGAGGACAAAGCAACACTAACTAACAGGGCTCATGGTTGGACCGTCATTCAAAACTATACCAGCAGCGCCTGTCAAAGTTACCTAGGAGTTGGTTACACACGAACCATAAAGGAGAAGTTTATACGATTACGGCTGGGTATTCTCCCATCACAATATCATCTCCCCCCGTGGAAACGGCCGCAAACGATAACAAATTGCCGTTTATGTGGGGATCCAAAAGAGGATATCCTTCATCTAATATGCATTTGCAAAGGCCTGGAAAAGGAGCGCAGATATCATTTGAAACCAACCCTCAAGAAACTGGGAATAAGAACATGCCGGCAGGCGGTTAAAGCATGCTTTGATGGTGAAAACCTCCAATTAGCAAGCCATCTTGTTAAATTTCTGGAAAAAGCAGAAAAAAAGCAGAACGCCAAAAGGGAGAGATTGGACGAAATAAACTCATACGGCATTTAAGCCCAACTGCCCCATTCGGCAATGACTAGGAACAACCACTTCAACGTTAAAACCATGCAGTTGCAAAATAAAAAAAATAAAAAAATAAAAAAAACCCGGACTCTCCTAACTGTTACGCTGGCACGTAGGGGGCTCAAGAAAACGGTTTTCGCCATTAAACAATATAAGCCGCGCGCCTAGATAGTCTGGCTGCGCACCTTCTCAATTCCCCCAAAAATCAAATGCCTCCTTCTTTTAAACAAGCATATACACTTCCGTTATAAAGGATTGGCCACAACGATACAAAACCGCAGAAGCTGCTTGAAACCAACGGTCTATCTTTTGACTGTCACGTCCACCTGACGGTGTTGCTCAAAATTGTTCCAAGAACCTGTAGTCGCATGGATTTGAATTTAGACACTTTGGGCCACATAACGACTCATTTTTATCTTAGTTTATGGAAAGCGTTAAAGAAGCCTAATTCTCAGAATGCACTTTTTAGCCTTATGAAAAGCTTTTAATGTTTTAAAGAAATTTTAACCAAATTCATTTACAATAAGGGTTGTACTAGATAAAATTGTATTTTAAGTTCGTTTATATGTATAAGCTCATGTAGCTGATTGCAATGGTTTTAATTAACTGAGCAATAAAGAATTACTTACTTACTTACTTGCTCCCTATTATGAGGAACATGAATGCAGTTTTGATTTGTTGAACTGGCTGGCGTCTCTTTTTCAGACGATTCCAACGATGTCCTCTTGGAAGGTGTGGCGTTTTTCTGCACTTACACTCTATTGGATTAGGGAACGTCGCTCACCGCGTCCTGCCTCACTGAATTTGTTTTTGGACTGAATTTTTTCTTCACCGTCCGTCCTTTGGGACTGTTCACAAATAGCCGTTTACATTCTGCTCCATCTATTTGAACTCTGTTTTCGTCCTATGTCTTGGCCTATGGACTGACCAGGGGAGGGTGTAGTGTGGTTTGTGGCCTCATTGCCTACATTGCTAAGTTAGCTTAGGCCTGGCTGCCATGATGCCTTCTTGCACACGTTACTTTGTGACTTTGTTTTCCAGCCTCTGCTTGTGCCCGGCTATTTTAGCACTGTCTGCCTTTTTGCCTTTCACCTTTTCTCCTGTTCCCTGTGGGTTTCGTCTGCACATCATGTACAAGGTCGAAAAACAACGTCCCTTGTTCTTGCTGATCTGGTCAGCCCCTCGCACTTAGACATAACACAAAATACAGCTGCACTGGAGAAATTCGTGTGCTTTTAATATTGTGATCTCGCTGTTTGTGACACTTGGAGTAAAACCTTTCCAGGGAGAAGAGCTGTGCTTGTCTGATGATGTAAACCTTGCATCTAGATATTGAGGTATGAGGGTCCGTCGGACAAAGCCCAGAGGTCTTCTATTTTTAATAAACTAGTGATTAGCATGGGGAGGGTGGTAAGGCCATTAAGCCCTATATCCACTGTCTATATAACATGCTGTCCCCGTTTGTATTCTATGGAATTGTAACCATGCTTATTATTTTATCATTATGCATTATGCTGATAGTACTGGCACGTTTACTGTATCTTAGAGCACGATAGTTGAAATAAACATTTTAAACTATACTGTGTCTCTTATTACGCACGTTGTGGACAAGTATGAGTGAGTTATGAAAGAGTGTTCTTGCTCCCGCGAGTCCTGAGAGAGAGAGAGTCCGTGTTCTGGGTTGTCTAATCATTGGTAGCTGCGCTGCGAATGAGAAGCTAAAGCTAGTCGGATTGGGATTGCGGGTACTAAGGGGCATGGTTGGCTCACCACTATACTCCGAGGTCCTATTATCCTGTGCATAGCTCTGTGTATGTGCAGAATCCCTACAACAGTCTCTCATGGGTGGCATAATACATGTTTCAGCCCCTGGGGGACCCCTGGTGTGCCTATGCCCTCGGTACCTTAGTACCATATACTAGGGACTTACAAGGGTAAGTCAGTAGCCAATCTGGGATGTACATAGGTACTCACCATGTCCAATTTAGGGAAGAAGCACAGAGACTGGCATCCTGATTAGCAGGATCCCAGTCAGACTGGTCAGAAAAACCTAATGACACCAGCAAAAAGTGGGGGCGACCATGAAAGCAGATCCTACTTTCCTACACTTTTTGTATTGGACGTAGCGCCAAAACACCAGTACGGTTTTGAATGAAATGTCAAAGGAATGTACAGTAAACTATATAACAAACTTTTTCACATGGCAGCTAAATTGATTTAGTGGTTGTTAAGTTGTAGGGCAAAACAATTTAGTGATATCTATTGTCGAGTTAGTACTGCGGTACATAGCAATGACATCACAACTATGAATGGCTACTGGCAGATAGTCCACAGTGTAAAGGCAGCCATGTTGGATTAGCAAGAGAAGCTTGACTGCGTGCTGTATATTAACATAAAAAAATAGAGAGGGAGAGGTTATAAATGTACTGTAAGTAGGCTTCAGAAAGCCCACATAAGGTAACAGTGGTAGGGATATGTCATTTAATTAGGGTGACCAGATTCTCAAAATAAAAAAAGGGGACTAGTCATAGACATAGAAGTAAGGCTACAGTTTGCATCAACTCCCGACATAAAAGTAGGACTATATTACAGCTTTCAGACATGGAAAAGGGACTACAATGACAGTCTCCTCCACAGAGGGCCACTGGAATTATGTGGCACTAAATAATGTGGCAGGTGGAATGCCACATCGCCTCGTGATGCCAGCTTCATATGTGGTTCTCTTTGTACAGCTGAGCTGAGTGCAGAACCACCACTGGCAACTGAAGAACCCTCAGTGACACATCCAACCTTCAAGTGATCCCCCCTGCAGCTTCTTTGTTGAAAAGAAAAACAAAAAGATAGTCTGCAAAAAGCAAAGTTGCTTTGACCCATTCATGTAGCCCAGAGGGATCTATTCCTCCCGGTGAGAGCATGTTCCCAAGTATGGTTGCGTGTTTTTTGGGAGGTTTTTGTAAGCATCGCCATGAAAGTAAATAAAGACAGAAAGGCAACGTTAAAAATTACAACAGATGTTTTTGTTTGAAGTAAATGTAAAATGTGAAGAAATTGCTAAAATTTGTCTCTGGGAAAGATGGCAGCCCTAGGAAAAAAGTTTAAACAAATGGCCGGTATTTTTTGGGGAGAGGTGGAAACCCAATAAACACAGGCCACACAACAAAGAGAAAATGTCTCACAGCCATTTAAATACTCACGTTGCGTGTCTTGTGCTGGCTTGCAGGTTGGGAGGGCAAGTCTTATGTGGTGTCTGATGGATCCAGCGGGGTCCCAACTTGCTTGTGCTGTCTCAGCTGGGGAAGGGTCATGCAGGTTGGTTCCACTCCAAGCCCCTTTCGCTTTTGGCTGCTGCTTGATTCTACAGCAGTCCGCACACTCGCTTTAAAAGGGCAGTGCAGGGTCACACTGATGGCTGGCTGGATCTTTCTGCAGGAATCAGAGGTCACTGACCTCTGATTCCAGTGAACAGAGCAGGGTCGTGCTGGTCGATGGTGGTTCGGACAAGCTGTTTTTCTGATTGCTGGCACAACAACATTGTTGCTGCGTTGTAGAAAGAGAAGGGAAATCCAAAGAGAAAAAGTCTGTCTTGGAGGATTTCCCTTACCGCTAGTTAGTGTGTCTGAATAGGAAAACCATTTATCTTCACACGGGTATTTGGCCATAAGGAAGTGAAGCATTTCTTCCATCCGACTAGGGTGCTATAGCACCTGAGTTCAGAAACTTAACATCGAATACTTTAGATAAACAACATTGAATCTTCATTCCGAAGCACCGGATAAATCTTGCAACCTATGGGCGTTCCAGGTGTTTGTGGAAGAACAGCAACGACACTGCACTCATTCGGTAGCACATAACATGGCTGTACTGAATGACTAAATGCCAAGATACCAGAAGTCATCCCAGGAGGTTTTAGAATGTTGTGTCACTCACCTGGAGTGACGTCACACCGTAGCTTCTCCAGTAGTGAGAGGAGAGCATGCGCACATCTTTTTAACACCAGTGCGCATGCTCAACCCAGACAGTACCCGAAAACTGGGCCATTTATGCAACTTGGAGAAAAGTGTTGGGACACTTTCCCAAAAACTAGGCCCGTCCAGGGAAAACCGGTACGTCTGGTCACCCTACATTTAATATATATATATTTTTTTAAACAAAGATTTTAACGACTATCGCTGTAGTTTCTAGGAAGTACTGCAACACCATAAAAACATTTTAAAACTTGGGAACACATTTCTAAACATGATTTATATACACTGTATGTTGGCTCTTAAAAGAGCCTTTGGTTTAATGCGTAAAATTTGTAATTAGATATATTTTGTATTCCATTCTTGGTTATTAGGCAAGAAGACATTATTGCCATGGGTGGTTAAATGGACACCATCTCCACGACATAGCAGTGGGTTTGAAAAAACAATATTCAAGTGATAAACAGAAGACACGCCATGATCTCTCAAGAATGCAGATACAATCTTGTTTACATGTTTGCGACTTTTTTCCCACTTTGCTGCATTTGCACTTGAGTATTTCTATTTTTGCCTCTGACAAATATTTGGGAAAACTAAGTGTGTGTTTGGAAGGTACTCATTCAGGACCAAACAGTGGCTTCCATTTCTATTTCCATTCGAACATGTGTTAGGTGACCTACATCACTCCCTCTACAATGGATGATCATAAACTCTTCTGTATTACACCTCAAACCTCTTTCAGGAACCCATGTTATATTGACTCCCTTTATATATAGCATACTCCCTTGCTCAAAAAATGAAACCGTGCCTAACAATTCAAACACTAACCATTTTGATTACACCCTGGCAAACAAGTTTCTGTGTTTTGCTTATAACTTTGGCGCCGTTTGACAAATCTTCACAAAATTACCAAAACTAGTTTGCCATTCCAGCTGCTGTTTGGAAAGTTTTGTGGCGATTTGTCAAGTGGAGGCCGAGGAAAAGAGGGGGGGGGTCCCAAAACACGTTTTACCCATGCAATCTCCCTTTCCCGTAGGGATTTTAGACGCGACTACAGCCTGAACCGCTGAACGGAATTCCACCAAATTTGGCAGAAAGCTAAATATTGGTCCACAAAGAGCTCGTTTTGTAATCTGGTGTAAATCCGTTCAGTAGGTTTGCAGTTATTAAAGAAAAAAGATGTATGTATATCTAAACAGGTGGATGGTATGGGAATCTGACAGATCTCAAGATAAGATCAGACTGGCTGCCACCACTTTAGCCAGGAAGTGCTGGCAGCCATCTTGGGACACAGACTCGGCCAAGTCCAAAGAAAAAACGCCAAAAAAACCCATAAGGGGCAGGATAGGAATACACTGATCCCCCCTAGGCCTGGTGGTGGGGGTCCTACAGGGACCCCACCTGGGGCCCCCAGTTTTGCCACAAATTCACGGAGACTCTGCCGATCCACGCCAAAATGCAAAAAGAAAGTGTGGTCTCCTGTGGTTGTGTCCCCCCCCCCCCTTCAAGGGGCCAAGTCTTGGGGGGGTGGATATATTTATTCATTTGGGGGAGAGGGCGCATGTGGCCCTCCTTCCCCATCCTCTGGTGCCCAGCCTCATAATTAAGTAGGAAGGGGACATGCAGCCCCCCCTGGCTTATTTCAGCCCCGGGGCCCCATCACCCAGTGCCCAGCCATAGGTCCCCCCTCCCCAGGCTGATCTTGGTCCCGAGGGCCCCATCCCCTGGGGCACGACCTTAGTAAAACTAGGAGGGAGGCACACGGCCCCCCTCTCGGGTCAATTTCAGCCCCGGGGACCCCATCCCCACGGCCTGGCCGCAAAAGCAAAGAGGAGTGGGAGCAACGCAGACCTCCCCTACAGGAGCCATTAATGGCCCTGGAGACCCCATCCCCCAGGGCCAACTTCTGCTATGGTCCTGGGTGCCGACCCCTAGGACATAGCAGTTTCCCTGCCCACACCAGCACGGGCAAGGAAACCTGTGTTTGCTCTTGCTTGGTGGGAGGAATTTCAAAGCTCCCTCGGAGCAAGAGCAAACACGAAGTCCGCTCCCGGCTTGCGGAACCTTTAAAAATGCTCCCGCCACAGCAAGCGGACTGTGTTCCCCTCATTTTCCTTCCACTGACTTTTGCTTCCACTTAGCTGCCTTTTTCTCCTCATTTGCCTCCCATTGCTTCATTGACTTTTGTCTCCACTTAACTGACTTTTTCCCCTTGTTTTCCTTCCATTGACTTTTGCCTCCACTTAAGTGCCTTTCTCCCCTTGCTTTCCTTCCATTGACCTTTGCCTCCATTTATTAGCCTTTTTTTTCTCCTTCCCCCATACTCTAATCATTTTCCTCCCGCCTAACTTCACTCAGTTTGCCACCTTTTTTCCCTGCTCACTCTCACCCTCCCTCCTACTTCCCGCCCTCTTGCGACCCCGCCCAGCATCCCACCCCCTCCCAGGAACTTACTTAATGCTGGCCGCTGCGCAACCTCATTGAGAAGGTTCCTGGGCTAGCTACTCACCGCTGCTGCAGGTCGAGTCCGCTCGAACCTGCACCATGCCGCCAGACTTTACACTGTAAACTGAATTTTGCCTCCACTTACTGCCTTATTCCCCTCATTTTACTCCTATTGTTTCATTACATTTTTTTCCCTTTGTTTTCCTTCATTCACTTTTGCCTCTCCTAACTCTGCTCATTTTGCTGTCTTTTCTCCCCGCTCGCTCTCACTCACGCTTTCTGCCCTCTTGTGACCCAGCCCAGTTCCGCACCCCCTCCCATGACCCTTCTTAATGCTGACCGCACCGCAACCTCATTGAGCAGGTCCCTGGGCCAGCTCCCCACTGCTGCTGCAAGTTGAGTCTGCTCGGACCTGCACCACGCCGCCAGCCTTTAAACTGTAAAGTGACTTTTGCCTCCACTTAACTGCTCTTTTCCCCTCGTTATCCTTCCTTTGACTTTTGCCTTCACTTAACTGCCTTTTTCCCCTCATTTTCCTTCCATTGACTTTTGCCTCCACTTAACTGCCTTTTCCCTCATTTTCCTTCCAGTGTTCCATTGACTTTTGCCTCCACTTAACTGCTCTTTTCCCCTCGTTATCCTTCCTTTGACTTTTGCCTTCACTTAACTGCCTTTTTCCCCTCATTTTCCTTCCACTGACTTCTGCCTCCACTTAACTGCCCTTCTCCCTTTGTTTTCCTTCCATTTACTTTTGCCTCCATTTAACTGCCTTTTTCCTCCTTCCTTCTACCACATACTCTAATATTTTTCCTCCCTCCCAAATCTGCTCATTTTGATGCCCCTTTTTCCCCACTTCTTGCCCTCTTGCAACCCCACCCAGTGCCCCACCCCTTCCAAGGAACCTACTTAATGCTGGCTGCAGCGCAACCTCATTGAGCAGGTCCACGGCCAGCTCCCCACCGCTGATGCAAGTCTGATCCACACGAACCTGTACCACGCTGTCAGCCTTTACACTGTAAACTGACTTTTGCCTCCAATGAACTGCCTTTATCCCTTCGTTTTCCTCTCATTGTTTCATTGACTTTTGGCTCCACTTAACTGCCCTTTTCCCCTAGTTTTCCTACCATTGTTTCATTGACTGTTCCCTTCACTCCTGCATTTTTCCCCTTGTTTTCCTTCCATTGACTGTTGCCTCCACTTAGCTGACTTTTTCCCCTAGTTTTCCTACCATTGTTTCATTGACTGTTCCCTTCACTCCTGCATTTTTCCCCTTGTTTTCCTTCCATTGACTGTTGCCTCCACTCAACTGCCTTTTTCCCCTCATTTTCCTTTCATTGACGTTTGCCTCCACTTAACTGCCTTTCTCCCCTTGGTTTCCTTACATTTTGACAATTTCTGGACTGTTCGTATTATAATTTACACAAGTGTTTCCTTCTGTTTCTTTTTACAAATAGATTTCTGTACATTTTACATTCAGCCTACCAAATATTACCAGGGAAACAAAGTTAAATTATACTCAAGAGATAAGATCAGCGCTAAACTCACCAAGAAAAGTAGAAAGTGGCCATAAAAAAAATGAACTACTGGTAGGCGTATTACTAAATGCGTGCATGTTCATGATTACCTTACTACTGATAAGAAGCACGCAAGTGTCCAAAAGGTTTTAAAGAAAACCAAAATGTCTGCTGGCTGGGTGCCTAAACCCAACAAGCATTGGCATAGCCAATAGGTCTCGCTTTTGGGACCTTATAAGTATTTAGTTTTGCAGCACAATATCCTTGGTGCAACAACATCAGCTGTTGCATGGCTAAACCTTGTACCTTATAAGTGTTTAGCCATGCAACAGTTGATGTTGTTGCACCAAGGATATTGTGCTGAAGTTATCCAGCACAATATCCTTGGTGCAACAACATCAAGTGTTGCATGGCTAAACACTTATAAGGCCCAAAGGCGAGACCTATTGGCTATGCCAATGCTTGTTAAAAATGTTATCTTTTGTTATGTTCTGTTATGTTATGTTATGCGGTTTTATATAGCGCACAGCTGCCCCAGCAAAGGGGCGTCCCAGCGCTGAACAAAAAACAGCAGGTCAGAAAACAACACACAACAGTCTATGATGGAAAAAGATACGTTTTAATGGCCCTGCGGAATGCCATATTGTTTTCCATGCTACGAATGACGGTGGGGAGCGTGTTCCAAAGTCTGAACAGGTTTTGCTCATTTTCCACCTACTTTCCACTCCTTTGTCTACAAATCCTATTTAAATATTTTACAATCTTCACACCGCTCGAAGTGTGACAATAGTCGTGAGAAAAAACGTGTAGCTTACGCTGTAAATTGTGGGATACATTTATTCCATAAATGTGGACATTAGCAAACTGATACATCCTTGTCCACTTATGTTTTTTTTTTGTATGAGCATTTTCATGCTCGTTGTGCGAACGCAGTGGAAGGAACAAGGAATGAAGAGTAGAGGGGGTGAAGGTGAGTGAAGGAAGGAATGGGCGTGGCTACGAAGGATGTGGTGAGGTGGTAAAGGAGGAGACGAGGAATGAGGGAGGCGAAGTATCACGGTGAGGATGGGGCGGGTAGTAAAAGGAGGGCATGAATGCACGAGGGAAGGAGCGTATGAGGGGCGTGGAAGTGAGATGCGGACCCACTGAGGGCTGTGGAGGCAAGATAGGTCTCAAAGAATTTTGGTGTGGGAGACAAATGAGTACGGGAGGGCAGCGAAAGGGGGTGTGGGAGGGAAGATATGGAAGAGGGTTAGAATACATTTTCAGGGTGAGGGATAAACGGGTAGTGCGGAGCGGTTTCGGGGAAGTTAAGGGTTGTGAAGTGGGCGAGGAAAGAATCTATGGCTGTGGGGGTGAGAGACCTTAGGGGGTTGTAGGGAAGCCGAGATGGGTCAAGAGAGGAAAGGCAGGGCCGAGGTAGGAATTTGTGGGCGGAAGTAAAGACTGAGTTAACATGAGTGGGCAGGAGGAGTGAGGGTGAGGGTAAGGCGTATGGGGCATTAATTGAAGATGTAAAGGGAAATCAAACCGAGAAAAGAGGTGGAAGTGAGAGAATACGGATGTGAAACTGCTGGAGAAGGTTTGCGAGAAAGGAGGAGAGAGAATGCAGGCAAAGGAGGGAGTGCGACAAGAGGAAACCGGACAGGTGTAGGCTGTAAAAAAGGGGGAGCATGATGGGGCGTAAAGGGTGTTGGTGTAAAGAGCAGGGCACACAGGCGGAGAAGGCTAGAGAGCGAGAAAGAAATAAAGTGGGATAAACACAGAGGAGGTGGTAACAGAATGGGTGGTGGAGGGAGAGCCACAGAGAGCTAAAGAAGAGAGGGGGGTATAGAGGAGGGTACAGAGATATAGAAAAGAGCTGAGAAGCTGAGTGAGGAGGCAAAAGAGTGTGGGTGGGGGGGACTCAAGGATAGACGCAAATAAAGGCAAAGAGTGAGGAGGGAATGGTAAAAAATGTGGAGGAGTCAGAGGGGAAGGTACAACAGGAGATGAAGGAAGTGGGGACGGTAAGGGGTCGGGAGGAGTGAGTTAAGAGACAATGGAGACATTATTGAAAGAGGGGAGGAATGGTAAAAATAGAGGAGAGAAGAAAAGTGAGAGGAGCAAAGAGACAGAGATAACAAGAGACAGAGATAACAAAAGACAGGTGCATGTAAAGAAATCAGGAGGGAGCTAAATTGGTGAATGGGACAGATGGGAGGGACAGAAAAGGGGAAGAATGAAAATAAAATGGGACAGAAAATATTCGGCGGAATCCACTGTTGTATTCCTCTTAGGGTGTCCATAACGGGCTTTCCAGTATCATGTCCTTATATAGGCACAATTCGCCCTGCCCTTATATAGGCATAAAATCCCAGCCCTTATTTAGGCATTAAACCGTGCACTCCAAATACAGGCATGGTCTCTGACATCCGTCCACCCTAACGTCACAACGAGTTCTTGAAGAACAGACCCTTAGGCTGCGGGAGTTTCCCTAGTCCAGGACTATTGATTTCTTCAAGGACTCATATATTATGTATGAACCGTTATTCCTTAGGGGTTCATCCATGACGTCTTTCGCTGTCCGACTCACGTCAATACTAAACATTCCTAGGTACTCTCAGGTATAAATATACCTTCCCTAGCCCTTGTAAACTAGAGGAGACCTCGACTTCAGAGGAGCCCGTATCCCGGCCTGACGTACTGAGAAGACGCTGTCATCCCTGCACGCAGAGAATCCAGCTTCCAGTGATCTGACTTCACTTGCGGGGTGTTGGAGTTCGAGTCTGGCAAAGAGATTCCAACCTCTCTCATTCTACAGGTATGGAGCAGACTAGAACCTAGAGGGACTCTTGGCATACTAGGCATACTAGACTTAACATACTCTTTGTATACCATAGTAAGGAATACTTCACCTACTTCATACCTCTCCCTACACCTAAGTTAGGTTAGGCACATTGGGGTAGAACTAGCTTAGCAACGCATCGTATGAGTACTCGCATTTTTAGTCTGTGTTATTTATGTAACAGCATATGTTCTAAAAGATAATGCTATCGCAGTATTATTTATTTCTACTGCTCACACTGTACATTATTTATCTCGCATACTGTCTTGTGATCGTAACAGCACATTTTACTTACATCAGAAACAAGACTGTTCAATAAATCCTTTATTGAAAACGCCCGTCTGTTCTTTCTGTGTAACTTGGAGAAAACTAAGCATGCACGACTGAGCTGAGTGAAATAGTTATCTATTGTTTCCACGACTCTGGGACACGTTCTGATTGTAAAGGGAAACACAGTGGTCATGTTTTGCGGCTGCCAGAAACTACTCCCTTCTTGTTGTCAAGGAGTTTCTAGTGGCCTTTGAGCTAGCTGGCACAAGTAATTAAGTTTAATATACTCGATAGGGACATACTGACCTTAGTCCTATGTCAAACCTATAGGATATATTATTCCAATGCGCAGAGCCTATTAGGGAAATAGGAGCTACACTACATGGCGCCCAACGTTTGGTAAGGCAGTAATTCAACGTTAGATACTGAGTAACTCAGCCGTGCTTTTTCTCTCAAGACCCCTACCCATATACTCCAAAAGATGTCTGGAGTGGGCAGGGTTAAGTATCCACCACGGCTACATAGGGCAGTACCCTATATATTAGCTGTTTGGTTTGCTCAACGTTGAAGGATACAGTGTTCCACAATATTGTGCACCTTATCTTTGTTTCCTTGAAACTTGTTCTACATTTTTCAAACAACAAAATGCCTGACAATGAAAATAACACCGAAAACGGTGGAGCTGCGGCTGACCCAGTCGTAACGGCTTTTAACTTTACAGGTTTAAATGAAACCGAGGAGGGTGTTATAGACATCCCTCAAAACTTAAGAAGAGCCATCACTCTAAAACTTATAAAACATGGCCTACCACCAAGAGGCGGTAGAGCAGTTTTCGTGATAGAGGCACATGAATCCTTTCAGACAGAGGTATTCTATTCATGGGTAATATTTCCTGAATCAAATTCAGTAACACACACGTTTCACTTCTACAAAGAAGATGATCCACCAGAGGAATACATTCCTTTCGAGGATATAGAAATTCCATTAACATACCAGGAGCATCAGCTCTGGTTTAAAGGCGCCCTAAAACATCACAAAAACATTACTAGGCTCGGTCCACTAGGTAGACCAGGAGCAACATGGCCGATTTTAGCCGGCTACACACCTCATCCTGACATTGAAGAGATGTCAGACGAGGACTTACTTACTCAACTCACAGAGTTAATAAAAATCTACAGACAATTGGTCCAATATGTCATGCGGACTTTTACAGTGCAACCACCATTAACAATTCCAAATCAAACCCCTCACCAGGGGAATACACAAAAAATTACACCACAGACTCTCTACGCAGTCATGAGTAAAATGCCCACAAAACGTGAGCAAATTCCATTCTGGATAGCTCAAAAAATTACTCAAATCGAAGCAGTATTTCCAAATACTAGCCCGTATGAGAAACACAGAATACTGACAATCAGTTTACCAATGTGGATCACACCACAACTGGAAGACTGCACCACTTGGGGCTCGGTCTTTGCTGCCATCTATACTAAAACACATGGCATTCCGTCAATTGCGGTAATACCTGATGTCCTAAAACAAATTCAAAACGAATACGGGGCAGAGCCTGCTCTAAATTTAAGTATGAAGTTACTGAAAAATTTCGACCAGGTCTCAAAAATAATATTATTTAATATTAAAGGGGAGGCAGCAGCAGTGGCGATCCGCCAAAAATTAAGGGAATTCGATGTTACAGAACATCAAACTGAGCTACCCAGAATAATTGAACAATCTTATGCAGAATTAGGCAGAGATAGTTTGGGTGGAAGACCAGTGAAGCCGAAGCTATCTGAAAGTCCTGAGAAGGACTCTATTAAATAAACTCCTACATCTTCTAAAAAGAAGTGGGAGACTAATAAACAAAAATCAAACGAGAAACGTTCTCAATCCCGAGGTAGGTCTCCTCAAAAGGAGCCCTCTGAAAGGAGGTATAACCTCAGGAATAGGGATAATTTGAGAAAACCATATAGGTATCAAGATACTGATACACGTTCCTCTCGTCCCTTTCAGATCTCATCACAGACTTCGGAAAGAAGAGGACGGACGGAACATAGAGAAGAACGCGTGAAATCGAAAGACGACAAACACGCTCCAAAAACTAAAGCAAAACCTCAATTCTCCAAAAAGAAAGTAGAAGGTCTAAAGATCAGACATGCCGAGAATACTGAGAACACAACTCAAGAACGGAGAATGGGCTCAGACAATGCTGGACAGTGCAGCAGAAGTCACAATAGTTTGCCAGAACCTGAGGGAACTTCTGGAGATAGTGGACTTGAATGAGTACATCACAGTTGAGACTGTAGACACCAGGGTTAGTACTCCACAAAAGTTATTTGAAATAACACTCCGGATGGAGGGAGACAAACCCAGACAGGTGAAAGCACTTTTTGGGAAAGACTATCAAAGGGCTATGACATACTTCTAGCAGAAAAGGACTGGCCACCACAATTTGTCAGGGAGTGCCCACATGGCGAGGACATTATTATGCCTGCCTTCTCCAACCATATTCCAATTAATCTAAAATATACATATGCCAGGAAATGGGCAGTAGCCCAGGCCCCAGCATTA
Source organism: Calotriton arnoldi (assembly GCA_963921515.1). Lineage (NCBI taxonomy): Eukaryota > Metazoa > Chordata > Amphibia > Caudata > Salamandridae > Calotriton > Calotriton arnoldi. The sequence goes on from CAWUFW010000017.1 coordinate 7,911,813, forward strand.
TATAAAAATCATGTAGGATGGGATGAGGACTCACCTCACCATAAAATACATCTGAAACATGAACCTACTGCACAAAGGCAGTACCCTATAAAGCAAGAAGCTAAAAAACAGGTCAGGGAGATCTTAGATCAACTTGAATATCAAGGGGTGATTGAAACATGCACCTCCTCAATGAACAATCCTTTGTTTCCTGTCTCCAAACCAGACAATACATATCGTCTAGTTTTGGATTACAGACATCTAAACACTTGTTCTAAAACTTTTGCAGTGCAAAATGCACATAGCACAGCATTAATGAATAACATTGTGCGTAAAAAATATAAAACAACATTAGACATCTCAAATGGTTTCTTTTGTCAAAACATAGCACCTGAAAGCAGGTACTTAACAGCATTCTCCATAATGGGGACCCAGCGTCACTTTTGTCGACTCCCACAAGGGTTCAAAAACAGCCCAGGTTTATTCTCAGCTAGGGTAATGGAGTTACTACAAATTTATGACAATGAGGCATTGTCCTATGTCGATGACATTTATCTGACAGACGATGACCTGATAAACACTTGAACAGGGTGAGCACCATTATATTGGGTTTCGCCTCTGAGGGCTACAAGTTCAACTTTAAAAAGTCCAGAATTGCCCATCTCAATGTCCTATTTCTAGGATATGAGCTTTCAAGTGAAGGCAAGAGCTTGGCAGCTAACTTTTTAGAAAAGTGTGCGCTGCTCCAACCTCCAAAAACGCTAAAAAACTTACAATCCATCCTGGGTTTCCTAAATTTTGGCAGAACATACATTTTAAATTATGCAGAAAGGGTTAAACCTCTCTACGCATTAATGAAACCTGATTTTTCGATCAGAAACTGGACACAGGAACACACATAAATCTTGCGTTCACTACAAGCTAACATGTTAGCAACAAATCACTTACAAACACGCGTAAGTCAACGCAATTTGGTGATCCGAATAATTTCGGGTCAATGCGGATGCACCTACTTAACCTTCAATGAGGGTGCGAAAATACCAATCGCATACAAATCTCATTTGTACACACAAGCGGAAATGCGCTTCAGTTCAACTGAAAAAATTCTAACAGCAGTTCAAACCGCTGTAGCAAAAGAAAGAGCCTTAGCCCAAGGGAAACGCATTATTGTCGTAACCCCAGTACCAGCTTTAGAAGCGGTCACAAAAGCTAGCATTCCAAATGCTAAAGCATTACATCCAAGATGGATACAATGGGTTAATTCTCTTGCTGCAACAGATGTTGAATATGTTTTTGATCCAGATTTAAAAACACAAGCATTCCTGCAATACGAACATGAATGTTCTCTGCCTACTGAAATTCTGCCTCTCGATCAGTACGAATTCATAATTTACACTGACGGATCCGCACAACCCGCAATAGGGAGTAAGCAAGCTTACAGTGCAGCTTGTGCAATCGTTAAAGGTCGCATGCGAAATGGCATCTTCAGACCTATGGTCACTAAAACACAGTCTCTAGGAGATTGTACAGCTCAGCGAGCTGAACTACAAGCATTGAAACTGGCACTTGAAAGTACAGATCGAGAATTCCCCACACTAATAGTGTGCGATTCCTTTTACTGTGTTCAGTCGTATAATGACTATATACAAAACTGGCTTGAAAATGGTTTCAAAGATGCGAAAGGTGGCACAATAAAGCATAAATTGCTTTGGGAACAAGTAGTTCAGTTGAAAAACGAACTACCAAAGGCTCACGTGATTCACACACTGAGTCATCAACGTGATGGCGTTCACGTTGCAGGGAATTCATTGGCTGACGAAGCCGCAAAGGGGGCTGTGCAAACGGCTTCCGTAGCTGCGATCACTCGTTCAAAAACAAAAATAGACGGTGAGATAATGTTGGCTGTCAATGCTTCGAGCAAAGGCAGCAGTGCAGCGTTACCAAAAAAGTTTCCACTCAAGTACTCTTATGTAATTGATGCGAACAACGTTCCTTTTGCTCGAATCCCTGGAGTGGGGGATAGGGTAATTCCAAACATGGAACGTAGAGCAGCCTTGATTTATGAAACACATTTGGGGGAGGGTCTGTCACATCAAGGGATCTCTAAAACAATTTTGACGTTAAAAGAGATGTACTGGTGGCCTGGAATGAATACAGAAATTCACATATTCATCAACAACTGCTTAGACTGTAAATTACAGCGAGAGAGCCACCAGACACCATGCTGCGAATGCGGCAACCCAGTACAGACACCATTGTTAGACAGCATTCGTCTATCTACGCGCCTGCGTCCTACTGGACAAAGGCATTCCCACAAATACTGAATCTAGGTTCCTATGGTTATGGCCTCAGCGCTCAGCTGACGCTCGAACTGTTATAAAAGATTTGCGAGTCTTTATCGGCATATACGCAATAGGCACGCTACATTCTGACCAGGGTCCTGCGTTTAGCTCTAGGGCTTACAAAGAAGCCATGGCCAGTCTGGGCGTTGCATTGCGGTACTCCTCTCCATTCCATCCTGAGGGAAATTCTGTTGTGGAAAGGAAAAACCGAGACATAAAGCAGTCTATAACAGCTAGAGTATTAGGTTCGGGTGATGGGTGGGTCAAACACCTTAGTGGGGTCCAACGTGCATTGAACAATCTGCCAAGAAGTTCTCTAGGGGGGGTCACTCCATATGAGGTCCTATTTGGGACAAGAATGTGGGTACCGGACCTTGAACACGTAGGCACAGTGGTGGAAAATAAACCTTTTGATATCAAAGATCGTTTGGCTGTTTTACAGGACTTAAACAAATTAAGAACGAAACAAAGCAACGTATTCCTACAGTCAACCACCACTGGGGATCAACCGGCTGTCCCAGCAAGGCCTGTCTGGATTCCAAAAGTTGGGGATCTAGTCAGAGAATAAATTGCGGACAAGAAGGAATTTGGACCTTCTTACAGACAACCAGTACCTGTCCTAGCAGTTCAAGGAACAAGAACAGTACTTCTGCCGCCCCTTGCTGGAAGAAAGGAGAAAAGATTTGTGTCCATCGACCTCATCAAACCACAGTATGTGGCCAATACTAAATAGTAGGCCTCGTGGACTCCGACCTAGTAGCAGACGCACTCCTCTCGCTACTATCCAAGAGGTTCAGACTGAAAGACTGATAACAATCGAGAATTCAGCTGTAACAGATGGAGGACTAAGCAACAACGCTATGGAACTCATCCCTCTTGACAACCAAGTAACAGTTCGTCCAAATACACCTGTCTACACCAACGTGGCAAGTGATGAACTGGTTCCAGTGATTTCTACAAATCCTGATGCAATTCCAACAATTGATAGAACTGCTTCTGGCTATTTCATTGACTTTGATACGTTCTCAGAAGATCCGAGATGAACCTGAAACGACGCCAGCATCATTGAAATTCAAGCAGCAAGTACAAGACTTTCTTCACTTTCTGAAAAAGACTTATTTGGTTTCTCCATGGATTGAACTCTGGATTACATCTGGACTTTTTGTTTTCCTGCTCTGGCTAGCTTTGGTAACAACTGTGAGCGTGCTTATAAGTGGCAGATACATCCATGTGAACACTGAAGGAAAGGACGTGAACGTACTTTTGAAACCTCATAAATCTTCCCATCGTGAAGCAAGAGACTTGTCATCAGTGAACATCACAGCTGTTCCTATACATGATGGTATAGTGTGGGACAAAACAGATTTTGAAATATTCGGTCCGACGGAACAATTGAACATTCCACATTTGTTTAAAATTTCACTAAGTGATCTAATTACGTCCAGTACCTATTCAGATGACTGGGACTTTGAGACTGTAAATGATAAAATGTTTGACCTAGAAAAATCTGCTGCATTTTCTAAAAATGAATATTTAGAGGGTTCATCAGATTGTGAACAACTGTATTGTTATAACCACTATGGTCATCATTATTTGCATAAAACTGCATATCCAAGAAATGTGTTTATGTTTAACCAATGGGAGCATTGTCCTACACCACCATACGGTAGTTCAAAAACATTTGCTAACAAATTTCCATATTTTTCAGGTTACAATACATCTGATCCAGAAATGTTTTACTATAAAAATGTAAACAAGACAGGACTGAAAATTATGTTAACAAATACAAAACAGATTTACTCTGAATTATTTAATGCCCAACTGTCTAGACAGGGTTTCGACTTTTGGAAAGACACAATAGACACAAAAACTGTGTGGGGTAGTAAAGAATGGCAAGTGCAGGGGATAGAAGCTTTATTTAGAGCCTGCATAATCCCTGAGCAAATAATGTTTTTGAATGAAACCATCCAACAAACATCTTGTCTTGGATTAGCCAAGATCAAAGAGATGAACACACCTTCTGTACCAGCACCTGCAAGTGATCACGATACACAAGCAGTGGTGACAGTTGACAATATACTAAAACTCAACAGATCTAATCCTGATTGGAAAAAATGGTTGATCTGACACGAATAACTGTCAGGAAAGATTCCTGAATAAAACTCAGGGCTTTACTATTAGTAGGCCAGACCCAAGATACGTCCAAAGACAACATCCGGGGGTAGTAACAACATACAGTGTAGGAAAATTATGCCTCGATTGGCTGCATAAGTCTACACTACAGGATGTGAAACAACACTTAACCTTACTTAAAAAGGACGCAGACCTTAGGGATTTCTTGCTTGGACCAAGAAAACCGCGTCAAAAACGTTTCATATATGCCGGCATTTATGCTGCTTATAATGAAGCTTGGAAAGTATCACAGATAGAGGCTGCAGAACGAATACGTGAACTTGATCGTATTAATTTTGAGAAAACACTCTCTGTGGTCGACAATGGGTTAACAACTTTGTCCTCCAGAATATATTCATTGGATGGCATTGTATCCTCTGCTATCGACATACTAGAACAAGATTTGGCGATGTTACAACAAGGCCAATCTCAATTACGTTCTATTATGTTATTAAGCTGGACGCTGCAATCTTTGCGAGCTGGCTATGTGCCTTGGCGTTTTATCAACACAACGGCTCTGTTTGCAGAATCCAATCTCACTGACAAACAGATCGAACTGGCACAAAGAGGAGCAAAGTATACAGTGCTGAGCATTGAAAAATTGGAGAAGTTACCATTCACAGTGGCAGAAAAACCAGCTACAGAATGGCTTATTCATGGCAAAAGAACATTACCTGTGAGTACTTTTCAGTTTCAGTATTGCCTCAGACAAATGCAAGCAGGCAAATATGAAAGGTTGGGTAAGGAATACATTAAGACATCTTGGGATTTACCGTATACATTTAGATGTTGGGGTGGGGATCGTGAAGTGTTTTTGAGCGGTACAAACTGTAAACGTGCACTAAGCGGTTCGCTTATATGTCAGGACATTTCCTTACACGGGGCTTGTAATGGTTCTGTTTCAAATTTGTCTTGCCATCAGCAGGGTACACCAGCTGCTGTGATTAATCCAACGTTTGGACAACTTTCTAATGGGAGTTACCTCATGTTGAATGATCAGAGTTGCTGTGGCATGCTGCCAGGCATCCCATATCTAGTAACGGTCAACTCCAGGGTCACTTGCTGTATGCAAGTATTGTTTGCCCCAATAGACACAGTCAGGGAGTCGCCTCTATGGCCTTCGCTGAACGTCTCTTTTATAAGATTTGATACTTTAAGCAGAATGAAAGCCATGCTTTTACAGCAAACAGTGCCTTTGACCTCGGCCAAAGAAACCTATGATCTACAAATAGCAAGGACTTCGGCTGAGATACAGACTTTAATACGTACAAACTGCCCTATACATTTCGTCTGATACAACTGGAATTGTACATGTATTTAAGAGCATCTGCTCCGGTCTGTTAGCACCTTTCCAGGCAATACTCGGAATCATCCCGAACTTTGCACATTCGGTGTTTGGTGGCATACCATTAATTCTAGCACTTGTTGCCGGAATTCTATTTCTCTTCCTGCTATTGCGCTATGGCCAGCCTATTCGCAGACATCACTCCGAGCGAAATGGAGAAAGCTCTCCTTGAACGAAAGTGCCGTGAGCAAATAGTAGAGCTTTTGGGCATGACTCGTCTACGGGACCTTAATACAACTTGGTTCCTGTCATTCAGACCAATCTGGCAAGATTGCATCTTACCTGTTCTACGATGCCTGCTATGCGGTGTAGAATGCGTGTTGGACACCTGTCTAACATTTCCATCGGATACGCCAAAGGATGTCGATACTCTGCTGGACCAGATAACGGCCCATGCTATGTGTTGTCCCCAGAGGCTTCCTATCCTGATGTCAGCATTCATTGAGATCTCACAGACGCTTCCGGCTGCTGCTGAGGTACGAGAAAGAACTACAGGCACACAGGTAACAACGGACGCGAACATTGCTGAGGCGACTTATGCTGGAAGCGATGCTTCCCATCTCTGTGCAATTGATCTGCTACACGAGGTGTTCCAACTGACGCCGACTACAGTGGATGATGTTTTGTCTATAGAAATAGATGATCTCATGTTTACACCAGACCCGTGAACTGACTCTGATTCAGCATACAGTGTTCCAGAGATGCAGTAACAATTTGGCCTTCATTTTTCAAAAACAAACTTGGAACTCTACCAAAATTGAACTTTTTCCCCATTTTTCAAACAAAAATGGCACTTCAATCTGCTTAAAGTAGAACTAGCCTTATAGTACAGACTTGGCGGTCCTTCCACATACATTTAGTCATCTTATGTATCTAAAAACAGTTCATTGATTTTCATGACATGAAATGACTTTGATTTTTTGAACAACTTATCGATCATTTTTTTGTCCAATGTAAATATTACTGCTTTTTCATTTCAATTGCATTTATTTTTAACACTATATGCCTGAAATGGAAAAGCTATTGCTTCAAATGTACAGTACCTTTTGCATTTTATACTATGTTTTTTAATATTTTTAAGAAATATTTTTTATATATGCGGTACTCCATTTTTATGTTTAGCATTTTAAATGTTTAACATTTTAGTATTATCGTATACACGAAGATGGAGTGGGTGTTGTATTCCTCTTAGGGTGTCCATAACGGGCTTTCCAGTATCATGTCCTTATATAGGCACAATTCGCCCTGCCCTTATATAGGCATAAAATCCCAGCCCTTATTTAGGCATTAAACCGTGCACTCCAAATACAGGCATGGTCTCTGACATCCGTCCACCCTAACGTCACAACGAGTTCTTGAAGAACAGACCCTTAGGCTGCGGGAGTTTCCCTAGTCCAGGACTATTGATTTCTTCAAGGACTCATATATTATGTATGAACCGTTATTCCTTAGGGGTTCATCCATGACGTCTTTCGCTGTCCGACTCACGTCAATACTAAACATTCCTAGGTACTCTCAGGTATAAATATACCTTCCCTAGCCCTTGTAAACTAGAGGAGACCTCGACTTCAGAGGAGCCCGTATCCCGGCCTGACGCACTGAGAAGACGCTGTCATCCCTGCACGCAGAGAATCCAGCTTCCAGTGATCTGACTTCCCTTGCGGGGTGTTGGAGTTCGAGTCTGGCAAAGAGATTCCAACCTCTCTCATTCTACAGGTATGGAGCAGACTAGAACCTAGAGGGACTCTTGGCATACTAGGCATACTAGACTTAACATACTCTTAGTATACCATAGTAAGGAATACTTCACCTACTTCATACCTCTCCCTACACCTAAGTTAGGTTAGGCACATTGGGGTAGAACTAGCTTAGCTACGCATCGTATGAGTACTCGCATTTTTAGTCTGTGTTATTTATGTAACAGCATATGTACTAAAAGATAATGCTATCGCAGTATTATTTATTTCTACTGCTCACACTGTACATTATTTATCTTGCATACTGTCTTGTGATCGTAACAGCACATTTTACTTACATCAGAAACAAGACTGTTCAATAAATCCTTTATTGAAAACGCCCGTCTGTTCTTTCTGTGTAACTTGGAGAAAACTAAGCATGCACGACTGAGCTGAGTGAAATAGTTATCTATTGTTTCCACGACTCTGGGACACGTTCTGATTGTAAAGGGAAACACAGTGGTCATGTTTTGCGGCTGCCAGAAACTACTCCCTTCTTGTTGTCAAGGAGTTTCTAGTGGCCTCTGAGCTAGCTGGCACAAGTAATTAAGTTTAATATACTCGATAGGGACATACTGACCTTAGTCCTATGTCAAACCTATAGGATATATTATTCCAATGCGCAGAGCCTATTAGGGAAATAGGAGCTACACTACACCACCCCTGAATGCGAGTCTCCAAAAGAGGAGGGGGCTGAAGAAATGGAGTGGAGGAGGGCACGACAGGTGTCAAAGAGGCTAGGGGTAAAGAGGGCCACAAGGGTCTGATGGAGGAGACCAGGGGAGAGACTACTGGTAAAACGATGAAAATGAACACCTGGTTATAGAGTGATGGGGCGTGAAGGTGAGGGCGTGTTGAGGTGGGCGGAGTTAGCAAATAGATGGTTCTACCATGGGGAACGTGACGGAGGCAAGGGGGAGGGGGGCACATGAGAGAGCAGGTGGAGGGCAGGAGGTCCTAACGAAGTTTGTGAGGGAGAGCGGTTTGAGGCGAGAGATAAAGATGGGTACTGACACGGTCTGGTCAGGAGGGTTGCTAGGGGGAGCCACAAAGGGGAGAGTGCACAAGAGGCGGGGTGGAGGTTAAAGTAGACGGCTGGGGAGGGGGAGATACGGGGAGGTCTGGGTTGGTGCAAAAGGAGGGATCCGGGAAAAGGCTACTGAAGAAAACCAGTGGACGAGGTAAATGGAAAAGGAGCGGCTAGTGAGGGAGAGCAGGGGAGGAAAGAGTACGACATGGGAGAGGATGGTGAGAGCGGTGGGGTTGCGTAGGAGGAGGCTAGCGAGGAGCAGGGGGGGAGTGAGCGCTGGGGAAAGGAGGAGGCTGGTAGAGAGGACACTGCGGGGGCAAAGGCTTGTGACAGAGCATGGGGAAGGAGAGGAGGCATTTCAAGCAGCTCGAGCGAGAGGGCGGGGGTAGAGGGCACGGGAGGAGGCAGGTGAGGGAGAGCTAATGAGGGCAGAGGAAGACGCACACGGAGGCTGGCGAGAGAAGAAAGGGGCAAACAAGGAGGCTTTGGGGAGAGAACGGAGATCAACGCACAACAGGGGGCTGGCGAGGGAGGGCACGTGAGTGGGTGGTGTGGAAGAGCAACATGGAAGGGTGCAAACGAGGTGGCACTGAGGGACAGCAAGAAGATTAAGGTACAGGAGTGAGCTTGCGACGGAGGGCAGAGAGGAGAGCACGTGAGGTGGCTGGTGTCAAAGAGCAGCAGGGGAGGGGGCGGAGAGGAGGCTCTGAGGGAGAGCGACGGCTAAAGGCCGAGAGGAAAGCCAGATGGCAGCAAACAAGGAGGCTTTGGGGAGAGAACGGAGATCAACGCACAAGAGGGGGCTGGCGAGGGAGGGCACGTGAGTGGGTGGTGTGGAAGAGCAACGTGGGAGGGTGCAAACGAGGTGGCACTGAGGGACAGCAAGAAGATTAAGGTACAGGAGTGAGCTTGCGACGGAGAGCAGAGAGGAGAGCACGTGAGGTGGCTGGTGTGAAAGAGCAGCAGGGGAGGGGGCGGAGAGGAGGCTCTGAGGGAGAGCGACGGCTAAAGGCCGAGAGGAAAGCCAGATGAAAGCGCGAGCAAGACGGAGAGGCGGGGCGAGGCGCGCGCGAGAGGAAAGCCAGATGGCGCCTCTGCGCGTAACTGTGCACGTAACCGCACGCTCTAGGCCTCACAAAAAGCTGTGGTCGGCTTCTTGAAGCCCACTCACTAAATGTCTCGCCAGAGCAGCGCATGCGCTGGCTCAGGCGAGACCTAAAAAGGACTCTTTAATTTCACTGTACACTAGTACAAGAAGGGAGTTGTAGGAAAGTAGGATCTGCTTTCATGGTTAACCACAATTTTTGCTGGTGTCATTCTGTTTTCTGACTAGTCTAACTGGGATCCTGATAATCAGGACCCCAGTCACTGTGCTCTCTCCCTAAATTGGTCTATGGTCTAAATTGGTCTCTCCCTAAATTAGTACCTTCCTAATTGGCTACTGGTGTACCTTTCTAAGTCCCTAGTATATGGTACTAAGATACTCAGGGCATAGGTACTCCCATGAGCTGCAACATGTATTATGCCACCCATGAGAGACCACTCAAACTGTGACTACAGGCCTGCCATTGCAGCCTGTGTGAGCTGGTGCTAACACCACTCACAACAGATATAAGTTTCCTTATATACGAGGTCACTGCACTTAAAACCTATAAGTCACCCCTAAAGTAGGCCTTTCAATCCTGAAGGCAGGGTGCTTGGTTATAAGTGTGAGGGTGCCCTGCATGAGCAGGACACCCCCTACAAATAAAGGAGTCGATTCTCCAGGCTTTGTAAGTGCGTTGAGCTATTTTCTACATATAGTGGACATCAAGTCAATTACGAGATGTCTAACTATATAGTGGCTGCACCAAAACCGGTCATGTTTAGGATCAAACATGTTGGAAACCTACCCAAACACCGATTCCAGTGTTGGATATAGGATCCCATGTACTGGGGGGGCTCCAGGTACCAGCCTTTCAGGGTCTAACAGCAAGCTAGTGCTGCTGCCGACCACAGAAACGATTCTGCCCGCCTGCTGCTGAGCCAGGCTCGAGCAGGGGAAGGTAGAACAATAGGTTTCCTGTCACAGGGAGGTGTGACCACCTCCCAGACAGGATTTAGTGTATTGGGCTGGGTTGGGGGTGCTTGCCAACGTCACCAGACTGCTTTGAAGGGCACATTTGGTGCCCTCCTTGCATATTTCAGTTGAAACCAGTTCAGGGAGCCTTTGGCTCCGGCTCTGGCGTGAAACTGGACACAGGACATGGGAGTATCCTCCCCTCTGTCCAGCCCCTCCTCTGGGAGGGACTCCTGAATCGTCCCGACCCTTTCCTTTGGGTACTTAAGGGTTTACCTGTGGGTGGCTCTTCAGATTAGTCGTGGGACAAGATTCAGATCTGAAACCACTTCTACTTACCCCGTCTGGGCACTTTGGACATCGTCCGACTTCACTTTGTCAACTGAGACTGCATCTGGGAAGATTCCTGCTCCTCCTGGTCTCGTCGTCCTGCCAATCTTCTGCATTGTCTGTGCCTGTGCTCCATCCAGGTTCTTCTCCAGGCATGTGGGCATCAAAGACACCCGAAGGAATCTCCCTTGGAGTGCATGAGTCACTCCCCTGCATCTGCAGTCACAGCAACTAAGCTGACCGGTCTGCTGCTCCTGACGTTCTCCGGACTTCGAAAGGCCCAGCAACACAGGTGGTGCTTCTGCAACTCCCTTCAAGCCTGCACTGTCTTCTCACTGAGTTTGAGGCCAGTATCCCTCGTCGGAACTGCTGGAACAGCATCCCTGTTCACCGTGTCGACTTGCCTTTGCCAAGGCTTGTTGACTCTTCTCCAGAGATCTTCGGGCTCCAAGAAGCTTCAGCCTCCAGCATCTCTTGATACCAATATCTTCATCCTCACCGCATACTCTGCACAGTGGGCCTGCATCCTTGGTGAGCTGTTCGAGGTCCTCTTGAGACTGGCCTGTGGGTCCTCTTGAGGGTCTTCTATGGCTCCAGTGGGTTCCCCTGCTTGCTGAGGGCCTGATCTGACTCTCCTGCACTGGGTGAGTCCCTTGGACCTTGCTGGTCCAGACACTGCACCTTCTTCATTTTCCACGTCTGTTGCTGCTGCTTAGGCTTGTTGGTGCTCCCGCCGGACACCGACCCCCTGGTTCTCAACTTTCGACGTAGGACAGCTCGTGAATGGCTCCTGATCTTCCACAGCGTCACCTAGTCCTCACAGCTGCAGTGACAAGGTCACCGTCAACTCTCCTGCATCTTCTGTCATCGGTGGTCATTGGTCTTCCGTGCTTCCTGGTCACTCCCGAGTGGCATAGACTCTGTCCCCTCAGGTACTCCTCTTCAAGAATCCACTCTTGGATTCCATTGGACTCTTTCACCTTCTATGCTAGAGGCTTCTTCACTGAAGTCCTCCATTGTGGTCTACGTTGGTTTCCAACGTCACTTCGCACCTATGCAACCGGCTTCCCTGGTGTAGGTATTCTGGTTCCTGGGGTATCCACGGGTGGGGTGACTCTCCAACCTTCCATCTTCCACGGGGTTTCTTCAGGGTCCTCTGGGAAGGGCCCTTCTTGAAAAATGCAACCGCGACTTTCCAATTGACTTGCATTGAGTACGCGGCTGTGTTTCCACTCTGCACACAGCCTCTGTGGGGTTCCTGGGTACTTACTTCGGGTGGTCCCTTAGGTCCCCAGCTCTTCTAGGTCTTCTGGGTCAAGTCTCGACTTTGGTCGCAGTTCGCATTTCACTTTATTAGTATATGGTTTGGTTTCCCCCTGGAGACCACTGTGTATTGGTGCTACTTGCCTGTTCTCCTTTTGAAATATTGTGTGTATTGTGTTTATATCTCCGGGTAGGCGATATACCAATGTGTTAGTGAGTGTGTATAATAAATATTACTATTTTTATAACTACACTGTGTGGTTCTTTTTCATTTAACCTACACTACATGATTAGTACTGGTAAAACAAGCTGCTTAACACTCCTTCTGGAGCTTAGAAAGCTACCACTTAAAGAGCTTTCCAAGGTTGTCTTAGACCACTAAAATCACCATAAAGATTGTCTGGATTAGTGCAGGGTGCTTCACTTAAATAAGTGTGCACCATATACTAAGCCAGCCTCCTACAGGAGTCCATTAGAAATTATATTTCAAACCAATTAAAAATGTTAGTACTTACTAATTTACTTTAAAAAATCCCCTGATACAGACTGATAAACTGATAAACAATATGTTAGTCGTACTGATGAAAAAGCTATTATAGTCAAAAGAAAATTGTTAATTTTAAGAATGATTCCGGTTAAAAACCTGACACCTTTCATTGGAAAATGCACAATACATAGGCTGCATCACAAAGATCTAACAAGACTAAACGTTTGCAATATTTTTGGAGGGACTTAGAGGCATACATCCAACACATAACCTTAATTTCATCGAGACTTACCATCCATACACTAATTGAGTCCTTTTTGTGAAAGATGAAAGACGCTGTTATAAAGTGTTACATGGTACTGTGGTAGATTTAAAAAAGAAAATTATAGCACAGCTGTCTGAGGAGAAATTAAGAGAGAATGAAAAAACCTGTATATGAATGGAATTGTATTTCTATGTACAATATTAAAAATATATCCATTCAGAAACTGAGGGCGTTTCTGGCTGTTATGTGCTGGATTGAGGCCCTAACATAGGTGCGCCGTTTCAGAGGCACAGATCCTTCGTGCCTCAAAGACAGGCAGGCCCTTTCACCTACATTAGCCCTCCCTTCACAATAACGAGCAACAGAGGCTGTCCCTTATCTGACGTGTGCTCTGGGTGCAGAAGACGGTCCATCCTAAATACGTCATCTCTATGTCCAACAGTGACTAACCTACGTCACAACGAGTTCTTAGAAACAGACCCTTAAGCTCTTGGGAATTCATTAAATATGCATGAACCACTATTTCCTAAGGGTTCATTCCTGACGTCTTCCTCTGACCGACTTTAAGTCAATACTAACATTCCAAGGCACCTATCAGGTATAAATATACCTCCCTTTGCCCACGGAAACCAGAGGGGACCGAGACTTCCATCCCGACACTCTGACCTGAGACGCTGCAACCTGCGTCATGCCACAGCTCCAGCTGGCAGAGGTCCATCCACCCATCCTGGGGTGTCCAGCTCGAGATCAGGATGAAGTCCCACTAAGGTAATGGGGTTAGAATAAATCCTAGGGGGATTCTTGGCTCTCTAAGACCTACACACATGCTAGGTACACTTAGGTACATCTAGTTAGGCATCATAGGGGTATAGGCTTTATCTTAAATGCCTTCTGTATTTCATGTATGTGTTCATTACTATTGCACAATGGTAAAACTGTACCATGCATTTTTATTTAACTGCACTGCTGGCCATATTTCTCTGCTACTGTCCAACAGTTGTTGCAGCACATATTACCAGTACTAGAATAACAACTGTGCAATAAATTTGATTGTAAACACACCCGACTGTTTCTTCTATGTACTTCTCTGAGATGAGTGACTGAATGAAAAGTAGTATATTGTTTCCACGATCCTGAGGGATCAGGGTTTTATGTTATGTGGTTGCCAGAAGCTATTCCCTTCTTGTTGTCAAGAAGTTTCTAGTGGCCTCTGAGCTAGCTGGTACCCAGTAATTAAGTTTAATATACGCGATAGGGGCATACCGACCTCAGTCCTATGCCAAGCCTATAGTGTATGTTATTCCAATGCGCAGAACCTATCAGGGAAATAGGAACTACACTACATGGCGCCCAACTTGAATTTGGCACTTATTTAACAGTAGAATCTGAGTAGTTCAGTCATGCTTATTCTCAGAGACCCCTACTCACAAAACGCCAAAGACGTCTGGAGTGGGTAGGCATAAAATTCCGCCACAGCTGAGTAGGCAAACTTCCTATGTATTGGCTGTTGGTTAATCAAGCTTGAAGGAAATAGTTCCCGAACAATTATGCCTTTCAAAACCTTATCTTAAAACCCTTTTTTAGGACATTTTGTTTTCACAACACAATGTCTGTCGAGGCAGCTGCTCCTGTCACTGGGACACAGGTCTCAAACGACGAAGAGGAAGCAAATGCAATAAATTTTGCATCCAAAATCAGGCATACACTCACACAAAAACCCCTCAGGCATGGTTTAACAGACCGAGAGGGTACAGTGATATTAATAGAGGCACACGAAGATTATCAAACAGATGTGTTCTATTCTTGGGTTACATTCCCAGCAGTAAATGCAACAACTCAGACTTTTCATTCTTACATACATGAAAAAGTCCCAGCGGTCTACACTCCGTTCGAGGAGATTAAGATTCCGCTCATTGACCAGGACCACAATTTCTGGTTTAATGGCGCCCTACAACAAATAAATAAAACCAGGCTCGGTCCACTAGGTAGACCAGGAGCTACATGGCCGACATTAGCCGGCTACACACCACATCCTGACATTGACATAATGCCACACGATGCACTGCTCTTACAACACAAAGAGTTGGTAAAACTCTTACAGAGCCATGACGCAACTCGACATGAGGACACTTGGTGTCCAGCCCACAGTAGCTACAAATAACACAGCTCCAACGCAGAGCACCGCTACTAAAATCACTCCACAAACATTACACACAGTAAAGGGTAAACTGCCCACAAAATGTGAACAGATTCCTTTCTGGGTAGCTCAGAAAATTACCCAGTTAGAAGCAGTATTTCCAAATACCACACCATTTGAAAGCATATAATGCTAACACTCTGCTTGCCCATGGGGATCACACCACAGTTAGAGGACTGCACCACTTGGGGTACAGTCTTTGCTGCCATATATACCAGGACTCATGGTATTCCTTCCTTAGCGGTAATTCCAGATGTCTTACGACAGATACAGAACAAGTATGGAGCTGAACCAGCTCTGACCTTAGGTAATTATGACCAGGTATCAACAATAATACTAGCTAACATTAAAGGGGAAGCAGCTTCAGTGGCGATCCGCCAACACCTAAGAGAGGTCAGTCTTATAGACCAACCACAAGAACTTCCCAAAATAATTGAAACTGCATATGCAGAACTGGGAAGGGACAGTTTGGGTGGGAAAGCTTTTAAAACCACAGCTAATGGGCAGTCCTGAGAAGGACAATGCTAAGCAGACACCTACTTCTTCTAAAAAGAAGTGGGATAATAATAAAAAATAACATTTTTCAGAAAAGGTTCTCAGTCCCGAGGTAGGTCTCCTCAACAGGAGCCCTCTGCAAAGAGGTATAACGTTAGGAATAGGGATAATATTAGGAAACCTGACAGGTATCAGGATACTGATACACATTCCTCTCGACAAACAACACAGGGAGAGAAGGAAAGTCAGCACACAAAGAAGAGCGCAAGCAGTCCAGGGACAAGCACGCTCAGGACTCTTCTAAAACAGAAGACAAGCCACAATCCAAACCTCAATTTAACAAGAAGAAAGTTGCAGGTCTCAAAGTTAGACATGCACAGAATCCTAAGGACTCAACTTCTGAACGGGGAATGGGCTCAGACAATGCTAGACAGCGCGGCAGAAGTAGCAATAGCTCGCCAGAACCTGAAGGAATTTCTGGACAGCAAAATTGAATGATTACATCACGGTGGAAACACCAGACAAAAGGGTGAACGTCCCACACAAGTTTTATGAAATAACACTCCGCATGGAGGAGGACAAACACAGGAAAGTAAAAGGTCTCTTTGCGAAGAACCTATTGTCTGGTTTTGACATACTGTTAGCAGAACAAGATTAGCCGCCAGCATTCGTCAGGGAGCGCCCAAAGGGAGAAAGTATATTTTTCCTGCATTTTCCAACCATGTTCCCGTTCACCTTAAACATACATATGCACGGGAGTGGGCAGTAGCCCAAGCTCCAGCATTGTATAAAAATCACGCTGGATGGGATGATGCCTCAACCCACCACGTGATCCCGTTAATAGTTTCACCACATGCTCAAAGACAATATCCTATTAAGCAAGAAGCTAAAACACAGGTCAGGGAGATCTTAGATCAACTTGAATACCAGGAGATCATTGAAAAATGCACTTCACAAAAGAACAATCCCTTGTTTCACTTACCAAAACATGATAATACATTTCGTCTAGTTTTCATTTACAGACACTTGAACTCTTGCACAAAGACATATGCTGTCCAACATGCAGATAGTGCTGCATTAATGAATAACATTATGCGGGAAAAAATACAAAACGACACTTGTTGTCTCAAATTGATTTTTCTGTCAAACTATAGCACCTGAAAACAGGTACCTAATAGCATTTAGTATATTAGAGTCCCAGCGACAATTTTTTGTCATCTCCCCCGTGGGTATAAGAACAGCTCAGGGGTATTTTCTGAAAGAGTTACTGAATGGCTAAAGCACTTTGATGAAGAAGCGTTGTCCTATATGGATGATATTTATCTAACGGACGACCTATTGGGGAAACACTTGACCAAGGTGAGCATCATTATTATGGGATTCGCCTCTGAGGGCTACAAATTTAATTTTGAGAAATCAAAAATTGCCCACCTTTGTGTCCTATTTTTGGGATACTAGTTTTCAAGTGAAGGGAAAAGCCTGGCAGCTAACTTTTTAGAAAAGTGTGCGCTGCTCCAGCCTCCAAAGACATTAAAACAACTTCCAATCAGTACTGGAATTCCTAGATTTTGGCAGAACATACATTTTGGATTTCGCAGAGAGAGTAAAACCTTTCTACGACCTTTTTCAAACCTGACTTTTCAGTCAAACACTGGACACAAGAACACACCAATATTCTTTGTTCACTCCAGGAAGATATTATTGCTTCCAAACACATACACACACATGTAAACTTGCACCACTTGGTACTCAGTATCATTTTGGGTCAATGCGGGTACACTTATTAAACCTTTAATGAAGGTGAAACTGTACCAATCGCATACAAATCTCATCTGTACACAAACACAGAAATTAGTTTTAATTCAACAGGAATAAATTCTGACAACCATTCAGACTGCTGTAGCAAAAGAAAGAGCACTGGCTCATGGGATGATGCATTATTGTCGTCACCCCAGTACCGGGGCTAGCATTCCTAATGCCAAAGCCTTACATCCAGAATGGTTACAAAGGGCTAATTCTTTGCTGCATCAGACTTTGAATCCAGATTTGATCCAAGTTTAAAAAACACAGGCATTCCTGCAATATGAGAAAGAACATCATCTACCAAATGAAATCTTGCCTCTAGATCAGTATGAATTTTTAAAATTTACACTGATGGGTCTGCCCCACCGGCCACCTTTGTTAAAGATCAGATGCTGGATGGCAAGTTCCGTCCTCATTGCACCAAAAAACTACCTCTAGGTAATAGCACAGCTCGGTTGGCAGCTTTAAAAGCCCTGATACTTGCACTTGTAAACACGGATCGAGAATTCCCCACGCTCATTGTGTGCGATTCCTTTTACTGTGTGCAATCATACAATTAAGCATAAAACGCTTTGGGAACAAGAAGTTCAATTGAGAAACGAACTACCTCTGCCCACTGAAATTTTGCCTCTCGATCAGTACGAATTTCTAATTTATACTGACGGATCAGCACAACCCGCTACAGGGAGTAAGCAAGCTTACAGTGCAGCGTGCGCAATCGTTAAAGGTCGCATGCGCGATGGTAACTTCAGACCAATGGTCACTAAAACTCAATCTCTAGGAGATTGTACAGCTCAGCGAGCTGAACTACAAGCGTTCAAACTGGCTCTTGAAAATACAGATCTCGAATTCCCCACACTTATAGTGTGCGATTCCTTTTACTGTGTTCAATCATATAATAAATATTTACACCATTGGGAACAAAATGGGTTTAAAGATGAAAAAGGTGGCATAATTAAACACAAAAATTATGGGAACAGGTAGTGGAGTTGAAAAACGACCTACCAAACAAAATCTCACGTGATTAACACACTGAGTCATCAACGTGATGGCGTGCACGTTGCAGGGAATTCATAGGCTGTAGAAGCCACACAGGGGGCTGTTCACACAGCTTCCGTAGCTGCGCACACTCGTTCAACAACGAGAATAGACGGTTAGAATATGGTGGATGTAATTGCTTCACGCAAAGGCAGCACAGCAGTGCCTAAGAAATTTCCACTCATATACTCCTACAAGTTAGGTGCAAACAACATTCCATATGCTCAGATTCCTGGAGTGGGGGATAGAGTATTTCCAAATATGGATAGTAGGCAGGAATTAATCATTTAAAGCACACAAGGGCTTGGGCTCCGCGCATTCAGGGGTAATAGCTACTATTTCTTCATTGCAAACAGTGCTATTGGTGGCCAGGGTTCAGAAGTCAGACTATTGACTTTGTCTTGAACTGCAACATCTGTAAACAGATGCCAGGCTCCACCATCACAAGACCCGCGCAGGTCCCATTGCTAGACAGCATCAGACTGTCCACTAGATTGTGTCGTGTAACAGGACCACTGCGGCCCCTCAAATTTTGAGGTGGCTTAAAAATATATCTTGGTGGCAGTGGATCCTTGCTCAAGTTTCCTATAGGTATGGCCTCAGCACTCGGCTGACGCTCAAAACTGTTATAGAACGATTTGCGAGTCCATAACAGGAGATACGCAATCAACGTTACACCCTGACTGTGGCTCCACGCTTAGCTCTCGGGCTGACAAAGAGGCCATGGAAGGGATGAACGTAGTATTGCGGTACTCCTCTCCAACGCCATCCTGAGGGAATTTAGGTAGAGGAGAGGAAGGACTGGTGCATAGAGCAATCCTTAACAGCTAGGGTATTAGGTGGGGCGTTAGTGAGGTCAAACACTTATATGGATTCAGGGGGCAATACACACCCAGCCAAGAAGCTCTCTAGGAGGTCTGACTCCATTTACGAATGTGGGAACCTGATCATAAATGTGAAGGCACAGTGGCAGATGAAAACCATTCTGTATCTATGATCGTTTGGCTGTTTTACAGGAACTAAAGGAAACAAACAAACAAACAAAGATTCTGTCAAAGTGAAACAGGCCGCCACTGGGAAGTCGAGGTAATCACGGCAAGACCTGTCTGAATCCCAAAAGTCGGGGATCTGGGCAGAGAGAGATAAAGATCGCGGACACAAAGGAATTTGGCCCCTCATACAGGAAAACCTGTGCCATTCCTTGAAGTGAAAGGAACAAGAACTGTACTTTTGCCGCATCTTGCCGTGAAAAAGGAAAACAGATTCATTTCAAATGAAAGAATCAACCAAAAACTATGTGGCCAATACTGAGCAGTAGGCCTCGTGAACTCCACAGTAGTAGACGTCCCTCTCGCTACTATTCAAGAAATTCAAACTGAAAAGCTCATCACTTTTGAGAAATCAAATCCATGGAGTGGGGGACTATGCAACACTGCAATGGAACTAGTTCTCCTTGAACCAACCTTTCAAATTCAAAATAAAAGTCAAGACAACACTCAAGTTGCAATTTGGCCAAAAACAAATGTGTACACCATCGTTTTTCAACAAAAGCATCAAATAATAAAAGCTTCAACGTTTTTCAACAAAAACATCAAATAATAAATGCTTCAACGTTTTTGAACAAAAGCATCAAATAATAAAAGCTTCAACGTTTTTCAACAAAAACATCAAATAATAAATGCTTCAACGTTTTTCAACAAAAGCATCAAATAATAAAAGCTTCAACGTTTTTCAACAAAAACATCAAATAATAAATGCATCAATGTTTTTCAACAAAAACATAAAATATTAACTTCAACATCTGAACGTTTTTCAGCAAAGACATCAACTATTAACTTCAACATTTCAAACATTTTTCAACAAAAACAGCAGAAATAACTTCAACTAAACACGATGCAATTTCAACAATTGATCATACAGCTACTGGCTATTTCATTAACTTTGATACGTTTTCCATGGCTCCACGTGAACAGGAAGCGAAGCCAGCCCAAAAACAAACAACGAACATGCAAGTACAAACTTTTGAACCTTTTCTTTTTCCAAAAAGATACAGACCTGGCTTCACCATGAGTAGAACTATGGAGTATTTCTGGGTTCATCTTTTTCTGTTCTAGCTTTGCTTAGAGCTAGCTTTTAGTATGACTCTTAGTGGACACTTTCTACAACACAAGATCAACATAAAACTGAAGCCACGTCCATTTTCAATTCAAATGCAAAAGAGACTTATAAATGTATTCGGCCTGAACAAGCCTTTGTATTTTAAATGATGTATTTAATCATCCGTTTTTTTAATTCCGATTAATGTATTTTGAACTTTCATTCATTTTCATTCATTTTATCATTCATTCAGTGATGTCATTACCTGCAGTACATTTTTCTGAAAATTGGGTTACTGATACAGTGAATAATATGCTGTCTGTTTTAGGAATAATTGCTACATTTTCAGACCATGAAATGTTAGAGATTTATTCTTATTGTGACGCTTTATACCTGTTACCTTCATTAAGGTTATCAACTCCTACACAATTGTAATGCATCTAGAAATGTGGTTGTTTAAACACCAGTAAGAACGTTGCCAAACACCACCAAACACCATCGCACTGGGGTGGAATAGTTGACATACATCAGCAGGGGCAACATTAGATGCCATTTACAAAACAACAGGACAGACCCAGTTAGGAAAGTATGGGTGGTTTGGCCATAACTTCATATCTTCATGTGCAATTCATAATTTGGAAATGTATCCTATACCACAAGAATTAAGGAAATTTAAATTTATATGAAAGTATATTAATTCAAACTGTACATCCTTTTCAAACCATTATTAGAATGCAACTACAATCTGGAAAGGTTTAGCTATAGGAATTAGTTTGTGCTCTAAAAGGAAAAGTGGTTTTCATGCCATTAGATTTTCATAAAAACATACAAACTCTTGGAGCTGAGTGCAAATTAGAAGAACCTTTAGTTGTATTAGTCCCAAAAATTCAAAATAAGCTTTATTCGATATCACAGTGTGAAT
The DNA here is from genome assembly GCA_963921515.1 of Calotriton arnoldi. NCBI lineage: Eukaryota > Metazoa > Chordata > Amphibia > Caudata > Salamandridae > Calotriton > Calotriton arnoldi. The sequence continues at coordinate 7,933,373 of CAWUFW010000017.1, forward strand.
CATAAAAGCATACACAATAAAACCAATATACAGGGTACAAGATACAATATAATACGCTGTTTAAAAACCAGATAAGATACAGATGCAGATACAACTTAAAGAGGAACAACAGTACTCTGTTCCCATGTTAATAATTTCCTCTGTGTAATAACTGCCCATAAGAATTTTGATAAAACAGCACATATATACAAATTTGGAAGTAATTGTAAGTATAAAAAAGCTGGACAACATTGCATAAAATTTAAAGGCTTTGCCATTCGCTTAATTAATGAGTGCGTCAAATCTGAATAAAAGTTACAAAAAAAAACAATATGTGCATAGTAGACTGTATAGATAAATTGTCACAAGGGCAATGCACTAGTTCACGTGACCAATTGTTAATGTTAGGAAAGCTGGTTAAACGATGAAAAATGTCCAGCCTGAATCATGTCAAAACAAATCTATGTTGAGCATTATGTACACTTGCTAAATAGGGTTGTAAATGAAGGGTGGTTAAAGTCATCTGATTAAGTACGGATGTTTTAAGAATTTCAGTGAACAACCTTGTTTTTTCAAGCAATGCTAGGCACTCCAGTTTTAGCGCTTTTCTAGGTATACTGCTCAGCGTTTCTGGTTGATCGAAATATTCAGAATGACCTATATCAGTCAATCCAATCAAATCAGCTTTATTCGGTTAAAAAATACAACCATAAAAGCATTCTAAAAAGGATGACCTCATAAAGGTCAAATGGCCAATACCATTAAAACATATAAATCACATTGAAAAAACTTTTCATATAAATATTCTAAGACTCAGTCAATATAATGCAACAATTATACAGTACATAGATAAAATTACAAACAGACATCTTATGGGAATTTCGATAATGGTAATTGGATATTACTATGTAAATGTGCAAGTGTTAGTGTGTGAACCACAGTTGATCATTTTCCATGGAGACTGAAAATAATATTTATTATAAGGTACATCAACCTACAGTAAATCCTATGTTCCTTCATAAACTAATGCCTCAAGATGTGAATTATCCTTTCTTCTTCTAATCGCCATTTGTATAACAAGCATTGGCATAGCCAATAGGTCTCGCCTTTGGGACCTTATAAGTATTTAGTTATGCAGCACAATATCCTTGGTGCAACAACATCAACTGTTGCATGGCTAAACACTTAAAAGGTCCCAAAGGCGATACCTATTGGCTATGCCAATGCTTGTTTATTTTGCCCTTCCGCTTGACTTGAGTGTTCCCAGTTGAGGCTACTACACTTGACTCTGGCCTGGGTAGGCAGATGTTACTGTTTTACCCTGTCTGAGGCATGCAGCTGTAAGACTGTTGATCTCTGTCAATCTGTCAGCATCCATCCATGCGCTCATTCTTTGAACCTTTTATCCAGCTCTCCATCCATGCATGCACTCACTCATTTAGTCATGCTCTCACTCATTCTCACATTCATACACACACACACACACACACACACACACACACACACACACACACACACACACACACACACACACACACACACACACACACACACACACACACACACACACACACACACACACACACACACACACACACACACACACACACACACACACACACACACACACACACACACACACACACACACACACACACACACACACACATATATATGATTGTTGACTCACTCTTCCACCTAACTTGCCACACAACCACACCCTAACTGGAAAAGATACACTTTAAATATAAAGAGCCAGACCTACTTGCTTTGCTAATGCTTGTTTTCACATTAGAATTACAGGTTTCCCATATGTTACACTGTTGTATGTTCTAAAACTGGCAATATTTTGTGATGATAAATATGATAAAACACCACATTTCAGGTGGCAATTTTCTCTCTAGATTCTAAGATGTATTAGAAAGTAGCATACTATAATAAACGAAATGGCAAAGCAAAACTCAAAAGAGTAAAGGAGTTCTTATGTCAATTGTAGTGAAGTGAAACTTTTGACCAAAACCTAAATAAAATGAACATTTCCAACACATAATTATGGCCATAAATTGGCCTCAAGAGGCACGAGCTAAAGTTATGTTTCTACGCCCTACTCCATGTGTGATTTTAGACAAGCCACTTAATCTCAGCAACAACATTTCTCAGACGGTGAAAGGGGAGGGGCGCTCCTAAATCTGTCCTAAATACTAATCGTATAATTGCTATTTCCTCTCTCTCTCATCTCCTGCCCGAGTTATCCACCTCACCATTCGATGTTAAGAGCAAAAGGGACAGAGAGGGGTATTAAAATGTAATGATCTGTGAGGATGCCGTCTGCCAGCTGACCCGTGACACCCAACTAATAAATAACACAACGGCCAACAGCGCGCGTGCCTCACATCTCAAAACTACGCTCTGCACAGAGGAAGCACCGACAGCCGCAGCATGCTTGAACAATGCCCGAGGAAATCAAAGGCACACAGAGCAGCCAAACTCACACACCTTGACACAAAACAGCGAGCAAAGGAACTCCCCAGGGTAGCATGCCACGACCAGAGAAAGCAGATCTCCAGACTGAAAGATAAGACACATTTGGGATTTGAAGGAAAAGGTGACATGTCTGATGCTGCCGAAGGAGAGCAGAGATGCATATGCGAGTTGATATTTGTCATTCTGGTCAGAGAGGGGGTGTAGGCACGTGCTGGAGTGTGCAGAGCAGTATCAAGGTGCGTTTATTGCAGCATCTGCTTCTCGCAGTGAGGCACATAGTGCACTGCTTAGGCTTCCTTAGAGGCGTGCAGCTGAGAAAGAAAAGTGCCCGGTAAGACCGGAAACGTAATACCCTGTAGGTAGAAAGAAAGAGGAATGGTGAAGGGACAAGGGAGAGAGAGATAAAGTGTCTGCAGCGCTTTTATGCACTATATTGTGGGATACAGAGGGTGGGGGAGTGGTAGGCAGCTTGGACAGGGTGACACGCATCCACAGTCTCTCTCATGTAATGTCCCCATGCCTAATAAAAAAAAAAAATGAATGTGTAATTGGTGCTCTTTAAAGTGCTGAATTTCGTGGTATATAACATTGCTGTTGCGGCTGGCAAGAGTGAGAAAAAGCAGAAAACAGGAACTTATTCGCAGCTGCTGTTAAGAAACGCCACAGAAATATGAATATGTTCCCAGGACCGCACAGTGTCTGCAGCTCATTCAAGAAGCATGTTGTGAGAGATGGAAGTGGGGGAGCGGCAAGCAGCTAAGATGGGGTGGCAAGCATCAACAGGCTCTCTCATGTAATGGGCCCACGGCTAATTGAAAAAAGAAAAACATGTATGTAATGTAATTGGTGCTCTTGTAAAGTGCTCGTGTTCGTGCTTTCTAACACTACCAGAACAAGCATTGGCCGCGCGGCTGTGAAACTGACACGGCCGCGCGGCCGCGAAAGTGAAAGTAATCGCGAGGGAAGCCAGATGGCGAGGGAAGCCATATGGCGCCTGATCGGGCGTGCACGCTCGCGTGAACGCAAGCTGGTCGCCAGCAAAAGCCACTGCTGTTTGCACTTCCAAAACCCGCTTACTAAAACTCTCGCCAGAGCAGCGCATGCGCTGGCAAAGGCGAGACCTAAAAATGACTACTGCATTGCATATTTTCTCATTTTCCAAACTGCGGATAAAATTAAAAGCAGATTTATAAAAATATAGTTTTCTATTAAGAAATAAAGGTCGTAAAATGCTCTTCCTAATATCTCTATAAAAATTACAAACAAAAAAAAAATGTCATGCCGACTGAGGTGCCTTTCCGTCACAAGGGCAAACTGGGAGATTTTGGTTCCATTTGCCCATATTAGGAAATGCTATTAGATAATGAAGAGTACCCATTCTCAGCCTTGTCAGATAAAACCTATGTTGTAAATTCGTTACCCGAAGTAAGTATTGTTGTGTACAATGGTCCTTCGACAGATGGTCCTTCACAGTATGACTTGATCATCTGCTTTGAGCTTGCCTCTGTTTCTCTTAGTAATTCTCTTGATCTTATAAGCCCAGTTTTTAAATCCTTTTTACTATGACATAGGATAATCATGGGATCATTAAAATCAACATTCCCAACACATTCATTTAAAAGATTATCAATATACAGCAGCCATGGAATTTGTTTTACTATGTTCAAGTGCAAGGCAGTCCCTTAGGATATCCTGAATAAATTTGGTTCCATCCTTACTCCAGATCCCATGCCAAACAGTAAGAGTTGCTGTACTAATAGTCATTAATCTAAGGGACTGACAGTTCTTTATGTACAATGTATGGAGGGGTTGAATTAGGAACTGCAAATAGCCTCCTTAAAAATATATTTTCTTGGGTCTGGAATGCTGTGTGGTTAGCCATTCCCCATAATGCTGCACCATAACAGGAACTTGTGAGGCACTTGCTCCTATACAAGGTCAGAAATTTCCCCGATTGGCTTGTCCCCCATTTTTTTTGAAAATCTGAAAATGGCTTCTATCGTCCGTAAAAAAATTATTTTACATGGATCAATATGTGCTTCTCAGTGTCCCTCAGTTGTGAAAAGAAGGCCCAAATACGAGAAGGAATACGTTTTTGCTAATGACACACCCCCAACATGATGTCTCCTAGTTTTCGGTTTCCCTTTTCCACAGGTCATTGTGAATGTTTTTTTTTAGGTTAAGTTTTAAGTCCTTTTCAGCCATAAAATTTGCAAAATTTTCAATTAGACATTGAAGCCCGTTTGTGGTTCTGGATAACAAAACCACGTCATCCGGATACAGAAGGACCAGAGTGACGCGATTGCTGACTTTAGGAGCATCAGCGTTGAGCTTTTGCAAACATTTATCAACATCGTTAATATAAAGGGAAAACAAAAGCGGAGCAAGGACACAACCTTGTCTTATACCGCGCGTGACTCAAGTGGGGGGTACATTCACCTTTGGGTCCAGATCGAACTCTTGTAGTTATTTGTTCATATATTTGTGATAAGTAAATGATGATGTCAGTGGGGGCAACCATCCTAGTCAAGGTCTGCCATAATTTTGCATGATTAACTAAATAAAAAGCACTTGTTAGATCTACAAAATATAGATGTAGAAGGCCCTTTTTGGAGAGTGTATATTTTCAAACTATCAAGTGGACATTGACACACTGTTCAATCGTCCCCATATCCCTTCTGAATCCATATTGGGATTCTGTAAGAACTTGATTGTTATTTGTCCAGGTTTCTAATCTCTCCAGAAGGATTCTTGCCATCAATTTTGAAGTTGAATCAAGGAGGGATATTGGGTGATAGCATTTTGCATCGCCTCTATCTCCCTTCTTGAAGATTGGAACAACACTCTCCATCCAAGTTGCAGGCAGTAGGCCTTCGCTGCAGCTTTGCAGACTCTTAACAAGATTGGGGTCCAAAAATCTGTTCCTGCCTTAAAAATATCAATAGGTATCCGATCGGGGCCGGGCGCTTTTCCATTTGCACATCTATCTACAGCAGATTTAATCTCATCTAGCGTAATCGGAACCAGATTTGGAGAATCTATAGCTATAAAGTTCCTGTTTTCAGAGGATAATAATGTGTCATTATTTGGATTAAAGATCTGTCCAAAATACTTTAACCAGTCTGAGGGCTGTACCAAAGTCTCAATCTTAACAGTGGCCTGGTCTTTAAAAAAGGGATCATTTATGGTCTTCCAAGATAAAGTCACATCCTGTGTATCCGCCGCTTCTACTAATTTTCCCCAGGCTAGTTCCTGTATATTAGCTCTCCTTTTGTTTAAAATCTCTTTTTTTTATTTTTTTAAATATATTTTATTGATTTTCCCAACTTCAACAACAACAGTTGACACAGCGTACATTGGCATGCAGTAGCTTTGTTTTGTTACATCACATATGCTTTGAAGACTACAGTGTCTCAGTTGCTCGTACAACAGGTGTTACTGAGTGGTAGTGGTCAGGAACTTCACATGATGCAAATCACCATATCTGTTTGAGCATGTATGAGGAATCACTGGTCTACTGTGTGTTGATATTGCATGATGAGTAACATGATCAACTAGCCGCGTTCGAGTGGCAGTGGTTGAGTAGTACAGCTGACAACTTTGGGAAAGAGAACGTAAAACTATGAACTAAATTGAAGAGTCCCATCCACCTTTCTATGTGGATCTCGCCTACTCTACCCACGTCTACTGCCCTGTCACTAGCGAGCGGTGTAGGAGGAATTGGCCTGGGGGGAGCCCCTCATCTGCTATCATTGCAGCATAGGTAACGAGCAACCCGTCGCGGTATAGGTCTCCAATGGGTTTGTATGCCTGCCTCGTGCCAGGCCTGCAGCTCAGTGGCCGTGAATGCCGACCGACCCGAGGGGTTCCTTTTAAGGGGAGTGCAGGGGTGTAGGGTATTATGTGTCGAGTTATGTAGAGACTCCTACGGTAGCATCTGTATGCCATGTTGAGCATCAGGGACTCTGGAGGTCTTGTTTTTGCGCCAGGTGGAAGAGCCTGTGTAGTTGGGGTAGTGTGCGTGGTGGGTGTGCAGTTGCCGTGTCATCTCGTTGTCGGACTCCCATCCATCTGGATATACACTGCAGTTGGGCTGCCAGGTAATAATGTTCAAAGCACAGGGCCGCTTAGCCTCCCTGGTCTGAGGGCAAATAAAGCTTCTTCATTACCACTCTGTGCCGGCCGGAACCCCATATGAAGTCACTGATCATCTTCTCTAGAGCGACAAAGAAGGGGGGGGAGGCACGTATGTAGGCAGATTTGCAAAGTAGTAAAGGAATCTCGGTAGGGTCACCATTTTTACGAGCGCTATTCTGCCTGTCACGGCAAGTGGGAGTGTGCTCCAAATTTGCATGTGGGATCTGGTGGTTGTTAGCGCCCTGCCTAGATTACCATCCAATAAATCCAACGGTTGACGATAGATTTTTATGTCTAGGTATCGGAAACAACGGGCAGCCCTGCCGCGTCCCTCTCCGCACAGGGACTGTATCTGATACACATGGACCCATTTTGACTCGTACAACCAGCTCTGTATAGAGTAGACGGTTCAGTTTTAGCAAAGTGGGGCCTAGTTTATACTTTTCAAGTGTCCCGAACATATAGTCCCACTCCAGGGAGTCGAAGGCCTTCTCAAGATCGAGTATGAGGCAACCCGCTCCTGGCCATGCGCTTGTGGAATCAGCTGCGACCCAAAAGAAGCAACGCAGATTGAGTGAAGTGCTGCGGGATGGCACAAAGCCATTTTGGTCTGCGTGGACCAAAGTGGGGACCACCTGCGCAAGTCTATCTGCTAGCACTTTTGCTAATATCTTGTAGTCGGTGTTGAGTAAGGCGAGGGGTCTAAAGGAGCCCATGTCTGCGGGGTCCCGGTCAGGCTTTAGCAAGAACACCAGGTGTGCCTCGCGCAGGGAAGGAGGGAGTCGTCCCGTCTCCACTGCGGTTTCTTAAAGCGCATGCAAACGTTGTGTTAGCGACAACCGGTACGCCTTGTAGTACTCCGCCGGGACCCCGTCGGGCCCTGGGTTCTTTCCCGTGGCCAGGGACGATATTTTGCCTTTCTAATCTCCTCTAATGAGATTGGCTCGTTCAGCATCTCGCTTTGCGTCAGCGTCACCTCAGGCAGCTGGATGTAGTCTAGAAACGTTGTGAGACTTTGTGTGTCACTGTACCCCTGGGATTGATACAGCTGGGCATAATGCTGCGTCATGGCTGCGTGAATGTCGTGTTGTGTGTGTAACAAGAGTCCTGCATCGGTGCGCAGTGTGCCTATCGGTTTGCGGGCGTGTTCCTGTCGAATTAGCCAGGCCAGTAACCGTCCTGCACGATCAGCGGTAGCATGTGTGCGGGCTGTGTGAGCGGTGTAGTGATGGCAGCGGAGCGTTCTATTAGTTCGGCATGCTCTGTGCGCAGCATCTCTAGGCGACGCGCACCCTTGCCCCCGCCCTCCCCCTCGGGCTTCATGTCGTAGGAGTTGCGTTTCTATTTTGCTAAGGGAATCAGACAGTTGCCGGCATATGCTCCATGTAGCTCCCAGACAGTGTCCCCTCATTACCACCTTAAACGCTTCCCATTCCACTAATGTGTCTCCTGCTATGTCTTCATCGATCTCAAAATATTCGAGGATCGCTGTTCCTAAGGTTGAGCGGATTGCAGGGTCTTCTAGTGCTGTGGTTTTGAGTCGCCATGTAGGGGTCGGGGGCCGCTCAGCCTCCCAGGTGAGTTTCAGTAGTAGGGGGTTATGATCGGAGTGTGTCCGGCCAAGGTATTCTGACTGCCGAACTAGGGGGAGCAGAGCGGGTGAGCCTACTATTTGGTTCAGGCGCACGTGGAGTCCATGCACCGCAGACTAGTATGAGTAGACCCGCGCGTCGGGATTGTGGGTGCGCCATATGTCTAGCAGTGACCAGTGGGAGAGCCAGTTCGCGAGGGCATGCGCGTTGGATGCTACTGTGGTTTTTGTCAGGGGCGGGAAGGACCGGTCTAGGTCTACATTGAGCACTGAGTTAAAGTCTCCCCCAAGAAGCAATGGAATTCCGTTCCACTTAGCTAGTGCTCCGGTTAGGTTATCTAGAAAGAGGGGTTGATTTACGTTCGGGGCATAAATGGAACCGGTCAGCATCATTTGGCCATTGAGCCGCCCTCTCACCAATGTGCATCTGCCCTCGGGATCGATCAGCACCTCTTCACTTATAAATGGTACTCTGGCTCTCACCCAGCTAAGGGCACTACGTGAGTGGGCTGAGTAGGTCATGCCATAGACTTGGCCTCGCCATCTCCTGCGCAAGCACCCTATCTCTGCTTGGGACATGTGTGTTTTTTGAAGTAGCAATGCCAGTGGTCCTGCGCTGGAAGTAGGCGTATATTGAATATCTACGAGCTGGCGTGTGCATACCACGCACGTTCCACGTGACTAAGTTAACTTGCGCAATGTCCAGTCATTGTGTTGGCCTGGGCGTTTTAAGGCGAGTAGGGCGTGGTAGTTCCTGGTGTGCATGGGTGCGCTCCAAAATGATAATGTTAAGAACAAAGCATGAGTGTAAACAGAACCGTGCATAACTGTCAAGGGCGAGTTCCAAAGGGATGCTCGTCCAAACTGGGATGCCCAACTATGGCAACGACTGTGTCAGTGCGACGTTTAACGTGGGTATATGTGGCGTGTGGGTTGCTTGGTCCCTCGGTGCTGCGGTCTAACTATCTGTCTTCCCAGCCAACCTATTATTTGAGGAGTATGTGTGTGTCGCGTGCAACGCCGATCGCGGCCCCATGTGTGCGCTGCTCGTGACGACGTGTGAGGCGGTGTTGCTCCACAATAGGCATGCAAACAATCAATTGACCATGATCAAATAGTCCACCAGGTTGGCGGTTACTTGCGTGTACAGGTTGCTACAGAGTTTAGCAGATTCGCAGAGAGTCATATGATGCCATCCGCCGTCTGCGGTGTGACATCCGGCATCTGGTAATCTTCGGGGTCGTTCAGCCTGGAGGGTGTGGAATCATTGGTAGCTGAGGATCCAGTAGGGCTCAAGTTCCGATCAAGGTATTGCGTCGCAGTTCCGAGTGTTGCGGCTACTTGTATCGCCTCCTGTCTCTTCATTCTTCTCCGTTCAGGGTCGGGGGCCGTGGGAGTTGCGGACGTGTCTACGTGGAGCCTCCTGCGCCCGCCGCGTGGGTGCTTTCTTTTGCCAAGTTTCCTTGGATTGTCCTCCGTACGTGGTCTGGGCCCTGTCCATAGTCCCGACTCCTCTAGCCAGTCCCAGACCTCGAGGGGCGAGTCAAAGAATCGCGCCACACCCTTTGCAACCACTCGTAGCCTGGTGGGGAATAATAGGGAGTAACTAAGGTCAAGGTCGCGGAGTTGGCAGTTCACCTCAGTATATGCGCTCCTGCGTCGCTGCACTTGCGCTGTATAGTCAGGGAATATCATGACCTGGCTACTGCATATTTTGATGTCTGCCAGCTTGCGGGTTTCACGCAAGATCGCATCCCTGTCCCTGAAGTAGAACACTATGAATAAGAAAGAACGCAGGCGGGCACCCGGGGGGGGGGTTCTGTGCTGGCACGCAGTGCACCCTCTCGGCCACGAATTGGGGCGACAGCACGCCAGTAGGTAGTAGTTCTCTGAGCCAATGCTCGGTGTATTCCTCCAGGTTGCGTCCTTCTTCCCCCTCTGGGATGCCCACTACGCAGACATTGTTGCGGCGTGAGCGCCCCTCCGCATCCTCCACTCTGTCCTCTAGTGCATGCATGCGGTCTATGAGGTCCTATAGGGCCGACGTTTGGCTTTGTGTGATGGGATTCAGTTCCGCGAGTGATTTCTCCTGCAGACGCACTTTTTCCCCCAGCATGTGATGGTCAGCGCGTAGTAGGGTGAAATCGGAGGTGACTGTCAATCTTGGACTCCAGTGAGAAGCGGGTTTGGTTCAGGGCGGATCCGATCTTCTCCACCGCCGCCAGCACTGAGTCCAGTTTGGCGGCAAGTGCTGCATGTGGCGTCTCTGCTGTGTTTTCACCCTCCGTGGGCGCCATGCGCGCGCTGGGCGGCTGCGTATTTGTGCGCAGGCGGCCCATTACTAGCTGCTGTGCTGTCGGCATACGTTTGAGAAACGCAGAAGCCGTTTGGGGCCACGTGGGACGCTGCACCTCAGTTGTGGCCGCACCAACCTGCGGGGTTATTGCACGTGAGCGGCAGCGGGTACTTGACAGCGTAGGCAGGACTGAGTATCTTGTTCTTATCCCGCGCTATGATCTCCTTGCCGCGGGGTGCGCAGTTCTGGCGGGGTTTGTGGCGATATCTCGTTTGCTGTCTGCACATCACTCTCGTCCGGAGGCTTATGATCACTGGTGGCCCTCTCCTTGAGGCCGGAGTATGGATGTGTCTGCCCGTGGGGGCGCGAAGTCAGCGGAGCCTCCTAATGAGGCCTGTATTTTCCTCTAGGGGTTGTCTGAAATGGACGCAGCGCGAGTGTGGGGTGTGCTGTGCCTGGGTTGCACTTGGGAGTGTTATGCCTGCTGTGCCCGTCTGTGGCGCTCCAGAGTGTGGCAGCCGCGCCCCATGGCTGTGGCCTGGGCCAGATCTGGCCCCCGGTCCCGGTAGTTCCCAGGCCACCCTGCCTCGGGCGTCACGCGGTTAGGTCTGCAGAGGGGGCTACGTCTTTGGCGCTCTCCCGTTGTGTCCTCAGCTGCTCCTCCTGCTCGCCACAGTTGTGGACTTGGCCTGATCTGACCCTCGAGCTCAGCGCGTGGCGGGTCTGCACTGCCTCCCCACCTCGCCGCAGAGCTCTTGCAGTCTGACTGTGAGAAAGAGGGAAAAAGGAGTGATGGGGCGCCACTCGCCTCGGTGCCTGTTGTTGTGCCTCAAATCTGGACTTGGGGGTGGAATTTTTGTGTCCGCGGCGTGCCAAAGAGTAGTACCTCTGTCGTGCAACTGCGGCCTGGGCCCAATCCGACCCCCGGGCCCGATGCTCCCAGGGGCAATGTGGCCCGGTCACCACGCGGAAGTGGGCGTGTTGAGTTGGGGCCCGCCGGGAGAGCCGCGCCCTCCGCGCCTGCTCACGGCATCCACCTTCGCGTTCTCTGCTCCCCGCGATTACCGAATGGGCCCAATCTGACCCCCGGGCCCGGCGCGGGGTAGGTCTGCACCGCCTCCTCGCCTCACCTCAGCACTCCTGTAGCCGGATTGTGCGCACTGCTGCCCCCGGCCTCTACGCCCCGGTCAGGCAAGTCTCGCATGTCGCAGGGCGGGAGGGGGGAAAGGGGGATCCCGCTTACCTCCGTGCCGGTCGCGGTGCCCCGGTCCCTGGTGGGCCGGCGCGACTCTGCTCGATGCCTCCCTCGTCTGTGGTACAGCGGCACGCCGTGGATCTGGAGGTACAGGGCCCCGGCCTCCAGCTGGTACGGGACCGCCGATCCTGCGTAGGCCTCGGCCGCAGACAGCCCCGCCGGAGCAATCACAGCGCCAGAATCCAGATCGGCTACCGTGGCGGCTGCTGATTTAAGTCGTGCCCCTTCCTCGGGTGGCACCGCGCCGTGGGTCCGCATCTTCTGGGCCGCACTCGCGGCTTCTGATGCTTCACCACCTGTGTTTGCGCTGCCACGAGGCCCCGGGGCGCGCGCTGGACCAGCAAACTGTGTCTTTGCAGCGATGTAGGGCCACGATCAGTGACTGCTGCTGTTCAATAGCACGCCCATGCCTCTTGTGTGCTAGGATGGCATGGGATTGTAGGGTTTGGCAGGATAAACAAGGGTTTACCGACGGAGCTCTAGCAGCTCACGTCCGCCTTGTTGGCTGGCTAGCCACGCCCTCATCCTTTTGTTTAAAATCTCTTGATAAGATTTCCTTAGAGTTACTGTCCTTTCACTGTCTCTAGGTTTGGCCTTTAGTGCTTTTTTTAGAGCCTGATTTGCTTTAGAGCATTGTTGGTCAAACCATCTGGGTCTTTGATCTACAGTTTTTTTATTATTAATTTTTAAATCTCCTGAAATTGCAGAGGCAATATTACAATATACCATAATAATATGTAGATCTATGGAGTCTCCCTTCATACAGGTATCAAAGTCTTGTTGTCTGTCATGTACTATTTTATCTAGAAATGAAGAGGGATTGACACCTGACCATTTAATACTAATGCCATTCTCTCCCTGCGTTTCAATGTCAGCAACTAAGCACGTCCTCTCCTGGTGCATCGTGCTAAATCTGAGAGTCAGGACGAGAGGGTGGTAATCAATAAACTGACTTACTATCACCTCAAGTTTTTCAATTTGTCCTCGGCCATTTCCTGGGATCAGGATATGATCAATGGTCGAGGAGTATCTATCACCTTCATAAGTTGGTACGGGCGTTTGTCCGTCTGTGCTAGGCTGCTCTAAAAGTTCCAAATTATATGTATACATTACGCCATTAATTGTATCTCCGTATAAATTATGGGGGAAATGAGAATAAGCTTCGCCATAGTCATCTTTATGGCCACAGTGTTCCCCTTCTATAGTGCCATATTTCTTACAATTAAAATCACCAGCCCAAATAAATAGACAATAATCCCTAATGTGTCTTAAAAATATTTTTCATTTCTTCTCCAAGGCCAATACTACCTTATATCTTGAATTATCAAATACATTATTATAAAAGTTTATCATTAATATACACTGGTTTCCAGTAGTCTAAAACCAAAGAAATTGAAAAAACAGCGAGTTGGTATAAGCTTTTTTTAAGATCAGCAAGGAGGTAACTGAAACCAATGTGACCCTTCCATTCCGGGAAGGAATCGCTGGAGTAACAACCGTTACAAAGCCATCAATATGAAAACATAAGTATACCAGGTTTCTTGTAAAAGAATTATAGAACAATTTTTAATAGATTCGAGACACTCTTCATCTTTCATCTTATTTCTAATCCAGGCTACATTCCATGTAATAACAGTCAGGTTTGCATGTGCTAGGAGGGAGCTTGTTTAAGCTGGATCTACAAGTGGTGGTTTACCATTACAGTGGGTGTCTTGATTGGTGAAGGGCATTTAATCTACATTCTCTTCTAGTCAATCAAGTTCACTACAACTTCTGAGAGGTAAAAATCTGTTTGACGTGCGGACCTAGCATAGGGCAATTGTTCAACCCCGGGTACATAGAAATGTCCCAGTGAAACTGCGATAATAAATTCATCCTGTTGGTTCTGTGTCGTTGCATATTTATATGAAAATTCGCTAATTAATGCTCTTACCAACTCTGGACAGCGAAAATTTACAACAATACTGTCCCCCTTACAGAGTTTGATCGAGTTACCAACCCTGTTTACTCTTCTTATCATAATGATGTTTTGAAAGAGAAGATTAATACTGCAGTTGCTATTCTTTGTAAACCAGTGCACAACCTTGTTTTTCAAGTCCCCCCAAGACTCTGTAGCCTTCTCTACCAGCTTCGGGACTTTTTTTTAGAACAATTCTATAAGGTGTCGCCTGTGGTAGCAAGTGTAAGGAATCCTGTTAGTTCCTCGTCGTCCTACAGGTTGTGGCACATTCAGCCCTATTCCTATTCGTTGTTGCGCTGGCTACACCAATAGTAGAAGAATTAGAAGGCCTAGTATGCATGGTAGTATTCTCTTTCATCTGACAGGGGGTTGCTAAGTCCAATTGAGTGTTATTGATCATCACGTGTGAACGATGTCCCGCACTAATCCTGCTATCTGAATCTTTACCACAGGTTGCACAAGAGGTTTCACTAAAAAAGATAAATCTGTAATCATTTTAACTATCTGTGCAACATCACTTCTGACTGTTTTTATTTCGGCCAGCAATCTCCTTTCAATAGTGTAAATTTTTAAATGCATTTAAAAAAAAAGGTTTTCCAAGATTTGTGAATGATTTGTTATTGGAACATCCCCTACCCCAAGTGGTAATTTCTTTGGTTTCACCTTTTTTAACTGCATAGTAGGTTCTGTTGCTGATGATTTAGAAATTTTAGACTGTTGTTTACTCTTTTTTGCAGGGGGGGATATCAAATCAGTGTTATTTGATAAAACGGATATCTCCAATGGTGTGGTCGAGACACATGGGGCTTTTTAGGTCTCGCCTAGCGTTGCTGCGCACATGCGCAGCTCGCTCGGCGAGATTTAATGCAGATGAGTACTTTTACAAAAGGGCTTTAAGCCCTGCCCCTCTTTCCCATTGGCTGGCGTCACCGTTTATGCTAAACGGTGGCCAGCCATTGGAAAAGAGCTATGTATGTTGCCTCCCTTTGGCTTTTTGGGACGTCCCACTTGGACTGTCTCGCCTGCTTTCCGTTCGTCGTAAACGTTTTCTTATCTTAGTTGGCGTGTTTGATCCTATTTGGTGTTTTTAGGTCTCGCGCCTAGCGTTGCATCACGCTGTCTGCACGGGCAAGTCGGCTCTCTGATTGGTTGGCAACTGCCAAATATGCTTTGTGATTGGTGGACCTTGTCAACCAATTAGAGAGCCAACTGGCGCGCGCAGGCAGCGTGAGCAACACACGCTGTAGACTCGCTGTCCCAAGCGCGTGTCTTGCTTGTTTTAAGTACTGCCTTTAAAACAAGTGTCGTCACCCAGATTGGTTGCTGTGACGTACATGTTGCGACCGCGCATCGCTGGCAGCAACTATAGCAACGCCGGACTCGGAGGCAGGCCTGCCCTCCGGAGACAGGCCCGCCCTCTGCCCCTCCCGCCTACAGCTGCTTCCTTGTTCCCAGTACTCCTCCCTCCCCACTCTGCATCCTCGCGAGGGCCCGCCCCTCGCTGTTTCGGTTTCGTTTCCGGAGTCCGCATCTCTGCCTCCCTTCCCTCCCCAGTCCGTCAGAGCTCCGGTGTAGTTCGGGGCCTTCACCTCGCGCCCCTGGCTCACGTAGGCCCCCCGCGATCCCCCTCCAAGTTCCCGTCTGCCCTTACCTCCCCGGCTGTGGTGTGCCCTCCCTCCCGAGAGCATGCACGGCGAGAAGCACTGGCACTGCAGATATGATTCCACCTGGGAGGGAGAGGAGGAGGAGGAAGATGAGCGGACCGAGGAGAGGCCGAAGAGCCAGGTGAGAGGGGCTGTAGGATGGGGGGTGGGGTGGCTTGGAGTGGGACTGAGTGGCGGTGCTTCTGGCCGAGAGATTGGTTGGGGTCTTGCAGAAGGGGGTGGGGAGAGGGACTTGTGGCAGCAGACGATATTAGGGGTTGGTGGGGGTTGAGGATGGCATGAGATCTGACCGAGCGGGGCTGTGAGGACGGCGGGGGGTCTCAAAAGAGAGGTGGTGAGAGGGGACAATGGAGGGGCTGACAGGTGGGTAGGAGAGGGAAACTGTGGTGTGACATTCCTAGGAGGGGAGAAGATCGGATGAGGTTTGACAGGCGGGGTTGATGTAAGGGCCCGGTTGGGGAGGGGGTGGAAAGTAACAGAAGACAGAGGAAGTGAGATCTAAGAAGCGAACGAGTAGAGAGTTGCTGGTATGACAGGTACTCATTGGAATTGGAGAGAAGAGAGGGTGGTAATT
The DNA here is from genome assembly GCA_963921515.1 of Calotriton arnoldi. Classification (NCBI taxonomy): domain Eukaryota; kingdom Metazoa; phylum Chordata; class Amphibia; order Caudata; family Salamandridae; genus Calotriton; species Calotriton arnoldi. Next base: position 7,949,313 of record CAWUFW010000017.1, read on the forward strand.
AGACAGACTGGATGCTGATTTGAGTGTGGTCTGACCCAGGGGAGACGGAGAGGGTCGGAGGGATGTAGTGCAAACTGTAAGGGTGGGGGGCAACCAAGGGTGTTTTTGGCAGTCACTTTTTCCCTCGATGAAAAATGCCCTCGATCCAGCGATCTGTGGGAAGGGTTTATGCACTCAACGATATGCCCTGCCTAGCATAGCGAGTGATCGATGCATGCCTAGCTGTGACCGTGTTTTAATCTTTTCCAAGTGGCACACGTGATATTTCTTCACTTGTACAACACTGCAGTTTTTACCGGAAGGACACATGGCACACACACTTCGATATGTACAAGAGGGAGAGATTGTTATTTTTTTATTCTTGCCTTGGAAACTGCTTTACACACGTAGGGTCGTCGAGAAGTGTACACCAGTGTAGCCTGTGGAGTTTGAAAGGAGTGACCTAGTTTGCAAGCATCGCCATATAATGCAGAGTATAAAATGCATTGTGTGATTTCAGTCTCTAAAAGAGTTGCTTGCCACCTGCAAAGTTAAATTTATTCAAATGCGGAACATCTCTGCTTGATTAAAATTGTGGCGATTTTCCAAAAAGATGTGCTTTCCTGGCGGAAAGTTAATGCCAAACCCCCTCATGGGTAGGTAGGCCAGTTTCCATTTTGAATCCTTAGGTAGGCAAGTGCCATATCATATTAACTTCACCTCCCTCAGCATGCCTTAACAGGTGAGAAGAGTGTGCGAAGTATTACTTTTTAACTATAAAATTCGATTTCTTGTTTTAGGTCTCGCGTGGCGTTGGAGCGCGCATGCGCTCCTCGCCTGCGAGAGCTATAGTCATCAAGGCAGTTTCAAGAAGGGGACTCGAAGCCCCGCCCTCCTTTTCATTGGGTAGCGTCAGCGTTTATGTTAAACGCTGGCTTCCCATTGAAAAGGAGGGTTTTCGGTTGCCGCCCTTTCGCCTTTTTGGACGGCCCCTAAGGACTCGGTCGCCTGCATTACGGCTATCATGACGAAGTTTCTTATCAGAAGCTTCGTCACGCTGCCTTGCACGCGCCAGTCCGGGTCTCTCATTGGGCGCTCTGAGAACGCTCTTCCTATGTTAACATGCTTGTTTTGGTAGGACTCCCGCATTTTTGGGCGTCTTTCCAACGTGTGGATTACTTCCCCCACGCGCTCATTAGGCTTAGTCTGGCCAGGTTCTGGGCATCGAGGAGAGGCGGAGGACCTGCGTGTCGGTGATATGTCACGACAGGCGGTAGCAGTGACGCCGTGACCGGATCTGCGGTCTGTGCGACATTATTGTGTGGTGTTCCCTTATTCCACCAGCTCCCGGGAGGGCCCCGGTGTGTACCACAGCCTGTGGAGAAAGAGCACAGCTTCGGGAATCATGTGTCCCGAAACTCACAACCGAAGCAACGCACGGATTTCCTCAATTCAATGGTCATTTTTCTAAATAACAAAAAATCCCCTTAATACTAATAGTTAATATTGAAACCCCTGTCCTCGGTCTTTCTCTGCTGCTGTAGATGCAGAATGTATTGCGCAGTGTTGTAATTGCATTTATGTAGCGCCTACTACCCCTGAAGCGCTTCATGGAGGGCAGCGCGCTCGTCTTGTGGTTGCGTCATCTTTGCGCGGGTTCCCTGTTCACATTTCATGGGGGGAGCGGCTTCCTCGCTGGCACAAAGCGCCGAGAGACGGCAGTGCCTGGAGAGGGCCGTGTTTAATCCTCTGCAGCCAGCTGCACACAAACTCGGGGGGGGGCTGTGTCTAAAAGCTAATTGCGTTCTGTCTAATCCGTCAGGGCAGAGGGCACACTGCACGAGGCCCCCTGGGGGGCTACTACAGCGCCTCGTCCTCCCACTGCACCCGCCTGGCGCTGGATGCAAGCGTAGTGTGCATCACAGCAAAGCGTTGTGTGGCACAGTGGTGTAGCGCTGTGTGGTTCACCAATGTCTGCAACACTGGCGTATCTCCAGCACTGTTTTATGTATGTATGTTTAGTGTTTGTGTGCAGCATCGCTGAGTGTCAATGTGTGGTCTGTTCGTGTGACAACACCGTGTGCCACTGGTAGCCTCTGACGTTTGTTTCGTGTGTCACACTGTTTGAGAAGTGTGTGTGTGCGTGTGGCAGCACTGTGTGCCAGACGTTTGTTTCGAGTGCCACACTGTGTGCGAAGTGTGTGTGTGCGTGTGACAACACTGTGTGCCACTGGTAGCCACTGTCGTTTGTTTCGTGTGTCACACTGTGTGCGAAGTGTGTGTGTGTTTGTGGGACAACACTGTGTGCCATTTGTAGTCACTTATGGTTGTTGAGTGCGTCGTCGATCTGTGTGTGTGAGACAACATTGCGTGCCATTTGTAGTCATTGATGTGTTTCGTGCATCACACCGTGTGCAATGTGTGTGTGTGAGACAACACTGTGTGCCTATGGTTAGCGCTATATGCTCACACCGAGGCACTGTCATTGCTGTCTTCTCACTCTGTGGAGTGAAACCGCTGTCTACTCTCACAGTGTTTATACCCATGCAGTTTGTGTGAATCACTTCGGATAAACACGCAGTGGAATGAAACGGTTTCATTAATTTCACACGCTTTTAATTACTCTCGGCTGCATTCCAGTCCATCACATTTTTGCTCACGTTTCCACTTCAAACAATGACAACTGACATCCAAATGAGTCATGGCCTCACCCTGATGCGACTGTCAGAGGTCAAGCAGTGAGGCCAGATCCTCTATGAGTGAAAACATCTGAAGTACCCGTCATGCTTCAGCCTGTTTGGGCCTTGTCACGGAGGTGCTGAGTGACTCCTGTTACACTGGCCAATCACTGCGATTTATTGCAATTCAGGGCTTGTCACTGCTGTCTGTCCGCAGTTGTCACTTCTGTCAGTCCACAGATGTCACAGCCACCTGCAGACAGTCTGTCACTGCTGTGCTGTCTGTCCACAAGTGTCTCTTCTGTCTGTCCAGAGGTGTCACGGCCGTCTACAAACAGAGACTGTCACTTCTGTCTGTTCTCAGGTGTCACTTCTATCATTCCACAGAAGTCACAGCCATCCAGAGATAGAGGCACTCACTGGTGTCTGTCCTTAGGTGTCACAGCCATCTGCAGATAGAGGCAGTCACTGCTGTCTGTCCTCGGGTGTCACAGCCATCTGCAGATAGAGGCAGTCACTGCTGTCTGTCCTCGGGTGTCACAGCCATCTGCAGATAGAGGCAGTCACTGCTGTCTGTCCTCGGGTGTCACAGCCATCTGCAGATAGAGGGTGTCACTGCTGTCTGTCGTCGGGTGTAACGGCCGTCTGCAAACAGAGACTGTCACAGCTGTCTGTTCTCAGGTGTCACTTCTGTCATTCCACAGATGTCACAGCCATCCAGAGATAGAGGCAGTCACTGCTCTCTGTCCTCGGGTGTCATAGCACTGTGGCACTCAGCCACGAGGGTGCCCCGTCTTTCCGCCCAGGGGCGGGGTGTGCTAGCCAGACACTCAGGGTGAAGGCACTCAGCCGTGGACAAGGAGCAGATACAGCGTCGGCTCCTTCATATGGGATGAGTTAAACAGGGCGTAACACAACTCTGTTCACTCCCACACTGCTCTCAAGAGCCCACCACTGCTGTTTTGCACTTTTTTTTTAAATTTCAGTACTTTATGCATTTACTAAAAGTACTGCAAGTGGAAGAAAATGCAGCAAACGGATACAAAATTGCAATTGCATTTGACCTATTGGTATTTTAAATGACAATGCCTTTCATCATTGCAAGTTTTTAAAGACATAAATTAAAGGCATTGTCATTTACAATGCCAATAGCTCAAAATCTCGCAAATGCGAGACCTATTGCATTGCAAATGCTTGTTTAGTATGTTGCCTAGTCAACGAGCTGTCCCCTTTCGTAACATCGGTATTCAGTCCATTCAGTTCAGTCTCTATGGTTGCTCTATCAGTCATGGATTCTATAATTGCTGCATTTAGTGCTGTTTAAGAAGCAGATAAGCGCTCCTCCGCATTGACGATTTCATTATTAATTAGCCCCATAGCGTTTTTCAGATAATTTGTTATTGGAGTATTATTACTAATATTTTTCCCTTTGCCCGCTGAATTAGGGACTAGCTTCCGTTTCCCCATGCCTTAAATAGATATATCGCTGAGATGGCACTACCAGACCGTAAAATTAAACCAGTCTTCTTACCATGGCTTTTTTGGCTCCTCAGAAAATCAGAGCGGGACGGCCCAGCCTAGCCTCGGTCGGGCGCAGATGTACGGCGGCGCTTTGAGCGCGTCAAATCAGCCGGTGAGGGCTGGGCAAGAGCAGCAAACAGAGCACTGGCACAACACAGCAGGCGAAGCGTCCCGCCAATTTGTCAAAGTATTCACAACTAACCCCGCTTCCTCTCAGGCGGCTCCGCAATGTGGGCTACCGGCTCTTTGCACTCTTGTGTAAACAAGCGTGGCCGCGATGACGCTGCCTGCTCTCGGCAGCGTGGGGCTCAGAGCGTTGGCTGCCCACGGCCAGCGCGGCTTGGCGGCCCTGTGAAGCTGGTGCGGCGGGGCTCCCGATCCGGGGACCGCGCTTACTGGCACAGGGGTCGAAGGCTGCGGGCGGCCGCACTGCCTCGAGGTCCCGCAGCGGCTGCACAAGAAAGGCCGGACACTCCGGATGGCCCGTCAGCCGTGCAGCTCTGAAGAACTCCTGCTGGTGCTGGGGATGTAGTGAGAGTCCTCGCGGCTCTTTGTTCGTCGGTGCGGAGTCCCGTTGCTTGTCACGCCGCTGCTGTTCTGCTGCTAGGCCCCGCTTCCGGGCTCCGTGCTCTGGGCCGGCTGATGGAATGGTGGGGGGCGCATAGCTGCCAAGGTTTCAGATTGCCATGTGTGACATTTTCACAATTTCTGTGTAAACATGACGTGACATTTCAACGTCTATGAGTGACACTTTCTCACGAGCAAAATTAAGCAATGAAGACAAGGGAAATAGATAAATATCAGAAATTACACCAAGGAACTCTTAGAAGATCTTGAAACTGCTGTAAAGCACCAGAATTGCAAGGGCACAAACTAACCTGCTCTTGTGTGTCGAGGTCATGAGGTCGAACACAGGTGTTGGTCTTACTGTAATTTAACTCAGCCAGCACAGCTTTCACCGTCTCCAGCAGCGGCATCTTTCTGAAGTTTTCCACTGAGTTAGACGGCGGTTTCAGATGCCACTTCACACCTATGCACCCGGCTTCCCTGGTGTAGGTATCCTGGTTCCTAGGGTATCCATGGGTGGGGTGGCTCTCCAACCTTCTGTCTTCCACGGGGTTTCTTCAGGGTCCACAGGGAAGGGTTCTTCTTTAAAATTGCAACCGCAACTTACCCACTGACTTGTATTGAGCCCGTGGTCATGTTCCCACTCTGCACACGGCCTCCGGGGGGTTCCTGGTTACTTACCTCGGGTGGTTCCTTGGGTCCCCAGCACTTCTACGTCTTCTGGGTATAATCTTGACTTGAGTCGTGGTTTGCATACCACTATTTTAGTATATGGTTTGGTCTCCCCCCTGGCAACCACTGTGTAACTGTGCTACTTACCTGTTTCTATTGAAAAGTAATGTGTGTATTGTGTATATCTCCGGCTAGGAGATATCTGTATGGGTTAGTGAGTGTCCTATAATAAATACATATTTTTATAAATACGCTGTGTGGTTCTTTTTCACTTAATCTTTACCTATAAGATTATGTTCTGGTGAAACAAGCTGCTTTACACTCCTTCTGGACTAAGCCTGAAGGCTGCTCTCCACAGCTACCACTTAGAGAGCTTTCTAAGGTTGTCTAAGACCACTAAAATCACCATAAGGGTTGTCTGGATTGGTGCAAGGTGTCCACTTACATATACATATTAAAAAGAAGGGGGGCTAATATACAGCCCTGTTTCAGCCCTTTGTTAGTGGAAAGTTTTTCTGACATCGCCCAATTTGTTGTTAATTTAACTCTGATCCATGTATTACTGTATAGTGATACTATTGCCATTCAGAGATGTGATGGTATCTGCCACTTCTTCAATTTTCCCCATAAACTGCTTCTGGGAAGATTATCGAAAGCGTTGGTAAAGTTGATAAAAGCTACATTTAATGGGAGGGCCTTACGTTTCATCGCTTCGTCGATTAGGCAAGAAAGGATCAGGAGATTGTCCTCTATGTGGATATGTTTTTGAAAACCGGTTTGAAACCATAGAATCAATTTTCTCTCTTTGACCCACATTTCGAATTCTTCATACAGTAGTTTAGATTAGCACGTTCCCTCAACGTCCAGAAGTGCTATCATTCGATAATTTGCAGGTGAGGTTCTATTTCCCTTTTCGTATATAGGTACTAGAGGTGAGCCCCTCCAGCTTTCCGGAACAGTTGCCATATGATGGCATATTGAGAAAAGATGGGTTAAGATGGCTGTCCAGAGTGTCAGGTCAGCTTTTAATAGGGCTGCAGGGAGGCCATTGGGCCCTGGTGCCCCAGCAGATCTCAGATTCCTTGGGGCCATTTCAACTTTTATTGTGGGCGGGCAAAAGTTGGTGCTGGTCGATGTTCTTGCAAAAGCCCTTTCCCTGTCCCCGGTGGGAGCTTCCTGAGGAAAAGTTAAGAGTGCTTGTTGAGGCTTAAGCTGGTGCCCTGTAGAGATCTCACCAGATGAGGTGAGTGGGGTGTTATCTTCTATGGGCAATGCCCCGTGTTTGTGACACCAGCTGTTGCGGGGATTCTGCACCTACACAGAACTATGCGCAGGAAACCGGGACCTCGGTGTATAGGGGTGTACCAACCTATCACCTTAGTACCCAAAATCCCCAAACCGACTAGCTATAGTGTCTCATTCGTTCTCCTCCAAATATCACAGAGCTACAAATGATTAGACAACCCAGAACACAACACTCCCGACTCTCTCAGGAATCGCGGTGGCAAGACATACTCTTTCGCTTGCTCACTCGTACTTGTCCACAACAAGATTAGGCAGAGTCACTGTAATAGTTCAAAATGTTTATTTTAACTATCGTGCTCTGTAATACAGTATACGAGCCACTACCGGCATCAAAATGCATAAACTCAAAACAATTAGCATTGTTACAATTCCATATAGCACAAAGGGGGAAGTCATTTTATAAAGACAGTGGAAAAAGGGCTATAAGGCCTAACCACCCCCCCTTGACTGGAAGAAGTTTATTTATATAAAGGAAGATCTCTGGGTTTTGACAGCAGACCCCATACCTTAAAGCCTAGATGCAAGGTTTACATCATAGGGACAGCGTAGCTCTTCTCCATGGAAAAGGCTCTCTCCAAGTGTCTGTTAAAACAACATGCATCCCTGTAATATCAAAGCACGAGTCTCCAGCATTGCAGCTGTGTAGCATGTTATGTCTAGGTGCTAGGGACTGAACAGAACAGAATAACAAGGGGCATTGTTTATCGACCTTGCACATCGTGTTCAGACTAAACTTCAGCAAAGAACGCGAAAAGCAGACAGTTCTCATGTGAAAGGCACAAACAATATCTTGCAAAAATAAAGTCATGTAGTAACGTGCGCAAAAGCAGCATCATGGCAGCAAAGCTCAAGCTAACTTAGCAATGTCGACAATGACCCTAGGGGGCCATATAACACCCTCCCCTGGTAAGGCCATAGGACATAGAGAAAGGACGGAAACAGAGTTCAAAAAGCCATGCAGACCAAAAACATATGATAACAAGCATTGGCATAGCCAATAGGTCTCGCCTTTAAGACCTTATAAGTGTTTAGCCATGCAACACTTGATGTTGTTGCACCAAGGATATTGTGCTGGATAACTAAACACTTATAAGGTCCCAAAGGCGAGACCTATTGGCTATGCCAATGCTTGTTTGTATTGTGTTAAGTGGGGTTTGTGGTGTCTAATAGTGTTCCTTATGTGTTGTTAGCGTGGTGTGATGTAGATTTATTTAGTGTGGAGTGATGTAGAATGGTGTAGATTTTAGGTGGTTGTATTTGGGTAGCGTGAGTACGAATTGTTTTTGATAGTTGCTAGTGTTGTGTATATTCAATGTGTATGCAACTGCTGTGTGAATTGCTATGAGTGGTTTAGTTTGGAGTGGTGTGTGGTAGTTGCCATAAGTGTGTGGTTTATTGGTTTGTGGTTGATTGTAGAGCTGGTCGTTTCCTATCGCTTTTTTTGTTTGCTGCCATAATAACACAGACTACAAAGGCAATGAATGACGTTGTGTGTGTTTATTCACAATGTTGTTGCTAGAGTAACCACTTTTTCCTTCCTAATGATGCTTGGGGTTTCCTTTGCATTGCCAATGCGTATGCTGTGACGTCATTGCTAGCCTTCTACAATGGTAATAAAAAGCACATTACACTACTCTTCGTGTTCACATATATAATTTATGCCACAACGTTTTTTTCATGTCATTTATCAATTTGTTTTTTAACCAAAAGCAGAATGCATGTGCTTAAATTTGCACTGTAAGTTAAAACTACATTGAAGAGGCCTGGTGACCATTAGCAGAGCTTGTTTCCCTATATAAAGTCACAGTATCTTTCAGTCTGTGAGACACTAAACGTTTTTCTCATATCAGTCTCGTCGTACTGTAGTAAATAAGTGTGCATGTGCGTTTATTAGTACAGTACCCCTAAATAATATAATCTCCAGTCTGTTGGTTTCGTGTCCTGGGCTGACAGTGCTGACTGGACGTTCTTTTCTGACGTAGAAGTGCACTTGTCTGCTCTTTTGTACAGGGTCAGAGAGAGATTCACCTGAGATAACGCTGTGATGTATTTTAAGGGTGAGTTGAGGACAAATGCACAGTCTACCTTAAATAGAGCGGCTGGTCCTTACCTGACCCCACATTCCGCGCATCTCATGCCCATTGCTGTGTAAGAGGCAGCTACAGGCAGGATGCCAGCACGGCATGTTCGCAAACTGCACACTGAGCCACGTGTCCTTCACTCATGGGGTGCACTGAGAAGAGCACATCCCCGAAACTCTGCCGCTTGAATCCCCAGTGCAAAGACAAAGTATGTTTTGTAAGTGTATCTGGAGCCAACAGGATAGCCCAGCGGGTTAAGTGCTCACTGTGATCTTGAGGTTCAAATCACAGCAGGGTCGAATGGTCACTTTAGCTTTCTGAAGTCGAACGGAGCACCCGTTTTGGTTGGATAACAGCCCAGTGCCAAGTGTTATGTGTAAAGGTTGTGTGCAGATCAGTAATAACAAATCTCACAGATGTCAAGTTTCCCCGTTTACTCCTCCAGTCCAGGCTTTTCAGAGATCTGAAGTCCTGTTTATGTCATTATAAAATCAGGCTTACAGGTCTCAGAATGAACAGAACAGAAAACCAGAACTGGATGACCTATTCAGGCTTAAACCTGAAAATCTCGAGGGCTCTGTCCAATCGAACTCCTTCACAGCACCGTTCACGCCTTTGTGCCTCTCTGCCTGCCACTTTATACCACAGACATCTCAATGGGAGAAAAAGAGCTGTGGGGGCGTTATTAAGCTGTTGGTAGTCCTTTGAGGCCTCGCTCTTGGGGTAAGCCATTCATCTCTTTTGTAACACCAGATTGAGAACTCGGCTGCATCACACACAGTGGACACGGATTTACAATAAGAGCCACATTAACACAAAATACCTGCGGTTTGTACCTTTCCTTAGTTCGAACAGGCACAAGAGACCATTCATCTTCCTGTCAAAAAGGAACAGAGAAAAGGGAAAACAGGAAGCTAGCCCGCAGTCATTATTTCTAAGAACATCAGGACAAATGTCGAAACTCTACTCTTGGCTAGATGCCGGGAGCGCGGTGTGGTGGGGCAGAGAGGGGAGGGGGCACTGCATCATCATAAACAGTCATAGCGGCAAGACTGCCCCAAGCAGGGGTCCCTGTTCAGAAAACAAGGCATGCCTGGTTGCTGTGCTAGGATTTGAACATCATCTTTTTCACACAAAGCAAACAGAAGAAATAAAGTAATGAAATGGGTTGATGGGTCTACAGAGCAAAAGGGCATCAGGGGCACACGGAGCCCCCACACTGAGCGGCGCCATAAAGTCATGCATCACCGCCAGATAGGATGCAATGTGACGAAGTTTTTTTACCTTTAAGTTTATTAGCACTATGGTAATACTTGATGAACTCCCGTTGGGTGAACGCGTTTGGATCAACAATAAGACCACACAGGAAGAAAAGCTGACATTCCGAAAACACAGGCAGAAACAAAAGAAAAACGAGACCTAAAAATCATTTAAATTGTTATTATTACCATCACTTCAGTATACCTCGGCATGAAAGGCAAATTATACAATGGGAATAAGTGAAATTGATGCGGCGGCGCGGCCGTGAAAGTGAAACTGATCAAGATCGCGCGGCCGCGTCAGTTTCACGGCCGCGCGGCCGTGAAAGTGCAACTGATCAACATCGCGATTGCGCGCTGTTGCCGTCCGTAGATTTATGGCCCTTTAGATCTGGACGATTTCACGGAGTGGAACACAATAAAAACAAGTGAAGTGCTGAGACGTTGGCAGCGTCAGAGAGGAGCGGGGGCGAGCGAGCGCGGCAGCCTGCTGAGCTGACCACACGCTCGTGCACAATGGCCATGTGTTTTCAATTATCGCGCCTGCGTCTGGGCACGATAATTGGAAACAGATGTCGGCCCTGCGGGTAACCACAGGGAAAAGGCCATTGTGCACGAGCGTGTGGTCAGCTTTCAAAAAGCCCCTTACATAAAGTCTCGCAGAGCAGCGCTTGCACGCTACTCGACCTAAAAAAAACAAATTGGAAAAAAAATGCAATTTTTTTTTTTTTAACGTCATCAATTTTCATGGTCTCCGGGAAAATGTTATGATGAAGAAGGTGGTAAGTCCATCAACGTACGTGAACTTAAAAATGCAATTCCCTCCAGAAGAGCATCTCTATCGTTAGTATAAAAAAGGGATGCCATCCAATCAAGTAGATCGAAGGAACAAACGTGCTCCTCATAATCTGATGCCTCAAAAAGCATCATCGGGCAACTAGCGTGATATTTGATGAAACTCTGATGTAGGAGGTTCTGTGCAGCCGCACAGATATCCCATTCAGCCAATACTCCAAGTACTGCTGCACGCGTCAAACAGCCATCCCCAGAACAAGCCTGGTCATGAGCCTCTAAGGGGCCCATCAATTGGACAAAATCTGGGACTGGAATTGACGTATTGGAGAGACTTAAATCCGCAGCCCAATAGAAGGGGCATCGTCGGCAGTAGAAGACTGGTTGCACGCAAGTAAAGTAGGCAAAGCGAAAAGTTAATCCATAACTCACGCTAAGCGTCGCTAAAGGCAGGCATCCAAAAACTTGTCGCATCCGATCACGGTACAGTTGCAACTGGCCTGGTCTGTGCAGGACCACAAGGTGAGCAGACATTGCGCAGCAGGAGCAGAAGAAGCAGGATTCCACCAGCTAACGCCAGTAATAAAGGGAATCCACCGAAGACGCTGGAAAAAATAGAATGAATAAAAGCTGGTATTACTCCAAATATCGTCTGAAAAGAAGTCACAAGGCCAGCTCCCACTTGTTTAAAAAAATGTGCAAGGCCTTTGGTATCAGACGCATTAAATATTTGATGTATAAGCTCCCCAAAGTGGAGTGGGAGGTTAGTATTCAGATGAGACTGAATTTCGCTAGATGTCCTAGCCACCTGTAACTCGAAGGTCTCGCGAGCCGAAGTGAGAGCGACCTCTTGTTGGAATAGTTGTGCTTTCAGCCTGCCTAATTTGTTGAAATCTGTTTTCAAAGTTGGAATGGAAGGCCAAATGGAACTATCTACACTCCCATGCGGGGCCGGAAAAAGCACATTGCTACAACAAGTAACTCGTTGTGAGACCGTTACTAAATAGGGAATTCCTGCCCGTAAACCACAGCAGTCTTGGTTGTTCAAAATAAGATAACTGCCGTTGGTAAGCAAAGTAAAAGCGGGAATTATTGATGGTACTGGAGTTCCTTTCAGAAAATAAGCAAGATTAGGCGCTGACACATTACAAGCGCCTTTCAACCTAACGTGTTTACAAACCAGGGAATGTCCCACTGTGGAATCGCAGTCCTCCCCTGTTAGGAAAACTTCCGTATCCTCCCGTTGACATCTGTAAGTGAAAGGCAGGGACCATAATTCATTCATGGAGAAATGCACTACCCAGAGGTTCAAAATGACCAATCGGAAAATGTTGCATGCATGATTTAAATTGGAACAATGAAAAAGGCAGAGAAATAACCCCATGAATTAACTAAACAGCAGAGTCCGTTTCCGCTACCGAGAACGGCAAGGGCTCTAATTGATCAATATGCAAAAGTGTATATGCAGCATCTTTCATTGACATAAAACGCTGTTTATCTGTTAGATCAAATGGTAAAAACAGAGCAGCAGCATTCAAATAATCCCAAGGGACTTTTCCCATTTTAAGGGTCTGTAACCATCAATGGATCCCCCTCGAACACAGAAAGACCGTCACTCACGCCCTGGTCACCAGCAGACTCGACTACGGCAACGCACTCTATGCCGGAATAAACAAAAACCTCACCGCAAGCTACAGAACATCCAAAACGCTGCCGCAAGACTGGTCCTCAACCTGCAAAGACACTGCCACATCTCCCAGCACCTGCGCACACTCCACTGGCTCCCCATCGAAGCTAGAGTCACCTTCAAGATGCTCACCCACGCTCACAAGGCCCTCCATGACACCGGACCAGCATACCTGAACAGCCGACTCAAATTCCACGCACCCCAAAGGACCCTACGATCAGCCCAGCTCTCCTACGCCTCAGTCCCCTGCACCAGAAAGACCAGATCGGGAGGCCGCTCCTTCTCCTTCCTCGCGGCCAGAGCCTGGAACGACCTTCCGCTCCACCTCAGACAGACAACATCGCTCCCCATCTTCGCAAGAAACCTCAAAACCTGGCTCTTCGACAGACCCCCTCCTTGATGGACTGGAACCTGCGACCCCCACCACCCCCCAGCGCCTTGAGACCGTTACGGGTGAGTAGTCGCGCTTAACAAACACCTTGATTTATTGATATATAACGCCCATGCAAACTGCATAACAGATCTTAACTGATTTTGACCATGATACAGCACAGATACATCACTCTGAACAAGATCAATAACAGAAGAAACAATATTATCCAATGTATAAATGCGTGATGAAAGCGTATTGATGCTATTGTCGACCACGGCAAGGACTTTTTCCAAATTAGCCTGATCAATTTGACAGACGAAAGGCTGCTTCCATCTGCGAAAGTTTCCAAATTTCATTGTAAGCTGCATACATAAATCTTTTAGCTCTGGGAGCCCTGGGTCCAAAGAGAAAATCAGCCAAATTAATGTCACTTGACAAAAGCAGTTAAATATCAAGAGGAGAGAGAGGATTAGAGAACTAGTCCTTATCCCCAAAGTTAATATGTATCATCAAGAGGGACTAGTCTGAGGGTACGTGATAACGCAACACTGTATGATTTTTGTAAAAAGAAAAATAATTTTTTCTTTTTATGAAGCCCTCACCCACCAACCTAGTTGGTGGCATGCTTCATCATCGGGCCCACCTGGTGACACCGAGTGTGTCCCTGGTGTGCTTCAACGCCTGATTTACAGCGGAGCAGGTATCTTAACTGAGTGTGCAGTGATGTGATGTGAAAGTGAACTTAAAAACTGTACAGTGGTCCCATTACCCACAGGGTTTGTTTTAATGTTTGGGCCTCTGGCAGCAATAAAAACAAGGCAGTGGATGTGAGTGGAGTGGTAATTAAGAACTCCTACATCCGAAGACAGTCTACATGTTTCAGCCAGGCCTTGGATATGTACTGGATTTCCTCAGGACCTAGAAATATATGTGAAATGTGAGATCTAAACTGGGCTGGTGTATTAGATCAAAAATGTGTGGCACGCTCTAAGGTGCACTATGTGTAAGAGGGGTATTCCCTCTTAAGGCATTCCTATAAAACAAAAACAAAACGAGACATACAAACAAACATACAGTTAAATTGCGAAATTACGCAGGGTTGGTTTTAGTCATGTGCACAATTATGCTGGTGAGGTGACCATCAGAAACGCGGCAAAAAACGGCGGTGTAATGCCGATGTGACGGCAATGTGTGGCGAGTACCGGTATATGCGCTACAGTGAAAAAGATAGTGCATATAGGTAAATGAGTATACTTATATTGAGGCCTTTCTTACACTTGCGATTAGCGGAATTGCCTCACGAGATTCCGGCAGGGGTTCTAGCTGGTAGTTAAAACCTGGGGAGAAAAAACGAAGGACGGCATAGTGGCCGTGGTAAAGCACTGGAAAGGAAAGGCTTACCATTGGTAGTAGCAGAAGAGCGGTTCCCCGTTGCCCCACTTACTACATTGCAGCTCTGGACCCGCTTGAAGACCTAGTTGGCTGCCTCGGATCTCCGACGATGAGTGGCTCGGGTCTGCGAAGCACTTAAATATACCCCGCAATTAGCGGAAGGAGCAGCTGTACTCGATTTCGAGTGTAGTCTGTGAACGAGAAAAAGGGGAGGGGACATGGAAAACAGACTACTGGAAGCACTCGAATGTGAGTATGGCCATGTCGGATGACGTGGGGCGGGTTCGCCCGGTAGTCACGGCAACTGACAAAACGTCCAGAGGGTGGGCATGGCCAAATTTAAGGTGATGCGGGACACATTTCGCCCGGTTACTGTTTTGAGGGAAATACGGTTAGCAAACAGATTATAGGTATGCGTGATTGAGCCCCTGTGCAATGGGGACAGCAGCACTGACAGAGGGTAAAGCGCTTGCGGGGATGTGTGAGCATGGACCACAAGGTGTATCAGGTCCATGGGGAATACACTATGTGTCTGTTCTATGCCTGTGGGGAGGCTAGTGTTGGGCATTATGAGTAGAGGACAGCCCTTCATGGAGCAAAATAATAGGTGAGGCTGTGCCAGGGGATAGAGTCGTTTAACCCCTGGAGCGGGGTGGATAAGCGATAAATCCACCACTGTTCCTTATTGAGTAGGAATTTGTCATTGTTAATGTTGTTGTGATCAAAGTGTTCGATCACTGTCCAGGACATGTAATTCGTGGTGTGCCCTAATTGTAGGTAATGATCTGTCAGGCGACTGATGTTTTTCTTACACCGTATTGTGCTGCGGTGTTCAACTATTCTGGTCCTGACTTTGCGTGTCGTCATGCCTACGTAGCGTAGGCCACAAGGGCACTCAATCAAGTATATCACATTCGTTGAGTTACAGTTGGTATGTTGTAACTGTTTCCAGGTTGTTCCAGGTTCCAGGTCGAGTGTTTTGGACGGGCGTGTGAGATGGCACACGCTGCAATTATTGCATGGGTAGTGTCCCGTGATCTTGGGGAGACCCCATGTGTTCAGTACAGTGTTTACGGTTGGTCTTTGGCATATACTTGGCCGTGTGGATACCAGTCGATCCTTAAGGTTACTAGCACGTTTGTAGGCAAAAAGTGGTGCTTCCCAGTTTCTACTGCCTGAATTCAGAATGCGCCAGTTTTTGTGAATGATACTGGACACTTTGTTGGAGGCATCATTGTAAGTGGTGACACAAGTCATAGGTTGACTGGGCATTTCCCGTGTCGTATTTTCCAGCAAGGCTTCACGATTTTGGTTGCGAGCTCGTTTTCTTGTTTTCTGCACGATTTTGCGTGGGTAACCTCGGTCATACAGTTTGGAAACTAGTGCCGCTGATTGCTTGTGGTAATCAGTTGTTTGGCTGCAGTTCCTGCGTATTCGCAGGAACTGTCCGAAGGGAAGGTTTTTCCTAAGGGGTCGAGGGTGGAAGCTATCAAAACGAAGGAGGGAGTTCCTGGCCGTCGGTTTGTAATGGGTGGTGGTTTTTAAGGTGCCATCCTCCGCTGTTATATTGAGATCCAGAAATGCCAGGGTGGTGGGGCTAGATGTACTAGTGAATCTTAGGTATGGATCCCTTTCATTTAACCACAAAAGGAAGGATGTCATGGATGCTGAGGTACCTGTCCAGATCAGGAAGATGTCGTCAATGTAGCGACGCCATACTTTGATGTTGGAAGTGTATGGATTGTTGGTGGGGGATATGTGTGTCCGTTCAAAGTGGTGGACATAAAGTCCTGCCACGCTGGGGGCAAAGACACTCCCCATTGAAGTACCGTTGGTCTGGAGGTAGAACTGCCCTTCGTATTCAAAGTAGTTGTCCTTTAAAGCCAAAGTAGCACAGTTGAGGATGAATTCTCTAGGAGTATGGAATTCCCACGGTGCGTCCATTAGTATATCATGGAGGACTTGTAAGGTGGCATCCTGTGGGAGACTCATGTAAAGGCTTTCGATATCCAATCCCACTAGCAGTTGGGTGGTTGGATCAAACGTCAGATCCTTGATGATATTCAGGAGATGCTTAGTGTCTTTGATATAAGTTGTTGTCTTCTGTACTAGGGGATTCAGAAAAAAGTCACAGTACCTAGATAGAGGTTCCAAAAGTGAGCCAATTCCTGAGACGATAGGGCGTCCCGGTGGGGGTCTTGTTTCTTTATGGATCTTAGGTACTATGTAGAAATATGGCACTTTCGCATTCCTGGTGCACAGGTAATCCGCTTCCTGTTTGGAAATGTGTTGTGCCTCTTCCGCTTGCTCCACTAAGGCTTTGATGGTTGCTTGCAGAGTCTTGGTTGGATCGGTTTTCAGGCGTTTATAGTTCCGTGAGTCGCTCAGTAGCCTGCGGCATTCATTGTCGTAGTCTGCTTTGTCTTGTAAGACAATGCCTCCGCCTTTGTCCGCCGGTTTTATGATTAATGTGGGATTGTCCTGGAGTTTTCGAATGACATCTTTGTCTTCTTTCGAGAGGTTGTTGAAGGTTTCTGTTTTTTCCATTCTTTCTATGTCATGATAGACAGCTTGCTCAAATGTGGTGATTTCCACAGGAATGCTAGCTGGTGGAGGCATAAAGGTAGATTTAACTTTCAGGCCCGTTTCATTGGTTTTGGTGTTGGTGAAGTCATCATTGGTTTATTGTTTCTCGAAAAGGCCTCAAGCTTGAGTTTCCTGAAAAACTCAGCTAGTTCCACATGGAGTTTGAATTTATCCAATTTATTGGTGGGGACAAACGATAGGCCTTTGTTGAGTACTATTTCTTCTTTGGAGGATAGGGGAGTACTTGACAAGTTGAATACCAGTGTGGATGGTTCTTCATTTTCCTTTCTCATAGGTGCCCGCTCGGTCCGGGTTGTTGCTCCCGTGTTTTGTTCCGTGTGTTGGCACTCACTGGTTCCTCTTCTTCTGCCCAGCGAACCTGTTGGTTGCTCCTCCTCCGGCCGCGGGTTCTGCAGCCATGTCCTAAAAAAGGTAGTCTTTGATTGCCTTGGAAGTAGGCAGGTGGCCCGAATTGGTACATCGGGGGCCAGCCAAAGTATGGATTTTGTGGGGGATGGGTAAAGGGTGGGGGTCCAAAGCTATTGCCTTGTGGCTGTCCATTCCATGGCTGTTGCCAGCGTGGTTGGCGCCCTCTGCCTCGTAATTTGGATGAGCCTGTACTGGAGTCACTAGATACTGAGCTGCTATCCCCAGATGCCTCACTAGATTTGTCTTGTTTGTTGGGGACTACATAGTTGTCCTCTGTGTAGGGGTATGTTTTGACATAAGAAAATTTCTTTAGATCCTTTTGGAATTTAGTTATTTTGGCCTGGGTTAGGTATTCTTTATATTCAGCCATTTCTTTATTTTGTTCATCCAGTTTTTTCTTGAATGAGGTTATGGTTGTTTTAAAATGGGTTTCTGTCGCTTGGATCTCAATGATCATTGCCTCAGACAGACGTTTGGCGGTCTTAAATGATTAGCACCAGCAAGTCCCTGGTGCAGTGCCAGGCGATCTGGGCCCAGTAC
This sequence comes from Calotriton arnoldi, assembly GCA_963921515.1. Classification (NCBI taxonomy): domain Eukaryota; kingdom Metazoa; phylum Chordata; class Amphibia; order Caudata; family Salamandridae; genus Calotriton; species Calotriton arnoldi. Next base: position 7,967,174 of record CAWUFW010000017.1, read on the forward strand.
TTCCTGAAGGTGGCATCTTCCAGGAAGATCCTGGGGGCGTTGGTTACAAGGAGCCCACGTGGAGCGGTGTTGGTTCGTAGGTATTCCGTTAGGATGAGTCCATGAAGGATAGTTCTGATCCGGTTGCGCCTTTTCCCTGTCAGGGTGTCCCAATCAGTGGTTTGGGCTATGGTATTTGAGATGTTGAAATCTGCCAGAAAAGAGGGGTCTGCAAGTATTTCACTGATGTCACTTTCAGTGAAAGTTAAGCCTGGGTGTTCTGCTATGGCTATATGAATAGGTTAGCTCTCACAGCTCTGCGCTGCCAATAAGTAGTTAAATATCAAGAGGAGAGAGAGGATTAGAGAACTAGTCCTTATCCCCAAAGTTAATATGTATCATCAAGAGGGACTAGTCTGAGGGTACGTGATAACGCAACACTGTATGATTTTTGTAAAAAGAAAAATAATTTTTTCTTTTTATGAAGCCCTCACCCACCAACCTAGTTGGTGGCATGCTTCATCATCGGGCCCACCTGGTGACACCGAGTGTGTCCCTGGTGTGCTTCAACGCCTGATTTACAGCAGAGCAGGTATCTTAACTGAGTGTGCAGTGAAGTGATGTGAAAGTGAACTTAAAAACTGTACAGTGGTCCCATTACTGGCAGCAATAAAAACAAGGCAGTGGATGTGAGTGGAGTGGTAATTAAGAACTCCTACATCCGAAGACGGTCTACATGTTTCAGCCAGGCCTTGGATATATACTGGCTTTCCTCAGGACCTAGAAATATATGTGAAATGTGAGATCTAAACTGGGCTGGTGTATTAGATCAAAAATGTGTGGCACGCTCTAAGGTGCACTATGTGTAAGAGGGGTATTCCCTCTTAAGGCATTCCTATAAAACAAAAACATAAAACGAGACATACAAACAAACATACAGTTAAATTGCGAAATTAGGCAGGGTTGGTTTTAGTCACGTGCACCAACCCTGCCTTGTTTTTATTGCTGCCAGAGGCCCAAACATTAAAACAAACCCTGTGGGTAATGGGACCACTGTACAGTTTTTAAGTTCACTTTCACATCACTTCACTGCACACTCAGTTAAGATACCTGCTACGCTGTAAATCAGGCGTTGAAGCACACCAGGGACACACTCGGTGTCACCAGGTGGGCCCGATGATGAAGCATGCCACCAACTAGGTTGAGGGCACTTGACACAAGCGACAGGTGTTGTTTTACTGACGATAGTGTGGAATGTTCCAACCATTGTTGGCATAATTTACCTACCGAGTATGTGGTAACCGAATGTGAACGAGGATAACGTGGGTCCGGTCTAGTCTGGGTGAAACCAGGTGTTACATTATAAAAACGCAATTGACATGCATTTGAATTGGTTTGCCACACCAACCAACCGGATGAATCAATTCCTGAGACATTAAAGGTGTTATTTTGGAACAAAGCGCGCAATGCATCGATGGTATAATTTGTGCGAGCACGCCAATTGTCATATTCCGCTAAAGACGGAATGGAAGGGATATTTAAATTTTTTACCGTAGCCATACCAAAGCACGTTGTTTGATAAACAGTATCATTTAAAAATAATATTTGAACTGGGATTAGACAGACACGATGTAGTGCCTCAGTTCCTTGAACCTGCCAGTGTTTTGTACCCCAGATTGATTTTAAATCAATGGTCTCTTTCCAGTGATCATAACCCTGTGTAGCTAATTTAGTCCTAAATGAGTCGGAATAAATCAATTTAGTGTGCGTTAGTATAAATTTAGATTGAGAAGGCAATTGTAATTTAAAGAAATATGATCCAGGATTGGACGTGTTATCTGTAAAATAGGTAAACTTATTTTAAAGAATTTTTGAACTCCCTCTTATGGGAGTAGGACAATGTTCCCATTGAGTATAATTAAAAACCGGCCTCATAGCATTTGTTTTATGTAAAAAATGATGCCCATAGTGTTGATAACAAAAGAGATCAGCATAATTGGCATAATTTAAGTACAAATCTTCAGCATCAAAAGCAGCATAATACTTCAAATCTGAAAATAATGAATGTACTGCTTTCACATCCCAATCATCAGAATGTGTGTCCCGTGTGACCACATCTCCTAATGAGACGCGAAACACGTATGGCACCCTGAGTACCTCTGTCGGGCCGTGGACTTCGAAGGGTACTTTATCTCAAACGATGCCATCTGCAACCGGGAATGCTGAAATGTTCACAAGACTCGGATCACGTCGCATGATGTGGGACGATGTGTGTGGGGCCAGAGTACCATTGACCCAGTTCACAGCAGAGCGTTCTGGCAAATAATGACCACTGATGAGTAAGAAGAACACTGTCACAAAACCAATTGACATGAAGAGGAAAGTCAGGATGAGCACCAACCAAATGTAGGTCCATGGGGGGCCAGGTAAGTCTTTTTGAACCAAGAAAAGAAAATAGCCAATTTAGTCGGTGGTACTGCCAAACTCGAAGTTGAGGAGGATGAGTCAGAAGAGAAGCTGGCCTGATCTCCAAAGTAACTGCTTGCAGTTCTGTCAATGAGCGTTGGTAGGGCTGGGTCGGTTTGATGTTGTCGACGACTGATCGGCACTTCACAAATGGACTCATCTGTAGGATAAGTATACTCGACTTCTGCATTGGAAGATAGAGGCCGGACGTATAAAAGGTCAACAGCAGTTTCCATCTCAGCCTCACTGACACTGTTTTTATTCGTGGAGGTTGAGGGGACCGGATTCAATGAAATAGCGTTGCACGAAACTGCAGGTGTGACACTATTCAGAATCAGCCAGACGGTGTAGCTTGACATTGTCCACTGAGATGTATCTGTTGTCTTTGCGACCAGGTAAAGGCGGTAGGATGACTGTTAGAGTACCCTTCAATCCAAGTACCGGAACCGGTGCACGATAAGAGGGACCAAATTCTTTCTTGTTCTCCAACTTTTCCCGTACCAGATCTCCAACTTTTGGAAGCCAGCGAGCCACCGGAATCAGCAGTGCTGCATCATCGGATGAGGGTAAATGTTCAGTTGCATAGCTGTCACGGGTCTTTTGCAGATCCTGTAACACAGTAGAATGATTATCTACGTCAAAGGTTGCGGCAGCAGCCACAACATCTAGACCATCAAGGTCTGGCACAAACATTTTGATGTCAAAGAGCATTTCGTATGGGGTCCGCCCACCCAGAGATCTTCTAGGGAGATTATTGAGTGCACGTTGAACACCATACAAGTGGGCCAGCCAGTTCCTGCCAGTACCTAAGACTCTAGCTGTCAAGGATTGCTTTAAGTCACGGTTCATTCGCTCCACAATTGAATTGCCCTCAGGCCTGTATGGAGACGAAAACTGCACCAGCACCCCCATTGACTTCATCGCATCCTTGTACGCCTTAGAGGCGAACGCTGGACCTTGGTCCGAATGGAAGGTGCCACAGGAAAACATCCCGACAAAGACACGCAAATCCCTGATGACATTTAGAGCGTCAGCACTGCGTTGTGGCCAAACCCAAAGGAATCTAGTGCACAAATCAACTGCAACTAAAATGTATTTATATGCAGTATCAGAAGAGAACGGACCGCAGTGATCAAGATACACACAGCCAAATGGTTTATTAGAAATACATAGCTGTGTTTGTGGTGGGCGTGACACCGTAGATGGTTTGATTTGCTGACAAATGTCACAAGAAAGCACATAAGTACGGGTCTGTTTATATAAACCACGCCACCAATAACGTTGCTGCAAAATCGAGACTGTCGCAGACACCCCGGCATGTGCAGAAGCCATGCCCTCGTGTGCGGCTCTGATCAAAGCAGGTCTGCGGTCCATGTTGGGAATCAGCCGATCCCCAACAGATGGAATAGAAGCGTAAGGAACTTGTTCGGGAGATACATGATAGGAATATTTCGAAGGGAAACCCTGTGGATAACCTGTTCCCTCCCTCGTAGCAGCCACAGCTGCCAAAATATCATTATCTATTTTAGTCATGGACCTTGTAACTGCTGCTACGGAACACGTGGCTACTGCAGATTTGGCCGCTTCGTCAGCCAAAGAATTACCAAGAGCATGTGCTCCCACACGCTGATGGCCAAGAGTATGGATAACCTGTGTGAGGGGCAGAAGCTGTTTAAGCTCTGCCACTCGAACCCAAAGCATTTTATGCTTAATTGCGCTGCCTTTAGAATCTCAATAGTCATTTAGAGTCCCAAAAAATAAATTGTCATTAAAAGACTGAACACAGTAGTAAGAATCGCACACAATTAGAGTACTCACATTTGGATCAGCAAACTCGAGAGCAAGAATAAGAGCACACAGCTCCGCCAACTGTGCCGTACAGTCCCCAAGGGCTTGAGTATGCACGGTGGAAGACTTAAACTCTCCATTGACAAAGGAGCCAGCCACAATTGTGCAAGCTGCCGAATAAGCATGTTTGGAACCAGTGGCCGGTTGAGCCGAGCCATCGGTGTAAATGATACATTTGTATTCATGTAAAGGAAACAAAGACAACGGATGAGGATGAACATATTCATACTGTAAAAACTCCTGTGTCTGAAGTGCAGGGTCAAAGATAAATGTGACATCAGATGATGTCAAAGAGGTAGCCCATTGTATCCAGCGGGGATGTAAGTCTTTAGAGTTAGGTACACTTGCCTTAGTCACGGCCTCCAAAGCAGGGTAGGGCGTGACCATAAGAATGCGTTTACCTTGCGCCAATGAGAGTTCCTTCAGAATCGCCATCTGGACCGCAGTCAAAACTTTCTCAACTTTGGAAAAACGCATTTCAGATGCAGTGTACAAATGTGATTTGTATGCAATAGGTACTGTGTCCCACTCATTGAACTTCAAGTAAGTGAAACCCACCGTCCCTGGCACGATACGCATCACCAGGTTTGTGGTGTTATCACGCGTCAATAAGTAATTTGTTGCAAGCAAGTCAGATTGCAAAGAATGTAGAATAGAGGTATGTTCCGGAAGCCAGCTGGCAGAAGAATATGTCGGTTGTATCAACGCATAAAGCGGTTTGATACGCTGGGCATAATCGGGAATGTAAGTCCTCCCGAAATTTAAAAAGCCCAGAAGGACTGAAGTTTCTTCAGAGTAGAAGGTGATTGCAAATGTGCACATTTCTCCAGGAAGTGGGGGGCTAACCCCTTTCCTTCATTATTGAGCTCATAGCCCAAAAAGAGCACCGCCAAATGAGCGATGTGTGACTTTGCAAAGTTAAATTTGTATCCATAGTCGGCAAACGCAGAAATTATGCAGTCGACTCGGACAAGATGCGGTATAAGCTCATCATCCGTGAGATAAATATCATCCACGTACGAGAACGCATCTGGGTCTATGTCGTGTAACAAAGACACAACACCTGCAGCAAATGCCCCGGGGCTATTCTTATACCCCATGGGCAATCGTGTACATTTTTTCTGATTTACGACGGCAGTGAATGTTGTCAGGTCACGGCTCTCAGAAGCCAGATTGTGACTGTAGAAACCATTGGAAATGTCCAAGGTAGTTTTGTATTTTTTACGAACAAGGTTGTTCACCAGCGCAGAGCTGTGTGTGTTTTGCACTGCAAAAGAGTGGCAATGACTATTCAAATTTCGGTAATCCAATACAAACCGTTATGAACCGTCAGGTTTTGATACCGTAGAGAGGATTATTGATCTGTGATGTACAGGATTCAATCACACCCTGATATTCTAACTGCGTCAGAATGTCACAAACGTGAGCCTTAGCTTCGCGTTTGATTGGATATTGCGGTTGTGGCTGTGGCGTAGACCGTAAAGGTATCTCATGTGCCGGTGAATCAATATCCCAGCCCACCTGGTTACGGTACACAGCGGGGGCCAGGGCCAATGCCCACTCCGCTGCTAAAGCCGCTGCATGCTCTATAGGAACGTAACGTGAAAAACTCGGAAGCATCACGTCCTCCCCTCGAGAGGCAGCTAACACAAACGGTGGAGGCCAATCCGCCTCCGCCAAAAAAATGTCGTATGCGGAGGATAGATTTTCCCAGAAAACCGCCTTGATTGGACGTTGTACATCACCCTCAATTTGAAAAATAATTTCATACAGTCTATCCGGGGGGCAACCCGGGTATCTGCTGTTTCCACCGTTATGAAGGTATCAGTTGCTGTCGCCTCCAGACAGGGACGCAGTGCCTCCCGTACTATGGTAACTTCCGCTGCGCTGTCGAGCAGAGTCACGGCCCATGTCGAGTCCAGGATCCGTGTTCTCACCGTCTGAGGCATATCTCGCTGTTAAAGCGGCAACTTTCTTCTTCTGATACGGGGGTCTGAAACGAGGCAGCTCCTCTTGTTTGGCTTTAACGTCAAACTGTCAAGGTGGATCTCGTCCCTGTTGTGTGGTCTGACTTTTGCCACGATCCTGGCGCTCACCACCACTGACGTGAGAGTCCGATGTGTCCTGCAAAGAACGAGGAGAGCGCTGATCAGGGACCTGAAATCTATCAGGAGTCTTAAGTTTCGCGCGATCGCGCAAGTCATAAGTACGTTCAGAAGACTCATGTGTCGGTGAACCAGCACGAGAACCTGGCTTCTGTTGTTGCTGCCCCTGTTTCTTAGTTTTCCAGTTCTTTTTTAGGAAAGAAAGGACGCCCATCTTTATCAGTCTGGGCTTTTTGTTGAGTTTGAGATTGTGTTTGCATTCGAGTAAAAGGCTTAACTCCCAGACTATTGCGGCCAATGGTTTTATAAGCCTTTGCAATAATCTTTGGTAATTTGCGTGGTTTGTCTGCATCTCCAAACGGTTTGCCACTTGGAAGCTCACCGCATCACCCTTGACATTAGCAAGAATCATATCAGCAACCACGTCGAACACCCCTACCAGTCGCATGCCCAACTCTACAGCCGCTTCGGCCCTGTGTTCATCTTGAACGCGTTTTATCACGGAGGGGAGCACGGTCATGGAGGGAGTGCCGAAACACTTCGAATATACCGCCGCGAACACCTTGCCCCAGGTGTTACAATCAGCCAATTCGGGAATTAAGTCTTTAGGCAAACTTATAGTTAAGATCCTGTGTTTATCCACAGGAGTGGTATTTGGAAAAACAGCCTCTAGTTGTCCAAATTTTTCAGCAAGCCAATAAGGGAATTCATCCTTATTCTGTGGACGCTTGCCCATTACTGAATTAACCATAAGGGGACTGCAGGTCACACCACCAGGACCCGCAGGTTGCGCAGCAATGCCAGGTGGTCCCACCTGGTAGTTGCGCGACATGAACTGTATAACAGCTCTATGTACACGTATCAAGGATGTATGTAATACGCGAAGGTCTGCAATTGCAGCAGTCATATAACGTGGGTGTGGGGTATACCCAGCTAGAACGGGCCATGTGGCCCCGTCTATCGACAAAGGGCCTAGACGGACCGGCGTTATTGGGTGAGGAAGGGCGCCATTAAACCAAATTTGGTGTTGCCAAGCTGTGAGCGGAACCTCGAGAGCCCTATAAGGCTGATAAGCTTGAGGAAGGGCAGTGGCAGTGTATTCATGAAACAAATTATCTGCCCCATCCACCGCTGGAAAGGTGACCCAAGAATAAAACACCTCAAAGCGGTAAGCTGCATCCGCCTCTACAACAAAAATGAGCTCAACACCAGCATTAGGGACTCCATTTTGAGTCAAATAAGCTGTGACTGTAGCTCGATTAGGCGGTGCGATGTCAACCGCCATAATCTAGAAGAAAGAACGACAACCCAAAGCGGGGCAACGCAATTTTGGGTTAAGAATAAAGAAAACCTTTTAAAACTTCAAGCTTGAAAGAACCTATAAAAACATCAATATAGGAGGTTACACCGTCACAGCTGTCTCTGGAAACAGAAGTGAGGGGATTGTGGACAAGCACAAGCAGTACTCAAGAGTCTCGCAGATAAGAACCAGACCAAATGTTGGCGGCGCCATGTTGCAGGGATTCTGCACCTACACAGAACTATGCGCAGGAAACCGGGACCTCGGTGTATAGGGGTGTACCAACCTATCACCGTAGTACCCAAAATCCCCAAACCGACTAGCTATAGTGTCTCATTCGTTCTCCTCCAAATATCACAGAGCGACAAATGATTAGACAACCCAGAACACAACACTCCCGACTCTCTCAGGAATCGCGGTGGCAAGACATACTCTTTCGCTCGCTCACTCGTACTTGTCCACAAAAAGATCAGGCAGAGTCACTGTAATAGTTCAAAATGTTTATTTTAACTATCGTGCTCTGTAATACAGTATACGAGCCACTACCAGCAGCAAAATGCATAAACTCAAAACAGTTAGCATTGTTACAATTCCATATAGCACAAAGGGGGAAGTAATTTTATAAAGACAGTCGAAAAAGGGCTATAAGGCCTAACCACCCTCCCCTTGACTGGAAGAAGTTTATTTATATAAAGGAAGATCTCTGGGTTTTGACAGCAGACCCCATACCTTAAAGCCTAGATGCAAGGTTTACATCATAGGGACAGCGTAGCTCTTCTCCATGGAAAAGGCTCTCTCCAAGTGTCTGTTAAAACAACATGCATCCCCGTAATATCAAAGCACGAGTCTCCAGCATTGCAGCTGTGTAGCATGTTATGTCTAGGTGCTAGGGACTGACCAGAACAGAATAACAAGGGGCATTGTTTATCGACCTTGCGCATCGTGTTCAGACTAAACTCCAGGAACTTCTGCAAAGAACGCGAAAAGCAGACAGTTCTCATGATAAAGGCACAAACAATATCTTGCAAAAATAAAGTCATGTAGTAACGTGCGTAAAAGCAGCATTATGGCAGCAAAGCTCAAGCTAACTTAGCAATGTCGACAATGACCCTAAGGGCCATATAACACAGCAGGTGGAGTCATCTTCTAAGCAAGCAGAAGTGTAGCAGCAGAGCTGCTTTATATGATCAACCCATTGTTTCGCCGAGAAGTGGCAGACTTTTTGGCTTCGAGTATTGGTGATCTTGTTCACTAGCGCCCAGAATTTCTTAGAGACTTTTAGCTTAAGTTTAGTGTGTAGTTTTGCCCATGATAAATTGTTATTTGTCTGATTGTTCACCCATAGCTGCCTTCTGTATGCTTGCCTTAATTTTCTTATTCTTTCTTGGGTCCCTTTAACAGTCTGGTTTTTGCACTTTAGGTCGTGGAGTGCTTTATTGCGCTCCTTTCTTAGGCATTTTATTTTCTGGCTATCAGCTTGCCCTCCTATCCTTTCTTAGGCATTTTATTTTCTGGCTATCAGCTTGCCCTCCTATCTCTTGTTCAGATCTTCCTTTGGGGCCTTCTGCTAGGCTGTCTTGGAGCGATGTAATCAGGGAGGGCCAACCTGTTATTAGTTCCTTTTCCCTCTTACCTTTGTGGAGCCTTTCTATTAAAGCTGCACTTTGCATATTTATTTGAGGGCTTTCCATTTGCCAGTTTATTCTTTTGATTGGAACAGATTCTTCTAGACGACCCAAAGTCCTTGTTGCCTGGTGGGTTACCGCCTTTAATTTAATCGCTTGTTATTCTCGGGCGATCTGGAAACCATCAATATCATGGAAATGTTCTACTGAGGACCAAATGTAGTCCAGGGTTGTGGATCTCAGGTTGGAGAAATGAGTATAAGCAGCTAGGTGATCCGATTTTACTCTGCCATTGATACTACGCATTCCTAGGGCCTCTAAGGCATTCACCAAATTTGCACCAAATTTATCCTGCCTCTGGTCCTGAGTGGACACTTGTGGGATACCCCAGTATTCGTCCTCCAATTCTTTCCATTCCTCGCAGGTGATGTTTACGAGTAAATTTGCATTAAAATCACCACCACTTAGTAGCTGAGTTGCGGGATATTCAGTACGAACATCTTCTAAGCATCCCAGTAATGGTGTCAGTCTCGCTTTTCCAAAATTGGATGTAAGTAGATATTTCCAATATAAGGAGAGGGTATGGTCACTTTTACTTTTTGGTTGGTCGATTTTGACTATTAATACGTCCCCCTTTTCCTGCCCAGATCACAATAGAACTTCCTGCCAGATCACTTTATTTGGATTGAGACCCCTGCACTGGGGCGTCCGCCATATTGGGAGGGTAGGGTGGGCGATGCATAGTTTGCACACTCCAGGAACAGCTCCTGGTTCAGACTTCAGGTTTCCTGCAGGCAGATTATGTCATACTTAGTTAGTTCCCCAAGTTCCCTTAGATTGTCTTCTTGCTCCGATAGGCCTCTCACATTCCAATAGTAGATTTTTATCTCCCGCGTAATCAGACTCAATCTACTTATCTTGCACTGGTTAGGAACAGCCATTTAGGCAGCCAGCCAACCAGGCTCAATTAGACTGGAAGAGCGGTGGGGGGGGATATCCTTCGCTTTGTTAGTTTCGCGGCCTGGGAAGCCTTCAAAATGCTCTGCTTCTGGCCAAAAGTGATGTGCTTCCCCTTGATACCCATTTGGCCATTTTGGAGAGGGCATATTTGTTGCAGTTTGGTCATTTGCGCTGTAGCACTCCTCAACACTGATGTGGTTTTAAGGCCTATTGCATTTTTTCTAGTAGACTGGCATGAGTTAGAGGCAGGGGTTTAAAAACGTGGGTTCTCTCTCAAGCAAGCTGTAAGACAAGTTTATGCCCCACTTAGATAATTGTTCTCTATGGTTTATGAAGCTTGAAGCAAACTTCTCCTCTTTACAGCAGATCTCACTTCGTTCGTTTCTTTCACCGTACCCCGGAGATTTGAAAGCTACGTATTCCATATCCTTTGATCTCATGTTTTCCAGGCCTGGTTGTCAGTCGTAGGATATTTTGCCTAATTTAAACGTCCCACTTTCCTTGAGAGACAGATTCAGGATGCAATGTAATTATCTTAGTTCCCATGGAAGACACCTCCATTGTTGCCCTCTTTTCGGGCCCCTGGAAATCCTGGAGGTGTCCTTGTATTTGGGATTTGTTTGGCTCTGTAGTTGGAACATCCACGCTCTTGAGTGGCCCAAGTGTGGGACTGTTTGGTTTTCCCCACTGGTCCTTTGTGATATCCCACTTTACCAGGCGTTGTTGTTCGGAGCGCTCCCCATGACCTTGGTTTATTTCGATTTTCATTTTCGTTTGGGGCCTTGGAGGTGATGGTGGCATTTGTGGCAGTATTGGCATTTCATCTAGCTGTATTTCTTTTTGTGGTAATTGCTTTGGTGGATTATTCAAGAGTGCACCTCTAGATATCTGTTGCCTGTGATCCAGCGCGAACCCAATAAATTGATCAGGGATAAACATTCAATAACATCATACATTGGCCCATACACATTCACCCAAAATCCCTGATGCGCTGGTGTCAAGTTTGTTAACTTTACTTCAATTTACTCTTGTTATTCAGGCTCAATATTTTAACATCCTGTACTATTGCGTATTAAACAAACGATCGACTTTTCATCTACTTGGTCGATGAACCAATTAGTTGAAGAGTTGATAGCAATGGTATTTTCTCAAATCAAATAATTAATCTTAGAAACTGGCTAAATAACCACAAACTCTTGGTGAGATTTAATAATTTTTTCTAGTAAAAATAAATGCTCATAGCGATTAAAATCAAAATTTCAAATACTGAAAACCTCATGAGAGAGAGTAACAATCTAATCATAGAAACAACGGAACAAATTATTTCAATATACGTTGCAAAGAGTGGATAGATCTATCACTTAAACCAAACGATTTGGAGGGGATAGATGAAGAGACAAAAGTTTCAGAAACAAGAATACGACTGCAAAAAATAATTTCTGCAATACTAAGTTAGATCAGATACAAACCCATAGGATCTGCAAGGGAAAACCACCACCCAGGCCTAGGCGGCAGTGGGGGACCCCTGAAGCAAGAGTCTGGGATCAAAGACTCAAGAACCAGGACAGGGACAGGACAGGAACAGCTAGGCCTCTCAGCAAACCGACAAACAGCGACGCATCCCTCTCTCAGACACCTTCAGCCTAAGCGACCCACCAGCAGCACAAACCACACTCCTAAAGTACCTATTCTTATACCCTGAAAGTACATGTCCGTCCCACAATAGTTGCTAAATTCACATTTTCTAGCTAAGGGATTGGTTGGGTTCTAGGGGTGGGATGTCACCCCATTATGAAATCATCTACCTTTGACTACACCATTGTTCTAAACCATTTTTATACAGTCATCAATACTTCTCTCTCATGAGTACACATGCAACAATTTATTGTACATTTTAATAAATTTAACAACTACAGATTCCGTTTCCACGATGACACTGGCTTTGGCTGGCTTTCAATGTTCTGTCCTTCACCAGGTTAGGCTTTTTCAGCTTTGCCCAGCAGTTCAGTCAAGTGGTCACATGGTTTCTGCTCACTCCGAATTCCACCCGCCCTCTGTTAGGCTAACTTTAAAAGATGGAGGACTCGTCCATTACTAAAAGAACGGAAAACAGACATTTATTAATTATGTGACAATGCAATTTTCACTGTTTACCACCCACTTTAACTCTACCTCATATTAACGGTTAGCCTAGCATAGCACAAGCAGGAAAGCTGCATTATTTATTAGTTTAAAGCAACACACACCAAGCTTTTTACTAAATACGCATGCAGCCTTGCCATGTAAACCTTATTAATTCGTTTTAAACACAAGATTATTACATTTCCGGTTATTTACGTATTATTCAGGGTTAATTCATATCATACTGCAAAACAAGCTTCCCTCGTGTAGTGTAAATGTGCACATTAGTTGTTCTGGTACTACTTACTGTTAGTACGTATTATAGGGGTGTTCAATTGAGCAGGGTTCTTTCACGAAATCCTGCTCTATCAATCCCCCCTCTGATGGCTTTTAGGAGCCATCATAAATACTCACCATACAGAGTGCCACCTTCCATTTTATCTAGATTTTACTTTCTCTCTCTTTTCATGGCACTTTCATCTGGTCTTTTCATCATATCATAATATATATATGTACAGCAGTGTTGAATTGTCAACATGCCACAGACTCCTCCTTCTTTTGCCAAAAGAATATCTAAGGCAAGTCGATTTTGCAAATCCATTGATCTGATTGCCACCATTTCGGTATCAACCATCAAGAAACCACCAGCAGTATCTGTTGATAAACGATCAACCACTGTTGACAATTTTCGAATTTTGTGTGAATTTAAAACAACTCCAACTGAGGGTATTAGTGCACCAAAAATATCACCTACTATTTCCGAAAAACTTGCTCTCTTACTACGCATTAGTCCTTGTTTTATTTCATTGACACTATTGTCCTTACGGTCTACATGGTAGACTTTTGGAAAAACAATTCCAAAATAACAGCTTCCATACCAATGTGCGGGTAACCTATAATAGGCTTTCTTACCACACACATAATAGATTCCCGGGAAAACAGGATCAGTTCCACCCTTTAATCCCCATCCTCCCGTAATTTGAAAAGTATGCTCACATTCACTAGTGCCAATAAAATAATTGTTATAGTTAGTCTTTGATCTAAACAAACCGTTTCCCTTCTCTAAAAGCCCAAGGTGGTGCCTGTGATTTCTGTTCATCAGCTTTCTTCTGGAAACTTGCTCTTCTATTTCTACCATATCTAAAAATAATTTTTCTTCAACATGTAAACTACAGGTTAAATTGTATTTGTAGGCATGTTCTACATCTAAGGTTTTAGTGATATGGAAGAATTCTCCTATAGCCTGCATTTTTACCACTTACTACTTTATTTAATTCCCTTACAATTGGTACTTCTGAAAATACTAAATCTATATCAGTATACTGATATTCCAGCTTACCTGTCACTGGTCGCCTTCTTATGGGTGCAATTGCGCACACCCGGTCTTCGCTGGCCGGCCTCACCCTGGTGTGAGATACTGGGGATGCAGGTATGCCCTCACCGGCCTGCGATGGGAGGCCGGGCTCCTAGCCAGAATGCCATAGGTGTCCAGGCATACCCTCGAACCTGCAAAGACAAGCAGGACATGTATTCGAAACAGCATGAGGGATGGTGTGCTCACCAACAGGTGTAAGTGCCCTCTTCACGGTCCGCGTTGGAAGACCGACCCATGTTTCAGAACTCCGGGTCAGCGCCTCTTCTTAGCCTGTGTAGGAAGATGCACGCCCTTCCCCACTGCCTTGACAGTGAGGATGTGCTCAGGGCCCTGAGGTCACACAAGAGAATTTGCAACACCCCAGGAGTATCTTATGGGAAGAGGCAAACTCCAAGGCAGGGGAAGCCTGGGCAGGGAACATCCATATGTATCTACCCAGCCTTTCAGCCTACCACCTCCCCTGTGCCTGTTAGGGGGGTGCCCTCGTGGTAAGAGACAACTCACTCAGGGTTGGCTGAGGTGTAAGTGATGCCAACCTGGGGATGGACGCAATGGTGCACCACAGTCCTGCTATGACAGGCCCTATTCAGTGTTGACAGGCTATCCGGTGGGTGGCACACTCAGTGGTACGTCCCACTCCTAGCCAGTGCTGTTACTGCCCCGGGTCTGTGGTGTACCGGTTTATAGGGTGCAAAGAGGTACGGCACCTAAACCCATCACGTACGCACCCTCTGTCCAATGTGGGCGCGCGTGCACCTTCTCTCTGCAGTACTGTGGGAAGGTGCCCAGATTCCCAAGGCCATGCAGAGAGAGTCGGAAAAAGACTGAGTAAAAAGCTAAAAGTTTTGGGGGAAATTCCCCTAAGAAGGGCCATGTCCAACACCATCTCTAGCGGATCTCAGCACACCTGCAGCCAGGGCACCATCAGAAAGCAGACTAAGAAGTGTAAAAAAAAAAAGAAAACAAGGCAGCAGGCGTTTTCCATCTGCACACCCAGAATCTGAAACACCATCTTGTCTGTTTAGAAACTGATTCTACAGAAGCTCATAAGAAGTCACTGTTGCGTTGTTCCAGTCTGGATTAAACAGATGCTGTTGTTGGTTGGGGAAGAGCTAAGTACGGCAAGATACATTTCTTGATATTTAGGTGACACAATGAGGTACCCAAAATTCCCTCTGCCTGGGCAACGAAGAGAAGGTGGGTGTCACTTATTAAGCCAATACTTTTCACATCATTGGGGGTTCTTGGGGAAAACACCTCAGTGGTAAGGAGACCACATTGGCAAGTGAGCGAGGGAGGTAGAACCTCAGTTTTATTGAGGGTCAGGCTTAGAAAATTCATGGAGATCCACTATCGTCCAATGGACTGGCGGTAGCCCAGCAATGTTGCTGATAATTCTGTAGTTTCCTTCTAAAGAAGGATAATCAGAGTACCTATACCCTCAGCTTCGATAGTGAAGCGGTAGGCCCCTCTGCCAGGTGCAAAGGCACACACAGGAGGTGTGTGTAGTGTGGCAAACAGTCTCTTTCCTACTACCTGAAATGAAAGTTGTGTGTTCTGCAGCAAAAGCATGCACAGGTCAGTGGTGCGTTCAACCTGTGGCTGCATACATCAGTGGATTTCAGCTTAATTAGGGCTGCTACGGGGATGGGACTTGGTACCAGGCCAAGTGGAATGGGGCTGGGTGAGTCTTTGGGGAGCACAGCTGGGTACCATGTCAGGCCTTTGACTGAGGCCTCCTACCCTGAATAATGGCTGCATGAGAAACACAGGCTGCTATGCTCAATTTAAATCATGTTTTTTCCTCCCATTGCAGCCTTGCCTAAGCAGGACTGCTTTTTTTCCATGTCTTGGCTCTAGTTTAGCAATGGGAATTGTACGAATATTAATAACAGAACTAATGCAAGGCAACAGTAACTAGACATACCTGCAGTCCTTATCCATTTGGACCACTTATGTTGATGTCGAATGAAAGAGCGCTGCTCTAACAACCTGCATCTCTCTCACTGTCCTTGTCTCACTCAGATAAAATATTAATAAACTCATAATTTGGATCTTTGGTTTGATGGTGGCAAATATTCTGAAGTTTGAGTTCTACAGGTAGATTGGCATGAAAAAGCAAAATCTTCCTTCTATATCTTATTCTCTCACCTCTCTCTTCCTTTTTCTACCTCTCAAATATAAGTTTTGTTGATCATTGGTGCATGTATCACAATTAACATTTGTATCTCAATATAGGTATAAACTGGACTTGCATGTCGCTGCATTTGCTGTTATTTATCAATACCTAATTTAACCAATAAAATAATTGCTGGGAAAAAAAAGCAAAAGCAAAATCTTCAGTCTGAACTGAAGTGCATATTGTGGGCAGATATACTGAATTGTAATGCAGAGCAGCAACCAAAGTTGCTGCTCTGTGTTAGGAGAGAACAGGGCAACGCCATATCCAATTGATATGATGCTGTTGTCATCTCTAGAGATGGTGCACAAAACATGCTGCCTAACACAACGCACACATTTGCACCATAGTGCATAATTGTGTGGGGCATGTATAACGTAGGTTCTGCACTGGAAATATAGCCTTCCAGTATAAAATACTATGCTAAGACATAGTTTCAAACTTTTCAAACAATGTATGTGTGGTGTACAGTGCAGCATATATACAAAGTTTGGAGAAATAAAAACATTTCTTCAAGCTAACGCTAGTCTCAAAGAGGGGTTATTTTTTGGCACAAAGCCCCGTCTACAAATGTTAGTAGATAGGGCTTTGTGTCAAAAACCATGGATGGTTATATGGACATGCCCATTTACCACCCATGGTACACCCTCTTGGTGCAAAGTAACATAATGTAGCTCTACTTTGTGTTAGTTAAGGGTTACTTTACAGTGCAAAACAAGTTTTGCGCTGGAAATAAATCCCAATTCTACACTTTGTGCTGGACGTAAAGCCAGCACGAAGAATAGTAAATCTGCCACTGTATTTCTGAGTGATAAGATAGGACATTTTGCTTGCTTTGAAGCAGCTGAAGTGACTTCATAAATGTATGACACCTTCTACTGTGGACACTATCACAATTTCTGCAGCATTCTGGTTAATGCCTAGGGTTTTAAGTGGGTTGAAAAATTGGGGAGGGGTCTCTCAAAAGGGCGTAACCTATGTATAAAAAAGGGTGTGGCTTAAACGTAAGATAAAAATCTCTGCTGCCTGACTGGTACTTTGCTGCCTCTTTCTTTTATTGCATCCAGATACACCATAGAACAACTGGCATGCACTTAAAACAAGCCCAGACTATTGGCTCTACCAATGGTTGTTAGCTGCAGAAGATGAATGGGTAACAACAATAATGACTCTGTGTTTAATAATAGTGAAAATTCTTCAATTCTGTAATTATGATACTGTGAAATAACTATACCACTCCATTAGAAACGTTAAATAAAACTCTTCGGAAAATACTTACTTTTATTTATTGTGGGCTTGAAAACATGTCTAGAAGCTGGTAATACTTGGCAGCAGCGGCCCATGCTGCAGACCTGTTAAATTTAGATCCTGAGCGCTGCCCTTTGCCCCTCCTGCCCCGCGATGGATCCCCATGGTGTGCACTTTCAGATCACTAGCAGGTGACTGTATCTTCTGATTTGCTCCTTCGTGGCAGTATACATAACTAAGGAGTCTCTCCAGGGTTACATCAAAGGCTGGTAATGGCTAGTAGTGCCTCAGAGTGAAGTTTTAATTTTTGCGCCTAGGGTGAGGATAAAAATAAAGTGCCTGACAGGTTTCCGTCTGAGGACCCGGCTCACTCAAAGCTCTGTTTATGCCTTCGTTTATTGAACACCCTTTTAAACTACTCCGAGACTCCCTCGGCTAACCAAAGTTTTTAGTTGGCCACCTGAATATCACCATCTTGCTCCTTACAATCCTCCTTAGCCAGCTCTCCATTATATTCCAAAGTGTGTCCAGTCCTCTACCCATAGTAACTCTTCCTTCAAGTTAGCGTCTCCTTTCAGCCAGAGCTGTTCTCATGCTGGTACTCTGGTACTTTTGCTCCTCAACATGAACCATGGCTAATATTTTGTGCTGTCTATATATAGACTGTTTCCTAATGTGAGAGTCAGTAGGGTTACTGACTCAGTGGGTGGTAAGCCAGGGCAGGGCCATTTGCATCTACTTAACCCACACTTTAGAGAACACATTTTTTGTGCAAGTTGGTCCCCAAAATTACAGTTCAAAGCGAATTTCCTCAGGGCCGTCATACAAATGACCTTCATTTTTGATCCTCATCTCATTGTGATGCCTCTCCATAACCTCAATTAATTTTTGTTTTTTAATACACGTTTTATTCAAAATCAAATACAGCTACATAGAAACAAGCAGAGAAGGGCCAGCTCGCGGTCCTCATATGCATCTCTCAAAAGCCACTTAACATTCAATAATCAGCAGTGGTTGAAGTGTGATCTATTGGGAACAACGTTCCCAGGCTTTTTTTAATTTTACAAAAACAGCTCCCCTATTTTCTGTTAAAAATCACCCTCCCTGGATGGTTAATGCCTCTCCCTGAAGGGAAAAGGAGAGGGTCTCCTGTACTGTGAAGTCAAGAGAGAGGTAGACAGGTAAAGAAGAAACAAACCTTCTCACCAGAATGCCTGCACTCTGAAAGAAATGTAAACACCTGCAATCGATTAATCAGCAAATCTAAAGGCTGCTTGGAAGCTACAATAGGCTTTAATGGAGTTATTCGGTTCTTCCTAGAGAAAAATATGTATTCTTTTTGAGAGGTAACGTAAGGGTGTCAGCAGCTGAGTTCTGGAGTGTGGCCTGTTAATGGAAACTTTCAGAAAAAATAAGTGTGTGCACTAGGTAGAGTCTGAGTGCGTATTACTTAAAATATATATTATGAAAGCACTTATTTTAACAAACACTTAATCGCTTTGCACATTTTGTGACAGCCTATCTTATACTGTGTGCTATACACATTTAAAATTATGACTTGCATATTCACACTGCTTTCAGTCACAGGCTAGAACCTCTTAGCACTATAAACAGAAGTGTCACTATTATCCACGGCACCAACCAGGATTCAGTTCTGTGACTATCTGGTTACACACAGAGACATCTGCAATGATCACTTTAAGCAATTGACCTTTCACAATGTAAAAGATTGCATAACCCACCAATTACATTAACTTGCATTTTTTTTTTTTTTAGGGTGTGTGCGTTATGTTTTATAAGTATTCGCCTTTTTAGCTATTCCTTTGGCCCTGCCCCCAGACTTACTGACCCGACCCCATCAGATTATCACAGTTCCCATACTTTGTTTATGCACTTTAACCACTGATTATGATCATGAATGACATCAGTATAATCCAATACTCTGTCCACACCCCTCCAACCCATGGGCATTTTAAGGCATGGGCAAAGTGGGCAGTTGCCAAGGGCCGCCTGAGAAAAGTTAACTTTCTCTCTAAATCACTTCTGTGTATTTTTGCATATTAACCTTTAACATATTATTCACTATTGTGAGGCAACTTAAGGCTTGAATTAGCATAAAATGGGCAATAAAATTATTTTACAGATGTTCACATCCTCTAAATACTGTGTGGGGATAAAAACAACACTGCTGGAGAGTTTTATGAACCGGTCCCTAAAGCCATCTAAAACACAGTAGCCAATGTCATAAATGGTTCGTCCAAAAGACCCTTTCAGTGTATGTATGTCTGGGTATTTTGCGTGAGGACAATAGCTATCACTAGGCAGCTAAAGCAGTCTGTAGGCGAGACCTAAAAATGAACTAAAATTAAGATACCCCCTCCCAGACTCCGAAACTAAAGTCCAAACCAACAATCATGCCTGCAGCTAGTGAAAGCCTGTGCAGAACTTCATTGAAAAGTGAACAAAAAAAACAGGATAAATCATTGAAATCCTGTGAAAACACCATGAGCAGCTTGCCCCAGTGACTCCCCAATTTTCAAATCAGAGGCAGCATGTCATTTCTATATGAGAGGAACCACCAGTGAAGTCTCTTCTTGAGATAATGATGGAAAATTAATATTCTGAAAATATATATCAGGTTTGCCCTCCCTACTCTCTACTCTCTTTTTGTACCCGTTGTATTAAACTTCTATGTGTTGTAACTTTTGTAAAGCACTCTGATACCCTTCCAGGGTCTAGTCCGCGCTATAGAAAACGTTTCAAATAAATAAATAAATAAATATATGAACATCCACTTCAGATACTCATAAAACTCTTTTTTGACATTATCAAGTTTAAGATCCAGAAAACAATTAATGGTCGTGTAAACTGTGCACTGTGAATAAAAGCAAAATTTTGGGGCTCGCTGCTGAAAAGGAAGGACTGAAAGAACTAATGAAAATGGTGTTAATAGAGTGTACATCCTGGGAAACCAGTAATATTGAATTTTGTACTGTTACCTCCGTATCATTTGAATCCCAAATGAACTTCGGCAGGAAACACTCTATAAAATATTGAAAATATGATAAGCTTGTAGATTGGATAAAATAACTCAAGTACTAAGAAATGATATAATGCAGGATTAAAGTATTTTGCAGATCATGAAAGATACTAGAAGAGTTATAATGCTGAGGAAAACTATAACGGAGAAGTATCTTCAGATTGGGTGATAACCGACCTTCGACAGTTGAATTAAATGATTGAACTGGAACCTGAGGGATGGTAAAAGATGAGAAGACAGAGGATTATTGGTACACATTACACATGGATAAAAATTCTAAGTTCAAGGAAGTTAAATGTAAAAGATAGGGTGGACTGGGTGCATTTGATCAACCAGAGAGAATCTGAGTGCTGCATGAAAGTGGGCAAATGAGTTGGTTAAGTAAATTGATGAGAATCATGGGAAAGATAAGGAGGGTTTAATAGCACGGAGTCTAAAACACATATGTGAATGCAAATTATGCAAAGAACTTTCATTTAGCTATTGGATAGCGGAGTTACTAAATGTAAGGAATAGTATTTATTCCGAAAGCAAATAATGTAAATCATGCATTTCTTACATTTTTTAGTTAAGTTGGATAAAATGTT
Organism: Calotriton arnoldi; assembly: GCA_963921515.1. Lineage (NCBI taxonomy): Eukaryota > Metazoa > Chordata > Amphibia > Caudata > Salamandridae > Calotriton > Calotriton arnoldi. Next base: position 7,988,007 of record CAWUFW010000017.1, read on the forward strand.
TTTTAAAAGAGGTTGTTTAAGAGGTCTCAACTGTACTGCAGCACTTAAAGCATTAAAACATGCAATTAAGAAAGCCCCATGGAACATGGAGGAGATAAGTGCAGCCAGGATAAATTATAAGCAAACTCTTGAACAAAGAAGTCAGGAGCTTAGACTCAAGGCCTGGGAGGATCTAGAAAAAGCATCCAACCTGAGAGATCCTAGGTTATTCTGGGAGGTTGTAAATCGACCCACATACTGGAACATGATTGGATATCTAATTTTTCCACTATTTTTAATCCTGTGCAAGAGCTGTTGGGCTACGACAAGGATATTAGGCTTGATTCTGTACCTATTGAAGAAGATTGGTTGGTGGAACTTATACGTTTCCCTGCTGTTATTACAGCTATTCAGTCTGCAGCCAACAATAAGGCTCCAGGTCCTGATGGGGTTTCAATTGATCTTTTTAAGCATAACATTGATCTTAGGGCCCCACTTTTAACAAATATTTTGAAGGCTGCTGTAAGAGGCAACCTAATTGAGTCTTGGAGAGAGGCTACTATAATCCCTATCTTTAAAAATGGTAATAGGAATCTGCCTGCCTGCTACAGACCAATTACTGAACCGCCAACATTTTGGGGAGGGTTATTTTGGGGAAATTAGAGGAATGGGCTGAACATACATCCTTTTCCTCACCATTCCAATACAGCTTTAGACCTAGTCTAGGAACAACAGAGCAGGCTCTTAATCTCCATTTTATCAGGGGCAATTATGTTAAGGCCAGGAGAGGTGCCCTTCATATGGCATTTATGGACCTCTCCTGTGCCTTTGTTGACAGGAAGAAACTATGGGTTTTATTACTTCAGGCAGGAGTTGACCCTAGTTTGTTGGATTTAATTAAGCGATTACATTGGGATACATCCCTTAAAGTGCGTTATTCATACTCAGTGGATTGCTCTAAACCTATTAAGGTGACAAGAGGAGTGAGACAAGGCTGTATTTTGCCTCGATTTTTATTCTTATTTTACATTAATTCTCTCGATAGATCTTTGGGGGCATGTACTAAAGATAGTCTGCGAATCGGTTCTCATGTAGTTCCGGTTCTATCATACGCGGATGATGCTGTTCTTCTAAGGTTAACAGCAAATGGCCTCCAAAGTCTTTAAGACGGTTTTAATAATTTTATGAGTAGTCTTAGCCTTAAGGTACATCATCAAAAATCATATATTATGACCTGCGGTCCTAAATCCACTAAAAGAAAAAAAAATTCTATTGATGGGATACTGATTGTGAAAGTATCCTCCTTTAACCATTTGGGCCTCTTAATCAGTGTGACTGGGTCGTGGGAGGGTTTAATCAACCAGAGAATACAAAAGATGGGCGCTGCTGGGGAAATGATATATCGATTTGCAAAGAAATTGGGCCATAAACCATTTAAGGAAATGATCCAGCTATATAAAAGTAAATGTTTATCCCTGGATGTTTATAGAGCATGGCGTTACATAACTCCTGGGAAATTGCAGACAAGGGAAACCATGTTTTTAGCTAGACTTTTAGCTTTACCAAAAGCAACCTCAAATCTTATTACACATGCGGAAGAGAGGGTTGGTATTGTGGTGGACTCTATCAAATTAGCTCCGCTGCTATTGTGGTTAAAACACTGGAGTACCTCCAGGGATGTTCTATCAAGAGAAGTTCTGATTGATTGCTTAAATCTTGAAAATGTGAAAGCTATCCCATGGCTGTCTTATGTAAAAAAAAAAAAACTTTTACACCTTGGGTCTGACTGATCTTTTTAATCTCCCTGAAAAAATAGGCCCTCAGACAAAGGAAAGAGTGAGAAAGAGTTTCTTTTCATACTGTGAAAAGGGCAGCATAATGAATGAACGAATGAATGAAATGACTTTTATATAGCGCATGGCTACCCGGAAGCATCCCAGCGCTGCGACTGTAGCTAAAGTGGACAGACCTCCTAGGGGAACAGCCATGTTTTTAGCTGTTTTTGGAAGGTAGAATGGTTGGGTTCTCTGCGAAGATACTGTTGTGTAGTTCCTATAGTACCCCTGCAGGACCTGCACGTTTGGATAACATATACTGTGGGCTTGGTAGTAGACTGACTCTGAGCACCCCCACCGTATATGTTAGCCTAGTTTGCATTAGCTAGCTCGCAGTGCCACTAGTGTCTCCTCTTATCGGGGAGAGATTAGTTTCTGGCAACCTTAGAACACGACAACCCTGATTCCCTCAGAATCGTGGAAACAATGTACTACCTTTCGCTCAGTCACTCGTGCTCACTTATTCGGTTTGTCTCAGAGAGTTACACAGAATAAACAGTCGGGCGTTTCAATAAGTATTTATTGAACAGTTGTTATTCTTGTGTAAAATATATGTGCTGCAGTAACCAGCAGACAATAGCAGAGATATATTATCAGCAGTACGATAAAAGCAAAGGGATAGAACAGTTCTACCATATTGCAATAATCATGAATACATACATGAATATAAAAGCATTATGCAAGTGCGCGTACTCCTACGATGCCTAACTAGATGTACCTGAGTGTACCTAGCATATGTGTGTAGGTCTAAAAGCCTTAGAGACAAAAATCCTTCTAAGATTTAGTCGAACCCCCATACCTGAATAGAGAGATTGTGGGACCCCGTCCTGGTCTCGAGTTGGGCACCCCGTCAGGGCTGTGTCAGACCACAGTCAGCTGGAGCGACTGCACGCAGGAGCCTCAGCGTCTCTGGTCAGTGTGTCAGCATGGAAGTCTCGGTTCCCTCTATCTTACCGGGGCAAGATGTGGTCTATTTATACCCTACAGAATCTCGGTCCTCAGTATGGTTTGTATTGGACATGAGGAAGACGTCAGGGGTGAACTTTGTACATACATATTATGCCAGTGGTGTATTCTTAGAGAGCCATGCATAATTAATGAGTACAGTGTGGGCCTGTGTTTGGGAAAACCCTGCTGTATTCAAAACCACAGGATAGATAACGTTCAGCCCTCAGAGCTCGTTGTGTACTAGCTGGGACCAATGTAGGTGAAAGATCATGCCTATATAAGGAATCATGACTATAATAGGACATGTACAGTTGTGACCATAATTGGGCATATGCGGCCATGACCATAATAGGGCAAGTACGAATATGACCATATTAGGGTAAATATGAATACGTCCATTTTAGTGCATGTACGAACGGGTCTACATTAGGGCCTCTATGCGGGATATAACACCCACTCCTCTTCCGAACTGGATAAAAATGACCATACTTAAAATCTGGACAATTCTAAAAAACATTTTTAAAAGCAAGTAAAAACATAGTTCTAAAAAATCGTTAAAAAATTGAGGTGCTAAAAAAAAATGTTTAAATTCAGCTTTTTCTAGTTGCCACTTAAAAAGTCAATATCGTCTCTCCATAGAAGTTGTATTACCATAAGCAGGAGAAGGCCATGCTTTTCTCAAGTCAAAGTGTCAATGTAAGAAAATGTTCCAAATTTAGATTGTTTATTTTGAAACGAGTGAAGAAGCCGAATTCTTTCCCAGGGCACGATGAGCCAATTCAAGATTACGTGTCCTGGCTGGGAAGCTCAATATTATCGGTGTCAGCTGCTGTAGATGACAAATCCAACGCCTCACAGAGAACGTCAATCGCACATAGATGGAATGTAGTACTGCCCACAGTCGGTGCTGCGGCAGTTGTAACCTGGGTGCCTGTGGAAGAGTCCTCTAACTCAGCAGGTGCAAACGGCACCTGTGGATTCTCCAGGAAAGCATTCATCAGAAACGGAAGCCGCTGAGGACAACGCAGAGCGTGGGCCTTTATGGGGTCCAGCATTGCATCCGTGTCCGGAGGCGCATCTGATGGAAATGTTAGACAAAGATCCAACATGCATTCTTCTCCGCAGAACAGGTATCGAAGAACAGGTAAGATGCAGTCTACCCAGACTGGTCTAAACGATAGAAACCAGGAGGCATTGAGTTCTCGCAGGCATGGAATGCCCAGAGGTTGTACCATGCGTTCACGGTATTTCCGCTCCAGGAGCGTGTTCACCATTCCCTCGGGAAATGGGCCGTCCATTGCGTAGCAGCAATATTACAATCAGGATCCCTGCAATTAGGAACAAGATGAGCGGGAATCCTCCAAATAAACTTCCCAATACGGAGTGTATAAAATTTGGGATTACTCCGAGGACTGTCTGAAAGGTGCTTAACAGTCCGGACCCTAAGGTCTTAAATAGGTGTACAATCCCTCTCGTATCAGACATATTGAAGATACGACTAACCATTTCTGCTAAATGAATGGGGCAGTTTGTACGTATAAGTGCCTGTATCTCGGTCGAGGTCCTTGCAACTTGAAGTTCATAGGTTTCTCGAGCGGAGGTTAAGGGCACGGGTTGCTGTAAAAGCATGGCTTTCAATCTGCTCAGAGTATCAAATTGTATGAAAGAAACGTTCAGTGAAGGCCATAGCGGCGCCTCCCTGACTGTGTTCAGTGGCGGAAACAATACTTGCATACAGCAAGTAACCCTGGAGTTAACAGTTACTAGATATGCGACGCCCGGAAGCATCCCACAACAACCTTGATCATTTAGCATTAAGTAACTCCCATTCGAGAGCAGCTGGAAAACCGGCGTGATCATGCCCGCTGGGGTCCCCGACATGTGACAAGATAAGTTCACCACTGAACCACTGCAGGCTCCGTGTAGAGAAATATCCTGACACATGAGAGAACCGCTTAAAGCGTTCTTGCAGTTTGTACCACTCAGATACACTTCTCGATCCCCATTCGGGCATCGGTATCTATATGGTAACTTCCAAGTTTCCTTGATGTATCCCTTACCCATTTTCTCATATTTGCCTGCCTGCCTTTGCTCAAGGCAATATTAAAACTGAAACGTAGTGACCGGCAGCGTGATTTGGCCATGAATTAGCCATTCTGTTGATGGTGACTCGCAACATTGTATATTTGGCTCCCCTTTGTGCCATTTCTGTCTATCAGTTAGATTGTATTCTGAAAACAGAGACGTGGTGTTTATAAAACGCCAGGGCACATAGCCTGCACGCAAAGATTGCAGTGTCCAGCTTAACATCATAATAGAACGTAGCTGAGATTGCCCGTGTTGTAACAAGGCCAGATCTTGTTCTAATATGTCGATCGCCGAAGACACAATGTTGCCCAAGGAGTAAATCCTGGAGGTCAAAGTTGTTAACCCATTATCCACCACAGCTAATGCCTTTTCTAAGTTAATACGGTCTATTTCCCGTATCCTTTCTGCGGCCTCTTGTTGGGATATTTTCCAGTTTTCATTATAGTAGGCATAAAGGCCTGTATATATGAAACGTTTGACGTTGTTTCCTGGGTCCTAGTAGAAAATCTCTAAGATCCATGTCAGGTGTGAGTAAGGTCAAGTGGTGCTTCACCTCTGAGTGTTGAGGTCTCTAGCCAATCAAGGCACAACTTCCCAACACTATAGGATGTCACTACCCCCGGGTGATGTCTCTGTACATAGCGTGGGTCTGGCCTATGGATACTAAACCCTTCGGTTGTATTCCTAAATCTCTGCTGACATTTGTTTGTGTCAATGGCCCAAACCAGCCATTCTGTCCAATCAGGATCTGATCTGTTGTACTGGAAAATGTAATCTAATCCTACCCCTTGTGTATTTAAGTTCTGCCCCCCACCCATCTGTGATGGTGTTGGAAACCCCGGTGTGTTAATTTCCTTGCCTTTGGCTAAACCAAGACAGGTTGTTTGTTGCACAGTTTCATTCAGAAATAACATCTGCTGCGGAATGATGCATGCTCTAAAAAGTGCTTCTATTCCCTGGACTTGCCAGTCCCTAGAACCCCAGATCGATTTTGAATCTATTGTGTCTTTCCATAGATCGAAACCCTGTTTAGACAACTGGTTGAGAAAGGATGCAGAGTAAATATGTTTGGTGTTTGTTAACATAAATTTCTGAGCTGAAATTTTCGCCACTTTATAATAAAATGACTTCGGGTCGGATGTGTTAAACCCTGAGAAGTATGTGAATTTCTGTGCAAATGCTTGCGAACTACCTTTTGGAGGTGTTGGGCAGTGTTCCCACTGGTGGTACTCAAATACATTTCTAGGTGTTATAGACTTGTGTAAGAAATGATGACCATATTGCTGGTAACAGTACAATGTATCATAGTCTGAAGTGCCTTCTAACACTTCATTGTTCGGAAATGCAGCAGTTTTTTCTAAATCAGACATCATAGCATTTACAGTTTCAGTGTCCCAATCATCAGATAATGTACTGGAGGTAATGATATCACTTAAAGAAATTTTAAATACATGTTTTAGCTTTAAAAGTTCAGTCAGACCGAATACATCATAATCAAACTTGTCCCATACTATACCGTCCGGTATAGGAACTGCTGTAATGTTCACTGAAGACAAGTCTCTTGGCTCACGATGTGAAGACTGGTGTGGTTTTAAAATCAAATTGACTCTTTGGGCTGTAGAACTTTGCTGGAGGTATCGTCCATTAATAAGCATACTAAAAGTTATTATTAAACCTAGCCAGAAAATGAAAAATAAAATCCCAGTGATATACCATAGTTCTATCCAAGGTGACACCAGGTTAAGTCTTTCTAAAAAAGTGCAAAAAGTCAATGAGTTTCTGTTTGTGTGATTTTTGGGCTGGCGTCGTTTCCGGCTCGCTTGGATCCAGCGAAAACGTATCAAAGTTCATGAAGTAGCCAGAAGCAGTTCGATCAATTGTTGGAATTGCATCGGGATTTGTTGAAATCGGATTTTGCTCTTGATGAGGAATGTTGACATTGATGTCTGTAGTCGGTCTTATTGCAACTTGGTTGTTAAGTTGAGTTTCTTCTTGTTGAAGTGGAACGAGTTCCATAGCATTGTTGCTTAGTCCTTCATTCCGTACAGGTGGCTCTTCAAACGTGATGAGTCTTTCTGTTTGAACTTCTTGGATTGTAGCGAGAGGAGGGCGTCTGCTACCTTGGAGTCCACGAGGCCTACTGTTTAGTATCGGCCACATAGTGTGGTTTGATTAAGTCGATTGAGACAATCTTTTCTCCTTTTTCCCGGCAAGAGGCGGCAGAAGTACTGTTCTTGTGCCTTGGATTGCTAGGACCGGTACAGCTGTTCTGTAGGATGGTCAGAATTCTTTCTTGTCTGCAATTTTTTCTCTGACCAGATCCCCGACTTTTGGGATCCAGACAGGTCTTGCCGTTACTGCCTTGACTTCCTCAGTGGCGGCCTGTTTCTGGAGCACGTTACTTTGTTGTGTCCTGGATTCATTTAGATCCTGTAAAACAGCCAAACGATCATGGATATCAAATGGTTTTTCATCCGCCACTGTGCCTTCACAATCAAGATCAGGTACCCACATTCTTGTCCCAAATAGGACCTCGTAAGGAGTGACACCCCCTAGAGAGCTTCTTGGCTTATTATTGATCGCGCGCTGTACCCCATAAAGGTGATCGACCCATCTACTGCCCTTGCCTAATTCCCTAGCTGTTAAAGATTGCTTTAAGTCTCGGTTTTTCCTCTCCACAATAGAATTTCCCTCAGGATGGTACGGAGAGGAGTACCGCAATGCTACGCCCATTCCTTCCATGGCTTCTTTGTAAGACCGAGAGCTAAACGCCGGACCACGGTCAGAATGTAACGTGCCAACTGCGTATTTGCCGATAAAGACTCGCAAATCTTTTATAACAGTTCGAGCGTCAGCCGAGCGCTGAGGCCAAACCTTGAGGAAACTTGAGCTGGACGCGCTCGAACGGACAACCTAATGCTGTCTAACAATGGTATCTGTACTGGACGTGTTGTGGTGGACCCCTTTATCTGCTTGCAGATGTCGCAGTTCCAGACAGTCTCTAATCAGCCTTCTCATCACGGGCCACCAGTTGGGTTCTTTCAAAGCAACAGTCTCCCTAAGTCCGTTATGTACAGAACCTGTCCCTTCGTGTGCTGCCACAATTAAACTTTGCCTACGATCCATATTTGGTATTACTCTATCCCCCACTCCAGGAATCTGAGCATATGGAATGTTTTGTGCATCTAACTTGTAGGAGTACTTGAGTGGAAATTTCTTTGGTACTGCTGTGCTGCCTTTGCGCGAAGCATTGACAGCTACCATTATCTCGCCGTCTACCCTCGTCTTTGAACGAGTAACTGCAGCTACGGCGGCTGTGCGAACAGCCCCCTTTGCGGCTTCATCAGCCAATGAATTCCCTTCAACGTGAACGCCATCACGCTGATGACTCAGTGTATGTATCACGTGAGCCCTTGGTAGTTCGTTTCTCAACTCCACTACCTGTTCCCATAGCATTTTATGCTTAATTGTGCCACCTTTTGCATCTTTGAACCCGTTTTGTTCTCAATGATGTAGATATGCATCTTTTATTTATTTTGTAAGACCAGGGGTCTGGAAATCAATACCCAGAAAACAAAATACATGGTGTTCAATGCAGGTCACTCAAAACGACCCAACCCACAATTAGCTGGGGAATTTTTAGAGAAAGTCCCTGTATGCGAATATTTGGGATTATCCCTCAATGAGAAAATGGAATGGGGTGACCAAATTAAGAAGGCTTGACTTAAACTGGCGCAAACATCAGGGGGCCTTGCGAAACAGCAGAGGAAGTGTGTACACAAGATGCTGGGGCCGGTGCTGGAAATATATAAGGCGCAAGCCAGAGGGGCTGCCCTATATGGAGCAGAACTATGGGGCCACAGGCCATCTGAACAACTTTCCAAGATTGAAAATTCATTTCTTAGACAACTGTTGGGACTCCCCAATAGTACCCCATTAACTCCGCTCTGAATGGATCTGGGAGTCAGCCCAATGGCACTGGAGGTTGCGCTTAGACCTCTGTTTTACTGGCGCCGCCTATGGAGCACTCCAGAATTATCTATGTATAAGGAGGAATTGAGGGAGGTGGCAAACCTCAGTGGAGCAAGCAAAATACCTTGGCTCACCTATATCAAGAATTCCTTCTTATCCATTGGAATGGGAGATCTATGGGATAGCCCGGAAGAAAGATCTTTGTCAACATCAAGAAAGGCTCTGACAAAAAACTTTAAGGATCACCATCTCAACTTATTACTGAGGGGCCCCAGGACAGGCACACTTACATCATCCTTTTTAGAAGTTAAACTGCAATACACCTTAGAATCTAGCATAGATGACATACAGCCTTCTCTTGCTAAAAAACTCTACTTGCAGTTTAGGTACGGTGTACTTCCTTTATGTGCTGTTACTTATAAATGGGGGGTAGTGCTACGAAAGATTGTCCGTCATGTAAAAGCTGTATGGAGACTGACCTGCATGTGTTGTTTTTCTGTCCCACCTACAAGGCAATAAGGAATCGTTGGTTACGACAGCTTTGTAGGAACTTTGGAACTTCCCACTGCTCACAGGCTTATAGGATCCTGAAATATGATACCGGTATGCCAATTGTATATTCAGTTTCCCCGTTACCTGTTTTCAATGTGGTGTGCACGCCGTGCAGTTTTAAAGATAGATCAAGTTTAAATCACCCACTCTATGCCTTTACTATTACTTGGGTCTCTGTATTCTAATCTGTTTTTTAATCACATGATTTTGTACCATATGCTCGAGATACTTAGCGCCTCAGGATATTTAATACTCTTTTTAACATTTTATTGTTCTCATATTTTAATGTGTATAAAAAAACTAAAAACTTTTATACTGATAAATTGCACTGAATTTTTAAATGCGTTATTTGCGCTTTTATGGTCTTGTGAGGCCGAAATAAAGTATCTCTTGACTTGACTTGAGATATTCATTGTACGACTGTACACAGTAAAAGGAATCACACACAATCAGTGTGGGGAATTCATGATCCGTATTTATAAGTGCAAGTATCAGTGCTTTGACTTCTGCCAACTGAGCCGCGCAGTCTCCTAGAGATTGCGTTTTAGTGCAACTCGGATGGAACTTGCCATCGTGCAAGCGACCTTTAACGATTGCACACGCTGCGCTGTAAGCTTGCTTACTTCCTGTGGCTGGTTGAGCAGATCCGTCAGTATAGATAATGTATTCATACTGATTTAGAGGCAAAATTTCATTTGGTAGTGGGTATTCTTGTTCGTATTGCAGGAATGCCTGTGTTTTTAAACTTGGATCAAATCTGTATTCAACATCCGTTGCAGTAAGAGAATTAGCCCAATGTATCCATCTTGGATGTAAGGCTTTAGCATTTGGAATGCTAGCTTTTGTAACAGCTTCTAAAGCTGGTACTGGGGTCACGACAATTATGCGTTTTCCCTGAGCCAGAGCTCTTTCTCTTGCTACAGCGGTCTGCACTGCTGTCAGGATTTTCTCGGTTGAAGTGAAACGCATTTCTGCGTTTGTGTACAGGTGTGATTTGTATGCGATTGGCCCTGTTTCACCTTCATTAAAAGTTAAATAAGTGTACCCGCATTGACCCGCTATGACTCGGATCACTAAGTTCTGTGCGTTTACGCGTGTCTGTAAATGTTTAGAAGCTATCATGTCTTCCTGTAGGGAACGCAAGATATTTGTGTGTTCCCGTGTCCATTGTCTGACTGAAAAATCAGGATTTATTAAGTCGTAGAAAGGTTTTACTCTTTCTGCGTAATCCAAAATGTATGTTCGCTCAAAATTTAGGAATCCCAGAATTGATTGTAAATTCTTTAATGATTTTGGAGGTTGGAGCAGCGCACACTTTTCTAAAAAGTTAGCTGCCAGGCTTTTTCCCTCACTTGACAACTCGTATCCTAAAAACAGGACACTGAGGTGGGCAATCTTTGATTTTTTTAAATTAAATTTGTAGCCCTCAGAGGCGAATCCCATAATAATGGTGCTCACCCTGGTCAAGTGCCTCGGTAAGTCATCGTCCGTCAGATAAATATCATCTACATAGGACAATGCTTCTTCATCCAAATTTTGGAGTAACTCTGTTACTCTTGCTGAAAATACCCCCGGGCTGTTTTTATACCCTTGGGCTAGGCGACAAAATTGTCGCTGGAACCCTAACGCACTGAAGGCGGTCAGATACCTGCTTTCAGGCACTATATTTTGGCAGAAAAATCCATTTGAGATATCGAGTGTTTTGTATTTTTTGCGCACAATGTTATTCATTAATGCGGCACTGTGTGCATTTTGAACTGCAAATGTCTTTGTGCAAGTGTTTAAATGTCTGTAGTCTAAAACTAGACGATGTGTGTTGTCAGGTTTGGCTACGGGGAACAAAGGATTGTTCATAGGTGAAGTGCAATTTTCAATCACCCCCTGGTATTCTAGTTGATCTAGGATCTCCCTGACTTGTTTCTTAGCTTCCTGCTTTATAGGGTATTGCCTTTCGGCATTTGGGGAAACTTTTAACGGGATCACGTGGTGGGTTGACTCCTCATCCCAACCAACATGATTTTTATACAATGCTGGAGCTAGGGCAACCGCCCACATGCATGTTTTAGGTGAATGGGAACGAGGTCGGAAAAGGCTGGAAAAATTACAGTTTCTCCCCTAGGGCACTCCATGACGAATGCTGGCGGCCAGTCTTGTTCTGCTAATAGAATGTCATAACCAGATGACAGATTTTTCCAAAAGAGACCTTTAATTTTTCTGGGTTTGTCCCCCTCCAACCGGAGTGTTCTCATGTAACTTATGTGGGACACTTACCCGAGAATCAGGTGTTTCCACAGTGATATACTCACTCAACTCCGCTGTCACCAGAAATTCCTTCAGGTTCTGGCGAGCTATCGTTACTTCTGCCGCGCTGTCTAGCATCGTCAGAGCCCATTCCCCGTTCAGAAGCTGTGTCCTCAGAATTCTGGGCATGTCTGATCTTGAGACCTGCTACCTTCTTCTTTTTGAACTGAGGTTTTTTTTTTGTTTATCCTCTTTTTTACGTGCGTAGTCCACAGCGCGTTGCGTGTCTCTGGACTTTGTACGCTCCTCTTGTCTGTGTTCTGACCGTCCTTCCCTCTCGGAGTTTCTTGATGAACCCTGAAAGGAACGAGTATCAGTATCCTGATACCTGTCAGGTTTTTTTAATATTATCCCTATTCCTGAGGTTATACCTCCTTTCAGAGGGCTCCTGTTGAGGAGACCTAACCTCTGGACTGAGATCTGGTGTCTTTAGACTTTTGTTGTTTTTTTATTTTCCCACTTCTTTTTAGAAGACGTAGGCGTCTCCTTTGTAGTGTCCTTTTCAGGACTGCCCACCAGTTGTGGTTTTAATGCTTTCCCACCTAGACTGTCTCTGCCTAATTCTGCATATGCAGTTTCAATTATTTTGGGTAGTTCGTGTTGTTGATCCACTGGACTGAACTCCCTTAGGCGTTGGCGGATCGCCACCGAAGCTGCTTCCCCCTTAATGTTAGCTAGTATTATGGCTGATACCTGGTCAAAGTTATTTAGTAACTTCATCCCTAAGTTAAGGGCAGTCTCTGCTCCGTACTCATTTTGTATCTGTTTTAATACTTCAGGTACTACTGCTATTGACGGGATACCATGTGTTCTGGAATATATTGCAGCAAAGACTGAACCCCAAGAGATGCAGTCCTCTACTTGTGGTGTCAGACCCATGGGCAAGCAGATTGTTAGAATTCTGTGTTTATCACTGGTGGTAGTATTCAGGAATACTGCCTCAAGCCGAGTTATTTTCTGAGCTATCCAGAATGGGATTTGTTGCTGGCATTTTGCCCATTATCGCGTGTAATGTTTGTGGAGTTATTTTATTAACTGTACTCTGGACTGGAGTATCTTGTGCTGCAGCTGGTGCAGGTTGAACTGTTAAAGTCCTCATCACAAATTGTGTGAGGTTTCTGTAGATTTTAATTAAATCTCTGTGTTGTACGAGTAAGACTGGCTGTGGCATTGTGCCAATATCAGGATGTCGTGTGTATGTCGCTAATATGGGCCATGTGGCTCCTGCTCCTCCGAGCGGGCCTAATCTTGCTCTTCCATTTACGCGGGGTAGGGCGCCTTTAAACCAGTAATTATGCTCCTGGTAAGTGAGCGGAACTTCTAACTCCTCAAAAGGAGTATAGTCTGCTGGTGTTTCACCTTCTAGGTAGTAGTGAAATACATCTGTAACTGGATTCACAGCTGGGAATGTAACCCATGAATAGAACACCTCTGTTTAATTGGATTCGTGTGCCTCAATCACGAAAATTACTTTACCACCCCTGGCTCTTAAGCCATGTTCTAGAAGTTTTATGGTGACTGCCCTTCTGAAATTTGGTGCAATTTGTATTGCATCTTCAGGGTCTTCTTTTCCTAAACCGAAGAGGTCTGTTACAACTCTCCTTGTTTCGTCTGTTTCTTCCACCATTTTTAATTGGAAGAAGGGAGGTTTAAAGAATTTTTAAGATAAGTTGTAAATGCACAATTGTAGGAACTATATGTCCTTCAAGCTTGAATAACCAACAGCCAATAAATAGTATTCTAATACTACTCAGCTGCGGCAGAGTTTGTGCCCACCCACTCCAGACGTCTCTAGGGTTTTGTGAGTAGGTTCTCTGAGAATAGCACGACTGAACTACTCAGATTCTACTGTTAAATAAGTACCAAACCAACGTTGGTGGTGCCATGTCGTGTAGTTCCTATAGTACCCCTGCAGGACCTGCGCGTTTGGATAACATATACTGTGGGCTTGGTGGTAGACTGACTCTGAGCACCCCCACCGTATAGGTTAGCCTAGTTTGCATTAGCTAGCTCGCAGTGCCACTAGTGTCTCCTCTTATCGGGGAGAGATTAGTTTCTGGCAACCTTAGAACATGACAACCCTGATTCCCTCAGAATCGTGGAAACAATGTACTACCTTTCGCTCAGTCACTCGTGCTCACTTATTCGGTTTGTCTCAGAGTTACACAGAATAAACAGTCGGGCGTTTCAATAAGTATTTATTGAACAGTTGTTATTCTAGTGTAAAATATATGTGCTGCGGTAACCAGCAGACAATAGCAGAGATATATTATCAGCAGTACTATAAAAGCAAAGGGATAGAACAGTTCTACCATGTTGCAATAATCATGAATACATACATGAATATAAAAGCATTATGCAAGTGCGCGTACTCCTACGATGCCTAACTAGATGTACCTGAGTGTACCTAGCATATGTGTGTAGGTCTAAGAGCCAAGAATCCTTCTAGGATTTAGTCGAACCCCCGTACCTGAATAGAGATTGTGGGACCCCGTCCTGGTCTCGAGTTGGACACCCCGTCAGGGCTGTGTCAGACCACTGTCAGCTGGAGCGACTGCATGCAGGAGCCTCAGCGTCTCTGGTCAGTGTGTCAGCATGGAAGTCTCGGTTCCCTCTATCTTACCCGGGCAAGATGTGGTGTATTTATACCCTACAGAGTCTCGGTCCTCAGTATGGTTTGTATTGGACATGAGGAAGACGTCAGGAGTGAACTTTGTACATACATATTATGCCAGTGGTGTATTCTTAGAGAGCCATGTATAATTAATGAGTACAGCGTGGGCCTGTGTTTGGAAAAACCCTGCTGTATTCAAAACCACAGGATAGATAACGTTCAGCCCTCAGAGCTCGATGTGTACTAGCTGGGACCAATGTAGGTGAAAGATCATGCCTATATAAGGAATCATGACTATAATAGGACATGTACAGTTGTGACCATAATTAGGCATATGCGGCCATGACCATAATAGGGCAAGTACGAATATGACCATATTAGGGTAAATATGAATACATCCATTTTAGGGCATGTACGAACGGGTCTACATTAGGGCCTCTATGCGGGATATAACAATACAGTGGTAGAGTATTCCAGAGTCTGGTGCCGTTGTATGAAAAAAGCCGTCCGCCACTTCTGGCCTTCTTAATCCTAGGGACCGCTGCTAAATGAAGTTCCTCTGAGCGGAGTTTTCTGTTCGCTCTATAGGGGCGAATCATGGTTTTATTAATAGGAGGTCCGCTCCCTTCCAGAGCCTTATGGACAACGCAGAGGGCCTTAAAGTTGATTCTCTCCTGCTCCGTGAGCCAGTGGAGGGAGCGTAGCGCGGGTCTTGCTGAGCAGCTTTTGGGGGTCCCTGTGAGCAGTCTTGCAGCACAATTTTGCACGATCTGCAGTTTCGTGACTACTGAGTTCGGGGAAACCTAAATAAAGGGCATTGCCGTAATCTATCCTTGAGAGGATTAGTGCCTGGATCAGCAGTTTTTTCGCCTGAAAGGGTAGAAGGGGGAGGACTTTGCGGGTCATTCTAAGCAAGCCATAACAAGAGGCGGCAGTTTTCCTCGCCTGTGATTTAAAGGTAAGATCCTGGTCTAGGCAGATTCCCAGGCTTTTTATCTCTGTTTTTGGGACCGGCACTGGGCCCATACAAGCTGGCCACATAGTACTTGCTTTGAAGCTTAGAGGGTTACAGAGAATCATAAGCTCAGTTTTTTCGCCGTTGAGTTTTAGGTGGGACAAACTCATCCACTTAGCGACTTCCTCCAGACAGGGGTGGAGGTCACTGGACATCTTCTCAGGATGGTTCAGTGCTACAACCAGCTGTGTGTCGTCGGCGTATGTTACTATCTGAATCCCGAAGGGGGAAACCATATCCACCAATGGGGCCATATAGACATTAAAAAGTGTGGGGCTCAAAGACGAACCCTGCGGGACTCCACACTGTAAGGGGATGGGGTTTGAGATGTTGTTGTTTTCGAAAACCTAGAAGAATCTTTCTTCTAGGAAAGATTGGAGCCATAATAGGGCAGTGCCCGTCACTCCTGCGCTCCTAAGGCGGTGGACCAAGATTCGGTGGTTCACTGTGTCAAAGGCCACGCTCAAGTCGAGGAGGATTATGGCTGTAGATCCTCCTGAATCCAGAATCTTTCTTGATTCTTCCACCACTGCTAATAAGGCGGTTTCAGTGCCTTGGCGAGGGCGAAAGCCCGTTTGGGAGGGGTGGAGCAAATTGTTGGGACTCCAGGAACGTGGAGAGCGTATGGTTCACATGTTTTTCCGCAATCTTGCTGATTCCAGGGAGCAGTGAAATGGGGCGATAGTTGCCCAGGTCGGCAGGGTCCAGATTGGGTTTTTTCAACAGCGCCTTTACCCTTGCCCTTTTCCACTCATGGGGGACCGTACCTGTAGATAGTGAGGCATTGATCAAGCTGGTGGCAATGGGGGCAATTACAGGTACAACCTGTTTCAGGATGTTGAGGGGAGCAGGATCTAAAGGCGACCCACTTTTTACTGATGACAGGAGGACTGAAAATGCGTCCTCAGTCAACGGGGTGTAGGTCTCCAGTTGATGTTCAATTTTTTTATGCCCATCCGAATTTGTATGCTCGATTGGAATTTCGCTGTCTTTTTGGGGAAGATGCTTAAGAATGTTTTGCACTTTGGCAGCGAAGTTTTCTGCATGTTCATTGCAGCGGAGACCTGAGGTGTCCGGTCGAGGCGGCGGGGCGGGGGCTTTAAGTAGCTTTTTAGCGATGAGGAAGGTTTCTTTGGGGGAGTTAGCGGCTAACGCAATCTTTTCCTCGTAATAGGCGGCTTGGGCTTTTTTTATTTCTGCCTTGTAAATTCCGATGGCCTCCCTATATTCCGATTTTTTATCAGGCAAGAAATCTCTCCTCCAGACCCTTTCCAATTTTTTACAATGTTGTTTTAGAATGCGTAATTTAGGGGAGAACCAGGCGGACTTGTTAGGTTGAACTTTCTTCTGGATTGAAATCTTTGGGAGCACCAGATTGAGTGATCCCTCGATCCAGTTGCAAAAACTTTTGTTAGCTGCCACTGGATTAGGTTCAAGGTTCGGTTTGGTCTTTGAGTACTTGAGTCCACCTCTCCAACGGGAGTTTGGACCAAGGTCTGATACGGGTACGTGATGGTTGGGTATATAGTACAGTGGTAGATGGCGACCAGATAAAGGGGATCAAAGAATGGTCTGACCAAGGAAGGGGAATGGGCTCTTTCCGTATTAAATCTCTCAAATTAGAAAAAATGGGGTCGAGGAGGTGCCCTTTAACATGGGTTGCTTGTGGGACCTTCTGGAGCAATTGATAGGCCGCGAGGTCTCGAGCTAGTTCAGTTGCGGTAAGCGCTGAGGGATCATCGAAATGTAAATTAAAATCTCCTAGGAGAGTAAAATTAGCAGCAGCACTAGCATGGCTGACGACCGTTTCAAATATGGATTTGCAGAATTGGCCCGTCACTCCAGGTGGGCGATAGATGAGCATACCAGAAAGTGAAAGGG
Organism: Calotriton arnoldi; assembly: GCA_963921515.1. Lineage (NCBI taxonomy): Eukaryota > Metazoa > Chordata > Amphibia > Caudata > Salamandridae > Calotriton > Calotriton arnoldi. The sequence continues at coordinate 8,005,192 of CAWUFW010000017.1, forward strand.
TGGGAGTAAGTTCTTTTGAGAAATGGGAGTTCTCGCAGTCAGATAACGGACTGCCTAGCAGGCGACAGGTCAAGTGGTCTTTATAAATAATAGCAATACCACCGCCCTTGCCTGTCGCTCTGTCCGTCCTTTGAATTAGATATCCTGGGGGGAGTGCTTGAACGATATCCGGCTCTGAGCTAAAGTTGAGCCAGGTTTTTGTAAGGAACAGGACTTCTGGGTATGAGTCTTTTAAGAACATCGAGATTTCCGCCGTATGTTTTGGCAGAGATCTGCAGTTGAGTAGAAAAAGATATAACTTTCCGGACAGTGGTGGGGAAACGACAGGGGTCGATAGATAAAACCGACAATGAAGACACCTGTCCTGAAACGTCTCGATCAAGAGTGCACATTTAGGCCCTAGGGTTCTGTTTAATTGTTTGAGCTGCGTGCTGGTGTAACAGTGATGGTCTGGGGGCGGAGAGGCAGGGGTTATGGCCCCTGGGCCCGGCGCGGACGGGCGCAGACGGGCTTGCTTTTGGCGCGCCTGCTGCGCGCGTCCGCTGCGCAGTCGCGTCATCTGTCGCTTTTATGGCGTACGTCGGGTTCCGGCAGCTCAAGCGCTGACCCGGCGCCTATGTGCGTATGTTAATCAAAGGAATGCCCCACTCCCTCGAGCTTTAACACAGCTCTCCCGCAATGTCAGGACAAGTTTTAAAACAATTAGACAAGTAGGAGCAGTATTTTTAAAAAACAGTATTTTTAAAAACCAATAGCAGCGTTATTGTTTTAAAATTACAAGCAGGTAAAAGGATCTGGCATCCGCAAGGATTCTGTGCTCTAGTAATTGCTGCGCGGTCGCGTCATCTGTCGCTTTTATGGCGTGCGTCGGGTTACGGCAGCTAGAGCGCTGACCCGGCGCCTATGTGCGTATGTTAATCAAAGGAATGCCCCACTCCCTCGAGCTTTAACACAGCATAATAAAATTGCTTGATTTATGTTGTATTATTAATTATATGAAAATATCTATTGATGCTGGTACTGAACCCTATTTGATATGGTGTATTAATCCTCAGCATAGATTCTACTTGTCAAGGCTGAGATTAAATCTAATTCATCATTTAGTTGCATTTCCCATGGCATGTTCTTGGGTTACTTCTTTTTCGAAATGTCCGTGTGATGATGTTTCAACCCGAGCAACTGTACATTTTATGCTATTTTGCACATTGTATCTGACGTTAAGGGTTCAATTTTTACACCCCATCCTTCTGCACAAGCACTTTTCCTCACATAAAGAAGGCCTTGGATATATCCAATCTTTAGCCTCACCTGAAATCTGTATGGCCTCAATTATATCACTGCTGCTATAAAACTTAGGAAACATTATGCAATGTAAAAGTATCAATTGTGTTTTTTTATCGTCTTATAGGAATACCAAATATTTGACTGTTATTTTATAGGCAGTGGAGGGGGCTGTTGCCACGCCTACTTCAAATTCAAAAAGCTTTATTCGGTGTAAATACAACAAACACCATAAAAGCATACTAATACACAGTAAAAGAAAATATTCACATAATACATCATACTTAATATTCAAAATTAAAATCGATTTTACAGGTTAAATTTTCCATAGAGATTAATTCAATTATAAAATTATTAAAATATCAGTGCATAAAAAGATCATAATACGTTGGTACGGCTACCACAATTTGTGCAATAAAATGCTAATACATACAGGTCGATATAAAGTTAATAAAGTGCCAATGCATGGAGAAATCTTAGTACAAAAGTACAAGCTGCTACAATATAAGCAATAAAGTGCTAGTGCTTATAAATGCGTGTATATAAACATACATAATAAAATATAATTATTGATCTTGTTCTTCATATAATAGTGCTTCCAAATGTACAAGTTCTTTTCTTTTCCCAATTGAGAGTTGTATATAACGTATAACAGAACTTATTACTTTTATGTTATCCAGACTGCAAACAAAATCAAATGCATTTTTGTAACTATAAAGGGTATTTCTTAAAAAAAGAGGTTTTATAATTGATTTCCGGATACCCATATAAAAAGGACAAAAAAAGTATAAAATGCATAGTTGATTGTAAACTTTTACCATCACATGGGCAAGGTGGTAATATATGACACGCCTACTTAAGGAGAAGCATGGCGCGTCCGCGCAGCGGATTCATGCAGCGGGTGCGCCGGCGGCACGCCGAAAGTAGGCCAAAGGCAAGCCCGTCTGCGCCCATACGCGTCCAGCCGGGGCCAGTCACTATGCCCCTTTCATCACTTATTCTAGGAAAGAACTTCTGGTTTACAAAATATCCCCTCCTCACTCACAATGGTATTAAAGGAATTAGGTGTATTGGTACCCCCCCCCCCCGCCCCCCAAGAAGTGGTTCACGATTCTAGTAGGCACCATAACACTCGACTGACCAAGATAATTACAAGCCCTACCTCTATAATTCACAAGTTAGATCAGCCCGAATTCCGGGTGATATACCTGAATACTCGCTCCTTAGTGAAGCACCAGGGTGAAATCTATCTCCTGGAATCTCAGTCCCCGGACATACTGTTATTAACAGAGACATGGCTCATGGAAGAGTCTTCACCTGATATACTCTCAGCTCTTCCCAACCAGTATTACATTCGGCAAACCAACAGGACTACAAGGAAGAAGGGGGGGGCGTTGCAGCAATTATTAAGAAAGAGCGCCAATTTGCTAAGATGACCTCTCTAGATCTACCCTTGGTGGAGAATTTAGTCATCCACCTGCAGTCCTCAACCTCGTACCTTACATGTGTACTGTTATATAGACCTCCGAACTACATGCAAGAATTCTCTCAGGCCCTTGCAAAATCTATTGCGCCTTTAATCATAAATCCCTCTGATAGGAGACTTAAACTCCTGGGTTAATGAGGAAAAAGGGGGGCAGCAAGCCACTGATCTCACTGCTGCCCTCAGTGAACAACTAGTAAACCTCCCAACTCATATTAAAGGACACATTCTGGATCAGATTTGGACCACCAAATTCCTTGCGAGGAATTTGAGTATAGCTCCATGTGGTTAGTAAGATCATCATCTGATTTCCTTATCAGTGTTCCTGCCTAATTGGAACAGTTCCTCTACTGGACCTGCCATTATTTCTAGAAACTGGGCTCAGGTCAACCTCACAGCCTCCTGCAAGGAATTAAGAAAGTCTCTACCTGAACCCAAGGAGGACATTGAAGCTTATGAACATGAAATCACGAGCTGGCTGAGGGAGGTCAGAAATGGCCATGCACCATTCCATAGAACTAGATCGTCAAGAGGCTACGAGGCCAATAAATGGTTTTCTGACAATCTGAAATTAGCCAAACTAAATCTCCGACGAGCAGAAAGGAAATGACAGTCCAAGTACTCGCCAGACCTTAAAATAAGTTATATTCAACAACTCAAAACTTACAAAACTCTCTTAAGGCAAACCAAAGTGAGCTTTTTTACAGGTAAAATCATGAACGCCCCCAATAAATCTAAAGAGATATTTAAGATTGCTACAGACCTCTCCAACCCAGATAGAGTCACTCTTCCGGTTGTACCTACTCACAATTTGTGAGAATTTCTCAATGCCTTCTTTGTGAATAAGATTGAGGCTATTAACAATAGCATCCCCCCCTTGCCCTTCACACAATAACCTCAGGCGATAGGAATAGTCACACGATCACCTGCTTTCCCAATATATCGCAAGAGGACCTAGTCAATTTACTGGCAAAAGTTAAGTCAGGTTCACCAAATGATATCTGCTCCCCGAAGGTCCTAAGAGTAGTATGCACCCTCTTTGCAGACCTTGTACTGTCACTTCTTAATCAATCCATTAATACTGGGTTGGTCCCCAGATCTTTCAAAAAATCGATTATTGTACCTATTCTAAAGAAAGAGGGAGCAGATCCTACGGATATGAAAAACGTCCATCCTGTCTCCCTCCTACTATATTTGGCAAAACTACTTGAGGCACATGTAGCTTGCCATCTTTGCTTATTCATAGAAGAATCAGACTTCCTGGACTCTGGTCAAGCTGGATTTTGGCAGGCACACTCCACAGAAGCAGTGATCATGTCAGTTGTAGATGACATGCGTAAGGAAGTAGACAATGGCAACACTCAAGCTTTGGTGCTACTGGACCTGTCTGCGGGTTGAGACACGGTCGACCATATCATTTTGGCTGACCGGGTCAGGGCCGCAGGTCTTTGGAATTCAGCGTTGAACTGGATCATTTCATTCCTGAGTGATAGATCCCAATCGGTTAGGCTACCCACTTTGAATTCAGCAGAGGTACAACTCAACTGCGGGGTACCACAAGGCTCCTCTCTTTCGCCTCACCTTCTCAATATCTACATCCGCCCCTTGGTCAATTCCCTCAAAAACAAGAAAGTTAATATTTTTAACTATGCTAACGACATGCAATTGTTATTTACGATTAACGATAGCTCCACGTCTAGACAGCAATTTCAGGCTACAATGCTGTTCATCCGGGTTTGGATGAACAGTAACCATTTGAAGTTAAACAGAGATAGTTATTACAAAAAAATAAGGTGGACCACTGGAATCCCTCCTTCTGGCCCAGTGAGATGGGTCCCTCTCCCTCATCCAAAAAGGCGGTAAAAACCTCGGTATCATCATTGATGAGGAGTTATCATTTAAGCAGCAGGTTGGCGCAGTGACATCGGCAAGCTTCTGCCAAATTCGACGCATAAAAAAGATAAAGAAATTCCTCACTAGGGAGGCTCTGACATAAGTAATAATAGCCCTAGTCATGTCCAGAATTGACTATACCAATTCTCTAAACTTGGATCTTCCCAAAGTCCTTTTGCGCAGGCTCCAGTTAATCCAAAACCAGGCCGCCCGGCTGATATATCATTTCCCCAAATATGGCCACATCTCCCAGTTGACTAAGGACCTCCACTGGTTGCCAGTTGCACAGAGAACAATGTTCAAGGTGTGCTGTACAGTCTTTAAGGCCTTATATTTGAACTGTCCCGCTTTTGTCAAATCTCGGATTATTAAATACTGCCCCACCAGAGAACTGAGATTCAGCCACCTACACTGTCTGGTTATCCCGTCATGCAAAAAACAAAGGACTGGAGGGCGTAGATTCTCCGTCACTGCCCTTCGAGCATGGAATACATTGCCTTGGGCTCTTAGGACTACTACTAACTACGCTAGATTTAGACAACTACTGAAGACATGGCTCTTTAAACGGGCCTACCAATAATTTGTGGATTAAGGCCGTATCAGCTACCTAGCGCCAAGGGACCGCCTGGCGAGCGTGCGCTTTAGAAACTGACAGTAACATAACACTTTACCAGCCTTAGCAAACCGATTTGCTGTCCCAATTGCGCATTGTATTTTAATCTATCTGCTGTATAGATGGCTTAGGCCACATTGATCTTATGACCTGCCTAGTATTTTGCACGAACATATCCTTCTGCTAGTGAGCAAATGGAATTTTTTTGTTATAAAAATGATCTTATTGTTTTCTTAGCCTGTAGAAAGACAGCTATTTATTTTATCAATTGTATTTTTTGCACTGTAATGTACTTTTTAATGTGATTATGGTTTTTATTATGTGCTTTTATGACCATTTTGGTCGAATAAAGACTTTGATTGAGTGATACTCAAAAGTATAAGTACTATGGTGTCAATATTACAAAAAATTACTACATTTCTTTATTTTGCTACAGCTAATGAAACTCTAAAGTATACATGATGCGCCTTATATTTTAGGTATAACAACTCGTATGTCATACAACCTACAGGATTTATTCATCATCACCAATTCTATTATCTATGAGCCATAGTTATTACCGTTAGTTTATCCAAACAATGGGAACAAGTATGCTTCAAGGATGAAAAATAGGTTTGAAACTCACCAGTGAATCATGAATAAGCAAAGTAATATCTAACAAGTGAAATAGTTGTGATTTTACTGTATTGCAATACTGATGTCCAATCCCAAAGTCTTCAGTTTTTTTTAAATGGAATTCCAGAGAAGCAGACACAATTGCTCTAAGACATTTCATCATTGTTCTTTAAAAAAAAAAAAAACTGATTTTCTGAATCCACAATCAAACCATGCTCAGCAGTTTCAAATTTGCTGATTCAATTTCATTCGCTCGGATTGTGTATTCTCGGTTTCCTTACCTCTAGTGTTTAGGCACGTGTGCTTTGCCACAGAGCTTCATTTTGTTCCAGTGTCCTCTTCTGTGGTAATGATCCAGATGCACTGACATTGGGTTCTTGCCATATAGATTTTTGGGCAGTTGTTAGTGATTACATATAAAGAGAAGGTCATCTTACAGATTATAAAACATTTAATTTCAAATGAGTGAATGTTTTTTTTTTTATAAACAAATTTTTATTGTTTTACAGCGTATGAAACAACTCAGCAAGTACACGATGGACCCAAAATCAGTGACATTTTGATAGTGAACGTATCCCACACTCCCGCACTCCATGAAACCTGCACAGATAACAATGACGAAACAAATCATTCCGAGCCTTCTACCGTACCCAGCCATTTCCCCCACACCCGTCGATATTTCTTCGGGCACCCTCTTGCCATGTAAAGGGCCCTCTCCTGGGTCGCACACCAGTCCACCCCCCGTCGCCACCTCCCTATGTCCGGCGGTTCAGGATTTATCCATGCCGCCGCTATGTCCCGCTTTGCCACCATCATGGCTGTATTGAAAAATAATTTGTCGTTCCGGGACCCATCCAGCCCATCCAGGATTTTCAGTATGGAGTGCCGCGGGTCATGAGGAACCTCCCAACCCAGGTACTCCGTTAGCTCCCCTCAATTGCCCCCAAAATCTCTCCAGCCGGGGGCAGGACCAAACCACATGGAAGAAGTCAGCCGGGGCATGGGTGCATCTCGCACATGACGCATCAGGACGCAGGCCCGCTCGATGCAAGCGCAGGGGAGTAAGGTAAGCGGCGTGTAAGTAGTAAAGTTGGATCAGCTTAAGTTTAGCAGAAGTGGTGACCGTCTTGGGTGCCATAAGTGCATCGCGCCAGTCCACCTCGTCGAGGGGCCCACCCATTCCACCCACTGGTCCTCCAACTTGTCCAGGGAGGGGGAAGTATTGTTGACTAGGGTGCTGTATATGCGGGAAATGCCCCCTTTACCTAAATCTCCCAGCATTGTCTGCGCCTCTGTAGGGCTGTGTTCGGGGAGCCGCGTGTCGTCCGCAATGTGCATCCGGAGTGCATGTCTCAGCTGCAAATACTTATAGAATTGAGAGGAGTGTAAGGAGTAACGGGCTTGGAGCTCCGGAAAGGAAAGCAGGTGGCTTGTAGCCCATACATCCCCCAGCTGTGTAATTCCAATGAGATCCCACGATTTAAACCCCTGCAACCCACTAACTTCCCGGAACCAAGCCCCCTGCCAGAGGGGTGTACACCGAGTGAACCTACGCGTCCACCCAGTATGACGCAGCGAGGCCCGCCAGGCCAGGAACACGGAACGTGTGACCTCCGGTAGCTGGGTTGGGATTGTCTTCCCGTACAGCATTGATTGAATGGCGGGTAGTCCCAGCTCGCTCAGCTCGAGCCTGTAGGCCGGATCGGACCAGCCCCGTTGAACCAGTCGTGAACCACCAGAGACGCGCAGCCAGGAAGTAAAGGTATAGGTTCGTCATCCCCATTCCCCCGTCGAAGGAGGGGATCCGACAAGTAGACAGAGCCAGGCGTGCCCTACCCCCGTTCCAAAGGAACTTGGTGGTTATACTGTCCAATTCCCGGAACCAAGGCCTGGGGAAGCAGAAGGGAGTATTCTGGAGGACGTAAAGAAATCTGGGGAGGATCATCATTTTAAACAGGGCGACCCTCCCCAACGGGTTGCGGGGAAGAGTCTTCCACTTATGGAGATCTTCTTTTGCCTTTTTAACAACTGGGGCAACATTGAGCGCCCAACCCAGTTCGGGAAGGAGAGTGATCCACAGCCCCAAGTACTTAAAGGATTGTCTCTGCAGCGGTATGGTGGATTGCCAGTCATAGCATTCCCTAGAGAGGTGCAGAGGAACTAGGACGGACTTCCCAGGGTTCAGTCTAAGCCCGGAGGCCTGCCCAAAGTGATCTAGGGTCTGGAGACACCGTGGCCCCGAGGAGGCCGGATCGGCCAGGAAAATCAGAACGTCGTCCGCATAAAGTGCGATCTTGTCCGCCTCTGCACTCGGCCACTCCCATCCACGAATACCGTCCTCGGCCCGGACCAGAGCGGCCAGGGGCTCCATAACCAGGGCGAATAGTAATGGAGAGAGAGGACATCCCTGTCTAGTGCCTCTGTGAATAGGGAAGGCTTCTGACAGTACACCGTTGACCAGCACACGCGCTCGCGGGTGGGCGTAAAGGACCTGAACCGACGCTCTAAATCGAGGCCCAAAACCCAATTCGGTCAGCACATCCTGCAAATCCGTCCAATCCACCGAATCAAACGCCTTTTCGAAATCGATGGACAGGAGAGCCAAGTACGGAGTTAGCAAGTGCCTGTGGGCTAGAGCCAGTTGCAGCCTCCGGAGGCAGTGACGGGTCCCGCGTTGAGGCATGAAGCCACATTGATCCACGTGGACCAGGGAAGCCAAGTAGGGCTTCAAACGCTGAGCCAGAATGGCGGCGTACAGCTTAATCTCCGCATTGAGGAGCGAGATAGGACGATAGTCCGCACAATGACGCGAAGGGGGCTGGGATTTCGGGAGGACCACAATGGTGGCAATGTCAGTTTCTGGCGGAAAGGAGCCCCTCTCCACCGCCTCCTGAAACAAAGCGGCCAGACGGGGCACTAAAATTTCGCGGTACGCCGCGTAATACTCCTGGGGAAGGCCGTCGGGGCCCGGAGTCTTGCCCGAAGAGGCAGAGGAGATGGCCCCCTCGATTTCTTTCAAAGAAATGGGCCGTTCCAAATCCTTCTGGGCAGCAGTCTCCAGGTAGGGAAGACGTACCTTACCCCGGTCAAGGAGATCAGAGAGCGAGAGGGCCGGGACACGTGCTGCATATAAACATCGGTAATAGGTGGCAAAGGTGTTGGCCATCGCCGTAGGGCGCAGTGCACCATTCCTGCCTCATCCGACACTTCTGAGATAATGCGGCTCGCCCTGGGGTAGGTGGCTAGCCTGTGCAGGATCGTGCCATTCTTGTCCCCCAGCCATAGATTCGCGCTACCGACGACCTCCATAGGAGCTTGGCAGCGTCCAAAGATAGCTGTTTAATTTCATCCCGCAGATGAGCAAGTTGTCGGGCCTGGGCGGCATCATTAGACAAGGATACTAGTTGTTCCAAGCGAAGCGCTCTGCGCTTCTCTTGAGGAAATTTCTTGCATTTGCACCTGCCTTTGGTTCTTGAGCTGTCCCTTCGCGACCCCCGGATAGTCGCCTTTCCGGCCTCCCACAAGATACCCGGCGAGGCCACGGATCCGTCGTTGGTGCGGAAGTAATGCCCGAGTTCCGTCCCCACCACCTGTTTAAAGTCTTTGTCTTGGAGGAACCAAGCGTTCATTCTCCATGTTTGACGGGCTGAAGGAGGGGAGTCCCTGTACTAAGAAGCACTGGAGAATGGTCAGAGATACCTCGCGGTAGGATGCGGACATCTACAACCTCTGAGCACTCAGGTGCAGAGACAAAGACCGCATCTATGCGTGCCTGTGTTCGGTGGGCCGCGGAGGTGTGTGTAAATTGCAGGGTGTGGGGGTGCCATATACGCCATTTATCGCAGAGTCCCAGCGACTCGGACCAGTTCTGGAGTTGCTTCGCCTGCGTTTTGCGGGAGATGGAAGGAGGACCTGTGGTGTCAAGGGCCGGGGAGGAAACAGCGTTAAAATCGCCTCCCACAATCATGGTGCCCAATGGCATATTGTTCATCAGAGCAGCGGTCTGGGTGAGCGTAGGTGTGAGCATCGATGGGGGCGTAAACAGAGATCAGATTGATGGGGAGCCAGCCAGGGAGACGCAAACTGCTACAAAGGACCCCTGCGGGTCGTGAGTCACCTGGGAAAGGACAAGGGGCAGATTGCGCCTCAGGAGAATTGCCACCCCGCGGGAGCCCCTAGAGAAGCCGGAGTGCCATATTCTATCGTATCCATAACGCGCCAGGAAGGGACACTGATTCCCAAGGAGGTGTGTTTCCTGAAGCATGAGTATGTCTATATGGAGGCGTTGTGCATACCGCAAGACCGCCGTGATGAGTGAATGTTTTTACAGTTTGTGTAAATGGGTTGTTTGTCCAAGGTATATTAACAACAATTGCAGTTACCAAATTTGTGAAAACCTTTTGGATACATTGGTGACCAAGTTAGTGCATCACCTTTCTACATATATTTGATGATATCACTTCAACTACAAATATTATTAAACATTCTGTTATTTTTGTATTTCACATGTGGTGTAGATCCAGCAGCAAAAGATGACATTTGGCCAAAATTCTGTAAATGTGTCACACCTCTGAGTACATTGTGATGAATCAAATTTGTTTTTTGTCAGGCGATTTCCGTTCATGCTTACATTTGGTAATGTTCAATAATTCATTGTGTCTGGTGAGAGGAGTCTTTATAATGCCTTTAGCAATTAACTGATCTCTCTTAATGCTCATTATTGTAGAGCAAGTAATGAATGATATGCCACAGCTATCCTGTTAATTAAAGACTGTGTGTATACCTCACACGCTGTCATTCATACCTCATAACACATAGTTATCTTGTTTCACCTTACAATGTTCACAGGTAATGTTTGTCCCTACATATGCCATTTCTGGGATAAATGCTGTACCAAACCACCACGCTATCTTGAATCCGGACTAATTTTTTCAGTTGGCATCAGAGGACTGAGCAATTGGTTGTGGTCTGGTGATAAAGGGAAGAACTATGACGAATGGCGAGGAAGCGATTTGTCCACCCAGGAGTGCACTTTCGCTTAGTGCAGTTGCACCTCTTGCACAGGTCCTACTACACAAGAGTGCTTATGCATAAGATCCGACAAGTTTCCACCGACAGATGTATCAGGGGGTGTGAGCTACACGGGGACTTCCTGCATACTCTTCCAGACTGCTCGAAGCCAAGGGACTTCTGGGCTTGGGTCCGAGAGGGGCTTAGACAGGGAGATGGTCACGGCACCAGGGCCACAGCTGAAATGTTCCTTGTGAACGTATTGGTGGTGGGGGGAGGAAAATCCAGACAGGTTCCGCAGACTACTATCCACGCTGGGATTTGCAGTGGAAAAATTGAATGTTGTGCACCTGTGGCAGGCGGCCGAGCCACCAAGTGTGGAACAATGGCAAATGGAGATGGATTGGTGTAGGGCGGCAGAACGCCAGGTCTATGAGGGTACAGGATGCCCCCAAAGTGGGAAAAGATCTAGTAAATGACGGGCAGTTATAGGGGTCTCGGTGACGTACTGGTGGGGAGAGAATGTATGGTTCTGGTACCCTGTAGATGTAATAGACCCTTTGTATAGGGGGAGGTTTTGCGGGGTTGGATGGGCGTATCTGGGGAAGCTGCAAGTTATACTGTTGTGGTATCCTGCGTGAGACAAAGTGCCAATATGAGGTATTGGTTGTGTTTTTTGATAAAATTAAAATGGTTTACAAAAACAAGGTAAGACAGAAACATGCAAACAAGAACACAAGGCAAGGAGTCTGCATATAGATCCTGAGAGAGTGCAGACAGGAGACTATTATCAATGGCTAAGACAGGAACAGAGATGCAGGAAAACAAGGGACATAAACAGATACTACAAATAGCCCAAATCAGGAATGGGTTTGGGGCATAAGGTAAACAGAACCAAAGAACAAGCCTGTAATAAAGCATCAGGAACACAACAGAGCACAAGGAGACTCAACAGAAGCCAGTTGCAAGCTGCTGCTCCCTGCGCTTATAGGGCTGAAATAGCTTGAGTCTCAGGGGGAGGAGCACAGGTGCAGGGAGAAAGCCAGGTGTAAGGAACTTACCAGGTGCAGAGAATCAGGGAACCACCAATGAAGGGAAGGCTGAACTGAATCTTACTGAGGCAGTTAAAAGTATACATCTGGCAAGTGGTAGGACGTGGGATCTTAATAAATTCAGCAATTGTAATACCACACACGTAATCTACAGGCTCACTTGTGCTTGTGGGCTGCATTATATTGGTCTTACGTCCCGCAAAGTGAAGGTGAGGATACAAGAACATATCAGTACCCTCAAGGCAGGGAAATTGACTACACGCTTGGTTCAACACTATCAGGAGAAAAAACACAAGTTTAGGGACCTGAAATGGACTGTGCTTAAGAGGATAGTGGGTGACACACATAGCATTGAGGATATACTGGCGAGGAAGGAGGCACTTTGGATCTTCACAGAGAAGGCGGACCAAGTGGGCCTGAATGACTGTATTGAGTGGAACAAAGTGGGTAGATAAATTAGTAGAGGTGGGCGAGAAATAACATCATATCACACCAACTCCTGAATCGTAGTTTGGTAGATGCACCTGGCAGACCAACAAAAAAAATCACTGAAACACACAATAAATGGAAACAAGGTCGTAGCTACTAAATACTGGTCAAGAGAGTTGAACCCATTTGGAAGCTTGAGAATTTTAGAACTGGTTTTATCCCCTTTCCTCCAGTCGCTCCAAAACCACAAAAAAAAACAACAACCCCCCTTTTGGCATATAAAGTGAGAAATGACATTATATCACACTTATTCCTGTATCATTATCTGGTGGGTGTATCTGGCAGACCAGCAAGGACTCACTGAAACACACAATAAATGGGAACAAGGTGGTAGCCACTAAATATAGGGCAAGCATGATGAGCCCATTTGGAAAGCCTAAGAATTCTAGAACTGGCTTCCCCAGTCGCTCCAAAACCCCAAAACACCCCTCAACAATACCCCCCCCCCCCGTTTGGTAGGCAAAGCGCAGTCCTAGTATATTGAGATCTGACAGAACTTGCATAATATAGAATAAATTATATAATTTGTGGTTAGGAACATCATTGCTGTTGTTTTAAAAAAAAATATTTGTTCTATTGGTAAAGATAGATGCCTTTATAAATGAATGTAGTAGTGATTTTACCAGCGTAACATAGATGCCAATACACACATATTATACACTTCAAAATAGGAAACATCGTTCCAATATGGCCCCCGCGGTTGAGCAGGAAGTGTGTGGAGCACAATATGGGGTGGGGTCTTAAGCAAGGCAAAGGGTGTTGACCTACGGAACACTTACGGGTTACACTTTAGAAATGAACGTGCGAACGCCCTGGGAGACGTGACTGAGCCCAAGACAGAGACGTCCGTGATCGCGGTAAGAGTGAGCAAGCATGAGTGGGGGCCGTGAGGATGCCCGAATTTTTCAGAGAGCGAGTACGCGATCTTGCTAATTCGGGCGGAGCTTATTCAAGAGGGTGGCTAAGTTGAGTGGGGGAGCTGTGAGAGACAAGAGACAAGGTTTAGGTTTAGGTGATTTATAAAGCGCGTGACTACCCTTGGGCATCTCAGCGCTGCAGTGATACAGGCTAGGCAGATGTTAGCACAAGGGATTAGGGGAAAAGCCATGTTTTAAGTCTTTTTTTGAAGGACACTTCGTTTTCAATTAATCGGAGTTCTGGATCCATACTGTTCCACATTTTGGGTACCAGATGAGTGAATGACCTTCCACCCCATCTGGCTCTCTTGAATCTAGTAGGATTCATCAGAAAGTTAGAGCTTGACCTAAGATGGCGACAGGGTAAGTAGTGTGAGACCAACTTTTGGATCAGGGAGGGGCCTCTCCCATACATGGCCCGGTGAGCCAGGCTTAAGGACTTAAATTTGATACTTGCTTGGACTGGAAGCCAATGAAGCTCCCTCAGTGAGGGTCTGGCTGAATAGTGTCTGGGTATATTCAACAGCAATCGGGCAGCTGCATTCTGTACGACTTGCAGTCTATTTGTGACATATTTACGAGAGCCCAGAAAGAGAGAGTTGCCGTAGTCCAGCCTCGATACCACCAAGGCTTGCACTACAGTCTTCCTCGACTTCTCTGGGAGCAGGGCAATTATTTTTCTAATCATACGGAGTATCCCATAGCAGGTGTTTGAAAGTTTTCTGGCCTGGACCTCCATCGTCAAGTTCTGGTCCAGCCACATGCCTAAGTTTTTTATGGCTATTTTAGGAGGGGGTGGCGGCCCCCAATTGGCTGGCCAGGGAATCTCCGAGCGAGGGCTAAAGTTGCTGCCCAGGATCATTAGCTCGGTTTTGTCCCCATTCAGTTTAAGGCTGTTTAAGACAAATACATAACTAAAAGGCATCGATCACCGGCACTGTTGCAACGGTGAAACAATGGCTCTGTTGGGGTATGGCGAACCCACTAAACAGGGTGAATGTATGGATGAGAGAGAGCTGGGTTGTGAATAATAATGAGGCTTGTAGGGAACATCTAGGAGAGCAGATTAGTGTGTACTCATTAACATATGCACATATATATACCTACAGGTTGATGGGCGGCGAACTCTATTATCTCCCGGGGATGCGTGGCTAAAGGTTGTGGGCACCCCTTAATGGTGTGTGGCGGGTATGAAAGCTGACAGCAACCACCTGGTAAATATGCTACCTTCACAGGTTTGCACACGTTTATCTTTTGGCAAAAATGTAAGTTACTGACTTTTATGTGTTTTCAATGGTTGGCACCATCTTTCTTTTATCGTTTGTCAATCACCACAGGCTATGCTTGAAGTACCAGTGAGGTGAAGACTGGTCCCCGAGCCCTGATGAAGTTGCCGCAAGTAGATTGGCAACGAAACATGTCGGCCTTTCTTAATTGAAATGGTCAAATACATGCCGTTCTTTTAATCTGAGGGTACTCACGGCATCCAATAAAGTATGTACATTTGCAAGTGAGTTACACCTCATTTTAGCTTGGAGAAGCAAATTTATCTTTCTCTTTTCACGACGGGGTCCAGTTGGCATAGAATGACACAAGCACTTATAGTGCATTCTTATACACATCACTTCCTTCTTTTCTTCACCTCTTAAATTAGGACACTTTTTCTTTATGGTCATGAAAGTTACCAATGATGATAACGTGGGCAAACTGGTGAGTACCAACCAGCAGCCCCCTTGATGATGCTTACGTGAGGTACTTTGACCTTTCACACATTTTTTCTTCTTGGCTATATTTACAAGATGAAATGCCGCCTGGTGTATTGACAAACAGTGAAAATTGAACACTTGGATCTGGAGGTGACTGGCAAATATTTTTAAAAGCTAGCCCGTGGGCAGAGATATTGTTAAAACTGCTCCTGGTATCCGTTAAAAAGTTTTAATAACTTAGTGTTCGTGAATAATCAGGTTTTGTGTATTTGCAAGGCTGAACTGGGACCTGGAGAAGGGAAGGCCAAGAGACACAAGACAGGGAATAGGAAAACGTGGAGAGGCGCATGGATCAGCACAAACATAGAGAAGGGTTCGGAATGCAAATATAAAGGGGTCAGAACAATAATAAGATCCAGGAACAAATCTAGGTAACAGGAAACCACCACCAGGACGTGATCTAGGAAGGGTCTGTGGACAAAGGGAACTACAAGGACCATAATGCATCTGGGAAGTGGAACAGAAACCTGGACTAAAAGGTGCAGAGAAACTAAGTATGATAAGTGTAGATGTGTTTATTGACCTATACTGATACAAAGGCAGGTTCGTAAAGGGCCCTCGCAAGTGACAACTAGTGGCAGGATGGCAGAATTCTGACACCTATAGGGCCAGGAAATCCAGTAACTTAAGAATATAAAGCACACATTGCCATTGCTTTTCATCCATACATCTTTCCAGAGGGCTCAGAAATTCCAAGTAGATTCCTGCTTCCTGGAGGCAAACGAAAGGCTAAACAAAGGCAACCAACCAGGGCATGTTAACTACAGTTATTTATTTTCATTTAGTGGCACTTTAAAAAAAAATAACTTTACAAAATATTCTGCTACACAAAAATATACTTTTTGCAAAAGGTGGTCTGACATACAACTGTTACACATACAGTTTTTTAAAAGAGTACGTAAGAGGTATTCCAATAGAACACCACCTTCACTTGCCAAAAGAAAACGACTGGCCTGTCTTTAAGTTGGCCTTTTTAGGAACAAGTTGAGTACAGCAATCCTCCACAATTCAATCAAGATTTCTCTACATTTGCTAAACTGTTTACAGTGTCTTCTTGAATGTGCCACATCAAGATGTGGAAAATTAATGTCTACCAAGTGGTTGAGAGGGTGCACCAACCACTACTTTACCAGCAAAGAGTGGAACAAGAGCAACACACTGCCACCCGCAGCATTACAAATTGTCCAGCCAGGTATGCAGCAGACACCGAACCACTTTAAAATCTGCCATGGACAGCTTGACCCGTTTAGGATAAAGATGGAATAAACAAAGTCACTACGAAAAATATCCTAAAATAAATCAAAATGACTTTATTTTAATAAATAACGCACATTTTCTCAAAGCATTATTTTTGGAATCCTCAGAAAAATATAAACCTATTGGGACAAAGAAAGGTATATTATTGCAGAATGTGTGCATGTTTGGGGGCTATGCTATTGGTCAGGGGAATTCTGGACTGCGGATTGAGCAAAGTTACATGTAGCATGAAATTGTCCCAAATGTGTATGGAAAATGAAGGCATAAGATCTGCTGGAAATGTTCTGGTAACACCAAAATAATTTACTTTTTATTACTGTGTCTTAACTCACTTCAACTTCAAAGTTTGTACAGTACTCTTCATCCTGGTTTTGTACCAGCACAATCATTGTTCACACCATGACCACCCCAACAAACACAATTACCATAGGGTGTTCTGCTTTTTAGCTTATCAGGTGATGGAAAAGTTTAGAAGAAAGTTTCTTTCCAGTTACAATTTTGCAGCAAATTGTCTGTTCTAGATAAGCTTGCCTTACAATACTTGTGTCATAAGTTCTTGAAAATGTTTTGAACGAAGCCTTTAAGATTTTAATATACAAGAGCAAGCTCTCATTAGCCCACATACATGATTTCCAAAGAAGCAATGAAAAGGGCACTGTTGAGTTTACAAGTACAGTCTACATTTCTACTTGTGAAAGAAAAACACAAAAGAAAGCAGATTTCCAAGGTGGATGGATTGCGATACAGTGAGGAGTCCAATAACAGCCTATTATCACGTCTTGATGACGTGCAATGCTTATGCTAGTCTTCTAGTGGGAGGATGTTGAATAGCTTTAGAGCCTGAAAAATATGTGAGTGTCTGCAAAGAGAAGGTTTTTATTCAGGAGCTATCGAACTTCTGAAGCAAATTGAGTTTAACGACACATTCATATCACATGGTCTGGCTGCGGTTTCCAGTGAGCAGATCACTATTATCACATTTGCCTCCTGAGGAGGCTGGAGGGGACATCTGATTTTGGTTCTATGTAAAACACAATGGTGAAAACCAATGTCACAGGTAAGTAACACACTCTTTCAATCATGACAGATGAACATGCTTTGTGTTACACAGCAAGAATCATAGAAGATAAAGCAGGAAAGGGGGAAATGCACTTTCTTAATGGACTCATCTTTGTTGCTTGGTCTTCCTGAGAAGCTTGGTGAGCATTGGAATCCTAGCAATAGTATCTTGTGGAAGTTTGTAAAGTTCACAATGTTGCCTTTTATCCAGATTTCAGCTGATGGAACATTTATCAAAGAGCAGCAGTCACTACCATCCGTCTTGTTGAAAGGGTGCTAGAATTTGCAGACAATGGCCTTTTTGTTAAGTGGTATTGTTATTTGATGTGATGAGATGACCATCCACTGTCTATGTGCTGCAAAGTCTATAGCCGTTTGATTCATACGCCATGGATGGCTATTCAGACTTGAGACGCAAACTGCTAAAGGGGCATTCATCTGTAGAAAGTCTGAAACAGCAAGCATAAAATGTAGGAGTAATGACAACCACAGTCTTTTGAGACCACTTCACATTTTCAACTACTCCGTAAATTCATAGCATGGGAAAAGTGTACAGAAATGTCCTTGACATAAAAAGAACGCATTCAGAAATACATTTTAGCTGAGAGCCTGACAGTGCAGACTCAGCACTGCATTTTCTCTAGTCATGAACAGATATGTAGCAGGAGTAACCGAGAATCCCATCACTGGGAAATAAGCACGCTTCTGGACGGTTGAATGATCGAGGCACGCATGGCTAAACCACGCGTGCCTCTACAATGCATGGTTAAGGCATATGCGTGGTTAAGGTGAGCGTGGTTGAGTTTACGGGAAAGCAGAACGCGTGGCTTAGACCGCGTTGTAAAGGCTGTTTCCTCTTTTGGACTGAAGCTGAATTCGTAGAATAGGTGTCGTCTATTCTACATAGTGTAGAGGTGCTGGATGAGGGTCCCGCTGTGCTTGATAATGTATTAGGTTGCCATGGCATTGTTTGAATTATGACCCAACTCGAGGAGTTTCCGCTTTTATTGACATCGGCCAATCTATAGCTTTATTTTTGATTGTCCTTTCCAGAGACCTACGTGAGCCACTGGAAAGGACAATGGAGGGTGGAATGAGACCCCTTGTGGCCAAGAGTCTGTGGCATGAATGCCTTACTGAGCACCTTGTAGCTGTAAACTGCACAAGCTGATTAGATACAATTGTTTCCTTACTAAATAATAGCTTGTGTCTTTTCTTTTTTGAGACACACACTGCTCCCCCACATAGTGCTACAAGCAATGAGCTATTGACAGTCCTGCTTAGCTGCATGCCCATCTTTAATTGGCTGTAATCAGTATTCTGAAACTGAATCTAGAGGTAGTGCTCTGGGCGCAGACTGGAACCATAAGTGCAGTTCTAGGTTTCGTAAGAGGCCAGGTCCAACCACGTTTGTCTTCTAGAATATTCTAGCAAACCAACTGCTGAGCAAACGAAAATGCCGCAGGTTCTAATGACAGCTTCTGATAATCTTGACTTGTAAAGTTATCGCCACAAACCCACACAAATGGTATAAATGAGAACAATTAATGGCAACATTTCAGATAACCAATACAGGAATGTATGTCTTATGGGGAGAGATTGGGCCGTATGCCTCCAAAAACCTCAATTCACCAGAGAATGTCTCAACTACTACTCTTCTGAATAGTCTACATACAGCCCTCAAATCTAGCGAGAGATTTAGAAGTGAAACAAAGACTTGGCATCAAACTCTGCCTCGACACTGTCAGAAGAGATACAGTAGAGTTATGTTTCAATGTCAATTGTTTAGAGGCCAGGAGCCCTTGGTGGGCTTGAAAGAAAACATTGTGTGCAGGCTTAGATATTGAGGTTTAGGCTACTGGAGATAGGTCTTAAGGTCTTTGGCATGGAACGGATGCAAAACCATGTTTTTAGGACAAAAGCTGTTGACATGCTCATGTATGTAGGTGCAGACATAGATCTTGACCCCACATGATGTTTACCTTTTCTGCAGGTTGCAACCCTCGTTCAACAGTCCTTAATTTTAGAAAGAACAATTTCTGCACTGGCAAGGAACTTGTAAACTGGAGGTCAGCTTTTTTAGGCATTTGGCCCCCTCATCCCAAGAATTTCACATGACTGGGCAATCCCATTTAGCTCAGCTGATCACTACATCCATACTAAATGCCGCCAGGAGGTTTAGTGCAGGCACCAGGAAATTCTGATTTAATATCGGTAAAGCTCATGGTTGGACGGCAGAGAGAGTCTCTCATCTTAGCTGTCAACGTTTGCATCGCCCCAAACACTCCCTGATAGGCAAATGTTCAAAACTTCAGTTGTGTCAATGATCCATAACAATACATAGACATCCCGTTATGCAAAAGTAGTAGCAAACAAAACTCCATTACTGAACAGAGGAGCTTTTCTGAAGTAGTTTGCAAGGTCTATTAAGAAGAGGCTAAAAGAAAGGCACACAAACTGATACCCAGAAGGACACAATGACATACAAAATAACTGGAGGATGGTGTGAGACTAAAGGGGATATCAGGGGTTCTAGGTGGTGTTAGTATAGTCTCCGAACAGACACTCGACAGAAGCCTAAATGTTTTTTATCCTGTTAAAGGATTGACTAAGGTCTAGATAAACATCACATGAGTATTTTGATGGTGTGAATCTACAACAGATCTTGATTGTAAAGACTGGCAAGTTTCTGGCTCCCATAACTGCTATCGGAGAATATGCTGCTTGTTGGAACAGTGAACATTTCTAGGAATACCCTCGCCCTAGACTAGCAAGTCCTCTTCCATCTTCCTGTGAATGAAACAGTGGATCCGACTGTAGGGTCAGAGTACTGAAAGGGTTGGACAGAGAGGGACAGGACTGAGGTGAATTCATCAGATAACAGGTATGCGTGTACTAACCAAATTATTAATCTTAGGGCATTTCTAGCCAAAAGTCACTATCCATAATGGTAACCAGTTCTGGAATAGAGCTAGTGGGAGGGTACTTGGAGAACAGTTGGCAAAAGTAAATTCTCGTGAAGGAAAAGCAAATGGATAACAGGATTAGGGTGAGAGACAGTCATTAGTAGAGAAGAGCAGGGCAACTCACAGCAGGCTCTGGGAAACCTGAATGGTATGACTAGCTGACAAAAATCATCACATTCAGAGAGTAATACAAATGGTATAGTAGAAAGGTAGAACATAAAATAAATCCTGCTCCTTTGACATCTAACTCGGATACAGGATTCGGGCTTGAATGTTACAGGTAGACTGCTGTACGTCAACCAAAATACATCACTTGTACATGTCTTGCAGTTTTACTGCTGCGCAAAACCCTCCTTTAGGTGGGAGCTGCAAGGTGGCCATTTTGCTCAGTATAGGTGGCACAAAGTCTAAAGCAGTCATTCTTCTGGGGAGAGGTCGAGGGGAGCTACTACACACCGTGCCGTCCCAAAACTACAAGGGATGGTGCCACTGGCTTCAGAGTCCAGTCTCCCCATGTGCATTCTCTCCATTCTGAGGGGCTGCCAGACACTGCCCTTCTTCCTCCTCCATCTCTGGGCCACCGCACCACCAAACCCGCAAGCAGTTCTCACTCTGGATGTGCTTGAGTGTCATCAGGTCACCATCTGTGCCTTCTGTGTCATCCTCGTCTGCACTCTCGCAGAGGTCAGGGAATTTCCGCTGGCCGGACGAAGTGGCTAGGAGTGGCATGTTGGGGTGCAAACTGATGAGGAGAGAGAAATACATGCTACAGTTAAAGTGCTTGCTATTATGAGCGCTTCATCTTGATTTCTGGATAAGCCCCCTCAGTCCAATCCCATCCCTTTCAGCAAGCGAGGAGGTGACAGGGCAACAGTGGTCCATAAGCTGCTTCTCAATAAAAGCACCAAGTTACCAGTCCTTGGCATCCAAAAAATGACCTGTCATACAGATTTGTATTACACAACACACACACACACACACACACACACACACACACGCAGAATGTTATTTGTATTTATTATCATTGTTGAGTGTGGGAAGGTGCAGTGAAAGGCGAAGCCTCGAGTAGGTCAGGCTGCACCTCCTTTCCCTCTTCGATGGTAACCAATAACATTACTCTCTGTGCATTTGCATATGTGGTCTGTGCCCTTTTTTCATGTTCAATAGTTATAAACACGACCAGACCACAATCTCCTTGTAAAAGTCCACAGTGTGAAGCAGTGATGCTCGGGAGAATGATACAGAATATCCAGAAGATTCAGCTCTACCGTAATAGGAACATGGGATCGGACATTGGCCCCGTCTCAATAAATGTGTGAATCTGTGTTTATTAATCCACTTGCTCCAAATATAATGTTTTATTGACATGTGCAGCGCGTGCTAGGCTATGTATTACTATTGTTGAGTGTGAGAAAGGGCCATGACTCAAGAGAAGGGGCATTTTGACGTGGTCATGCTGCCCCTCCCCTCCCTGAAAAAAGGTACTACATGGCAAATTCACAGTGCATCTGCATACAAGGTTTATGGCATAGCATGTTTCTATGTATGCTTGTTTTTTTCTGAAGAGACCTTGCGACTATAGACATGATGTAGAGTTTAAAACATACTATTTTTTTTATTTATTACACTGAACACATGCCTGGTTTTCTTTCCTAAGAAAACCGCTTAATTTATGCATAGACTCATTACTAAAAAGTGATTCCATTTTTATTTAGAGAAAACAAATTAGTATAAAAATGTGTCTATAATATTTTTTCGATTATATTATGCTGTTCAAATATATATCAAATTCTGACTCATCCTTTATCTCTAGTGCTCTAGAAAGACATCATGGCACATTGTGTGGGACCAGATGACCTAACTCTAACCCAGGAGACTGCACTTTACCAAACTGGGTCTTCCATGTAGCACAAATGTACTGCTGACAAAACTGGGGAGCACACAGAAATGGAAAACGCACCACTATACAGGTTTCAAAAAAACAAATATTCCTATTTATTTACATTGTGCTTAATGTATTTTTCTCAACATATACACCGAGATCATAGGCAAGCCTAAAAAAACCTAAAAACATCACTTCCATTTTCTCTTTCCTAGATCTAAATCTCCGGTCTAGTGTTTATAAATGGAAAAGTCAAACGACAGGAAGCAGCGTGCAGTGATGGGAGTTGAAGTGCCAAGGCTAGCAGAACATCTTGCATCTTCCAAGAGAACAGTGGATATATGTGCTTTTCCTTCTTTGAACTGCTAAATTAAAACTCTTGCATGGAGTTTTGTGGAATATCTGTACAAAATGTGTAAAATCCAACAGTGAGATAAAAATGGTAAAATCTAGTATTTAAATAAATTGCACCAAGCACTTGCAAATGTCATCGACCTTGCAAAGTACGAAAGGCCGAGTTTAACTCTTAGCGGTTTAATCTTGTGACAAGCATGTTGGACCTATATCAGCATCAAAAGCATGAAACCACTGGAGTAACTTTCCCACGTCCCCTTCCAAACATTCTTAGATCATACTATTTCCCGCCAGGGACAACATTTAGCAAAAGCACAGTCGATAGGGCTGATGCAGGATGACTGGTCTCTCCTCTCCATCATCACATTCGCACTGCGGGGCCAGGTGAAATCGAATGCAGCAAACTTGCTTACCTGACTCCGTTGACGCAGTCTTGGTGTGCCTGGAACTGAAGCACAGGCTCCAAGATCGGATATTCAATGCCGGTAGGAGGCAAGGTGGTGTCCCAAACCGACACCACACCTTCTGTGTTGCCGCTCACAAGATACTGGCCACTCCTACAGGAAAGGGAAAGTGGCAGTGAATGCATGGCAGCTGGGTTTTAACACAGTGTTGTGGTTTCGTGAACACGGTCAGCAGAGCAACAAGGTTCATGAATCATACCCTGAAAAACAAATTACGCCTGTCTCACAGGGGTGCAGCGCACCATGCAAACAGAACAATGCAGCATTCCCAATCTTCATGCCCCCTCCCTCTAAGCACTTATAGGAAAACACTGCACCACAGCATACACATAAGGGGTCAAAAAGGCAAGCCTCCAGTTTCAACTGGTAATTGATGGCAAAAGGGTGGGAGATAGGCTTCTCCACACCAACACTGCTCTATTAGCTCCTTCCTCAAAACCACCCCAAAGATTCTGATCCACCCTGCACCCTTAAGAAACGTCAGGCAATAGTGGGATTTTAAAAAAGGACCACAAAAAACAAATGAAATGCTTTGTTTCAATATCCTCACTATTAACGCTGCACTTTTAACCCTTTTCTCATTTAAGATCGTTTTATTGAAATTATAAAAGAGAACAAAAAGATAAAAAGAACAAAAAACTAAAAAGACAATATAACAGCAATTATTACAGCAAAAAGGGAATATACAAATATAGAGGCATTTGCTGTTCAATTAAAGCTCCCAATATTTAACTGCATTTTACAAAACGTATCTCACCTCAAATGAAAAAAATGGTACGTTATCCAGAATGGGTTGTCCAGGTCCACTGCATTAGATAGGATAACCGTCCTCTCTGTGAAATTTATTGTATTTATTTATTGAATTTGTAAATTTATTTATTGAATTTGTAAAGCGCTGGAATCACCCCCGGAGGGGTATCTCCGCGCTGAGGAGTGGTATATGCAAAGTTAGGTGGGTCAATTACTGAACAATTCATTCTTTAGGAGTTTCCTGAAGTGGAGAGGATTAGTGCACTTGCGTAATTGGATGGGCAATTGGTTCCAGTACATGGGGGCAAGATAAGTGAATGCTTTGCCCCCTGCCCTGAATTTTCTGTACCGGGGGAGAGCTAGTAGAGCTTTATCTCCCGAGCGAAGAGATCTTCCGGGCAGACAGTTTTTGAGTTTTTCGGCAAGATAATTAGGACCTCTGCCATGTAGTGACTAGATTGCAAATTTTAAACTTAATTCTCTGGCGGATGGGAAGCCAGTGATGCTGCCGTAACAATGGCCGGGAAGAGGTTCTGGGGGGGCAGGTTGAGAGCCAAGCGGGCTGCTGTATTTTGAACCACCTGCAGTCTGTTCAGCATAGCTTCGTTGGCAGACAGGAGCAGGGCATTGCAGTAATCGAAACGGCTAATAATTAAGGCTTGTATTAAGGTCCTGCGGACAGTTAAGGGAAGGAGGTGGAACACTCTGCGGCGGAGGCTCAGTGTGTGAAAGCAGGTACCAGTGGTGGCCAAAACTTGGTCTCTCATAGTTAGGGAGTGGTCCAGTCGGACGCCCAGGTTTTTAGCCACAGATTTGGGGGTGGGAGCTAAACCCAGCTCTGCGGGTCACTAGTCGGGAGACCAGAGGGTTTGGGCTTTACTAAACAGCAGGATTTCAGTTTTGGCTGCATTAAGCTGAAGGAAGTTTTGCGTCATCCACCCGGAGATAGCTTGCATCCCTTCCGCAAAGTGAGATTTAGTAGAGATCGTGGTCACTTGAAAGTCTACCTTTCATAAATCCAGTGTGTCACTGTAGGACAGTAGGATCTGCTTTCATGGTTCCCCCCCCCCCCCCACTTTTTGCTGGTGATGTTATGTTTTATTGACTAGTCTGACTGGGATCCTGCTAATCAGGACCCCAGTCTCTGTGCTTCTCCCCTTAATTGGACGTGGTGAGTTTTTAGGTACACTCCAGATTGGTTACTGATGTACCCTTATAAGTCCCTAGTATATGGTACTAAGGTACCCAGGGCATAGGGACACCAGAGTTCTCCCATGGGCTGAAGCATGTATTATGCCAACCATGGAAGACCACTCAAATTGTGACTGCAGGCCTGCCATTGCAGCCTGTGTAAACTGGTGCTAGCACCACTTACGACAGATATAAGATTCCTTATATCGGAGGTCACTGCACTTAAAACCTATAAGTCACCTCTACAGCAGGCCTTTCAATCCTGAAGGCAGGGTGCTTGGTTCTAAGTGGGAGGGTGCCCCTGCATGAGCAGGACATCCCTACAATCCACGGAGTCCATTCTCCCAGGTTGTAAGTGCATCAGTCGTTACGATACATAGAGTGACCATGCGTCATTACACGATGGCTATCTCTAAACTGGCTGCAACAAACCCGGTCATGCTTGGATATCAAACATATTGGAATCATACCCCAACGTATGATTCCATGCACTGTAAAGCTCCTCCAGGAGGCCCTCAGTGATCCTGGTACCAGTCTTCTAGACCCGGACAGCAGACTATGGCAGCTGCGGACCAGAAACACGATTCTGCCCTTGTGCTGCTGAGCCAAGCTCAAGCAGGGGAAGACAGGACAATAGGTTTCCTGTCACAGGGAGGTGTGCCAGTCTTCTGCAACGCCTGTGCCTGTGCTCCATACAGGTTCTTCACAAGCATCTCCTGCAGCCAAGGTTTTCGCCTGCACCGCATCCTCTGCACCGTCGGCCTTCCTCTTGCGACTCCTGTGCCTTCGGCCCGTGGGTCCTCTTGAGGGTCTTCTTTGGCTCCAGTGGGCTCCCCTGCTTGCTCGGGGCATGTTCTGACTTACCTGCTCGTGGTGAGTCACTTGGACCCTGCTGGTCCCGACACTGCACCTTTTTCTACGACTACATTGGTTGCCATTGCCAAGGCTAGTTGGTGCCCCTGCCGCACACTAAACCCTGGGTTCTTGACATCTGACGTAGGACAGCTCGTGAACAGCTCCTGGTCTTCCACAGCGTCACCGGGTCCGCACAGCTGCAACTTCTAGGACACGTCAACTCTCCGATATCGGTGGGCATTCGTTTTCCATGCCTACTGGTCACTCCCGAGTGGCCTAGACTCTGTCCCCTCTGCTTGCAGGTACCTCTCACCTTGAATTCACCTTTGGTTTTCACTGGATTCTTTTGCCTTCTTCGCCAGCGGCATCTTCACTGAAGTCCTCCATTGTGGTCTACGGCGGTTTCTGATGTCACTTTGCACCTATGCACCCGGCTTCCCTGGTGTACGTATCCTGGTTCCCGCGGTATCCACGGGTGGGATGACACTCTAACCTTCCATCTTCCACGGGGTTTCTTCAGGGTCCGCTGGGAAGGGTCCTTCTTTAAAACTGCAACCGGGACGTACCAATTGACTTGTATTGACCACGCGGTCGTGTTCTCACTCTGCACACGGCCTCCGTGGGGTACTTCCCTTGTGTGGTTCCTTAGGTCCCAAAATCTTCTACATCTTCTGGGTCCAGTCCTGACTTAAGTTGTGGCTCGCATTCCACTATTTTAGTATATGGTTTGGTCTCCCCCTGGAGACCACTGTGTATTTGTGCTACTTACGTGTTTTATTATCAAAGTACTGTGTGTATTGTGGTTATATCTCTGGGTAGGAGATATTGCAATGTGTTAGTGAGCGTTTATAATAAGGAAAATGCTACTTACCAGTATGCATCTGTTCTTGGCATGTAGAGCTGCAGAGATTCACACTTTGTGCATAGATCGCCATCTGGTGTTGGGCTCGGATGCTTGCACCTTGTTGTTGTCTTGGAAGAAGTCTTTTGTAGTCACGAGATAGGCGACTCCTCCCTTGGACGATAGTGCGCATGGGCATCGACTCCATCCTTAGATTGTTTTTCGCCATGAAGGGAAATGATGGAGTTTGTAAGAAACAGAAAGATGTCCATGAGAATGTATCTATGTAAGATAACACTGGAACAGATACAGGCTCCGGGGAGGTGGGTGGGCTTGTGAATCTCTGCAGCTCTACATGCCAAGAACAGATGCATACTGGTAAGTAGCATTTTCCGTTCGAGGCATATGAGCTGCAGAATTCACACTTTGTGCATAGACTGTACAGCAGTGTCTCCCCTAGTGGTGGTCGCCTGTATTCGTTGCAGTGGTTTGAAAAAGTGTCTTAAGAACAGCCTGGCCTACAGAAGCTTGTTGCTTTGCCTGCACATCTACACAATAGTGTTTGGTGAAGGTGTGTGTGGTAGACCATGTTGCTGCCTTACAAATGTCTTCTAGGGTAATGTTCCCTAAGAATGCCATGGAAGCCCCTAGTTTGCGTGTTGAATGCGCTCTAGGGGGGATTGTTAATGTACGTTTTGCTTTCTGATAGCATATTTGAATACATTTTACTATCCACCTGGCAATTCCAGCTTTGGAAATAGGATTGCCTTTATGAGGTGGAGAGAAAGCTACAAATAGTTGCTTTGTTTTCCTAAAGGCTTTAGTCCTGTCTATATAGTAAAGTAAAGCTCTTTTGACGTCGAGCGTGTGAAGAGCTCTTTCCGCTACCGAATCAGGGTTTTGGAAAAATACTGGTAACTCTACTGATTGATTAAGGTGGAAAGCAGAGATTACTTTGGGAAGTTATTTTGGATTTGTCCTAAGAACCACCTTGTTACGATGTATTTGTAAGAATGGTTCTTGTATGGTCTTCTGAGAGAGGTGATTGTGACAAGGAAGGCTACTTTCCATGTATGGAATTGTAATTCGCATTTGTGTAAAGGCTCAAATGGGGGACCCATGAGTCTAGTAAGAACAATGTTTAGGTTCCACACTGGAGAGGGTGGTAGTCTGGGTGGAATTATCCTTTTAAGGCCTTCCATAAAGGCTTTGATAGCGGGTACCCTAAACAATGACAAATGTTGTCTGTTTTGTAGGTAGGCGGCCAGGGCAGCCAGATGTAATCTTATTGATGAATATGCCAGATTGCATCTTTGTAGATGTAGCAAATAGCAGATAATGTTCTGAATTAAAGCATCTAATGGGTCAATTTTGTTATTGTTGCAGTAAATGACGAATCTTTTCCATTTAGCTGCATAGCGAGCTCTAGTAGTGGGGCGTCTGGCTTCCTTAATAATGCTCATACAGTCTGGTGGGAGGTTAAGGTAACCGAACTCTAGGATTTCAGGAGCCAGATCGCTAGATTCAGTTGTGCTGGATCTGGGTGCTTTATCTCTCCATGGTTCTGCGTTAGCAGCTTTGGGGAGAGACGTAATTTTTGGTGAAGAATTACTGAGAGTTCGAGTAGTGTTGTGAACCATGGTTGCCGTGCCCAGGTTGGAGCAACTAGGATCATCTTGAGAGACTGTTGTTTGAGCTTGCGTACTACTAGTGGAATGAGTGGGAGTGGCGGAAAAGCGTACACAAATCTGCCTGACCAGTTCATCCATATTGCATTGCCCTTGGACAACGGGTGTGGGAACCTGGCGGCGAAGGTTGGGCATTTTGGTTTGTATGTGTGGCGAACAGATCTATGTCTGGTTGGCCCCACATGTGGAAGAAGGGTTGAAGAACTTGCGGATGAAGTTCCCATTCGTGTATCTGTTGAGTTTGACGACTTAACAGATCCACTATCTGATTGTTCACCCCTGGAAGATGTTCTGCCAGAAGATATATGTTTTGTGGAATGGCCCATCTCCATATACTTTGCGCTAGGTGAGACAGCTGCAAAGAATGTGTTCCTCCTTGTTTCTGTATGTAATACATTGCTGTTATATTGTCTGTGCGGACTAGGACAGCTTTGTTGAGAAGATGTGTTTGAAACGACTTTAACGCTAGAAATATTGCCAGTAATTCTAGGTAATTGATGTGGAACAGTTTTTGTTGGGTGGACCACCTGCCCTGAATTGTGTGGTTTAGGAGATGGGCTCCCCAGCCGGTAAATGATGCGTCTGCTGTTAGCACTATCTGTGGAACTGGCTCTAGGAACGTCCGCCCTGTGGAAAGGTTTTGTATGTTCCACCACTGCAGAGAGCGATGTGTGCGGCTGTCCACCAACACCAGATCTGTAAGTTGACCTTGAGCCTGGTTCCACTGACGTGCTAAGCATTCCTGTAAAGGGCGCATCTGAAGTCTTGCGTGAGGTACAATGAAAATGCAAGAGGCCATCATTCCTATGAGCTGCATAAACACTCGTGCTGGGAGAGAGTGTTGGGGCTGAAACTTGGAGATGAGGGTTTGCATACTGGCTATCCTTGCTGGATTGGGGTATGCTAGAGCTTTGGAAGTGTCTATTGTGGCTCCTAGGTACTGATGTATGTAGGAGGGTTGAAGGTGCGACTTGGTGTAGTTTACTGTGAACCCCAAGTTGTGTAGCAACTGAATGGTTGGATATGTGTGGTGAACAGATTGGTTGTGTGACTTGGCTTTTATGAGCCAGTCGTCGAGGTATGGAAATACATGGATTTGTTGTCTTCGCAAGTGCGTTGCTACTACTGCAAGGCACTTTGTGAACACCCTGGGTGCTGTGGTCACTCCAAATGGAAGGACTTTGAACTGATAGTGTTGGCCGTCCACTGTGAACCTTAGGTATTTCCTGTGAGCAGGGTGTATGGGAATATGGAAGTAGGCGTCCTTGAGATCTAATGTGGCAAGGAAGTCGCCTTGTTGAAGCAGTGGAAGAACCTGTTGAAGAGTGATCATGTGAAAATGATCTGACTGTATGTAGAGATTGAGAGGTCTGAGGTCCAGTATTGGCCTTAGGGTACCGTCTTTTTTGGGGATTAGGAAATATAGAGAGGAAACTCCTGTTCCGTGATGTTGTATGGGGACTGGTTCTACTGCATGCTTTTGAAGCAGCGAAAGAACTTCCTGTTTGAGGAGTGTCAGATGTTGCGTGGACATTGGACGCTGCTTGGGTGGTATGTTGGGTGGAGTTGCTGTAAGTTCCAGGCAGTAACCACACTGGATAATTTGTCTTACCCACTTGTCTGTAGTGATGGAATTCCAGACAGGTAGGAACTGTGAGAGTCTCCCTCTGACCGGAGTGGAATTGTCTGGAGGGAGTGGGGGGAAGTCACTGCTTATTAGTGGGAGAGGCGCGAGTGTTGTTGTTACCTCGGCCTCTTCCTTTGTTGTTATTTCCCCTGTACCCACCTCTAAAATATCCCTTGTTGGGGGATGTTTGTGTGTGGTTTTTGTAGGAGGAAGAAGCAGTGTCTGCACCAATGTTTTTGGATGCGCCTCTATAGAAGGAGCGTCGAAAGGAAGCTCGTGTGGATGGGGACTGTAATGCTCCCATGGATTTAGCAGTCTCCGTGTCCTTTTTCATTTTTTCTAAAGCTGTATCTACAGCTTGGCCGAAAAGTTGTTCCTGATTGAACGGCTGATTGAGGATAGTTGTTTGTACCTCCTGTTTGAAACCAGAAATGCGCAACCAGGCATGTCTTCTTAGTAACACACTAGTGTTGATGGACCTAGATGCGGTGTCTGCTGCATCGAGGGCACACTTGATTGATGCATTAGTTATTAATTTGCCCTCTTGAATCAAATCATTGGCCTTGGTCTTATATTGATGAGGCAAATGCTGCAATAGGGTTTCCAGCTGGTCGTAATGAGCCCTATCATACCTGGCAAGTAATGCCTGCACATTGGCTATCCTCCATTGATTAGCTGCTTGGCAGCAACTCATTTGCCCGAAGCATCTAATAATTTAGACTCTTTGTCCGGAGGTGGAGCATCACCGGAGGGCTGAGAGTTGGCACGTTTTCTAGCGTTGGTCACCACTAGAGAATCTAAAGGAAGTTGACCCTTGATGTAGGTGGGATCATTAGGAGCGGGTTTATATTTTTTGTCAATTCTGGGATTGAGAATTCTAGCCCTTACAGGGTCTTTGAATATGTCTGGGGCGTGTTTAATGACGCCTTTTAACATTGGTAAGGTTTGTACAGTCCTTTGTGACTGTGCAAAGGTGTCTATTAGGAAGTCCTCCTCTGTGGGGTCTGAATGCATTTGAACACCATGGTACTTGGCAACTCTGTCTATAAGCTGACCAAAACCAATATTGTCATCTGGGGGAGATGGCTTTGTGGGGTATGCATGGGGATCAGGAAAGTCTGGAGGATCTACTGGGTCATCATAATCATCCCAATTGTCCTGTGGTACGTCCGTGTCGTCATCAGGGTCAGTGAAAGGGTCATTGTTCCCTCCCCCACCCCCTAAATCATCATCATCCTGTGGTGGTGGTGAGTATGTTGGAAGTATGTGAGAATTTGGAGACAATTAAGGTTTAGTAGGAAGAACAGGAGAAGAGGGTCGTAAAGGTGAAGTGGCACAGTCTCTTTTCTTTACAGGCACCTCAGGGATGTGTGGGGTGTCGAATTTCCTCTTGTTGTGTGGAACATTGACCACATGTCCTGTTTTGGGGTCCACTTGGAGAGTTTTTTGTTGCGGATCGATGGGATCCGGTCGAAAAAGTTCTTCCTGTTCGGGAATCGCTTTCGGTGCCGATTTTTTCGGGTCCGAGCGGAGTTTAGATTTCTGCTCTGGAGCCTTTGAAGGGGTTTTTGGATCCTTCGGCTTCGATGTGGAGTCGGAAATCTTTTTCGGTTCCGAAGGTTTTGGTTTCGGAGCCAAAGCCTTTTCTTTCGGCGCCGAGGTGCTCCGTGCCGATGGCTTTTTGGGGACTGAGGGAGTAGAATGCGCTCCCGGCTTCGGTGCCGATGGTGTTTGCGGGACACTGATATGCGGCTTGGTTGGTCCGGAGCCGCCGGAAGGTTTCTCCTTTGTCTTCGGAGCCGGGCCCGGGGCTTCTGAAGCTTTCTTTCGGTCGCGACTGGGGCCAGCAGGCGAAGTCTTGACCAGAGCCTTCTTTTTTTGAGGTGGGGTTGGGGTAGGGGCAGTTGTACTCACTCGTTGACCTGGAGTGATGTGGTTGTCTGAGTCGGAGTCGTCTGCCTCGGAAACGATTTCCAGATCCTCCGAATCCTCCTCCGGGACATCGGGGCCTTCGTTGAAGATGTCCTCCGGCACCGGAGCTGCTCGTTGCGCCATAACTTGTCATCGGGCCCGGCGATCACGGATAGTCTTTTTGGATCGAAAGGAGGCGCAGGCCTGGCAATTATTCTCCTCGTGCTCGGGCGAGAGACAGAGGTTACAGACCTTGTGTTGGTCGCTGTGTGGGAATTTAGCTCCACACTGGGGGCATTTTTTAAATGGAGTCCTTTCCATTAGCCGTAGGCCCGAATGGCGTCGATAGGCCCAGCGGCCCGCGTCGACGACTGGAATCGGGTATTTGAGGAGCGCGTCGAAGAGCACGCGAACAAAAACAATACCGTCGAGTTTTTTGATGGTTTGCGCGTTGAAAAGGTTTGGATAATACAGTACGGAACCAGAGCGCAGAAGTTACATCCGAGCCCGATGGCGGAAAAAAACAATCTAAGGATGGAGTCGATGCCCATGCGCACTATCGTCCAAGGGAGGAGTCACCTATCTCGTGACTACAAAAGACTTCTTCCAAGACAACAACAAGGTGCAAGCATCCGAGCCCAACACCAGATGGCGATCTATGCACAAAGTGTGAATTCTGCAGCTCATATGCCTCGAACATACATATTTTTATAACTACACTGTGTGGTTCTTTTTCACTTAACCTATACCATAAGATTAAGTACTGGTGAACAAGCTGCTTTACACTCCTTCTGGACTGAGCCTGAAGTCCACTAAAATCACCACAAGGGTTGTCTGAATTAGTGAAGGGTGCTACACTTACATAAGTGTGCACCATATACTAAGCCAGCCTCTCACAGTCACTAACTAAGCAATGATAGTAATTCATTCTTTAGTCTGTCTGCAAAAATGTTAGCCCCATTGGGGCTGGCCCAGTTTCATCAGTCAGGCAGAACAGCCACTGTGTGGTCAGGTCCTGCACGCGTACCATTGTCACCGTGGAACAGTGGATCCACCAGACAGACACTGGTCACAATGGGCCTTCTTGACGGCCTGCAACTGCTTGCGGCAAGCCTCCCACTATGGTCGAATCACAGGACTGAGTCCGTGACAGTCAGGGGCGAGGGACTGAGAACTCAACTACTGCCCACTACATCACCAGTGGCAAGAACCCAAGCAAACAAGTGATCTCATTTACACTGGAGCCTTATTCATGTTTCTGCCAGAATTCCTTGGTGACAAGTTCGTCTAGGGTCACTCAGAGGGGGACGCAGCATAGAGGAGGAAAAGGGGAGGTGACGCACCAGAAGAAAGTCGTGACCGGTAGCACCACTGCTTATGCTGAATTGAACTGTGTAGTATTAAATACTGCCGTAAGATTAAAAAGTACTTTGTTTTCTTAAAAAGATAAGCAGTGGGCTGGACACTGAAATTATTGTGTCTGTTCGTTGATTGAGTGCGGAGCACCTGCCTGTGACTACTCACCCTCACTACCCTGAGAGTGAAGTGTGGAAAGGGTGGAACTTGGCCCAGTTTGCAGAGCCATTAATATGAGAGACCCCAGTGGCAAACACCTCGACTACCACAGCTGGTGCCGATAGCCTTGTCTGACTGAGACCCCCCTCAAACTGGGTCAAACACCAACCAATGAACTGATCACATCCCCTACCATCCTCTCTACTTAGCATCACCATACCCAATATTTAGCTATACTAGTAGCCTAATGTTCCAGAAATAACAGCCAGTTCTGTGTTCATTTCTGCATAAAAACATTTTAGTATGTATGTGGAACAACTTAACATGGACATGGCTTACTGATAGGCTACTCAAGTAAGACTATAATGGAAATAAACTGTAGTAATCTTACTCTAGGTCTTCACACACCTGTAAACGAAGGTACGTGTATTTTAATAAAAGTGGATGGGACACACTCAAGTGAGGAAGACCCTGGTTTTATCACATTGTCATGCCCTCATATGCATATGGTACTGTTATTATACCATGATTGAAACTTCAATAAAACACATTAAAAAGAAAGTGAGGAAGACTCTTACAACATTTAACTGACCTATCGATAACTCAGAGGAGTAGAATGATATGAAATTGATACTTGAACTAGAACAGCAATTTTACAAGTAAAAACAAAATTAACAGTTGATCAAGTACCAGAGCCCAACGTTTTGCTCAGAAACCCGAGGCTGATGCTACAGAAGGTTGGGATGCCAAAAACTAAGGCTGCATAGTCTAAGTTCCACCTCATGCCTCTCCAATCCACCACCAGAAAGCTCCCTGCCCCTTCTTTTGTTTTTAAACTTGTTTTTATCTCCCTTTTGTGTTGCGCTCTCTCTCTTGCTCGGGTCAGACATCTCAAGAGGAAATATAAATGCCGGTCCCCATAAAAGAGTGCTGGTGGGACCCACTTGCAACCCCCAGCTCAAATTAAACACTGGGTCCTTCGCAAGCTAATCATATGACAAGCACAAACTAAACAGATTCCCATAAATTTGAAAACCTACAGGTGCCACTATAGTATGAGATTACCAACTAAGCCAGGTATGCAAACTTTCACCAAAAGGATAATGTTACTTACCCAGTAAGCATCTGTTCTTGGCATGTAGAGCTGTAGATTCACATGCTTTGCATACTCCTGCCATCTAGTGTTGGGTCCGGATGTTTGCAAGTTGTCTTTCTTCGAAGAAGTCTTTCCCAGTCACGAGGTATGGTGACTCCTCCTTTCGGTGATAGTGCGCATGGGCATCGACTCCATTGTTAAGATTGTTTTCCCGCAAGAGGGTGAGAATGGAGTAAGTGAGTGTAGTACAGAGATGTCAATGCGTATGTAATGTAAATAATGAAAACTGCAACAAGTACAGGTGCCCGGGGAGGTGGGAGGGCGCATGTGAATCTACAGCTCTACATGCCAAGAAGAGATGCTTACTGGGTAGGTAACATAATCCGTTTGAGGCATGTGTGCTGTAGATACACATGCTTTGCATAGACTATATGGCAGTATTCTCTCAAAGCAGTGGCTAACCGGTAGATGTTGCAGTTGTTTGAAAAAGTGTTTTTAGCTCTGCTTGGCCTACATTGGCTTGTTGACGTGCTAACACATCCACACAATAGTGTTTGGTAAATGTGTGTGGTGTGGACCATGTTGCTGCCTTACAGATGTCAGCTATAGGAATGTTAACTAGAAAGGCCATAGATGCTCCTATTTTTCGCGTGGAATGCGCTCCAGGAGGTATAACGTTCTTTTAGCTTGAGCATAGCAAGTTTGAATGCATTTAACAATCCATCATGAAATATCAAATTTAGAGATAGGATTGCCTTTGAGAGGTGTAGCAAATGCAACAAACAGTTGCTTTGTCTTACGAAAATCTTTTGTTCTTTCAATATAGTATAATAACGCTCTTTTGGCATAGAGTGTGTGAAGAACTCTTTCTGCTACTGAGTCAGGTTGGGGAAAGAACACAGGTAACTCAACTGATTGGTTAATATGAAAAGCAGAAACCACTTTTGGAAGGAATTTTGGGTTGGTGCGAAGAACTACTCTATCTTTGTGAAGCTGAAAGAAGGGTTCTTCTAAGGTTAATGCTTGTAGCTCAGCAACTCTCCTTAATGAAGTGATAGCAATGAGGAAGGCAACCTTCCATGAAATAAACTGTAATGGACAATTGTGTAATGGCTCAAAAGGTGGATGCATGAGTCTTGTAAGCACAATGTTCAGATTCCAAACTGGTGCAGGAGGAATTCTGGGTGGTATTACTCTTTTCAGGCCTTCCATAAAGGCTCTAATGACTGGAACTTTGAACAAAGATAAATGTTGTCTGTTTTGCAAATATGCGGCTACTGCTGCAAGGTGCAATCTAATGGATGTGTTGGCTAGACCAGATCGCTGTAGATGCAAAAGGTAACAGATAATATTTTTAATAGAAGCATCTAGCGGATTAACGTTGTTGTTACAATGTACAACAAATCTTTTCCATTTAGCCGCATAACATGCTCTGGTGGTTGGCTTTCTTGCTTCTTTAAGAATAGCCATACAGTCTGGCGGCAATTTTAAGTATCCAAACTATGACTTCAGAAGCCAAATCGCTAGATTAAGCTCCTTTGGGTTTGGCTGCCTGATGTCTCCATGGTTGTGAGTGAGAGGGCTGGAATTGAGATGCAGCTTCTGATGTGGAACCACTGATAGTTCCAAGAGTGTGGTGAACCACGGTTGACTGGCCCATGTGGGAGCCACTACAATCAGTGTGAGGGATGTTTGCCTGAGCTTCCGAACCAGAAACTGAAGGAGGAGGAGAGGCGGAAAAGCATAGGCAAATATCCCTGACCAATTCATCCATAGGGCATTGCCTCTGCATAGAGGGTGTGGGAGCCTGGAGGTGAAGTTTGGGCATTTTGAGTTGTCCACTGTGGCAAACAGATTTTGTTTGTGGGAATCCCCATTGCTGAAAGTATGGAAGGTAAACTTGGGGATGAAGTTCAAACTCGTGTATTTGTTGCCGCATCCTGCTGAGGTCTGCAATTTGATTGTTCATTCCTGGGAGGTACTCTGCCAGAAGATGAATTCTGTGATGGATTGCCCAGCGCCAAATGGTCTGCGAGAGGCGTGATAGTTGCAGAGTGTCCCCCCCCCCCCTGTTTTTGTACATAGTACATAGCTATCATATTGTCTGTGCGGACTAAGACAATTTTCCCTATGAGGTGAGGCTGAAATGTTTTCAGTGCAAGATACACAGCTAGAAGCTCTAGATAGTTGATGTGAAGCCTTTTGTGGCTGTTGTCCCGACCCTGAATTGCCAAGTTCTGTAGATGGGCACCCCAACCTGTGAGAGACAAGTCTGCAGTTAGCACGATTTGTGGAACAGGGTCGATGAAGGGCCGCCCTTTTGATAGGTTTTGTGTGTTCACCACTGCAGAGAGCGATGGGTGCGGCTGTCTACTAACACTAGATCTGTTAATTGACAATGTGACTGATTCCACTGACGTGCTAAGCATTCTTGTAGAGGACGCTGTAGTGTAGCTCCAATTTCCCTAATAGGCTCTGCGCATTGGAATAATATCCCCTATAGGTTTGACATAGGACTACGGTCAGTATGTCCCTATCGAGTATATTAAACTTAATTACTTGTGCCAGCTAGCTCAGAGGCCACTAGAAACTCCTTGACGACAAGAAGGGAGTAGTTTCTGGCAGCCGCAAAACATGACAACTTTGTTTCCCTTTAGAATCAGAACGTGTCCCAGAGTCGTGGAAACAATAGATAACTGTTTCACTCAGCTCAATCGTGCATGCTTAGTTTTCCTCAAATTTACACAGAAAGAATAGACGGGCGTTTCAATAAAAGATTTATTGAACAGTCTTGTTTCTCGTGTAAGTTAAATGTGCTGTTACGATCACAAGACAGTATGCGAGATAAATAATGTACAGCGTAAGCAGTAGAAATAAATAATACTGCGATAGCATTATCTTTAGCAGATATTCATTTACATAAATAACACAGACTAAAAATGCGAGTACTAATAAGATGCGTTGCTAAGCTAGTTCTACCCCAATGTACCTAACCTAACCTAGGTGTAGGGAGAGGTGTGAAGTAGGTGAAGTATTCCTTACTATGGTATACTAAGAGTATGTTAAGTCTAGTATGCCTAGTATGCCAAGAGTCCCTCTAGGTTCTAGTCAGCTCCATACCTTAAGAATGAGAGAGGTAGGAATCTCTTGCCAGACTCGAACGCCAACACCCCGCAAGGGAAGTCAGATCACTGGAAGCTGGACTCTCTGCGCGCAGGGATGACAGCGTCTTCTCAGTGCGTCAGGCCGGGAAACGGGCTCCTCTGAAGTCGAGGTCTCCTCTAGTTTACAAGGGCTAGGGAAGGTATATTTATACCTGAAAGGTACCTCAGAATGTTAGCATTGACGTGAATTGGACAGCGGAAGACGTCATGAATGAACCCCTAAGGAATAATGGTTCATGCATAATAGATGAGTCCTTGAAGAAATCAATAGTCCTGTGCTAGGGAAATTCCCGAAGCCTAAGGGTCTGTTCTTCAAGAACTCGTTGTGACGTTAGGGTGGACGGATGTCGGGGACCATGCCTGTATTTGGAGTGCACGGTTTAATGCCTAAATAAGGACTGGGATTTTATGCCTATATAAGGGCAGGACGAATTGTGCCTATATAAGGACATGATTCAGGAAAGCCCGTGTATGGACACCCTAAGAGGAATACAACACCCACTCCACTTTCATGTGTACGATAATACTAAAATGCTAAACATTTAAAATGCTAAACATTAAATGGAGTACCGCATATTGCTAAAATATTTCATAAAACCATTTAAAAGGCATTTAAAAACTTATTTAGAATGCAAAAGGTACTGTACATTTGAAGCATTGCTTTTCATTTCAGGCATATAGTTTAAAAATAAAATACAATATGAATGAAATCAGCAGTAATATTTACATTTGACAGAAAATGATTGATAAGTTGTTCAAAAATCAAAGTCATTTTATGTCATGAAAATGAATGAATTTTTTAGACAAACCAGATGACTAAGTGTCAGTGGAAGTACCGCGAAGTCTGTACTATAAGGCTAGTTCTACCTTAAGCAGATTGAAGTGTCATTTTTGTTAGAAAAAATGGACAAAGGTTCAATTTTGGGAAGAGTTCCACGTTTTAGGAGTATGAAGGCCAAATTGTTACTGCATCTCTGGAACACTGTGGGCTCAATCAGAGTCAGTTTACGGGTCTGGTGTAAACATGAGATCATCTATTTCCGTAGACAAAACATCGTCCACTGAAGTTGGTGTCAGTTGGAACACGTCGTGTAGTAGATTAATTGCACAGAGATGTGAAGCACCGCTTTCAGCATAGGTTGCCGCAGCAATGTTCGCGTCCGTTGTTACCTGTGTGCCTGTAGATCTTTCTCGTACCTCAGCAGCAGCCAGAAGCGTCTGTGAGATCTCAATGAATGCTGACATCAGGATTGGCAGCCTCTGGGGACAACACAGAGCATGGGCCGTTATCGGGACCAGCAGAGTATCGACATCCGTTGGCGTAGCTGATGGAAATGTCAGACAGGTGTCTAACACGCATTCTTCACCGCATAGCAGGCATCGTAGAACAGGTAAGATGCAATCTTGCCAGATTGGTCTGAATGACAGGAACCACGTGGTATTAAGGTCCCGTAGACGAGTCATGCCCAAAAGCCGTACTATTTGCTCACGGCACTTTCATTCAAGGAGAGCTTTCTCCATTTCGCTCGGAGTGATGTCTGCGAATAGGCTGGCCGTGGCGCAATAGCAGGAAGAGAAATAGAATTCCGGCAACAAGTGCTAGAATTAATGGTATGCCACCAAACACCGAGTGTGCAAAGTTCGGGATTATTCCGAGTATTGCCTGGAAAGGTGCTAACAGACCGGAGCAGATGCTCTTAAATACATGTACAATTCCGGTTGTATCAGACATGTTGAAGATACGTGCTATCATTTCTACGAAATGTATAGGGCAGTTTGTACGTATTAAAGTCTGTATCTCAGCCGAAGTCCTTACTACTTGTAGATCATAGGTTTCTTTGGCCGAGGTCAAAGGCACTGTTTGCTGTAAAAGCATGGCTTTCATTCTGCTTAAAGTATCAAATCTTATAAAAGAGACGTTCAGCGAAGGCCATAGAGGCGACTCCCTGACTGTGTCTATTGGGGCAAACAATACTTGCATACAGCAAGTGACCCTGGAGTTGACCGTTACTAGATATGGGATGCCTGGCAATATGCCGCAGCAACTTTGATCATTCAACATGAGGTAACTCCCATTAGAAAGTTGTCCAAACGTTGGATTAATCACAGCAGCTGGTGTACCCTGCTGATGGCAAGACAAATTTGCCAGAGAACCATTACAAGCCCCGTGTAAAGAAATGTCCTGACATATAAGTGAACCGCTCAGTGCACGTTTACAGTGTGTACCGCTCAAAAACACTTCACGATCCCCACTCCAACATCTATATGTATACGGTAAATCCCAAGATGTCTTAATGTATTCCTTACCCAACCTTTCATATTTGCCTGCTTGCATTTGTCTGAGGCAATACTGAAACTGAAAAGTAGTCACAGGTAATGTGATTTTGCCATGAATGAGCCATTCTGTAGCTGGTTTTTCTGCCACTGTGAATGGTAACTTTTCCAGTTTTTCAATGTTCAGCACTGTATACTTTGCTCCTCTTTGTGCCAGTTCGATCTGTTTATCAGTTAGATTGTATTCTGCAAACAGAGCCGATGTGTTGATGGAACGCCAAGGCACATAGCCCGCACGCAAAGATTGTAGCGTCCAGCTTAATAACACAATAGAACGCAATTGAGATTGGCCTTGTTGTAACATCGCCAAATCTTGTTCTAGTATGTCGATAGCAGAGGATACAATGCCATCCAATGAATATATTCTGGAGGACAAAGTTGTTAACCCATTGTCGACCACAGAGAGGGTTTTCTGTAAATTAATACGATCAAGTTCACGTATTCGTTCTGCAGCCTCCATCTGTGATACTTTCCATGCGTCATTATAGGCAGCATAAATGCCGGCATATATGAAACGTTTTTGACGCGTTTTTTATTGGTCCAAGCAAGAATTCCCTACGGTCTGCGTCTTCTTTAAGTAAGGATAAGTGTTGTTTCACATCCTGTAGTGTAGATTTCTGCAGCCAATCGAGGCATAATTTACCTACACTGTATGTTGTTACTACCCCCGGATGTTGTCTTTGGACGTATCTTGGGTCTGGCCTATGAATAGTAAAGCCCTGAGTCTTATTCAGGAATTTTTCCTGACAGTTATTCGTGTCTGTGGGCCAGATCAACCATTTTTTCCAATCAGGATTAGATCGGTTGAGTTGTAGTATATTGTCAACTGTCACCGCTGCCTGTGTATCATTATCACTGGCCGGTGACGGTACAGAAGGTGTGTTCATCTCTTTGATCTTGGCTAGTCCAAGACAAGATGTTTGTTGGACAGTTTCATTCAAAAACATTATTTGTTCAGGGATGATGCAGGCTCTAAATAAAGCTTCTATTCCCTGCACCTGCCAATCTTTAGTACCCCAGACAGTTTGTGTCTATTGTGTCTTCCCAGAAATCGAAACGCTGTCTAGATAGTTGGGCAATAAATGGTGCAGAATAAATCTGTTTTGTATTTGTTAACATAATTTTCAGTCCTGTTTTGTTTACATTTTTATAGTAAAACATTTCCGCATCAGATGTATTGTACCCTGAAAAATATGGAAACTTGTTAGCAAATGTTTTCGAACTACCGTATGGTGGTGTAGGACAATGCTCCCATTGGTTAAACATAAACACATTTCTACGGTATGCAGATTTATGCAAATAATGATGACCATAGTGGTTATAGCAATACAGCTTTTCATAGTCTGATGAACCCTCTAAATATTCATTGTTAGAAAATGCAGCAGATTTTTCTAGGTCAAACATTATGTCGTTAACAGTCTCAAAGTCCCAATCATCAGAATAGGTACTGGACGTAATTAGATCACTTGGTGAAATTTTAAACAAATGTGGAATGTTCAATTCTTCCGTCGGGCCGAAGATATCAAAATCTGTTTTGTCCCACACTATACCATCCTGTATAGGAACAGCTGTGATGTTCACTGTAGACAAGTCTCTTATTTCACGATGTGAGGATTTATGAGGTTTCAAAAGTACGTTCACGTCTTTTCCTTCAATATTCACATGGATGTATCTGCCACTTATAAGCACGCTCACAGTTGTTACCAAAGCTAACCAGAGCAGGAAAACAAAAAGTCCAGATGTAATCCAGAGTTCAATCCATGGAGAAACCAAATAAGTCTTTTTCAGAAAGTGAAGAAAGTCTTGTACTTGCTGCTTGAATTTCAATGATGCTGGCGTCGTTTCTGGTTCACTCGGATCTTCTGAGAACGTATCAAAGTTAATGA
The DNA here is from genome assembly GCA_963921515.1 of Calotriton arnoldi. Classification (NCBI taxonomy): domain Eukaryota; kingdom Metazoa; phylum Chordata; class Amphibia; order Caudata; family Salamandridae; genus Calotriton; species Calotriton arnoldi. The sequence goes on from CAWUFW010000017.1 coordinate 8,047,151, forward strand.
AATAGCCAGAAGCAGTTCTGTCAATTGTTGGAATTGCATCAGGATTTGTAGAAATCGCTGGAACCAGTTGATCACTCGCTACATTGGTGTAGACGGGTGTATTTGGATGAACTGTTACTTGATGTTCAAGAGGGATGAGTTCCATTGCATTGTTGCTTAGTCCTTCATCTGTTACAGCTGAATTCTCGATTGTTATCAGTCTTTCAGTCTGAACCTCTTGGATAGTAGCGAGAGGAGTGCGTCTGCTACTAGGTCGGAGTCCACGAGGCCTACTATTTAGTATTGGCCACATATTGTGGTTTGATGAGGTCGATGGACACAAATCTTTTCTCCTTTGTTCCAGCAAGGGGCGGCAGAAGTACTGTTCTTGTTCCTCGAACTGCTAGGACAGGTACTGGTTGTCTGTAAGAAGGTCCAAATTCCTTCTTGTCCGCAATCTTTTCTCTGACTAGATCCCCAACTTTTGGAATCCAGACAGGCCTTGCTGGGACAGCCGGTTGATCCCCAGTGGTGGTTGGCTGTAGGAATACGTTGCTTTGTTTCGTTCTTAACTCATTCAGTTCCTGTAAAACAGCCAAACGATCTTTGATATCAAACGTTTTATTTTCCACCACTGTGCCTACGTGATCGAGATCTGGTACCCACATTCTCGTCCCAAATAGGACCTCATATGGAGTGACCCCCCTAGAGAACTTCTTGGCAGATTATTCAATGAGCGTTGGACCCCATTAAGATGTTTGACCCACCCATCACCCGAACCTAATACCCTAGCTGTTATAGACTGCTTTATGTCCCGGTTTTTCCTTTCCACAACCGAATTTCTCTCAGGATGGAATGGAGAGGAGTACCGCAATGCAACGCCCAGACTGGCCATGGCTTCTTTGTAAGCCCGAGAGCTAAACGCAGGGCCCTGGTCAGAATGTAGCGTGCCTATTGCGTATGTGCCGATAAAGACTCGCAAATCTTTTATAACAGTTCGAGCGTCAGCCGAGCGCTGAGGCCATATCCATAGGAACCTAGATGCAAGAATCCACTGCAACCATGCATATATTTATAAGTTACCGTCACTTTGCAGGGGACCGTCTAGTGCTGTCTAACGGTAAACATCAAGCCAATGGTTTGTCTGAAATTAGCAGCATGGTGTCTGCGCAGGACGTTTCACTGCTGGAGACTTTACAGTCTGTTGGCAGTATATCACATTCTAAAACATAGTGTCTTTGTTTGTATTCTAATGCCAGGCCACCAATACATCTCTTGCTTGATGTCAAAGATACTGTTGCAGAAATCACCTCGTATGTGGCAGAAGCCATCCCTTACGTGTGCTGCATAGGATTAAAGTCCTAATCTACGTTCCATGTTTGGAATTACCCTATCCCCCACTCCAGGGATTCGAGCAAAAGGATCGTTATTCGCATCAATTACATAAGAGTACTTGAGTGGATACTTTTTTGTTAACGCTGCACTGCAGCCCTTGCTTGAAGCATTGACAGCCAACATTATCTCACCGTCTATTTTTGTTTTTGAGCGAGTGATCGCAGCTACGGAAGCCGTCTGAACAGCCCCCTTTGCGGCTTCGTCAGCCAATGAATTCCCTGCAACGTGAACGCCATCACGTTGATGACTCAGTGTGTGGATCACGTGAGCCTTTGGTAGTTCGTTTTTCAACTGAACTACTTGTTCCCAAAGCATTTTATGCTTTATTGTGCCACCTTTCGCATCTTTGAAACCATTTTTAAGCCAGTTTTGTATATATTCATTATACGACTGAACACAGTAAAAGGAATCGCACACTATTAGCGTGGGGAATTCTCGATCTGTACTTTCAAGTGCCAGTTTGAATGCTTGTAATTCAGCTCGCTGAGCTCTACAATCCCCTAGAGATTGAGTTTTTGTGACCATAGGTCTGAAGATGCCATCTCGCATGCGACCTTTAACGATTGCACACGCTGCACTGTAAGCTTGCTTACCCCCTGTTGCGGGCTGTGCGGATCCGTCAGTGTAAATTATGAATTTGTACTGATCGAGAGACAGAATTTCAGTGGGCAGAGGACATTCTTGTTCATATTGCAGGAATGCTTGTGTTTTTAAATCTGGATCAAAAACATATTCAACATCTGTTGCAGCAAGAGAATTAACCCATTGTATCCATCTTGGATGTAATGCTTTAGCATTTGGAATGCTTGCTTTTGTTACCGCTTCTAAAGCTGGTACAGGGGTTACGACAATAATGCGTTTCCCTTGGGCTAGGGCTCTTTCTTTTGCTACAGCTGTTTGAACTGCTGTCAGAATTTTTTCAGTTGAACTGAAGCGCATTTCCGCTTGTGTGTACAAATGAGATTTGTATGCAATTGGTATTTTCTCACCCTCATTGAAGGTTAAGTAGGTGAATCCGCATTGACCCGAAATTATTCGGATCACCAAATTGCGTTGACTTACACGTGTTTGTAAGTGATTTGTTGCTAACATGTTAGCCTGTAGTGAACGCAAGATTTCTGTGTGTTCTTGTGTCCAATTCTTGATTGAAAAATCAGGTTTGATTAATGCGTAGAGAGGTTTAACCCTTTCTGCGTAGTTTAGTATGTATGTTCTTCCAAAGTTTAGGAAACCCAGGATGGATTGTAAGTTTTTTAGCGTTTGTGGAGGTTGGAGCAGCGCACACTTTTCTAAAAAGTTAGCTGCCAAGCTCTTGCCTTCACTTGAAAGCTCATATCCTAGAAATAGGACATTGAGATGGGCAATTCGGGACTTTTTAAAGTTGAACTTGTAGCCCTCAGAGGCGAAGCCCAGTATAATGGTGCTTACCCTGTTCAAGTGTTTGTCCAGGTCATCGTCTGTCAGATATATGTCATCGACATAGGACAATGCCTCATTGTCATAAATTTGTAGTAACTCCGTTACCCTCGCTGAGAATAATCCTGGACTGTTCTTGAACCCTTGTGGGAGTCGACAAAAGTGACGCTGGGTCCCCATTATGGAGAATGCTGTTAAGTACCTGCTTTCAGGTGCTATGTTTTGACAAAAGAAACCATTTGAGATGTCTAATGTTGTTTTATATTTTTTACGCACAATGTTATTCATTAATGCTGTGCTATGTGCATTTTGCACTGCAAAAGTTTTTGAACAAGTGTTTAGGTGTCTGTAATCCAAAACTAGACGATATGTATTGTCTGGTTTGGAGACAGGAAACAAAGGATTGCTCATTGAGGAGGTGCATGTTTCAATCACCCCTTGGTATTCAAGTTGATCTAAGATCTCCCTGACCTGTTTTTTAGCTTCTTGCTTTATTGGATACTGCCTTTGTGCAGTTGGTTCATGTTTCAGATGTATTTTATGGTGAGGAGAGTCCTCATCCCATCCCACATGATGTCTATATAATGCTGGGGACTGGGCTACTGCCCATTTCCTGGCATATGTGTATTTTAGATGAATTGGAATATGGTTGGAGAAGGCAGGCATAATAATGTCCTCGCCATGTGGGCACTCCCTGACAAATTGTGGTGGCCAGTCTTTTTCTGCTAGAAGTATGTCATAGCCTCTTGATAGTTTTTCCCAAAAAAGTGCTTTCACCTGTCTAGGTATGTCTCCCTCCATCCGGAGTGTTATTTCATATAACCTTTGTGGAGTACTAACCCTGGTGTCTACAGTCTCAACTGTAATGTACTCATTCAAGTCCACTATCTCCAGAAGTTCCTTCAGGTTCTGGCGAACTATTGTGACTTCTGCTGCACTGTCCAGCATTGTCTGAGCCCATTCTCCGTTCTAGAGTTGTGTTCTCAGTATTCTCGGCATGTCTGATCTTCAGACCTGCTACCTTCTTTTTGGAGAATTGAGGTTTTGTTTTGTTTTTTGGAGCGTGTTTATCTTCCTTGGATTTCACGCGTTCTTCTCTATGTTCTGATTGTCCTCTTCTTTCCGAAGTCTGTGATGAGATCTGAAAGGGACGAGAGGAACGTGTATCAGTATCTTGATACCCGTCAGGTTTTCTTAAATTATCCCTATTCCTGAGGTTATACCTCCTTTCAGAGGGCTCCTTTTGAGGAGACCTACCTCGGGATTGAGAACGTTTCTCGTTTGACTTTTGTTTATTAGTCTCCCACTTCTTTTTAGAAGATGTAGGAGTTTGTTTAATTGAGTCCTTCTCTGGACTTTCAGATAGTTTCGGCTTCATTGGTCTTCCACCCAAACTATCTCTGCCTAATTCTGCATAAGATTGTTCACTTATTCTGGGTAGCTCAGTTTGATGTTCTGTAACATCGAATTCCCTTAATTTTTGGCGGATCGCCACTGCTGCTGCTTCTCCTTTAATATTGGATAATATTATTGTTGAGACCTGGTCGAAATTTTTCAGTAATTTCATACCTAAATTCAGAGCAGGCTCTGCCCCGTATTCATTTTGAATTTGTTTCAGGACCTCTGGGATTACCGCAATTGACGGAATACCATGTGTTTTAGTATAGATGGCAGCAAAGACTGAGCCCCAAGTGGTGCAGTCTTCCAGTTGTGGTGTGATCCCCATTGGTAAACTGATTGTTAGAATTCTGTGTTTCTCATAAGGGCTAGTATTTGGAAATACTGCTTCTATTTGAGTAATTTTTTGAGCTATCCAGAAAGGAATTTGCCCATGTTTTGTGGGCATTTTACCCATGACTGCGTATAGAGTCTGTGGTGTAATTTTTAGTGTATTCCCCTGTTGGGGAGTTGGATTTGGAAGTGTCAATGGTGGTTGGACTGTGAAAGTCCGCATGACATATTGGACCAATTGTCTGTAGATTTTTATTAACTCTGTAAGTTGAGTAAGTCATTCCTCGTATGACATTTCTTCAATGTCAGGATGAGGTGTGTAGCCGGCTAGAATCGGCCATGTTGCTCCTGGTCTACCTAATGGACCGAGCCTGGTAATGTTTCTGTGATGTTTTAGGGCGCCTTTAAACCAGAGCTGATGCTCTTGGTATGTTAATGGAATTTCTATATCCTCGAAAGGAATGTATTCCTCTGGTAGATCATCTTCTTTGTAGAAGTGAAACAGTTTTGTTACTGAATTGGATTCAGGAAATATTACCCATGAATAGAATACCTGTCTGAAAGGATTCGTGTGCCTCTATCACGAAAACTGCTCTACCACCTCTTGGTGGCAGACCGTGTTTTATAAGTTTTAGAGTGATGGCTCTTCTTAAGTTTGGATGGATGTCTATAACACCCTCCTCGGTTTCATTTAAACCTGTAAAGTTAAAAACTGCTGCTTGGGCTGGATCAGCCGCAGCTCCACCGTTTTCGGAGTCAGGCATTTGTTTTTTTTTTTTTTTGAAAACTGTAGAACAAGTTTCAAGGAAACAAAGATAAGGTGCACAATATTTTGGTACACTGTATCCTTCAACGTTGAGCAAACCAAACAGCTAATATATAGGGTGTTTCCCTATGTAGCCGTGGTGGATACTTAACCCTGCCCACTCCAGACGTCTTTTGGAGTATATGGGTAGGGGTCTCTGAGAGAAAAAGCACGGCTGAGTTACTCAGTATCTAGCGTTAAATTACCGCCTTACCAAACGTTGGGCGCCATGTAGTGTAGCTCCTATTTCCCTAATAGGCTCTGCGCATTGGAATAATATTCCCTATAGGTTTGACATAGGACTAAGGTCAGTATGTCCCTATCGAGTATATTAAACTTAATTACTTGTGCCAGCTAGCTCAGAGGCCACTAGAAACTCCTTGACGACAAGAAGGGAGTAGTTTCTGGCAGCCGCAAAACATGACAACTTTGTTTCCCTTTAGAATCAGAACGTGTCCCAGAGTCGTGGAAACAATAGATAACTATTTCACTCAGCTCAATCGTGCATGCTTAGTTTTCCTCAAATTTACACAGAAAGAATAGACGGGTGTTTCAATAAAAGATTTATTGAACAGTCTTGTTTCTCGTGTAAGTTAAATGTGCTGTTACGATCACAAGACAGTATGCGAGATAAATAATGTACAGCGTAAGCAGTAGAAATAAATAATACTGCGATAGCATTATCTTTAGCAGATATTCATTTACATAAATAACACAGACTAAAAATGCGAGTACTCATAAGATGCGTTGCTAAGCTAGTTCTACCCCAATGTACCTAACCTAGGTGTAGGGAGAGGTGTGAAGTAGGTGAAGTATTCCTTACTATGGTATATTAAGAGTATGTTAAGTCTAGTATGCCTAGTATGCCAAGAGTCCCTCTAGGTTCTAGTCCGCTCCATACCTTAAGAATGAGAGAGGTAGGAATCTCTTGCCAGACTCGAACTCCAACACCCCGCAAGGGAAGTCAGATCACTGGAAGCTGGACTCTCTGCGCGCAGGGATGACAGCGTCTTCTCAGTGCGTCAGGCCAGGAAACGGGCTCCTCTGAAGTCGAGGTCTCCTCTAGTTTACAAGGGCTAGGGAAGGTATATTTATACCTGAAAGGTACCTCAGAATGTTAGCATTGACGTGAATTGGACAGCGGAAGACGTCATGAATGAACCCCTAAGGAATAATGGTTCATGCATAATAGATGAGTCCTTGAAGAAATCAATAGTCCTGTGCTAGGGAAATTCCCGAAGCCTAAGGGTCTGTTCTTCAAGAACTCTTTGTGACGTTAGGGTGGACGGATGTCGGGGACCATGCCTGTTTTTGGAGTGCACGGTTTAATGCCTAAATAAGGACTGGGATTTTATGCCTATATAAGGGCAGGGCGAATTGTGCCTATATAAGGACATGATTCAGGAAAGCCCGTGAATGGACACCCTAAGAGGAATACAACAACGCATGTTTAACCTTGCATGAGGCACTATTGCAATGCAAGATGCAATCATTCCTAACAGTTGCATGAAAGTCCTGACTGCTAAGTTTTGATTGGTCTGAAATTGTATCAGCAGAGTTTGAATATTTCGAATTCTGGCTGCATTGGGAGAGGCTAGAGCTGTGCAAGTGTTTAGAGTCGCTCCCAGATAGGACTGCATTTGTGAAGGCTGAAAATGAGACTTGTTTACATTGGCCGTGAAACCTAATTGGTAGAGTAGGTCTAATGTAGTCTGAGTGTCTTGTAAACACTTTTGGTGTGTGCTGGCTTTGATGAGCCAGTCGTCTAGGTATGGGAAGACATGAATCTGTTATCTTCTGAGATGTGCCGCTACTACCGCTAGACATTTTGTGAACACTCTGGGAGCAGTAATTACTCCGAATGGGACTACTTTGAACTGATAGTGTTTTCCTGCTATCACAAATCTCAGATATTTGCGATGTGCTGGATGAACCGGAATGTGAAAGTATGCTTCTTTTAAGTCTAGTGTGGACATAAAGTCGCCTTGCTGTAGAAGTGGAAGCACTTGTTGAAGGGTGACCATGTGGAAGTGTTCTGACAGGAAGTACAGGTTTAACGTCCTCAAGTCTAAAATTGGTCTTAAGGAGCCGTCCTTTTTGGGGGATAGATAGTATAGAGAGTAAACTCCTGATCCTTGGTACTGTAACGGAACTGGTCCTATAGCTCCTTTTGTTAAAAGGGACTGTACCTCTTGTTTGAGGAGCTGCAGGTGCTCTGATGAGAGTTTGTGAGTGAGAGGTGAAATATTGGGAGTATTGCTGGTGAGCTCCAGGCAATAACCATGTCGGATAATGCCTAGCACCCACTGGTCTGATGTAATGAATTGCCAAATGGGGAGAAACTGTTGAAGTCTTCCCCCGACAGGTGTTAAATGATCGGGGGAAGTGTAAGCAAGTCACTTTTTATTGGGGGAAGAGGAGTTACGCGTTGGTGTGCTTTTACCCCTACCTTTGAAGTTGTTTCCTCTATACCCTCCTCTATAGAAGCTTTTAGAGGAAGAGGGTTGTGTGTTCGACTTATATGAGGAAGTGTTAGGGTCTGAGGATGTACTTTTGGACCCTCCTCTATAAAATGAGGGGCGAAAGGAGCCTCTGTTTGATGGAGATTGAAGCGCCCCCATGGATTTCTCCAAGTCTGTCTTTTTTCATCTTTTCTAAACCCTCATCTACTTGAGGTCCGAAAAGATATTGCTTGTCAAAAGGGGTATTTAAAATAGACTGCTGGACCTCAGGTTTAAAACTTGAAATTCTAAGCCAAGCATGTCGACGTAGGAGAATGCTGTAGGCAAACCCCCTTGCAGCAGTGTCAGCTGCATCTAAAGCACATCTAATGGAGGAATTAGATATGAGTTTGCCTTCTTGAACCAACTCTTGTGCTTTCGGTTTGTGCTCTTCTGGGAGGTGTTGAAGTACATTTTCCATCTTGTCCCAGTGTGCCCTGTCATATATAGCTAGTAAACCTTGTGTGTTAGCAATGCGCTAGTGGTTATCGGCTTGAGCGGCCACTCTCTTACCAGACGCGTCGATCAATTTAGACTCTGTCTGGGGGTGGTGCATCTGCAGAGGTTTGTGAGTTTGCTCTCTTACGAGCATTGGACACTACTAGTGAGTCTAAGGGTAGCTGTCCTTTAATAAAAGCAGGATCAGATGGTGGTGGTGGTGGTGGGGGGGGGGGGGGGTTATATTTGTCAACCCTGGGTGTTAAAATGCGGCACGAACCGGGTCCTTAAATTTCTCATCTGCATGTCTCATCATTCCCTTTAACATGGGTAGATTCTGACAAGTCCTATGTGAAGAGCCTAGTGTCTTAAATAAAAAGTCTTCATCTAAAGACTCTTTATGTAATGCAACTCCATGATAGGCTGCTGCCATTGAAATTAGCTCTTGATAGGCTACATTATCATCTGGAGGTGATGGCTTTGTAGCGTATAAATCTGGGTCATTATCCATGGGTGGATCAATATTATAGTCATCCCATGGATCTGTTGGTAAATGATAATTGTCGTCGTCATCATCATCATCCTGTAAATCAGGCTATGTATGAGGAGACCCTTGAGGTAATATGTGTAGTGGATCTGAGCCTGGCAGTTGTGGTAATGGTGAAGATGGTGGAGGTGGAGGCGATGGCAAAGTAGGGTGAATAGGACTTGTAGCAGTGTCCTCCTTTTTGAGAGGAAACTTGTAACCAGTGTTCTCTGAACTGATTTTCCTTTTGGAAGGTGTTTTAGCTGAAATGTGTCCACTATCTGGATTAATATATAGCTTTTTCTGTTTAGGGCCTAATCTTTCTTTCACAACGTCCAGGATTGGTTCTGGGGGCTTTAGGAGATCTTCTTTCGATTTCGGCGCCGAAGATTTCGGTGCCGAATCGGACTTGTCCTTAGAAGCGTAAGGTTTCGGCTCCGAACCGGACTTGTGTTTCGAAGCTGAATATTTTGGTTCCGAACCAGACTTGTCTTTCGGAGTCGAAGTTCTCGGATCCGAAGACTATCTCTCTCTACTCGATCCAGAGCCGGAAGGCTTGACTGTTTCGGTGCCGGGCCCGAGGGCGGGCGTCTGAAACATCGTCTCAGTGCCGACGAGAGTCCCGAAGGCAGAGGTGGTGCAGAAACCTTATGTTTGGTGGAAGAGAGTTTATGGGGTAAAGGGGCTTTAGTACTTACGACACCCTGTCCCGCTGGAACGTCTTTGAACTCCAATTCGATTTCCAGCTTGGAATCAGATTCTGGGACACAGAAGGCACCCTCTTCTTCCACCGCTGTCGCTACTTCCTGTTCGGATTCTTCTCCGAAGATGTCCGGAGTAGGTTGTATGCTTTGGCGTTACATTTTTCGTCGTTAAGCCCGACAATCCCGAAGAGTCATTTTCGATCGGAACGACCGACAAGCCTCACAATCTTGTTCCTTGTGCTCCGGTGAGAGTCACAAGTTGCAGATTTTATGTAGGTCGGTGCGAGGGTACTTCGAGTGGCACCGAGGACAAAACTGAAACGGAGTCCGTTCCATCGGCAGAAGGCTGGACCGGCGTGGTTAGGCCGGATGTCCCCCCACAAATGTTTTCGACCGAAGATGGAGAGTTTTCCGTTCCAATAGATACACGGAGAATAGGAAAACATGTACAATAACAATACTGTCGAGGGTACAGTGGACTGCGCACCGAGGGGAACCCGAAGAACGGTTTCGAACCGGAGCGCAGCAATACACGTCCGAACCCGATAGTGGAAAGAAAACAATCTAACAATGGAGTCGATGCCCATGCGCACTATCACCGAAAGGAGGAGTCACCATACCTCGTGACTGGTAAAGAATTTTTCAAAGAAAAACAACTTGCAAACATCCGGACCCAACAATAGATGGCAGGAGTATGTAAAACATGTGCATCTACAGCACACATGCCTCGAACACAGTGATTCTATGTGAGCTGCAAGGCAACAGTGCTCACGTGTTCATGTCTTTGCTATGATCTCATAGGAAAAGGAGTGCATCAGTATCATCAAAAGTTTGCATCTTCCCTTTACATGTGATCATTATTCTGAAAGGTCCTTAAACATTGTATCACATATCCGTTTTCCTATCTGTGGTCAAAGATATGGAAACATTTTCTTATCCTTTACTATATCTCTAGCAAAATCTCGAGCAAATGTAAGTTTGCATTCTTCCCTCTCCATGTTGGGGTTCTTCTTGGTCCTTTGAAGAATCAAGGTGGAGTGAAGGAAGCCTAGTGGTCTCAAGAGCATTACCCTGGGATAATTACCATCCTTAATCTAATGTACAACCACTGTATGTGCCCTTTCAATGTCAGTCTTTAGGCATAGTAGTATTTACCTTTGGGAGACAGACTTCTTATTTTTTTCCTCATTTATCTGCATCTTTCTCACAACCCTAAAGGAGACCAAAAATCCTGATATCGCCTCATCTCTTGGGATTTTCTAATTCTGTTACATAACTGGCCAGTCTCTGAATTTTGAGATAGTGTTCTTTAAACCTCTTATTTCTCTAAATACGAATATCCTCCCGATTGCTATCCCTAGACTTGGGGCCTAATTAAGAGTTTGGTGGAGGAACCCATGGTGGTGGTCCCTGGAACGCCAGACTGGCAGTCCACCTGCCGTACTACAACTATGGCGGTGGGACCGTCACAGGACTGCTGCAACCACCCAATCATAACTGATGAAGTATAAAAAAAAAGATGGATGGAATGCTTGAATTAATCTCAGCCACCAGTAATTATTCAGGGCTGCATCCAATCCATCGTTACTTTGCACACCATGCCAGCTCAGTTTAGACCCAGCCATCTGCAAATCAGCCTTGACCATGCCTTGCTCCAATGGGAAAAGTCCAGCCCAAACTGCTGGTCAGGTTGGGTCTTGACAGTTCCCATTGCAGCAGTGTCGGGACCAAGAGCTAAACTGTTTAGCAGTGGTCAGGTTACAGATAAATAACATGACAGAACATCAGCAACTCACGTTTCCAAGTCGAAGTACATTCTCTGGTTGGTTGTCACACTCCGCATCATGGAAAAGAGCACTTGACCTGGCTGTCGCAGATCCCAGGCAAGAATTTCTGGATCCTAGAAATATCAGTGAGAAGAGATGCATCATAACTTTCATCATTACCAAGGTATGTATCCCCTAAATCCAGGCACACTTGGAACTGATTTTACCTGCCTACCAAAGGTCATAACAATCATTCAACCTACCATTTGCTTATAAGTTTACAGAATGATGGAGACTCTTGCTCAAGCTAGTTCATGTCAGAAACAATTTAACATTTATGGTATGAACATGTTATTAACATTTGATGATGTGTTCAAAATTAAATATACTTTTTTAGTTGCTTAAAATGTTGCGAGGCTTCGTTTGGGTTTAACCTTGGAGCCAGGAAAATGGTGTAAGCCACCACAAGTGTTAACAGTCATTTACCTGAGGACTTGTCTTGAGAGCCATTGGCAAGACCACAACTAGTTTCACACCAACTCCTGACTGTGGTGGACCAACAGCAAATCTCAAGTTCAGGGTAAAGGGATGAGGTTGAAAGTCTATTGTTAGACTTAAGTGGGCTTCAGCTTTGCAGTCCCTGGAGGTGGTGTTGAGAGTGGGTGATGGGGAGGGAAATAGACGGTGGCACTTTGGACCAGCTCTCACTTGCTCTTGAGACGGACTTGAAGCACACAACATGGTGTCTGTCCCAACACGAGGGGCACCTTCTCTTATGAGCTCAAAGAGCTGGACAATAAGCCCACTTATTAGGACAGGCTTCGCTGAAGGTTCCCATAACTCTCAGCAACCCTGCTCTCCTCTGTTGTGGTCTGTAGCAAAAGTTCACAAAATCCCTCTGCTGCATGATGACCCTTGATGGCAGGTGCAATGATGCGGCTTGCCATTACTGAGTAAGAGTACAAAAATAAAATTGACATTCTGGTTTTTCCAGGGTCAAACCGTCTGGTGCTGCCATGAAGGAGATGTGCACAAAATTAGGGACTTGCATCAATAATCAATGTGGGAAAGAAGAAAAAAATTAAAAACTTTGTGATTAAGGAAGAATATACAGGTATTCTTTTTTAAACAGACTGTAAAACTAATCAGGCTGAACAATAGCCCAAGCCATCTGGGTAAATTAAAAATGCAATTGAATACTCACAAGTATGAAGCCACTAATATTTAAGAAATAAAATAAGAGAAGTGGTCAGCTATTTCATCTGATTGGGGCATGCAATTGTGAGGAACAGAGCTTGCTATAATGAAACAATGGACCTTTGAGACTACAGATCCAAAATGATGCGAAGGAGTGGGAAGCAATCCCAAACTGATAAACACAAGAAGTACTAGCAGATTTTTAGAGCGCGAACAAACCACTCCAAACTTATGTAAGCTCACCTAACCGCTCCAGACAAAGAACATAAGATGTCTCACAGACTGTCAGAGAGCGCGAGTAAAACGTTGGCTCTTCAAGTGATGTGCCGTAAAAAGAGTTATTTATCCAAGAATATGAATGTACTTCGAGAGAGAAAAACATTAAGTTATCAGAGCAACTGATCCATTATGTTTTTTAGTGCTTATATAGCATGCATCTGCCACTGATGCAGCATCAAAACGATTGAAGATGTGTGTGAGTAAAGGGCATCTTGCACAGGAAAAGAAGGGAGTAGTGTGTAAAAGCCTAACATGAACTCCAATAATGTTGCAGTGATTTCTTTTTAATGTTTGCAGCAGCTAAATATGCCAATGCAGCAAAGAGAGACGGTGTTGCAGTCAGCTGTCAATGCAAAAGGGTATTTTTTCCATACATATTTTGGTCTTGAGTAGCAATACAAGTGTTCCTGGTGGGGTTTGGCAGACTGCTTTACAGGCCACTTATCTTCTGAGTCACTGGTGCCAAGGTTACTGAGAATAGCTCAGGGTAGCTCAATGAAGCTCACAAGGCATAACATTTGACTGCTTGGATGTGAATTCTGTGTCATGAAGCACAAGAGGGTAAACCAGCAGCAATACTACTAATGATACTATTACCTCCAGGTTTCCACAATCTGACCCAGACGTGAGGTATAGAAAAACAAAAAATAACTTAGATATCACCCACTCGGTTGAAGTGCTGCTGACACAATAGCCCTCGGAAGATCGACCCCAAAGTAATATACAAGAAACGTAGGATTACTTAGTTACACGTCATCAATATGAGAATACAGCGAATACACAGCACTGAGGTGCCAGGAACACAAAAGCAAGGTTACTGACAAAACAACCTTATATACTCTTTAAATAGCACCTTGCTAGGTACGGAGTGTATGTTTGCCATCATACAGAGAGACTAGAAAGAAGCAAAGATCAGAAACCTATGGATCAACACCTACTACTGTAAACCAAGGATCAACAAGGCATTACCCTACCAGTTCTGCCCAGTTAGTGGTGGCCTGGTTAAGGAGGCTCCCACATGGACTGGCAAGGCCTCCCAAAGGGGGTGCACTACAAAGAGAAGTTATTGGGTCTCTACAGACCAGTGAGTGGAGCACAGGGAGCCATTGTGGCTGGTGCTGACCTAGGCCAGTGCAGCCCTACGCTCGACTGATGCTCTGGGTCGGAGTGATTGAGCTGTGGTGCGGCCCACTGAAGAAACTGTGGTGCTGAATTTTCCCCCATGCTATTGAGAGACACGTCACCTAACAAATGCACAACTGGGACTCATGTGCAGCCATTAACCCACAACAATGAGCTGGTAGTTGGGGACGGGGCACGCCCGACAAATAATTTGTGCACACAGCACGATCCCCGTGGGCTAGCTTAGAGAGAGCCTCATGAAGTGGGGGGTCACAACCCCACCCCAACAAACCTCTGCCAATTATACGTTTGAGATGGGCAACGACGAAGTTGGCGGCCCTCGAGACCTGAATGTAAGAGAAAGCTGCTCTTAAACAACATAAGCGTGAAAAATGTGATGGAAGTCTGCCCCTGCATTTCACAATTGCTTGTGTAACTATTCTACTGACAGTGGAGTGGCATTGTGCAGCCAGAATTTTGCCTAGATTTCGGCCTGCTTCACCGAGCTCTAACAGCATTTTGCCGAGATTGCTGCCTGCATCACCAAGCTCTAACAGTGTGGTGTTAGAATGGTGAAACCGAATAGTTCCATATCAGTGACATATCAGTGGCAATGACTAGGGTCTCTGTAGAGATTCTAGGGAAAGCTTCTGAACCGACAGTCCTGCTGGGGCATGAAGAATCAACATTGGATGAGCATAGGTGCAAATTTGATAAAATACTGCAAGCAGTTCAGGACACAAAAAACTCTAGAAAAAAACTCTAGAATGCAAAATAGACTTTGTGGCAATTGATGTCAGACTTGAGGAAGGATAACAGAAGCTCATTGGCAGAGTTGAAAAAAATAAATCAACTCCGATGAATGGTGATGGAAATGCAAACACAACTTAAGGCAGTGAAGGAGAAAATGACATACAAGAAATTGAGAGCGGAAGATGCCGAAGGGCACTCTAGATGCAATAACATCAGGATCACTGGGATACCAGAACAGTCGGAGGGTCCAAACATTGATCTATTACTCGAGGATTGGCTATGTCATCTGTCATGGTGGATAAGGTACCCAAGTTCTTTTGAATCGAAAGGGCACATTGAGTCCCGGAGCACCCTCCTCTGCCAGGGACACCTCTGAGACGATAGTGGCAAGGCTACTAAACTAAAGGGACAGAGAGCTAATATTACAACTCTCAAGAACCAAAAGACCAAATGGACCATAAGAGGGGGGGGGAAGGTTAGTGTAAAAAAAAAAAACCAACAAAAAAAAACCAATTATGCCTGTTGGGCCTTTGTTATGCTCTCATGTATTCGGCTAACTTTCGAGTCACAGTAGGCGACAAGACCTTCTTCCTATTGGTTTGAAAGAGGCTTGGTTTTGGCTTCAAGAGAGGGAGCGGCTATCCCAGATGACACGTGCAATCCTGACACCGAATAGACAATGAAGCACATCAGGAGGAGGCACAGCAGACACCCAAGGGAGACCCACTAGAGAGCAAGCAGCTACAGAAATTGCACAGGTGGTCGCAGCTGTCTTACTTAAAAATAACCCTCAAGCGGGTGCACCTGCCTACTAACCTGAAATGGTGACAGGATCAGAGGATAAGAAGTCTGCATTATCTGTAAATGATCCTGAATAATTCCAGCATATCACATAGCTGAGAAAGAAGTATACTGTCAAGACCACATGGCTCAAAAACACTATGGCAGGCTACTTGCCTGGCACCTAAAAGCGGACGCCAGTAGAACCCCAAATGGAGCTATCAAAACACCAAGGAGTGAAAGAATTCACACAGGTGTGTATCAATGAGACCTTTTCTAAATATTATAAAATTTATACGCAGCCTTGTAAGAGATGGAAACGTGTCGATTGTACGCTTATTTAGAAGCCATGAACATTCCCAGAACTGACCCAATACAGTATCAGGCATTAGAAGACCTAAGAAAATAGAGTAGACATCGCAATAGACCAAATGGTGCAACACAATAATCTGGGCTCAGTCTAATCCTCTGCTGAGTTTTATGCATCCTAAAAACCCCAAATTGTCCTGAAGCTTTTACAGATGTCTGAAAATGCACGACAGATAGGGAAACTGCCAGGGTCGATGAAGGAAGTGCTAATAGTGGTCCTGCCCACACTCTTGCCGTATGTTGCTATCAACCTGTCTTCCAATTGAACCTGGATTATCCTTACTGAACCCAAGTTATAAGATCCTGGGAATGGTAATAGCCAGCTGGCGATGTGATTCATCCAGATCCGACTGGCTTCATCCCAGGCAGAAACACTTTCCTCAGTTTAAGACAATTGATCCGCCTCATGCAGGGGACACAAGAGTAGGGCTCAATACAACTGATATCTCTTGATATAGAAAAGACCGTTGATATCCAGAGATGGCCATACCTCATGACGGTAATTAAATGTAGAAAAAAAGGGTCCAGGACCTGAATTTAGAAGATGGGTACAGCTGCTCTACAAGGAACAGCTAGCAACAGTGCAAACAGGCAAGGTGATCTCTAAACAATTCCGCATAAAAAGAGACACCAGACAAGGATGTCCACCATTGTCCATCATCTTTGCAACAGCCAGGGAGCCCTTAGTGTGCTTTTTAAGACACAAAAATTCAAGACTGTGAAATAAGTATGACCAACAGATAGCACATTAACTCATTGTATGCAGATGATGAGCCTATTTATCTGCGGGAAGCCTGAGACAATTTAATAGTGGGGATGGATTTGTTCGACGAATTTGGCAATAGGTCAGGTCTGAAAATAAATTAGAGCAAGTCCTGCCTATTCTCGCTTAAACATCTGACAGGGGTAGAACTTAGCGCTGTACCAATCTCCAGATTGGAAGAAAGTTTGATACTTTCAAGTACCTGGGATCGCACATTTATTACACAGATGAACATCTTATAAAAGGTAATTTGGGAAGGGTAATAACCATGACAAAGCAAACCTTTAACTTTTGGATCAGTTTGCTACCTTCACCAATAGAGAGGGTGGCGAAAGCCCAAATGTACGAGTTACTTACTTTCGGTAACGATGTATCTGGTAGAGACGTTGTCTAGCCGCAGATTCCTTAACTTAGAATATCCCCAGGTGTCAGACTGGATCCGGAAAAATTTTGCGTAGCAGTACCTCTGCGCGCCGGGGGGCGGCGCCGCCTAGCTCCGCCCTGACGTTGTCCCCGGACATGACGTCAGTGGAGCTATATAGGACCCTCCGGCGCGCTGACGTCAGTTTTCTTCGGAGGAACTTTTCCGCGCCACATCGCGGAGCCCCCAGCAAAACCGTGAGAGTATGGGAACAGTGTGCGAATAAAAAGAAAATGGGTGAGAAGGCACCATGAACAACAGTGAGAAGCACTGTTGACTGAAAGGTGTTGAAAAGGAAAGAGCAGAGCAATACATGGAGAAGCTATTGCGCGTAAGCGAAAGTGAATGTTACCCCCAAGGGAAATAGATGTATAAAAGAAGACCGAGGCAGACGACAGAAAGTCAGCACTCGATGAAGGGAATGAAAAGCAACCCCACAAAAGCGACAGAATGCTCTCTCCTGAGGCAAAAGGAGTAATGAATTGAGCCAACTGCGACAAACAAGAAAGCCCCAACCCATAGGGTTAAAGAAAGAAATAGGGAGACTGTGTCCCGTATGATAGAACTAGTGGACTGAGGAACAGGCTAGAAAGACCTCAAAAGCAACGGAGAAGGTGGGTGGGAGGGTAGAAAACACCAGTAGGCTCCATACTGGAGGAAACTGAGGTGAGAAACGCAGAAGGACACCTGAACCTATCACCCAAGCATGAGATTGGGAGAAGCAGAACAAGCAATGCCAGAATAAGCCTAACGGGGAGGGAGGAGAAAGATACCGCCCCGTAGAAGGATAAACCACTCCAAGGGAGTGAATGTAGAAAACCCCACCTGAACACGTCCTCGCAGATCGGGGAGGATGGGTGGGCGTTAAGGAATCTGCGGCTAGACAACGTCTCTACCAGATACATCGTTACCGAAGGTAAGTAACTCGTACATCTGATAGAGACATCTAGCCGCAGATTCCTTAACTTAGAATAGATACCAAAGCCATATCCCATAGGAGGCGGGTCTGCGAGAGAACCCCACTAAGTGGTAAGGGGAACAGCAGTGTCAAGCAGCCGGCTAAACACAGTGGGGGCAGAACTGCCAGAGTGGCCAACACCGGAGTACAATACTCCATAGGGAGTGGCCAACAATGAAAGGCAATGGCATTAAAGCTGCCGAGGGCGGCAGGAAATCCCTGTTGGTGAAACAGAGGAGAAGTGAGCACAGAACCAGAAGGGCAGTGCGGAATAAAAATGGATACCTTCCGAAAAGGGAGAGGAACCAAGTGTATAATAGGAGGGATCCACAGGATCTGATGGACTTGAAAAAGAGAAAGGTGTAGCTAGTGTACAACAATGGACCGAGTCCGAGCAGGCAGGACGGACATGCAGAAGCACAGTGGAAGTGAGAACAGCAGCGGAAGGATGCTGATGACTCCCAGGATGAGGCAGTGTTAAAGGAAACACAAGACCGGCTAATGCACTGTGGCCCATGCACCGGACATGTGAAAGGGCGGGCATGAGAAGAATGGCAACAACCAGCGCCACGAATGTGGGGAACAGAAGTACACAAGAGAAACCGTATGTACAGCCAGAACCACACCATGGAGAGGAGAAGGCCCCATAAAGCGCCACGAGCAACAGCTGAGACACGAGAGACGCACTAATAGGGGTATCGCGTGAAAGAGAGCCGGCAAAACTAACACACATCGAAGACATGCGCTCACGAAAGTGAGGAACCAGACCACAGCCACCGCAAGGAAGAGTACGCCTGCAGGAGGTCTGGGTGTGTGTAGTACGCCGGACAGGCTAAAGAAGACAGGGCACAGCCCGGTGGATGAGTTGAGAAAGAAAAACCCATGATAGCACCAACAGCTACATAGCAGTGGTACCGGCCCAGAGCCAGACACAACAGCCACAGGCGGTAGGAAAGACCCACTGGCTGCCGTGAGACAGACAGGGAGGCCGAACAGCACTGGAAGGAACAAGAGTGGATATACGCTCAATACCGCACCAGAGAAAACACTGCTGGGAGGAGAACACCCCCACTGAAAGCAGCAACCGCAGCTGGAAGGAAAAACAGGACAACACCTGCGCGGAATGCAGCAGGGAAATAGAAAGCCCTGGTAGGGAAGTGGCCAAAAAGCAAGGCACAAGACAAAGACAGCATCAAGGTCTGGGGCCAGAATGCCGCCACGGAGAGCAAAGTCCAAACATGAAAGGACTCCGCAGCACGGGCACAGGAGAGTAGAACCGTACAACGGAAAAGTGCCGGAAAACGCACCAGCCTGTGAGAGCGAGCATACTAGGGAGCAGTCAATGTACGCAATAGAACACAGCGACAGGGTCCTGCGATAGGCAGTCCAGAGATGGAACGGCCGCAGCGAAAGAACCAAGATGAGACGGCAGGGACCTGAAAGCCCATCCGGCCTCAAGAAACGGAGTAGTGAGATGCAGGGGAGTGCCGCAGACCAGCAGCAGCAACTATGAGAGAGCCCAACAAATGGACCGCAAGAAGGCCCCGGAGGGCATGCAGCAGCAGTAAAGCGCACAGGCACAGCTGCCGAACAACGTAGTAAAAAGGGCCCCACGGAAGCGTAGAAAGACTGCCGTGGGAAGAAGGCAGCTATACAATAGCTAACAAATACCCCACATAGGGTAAGCATCAACCCGCAGAAGGGGCACCTCTTGAGCGTGAGCCCATAGACAGAGGACGTAAAGGGGGAACACAGAAACCACAGGTTCCGAACATATAACCCTTGTAGTAGGGGCGTGCAACCTGAACCACTAGGCCATAGAGAGTCAGAAAAAATAAGCAGCTGACCTGCTGCATGAAAGAAAGCAAATATGGCGAGGAGCCGCTTAGGCCGCTGAGGCATTACCAGGAACCCAGGGCCAACCTGAAGCAAGACACACTACGGAAGGGTAGACAGAAGGCGGTGAACCGCAGAGTCCGCATGTGCGTCAAACAGGGACACACCATCAAATGGTAAGTCCCGGAGACTGTCACGGACATTTTCGGGGAAACCCCCGTCGCGTAGCCAAGCATGGCGGCGCAAAGCAACGGACCTCGCCATCGCCCGACGCACCAAATCAACGGCGGACCGAACGGTAAACCGCGCCATTTCTCGGCCTTCGTGAAGAAGACGAGCTACGTCAGCGCGAGGACAATCAGGGAGGGCAGGCAAAAGACACTCCACTGAGTCCCATAGGGCAGAAGAAGCCCGGGCAAAGACGCAAGCCGTGTTTAGAGCACGTAAGGCTGAACTAGAGGACGCAAAAATGCTGCGTCCACACGCTTCCAACCAACGAGACTCCCTAGTAGGAGGCTGCAGAAGAGGTGGAGAGGAAGGTTGCGAGGCCAAAGACACCTGCACTACAAGGCCATAAGCCCCAGGCTGAAGGGACAAACAGGCTGGGCTCCCAGGAGTCGGACGGTGCCGGTGTGCTACAGTCCTCTCAACAGCATCTCCGGAAGAGGGCCGTGCCCATGTCCCGAGAAGGGCATTGAACAATAAGCAGCTAAAAGGTAGCAAGGGCTCAATATCTACCGCACCCTGGTGGAGGAGATCCAATAAAGGGTCGGAAGACAAGGACACAGAAGGAGGGTGCAAATGTAAAACAGCTGCAGCCCTACGAAAACCCCTCAAAAACAAAGCACCAGCGTCAGTGGGCGTGGTGGGGGGTGGACAATAGCCCATCTGTAGGGGACGGTTGCAAGCTGACACGTCCCACAGGAGGAGGAACAAGGGCCCACTGCCCCCATGGCATTGGAGGCAACTGGCGTGGAGACAAGTCCGGGTATACCCGGCCTGTGTCCTCCGGAAGCGGAGAACCGGCAGGTGCTGGCGACCGCTACGGCGTCGAATGACGCCGCTCCGACGCCGCAAAGGCGTCGAACCCACCACGGAGAGGCGCGGAGACAGAGCCTGAGGACCAGGTGGCGACAGGCACGGCGTGGGGCTGAAACGCCCATCGGGGTTGGTACCCAACGCCGGCACGGCTCCGGAGTCGAGGCACTCGGCCGCCGGCGCCGATGATGCCGATGTCGACGCAGGGAGCCGCCAGGGACTATGCGGAGACAAGGCAGAATGGCACGGCGTGGGGCTGAAACGCCCATCGGGGTTGGTACCCGACGCCGGCACGGCTCCGGAGCCGAGGCACTTGGCCGCCGGCGCCAATGATGACGCCGGCACGGCTCCGGAGCCGAGGCACTCTGTCGGCGCCGAGGGCGAACCCGCCAGCGGAGATCCGACCTGAATGCCTACCTCCACTGTGGGACCCCGAAGGCGCGCCAGGGAGAGGAGGTGACCCAAAGACGGAGTGCAGAGCCGTGTAGTAGGCTTCCATCTGGGCCCGAGTCGCGCCAGTACCCGGAAAGGGCGGGTAAAGGGAGGCTGACTCCGGGGCGCACGGCTCCGTGTGGCAACGGGAACCATGGCCCCCATCGTCACGTGGAGGCGAGGACCTCGACTTCCGTGACTTTTTCTTCAACTTACCTGTAGAGCGACGTTCGCGGGATCGACTCCGGGAGCGGGCGCAGAGAGAAGACCCAACCGGAGAACGTCGGGGAGACGCCATGCGGGTAATCCGGGCGGCTAAGAGCTTCATCCGACGCTCCCGTAGGGACTTCGGGCGCATCTGCCGGCAGGCATTACACTCTATGGAGTCATGGTGCGACCCAAGACACCACATACAAATGGCGTGCGGGTCCGTCGCCGACATCTGACGCGAACAAGATTCGCACAATTTAAAGCCCGAAGGCATCGCACACTGTTCTCCGACGCCAAAGGACGTCGAAAAAGGGCCTGAAGAAAAACAGGCCAGAGGAACAGCTGAATCCCGGATCCGCGTTGGAACGCGGAAAAGAAGGAAACTGACGTCAGCGCGCCGGGGGGGTCCTATATAGCTCCACTGACGTCTTGTCCGGGGACAACGTCAGGGCGGAGCTAGGCGGCGCCACCCCCCGGCGCGCAGAGGTACTGCTACGCAAAAATTTTCCGGATCCAGTCTGACGCCTGGGGATATTCTAAGTTAAGGAATCTGTGGCTAGATTTCTCTATCAGATGTTGGTCTTACATTGCTGTATTTCCTTGCAGCACTACTGGTACAGATACCGAAGTGGTTCATTGGAGAGTTACACGGTGTCCTTTCAAGCCTAATATGGGGAAATAGTAGGAAAAGAGTTGCAGTCCACAAGACACAAAGACCCCTACATGAGGGTGGCTTGGGGGCTCTCAATTATGAATTATATTATGCAGGAGCTCAGCTGCAGTGTCCAAAGAAAGACTGAGTAATACCCCCAACCCAGAGTAAGAATATGTCCTACAGGAGGTACCGGGGCTCCATATCAGAAATTGGTTAATGAGTACAGCAATCACAAGACCCAAACTGAATAAACTGGCACAGGTGGCCAAATATTGTCGGAATAAATATGTACAGCTGAAGAGGGAACCTCACACATGTGCCTCAGATATTCGAAAATGGGGGCTACCAGAATCTAAAAGTATATTTGCCACAGACCATAGAAGACCATGGTCAGAGGCTGGCGTGACGACGATAGGGAATATGTTTGACAATGGTATTCTACACACGCTTCATGATACCAGGGACATGTATGGCATAGGACCATGTCAGTTCTTGACGTACAAAACATGGGAGAGGACAGTGCGGCGCGTCTAGGGACAAGACCAAAATGAACCGCAGAAATCATAGGTATTACAACTTCTACTAAAACATAGCTGTGGTAAAAAAACTGTTACATCACTATATAATGCACTAATACCACAATATTCATATAACTGTCCAGACCACATGGCTAGGTGGGAAGAATGTACTGAACACGTACGGTTGGATAAACAATAGGTGCATTCACTGGAATGTGTTAAGAGTGTCCAGAAACACCAGACTGAAATACGCTCAATTCAACTATGTTCACCAAACGTATCCTGCTCCAAAACGCATAAGCCTAGAGTGTGAGGGAGCCTCGTCAGAATACCCTCAAAGTACGCAATCAGAGGTTTGGAAGCAAGTTGGGGCTGAAATATCGGAATTGACAGGGAAAGTAATGGGCCTTGGACCCTTGAAATGTCTACTAAACATAATGCCCAGAACAAAGAAAAACAAGTATGTATCCAAATTTACAGACTTCGGGCTGTAAGGGGGGCATAGGGGAAACGAAGCATGGAAATGGCGAGGACAGACAGTGGCTGAGGTATTTTGAGGGTTTCCACACTGTCCTCTAAATTAAGCCGCTAGTCTATAGATTTGACGATGCTGTGTTACACTGTATCGGAGTCGCTATCCCACTACAGCACCGTGGGGTAAGTCCTCACTGCTTGTTCTACCTTTGGCGCGTCAAAGGAAGCAACTTCATTATTGAATAAAAGCTTAGGCCTCACAAACTCCTTATGCCTTTAGTCTCTTATCACTAAACATAAAGGAGTGTTTAGTAACAGGCTCTGTTATAAAAAAAACACTGACAAGACAACAAGGTGTGCAATTCACAGAGGTGAATTATTGATATTAATATTATTATTACAGAGGTGGGCAGACACAAACACCCAACCTTCACTGCTCGACATGGTACAGTGGGAAAGCTTTAGCCATGGCACTACAAGACTTGAGGTTTAATCCTGGCTTTGCCACTTACTTTGGTGAGCAAAGTCTGAGTTTCATGGTTGGAACCACTCCACTCACACCCCAGTTGTTGTGTAATGAGCAAGTTCGACACTGGAATCCGAAGGCATGTTTTTTATTAAGCTTGATCTCCCCGTGCAACTAATTGTGCGCTCTTGGGTAATCACTTTCTGGACATATTTCTCTGCTTCCCCTTTTTTTTTTTTAAATAGACATAGGAAAAACTTAAACTAAACACTGGCAGTAAGTATGTAATAAGAAAACAGGACAGTAACCCAACAATCATTTGATTTTACCCAAGGGGGAGAGAATACCCAGTCTCATAATCCACTCACTAAATTATGGTGTAGTGAGAAAGTTAGGAATCTTGAAACAAGGAGTCCTGCACTGTGGTGCTGGTACTCTTCATTGCTCAAGCAAATTGTCTGATAGTCAAATCAGATTCTTCCTATGCCCTTTGTCCCCTTATTGCCATTATGTGACAGAGGTGGGAGAGCCACTGACGGCTCAGCTTGAGGTTCTCTTGGATCCTCAAGCCCAAAACGAGCCAAGCCTTTATTCGGCTTCTGCCTTCCATCTACGCTCTAACGTCATGTGCCTAGAGTTAAAGACAAATAATTATATTTTTATGTAAAACCAGAACGGGACAGAGGTGCCCATCTGGTGGCCGAATTGAACAATGTAAGACCATTAAACCTGGGATCAAATCCCAGCTTTTCCACTTGACCAAAGTATGTGATCCAGGTCATTGTTTTATTTCACTTTGCCTCCTTTCTCTTCATTATCAAATAAGAGCGCACCTTGAAATACATGAGTTCAGCATGTGCATGGTACAAAACATTCTCTTGTGTTTAATTTAATAAACTATAATGCTGTTCCATGTTTAGTAACAACCCAGACCACCCAGAGGGTGCCCATGACAACTGACCTGCCTCTTGGTTCACTGATTGCATTATTGCAAGTGCAGAGAGGGCACAAGAATCCCTGCTTTAAATCCACTTTAAAAGTAAAAAGAAAGCTCAGTGAGTGTTGTGATGTGCAGCCGGCTGACATGAATCCTCAAATGTGCAGCTACTGGCCCAAAATATCAATGTGGTTTGTGAATTAGTACTGGAATAACACTTTGAAAAACATAGGAACAAGCACCATGGTTCCGCACTCCTAGTGAGTAATTTCTTTTGCCAAACTCATTGGGTAAGTAGAGAATAATCTCAAAACAGGGGACACCTGATTTGGCCACCACCTTAAACTGTAAGCTCTGCACTGTGAAAAAAGGGGTGATTTTGAGTCTAGTTGGTGAGGTGAGGAGGACACAGACCAGGGAAACACAGAAGAACCCAGGCTAATTAATCATGCTTCAGTGCCATGTCCGAATGAGGGAGATGAAGTGTGTGGTACTTAACCCCCATAAAGTGGTTACCACTCAACTTAACTACCATACTGAATAACTACACATTTAGAAGTTAATAAGATTTTCAGAGTCTGAGTGGTGTTAAGATGTGCTTTGTGTCGCGTATTGAACTGAATTTATTTGAAGCGGGTATTTCAGGACACATTATGGGAGGCAATATGTTAATGCTGCGTTCATTTGTTGTCATTAAATGTACAGACTATCTGTGCATTTAGCATATGTCCTCTTCCCAATGACCTCGAAGTGTGTTTAGGAAAATCCCAGTGTGTTCCAAAAGAGCTTTCTATAGCGCCGTATGATGAACGGGAGGATGGTTATCACATGGCTTTATAAAGCCATGTGATAACCTTCCTCCCGTTCCCCATCATATGTATGCTTTGTATGACTGTATGCATCCTAAGCTCCTCAAGCTGCGTAAACCAGAGTTGACCATGCATTCGGTTTCTTCTTAGAGTGTATGAAAGCTTAATAATTTACAGTCCCTAAAAACATCTCAGACCTGTGTAGTGCCTGCCTCTTCCCAGACTATCAAATCATTGGCATAGAGTGTTCACACAGTGGTGAGGAGTCTCCTGAGGGGGATATATGGAGCATATGGCTTGATAAACTGCATTATGCAGGCACCCCAATGCCGTACGCAATAGGTCTAGAAGGCCTTTAGAGGGGTGTGACCTCAGGGATAAAGTCGCAAGTAGATGTCCCTCACACAATTGCTTAGGTGTGTAGTCAGTTTCCGTAAGATGATATTCCGCCAACCAATAAGTTATCCTTTGCAACTGCATGGCTGTTGCAACTGGGGTCCGCCCATTCAGTATGCCTGGATTTTTAGCTTTTTAGATCGACCAATTTTGGACTTTTTACTGTGGGTGAGCCTCACTACATGTGTCTAAACCACAGTAATTACATGGTAAATGGACTGCGTGTGTTTACCACCAGTGGCCACCTTTTAAGATAAGGCCGCTGAGACGCAGCAAGGGTAAGCGGCACTTGGCCGGTTACACGTGAACACGTGTACACACACATGCGTGTGAGCTGCGCGTGAGAGACTGTCGTGCGTAGCCCGGTAACTACGCACAGGTAGCCTGGTGCAGTGGGGACTCAGCAGGATTAGATACTGACCTAGGGTAGGCTTTATAATGTCAGTGTACACGAACAGGGAAAGCCAGTGTGATTTTACTGTTTTGTCTGTAGTAAGACTTTATTATACACATAGGGAGATAACTGCTTTAGAATGTAGTTTCGCTTTCCTTTGGCCCACAGAGACAAGCAACATATCAAATTGGGGTCTAACCTGTGAGGGAAAATCAATTTTGCAGGTTCCAAAAAGATATCTGTAAAATTTATGGGTCATCCAGAATTGTCATATTTCTCTGACTCAGCTCAGGATCAGAGCCCAGGGATTTTATCACCATGCTGTGCCAAGTTAATCACATTTCTCTCCAGCAGCAGGAACAAAGGCCGACCCACACAAAAGGAGTAATTACAGTTCTTGCCTCAGCTCCTGCTCAGGAGAGGGTGGCAGAGAAAATCTGCATTTGTTAATTACCTGTCAAATTGCCCCAAGGACTGGGGACAGCCCCCTGAACAAAGGAGGAAGCCCAGACATTTGGAGCCAACCCAGGGGGGGGCTTCTCTTAGACCTTTTGGTGCGAAAGGCACTGGCAGTGATATCAGTGAGGCGCGGAGTTGAGACCCCAGGAGCAGATGTGATTGGTGACGCCATTTTGATCTGTCCCAGCATGCTGTGCAGGAGGGTTGGGATAGGGGTGGAGAGGTGACATGGCACCTTAGGATTGACCAGGGGTGCCTGACTTCTGGAACCTTACTCTCCCCTTTAAAAACTCTTGCACAAGGGGGAGACTCTCTCTTGCCTGGTGATTTTGATGCGCTTTGCTGCTGGACCCTCGGACTGCCATGGAGAAATGGTGCCCAGAAAGAACTAAGGGCTCTGCCCAGTTGACCCCAGGGGGCACCACCAACACTAAAAAGAAGGAATGGGGGGGGGGGGTCTGAATTAGCGCAACAGCACTCCCCAAGGATTTTTTTAAATAAAAGTAATGACACTATGTTTGCGGAGTCATTGAATCCAGGATTTTATCAATGTTTCCAAGCACTCCCAAGGCTGGAGCTTTTGTTCTACAGCTGGGAGTGCTGCGCCCTCTAGGGGCTGATTGTATGGTTGCATTTATTGTGGCCTGAGTACATCTAAGAAAGGTACAGGCCTTGAAGCGCTCTCTAGAAGTGAAGTCTATGGTTGTATATAATGTTGTCAAAATGCTATGCCCTTTAGGGACTGCTTTTATAAGATTGCAGTTTTCAGCATTGGATGGTTTGTAAAAAAAAAAAATGCACAGACATGTTTTTCTCATTTTAAATTCTTTATTGAGATAATGTTGACAATGATTATGGATCACAGTGAATATGCTTTATTAACAGTAATAAGTGGGAGTGGGCCAGGGTACACAAGGGTGTGTGTGAGGTATCAGAAAATGCGCGATTTAAGCTCATTCAATTTCATATTATTCATTTTGCCTACCTCTTCCCTCAACAGTTACACATTATCTATCCATCTAGAGACCCGGGTGTGTGGTGTGGAGTTGCTCCCAAATTACACACTATTGGGAGGAGGTGCTAGAACAACTCCATCGGGCCACGGGCTGGGTGACCCCATATGGGATAAGACAATGCCTCTTGGGTCTGATACCTGAAAGGAAAAATAGGAAACTAAGCAGAAAATTTGCACAGCTCAGAATAACATTGGCTAAGCGGCGCATAGCCATCAGATGGTTGAGCCCGAGGTCCCCACTGTTGGCAGATTGGCAGAGAGACTTGATTAAATGGGCGGGGGCGGAAGAGGTCCATATGAGGAGTGTGATGCATTGAGAAATTAGTGGACGACATTCTCGCATGGGGAGTTATGATTCACGATCTGACTGAGTCGAATGGGGTGGATGTTTGAAGCAGAGAGGAGCTCCCGGACGTATGGGTCCTAGACAAATTGGAGAGGGGAGGTGGGGGGGACACAGAAGAGGTTAATGGGACCATGATGTCCACGAAGACTAAGGTCAGATGTAGCGGGATTCCTTAGCAACATGAGTCTTCCTAACTGACACTTGGAATAACTGACGGAGCACTGGGTGGTGGGGGTGTTTGTTGTTTACCTTCTGTTTTTTTAATTCAGTTTGATGCAAATGTGATGTGAGTTGCATCCTCCTGAGATAACAATCCTGATTAGAAGTACAGCAATGTAAGTTCTATTTGAGGGCGTATACTCAACGGACTACAATTTGACTTGTATTAGTATCAAAATGGAAATACAAAAAAAAAGGTAGTAAGTGCATTTACATCTGATTATTATTATTGATGACGCCATTTAGGCACAAATTGATGTATTTTACATGTAGTTTGTATATCTTGAACCTTTGACCAAGCTAATAGACTTTCCTTACATGTTTGCAAGACCAATTAATGGGTCAAAGGTCATTATGTAATGTCATTGGTGGTATTATCCATCTACCAATGTATATATTTGTACATTACTGTGTAGTATTTAGTAGTGTGTATGTAATAAATGTACTTCTCTGTTTTTTAAAGAAAAAGTACTGACTGGAAACTCATTTATGGAGCATTATATGGCGTGTCAGCGAACGGGGATTACTAGCCCACATCACCTCCCCCGAGTAGGCCTTGAACTGCCCTGCCTCGCTACACTGAGAGAGTCAAGCGCTACTATGGGGTGCTTGGTTCCCAGTAAGCACACTTGTGGACCTATTACTTGTGCAGGCCACACAACTAATAGCCCAATTTTCTACAATGTCTATGTAATAATTCTCAAAACAATTAGGGGCTCACAAGCCCCCTGCCATAGCAGCTAATTTTCTTTGTGCAAACTCCCTCCTATCGGGTTCTCAGATTAGATTTCCGAGCATCATATCCAGCTCACAAATTATTTTTTAGGGAAAGTAAGAGGGAGATTGACAAAATAATAGAGAAGTCAAGGCAACACAACAAACAAAGCTATGCGGCTTGTCGCAGACAGTGGAAGTGTGGTCCAAAACAAGATCTGTGATTTTAGGGATCGCATAGCAAGTCTGGGTCAGTGTGATATACATTAATTCTTAAATAACAAAACATGTCAGTTTCATAAATCAATTCCCCGTCACCCATGTCTATGCTTAGTGGCGGCATGTCTCTATACATTAGAAAACACTAAAATTTACTTCAGGTCCAGAGATTCCATTAAAGCCAGGGCGTGCGCAGTGCCCGAAAGGTCAGTTGTCATTTCCCGCACATAAAGCAACGTTATCCGGGTACAGTGAAATCACATATTTGACCTCACATAATCGAGTACCCCTGTCTCTCTCCAGATGGTGCAGGGGGTTTTCTTTGACTTAATCAAAGCTGGCTTCTTACACCAGCACCATCCTCCAGAACTGCATTGGCTCTCTCTTGGTGCCAGAATCCATTTTGAAGTCATTGTGATTTATAAAGCATATTCACTAGTGGCTATTCCTTGACCTGATTAAGTGAACTCCAAGAAGGTATCCAAAAAGCAGGTTACTTTGCAGCCTAATTGATTTTTTGTTTCTGGCTGCAAAGTGCTCATTCATTGCACCATACAATTCCAGGCTTTAGACTGTGTAGACAGCTCCTAGGCAAGTTCAAGAGCTGGTAAAGAATCAATTTATGGCGTGGCTTTCCCTGGAACTGCTGCAATTTTACAAACCTATTTAGAGACAGGATACAGTTTGTTTCTTGCCACAGTGTCCAAGTGTCTGTCACAGCCAGCAATGAGACAGAGTGGCACAGGGTCATAAGTTGCAAACTACACATGTAGGTGGCATATCATAACAATATGTCAATATAGGTGGAATATAAACACCAAGATTAATAATAGATCTGTTGACTGTTTAAATATTTTGGTTATCCAGATCCAACCACCACAATCCAAAACTGTGGCCTCCATTGGACTGTGACCTAACAAAGCATCCAAACGGTACTGAGCTTCACCGAAACACCTCCCAGTTCAAAAACAAGAACATCAATCGGACTGCTACTTAAAGTATTAGAGCCCTAGTAGTGGAGTTTGCGCTGTTACAGAGTTAACACCACAATCCAATACAAATAACAAGAATTTATCTGTAACAAAGAATCGAAGTGCTTTAGATGTAAATAACCATCTCTGACACACCCAGAACTAACTACACTTTGGGTCCCAGCAACCAAGGGTTGAACACTGATCATCTCAAGGTTCAATCAGAAGCCTCCAAATACAACTCCAACCAAGAACACTGGTAACCTGGGAAACTAAGTTCCCACCACTCCAGAATATACCTCTCGTAATAAGACAAATACCAATGGTCTCACATATTACAGAATGCTTATGAGAACATTTTTCCTACCTACTTTTGTTTTCCTTTCCTACTTTCAACTTCTATTCCCCTCCCTACTATCCTACCTCATAATCATCACCACCACCTATCCACCATTCTCCCTCTATTTTGTGATGGAAATTGGTCCAAGTGGGCTCTTACGCCAAAGAAATAGTTCTCTACCAGCAAGTGAGATCTATTGGATGGAGGACTAAAAAAAGATGGTGGTTATTACTAAGGAAGTTTTTTTTTTTTTAACTAATGTTTGTTTTTGGCATCCAACATGTCCATATATGTGCATGATGAATGCCCCAACCCACCCCCAAAAAAATAATTTGAAAATATGACATCTGAAAATAAAGGCAACAACTTTACATAAAAAGTAACTCCTACAATAGAGAAAAAAAGTATGCAAATCTCCAACATCCACGAGGACTCTTTGGGGAGAAAATGCCCTATTAAAAGCAGGAACAATAGCCCAATATTGTCTTTTAGAACTCTAGCACAAAAAACAAGCCCCCACTTACTGCAACCTCCCCCTTGAGAGGCCCACCAACTCAGTAGGGGTATCCTCCCCTCACCCATACCCAACATGAAACAGCAAATAAGTCATACAGCAATGCCTTTCATTTTATCCTGGCTCACCACCGATTAAGTAAATATTTGACTTTAGCTTCGAGAGTAAATGTATAGTTCTGGCTGCATGGGTAACTAAGCTTGGCAGGGAACTGGATCATCTATTTCAGTCCCAAATCTTTCAACTCTTTCTTCACTGCCATTAAGGCATTCTTCCTTGAACAAGTGTTTAAGTTCAGACCGGGGAACAATAGAAATCTAGCATCTCTACAACACATCTCTTTTTTCCAGCTAGAGCCAACTCATGATCCATTCACATAGATCTGGTAACTGCATCACCAAACCACCTATCTGGCCCCAGGACATCTTGTATGATTAATGATGCACTTAATTGCTCTATATCTTCCAATATCTCCAGAACACATCAAACCTAGTTCATTCTGAACTAGTCTGCAATGATCTCAATATGGACCCCCAGGACTCCCATTAATGCACCTTGCAAATATTATCCAAGTTCTCAATTTTGTAATCTAGCTGCAGCACACCTTTCATCATGGATCTCCTGAATTCTCATACTTCCAAACAGGGACAAGGAAACATGAGCCATGTCCTTCTCCAATGCGTCATCACACACTTCAGCTTACCCATCGCTTGTTCAAAGCTTACCAGATCTCAAGCAAAGCCCTCAAGTTAGTTTTAATTTATGATTTATTTGTATTTCCTTAAAAGCGTCTCTTTAAATTGGTTTTCTATGGCTTGATTTCCTCCAATGTGGTTTCTAAGTTTTTGTTTTTCCATTAATTCAAATACATCACAAAAGAACACATTTTGTAAAATTCCCTCAATCACCTAAAATTATGGACAACCCTAAATTGAGAGTGGAACGAATAACCTACTATTCCTAAACTTGGATACCTGGGCACATTTCAAAAATGCATAACTTTCTTTTATATTCATTTTTAAAATCATTAGATTTTACATTATAAATTGATGCATGGTCAAAACAAAATGAAAAATCCTAATTATAAACTGTAGCTCTTTAAAATATTGTGATCATCTTGTATTTTTGAACAACTGACGTACACTATATATTTCTGTACCCAGAAAAGGGAGAAGGACGTAGCGGTTTATTACTTTTGTAGATCACCTTTAGTGCAAAAACAATTATGGGTGAAAATACTGCCGCCAATTTAGTGTTCTTACTTTCTCTACTTAATTTATGACAATGATTAACCTTTTGGGGAAACCATGAGCAACTTGCACAGATGAACTTTCTGCTCAGAAATTCTCTACTTCTCAAAATGTACAGCTTTCCAGGTCTGCCCATGTTGAGACACATCTTTCCTTCACAAATTGCAAGTAGACTGAAACTGTAAAATAGGCAATTCTGACCACAACTTAGAAATGTGCAAAAACTGTGAGGAAAAACATTTTTTTACAACTTCTGCCAGTTTAAAAAAAAAAAAAAAAATGAGGGCAATGTTATAGCAAACTTTTTACAGATTTTTTTAACAAAATAAATTGCCAAATTTTTGCTATTTTCTTATTTAATTCTGGGGAAAACCACAAATCCTTGCTAACTGTCGAATCCAACACGGGGGGGAATGAAAATAGGACACAAAGTTTACCTGAATTTCTTTTCTAGAAAAATGTTATGGAGGCTTAAGAGCAAACTGCCCCATAAGTCAAAAAATGCTCAACACTGGGGAGGAGAGGATCAAGCAAAGCAGGCCCTTGGGCCAATGAGGCCTGTGAGAAATTGGATTCATATGGGGGGGGGAGGGGTCCTGATCATGCATCTCAAGGAATAATCCCAACCCTTGTCAGGGTGAACCCTCAAGTCTTTAAATTAATTTAAACCCCTGGTAGCTATGGCACCGAGTAGCAGGTTTAACTTTGGGCAAAATGTAAAGTATTTATGCATTACTCAAACAGTAATAATGTCAAAATACAGAACAAAACAAATTCCACAGAAAAACAAAAGTAGACAAACAGAGTAAATTGTAATAAACAAAATGACACCAAACTGATAAAAATCCAATAAGGGGAGCCGGAGATATGAATTTTTAAAGTTTTAAGTAGGAATAGTGCAAAGAAGCATAACGTGCCAATTCCAGTGGCTCCCCCTATGCAGCATCCTAGGAGGAGGACGTACAGCAGCCTCCAGTGACACGAGGACCCCCAGACCATCAGGGCCAGACACGACTGGGAGGACAGGCTGGCTGAGTCCTGATGGCGAAGTCCTGCACGGCGAGTGTACCGTGTAGGTGAAGTGAATCATGGCCCTTGTGCACAACGGACCGGAGTGGGGGCTGCCCACGGTGGAGGTCTGAGTGGGAGCTGAGTGGCTGGGGGGGGCCCCGAACACGAAATTAGGGGGAGCGGTGAGGACCCGGTGGAGTGAGGGAGGAAGCATACGGTGTGGCGGAGTTCTGCGAGGACCCATTTGAAGCGCCTGTTGGATGCTGCACCTCTCCATGGGTGACTATAGATCTGCGGTGTGAACCCTCATTACGAGTGCAGGAGGAGGACAACACTGTGCTATTCACTTGAGCTTACCAAGCATTGGGTGTTGGGGAGTGACTGCACAAGAGGAGACCGGTGGATAAGCGGAGAAGGCACTTGAGCCGTAGGCACCACGAGGGGAAAGCCCTCATGGGGAAAGTCACTAAACGGAGGGGCCAGGGTGCGGTACCTGCAGGAGGCGGGGCCACCCAGACTGATGAGGAGGAGGACCCCATGGACCCCGTAAAAGGAGGGCCATCTATGAAGCCCACGCTAGCCGACATAATGGAGGCCATTACGGCGTCTCAGGAGGCACTTGAGACTAAAATAGACTCCATGGGCACTGACCTATGACTACTGAAAGATGATCATCGTCGCATAGTAGAGCGGGTCACTGGCACGGAGAAAATGAGTGCAGATATTCCATCGGAAGTTACGGAAATCTCTCACGGAAGTGGCGTCCAAAGTTAAGGCACTGGAAGCCCGCGCAGAAGACAGCGAAGGGAGATCACGTCGCAATAACTTGCGCATAATTGGTGTGCCTGAAAGAGAAGGAGGGGATTATAGTACAGTTTCTGGAAGACTGGATCCAGAAAGAGATAGCACCTGAAGGGCTCTCTCGATTCTACGCCATTGAAAGAGCACATAGAATACCGGCTCGACCTCCTAAACCCGGGGCGCCGCCAAGGCGATTATCGCCCGCTTGTTACACTTCAGAGACAGGGACCATATCCTTAAACAGGCCCGACAGCTAACGGATCTACAAATAGGGAACGGCAGGGTGATGATATTTCCGGACTTTACCAGGGAAGTGCAGCAGCAAAGGTCCACGTTCCTGGCAGTCAAGAGGAAACTATGCCAACTTCAGCTCCCCTATGCCATGCTGTTTCTGGCCAGACTGCGAGTCGTGGGACCCAAGGGCACACTATTCTTTCAATCGCCACAAGAAGCCTGGGATTGGCTGGATACTATGCAGGAACGGAAGTTGGGGGACAACTCGCCGACATCAACTACAGGTGAAAGGGAGATACATCGAAGTCCGGTGAGAGCCCCGACGGAAGTAAGGGTCGAACGCAGCAAGGCCATCAGAGCGGTGGTGGAGCTTAGCCAAGCGGGATCCAGTCCTGGATCAGCGAGGAGTGATCGGGAAGACGGACGATCTGAGAGCTCTCCAATCTTGAGCGCTGCGGAGGAGTCGGAAACGGAGATGCCCGTCATTACACCTCACACTGCAGATGAGCTGGGTTGACTCTGCTGCTCCAC
This sequence comes from Calotriton arnoldi, assembly GCA_963921515.1. NCBI lineage: Eukaryota > Metazoa > Chordata > Amphibia > Caudata > Salamandridae > Calotriton > Calotriton arnoldi. The sequence goes on from CAWUFW010000017.1 coordinate 8,081,843, forward strand.
AGACTAGAGACTAAATCTGGTGGCGAGCTATATCCTTTGTTTGGAAGTTACACTTGGTGAATATTATTGACGCTCAAGAGTTGGGGAGCTGGGGGAGACCAATCACTTTTGTATGGAGGGATTCCGGATGCAGGGAGTTCCGGGGTTGGGCGACAGCCACTGTACCCATATTTACAATTTGTTGCAGAGTTTGGATGGGAGGGGGGTCACTTCTACCTGACCTGGGGAAGGGGAGTTGGGTAGTTTGTTTGTTGTGGGAATGTTCACAGGGGACCAGGCGTGACCGAAAGAAATGTGACGATAGATCGGATTCAACATAGATTATAAATGTATCTTCTGGAATGTCCGGGGGATGCACTCCATGTCAAAGAGGCACAAGGTGCATGCATTTCTGGTGTGTAGAGGGGCACAAATTGCGTTACTGCAAGAGACCCATATAAGTGCGACAGAAGGGGCTGCCCTGAAATGGCGTTGGCAACTATTTTACATAAGCTATTCGGCTTTTGCCAGAGGGGTACTGGTGTGGGTGTGAGCCGGAGTCCCCTTCCAATGTACCAGAGAATTTATAGATCCGGAAGGGAGGTATGCTGTGGTGGTGGGTAAGTTGGATGGGAAAGATGTCACGATAGGGAGTATATACGCCCCAAATGTGAATCAGGCTTCATTTTTAGCAAAGCTTTCCCGATCGCTGGCGCAGGTGTTGACGGGATCGGTGCTACTGGGGGGGGGGGGGACGACTATATTAGTGTTGAAGATGTGGGACTTGACCGGTCGCACACCCCCCGCTGCCTGATTCCCACTTGCTCATAGAGTGGCAAGGACGCGTAGAGACTGGCAACAACAGTGGGAATTGGTGGATTCTTGGTGGGCGCAGCATCCAGTGGAACGAGATTATTCTTTCTTCTCTCCCATGCATGAGCTACATGTCCGATAGGATGCCGTTCTATGCACGCCTGATTTACACGAATATGTCAGGGACAGCGAGTATTTGGTGCGTACGGTCTCGGACCATAACCCCTTGTTGGTATGTCTTAGTTGGGCTAGAGCAGGGATTACCACTTGGCCACTTAGACCAGAGAATCTGGAGGACCAGGTATACCAGGCTGATATTCGCACAGCTATCGAACAATACTTTGCAGAGAACGCAGGGACGGCCTCAACACTTACAGTGGAATGGGAAGAGTTTAAAGTGGTGCTAAGGGGTAGATGCATTGCAGCAGCGGTAGGGGTAAGGCAAACGCTGCTACAAGACACACTGCATGCAGAGCAAACATTACGTTGCATTGAGCGCGATAGACCGGAGAATGTGGCAGTGCAGAGGGAACTCCTCGAAGCCAGGGAGGAGGTAGCGGGGCACGTGGAACGGCTGCGCTGTTTCGACTATAAGAATTACATGGCCAGAGCGCACTCGGAAAGGGATAAACCTGGGGCTCTACTAGCTTGGCTGGCCAACCCAGCTAAGAGGGGGTCTGTAATTTTAGAAATTTTAGAAATGAGGACGGACCGGGGTGAAATATGGTATCGCCAGCAGGATATTAACCGGCATTTCTGTGACTACTATTCCGATCTTTATAGGAGTAAGGCATCCCCCCCAGCTGTAGAACTTGCCAACTTTATTGAGGATGTCGAATTACCAACACTGGACGTAGAGGAAGCAGAGGCCTTGGGGAGGGAAATGGAGATTGGCAAGGTTAGAAGGGCTGTTAAGGCCATGGCCAGGAATAAGACACCGGGCACAGATGGGTTCCCCATTGAATTTTATACGGCATACATAGATTTGCTGGGGCCCCGATTGGTTGCCTTATACAATCAGGCAAAACAAGAGGGGAAGCTTCCGGAAACCACTAGGGAGGCGCCGATTGTTCCCTTATTAAAACCCCCTGTCCATGCTTAATCTTGATTATAAAATCCAGAGCAGGATTCTGGCCACTCGCCTACTGCCACATATGACCGGTCTCATACATTGGGATCAGGCCGGCTTCATACCGACACGCAATACGGCAATGAATGTCCGGAGACCGTTACGAGTGATGGGAGCGAACTCTTATTGCAATCAACATCGAAAAGGCTTTCGATAGCCTTGAATGGCAATATTTATTTAGTGTGATGCGAGCCTTTGGATTAGGACAGGAGTTTGTGGACTGGACTGCTCTATTGTATAAGTACTCCACAGCTCGGGTCCGGTCTGGAAAAATTATATCAGACCGGTACGTGGTAGAAAGAGGGACGAGACGGGGGTGTCCACTATCGCCATTGCTGTTTGCAATGGCTGTGGAGCCGCCAGCTGCTAAGGCTAGGACTGGGAATTGGTACCGAGGACTCAATATAGAGGGGCAGGTCCACCACACAGCCTTATACGCAGACGATCTCATAATGTTTCTCAGCAACACGGGTACAGACCTTGAGGGGGCTAGGGATTTACTACTGGCCTTAGAGAGAGTGGCAGGCCTCAAGGTGAACTGGAGCAAGTCCTGTCTATTCCCCATCAAGCAGGGACGGGAAAAACCGCAGACAGTAGAGGATATCGAATGGGAGGGGAGATGTATTCCGTATCTGGGGGTGCAAATATATGATAGAGCAGATCTCTTGGAGGGAAATGTGGGAAAGATTGTACGGGGGGCGAAGGCCAGTTTTGACTTTTGGGGTACACTACCCTTGTCATTAATGGGCAGGGCTTCCCTACTAAAGATGGTGACCCTCCCGAGGCTACTATCTGTGTTTGGGGTGCTACCGGTGTGGATCCCTGAGGAGAAGTTTAAGCAGCTTCAGACACTGGTGACAGAGTTCCTATGGGGGACAGGACAGAGACGAGTGGCCTTAAAGACTTTGTTGCGTCCCAGAGCAGACAGGGGGTTAGCGGTACCGGACTTTGAATATTACTATATTGCAGCTCAGTTGCAATGGATAACGAAATGGGTGGCTAGTCAGCTTCGGGGTACAGCGCAGCAGGGGGATGGGTGCCCTGCACTAGATCTCCTGGCTAGAATAGTGCTGCGATTACCTGTGCCAGAAAGGGCTCTGTCAGCAGAATTGTGGGTAGCCCACAAGTGTTGGACTCGCAGCTTACAGAGGGTCACAACAAAGCGACCATAAGCACCGGAGATCCCATTGAAGTATTGTATGGAGTTACCACATGGGGCAGATTGGAGGAGGCTGGAATTCTCACGATAGGGCAGTTATACGAGGATGGTGTGCTGTTGCCATTTGATGCATTTAGTGAGCGAAATGAGATACCTGGGGGCGATTTCTTGCTTCATGCGGCCCCGACGGCAGCAATCCGTAAACACTGGCGGAGCGGTTTGACTGAACCCCCTCTGAATGCAGGGTGCCAATATGTGGTATCGGCGGCAGGGACATTAAAAGCGGTTACTTGTTTGTATAGAAGACTGAGTAGAGCGACGATTCTGCCGCTTCAAGAGCTGCTGCGGAAGTGGGGGGAGGATATAGGGGAGCCAATAGAAGACAAAGGGTGGACGGAGCTCACGGAGAGGGTTGGTAAGGTTTCCAGGAATGCTAGGTTCCAACTGATACATTTTTATGTCTTCCATAGAGCAAACCTCACTCCTGGGCGTCTCAATAAGTATTTTAATATGGTAACGGCAGCTTGCCCCAGATGCGGAGAAATAGGAGCAGAGTTCCTTCACATGCTTTGGAGCTGTCCGGAGATAGGACATTTCTGGAGAGAAGTGACGGAGGTGTTGTCAGACATTACTGAAAAGGAGGTGCACTTGAATCCAGGGCATTGCCTACTCCATAGATTTCCACACACTGCCAAGAATAAAGTTACTAGTAAGTTTCAGGATTTGGGATTGATATTAGCGAAACGAGATATCGCGAGCCATTGGAAGGCGAGAGGAGGCCCTAATATAGACAGGTGGAGGAGGGAACTCGAGCGCTGGGCAGGCATTGAGGGAACGGCACGGCTTAGAGATGCTAGGCGTAATGGGTGTGAGAAGATGTTGGATGCAGCCAGGGCTTGGGAAGCTCTGACGCTGCATCTCAAGCAGCTGAATGACATTACGGATGAGGGTGATGGAAATGCCTCATAAACAGGGGATTCGTAAACTGCAATGGAGGGAAACCACGGGGAGAGATGTGGTACGGCAGTGCTCCTCTATCGGCAATTGATTGGAGGTCATGGATATTGCATCAATGGGATGGAAGTGATAGAGTGGACCTAGGAAAGTTCCCTGAACATGGGAATTCACGACACGCCTGGGGGGAGGGCAGGGTGGGTGGGGCTGTTAATAAAGTTGAGGAGGGGGGGATTACTTGTTTGTAACTTGCATGACATATCAATGAGGGCTTTGAATTTGATTATAATTGAACCTAATGAGAATCTGATGCCTGAGTATAAAGAACTGCGCAGCAGTGACCAGCCACATAACTGCTACAAATGACTGTGTATTGCCCTACATGCCTAGACGAAAAGACTATGCTACAGTGATTGTTGTACTATAAATGCCTAATAAAATTTGTTTACAAAAAAAAAAAAAAAAAAGAAAGAAAGAAGCAAAACGTGCCAATGATGGTCAATGGCCACGGTAGACTAGACCTAGGCACAATTTGACGCTGACCGCAATGGTGAGTTGGTCAGATACACCAATTAGGTTCGCTGGCCAAATACTTTAACTTCTGACTTTAGTCCTTTAAGCCTCAATCCACCACAGGAGTACACTTCTAAAGCCCCCTAGGACCTCAAGGGAGGTACTTACAGACTGTCAAGCAAGGGCCAACAGCAGGGTTCAGTCCAGGCCCAGTTGCCACTGATCAGCTGGGCAGTTTCAAGAAAGGCCTCTTGTAGTTTGTTGTATCTATATAGCTTGCACAGGAGGTCAGCCTTATGGGCCTTGAAGTCGACTTCTTGTCCTGGGCACAAGTGGGAGCAGGTCAAGTCCATCAGGGCTCCTCTCATGTTGCAGGCAGCAAGTCCAGTCCTCTTTTGGTCTTCCTCAGTTCAATGAGTGCCCTAAGGTGGGTACCTAGTGATGGCACATTTATGCCTGGCACAAGGTAGTGGGTAGGAATAACTCCTGGGCATGCCCTTACCAATAACGGTAAAGGTTACCGGGGACAACCCTATCCACTGGGCATTTTCAAGAGGGTGAAAGACTTCAGCCACACTAAACCTGGATTCTGGGGTATGTGCAGAGTGTACTATGTTAATCCAAGTGCCCTCCCAATTTAACGCTAAAATCCAGTTTGAATAGACACTGTACCCATATTTAACCCAGAAACAGAAGTCTGGTAGAACAAAAGAAAGGTTTTCCAGCAACCAGACAGAGGATACACAACAACTGTTTTGGCATTCTGTTTCTCCTCCTTTACCATAACCTTCCTCTGTTCTCCCTCCCTCCTTTTTTCAATAATCTGGAGCAGATATTCCCTTTTTATCAATGATCTAGTTTGCCGATCGATTGAAAAAAGATGTGTGAATAACTCCACCCGGTCTAAAGCACAAAGTTATTTTTTGACATACAATAGCCATTTAATCTTATGAGCCCCTGATAAGCTCAAAAAGTCATCAGGTATTACAGCTTGTGTCAGTTCTGCTTATGGCCTGGACCAGATTGACAGCCAAATCAGTATAGGTGTCAATTTTACAGCATATCCCAAATAATCTAGTCCCAATTCCTCGTGCATTATTACAGCAGGGACACTGGGGGGAAGGGACAAGAGTCTGCGCAAGAATTTATTCTCACTAAAACCTGCAATGCTTGTTGGTCCGTGTACCCCCATATCCCAGCACCATAGGTGGCATATGCTACAGATCTAGCTTTGTAAATAGCAATAGCCGCATCTAATGGCAGGGAACCCAGCTTAGAGGCAAATTTAAGAATAGATACTAAGGCTTGCTCAAATTGTATAATCCTTATACCCTTCAGAGTTACCCAAGAATTCTTACTGTCAAATGCACCCCCAGGTAGGCAAACGTGGAAACACATTTAAGCGGGATGCCACCAATCTAGAAGGTAGTTAGCCTACTATGTGATTGTCCACACACCATAGCATAGGATTTGGTTTTGTTTGTGGAAAGACCAAATTGGTCATGAACGTCACAAAACTATCCAATAGTTTCTGAAGGCCCCTCCAAGTTAGGGACATAAGTACGCAGTCATCCGCACATATCAGTGCGGGTAGCTGCTGTGTTCCCATCCTAGAAGGGTCAGCTTGGCCTCCAATCAGATAGTCTTCTAACCCATTAATGTAAAAACTGAAGAGAAAGGGGGCCAGCACAAAACCTTGCCTGACACCCCTTTCTAATCTTTATATAAGGGGTACATTCCCCATTGGGGCCAAACCTAATCCTACCTTCAATATCTGCATGTAACTGAGAAAGGAGTTGAACAATTTTGGGGTTGGCACCTTTAGACAGCAACATGGACCACAACTTCTCCCTTAATACATCATCGAAGGCTGCACTCAAGCCCATAAATGCCAAGAATAGGTAGCCCTCTGTCAAGGTACACATGGTAAACCTGAAGCCATGTTTGCACTACCACTGTAGTGGATAACACCATAGGTGCTGCAGCCCACTAGAGGCATTTACCTTCCAGGCCCTGGGCATATCTTGTTCTACATACCAGGGACTTATAGGTAAATTAGTCATACCAATTAGGAATATGCCAATTTACCCATGTTTAAAGGGGGAGCCCAGGTACTTCCCTTCGGATTAGCAGAGTTAAAGAGCACAGAGTTCTAAAACCAGTCAAAATATAGGGACCAGCAAGAGGTGAAAAGTCTCGAGTGACCACACAGAAAGGTCAGATTTACTACAAGGCTTTAGCGACTAAGCAAGTTTAAACTCTATGGGACAGCCGCTAGTAGCATGGATTAGGAAAGAAGCCCAGGTATAGGGCTTTCGATGGGATGGTGGACTTAAGGATTGGGTATTTTCTATATGTAGACAACATGCTCCTCTGTCTTTCCTATCCAAGATAGACAGGCAAAATGCTGCTATTTCAGATCTTTATGGAGAGACCTCCAGCCTGATTGCGATGGTGCCCCTACAGTCATTGATTCATTATTTTATTGTAGACCAGTGCTTCCCAAAGTTTTGAGAAACGTGACCCAATTTTTAGAACAACAAACTTTTGCTACCCACCTAGCTTTAATGGACATGAGGCGGGAGTGATTCTTTTAAGGTAACAACAGCAACTGTTTTTTAAACGTCACAACCTTGATCTTGCCCTTCAATATCGGAGTGTGACCAATATATTGATCTGCCCACAAAAATGGCAGATAGTGATCTGCACTGGAGTCTGGAGCTGGAACACTTTTCAAACATGAGTGATGCCTGTGGCATCTGTTTTCTAAAATCATAAGGCTTCTGAAAAATCTGTGTTGATACCAGTGATTTTAGCAAATTTGAGAAAGCCCTTCTGCAGCAGAGTATTAGCTAAGGTGTGGTACATTTTGGATGTCATACATATTAAGCAGATTTATATCGTGTAAACACAATCCAAGGGCATTGGATCACTTTACATGAACACCAGGTTTCATTACACAATGTCAGATTCATTTTCTTATAAACACAGAAGATTAAGTGATTTGCCGAGAATCAATGGTTGTGGAGCTAAAGCCAGCCTTCAAACCTGGTTCCCTAGACCCAAAGTCGGCAGCTCTGGCAGTTAGGCCACATCCATATTTCTAACTTTATGTGTGAAAGTCATACACAAGTGGTATGGTTGTGTATGATCACGTCTAGTGAGCACATTTTCTGTTGAAATGGTTTAGTGAAGTCAAAAAAGAGCAGCAACAAATATTGGAAGGATCACCCAGAGTCTTGCTTGGGAATACTTGCAAGGGTTTATTTTAAAACTGTACTTAGGGACCTTGTTCAGCACATCTGCACTGGTGCACAAACAGGGCTAATCATTTTAAATAGTACTTACACATAAACCAGGACTTTCAAGACCCACCAGTGGCTTGTGGCTCACCAGTTGTCCCGAACCACAGTTTAGGAAATACTGCTGTAGACAATGTTAGTCACAAAATAGGAAAGTAATAATAGTAACTGAATTATAACTTTTTATGTACGACTTCTACCATTTCCAAGTGCTGTAAATGAGAAATATTGTTATCCATATCAGTAGTACTCACTTTGCCAAGGGTGGAAGGCTGAATCCATCCCTGATTTCAAGAGGACTGCAGTGGTGAGAGGTAAGCATTAACTCACTGAGCCAGAACCCAATGTCTGCCACACATTTAAGTTACAGTAAGATAACTAGCCTTACCTTTCGCCCGCCGCTGTACACACAGTTGCCATCTGGAGAGAAGATGACATGCGTGAGGCCACCTTGGTGCCCTTGGAGGATGGTGATTGCGATGCCCTCTCGTTTTGAGTATAGGGCAACTGTCTTGGAGTATGAACCACAAGCATAGATGTCCTGAGCAGGACTAAAGGAAATGCAGGATACAATCCCGCTCTGCCCACGCTTCTTTACTGTAAACAAGGGAAAAGCGAAAGGAGATAGTGAATTAAAAGATCTTGTCAGGCTGAGCCTTCAACGGCCTCTAACCCTCTGTCTAATTTCAATGCGTTTTCTTCATTACTGATGATAACTTATTAAGACTTCACCCTTGCTTCAGGCAACTGTTCATAAATCATTCACTTCTAACGAAAAAATGGAAGGAAAACGGGGGCGTTGTGGAAAGCGGAAAGTAAAAATTTGTAATAATAATAATCTTTGGGACAGCACATGTATTGTTATCAGCCTTTACACCGGAGAAACTTTCCAGCCCCGGTGCACAATTTGATAAACTGAATTCAGGTTACCCACTTGGACACAACTAAGGTCATTCTAGGTTTCAAAAATACAGTCTGTTCTGCCTCGTATTCAAAATCGTGGTTATAACATAAGACCTTGTCGAGGACAACAAAATAAGCAGATGTTTCAAATTCTACAAAATAAAGTGTCAGGGTCGACCAAACTGGGGGTAAGAACTAGTTCATAGGTCAATTTAATACATCACACTATTATTGGCGACATGTTATAAATTCTTTTTCCATTTCGATTTAAATAGCATGTACAACCTCCAGGGTGTATGGACCATGACATGGGGGGAGAGGGATCTACGTTTCTGATTGTGGGATATTCAGGGGCTCCCTCCAGAGTACTTTGGTACTGGAAGTAATGCTTGCCTTCTTTTTTCATACTATCATGTACTGACGATCAACAGGCGCTCAGATTTATTCTACTGAAGTAGTTGCACTCCACAAAAACGTGCGCTTTTCCAACAATCCGACCTATCTAACATAATACCAACTAACTAGGCTTGTACTCAAACAACCACAAAAGGCTCGCTGTCTTTGGTACACTTATTATTTTCCTTATGACCTTTATGAATTCCTATATATTCTCACAGCTCCCATTTAGTTTTCAATAATTTTCCTTGACTGTAAGATTGTAGTCAGTTGCGATCATTCACCAAAATAAACACTGAAACCTTCTCTTACTCTCCAGCAATCGCCCAGTCCCAAATCAATGTAAGCGCATTATAAAGATTAGTGAAAATACCACAACTGTAATCACTGTGCCTCAAAGGGAGCAGAAAAGAGAGAGTGGACAGAAGAGAGACAATCTGAAGAGATTTGCAGCACAGCAGATCACATCACAGTGAATGGGAGCCAGTGCTCACACTTCCGGAGATTATGAACTCTGGAACTTCCTAAATAAGTCCACCATCAGGTTAATGAAGGGCCACAAATTACTACAGATCTCTTAACCTGGAGCAGCTCTCTTTTCCTGTAATCATGTCTGAGTCCAGATCAGGTAATAAAAGTTAAAGGGTATCTCCTAGTTTCACAACTCCCACTCATTTTTTGTTATGCTGCTGTGAGAAACTTCACACCACTCCGCCAAGTGATGTACTGCCATCACAGTTCAACCTGATGTAGGGTCGCCTCTCTTTACTCCTGTATGCACTCTGTAAATCCACTGTCTGAGCTGTTGATCTGGACACACTGGAAAGATTTCCAATTCACTGAGCTTCCAAATCAACATCTCAGTAAGCAAATCCACAGGATTGAAGGGAGGACCCCCAAACCCGCCCCCACCAGCCTCCCAAACACCCTCTGCCTTATGTTGTCCAGATCTTCAAACTGGGTGTTCAGCTTCATAATAGTGCCAACCAAAGCACCTCTAATTGTCCGCCCCAGGGTTTGCAGCAGTTAAATCCTGCTGTCAGGCTCCATCTGGGCCACTGGACCAGTTATGCTTTCCATCATTATAAAGGGCAGCAATTGATCACATTATCATTTTCTCTCTATCAGTCCATTCAGAGTCCGCAAAATGCTGGATTGTGGGAGGGGGAATTCTCCAAGCATAAAGTCCATTCAATGGGCCCCTGGTCTGGGCCACAGAATACACAAGACTTCTACACAAATGGGATTGGTCTTTGGCCACGGAGTCACCAACCCATTCGCTCCTCCACCTGCACTCATCCAGAAGTATACATGCCTCCTTGTGGTGATGGTACATCAAGGAGATTCCTCTTTGAGTGCAGTCCCTCAAGCTATTCAGGACTGCCCCCTGACATTCCTGGACCATTGCCAACATCTCTCCTGTAGAAGCACAATTCAACAAGGCTGGGGAAACCAGGAAGGGAACTGCTCCATGACACTCTCCGAAGCAGACACCAAATGAAATATGCAACATAAGTACCACTGGCCACCCTCAGCCATTCAAACTGGGCTGGATAGCTGAGAATGGGGGTCTTCAGGAGATGCCCAAGGAAAATGTAGACATCTTATACAGCTCCTATTGAAAACGTCCAATGCATTTACTTCTTCACTTCAGCCCATCAGCTCATGCATCATTTGGTGGGATGGCCCACACTCTCTATTAGTTGAGATTTTGAAGCATCTTTCTAGGCAGGAGGAGGTCTAAAAGGATTAAAATAAACAACGGCCTCAGAGTGCGAACTGGACGTACATTCTTCGAAGCAGGATTGGATAAATGCCTACATTTGCCAACGCTTAAGTGCCCCACACTGGACATAGTGAATAACAGGCACCAATCCTCTTGGCCAGACAAAGAATATGAGCATACAGAAAAATAGGCGGGTCAGTAATTTAACCATCCTACTTCAATCAGGAAGGTTGCACCTCAATACAAGGATTTTGCATGGGCAACCCAGGGAAGCGATCAAATACAGACAATGTAGATAACCTTCAATTTCCTGTAATCGAGCATGGTAATATAGCCATGCAACACAAGCTGCCTAATTATTCTAACCTCATCTGGCATACTACACTCCGCAAAGAGGCATTATTTTGTTGTTAAGCTTGGTACTCTCAGAGGTTCGGCTGCACTGATCCTGCAAATTCTCAACCTAAACCAGTACATTTGTATTATGCAAGCCATTATCCAGCTGCCCAAAAGGCAAATTTTTCCTTGGCACCTTGGTAATTGTGTCAAAGATGCTAACGAAATTGTTGGTTTGAACCAATCTTGACATTGCCGCAATGTACTTCAAAGATGACATAAATTTAGGATTCAAGGCATTATAACACACATGGACAAGAAGCCTGCACCCAAGGTGGCTGTAAACAGTCCAAGAACATATATCCCATGTTAAATGATATGTGCAGTCAATTACCTCGGTTTGCAATCTTGATAAAATATAGTGTTGACAATTGATAAACTTGATTAATGCATACTGCGGAGTCCTGGGAGCGTTGCTTATTTGGGTTGTAGGACACAACCACGCATGCCTAAACCATGCATGCCTTAACCATGCAGTCTGTACAACGACCGCGTCTTTCCCACGCATGCCTTCACAACGAATTTCGTTGTAAAGGCATGATTGGTAAAGGTATATGTGTGGTAAAGATCCCACCCCAGGACCCCACTGCACTGAGCCTAAAAATTCGGCCCTCCGGCATTGTAATCTACCCGCTCCAGACCTATTAACTACGCTGACCCCCTACCCTGAGTTCTAAAACCTGGCCCTTAGTCCCAAAAACTACCCCAATCCCAGCAACCCCACACTGAGCCCTAAAAACTGCCAACTAGCCCTGAAAACTGCCCCCCTGCCCTGAGCCCCAAAACTAGGCCCCCTGCCCTACCTAAAAACTACCCAGAACCCAGACCCCCGCCCTGAGCCCTAAAACCAGCTCCCTTCCCCCTCACCCCACCCCCAGCCCAAATTACCAAGCCGCGTTCCAGTCCTTCCTGCTGCATGCCTTCCGATTCCTCTCCCTGCACGTCCGCTCGGACAGCTAGAACGCAGACTGCCTTAACCACGCATATGCTTGCGGGGAAACGGCAAGCGTGCCTAGACACACGTTGTAAAGACCATTTCCCCTTATTTGTACCCATTCAATTTGTTAAATATTTTTGGCTTTATTTCTTTTGGTGCCATCTGGCTAATAAAATATCAGCATCCCTAGAAGCTACTGTAAAGGAAGTAATGGTATAACTTAGAAGCAGTGGCTTATTGAGCAGTACAACATATTTTGGGAAATGCAAAGTCATGGGATTTCAAAAAGTAAGGTTCTAACTAATATCAACATGAACAAGTCATAGACTGGATACCTAGATTCACAGGTTAACTTGAAGTAGGTGTACTGGCTAATGCAGGGGTATCTGCATCACTACCTCTTCAGGGTGCTATACACTGACGCAAAACCTTTCAGTGCACATGCTGCAAATGGGATTTATTGCCAACATATTTGGTAAACATTTATTATGTAATATTGCAAGTTCTTCTTAAAGCAGCAAACCATGGACTAAGCCATCAATTTTATGTCAAACCTGATCCCTAAATGACGCTTGAATACAGCGCAACAGAACACTTGACACTGCAGTTCCCTCCTGTGCGTCTCACCACTTACCAAACGTGGGTCTCTTCTCACAATCTCGACCCGCCCGGGAAGTGTCAAACACCCTCACCATCTTATCAAAGCCACAGTAGAGGTGCGATCCGTCCGGGGTGAAGCAGAGGGAATGAGCAGGGGTCAGCTCATCCTGGAATAAGAAGAAAGAAACGGGAACATTGAGATGCTAGCACTATGGAATCGGAGTTCCATTGCTGATAATGAGCACAACTAGAGCCACAAAATAGAATACTGCACCTACCAGGTAAATGGATGACCTAAAAACATTCACAGATTTCCATTAAGAGAAATAACTTGCATGTGATTTATTCATTCTGCTGACACATGCCATTTTAGTGGAAGCACAAATGGACCACCTCATACAATGGATCACCAACTTGATCCAAGATTGGAGATTAATGTTGAACTGAAACTGTCCTAATTTAGAGCTTGCGATAATTTCTTTATTCCTTCCTTTCCTATTTGATATCAGTCAGACTTTGGCAGCTATGTTGCCTCTTAACCTCTCATTAACTTAGTTTCTGATTCCATCAATGGTGGAGCGATATCCATAGCTCTGTATACCACACAATTTAAGTCCACTGTCCAAATTAATGGGATATTAACATAACGCTTGACTATTACAGCTAGTCTCTGCCACATCTACCACAACAGATCAAAAACATTCAACAGGCAAAATTCTGGACGATCCTCTAATCCATTAATTAGCAGAAATCTACCCCTAGGAGCCAGTCCCTGGTGGTGATCTGAAAAGACTCAAATGACTAAGAGGCCAAGAGCAGCCAACCCTTCCATTTTATATAAACCCTTCTAAGACTCCTATCACATCAAATACTTTCCTCGAAGACATGCAACTTTAATATCCCTTCTCCGCTTTATAACTAAGAATACACTGTATCTTCTGGTGTAATTATTCAAACTTCAAACATTCTATGTTATTACTCTACCCTGTCCTGCCATAGGGATTTAGCTTACTACGCTCCAAATCATCTTTCATCTCTTCCGCACACAACAGTTATTTCTGCAATTTGGTTTCTTATCGCGAAAGGAATCCGCCTAAAACCATTTTGCACCTGGCACCACCCCCCATACTAATATAACTACTTAAATAGACAAAATAGGAAAATCACCCGACCTGGACTTAAAAAAAAAAAAAAAGAGTCCAGAACACGGATATCCTCTTCCGTGTCCATAAGAAAGGAACAAAAAAATAAAAATAGGATTCGCTTAAAACAATCCCGGAATCTAATTTTGTTAATTCTCCCACCAATTATCTCCCACCAGTCTACCAACACAAAATCATCATAAAACAAAAACCAAAATAACAATAACAGTAGCCATGAGATCCTATATGCAACTCGAACTCCAGGGTACCCAGATGCCACCCCCAGCAGAGCAGTAGACACTCAAGTGGCTGAATGTCCTTATAAACCAGACTTCCCCTTAAATTAGTGGCCAGTGTCGTGCATTAAAACACCTCTGCAGCGACTGCAGAGAAAAAACAGTTGCTATTGTTGATAATTCACTATTCAGGTGCGATCTTCGTTCACTGTCACTTAGGGAGCAGAGTGTACTAGCATCACAATCCAAATCTTGAATAGCATCTTGTTCCATGCTCTATGTTCCATTTAGTAATGCAATAGCCCCAGATGACGTTTTCTTGAGCATTGTGCAAAGTTTCTCTCATCCGTCTATCCAACTACAGTTGAAAAAATGTGACCTTTTTGATTATCCTTAATTTTGAACAAATGCATATAATTTATTATTTTTTTGTTGCAGCCCCCGTTTCAACGTGACAAAAGAATCCAAATTTCCTCTGAAATTGCATCCATTGGGTGCAATCAGGAGAGAGTTGAATTACAAGACCGTCATACTGAGCGGCACCTTCTGCCTTGTAAGATCACACTTGTCTCTAAAATTAAAACACAAAAACTATGATGGCCCCTAATGGTGCACTCTGTTTCAGCAAGTAACTCCATTTGCCCTTTTAAAGTGAAGGTTCAAAAAGCATTCAGAATCCACGGTTTTCAAAATAATTCAGGTCAAGGAGTCTCTGCTTTTCCAGGAAAATCTAAATATCCCAGATTAATGCCGAGGGAATTCCTTTCACTGCTTTTACCCTTGCCTCAAGAATACAAGCCATTCCTTGGGGTTTATTGATAGTTTTCCTCATTTCAGTCACATTTGTAGTGACCGATTCAACAACATTGTTGTAAGGAGAGGACAGACGCAGGTAAGTCTCGTTAATAGATTTATTTCCACTTCCAGTCAGCGAACTGCCCGTGGCACACATCGTCCTGCAACCGAAATCCACAGAATCTTGAATGATATAACAAAAACAGAAGACTTATATAAGAAGAAAACAAAATAAAGAGACCTGGAACAGAAAGAAAACTTAACCAAAACGCATAAACTACAGCAAATAAAACAATAGTTCGTTAAAGAAGTAGAACAATAGGTCTGAAATGACGAGGAAGGACGGTACCTTACTCATTAACCTGAAAGACAAGTTCACTCTCTAAAACGCAGAGGTAGATTCCTCATCCTACCCCCATGCCTCAACTGAGTTTCTTGGTTCACGGGTGTTACACACCGATTCCGATCAGTAGCAATATCGTCCTTCCTGTTCACCACTTTCCTGTCCACACCACTCTGAGTCCTCCATTCTCACCACATTTCTCCCATTCCACCACTGACCACCTTGAACTTTCACACTATCATCTTTGATATCTACAACTTTTACGGGAACACTAAATTTGCTCCCACCCTTAGGTACATGTACAGGTTTCCAGACACGAACCATGTCTCCCACCTTGATATCTGGTACTCTGACCCGGTTTCTCACATCAAAATATTTTTTCTGTTTGGCTTTTACTTTAGTCACTCTGTCCCCAACTTTGACATCCACATCATTGCTGTCATGCGCCTTCACCTACTTGTTCATCCACGCTGGGCAAAAACAAGTAGTAGCTCTTCTTCCATGCAGTAATTCGAAAGGTGAAACCCCTCTATTCATCCGCTCAACCAGTCCATTCATTTGGGGATGATACAGTCAACTCTTGAGATGCTTCACACCACTGGCCTCCAGAAACATTTCCACTTCCTTGGAAACAAATTGGACACCATTGTCCGATACAAGGATAGCTGGAAAGCCTTCCTTCAAAAAAACTTCTTTAAGGAACTCAACTACGACCTTAGATGTCACCTCACTGACAAACTTCACCTCAGGCCCCTTGCTATAATAGTCCATTATTACTAGGGCAAATTTAGATGTATTGGCCAAAGCATGAAAAGGTCCTACAATATCAATTCCGATTTTTTCCCAGGGCCCCCCAGGCAATTCAATAGGACATAATTCAATAGGACATAAGGGGGTGGGGGGTTCTTACCTTCATAGACTTGTCACAACTCGAGCAAATCACGCACTCCTTGATCATTAGATTGACCTCACTATCCTTGGCAGGTCACCAAAAATATGAACGTAAACGTTTTTTCGTCATGGTAGCACCTAAATGACCTTCATGTGCACCAACTATGAAATTCCTCAATGAAATGGGTGGAACAAATTTGTCCATCCTCATGAGTAAACCATCCTCAGACAATTCTTCTGAAACTTTAACAAACGTTTTGAGATCAAAATCCAGATTCCATTCTTTTGGCCAACCAAACTCAACATAATTGATAACCAAACACAAAGTAGCATCATCTTTCAATACCCTTCTCGACTCTAGCTCAGAGTAGACCCACAATGGAGGTAGGTCTACGGACGCTACAATGCAATCCTCTTTATCATCATCCGCATACGTACAAAAATCTTTATCTTCATGCACATGTGAGCGGGACAAAAAGTCTGCTCAACCATTCTTGCCTCTTGGAATGTACTCCGCAACAAAATCAAACTAACTATTTCGTAGAAAGCCTAGCAATGCGGGGTGTGAACCCCTTGGAGTTCCTCCCACTCAGAATATACACTAAAGGCTTATGATCAGTTCGAATCACAAAACGTTTACCCCACACAGTTTCTGAACTTCATGAATGCCCACCAGCACGCCAACAATTCCCTCTGAATGACTGAGTACTGCTTTTCAGTATTAGACAAAACACGAGAGGCATAACCAATAGTACTGAACTGCGCTCCTTTAACTTGAGTAAGCACAGCCCCCAAACTGACATTGCTTGCATCAACCGTTACAGCACAATCGAGATCAGGATCAACATTCTTCAAAACTTTCGATGACAATAATTGTTTCTTTACCCACTCAAAAACTTCCAGACACTCTTCACTCCATGCAAACGCAACTCCTCTCTTCAACATGCAGGACAAAGACCGCAATTTAATCGCATGGTTTTGAATAAACCTTGAGTAAAACTCACACAAGCCAAGAACAACTTCAATGTTGCTTTATCAACAGGAGGTTTGGCTTGCGCAATGCTTTGAACCAACGCTGGTTTGGGAGAAATTAGTAACACAGTGTCCCAAATACTGAATTTTGTCTGTCAGAAAAACACGCTTGCCCTCCTGAGTACAACTCCATTCATCTCAAACCTTTTCTACACTTCATCCAATATGTTATCATGAGAGTGCCGGTCTGACGCAAAAATCAGAATATCATCCTGAAAAATAGAAATCCCATCCTCGTTGCCAACAAGAAATTTATGTTGTGAGGAGAGGACAGACGCAGGTAAGTCTTGTTAATAGATTTGTTTCCACTTCCAGTCAGCGAACTGCCCGTGGCACACACTGTCCTGCAACCGCCATCCACAGAACTCGTGGAATGCAAACACTGTAACCATCATGCATCTCAGGAGAACAAGTTACAGAGTGCACTTAGAGGACACTACTGTAGGAAGCTGGCTCTGTATATATGATACCAAAGTGAGGTATAGTGTGCACAGAATCCAGTGGAACCTCAAAGGTAGGCAAAGGTAAAAGTAGATAGCACCTTACTCTCTATTTGTGGTAATGTGGGTGAGCAGTAAGGCTTTATCAGAGGGTATTGTTAAGCATTTGTTGTACACACTCAATCAGCAAATGATTGCACACACTCAAAGACTGAACTCGGACCAATTTGCTTTGTATTAAAATTATTATTTAATTATATTTATTTCTTAGAACCAAGCAAGCCTGGCACAGGTAAGTGCTTTATACTTTGCAGCAACAATACAGTTTGGATTGCAGTTGTATATATACTTTGGTTTGGTTACAGTAGAATGACTGGAAATGCAATACCTTAAAATATTGTACATATACTTTATAATGACCTTTCAATAGGATGTCATGTAAATTACTTTGCAGATTACTTTTCTTACACAGTGTAGTATACCTGGATACTGCACTGGGACATTTCCTGTAAACAGGTAAGTAAATGCGTTTTGGTTATTTGTACACAGTTATATAGACTTTGATAGGTTTTCCAACTCCACACTTAGAAACTTTTTCATAGAAAACAGTCAATGTTATCCTATGGGAGGAAATAGAGTTATTGGTTAACAGGTAAGTACTTTGTTGTGGAAGTTGTGTTTCTGGGGTTAGACTCAGGGGTCTCCGAGGGTCGAGGATGCACTCTCAAAGCACCCTCAGCGGCACTAGGGCGGCCGGATGCAGAGTGCTGAGGCCCAATGTTATCCAGAGGGGTATAGGGGGCCTCCGTTTGGTGGCTGCTCAAGAGCAGGCCACAAGGTTGTGGGAGCAAAGCTCCTGGACTTTAGCTCAGGGCAAATGGGGGTTCAAGTTAGCACCAAAGGTACACCCTCAGCGGCACTAGGGCAGCCGGGTGCTGGTCTGTCGTCGGGTGTCCTGTTACTTTCAATGGGGATTCTCGGTTTGCAAACACACTGCAGGCTCGGGGACGAAGGTCTTCTGGGTGCGACCACCACTTGGAGAGGTAAGTTGGGATGCTGGGGGTTGGCTAGACACCGTCGGTTGGCCCACCCAAGGCCGTGGGGCGTTGGGTGCAGGGGTGTCTTTTAGGGTCGGATCTTCTTACCAGCTCCTTGTTGGGGGGACCCTCCTGATTGAGGCTGCAGGCGTCGGCTGGAGACTTGAGGCAGGTCAGGGATCACGGGTCAGGATCGCCAGGGAGACCTCCTCGTGGTGTTGGGCCACTCAAACTCGGGCGGTGGGCGACGAGTGCAGAGTGGTGCAGACTCGCGGATTTTGCCAGAGCTTGAGTCTGTGGTTGAACAAATCCGGTGTCCACAGGAAACACAGTCTTTTCCTTGGAAGGAAGGGCAGGTCCTCGGGGTTCTTGAGGTTGCTGGCTGTAGGACACACCGGAGTTTCGCTTCTGCAGGTTCGAGGTGGGGACAGGCCGGTAGGGCTGGAGCCAAGTCAGTGGGCGTCCTCCTCCTCTTAACTTCGGCATGGCTGTTCGGTCCTCCTTCTTCTTTTCTTCTTGGTCGTTGCTTGGCTGAGGAGGCAAGGTTCAGGGGTGCCCCTAAATACTAGATTTAGGGGTGTTACAGGTAAGTAAAAGGTTGGGACCAATGTGTCCCTTCCTTGGGGTGGATACACCCCCTATTATGCCACCCTCCAGTGGGAGGGGGGCATATGCCTCACTCTGGTTGGCTGGGTCCCCCCATCTGCAAGATGGCGGGGACAGAGTTGTGCTTCACCTCGCCTCCCCCACCTGAGGGGTGGGGTTGGCAAAGGTGGGCACACCTCCCTTCCTCACTTGGTTTTCCCGCCGTTTCTCACGCCCAAAGAGGGGGTCAGAACCGGTGGGGACCAGTTGCTGGAAGCAGCAAAAGGCCTGGGGAAGAACACAAATGTGGCAAGCCTTTGAAACTTCCCCTTCGTGGACCCTGCCCATCCTGGGGGAGGACGCTTGGCACCTCGTCCCAGGATGGGCATTGTTTCAGGCCCCCGAGAGCAGCAGGCTCTCGACCCAGGGGTCCAGAAACATGTCTGGTGGTGGCAGCTGGGGAGCAGCCACTCAGCCTGGTCACTAGTGTTAGGTCATTTTTCAGGGGGCATCTCTAAGATGTTCTCTGTGTGCATTTTTTATTAAATCCCACACTGGCATCAGTGTAGGTTTAATGTGCTGAGAAGTTTGATACCAAACTTCTCAGTTTACAGTAAAGCAATTGTGGTACTGTGGAGTTCATAATGACAAACTCCCAGCACCATATACTCTTAATGGCAGTACTGCACTTACAATGTCTAAGAATTGGCTTAGGCACTGTAGGGGTACATGGCTCATGCACTTGTACCCTCACCACTGGTATAGTGCACCCAGCTAGAGGGGTGGCTAATCTAGGCCAGGGCAGTGGGTTGTAGGCATGGCACACAGGGATGTGTGCAATGTCGACTCTTCACTTTGTTCTGCACCAAAACACGCAGCCTGCAAAGGCAGTGTGTGAGTGTAAAGGTACAGGGCTTCTAAGGGTGGCACAATAAGTGCTGCAGCCCTTAGAGGCCTTCCCTGGTCACAGTGCCCTGGGTACCTGTGGTACCATTGACAGGGACTGACCAGTGGCCAGAGAGTGCCAATTGGGTTTGGTCTTCAATGCAGTTTTAGGGAAAGAACATAGGCCCTGGGTACCTGATTGGCAGGAGCCCAGGGCACACTTAATCAAAGTACATCCGCAGTTCAGCAAAAAGTGGGGGCAACCATGCAGAAAGAGGGCACTTTCTCACAACTACAAACATGTTTCATGAATCTTGACCAGTCAAACACCTTACTGAGGCCTTTTCATATGAGATTTATTTTAAACTACACAAGTAAATTATCTACCCCAGTGCTGCGTCTGGTTCTGTTGAGAGACATCACTGGCTCAAAGGCATGAATTCTCCCCGGCCCTTGTCGGCTCGAGAGCATTGCTGATAACTCAATGAATTTCTCTCTCAGATTAGCTGTGTACTGAACCTGTCTGCTTGGTTTATCTTTCACCACATTCCGTTTGTAAGTAATTCAGAGGGGGGGCCTGAGTCGTAAAATACCACCTGACCCCCTCTGGACTGTTATCTTCGGTGTCCAGGCAATCAACAACAAATCAGGATGAATCATGTTCTCTTTCATCAGCATAAAATATTTTCTCTCTCCACAATACTTCGGGAGGAAACAGAATCATGTTACTCAGTGGCGGCACGCTCTGAAGGGGTTTGGTAGGGCAGGTGGGATTAAACAAAAATATTTTTAAAAACTTACCTTCTCCGCCGCACGCCTCTCCTCCTCTGCTGGAAGCACAGGAAGCACTCAGGCTTCGGGGCTCTCCCAGTCAATCACTACGCTGCAGGAGCAGCGTAGTGATTGGCCTGAGCGTCCTGTTTGGATGCGTAGGCAGTGCCTGGGGAGGCTGGGCATGTTCTCCACGGAGCTGTGCAACACAGCCCAATGGAGAACATGCCAAGTGCGCATGACGGTTTGGCCGGCCCTTAGAGGAGTGCAAACCACTCCTCCCCTGCTCTGGCGTCAGGGAGCCAGCCTCGCCCGACTCCCAAAAGAAAAAGAAACTGACAATAACGTCTTGTTATTATCATTTTCCTTTTTTCACTGCTGCAATAGCAGTGAGGCGACGCTCCTCTGCCTTAGCGGAGGAGCCACCACTGATGTTACTTGCAAACCCACATCAAGTGCTTATTGCATTCTTGATATCAGTAGGACAATCATAACTTTCCAGCGTCCCACGCCAATTTTCGCCATAATATAGAGCCTCATATTTAAAGCAACATATTGACACAATCATGGAAACATTCATAATATATACCAGAAAAGCATAGGATAAACAGTAACTCCAAATTCAAGACAGTTACTAAGTGGTAAAATGGATGCTCTAATCTATAAACCTGCTTTCCCGTAAGCAGTTTTTTACCCTTATTTCTACATTTCATTTCTACTATCCTGCTTCACACTCAAGGGGCTGATTGAAAAAATGCCACAGCCTGCAAAAACAAATCTGTGGCGTAAAATGTGTATCACCAATGAGGAGGGGCTTATATGGAAGTAATGACGTTTGACAGAAATACAAACCTTTTTTTGTCAACATTTATAGAAATCAAAAATATTATAAATAAAAAGCAGGATTTAGAACTTGACAGTCTGTAGTTCAATGCAAGGTGCTGCATTTAGGGACACCACTAGGGAATCATCAGGTATGGATGAAGCTGGGGCTCTAATCTTGGTCGGACAAAATGATGCGATCTACTGGGATGCTCTATAAAAGTAGCGTCTCAGATTAAAGAACAAATAGGGGAACAGAATCAAATTCCACTAATCTTGCAGGCTTCTATCACCAATGAGCAAACAGTTTCTTTTTCCAAGGAGGAGCAGCCATATTTAAAAATTATGCACACACAGAGGATGAGGTCTTTTTACGCAAAATTCAGGCTAGGCATTTTACCATTAGGCAAACCGAGAAGTAAATGTAATAACAGATCCTGGCTTCAGGCATCTACCTCTCTAACAATGCTGACGTAGTTAGTCATTTATGTTTTATTCTTTTGCCTTTTGTTTAATGCCAGGAAACCTTGGATGATCCCACCTTTTCAGGTTCATAAGGTGAGAGGAAAGGAAGAGATGTAGAGAAACTTAATTATTCTAGAGGTAGCCAGAGTGGCACTACCATGGTACAGTGTCCATCATCTGCACTACTTGCTCAATGTAGATTAGTGATCATCTAGGGAAAGTGCACTCCTACTACACTTCTGGAAATTTAGTATTTGGTCCTGTCTGTTAGATTTCTCAAGGTTTTTGCATCTGTTGTAAAAAACACATTTTTATTTTGTACTACACTGACATTGTACTGTAATGCATTTTACTGAGCGCACTGTATTTATTTTGTATTGCTACTAATATTAGTTTCATGAATTTTGTATTCATCTGATATAAACTCAAACCATATTTAGACCTAATTGTAGAATTAGAACCACCTCGCTACACATTCAGGAGAAGCTACTAAATCGGACAGAGTCAGGGCGCAAGCAGTTATTTTACTCAATTTGTCTGGCACATATGATACTGTAGACCATGAGAACATGTTGCATGATCCAGAACACAGGATGGCAAAAGTGGAAAAGTACTGGCTTTGACATTTTCCTTCTGAGTGGTACATTTCTTTTGATTACGCGTTTTCAGATAGAAATTGCTAGGTTAATGCGGACGCTAAAAAAACATTTATAAAGTGCTCAATTAAGTTTCATGGCACTAGGGGTAAATACCCGACTGGGCGTTTACTAAGGTAAAATCAGGTGGTTGGCATAAATATATGTGCTTTGAAAATTTGTCAGAAGGTAAGAGGACGAAGAATCGTTCTGTAGGTCAAGAATAGTCAAATCCATAGTGTGGTGGCAGGAATACAGAAACAAAGCACTTCCCCCTCAGAAGACCCTTGCCTTTCTGCATCGATGAATAAGACGTAAAGAAGTAGAGAATCTTAAGGTGAATATAAGGATATGAGGTTGGAAACGGTTTTTAATACAGGCAGGTGAGTGACTGCAGGCAAAACGAGGGACAAAGCAGAGGACTTTAAAGGTAATTCACATGATTATGACAAACCAATCTAAAGAGAAAAGTAGATGTTACCCATGGGAAAATCCAGGATCACTCATGATTGAAGATCATGTAAGCCACCCGATTGTCTGCTTGGAGAGGATTGGAGGTGTTTTAGTTGATATTCGAGTATGTCTAGGTAACCATCTTCCACAATCCAAGTGGAGGTCAACTAGAGCAAAAAGGTTAGCTTTTTACTATCAATACTAAGAAAAGATGGAATTTACCTGAGGTAATGCACATGGAAAGAGAAGCTAAGAACTAGCGCAGAGACCATGGGAAAAATATTGAAGACTGTATCAAATAGGATCTAAGGTTCCACAACAATTTGACCTGGTGAAAGACAAGGGTCAATTTCAAGCAGCTAAACATTGTTAATGAAAGGCACTTACGAACTGTATTTAGTAGCACACTTAGTAGTACTACAATAATACTACAAAAGTTCTATAAAATGCTGTTCACAAACCTACAAGTGTAATTCTCCACCCCTCTTATTTTTTATATGGGGGGATCCTCACACATGTAAGTTTACTATTGAGGAGTAAATGTGAAAGGGACTGAGGGAGTGGTTGAAAAATGGGGCGTGCTTACTACAAAATAGGTGGGAATTAGTGAGGGTTAAAAAGGGGTTTAGGGTGGGACAGTCACCCACCCACAAAAGAGTAAAAGTGCAGTTTGTGAATTGCAGCAGGCTTAAAGTTACTACAGCCAAAAAGACCCAAAACAGTATTTAAAGTGCTTCAGCTCAGAGCCCAGAGTCCAGCACCACACATGGCCAACCACTGGTACTGCCACATCCCCCCCATAGAAATCAATGGAGGTAGTGGATTAAAGTAAACCCTATAGGAAATAATGTTAAATTAAATTAAATTATTATAACTAGTTAAAAATATAACTAAATTCAATTTAATTTTAAAATAATTATTTAAAAATACCATAATTATTTAATATTTAAATAGGTTAATAAACGTTTTGGAATTTAAAACTTAATGTAATATTTGTTATTAAAATATAATTACATTACTTTTCATTAATTCTATACAATTAATATTTTTAATTTAAACCTAAGAAAAATAATTGATTTAATATGTTTCATTAAATGTCATTCAAAATGAAGTTAATAGTGTTAAAGCATTTTTTTTATTTTGTACATTTAAAATAAACAAACTTTACATTTACAATAATATTTAACAAACATATTTTTAATTTTTTTTTCAAGTTTAATAAAATATTTAACGTTTCCCTTTACTGTACCCTAGGGAGATCTCCACCACTGTGTTGGAGATCTCCCTATGGTAAAGTACAGCGAAAATGTAACAATGTTTAATATTATTTTAAATATATTAAGTTAAAAAAGTTTTAATTATTTAAAAAAAAGCCACCTAAAGTACTTATTGAGTCTTAAAAATTACAAAAAGCCATGTACAGTATTAAAAATAAATTACAATTACATTTATTTTTAAATGTATAAACGTTATTACACTTTATCATTAAATAACATTTAGGTTTACAATATATAATTTGTTTAGCATTCAATTTAATTTATATATATTTTTAAAAAGTCGAAATTAATTATTTTCATTTAATATTATGTCCTATGTGGTTCTACTTAAGTCCCTGCCTCTATTATTTTCTATGGAAGGGTGCTTCAGAATCAATTGTTGGCCATGTGGGGGTGCTGGACCTAATACTGCTCCTTTTTGGCTTTACACTCGTAAATGTGTCTCCATATGGTGTTTCAGGAAGCAGCAATAGAGGGTGGGTCTTCCAAGGAAAACCTGCAACGGATGGTGGGCAGGGAGAATGCAACAAGGGCAACGGACGGTGAATGGGCAAAGAAAAGCAACAGAGGGAGGGTGTTTAGACGGTTACTAAGCCGCAACGGAGGGAGGGTGAGCATGCACTAAGCAGCAACTGAGACAGATGAGGGGGCACTAAGCAGCAACCTTCACTAAGTAGTAACGGAGGGATGGTGGGCGGACCACTAAGCAGCAAAGGTGGGAGGATCGGTGTGCATTTAAGCAGCAATGGAGGGAGGGTGTGCCTGCACTAATCAGTAACATCAATGAAGAAATGGAAGGGTGGGCCTACATTAAGCCTCAGAGGCAACTGTTTAAAAGCAACAGTGGCAATGGAAGGAAAGTGGGCAGATAAAAAGCTACGGCAGCAACTGAGGGAACTGAAGAAGGGTGGATGGGCAAAAAGCAACAACGGCAACAGAGTAAAGGTGGGCAGGAGAAAAGCAACAGCGGATAAGGAGAGAGGATGGCTGGGAGATGGAAGCTTCGGGTGGGGGGGGGAAATTGGGTTATTGGTTGAGGAGGGTGTGAGCTCTTCTAAAGCAACAGCCACAACACTTGTCAGGGTGAACCACAAAAAAGTAACTAAAGTAACCTGTGCTTAACCCAGTAGTAGTTTGGCACAAAAGCAGTGAGACTTAACTTAGAGGCAATGTATAAAGTATTTGTGCAGCACTTAAACAGCAATAAGGTGAAAACAATACAAGAAAATGCCCGTACTAATTTAGAAAATTAGAGCACATTTTAATAAATTATCTGAGATTAAAACAACAAACATCCAATCAATAGAACTGGAGATCTGGAATTTAAAAAGTTTAGATAAAAGTATTGCCAATTCGGGGTATCTGGTCGCGATGGACAGGGACAAAGTCACAAGTTCAGTCCAACCGCGAAGGAGCGCAGGTTGGGCATAGGACCAAGATTGGCCCGCCAAGGATTGTACCGCGTGCCCTTGGTGCGCGGCGTTGCTTTGCATGGCTTCACGTCGTCCGGCTTCTTAGCCGGTGAATCTGTAAGGCTTTTCGTCGCTTCCGACGAGGCTGGCAACTGTGTGGTGAGACTTTGCATCGCTCGCCGTCGATTCCGATGAGGCTGACAGCTGTGCTGGGCTTCGCGTCACTCTGCGTCTGTTCCAATGAGGATGACAGCTGTGCGGTGAGCCTTTGCACGGATTCAGTTGCCCGGATTTGATGGAACCTTCAGTTAGGCCAGGAGGAGCTATCTCAGATGCCAGCCAAGGGCCCAGGACCTGGGGAGGCACCACTTGGGGATCAGGAATTCTTTCAGCAGAGGCCAGCAGGGCTCAGGCAGGTCCAGTTGCATGACCAGTGCAGCAGGTCAGCTGAGCAGTTGCAGAGGGGGCTCTGGAGCTTGTTTTGACCCTGTAGCTCAGAAGAGGGACTGACCCTGGGATGAAGCGAGCAGATCCAGACTTCCTTCTCAGCAAACAGGGCAGGCCTCAGCAGCAGGGCAACAGGGCATCCTTCTTCTGTAGTATCCACAGGTACAGAAGTGTACTAAAGAGTGGGTCTGAGGGTCATATTTTTATACCTGGGGCACCCTTCGAGGTGGGAGAGACTTCTACAGTTTTGCCCCACAGAGGTGTCTGGAATTTCCTTCCTACCTGCCCTGGCCACAGGTTGTCTGGGATCACAATAGACTAGTGTGATACCCTTTGTGAGTGTGCACAGGCAGCCACTTTGTACTGCAAGTGTGGTAGGAGACCGCTCCGTCCCTCCATCCTGCTAGACATGGCCCATCCTGCCAACAACTAGTCCCACTTTGTGAACCGACTTTACCATTAAAGAGAGTATTAAATTACAATTCTTTAGAGACCAAACTCGATATTCCTACCTACTCTCAATCAAAAGTTATCACTTATTAAATGTAATAAGGTAACCCAATGTTATCCTATGGGAGAGGTAGGCCTTGAAATAGCAAAAAACTAATTTGAGAGTTGATCACTTTCAGGACATGTAAAACATGTCCAGCTTTTTAAATACACTGCACTATGGGCTATTTACCGCCTATCCTAGGAGTGATTTATATGTATTACAAAGGAAGATTTAAGCCTGGCAAAAGGCTTATTTTGCCAAGTCGAACTGGTAGTTTAAAACCACATATGGGCATACAGACCTGGGACATGTTTTAAAGGGATATTTAAGTCGGTGGCACAATAGGTGCTGCAAGTCCACTAGTAGCATTTCATTCACCCGCCCTAGGCATATGGTATACCACTGTTCTAGGGACTTATAAGGAATCTAAATGTGCCAATCAGGTGTCAGCCAATTTCACCACGTTTTAGGGAGTGAACACAAGCACTTTAGCACTGGCTAGCAGTGGTAAAGTGCACAGAGTCCCAAGGCCAACAAAACCAATTAAACAAAACAATAGGGGTGAAGGCAAAAGGTTTGGTGGTGACCTGCAGAGAGGGCTAAGTCTAACAGGAGGACAGCACATCTGCAAGAGAGCTGAACATGGAGCATTGGAAAGAAAGACATCATGGGGAGCAGGTAGAAGAAGCTACACAGAAGAGTAGGGAAGAAGGATTCGGGCAAGAAACAACAGGAAGCACTGGAAGGGCGGCCAGCAGAACATGGGAAAGGAAACAACTTGGAGAGTTAGGGCTTTGAAAGAGAAGCACTCAAGGGAGAGAGCTAGAAAACACATTCACTCTCATGTAGTGATTCAAGTAAAAAGAAAAAATTGTTCATGAAAAGCAGACACTGGTGGAAGCAAAGGAGCCAATAAGAGATGGTAAACAAGCTATGCTCAGATGGGAGGGGCAAACACAAGCTGGACAAGCTAAAAGAAATAAAGCCAAAGAATAGAAAGCAAGCAAATGTGAGTGAAAAAACACAAAGCAAATGGTAAGCAATGGGCGGAATGTATCCCTAGGTAAGCTTTTGGCATGTCTCCAATATGTCTTTGCAACCAGACAGCTGCACTGTCTGGTAGGATTCGACCTAAAAATGCTTATTAGGCCAGCTGGTTGTATGTAGGTATGTATACAATATTTCTATAGCGCAAACCAAGCTAAAAGGCAGTGGAGCACTGTACATGGTCAAAGGCAAGCTTTAAGTCAATGAGTAATATAGGAGAGGAAGCAGGGTTGTGGACGGTTAATGCAGCTGTTCTACTGCAATGTTTCATAGTTGGCAGGTTTCATCATGCATGTAGCCAACCTCTCGAGAAGGGCATAACCTTGACAGTGCAAGCAATGAGCCCCCTAAAGTAACCAGAATGTCCAGCAGATGATAGATGTGAAATCTTTTTGCTATGAAGGCTAGCATCTATCTTAGCCTACACATTCCCTCCCACCTTTATATTTGGAAGATAACAGGCCTTTGGTGAGCACCCCATCCACCCCACCCCCTGTTTTTACATGCAAGTACAGTAAGGTCTGATAAGAAACAATTTGCTATATATGGAGGTAACGTGTGCCACTTGAACAGTGCCAATGTGATTAAGTTCACAAAAAAATTTAACATTGAAAATGGGCATCAAGAATGTCTACAGTGTAGCAGATAGATGTCTTTGTTCTGATTGCGTTACCGTTTTAGACTTCCACTTAATTTTATCAACTATAACTTGTATTTTGTCTTTATGAAAATGTAATTATTATAGGTCTGGATTATTGCACTTGGATATCAAATACAGTCTTGAAGTCAATTTTGTGCATTATAAATAATCAAATCAAAATCATTCTGCCCACTGCAGCCATTCTTCAAAGTGGCACTGCAGCAAATGTGCACTGTAATGTACAAAAATTAGAGAAAATTATTTAAAGAAATTGAATTGATTTTGCTTACCAGATGATTATATGGCCGGAATGACGATTGAAGATTCCCAGTAAAAGCATCCCAAAGGTGGACAGGATTGTCTCTACTGCTGCTGACAAAGCTGCAAGAAAAGGATGGCACACTTACATTTTGCAGGGGTGGGTGGCACATCAAATCTTCCATGGTCCACAGCACTGTGTGGGCCTCTGAGGAGTGGTCTGTGTCTTTTAAGCCCCCATTACACTTGGGAAGGCAAGGTGAAGGTAGCAACTTATCTTATAAACATCATGTTTTTATTGTGGCATTTATAAACCACTCATTGTTCTGCTTCATAGTTTATGTCATCAAAACCCTCAAATACCCATTATATTTTCCATAATGTATGAAAATGATGTCAAAATGCCAGCCTCTGAAGATTTTTAACATTGTCCATTGATTAATTATTAAGTTCCTCATGAAAGCTAGTGTGAAACTGAACATTCAAATTGCGATCAGGGCCCATTGGTAGCTGAACATTGAAGGAAAGGTTTAAAACATCTCTGTGCTTAGCCATTGCCCAAAATTTAAATAGCAATCTATTTGCGAGAACCAAGCAAAACCTCAACATTCTAAACGCAATCGAGGACTAATATTAGCTCTACCATGCCGGCAACAGCTTCAATAATCTCCCAGCACAACCACTACCTTGAGTTTAATCAGCGGTCTATTCATAAAAGTCTATTCCTCTAACCCTGTATTTTTAAGAACATAATTAAATATAATTCTCATCTTTTTATCACACACAATCAATGAGTATAAACATGTACTTCAATTACCATATTTAATAAATCTTTCCCAGTTTGAAAAAAGTGCGATTTTCAAGCTAGTTGCACCAAAATAAGTTTTTGTTTTATATTACATTGTGAGGAAATCTGGGTGTATTATACGGTGTGGTTGTGCGGCCTCGCCATGTAATACTCTTACCACCCCCTTTAAGAGCCTTAGGTTTCGTTTGTCAAACCTTCAGCTCAACCCGGGGTTGCGCTGAATCTGAGCAGCAAGGCATAAACAAAAGAACAACTGTAAAGATTTAAAGAGCACCAAAACAACTGAAGTAGAAATCGTCACAACACCAAAGAAATCCTACACCAATTTACAAAAATTGACTGCATTTTTATGTATTTTAGACACCACAAAGAAAACGATTCACCGGAGGGTTCCGGAGATATTTACAAGATATAATAAACTAAAGCATTTCACTCAACCGCTAACAAGCCTTGGCAAATTCACCGAATTTGACACTAAGAAACTCTTTCACGGAAAACTTGGGTAAGTGTCAATGCGCTCGGTTAGAAGTACTTAGGGCGACCTCCTCCAGCAGGGGGCCCAGCAATGTCCTCAAGAATGGTTACCCCCATAGAAGAATCAGTCTTCAAGCAGTTTATCCGCATTGCAATGGATTCCTGTGGAGTGGTCCTGATGCAAGGGATGAAGGATGCTGAACATTCTCCAAGGATGGTATGGATGAAGCGGAGTCGATGGGGGTTTTTCTGGAGGCACTCCTCGGTCCACAAAGATTGGCATATTCAACAAATTTGACACTTGGAAACTTTTTCAGCAAAACGTTTAGGCAAGCTGTAATGTGGTCACTTAGAGTCACTTTAGGTGATGAACTCCAGTAGGGAGCCAAACGGGGGGCCAGCAATGTCCTCATAAACAGTTACCTCTGCAGGTGAAGCAGTCTTCAGGCAGTTCCAAGCACTTTTATCCTTGGCAGGGCATTCCTATAGAAGTGGTCCTGATGCAAGGGATGAAGGATGCTGAAGATGTACTGAGTGCCGAGTTGGATTTAATGCACTGATTCCGTTGATGCCTTACAATACCACCTTTAGCAGTCCTATTCAGAAGTTAGCAGGGCTGAGGTGTCGACCTGTAACTCTGGACTTGCCAATGGGGCTACTAGCCTTTCCATAGTAAAAATAACAATTTAGGGTTATTAGTGCTGGAACATGTAAAAGTACATGTTCCACTTTTTAACATACAGCATCCTGACTTGGGGCTCATTAGGTATAACTTAGGGATGACATACATATATTAAAATGAGAGGTTTGGCCTTTGCCATTACCTTAAATAGCAAAGTCGAGTTAGCAGTTTAAAACTGTCCTTCCGGCCTGCAGTGGCAGACTGGGATCCATTTTTTACCCTGTCGTAGTCACGAGGGCACAACTAGAGCTTCAGTCTACGAGAGACACCTCAACTTACAGGCCCTATCAACCCCTGGTGCCATGAACCAAGTGGGGCATGCCAATTGGGGGACATGCCAATTAAACACGTACCATTTTAAGGATCAAAGCACATGCAGTGCCGTTTAGCAGGGCTCAGAGCATTTCAGAGCCACACCAGTACCTAGTAGCTAAAATGCAAAATAGGGACACAACGTGGGGGTAAACCTGCAAAAACCGTGTTTCCTTACACAACCCCCCTCCCTCCAGCGAATACATCCAGGAGAACTCAACCAGACTTTTGGTATGTCTCCTTGACTATTTAGCGAAGAAGGAGGTAGGGAAACTGGCTGACCACTGCTGGGCCTACTCTGCCTTTCATCTTTCTGCCAGGGTAATACCCTCTGGGTAGCTGATCTACCTCAACTACGACAGACCCCAACCTGAATTGGGCCTTGGCTAGGATTGTCTCTCTCAACATTCTCTCCACCCTATACTTGAGTATGTGCATTACCTACCTTACCCAACCCTAGCTAAGCTAGGGCAACACCTAGCTGACCCCAAAGAGGCCTTCTAACACTTGAGTAACCCCACACTGACCATCAGGGTCAGAGGGCCTACCTCACTTCCTATCATGGGGTCTGATTCCCCCAAGCCAAGGATAGTTCTACCACAAAGGCAAGCACTCAATAGAGGCTACTGACAGCTGTCAGTGCCCAGAACCACACCCTGAGCTCTCCAGTGACAGATGGATGGGCTACCTGAGTGGCAACTGGGGTTACTTGAGGCCTCTCTAAATTTTCAGAGTGAGGAGCTACTACCTCAGGTGGCAGACTACTCCCTTCCACCATACTTGCTGTCAGTTCGGGGGGGCACCCTGACTCTGTGCAGTTGACTGAATATATAGGACTTCTTGGGGGCCAGGAGGGGGCCTCAGCAGGGCCAGTCTTGGGGCCCTTCCCTACTTCGGTAGGTGGCCCAGGCTCCCCGAGTCTCTATCAGTGGCCCTCCTTTCCCATCTTTACCTTTTCTCTGGGTTCTACGACCTCCAGGATCTTTGGGACTGGAGGCACCATGGGCAGCTACCGCCTCTGGGCTCAGACCAACCTCTTGGAGATCATTGCCTAGGAGACAATCTAGGGGGAGGTCAGGACTGACTACCATCCTATGCCAGCTCAGGGCACTCCCTACTTCTAGGGGTAGTAAGGCCACATGGGTCTGTGATCTCCCCTGGAACTATCCAACTCGCCTTACCTCTCCTAGCAAATATCAGTCTAGGGACAGGGACCTGTCCACTGCTATGGTGCGAGTGGCACCTGTATCTTTCAGGGCAGTGGTTGGGATCCTATGTACATTTGAGGTGGTGGAAGTGCCTACTCCCACCCTCAGGGATCACCAGCTTACCAGCTTGACCCTCTCCCAGTTGAAAGCTACCAGGACCTCCTCATCTGAGGTGTCCTCCTCAAAGGCAACACTAGCCACCCCAGTGCTAACCCTCATCTTAAGGCAGGCTGCATCCCCTCTGTAGTGTCCTGACTGCTGGCAGTCGAAGCACAAACTCTTGTCTGACACTTTCTTGAGCACTGGGTCGGTCTCGACACCCTCCTTACGGTTCCGAGGGAACATCTTTGGTAGGTTTACTACCTTCCTCCTTTCCCCATCTGTGGGCCTAGCCCCCCTTCTTAGAATCACCATCCTGGGTCTTTTTGGGTACACTTCTCCCACGGACCTTGGTTTGATCCATTTCTGTAGCGGGGCACTGTGGGTCAAACCTCCATTTGAGTTTTGGGCGGTTTCCTCTCCAAATGTAAGCTAGTGAAATTTGTCCAACTAAATTTTATAATAAATTACATATTGTAACTATTTATATAGTGTTTATTACCTCTGATGAGGCAAAGCGCTTTTTGGCGCATAGCACGCTATTCCGGAACCCGAAGTGGATTAGTATACGGAAATAAAAGTTGTTAATCTGATTGGTAGGTACGTTAGTTGGCTTAAATAGGATAAAGGAGGGATAGAGGAGGGAAGAGTCTAGAAGGGCTATTAGAGAGATCATACTAGTTCAATGATACATAGATAGAATGACTTTATTTAGACAATCAAGTCCATTAAAGTACAAACAAAAGAATTTAACAAAGATGTACAAATCGGAGACATGTTTCTTAATTAAAATATGCTAAACAGATAAGCCTAAATCACCAATATAAAGCACAAATGTCTGTTTATACAATCATAATTGTGTCTTGATTAAGGGATGCTAAAAGCAGATGAACCTCGATATGATTACAAGTGTAAAGTGCAAGCAACTATTTATTACAGAGTCATAATTGTCGTAATTGAATAATCAGTAAAAGGTTTTTAAGCAATTCCACAGTTTCGGACTATAGTTTCCAAGGCTCAGTAAAAGCATTTAATTACATTTAGCCGCATCTACATGATTAAAAAACCCTGTGCAAATGAGCCCTAGATATTTAAACTACTGCAATGAAGGATCAAGTGCTAAGACTAGTGCAGGACTGATGGTAAAAATATGTGTTTCGCAGTCTGAATGGCTTTTCTACAGAAATAAAGGCAGGAGAATTTGATACATTACATAAGAATATCTCGGCTGCAAGAAATACATCTCTATCTTATCTGCCACTGAATAAGATTACTAAATGCTCAACACTTAAAACATTCTCCGATCACAACAGAGATAGGAGGGCTGTTGATGTAAAACATGCACCAGGACCATGGAACTCGAACGCTCCAAAACAAACATACTTAAGGGACGGTAGGTAAACGTACTGCAGTAAACAGTTACTGGTCGTTATGTTCCTGATGGCGGCAGGATAGTAAGGTTGTCCCATTAAACCAATCATCCAATGTTCAACCTTCCTCTAGCAGCATGACCGCTGTATTCAACAAATGGCGTCTGCACTGAGGAGCGCCAGGTTCCAAGGGATGCCAATGATGAAGCTGTGTTCCATAATGCTTTGTCCACTGTGTTCAGGTTTTTTATGAAGCTTGCAATTACTTACAGATGCGCTCCTCTCAGAAGAAAAACAACGGCCGTCTGGACCAACTGGGTCCCTTGATAAATCCGGGGCCTTCGAAGAAGACTTCTTCGTTCATTTATTAAATGAGGACAGATGCAAAGAAGGTGTGACAGCGTCTCCTGATACATGCCGCATAAACACTTGGTGTAGGTGGTTGGAGAGCCCAAGGTGGCAGAAGATCTAATGAGGAAAAGCATCCCATACGTAGCTGGCAAAACCTTAATTTGTAATAGGCAGAAAATGGTTCAATGAAGTACTTTTGAATTTCCTCTTTGAGGGTGGCTATCGATGACGAGGAGAGTATATTTTCTTCTCTTAAAATTGTGTCGATCCCGCATGAAGGACGCTATGTGAACCTCTTTATTTAGAGCCGTTACAAACTGCTAATGAGGAAGATGTTGATTCCACAGGGTTGCAGCACTTTCCAGTTCCAGGTCTTCGGTGAGGGCATTTAACCAGGGGTTTTGGGCCTGTGAACTACTTGAGGACATCACTTCAGACCAAATTAAGTTCTTTAGGGCTCCTGCTTTGGCCACTTGTGTTGTGTGCATATACGTCAGGAGGCTGGCTTTCTGGACGAATTGTTGGTAATTTAATTTAAATTCCATCCCAATCTGGGACGGTGATGTATTTTGTGGCAGCTTAAACAAGGACCTAAAGTTGGTGCGCTGTGGTTTGTGCAAAAAGGCACTGAGACTCCCTGGAAATGCCTCGGTGTCGTACAGCAACGTGGGAATACGTTTGGCGTTGATCATCTTCAAAATGGGTCCCAGAGTAGGCTGTTTAGTAGTTTTAAGCATTGTTCGAAGGGCAAATTGGAGGGATGCAATTTTTTTTGTTTCAAAGAGTTGAGATGTATTAAGTGGACTCCTTTGTCATATAGCCACCACCCAAGATAGTTGTATTTGTTAGATTTGGTCAAACAGTGGTTATTCAAGAACCAGGCACCTATTTTTTTCTGCTGAATATTACGATGTTTGTTTTTTCTAGATTTATTGTCATTGCACCTGATCTGCTATGTTTGTATAATGCATTAAATCAATCTTTGTAGTCAAGTAGCCATTTGACTTAGAAGAACTACATCATTTGTATAAAGCAGCGTAGTTATGGATTGATTCACGAGTTTTGGAGCATGGCTGCCAACAGAATCCAGTTCGTGAACCAGGTCATAAATATACAAATTACAGAAGGCCAGGGCTAGTAAGCACCCTTGTTTGACACTGTGGTGTGTTTTTAGTTTGCTGGAGATGGAATTGTTATTTCGCAGTAGTGGTGATGGTATTTGCCAGGCGGTAAGTTTGGACACGAGCAACTGGTGATTTACATGATCAAAGGCTTTGCTGTAATCTTTAAAACAGCAGTAGAGAAGCTCGGCTTTCCTTATTTGTTTGCTACAAGCAGCTTGTTGGCCACCAGGTTATCAGAGGTGCCAGAAAAGAGTCTAAAATCAGTTTGATTGAGTGGTATTAGGTTCCTCGAATTTGCCCATGCGTCATGATCTTCCAGCAGGAGCGAGGCAAAATATTGAGCCTCAACATCCAAAAAAGCAATAAGGTGGTGTAGGAAGCTGGCTCTGTATATACTATACCAATGTGAGGTATAGTGTGCACAGAGTCCAGTGGAACCCCAAAGGTAGGCAGAGGTAAAAGTAGATAGCACCTTACTCTCTATTTGTGGTAGTGTGGGCGAGCAGTAAGGCTTTATCAGAGGGTAGTGTTAAGCATTTGTTGTACACACTCAATCAGCAAATGATATCACACACTCAAAGACTGAACTTCAGACCAATTGGTTTTGTATAAAAATATTCTTTTAGTTATTTTATTTTCTAGAACCAAACAAGCCTAGCACAGATAAGTGATAATTACTTTGCAATAATAATACAGTTTGTAAACAGTTGGTATTGCAGTTGTATATATACTTTTGGTTTGATTACAGTAGTACTATTAGTAATGCAATGCTTTGAAATATTGTACATATACTTTGTATTGGCTTTTCTTTTTTAATTTCAAATGCTTTATTGTTTTTTTCAAAAAACAGAAAAGAAAAAGGAGAACACCAGAGTGAACCTCTTATCAAGATTAACACAGCATGTAAATACAAAAGGGGCCACATATAATAGCATAAGAGGAAATGATTGTCTCAATTATAACACCATGGATCTAACCTCTAATAAACAATTAAGGAGAGAAGGAAAGAGAAAGGATAGGAAGAAGAAAGGGAAATAGAAAAGAACAAAAAGATGAAAGGAAGAGAGGTCTAGAGTCCAGTACCGCCAAGTTTCTATATAGTTGTAGGCACAAGAGTGAACCATTAACAGCACATGTACCATATAGCAAGCTTATAATACAAAAAAAAATAACTCGAACATATGAAGTAAATCAGAATCAAACAACATGGTTGCACACCATCTCACGGAGGTTTATGAGAGACAAAATAGTTGTCCAACGTCTTCCACATCTGTCTGGATGAGGGTTTCCAAGGAGAATTTTGTAAGGCAATGTTGTCTGCACCCCTAAGGTGAGTAATCCAATTCATCCAACTTTTATAGGAAGTCTTGCTTGTGTCTTTCCAGTTGGTAAGAATCATTTTCACAGCAGAAGTTAATAGCAGGTCAAGGAGAGCTTTATCAGAGTCAGAGACCATGTCTTCCCTTAAAAAAGCCATTGGTAGAGTAGAGAATTCTTTAATCAATGTACACTTAAACAATGCAGATAAGAATTCAAAAATCCTATCCCAGAAGGATTTCACAGCCGAACAGTGCAGGATAAGATGGGCTAAGTCCCCTGTTTCTTGGTTACAGTTCCAACATAATGCATTGTCCCTAATCCCTAAAGAAAACAATCGGGCAGGAGTCCAGAAGGCTTTGTGTAAAAGCCAATATTTGGTTTGAGAAAGCACATGAGAAATCTTATTGCATGAGACAGAGCTCTATAGCGTAGACCATAAAGGTTCAGTTAATGGGACCGAAGAGTGCAGTTCCCAGTAAGTTACAGTCTTATTATTGAGACTCGAGGTTTTAGGACGGAGGAGTTTATATAACTGGGAAACCTGGTGGCCTAGTTTGTTTATTTTTGTCACAAACAATGGAAATGATGGTTGTTTAGTGGATAGTTTGGATTTTGAAATAGCAGCTTTTACTTTCAGAAAGTTATAAAATTCGATATCGGCTAATTTATATCTAGTTTGGAGGTCCGAAAACGTAACTGGGTACGAGGTGTCCTCCAACTGACAAGGGAAAAAGACACCTTTCTGAACCCAAGAATCAAAAGTTAGACTTTTGCCTTTATAGAGTATTCCACTATTATACCATAGTGATTCCATCCTAGAGCCTTTAATACTGATCTCCATGGGGTCGATTCCGATTCGGGCCGGAAAAAGCACCGACCGACTCGGATCCGGAAAAAATACCGACCGACACGTACCCGTGGCGCCCGACACGCCAAGTACGATGCAAGGCGCGAAAAATCCGACCGACACGTAACGAAACCAAGTCGACCGACCGAGCCGCACGGAAAACAGCAATCCGGACGGAAAAACACGCGAATCCAACCGACCGACACGCACCCGGAACAAATCCGACCGAAACGTACACGCGAACTCCAAACCGCTAAGTACGATGCAAGGCGCGAAAACCACGAGCGAGTCGGACGGAGGACAAGCCGTACGACCGACACGCATACAAAACCGAGCCGAAGCAACACAATACACCGCGACCGACGCGTACGCAGCATAGAAAACTGCACAAACAGCGTGAACGAAACGGAAAACACCGTACGAGACCAATGCAGGGTCCGACTCGGTCACAAGAACGTTTCCAACATACACAAACAGCACAAAGGAAAAATCACCCAAAAAAAGGCCAAACATGCAATTACCAAGCCAATAAATACTGGGGGGTGGGGACAGAGAACAAGGACACACCCACAACTCCACCTATATAAAGGACACAAATCACTACCATGAGCCTTTGCAAATGCCATTCCACTGCCAGCACCCAAGAGAAAGCAACCACACACCCACAGCTCATCCCTCACACAAGCCACACACCATCAGCACACCAACAAATACCTACCTCACATACACCCAGCAAAACACACACACACACCCTCACCTGCACACCAACACACACATCACCCACCATCACCACCCATCACCATGCCCCCAAGAAGAATCCCAAGTTCCTAGATAGTGAATTGGAAGTCATGGTAGACGAGATCCTCAGGGTGGAGCCACAGCTGTTTGGCACTCTGGTCCAACAGACCCCCATGTCGCAGAAAACCAAGATGTGGGAGAGGATCATCAACAGGGTGAACGCCCAATCACCATGTCGGCGCACAAAGACGGACATCCAGAACAGGTGGTATGACGTGCGCAGGAGGGTACGGGACATGCTGAAGAAAGACTACATCAACAGCCAACACACCGGCAGTGGCCCTCCTGCCAAGCCAATATACCTCAGGCCCTGGGAGGAGAAGGTGCGGGCCATCCTTCCGCCAGTGAGCGTATATGGACTAGAGGACATCCCAGAGCCTGGTGAGTACACAACAAATGTACACAAACTGCCACAAAACACACACATCACTGTCAAGGGGAGAGTCAACCATGCACTCATAGCAATTACACAGCAACTAGAACAGAATCATCCCAAAATGTGTATGTCAGTCAGATAAACACAACACATGCCATCAAAAAAGTCACATCCAACTGTGCCAACACATGTACAAACACAACCACAACTACAGCTAGGCAGTGGCACAAATAGAACTAACAAAGACATCCACACATGTAGCCACCACAACAACACCAACACACAGTGAAGACCACTCAAAGGAAGGAATTCTGTGTATGCTGGCCAAGTCAGTGTAGCCAATAGCATCATGGGAGTCGCAGTCACACATATTGCCCGCCCCAAAACTGTCCCATCAACACCACCATGAACCATGCGCACATCACAGGGAGTGGAGAAGGACTCACAAGATGGCTGACACTGGCTACTGCTGTGGGGAGCACAAGGCCCTGCTGCCAACTGTGCACCAACAAACAGCAGGACACCACTGACTGACATCCTGAGAGACAACTTCCACTCCCTGCAATGCAAGCACGTTCCATGGTGGGATATCTGGCTGGCTGGGTGGGAAGGGGGACTTGCAGCACTGACTATAGTCACCAGCACCTCCCCTCACACCCCCCCAACACAAACTCCACAGTACCCACCTGGTAGAATGCAATGCCCTCCATCCTAACACAAGATCCCACAAAGCACCACCACCCTGGGTTATGTTGTTTGAAGCACAGGGACACTCTTGGGACTCTTAGCCAAACAACTGCCAGGACAACACTCCCAGCCATCCTGTCAGCACAGCCAGCCCAACCCACAGGGAAGCAGAGTCAAAAGGAAGGAAGCATGGGCATGCTGGGAAGGGGGTGGAGGCAATAGCATGATGGGAGTCGTAGTCACAGACATTGCTCAGCCTCACAACTGGCCCATCAACACCACCCTGAACCATGCTCACATCACAGGGAGTGGAGAAGGACTCACAAGATGGCTGACACTGGCTACTGCTGTGGGGAGCACAAGGCCCTGCTGCCAACTGTGCACCAACAAACAGCAGGACACCACTGACTGACATCCTGAGAGACAACTTCCACTCCCTGCAATGCAAGCACGTTCCATGGTGGGATATCTGGCTGGCTGGGTGGGAAGGGGGACTTGCAGCACTGACTATAGTCACCAGCACCTCCCCTCACACCCCCCCAACACGAACTCCACAGTACCCACCTGGTAGAATGCAATGCCCTCCATCCTAACACAAGATCCCACAAAGCACCACCACCCTGGGTTATGTTGTGTGAAGCACAGGGACACTCTTGGGACTCTTAGCCAAACAACTGCCAGGACAACACTCCCAGCCATCCTGTCAGCACAGCCAGCCCAACCCACAGGGAAGCAGAGTCAAAAGGAAGGAAGCATGGGCATGCTGGGAAGGGGGTGGAGGCAATAGCATGATGGGAGTCGTAGTCACAGACATTGCTCAGCCTCACAACTGGCCCATCAACACCACCCTGAACCATGCTCACATCACAGGGAGTGGAGAAGGACTCACAAGATGGCTGACACTGGCTACTGCTGTGGGGAGCACAAGGCCCTGCTGCCAACTGTGCACCAACAAACAGCAGGACACCACTGACTGACATCCTGAGAGACAACTTCCACTCCCTGCAATGCAAGCACGTTCCATGGTGGGATATCTGGCTGGCTGGGTGGGAAGGGGGACTTGCAGCACTGACTATAGTCACCAGCACCTCCCCTCACACCCCCCCAACACAAACTCCACAGTACCCACCTGGTAGAATGCAATGCCCTCCATCCTAACACAAGATCCCACAAAGCACCACCACCCTGGGTTATGTTGTGTGAAGCACAGGGACACTCTTGGGACTCTTAGCCAAACAACTGCCAGGACAACACTCCCAGCCATCCTGTCAGCACAGCCAGCCCAACCCACAGGGAAGCAGAGTCAAAAGGAAGGAAGCATGGGCATGCTGGGAAGGGGGAGGAGGCAATAGCATGATGGGAGTCGTAGTCACAGCCCTACATCCCCCACCACATGGCCCAGCAAGCTCACACTCACGCATGCACATCCCACAGAGAGTGGAAAGGCCCATCAAAGATGTCTGACACTGTTGCTGTGTCGTGGGGAGCACAAGGGCATGCTGGGTACTGCACACCAACCAACAGCAGGACACCACTGTCAGCCATCTTGCCATTGCCCTCACACCCACACCCACTGAACTCCACACAAAAGCAAGTAAGTATGGGAATGCTGGCAAGTGGGGTGGAGGCAATGGCATGATGGGAGTCGTAGTCACAGACATAGCTCACCCCCACAACTGTCCCATCAACACCACCCTGAACCATGCTCACATCACAGGGAGTGGAGAATGACTCACAAGATGGC